>OV884027.1:26341382-27617454 GCA_930367265.1 Catocala fraxini | reverse complement strand
GACCGCTTAGTGGTATTTCATCTAAGCGTCTCCGTGCTTCGGAGGGCACGTAAAAAGTCGGTCCCGGTTGTTGTCAAATTGACAGCAGTCGTTAAGCCATGTTAGAGGCCTACGGGCGGCTTGAACAACTCTTGACAACAGGCTGGCCACTAACCACACGAAAAACAAAACAAAGAAGTAGATATTATATATGATAAAAATAAGACATATTTTTACATAATTATATTGGCAGTGAGTCAAGATCCTGACTCACGAGCAAAACAAAATTTTGCCTAGAGATTCTCTTAATAATGTAGACAAAGAAAAGATTTTTCGAAATGCCTATGGGATTGATAATAAAGAGATTTTCTCTTAAATTACTTTGTTATCATATTGTTATATATCATTACTCAATTAATTACAAACAATTATTGATTGAATTGTCTAAATTCAATCAATAATTGTTATTTTTTTGACTATTCGGCACGCCGTAATAAAAAGAAATCACATAACAACAAAGTCTATGCGGATGGAATCGCGGGAACCACTTTATGATTTCATATGTCGCAACTAGAGAGAGAAATACAAATAACTAGTTGAACCGTTTATTCTTAGTAAAAACAACAAAAAATCTACCTATGAGAGTATCAAATAGTTTAAACTGTCTTTCTTTATTCTATATAACAAAACTAGGTCTGCCTGCTCATTGTATACACTCGAAAATCAAGACAGGCCGCGAAAACCATCTAGCGTTAAAAATATACTTAAAGAACCATGACCTACCGGTTTTGCAGTAACTTTTACACTAATGAACAACTATAAAAACGACGCAATAAAATTATAACAACAGAATTTTTGAAATTACCAACTGTTATGTAAAAATGAGACACTCACGATATCCATTGATATATCGCTGACACTGTCAACTCTCCATTTTCCCGCAACGCTTTCTCAATCAATTCTGGATACGTATATGGGGGCTTTTTTGGCGCCGGGGGCGTGTCAGGAATTTCAACCTTTGGCTCTTTCACAACTGGCTCGTCATCCGGCACTTTTATATTCACGAAATCGTCCAATCTGAAGTTCAACAGCCATGCAAGGCTCGCGCAATCGTTGTCGTCTTCTGAAGGACTTTTTGAGCATTTTCTTCGTCTCCATTTCGACCTGTCACCTGTTCTAGCCGCCATTTTGGTTGAACACGATTGGCAGCCACGACCGCACTGATGCCGTTCGAAATTTAAACGTCAGTGTGGTGTTCGGTGCCAGTCCGCGCTATCTCCGCTTCGTTTGTAATCTTATTAGGGTGTATGGAGGTGGTTTATCAGTTTTATTTGAAAAAGTTTTTATTACAAATAATTTTAAACTGCATAGAATGAGTTCCTTAGAATTTTATTGCGTTTCAATTCGTGATTAAGATCTTTTTGCTTTAGGTTAAAGATGTTTAGTAAAAACGATTATTTAATTAATTATTATAAAAAAGGTTTTATATGTAGAGTAGAGTTTTATTAAAAGTACTAATAAAGAAAAATAAGAAACAAATGTTTTCTTTGCTAAGATGTTTATAGTAAAGAACATATCAAGAAAGTTATTACAGTAATTACTCACTTATATTATAAATAAAGGAAATAAAAGCGCTCATAAGAGCTTTTCAGTAGAACAAGAACTATCTATTTTCGCCAGTTAAACATATAAACGTAATTCATTATGACGACTACATCTTCCGGTTCAGAAAACTTATATTGAGATACTATTTGATTCTCAGTAGTAGCATCTGTCTCGACGAATTGGAAAGCAAGTTAAGCTCGATCAGGCAATCCTAAATACTTGTGACAGTTGATGTTTATACGGAGCTCCGCAATATTGCTATGATGTACATATACATATATATATAATCATATCCTAACTAATATTATAAATGCGAATGTGAGTTTGTTTGTTTGTTACGCTTTCACGTCTTAAAACTGCGCCGAGCGTAAGACTACTACTATTGTATCAATAGCTCCTTAGAAATACCGTAAGTATTATAGACTGTTTTACAATTATTCGTAAGCATCATCAATAAATTAATTGAAATAGAACAAACCTTGATTTATTATAATAACGACTGCCATAGAGGTTTATGGCAGCCAGGACCTACGGCTTAACGTGCTCTCCGAGGCACGGAGCAGGCGATAATTGTCAATCAATACACACATAATTTCGAACAGTCATATAACTTCCGAAAGTCAGAGGTGCGCGACGTGGGTTCGAACCCGAGACCCTCTGCATTGCAGTCTGTTGGTCTCCCCACTGAGCTATCGCTGCTCTAAAACATGGGCATAAGTAAGCTTATGTTTGCGTGCAATGGAGAGGTTCAAGTTTCATTCTCGTTCCGTTTTACCGTAAGGCAATAGTTGCACAGTATCGACGATTGTAACAAATAGAACAGGATAGGCTTTTCGACGATTATGTGGTTCTTTAAACAATTGGTGAAAAATGTGGATATGGTATACGTCTTTCTATCCCTTATCTTATCTTATGTGGGGGCCAGTCAGTGCAGACCGGCGACACTTCGACCCACTGGGATCTTTTGTGTCGACACTCTCCCAATAACAACTGCCATAGATGTTCATGGCAGCCGGGACCGACGGCTTAACGTGCTCTCCGAGGCACGGAGCAGGCGATAATTGTCAATCAATACGCACATAATTTCGAAAAGTCATATCATCACAGTCACATCATGAATTAAATTTATTCTCAAAAATGTACCTTGTATTTGATACCATAGTAACATAAAACAATAGGATAAAATAAAAAAAAAAAGAAGTGGAAGATATGAAACATCCATATAAAATTTTAAATTTAAAAATAACCGTTTTCTCGATACGGATTGCATTAACAATGAATGTAAACATTTTCAAATAAAATAATATTGTTTATATAACAAACAATATCAATTTATTCCGTATAGTCGGCCATAAAAGAGAGTCAGTCACCTTTTCAATAGGAGTGCCTTGAGCTTCGCTTTAATTGAGCCTGTGTCCAGTAAGCTTTTTAATTCAATTAGTAGCTTGTTAAATATTCAAACTGTCTGATATTACAGAGTATGCTTAAGAATGCGCCGAACGAAATGTAATGTAATATTGTCTTCGTTTTACGCGAATATTACTCATTGAAATTAAACTACTATATACGGATTTTATCACGTCGATTATTTGACACTTTATTACATAATTTGTATGTTACATAATTATGTAACAGTTTTTCATTATTGGTATTACAGTGGAAGCAAATGCTGTTGCTGCAGCATGAAGTCTTAGGTTTGGTTCGATTTTCTGTCAAGCAATTAGTAGTTAACCGAAGTTTGGAAATGCGTTCGGTAGTTCGGACCTTAAACCATAACTGACGAAACTAGGGTGATACACATATGCATATACCATTGCGGATATAAGCGTGAAGCTATATATATACATATCTGCTTAATAGGTAGATAGTTAAATAGACAGACCAATCTCAATACGGAACCCTAAATATGTACACAGAAATAACAATCCACAACAACCTCATTATTTTTCATGAATAGAATTCATTCGACTTACATTTCAAGTAACTTATAATAAAAAATAGCTGTACCGAAATCTATTGTATCAATAGCTCCTTAGAAATACCGTAAGTATTATAGACTGTTTTACAATTATTCGTAAGCATCATCAATAAATTAATTGAAATAGAACAAACCTTGATTTATTTGTAGCTAGAATCAACAGCGGTGGATGTTAAACAGAACGAATATCTTGTGTAGAAACCATGAGTTTGTATTGAAAGGACGGAACAGTCTTGAATCGAAATTCACACAGTAATATATCTGCCATCCACAAACAAAACGGACTTTATATGGGATATAATATATTATATATTATAATATAATAATAATAATATAATATAATATTTTATATAATATTATATGATATAATATAATATATTATATAGTATAATATTATATATTATATAATATTATATTATATCACACACACACACACAACACCATCTAGCCCAAACTAAGCAAAGCTTGTACTATGGGTACTAGACAATGGATAAACATACATATATAATATTTTTTTTGTAAATACGTACATATTATACATAGAAACACCAAGACAAACATCAATGTTCACGCACACAAATGTCTTACTTGGGTGGAAATCGAACCCGCGACCTCAGGCGTGGCAGTCGGTTACACTAACCACTACGCCATCGAGGCCGACGGACGGATGCATATTAAGGTCTTTTTATTTAGCGCACGGCAGATATATGAATTTAGATTCAAAACTTTAATCACTTCTTTTCAAAATATATAGTATATATATATAAGTATATATATATATATATATATATATATAGTCTCACACTTTTAACTAGTATTTCTATCTTCGTTTTTATTAGCAATATGGATTGAGCTGTGCTCTGTAGATGGCATTTGATGCGCTGATGCGCTCCCTATTACGACCTAAAAATCATAATCTCTCCTTCAAAGAAATAGACGTGAAACTATAAGTCATAAATACAAAAATATTTCTGTAGAAATTTAAAATTACAGACTAAATGTACACATATACAAATTATATTAAAAACATACAATTAACTTAAAATGGATAATACAATATAAATAACATATAAATTATAGGAGGATATTCGTATTATGTTATGTCATTACTTAAATTAATTAACGAATGTCAGCATGGCAATACTATAAAAAAAATTACTTTAAATTATGATGAAATCAAGATAAACTTATATATTTGACATGTTGTCACTCCGAAATTCCTCTATGCTGTAGTAGCTCTTTTCCAAGAGAAATGCCTTAAGCTTGTTTTTAAATCTATTTACGCAGTAAATACCCTTCATCTCCACTGGCAGTTTATTAAAGATTTATGAAAGATGCGTATATCTTCAAAGGAGTAAGTATAGGGTGGTGTGTATACATAATATGTACGATTAGGTACACGTGTGTTGCAATTATTTTAGTGGACGCTACCATCACCACCACCGATTCATCTGTCTCGCCAAAAATTGGGTTATCTACTGTTAGTTATTCCAAGCCCAAATAGTATTTGTGTCTATTTTATAATGATTGTAAAATCGAAGAAATTGTCAGGAGGAAATAGTTGAAAGTAAAATCAAAAAGGAAAGAATAGATCAAGTATAAATGGCTTCTTATTTTCAATAAATCCTATGTCATTGAAAATGAGGAGCCATTTATACCTGATCTATTCATAAATCACCTTGAGATGAATAATACGAATGATGGGAAATTAAGAATATGAGTTATACTTTTAAGAGACTGTGCTATACCTAGCGTTAAGCAACCTGACTGCACAAACACCTAATACATACAGGAATGACAGCTCAGAAACCTAATTTTTAACATACTGACATATTTCCTTGGTATATATCCCATCAAATCTCAAAACAAGGTGTTCCTACAACTAAACAATACGTGGCCTTTCGTCATGTTTTCCTAAAATAATTGTTTTCTGATTCAATGCAATGTTTGCGCAGTCCCGTGTTGTCGCCAACTTTGTTTACAATATATCTTTTGTTAGTATACTGTTATACTTTTTCGCGCGATACGGTTTTGTTTGTGCAAGCAAATAGACTATTTGTTGAAGATTGAATTCTGTTTGAACTTGTTGTGTTAATGTGCTTTTAATTGATTTGTTATTTGTTGGTATGGAGGAGTATTGCTGAATGTTAATGTCGCGTGAATGTTATTATTTTAGGTATGAATGAAGGGACACATTACGATTTATACCGAACTAGATTTTTCCGGCGCCAGGTTCGTCCGCGTCAATGTAAAAAAAGTTATCCCTTCGGAACAGTACTTATATCTGGATGAAAGGTACTCTATGTCCTTTTCTGTATTCATGACAATGAATCTGCAAAATTTTATGATGATCGCTCGAGTAGTTAAGGCGTGAAAGTTTTACAAACAAACTCACATTTGCATTTATAATATACACTTAAGTTATATTGTGTTCCTATAATGACTAGCAAAGGTGACATGCCCCTTAGGCAGGCATTCTGCTGTGGACAAGGTCGCCAATATAATCTTTGCCCATTTCGCAGACAGCACAAAAAATCCCTAGACGAGATATAAAAAAATATTAGAAGTACTTCAAGTTCAATTTACAGTCGTACAATTTATAACAACAGCTCTTGAGACATTTTCATTGCAGCAAAATTTGAATGCACCATGTGATTATTTTAAGATATTTACTACTACAACTTAGCCTATCTTTCTCCTATATGCCATGTATCACCTATTAAAATGCCAATGTCAGTTGTTGGTGAATGTAGTCCGTTGATGCTGGATGTGACATCGATTAAAGACAAATAAACTTGCTAAAATCATAACTATGAAAGTTTGCGAGGATGGATGGATGTTTGTTATTCTTTCACGCAAAAACTACTGAACGGATTTTGATGAAACTTCATAGTATTATTGTTTATACATCAGAATAACATATAGACTAAAAAAAAACTATATTAATATAAATCTACTTACATTAAAGCGAGCGAATCCGCGGTTAAAGTCTAGTGTAAAATCTATGAGTTTACTTTACTTCATAACTGACATTACTTTTTTGAATTCATTACTTGAGCGGGATATGTTAGGTAATAAACAGATATAACAAGCTCGCAGATTTTTACAAAACATGTCCAGAAATATTCTTTGTGATACACAGTTTTACAAACTGAATGCGCGCAATAGTAATCCTCGGTTCAAACCTTTTGATTTCAAATGTCGACTAGCTGCCACCAATTACTAATAAGAAAATTATGTACTATATTCTGTTTCTACTGTAGTTAGAGCAATTACAGTGTTAGTAATGGCACTCTGCAAGCGATACTTTTCCTTTTACTAATAAATAATATGTAATTACGTAGAACCTCGGCATTTATTATTTCAATAGCTATTAAAAGCATTATTATTTATTAACGCATAAAGTTTACTTTGGGCTAACCGCTTATCAGTTCAGCGTCGTGATTGCATGTGAAAATGATTCGCATGGCCCGGCTGACTTTGGTAATGTTGAGAAACACCATGGTAGGTTTAATTGGTATGACCGGTCCGTCGTCATCTTTTCCCGGGTAAATCCAAAATAACACCGATGCTGGGTACCCGTTTATCCTTTCCCCCACGTAAAAAGAAAAATAAAACCGCTTATCAGTTCGCTTGATCACCACTTAAAAAGAATAAAAATTGTATTGCCTTATTATAATTCTTACAATCATACAGAGATACGCACACACTCACGTTCTGCCAGCTCTATATTTACCCTCGCATAAAAGAAGTTGAGTTACAATTAGTCAAAATTTTGCACAAGCCTTACTAACGTGAACTATAGACAGTCGAGAGCAGCCCTACCGGCCATCTCACCACGTCTGACACACCGCCTGCTCAACCTACAAAGATTGGACCTTCGGACCATCGTGGGAATCCTAACAGGTCACTGCCCCCTGAACAAACATCACTACAACATCGGAGCAACAGACAGCCCACTTTGTAGGGGATGTCTGACCGAAGAAGAACCAACGTAAGTAAATCCTCAACAACCCGAGGTCACTCCGCGAAGCCTGCGAAGACCCCAGGAAACTTCTGTGCTTCTGGGCAGAGTTGGGCTGGCTATCTCCGTAACCAGCCGACTCTCACGCATAATGGACCAACTTAGAGTTCAAATGCGGAAAAGGGAGTCCAATTACATTACATTACTAACGTGAACTTTAAACCGTGAGCTTTAAACGTACCAACGTTCGTTACCATGCCAGTAAATAACTGATGAACGAAGTTCCCCTTAGCTTTCACACGGATAACAGGTCACTATTAAATTATCACCATGGCCCGGTGTCATGGACGCTTTTATCCATGCGTGAACAATTTTAAATTCAATTACTTTGCCAATTTGCTCGGGTGCCGCGGATTCCTCGCAATACGCCGGCAAATTGATTGGTTACATGCACTGAATGATTTTGCTTTGTTTTTCATTATGTACTGATGAATTTTGAAAGTATGAGATGTAGGTTATGTTTATACAGCAAATTAATCGAATGCCTCATTAGTCGGTACGCAAACATAATTAAGCGCAAACTTATGCTAACCGTGACATAGGTTTGGATTAATTAGTAGATAAATTGAAATGTTCTTGCTTACAATCGTAAGGGTTTATATAATAATATTCTGTCACATACTCACAACACCATCTAGCCCCAACTAAGCAGAGCTTGTACTATGGGTACTAGGCAATGGATAAACATACATACATATATACTTCTTTTTTGTAAATACATTTTAATATACATAGAAACACCCAGACCTAGACAAACATCCATGTTCATGCACACAAATGTTTAACTTGTGCGGGCATCGAACCCGCGACCTAAGGCGTGGCAGTCGGTTACACTAACTACCACGCCATCGAGGCCGCCGCTTTGATTCTTATTTATCTCGATAGATATGACTCAGAATTAGCACGAAATTTGAAAATTTGCTCTACCTTTGAGGATATACAAGCGTGGGACTAGGTATAATAATTTTAAACCTAATGATATTTAAATAGTATTACTATTTGAATGCATTCTATCAAAGGAAGCGTTTCCACTAGACTACGATTACTTTGTTTGAAGCATAAGTTTAATTATTCCGCTGGTATTTGCTAAAAACCAGAAAATGACTTATACTACAATATAACAACAGACACTTGCGCCGAAGAAAATTTGAATTTAGCAAAGAAAAAGTGAATGTAAACGAGTAAATACAGCGTCGAGCGTGGGCTTTAGGTGTATAGGACCTGAGACTTGAGATTTAAGTCGATAGTATAGTTTAATCAAGCAGCGATTCGATTAAGCGTTTGAATAACCATATAAAAACAATTAAAATATATTCGCATCATCATTCGAATATCAATACAAAAATATATCTAAAATTCAAAACACTTGAACATGCGAATAATCTGATTTGCGATCGATAGTTGCACTTCACTATTCTACTAATAACAAAATGTGTAAAATTGTAAAGATGTTTTGATGTTTGTTGTTCAGTCACAAAACTTAGAACATACCCTGGTATATCATAGTTTTTCCGGTATGGGATTCACATATATAAAGTCATATTCAGAAGTCAGTTCCAAATTATTTCTAAAACACACCAGTTAAGCTAACCACTTAAAACTTAATTCATTTATAATCTCTCAAAAACAAAACTAAGTAGGTTTCCAAACAACTTGCCACCACAATGGCTCTCCACCCCTTTGCAACAGCTCAAACACAAACCCTTTCTTAAGATGACCTTGTGCTAGTTTCAAAGCATTGTTTGCAAGACCCTCAGGCCTCCCCTTCAGATGACGCCTTTAAATCCATCTGTGACCAATATCAATGGTGTTTTGGTGACAAAACTTTTATGACACTTCTATAGGAATATTATTAATTTAATACTCTGTTTAATTATTCTGTTTTCCTCTACATTACATTAATAGTCTTACACATATATGCGACATAGAAAAGACATAGGTACTAGTATAGTACACACACAGACACATGCACACACATGTTATATTTATGGCTTGTAATTATGTTATATTTTATTTTTGCTTAGTTTGTTCAATATTTAATTTGGGTCCATTTCTAAACTTTACCGTACATACTTATAATTTTACCATATATTATGTGATTTCGATAGAGGGAGAGAGCTGGGAGATTTGTCACACAGGTTTCGAACCTATTACAGACTCCAGCTCTCACAAAGGTTGATTTTGTAACTGCTACTTTACTCTTTTTGTGTTTAAAAGTATGTGTGCACCTTTTGAGAGAAATAAATGAATTTATTATTATTATTATTATTAGTAGTAGATAATGGTATTCGGTCCCTTGTTTATTACAAGAGAGACCGGAGGAGCGTTTCAGACCCAGTGTTGCTACTATGAATTTCTGGACGGAACAACCCAATAACACGTTCTTCTTTTCTTTTCGTGTGGTTAGTGGCCAACCGGATGTCAAGAGTTGTTCAAGCCGCCCGTAGGCCTCTGACATGGCTTAACGACTGCTGTCAATTTGACAACAACCGGGACCGACATTTTACGTGCCCTCCGAAGGTAGGAGACGCTCAGATGAAATACCACTAAGCGGTCACCCATCTATAGACTGACCGCACCCAACGTTGCTTAACCTCGCTAATCGTTTACCGATCAGTGAGTGCAACTGGCTATGAGCGCTCTCGCTCTCGCTCTCGCCACGTTGCCCGAACGGGAATGGAATCCGAGACCACATGCACAGTAGTTGCATACAAGCTGCGTCACCGAGGCAATTAAATAAAGCTAGAATTCTAGGGAGGGTTCTAAATTTCTATATAATCAAAAGACTGGCAAAATAGCTACACTTGAACCAACTATATTGCCTGCTGTAAGTATTCATATTAAAAATACATACTGGCAAATGTAAATACACAATAAAACAGAATATTTCTTAACACTTTTCACAAATTTCTAATTCAGCAATAGCTCAGTGGGGAGACCAACAGACTGCAATGCAGAGGGTCTCGGGTTCGAACCCACGTCGCGCACCTCTGACTTTCGGAAGATATATGACTTTTCGAAATTATGTGCGTATTGATTGACAATTATCGCCTGCTCCGTGCCTCAGAGAGCACGTTAAGCCGTCGGTCCTGGCTGCCATGAACATCTATGGCAGTCGTTATTGAGAAGTCAGTGCCCTATAATATCCTGACACTGGTCTAGCCTAAGGGTATCGTTAGCTTTCGGGTTGCGGAGGCCAGGTGGCAGCCGCTCCGTGTAAAAACTGACATCAGTCAAATCCGGTTAGACCAGAAAAAGCCGACCCCAAATGACTTGGGAATAATAAAGTTTAGAGAAGAAGACTTTTCACAAATGATTTATATGGACTTGAAATAAAACTAAAACTATAATCATCTTCCAACTGACTTGAATGCCCTATAAGCTCTTATCCTCGAAAAAGTTGCTGGAATATGTACATTTGTCCAGTCACCTTTACCTAATATACTTTTTTAGTTAAGCTTTTGTGGTCCACTCTCATTACATGCCCAAATCATGTCTAACACCAGACTCAATTCTTGTAAAATCACATAACATTATATTTCATTCAAAAATGTGTAATAGTTTTCAACAAAATGTACTTATTTATTCTATTTATGATTCTACAGAATAAATCCTACTTTTATTACACCACGCTTTTGACGATAACAAATAATAATTATAAAATCTATTAAAGCTCGAAACGATAATTGAAAATTCAACAACATTACAGAACAAACGGTCTTACTTCAAATGGAATGAATTAAACCGAATACGATCCAAGGGAAACAGTAAAAACAGTTTTATATTACATTCTATTTCGAGATACAAAACAAATTTGTACCCAATTAGATATATAATTACAAATGCGGCATCGGGAAAAGCAGCGGCTAGGAAAAATAAAACATAGAACGATACCGAGAGAGATCAGAATTTAATTCGATTACGAGTATCGCTTTGAAACGTTTCGAATTGAATCGATTTCCTAAGTGTTTCGATTTAATTGAAGCTCATGCTGTTCGCGTATCCAAATGCAATTATTTACCATTTACCGGCCGATGCCCGCAAATCGTTATAATCAATGATGCTTCGTTTGAACTGTTTTATTACGAGGCGAGTAACTTTGACGCTGTTGTATTTATTTTAACTGTCTTGATTATCTCGTGACATAAGGCGTGGCTAATCGTAAGGTCTTGGTCTTTTCCGGGTAGAAATTTATTATTATTTTTGTGTTTATGAGGCAGTTCATAGTAGCTAGATGGAACCAAAAACTGTGCCTGGTATCAATAACTGTAGTAAAATGATGAAGTGCGAAATCTACCGAAATGTAAAACATCTCGGCCAGTATATTTAGAAAAGCCGTAATTCCATTTGTAGATAAGAATACGAAACTAGTAAATAACTACTTACTACATTCCTGAATGTGACCGACAGGATTCTCGTTCATGGTATATCATACTAGCTGTGTGTAATTTATATTAGATTTTTTAATTTGAAGCGTACTTTGATATGCCCGCTCATCGCGTTTTAGGTATAAAATATTAATATTACAGGACGTGTGACTTCGAAAATCTCAAGACAAGTTTAAACTCGAGAACCCGACTTCTAAGACTGACGGTCCCAGCGCACGGCAATCAATGCTCAACATGAACTTATCTGAAGTTATTTGAAACTCATTGGGCGATTTATTTTTCACAGCAACGTAGAATTTCTAAAAAATAAGTACTCTCGTTGATGGACTACGTCGTTAGCACTTGTCACGATGTCACATACAAAGATACACTGAAGTAAGTACATAAGATACTTTGATTGCTGAAGATTTGTAACGTCACATTGACACGTCATTACAATAACTCAACGTGCAATACAGATACAGTAACATAGTATTGGAATAATAAAAAACCTTACAGTTATATTAAAGTTATTATATTTTAACATAATTAGAATATCATAATATTTAATATTGTCTTCTATTTACGCGAATATTATTCATTGAAATTAAACTGCTATATACGGATTTTATCTCGTTGTTTATTTGACACTTTACAGTGTGACACTTTACAAGTCTAGCTGTGGTTTGCTTCGTCTTGGGTTTGACTATTTTTATTACTGGATCCCAAGCTGGTGATACATTCCAACCCTAATTTAATTAGCTTAAAATTTAATAAAGTTTAATAGTAGTAGTAGTGTAACAATAATCAAAATTTTGTAATAAAGTGTCACATAAACAACGCGATAAAATCCGTATATAGCAGTTTAATTTCAATGATATCATAATATTGCCACGTGGGGGCAACCAAAATGACGAAATCTTTATATTCTTAAAAACGAAATATCAATATAATTTATTATATTTTTCGAATACTTCAATTGTCTATTCGAATAAACTTACTAGCTACTACACTGCCAAATTAAACCTGAGCATTTAACATTTTCTTCATACCATTTAAATACGAAGATAATTACACTGAAAAAATGATTTATTATTATTATAAAAGACGATTGCTGCACTAGGCATAATGCAAGTACCGTGGGGAACTTTACAAATATTTAAACAAACAAAAAGAACTGTGTTCTTTAAATGTATTGACCAATACGTGTATCTATATATTGAAATTTAACGACGTGTCAATTGAAGAGCAGCGATAGCTCAGTGGGGAGACCAACAGACTGCAATGCAGAGGGTCTCGGGTTCGAACCCACGTCGCGCACCTCTAACTTTCGGAAGTTATATGACTTTTCGAAATTATGTGCGTATTGATTGACAATTATCGCCTGCTCCGTGCCTCGGAGAGCACGTTAAGCCGTCGGTCCCGGCTGCCATGAACATCTATGGCAATCGTTATTGGGAGAGTATCGACACAAAAGATCCCACTGGGTCGAAGTGTCGCCGGTCTGCACTGACTGGCCCCCACATATTATACATACATATATATATTGTCTAAATTGGCAAAAACAAAACAGTTCAGTAATTTATTTTATTTGTTTGCCAACGTTATTCTTTTTTTGTGTTTTCTAGTAGCTTTATTGTTATAATATCAGAAAATTGGATACAGTTAGTTTTATGAAATATAAGTTTCACTCAAATAATTCAACATTTACCAGTTATATTAAAGACGCATTCTCTATCATAAAACATATTTATAGTGTAAACGCAGCATAAGTCTCTATCCAGTACTCATTGTCATCAAGTGACTTTAGATTGCAGGAATCCATTAGGGGCAGATACTGAGAATTAATGGCGGAAGGTTCGCCTCACTAGAGTTCCCTACAGTAATTCTTAAACTGTTGTGCTTAGTATCTTGTACATAAGATATTTCGCTTTTCGCAGAATCAATTACTAACTTATTCTGCGAAACTGTATTTTATAAGTGAAACTGTGACTGATTTAATGAAATCTGTCATCGTTAATTTATTTTGACGAAGCGTGTAATTTTCAACGGAATTAATTTATTAACTTTTTGGAGTATATTTTAGTAAAATAGGTATAAGTGGGATCCCGATTTAGATTACTACTAATTAGTAAATAAAAACGCTAATAATTTTTTAAACAGAAAGAAATGAATAAATAAATGTTATTACAGATAATATTGAATAGCGATTGCGTATCGAATAAGATTCAAATATTACGAACCTACATTCGAATGTCAATTTATTCGTTGCAACTGATGTATTACTAACGACGATAATTACCTTCTTTTTACCGATGAATGAATTTGTATGAAACTTTTTTTATGCTATTGGACGCAAACGAGCATACGGGTCGCCTGATTGTAAGCGATTACCGCCGCCCATGGACACCCGCAACATCAGACGAGTCACAAGTGCGTTGCCATCCTTTAAAAATTGCCTGCCCCACAGGAAGGGTTGGGTCTCCGGTACCCTCACTCATTCGACGAAACACAAAGCAAGCGCTATTTCACGCCGGTTTTCTGTGAGGCCGTGGTATCACTTCGGTTTAGCCAGCCCATTCGTGTCGAAGCATGGCTCTCCCACGGTAAAAACTTGGTACACAGATAGATACAAAATGTCCTGGATTACCACATATTTCCAACGCGCACATAATTTTTATCGTTCTTACTAATAAGCTCAATAATTGGTTCTTCAGACGACCGTTACTACTTCCTATAATAAAATTAGTTCTCTTTTCAAATAAAAAGAGGACTAATGCCTAAAACAAGAGAGAATAAAATAATCTTTCATAGTAGATTTCGCCGGCGGCTTTGCTCGCGTTAACGTAGATTCATGTCAGGATATATTTATAGTATCCTATATGTTATTCTGATGTATAAACAATAATACTGTAGAGTTTCATCATAATCCGTTCAGTAGTTTTTGCGTAAAAGAGTAACAAACATCCATCCATCCATCCATCCATCCATCATCACAAACTTTCACATTTATAATATTAGTAGGACTGTCAAATAACGTATTATTTGGTCCTAAAACTCGGCTCGTAGTAGTAGCGAGGTTATATTAGCCTATGCACTAGCTGCGCAGTGATAATAATAATGTGTCTATATTTTGGTTTACATGAGTGAGGCCTAGCAAAGCCATGATTCAACTCGTGATTTGTTTAGTTTACCTTATCATTAGTCGAACACGTTAATGTTAAATATTAGTTGAACATGCAATATTAATTGTTTTGATACGATGTTATATGAACATGAAAATGATGTGTACTTTTGACAGCAAGCCAGATAGACTCTCTCTGTATTACGTGAGAGCCAAACATAAACATGTATGTATGTATTATCTGCTGTTCTCGTTTAATGATCGAAATTACGTCACTTGGTTTTGAAACGAGTAGGATGTTTTTTTAAATTCTACTAAGTTGGCTGTATAGCCTATGACTAGGTTAATAGGAAGGGATACTTTTTTTTTAATTTACAGAATACAGGAATAATTTCTGAGCCATGGGGAACTTTATTAAAATTCAAACAACAGACACCAAGAACAATCATACTCAGAACAAAAGAAGTAACAACGGGATAAATCTATAATATTTCAGCGCGGCGGATGTAGGTAAAGTAAGCTTAAAATTACATATAATCGTAAAAGCCCAGGTTCTACCTTCGGCTCGGGCCTGTTTCTTTTATTGTTACCTTTACTGTTATTAGATATTTCAGTTAGAACTTTTTGTTAATTATAAGTAGCACAACGAAATATAAAAATACGCCTGGTAGACAAATCCTCTCATTTGTCTCATGTTACATCGGAATTAAAACATAGCTGGTAAAATATGAGTGTTACACATCTGTGCCTAGCCATTTAAGGGCATATAGACATATAAGTATGAAGCGGACCCTGGATGCCAACGCCAACGCCACGGATGCAACCGGGATAAACGCTAAAATGAAGAAGAAGATATATAGGTGTGAAACTAAGGTATCCTAAGGCACTATTCAGTGAGACACGGTTGACTTACGCGGATGTCCGCGACGGATAGTAAAATGTATTAAGCCTATACAGCGCGTTCAGTGCTACGCAGAGCTCTCCGCGTGAAATCCCATCCACGATTAATACATTTTACCGTCCGTCGCCAACATCCGCGTAGGTCATCCGCGTCGCACTGAATAGCGCCTAACTATAATATTATGAACGCGGATGTGAGTTTATTTGTTACGCTTTCACGCCTTAACTACTCGACCGATCATCATGAAATTTCGCATACATATTGCCCAGGTTACAGAAAGGACACAGGGTACGTTTCATCTAGAAAAATACTATTCCCGAGGGATAAAAACTTAATGACACAACCTATTTTAACGTAATCTAAGCCGCCAGCAAAATCTATTAACGAATAAAAAGTGACATTTTTGTCATATATTTTAGCCTACACAATACTCTCAGTTAGAGTTCTACCGCTATCAATTACTAAAATCAAATTGAGTGCCATTTCACTTTGTGAGTGCAAGGAAGTCCGTCGCAGGAAGACGCTGAGTGCATATTAATTCGATTGACCGTTGACCTCGAGTAATACACCTCTATAATTGAATAGCGTGGCTCAACTGCTATGCGATAGGGAAGCGATCTTATCTGAATACAGAGAACTGAAGAGCAGCTATATCCTAGTGGAAGAAGGTTGGATTGCTACGCAGAGGTCTCGATTGTGATTCTGAGGCACGCATCTTTGATATTTTAAAGGTTGTGTGTGTATTAATTAGGTAATTATCGCTAGTTCTAACGTTGAAGTAAACAATCGCGAAATTTGCATGTCTCAGAGTGCTCTATAACGTTCTAGAAGATATGGCCAGTTTGGTGGACTATGGCCTAACTTTTCTTCAGATTGAGTAGCCCGTGCCTAGCAGTGGGACAGTTTAATACAGGGCTGATGTTATATAGAAAACTGAAGAGCAGCGATAGCCTCTAAGCTATCTACATATATAGACCTCTGTTTGGCAGGCCAACAGTCTTTCTAGTGCAAGACCGCTGGACAGCAGGTATCGAGTTCGATTCGAAAGCTCTGGCTTTTTGAAGTTATGTGCGTTATAATTAGTTAATTTTCGCTCGCTTTAACGGTGAAAGAAAAACGTCGTGAGAAAACCTGCATGTTTGAGAGTCTTCCATAATATTTTCGAAGATATGTGAAGTCTGCCAACCTGCACTGTTAGCGTGGTGGAATATGGCCTTATCCTTCTTAGACTGAGAAGAGGCTCGTGCTCAGCAGTGAGACAATTTATATACAGGGCTGATATTATATAGATAACTGAAGTGCAGCCAAGCAGTGTATACAAGCTTATTAACTTAGCGTAATTACATACGTTGCCTCACGCCTATACCCTCGAAGGAGGGCAGGTATTGTCTCCGTTTGCGTTATTTAAGTAAGTTTGAACCGTAGGCTCGCACTGTTTCCACACAAAATTTCATTTAAATCGGATTATCATAATAGTAAGCGATAGCTCAGTGGGGAGACCAACAGACTGCAATGCAGAGGGTAACCCACATCGCGCACTTCTGACTTTCGAAAGTTATATGACATTTCTTTAATTATGTGCGTATTGATTGACAATTATCGCCTGCTCCGTGCCTCACGTTAAGCCATGAACATCTATGGCAGTCGATATTGGGAGAGTATCGACACAAAAGATCCCACTGGTTCGAAATGTCGCCGGTCTGCACTGACTGGCCCCCAGATAAGATAAGATCCTCATGTGATATTTTTATTATAAGATAGAACAAGAACAACACACAACTCCTGTATTAGAAATAATGCCAGTGTCGTTGCAGAATTTTATAAATGGTCATCTAGATTCGGAATTACTATATGAGGATCATACAAATACATAATTGTCATGCGTCGTATTACATCCGTCAATACTCAGCGCGGTGGCAATTACGACTAATATAACGTGGGATCTTTTGTGTCGACACTCTGTCGACACAAAAGATCCCACTGGGTCGAAGTGTCGCCGGTCTGCACTGACTGGCCCCCACATAAGATACATACATACATACATCATATTAGCTGTGAAAACATAACAAAAGATTTTAGAATAATAACTGTGAATATAATATGAATCCGTCAACGCCTATATTAAATTTGATCCAGTCAAAATAGTATCAATCATGTAGTGTTGCTATTCAAAACATATAGGCGCAGTTGAATATAATTGTAAGTTTTACTTTCGGTGTACCGTATTTTTTTGTTAATCCTAACTAATATTTAAATATGAATGTAAGTTTGTTTGTTACGCTTTCACGCCTGAACTACTCGACCTATCATTATGAAATTTCGTATAGGTACACGTTGTCAGGGTTACAGAAAAGGATTTAAGCAATTACACGAGTAAAGCCACGGAAAAAACTAGTAACTTACATATTTATCTTGTTACATGTTCCCTGACATATGTTCTGATATTTTTATTGTTATATCTATACTAATATTATAAAGCTGAAGAGTTTGTTTGTTTGGTTAAGCATGCTAATCTCAGGAACTACTGGTTCGAATAGAAAAATTATTTTAGTGTTGGACAGCCCATTTATCGAGGCTATATAACATCACGCTATGACTAATAGGAGCGGAACATCAACAAACGGAGAATATTATCTTATGTGACGCAGACGAAGGTGCTCAGGTCAGCTAGTTTATAAATATACCGATTAAACCAACATATCTGGCTACAACAGCTTCATTTAAATAATAGTGAATTAATCAAATGCAATGTATTAAAGTTCCAGACGCGACAACGTGACTTAACAACACAAATTTCAGACCACAAACTAGACATTTTACGGCCTCCAGACATACGCTTCTAGGTTATACTGCCGGTTCAAATTTATGCCAACCTTACTATTCAAGTATAGGTTACGTGTAACATGGAATAAATAACAACTTGTGCTAGAAACTGTTTACCTAGAGCAGCGATATCTCAGTGGAGAGACCAACAGACTGCAATGCAGAGGGTCTCGGGTTCGAACCCACGTCTCGCACCTCTGACTTTCGGAAATTATATGACTTTTCGAAATGATGTGCGTATTGATTGACAATTATCGCCTGCTCCGTGCCTCGGAGAGCACGTTAAGCCTTCGGTCCCGGCTGCCATGAACATGCAGTCGTTATTGAGAGACTGTCGACACAAAAGATCCCACTGGGTCGAAGTGTCGCCGGTCTACACTGACTGGCCCCCACATAAGATACAACTGTTTACCTACATACTGTACGGTGAGGTAGCTATAATATAACAATCTATACTTCTATATTAATTAATATTATAAAGCTGAAGAGTTTGTTTATAAGTATGGTTGAACGCGCTAATCTAAGGAACTACTGGTTTGAATTGAAAAATTATTTTAGTGTTGGATAGCCCATTTATCGAGGAAGGCTATAGGCTACATAACACCACGCTACAACCAATTGATGCTCCATCAATTAAAAATGCTATATTATTATTCTTGTCCTGACGTCACGGATGGCGCGTTTGTGTGTGCCTCGCCTCTGCAATGCCGGTGGGGAGTGATGTGGGTTGGATCTCCGCATGAGTCAATACATGCATACTGAATGGTTTTTTTTTATGTCAATTCATTTTTTTATAATTATATGTTAAGAAACAGTCTATTTTCAAATTTTTTGTTAGTTGTAAAATTGTATGCAGCTGGCTTGACGTCCGTGCGTAACGGTGGTCTCCATTGAAAATCAGCATTGCGATATCACGTCAGTTTTATCGCAACATCAATGCTGAATGGAGACCATTTGTTGACACAATAGCATAATATGTGTCTATTTTTTACTTACTAATTCTTTATTTAATTGTCTTTTTTATTATTATATCGATATTTTGTAAGAAAAATTTGTAGTCATATTTCTTTGCCGCAATAAATAATGATTTCTTTCTTTCTTTCTTTTTTCCTTTCTATATAACAACAGGTTACGACCAATAGAAGCGGAACATTATTGAAAAATTTTGCAAATACCGGTAAAATGATATTATGTGAAGCAGACGAAGTTGCTCTGGTCAGCTAGTATATTATATGTATAACGGATGGGAGTACCTATGCATTTTTTTTCTCCTGCGTCTGTGACAGCTGTGCATAAAGTCTTAGGCTATATTCTAAGGTCGGGCAAAGAGGGCATGACCGTCAAGAAATTTGTCATTGGCAGTATGGCGTCTGAAATAGTGACTGGTAAAACGACAAAAATCTCGCTCCCAATTAAGTTAGACGTATAGCCATACCTGATAAAATGCGGGTGTAATAAGACTGCCTACAGGGAAATGGGCGTGATAGCATGTGTATGTTTCTATTATACACCTACTACTGAATCAGAGAAACACTGTTCGCCCGATGATAAGCAGTTACGATATAAGCATTATGTATCCGAATATGCGAATAATTTTATGATAATTGGTAGTCAAAAGCAAAGTATACATATACTTTTAGATTTTACGTAACACGAACGATCCTATTGCCATCTCTCTCATCTACCAAACACAGTTCTGGACTTCTTGCTACAACTGCGAATTTCTTGACAGCAAAACGCAATGTCACTGCAGGCAAGATTGCCTCTGAAGAAGTGAATATAATAGGTTTGATTAATTGTAACATAACAGTGTTATATAAGGTACGTCATCGAGGGTCCTATTCGAAGTTCTGTGTTAGTATTCAGAACAGATCACACAGTACGACATATTGTATTGAGTTCTGCGATGCCCTAATCTCTCGGTATGACGGCTTTCCATAGCGTGTAACTATTGTGCCTATTCTCGGAACGTAATATGCAGAGCTTGAGATTCCAAGAAATCGATATTGCGGTAGCAGACTTGATTATATTGAAGATAGTGTCTGGAAAATGTTCTATTTATATTTAACACACACCTTTTTTTTCACAAGTAAAATAGATTTATGTTTCCAATCAATATATTAGCTAGTATTGGATTAATAAAATAATAAAAGAATCTTGGTTTGGTAAATAAATGATTATTATTATTATTATTATTATTCTATCATTGTAACTAATAACGGCATAGAATAGTTTACATCTAAGTAACATAACTCTTATTAATATTATAAATGTGAATGTGGGTTGGTTTTTGTTACGATCATCATGAAATTTCGCATGAATGGGACATAAAGTACAGTATCCAGAAAAAAGTACTGTTCTCGAGAGAGCGAAACTACGGATAAAATATAGTGTTGGGGCTGTAGTCTTCCCAACATGGAATGTTGTTATGTTATGTAGTAAAAGATAGATTATGTTTATGTAACGAGTGTTTATTGTTCACTCAAAATATTACATATTGAACTCAATATATAACGCACGCAGGCGCCAAATTAGCCTACTCAGCATACATTATAATGTACGAGTTCGTACATATAGAACCAGATATTTTATCTTTTTTAAATGTGGCATCTATCGCAGTTCGCCACTCAAGCCTTGTGTCGCGGTGGAATTTACAATTTACAGACGCAGCGTTCATCTAGACTTAGAATTATCATTTGTGGATAGCACAAGGTATTGTCTAACGATATAAAATAAGGCACGTCTCGCAATATGGGTTAAGCCCTGTGTCACGTAAGACTTTAAAATCACGGACACAAAGTATATTTAGATAGCATTGGAACAATCATTCGTAATAAATCACACGTATAATTGTCCCGTATGGGATTCGTATCCACAACATCAAGAGCGGGAGCAGCGGATAGCCCAATGGTTTGTTGTTCAAAAGTACGTGAAACAGCTTCTTAGTAAAGTGGTGCAACGGAAAATAAATATAAAAAAATATATACGTGGAAGTGATTTATATAGTGGATCTAATACTTCTGCTCACCTCTCTACATGAATCTATAAGCTTAATTGAAATTTAACTACTTTATACCAATTTTAATACATTGTTTATTTTAAAAACTCTATTTTTACGAAGTTTTAAAACTATTAAACTACTACTGTTGAACTTTCCTACTATTTACATTATCAAAGTATTTAGATTTAGGTATATTTTCCCTGTCGTTTCGGTTGCTTTTCAGCAACTTCTGGGCGACTTAGACGGTAGTTGCCTCAATATCTTGAAATGTAGTTATTACAAAGTACCTAAATATAATTTTGTTATTGGTATAAGCGTAATGTTGTGCCATGTCAATACTAATAGATTCTTCAGCTTATAACGCATGAAATTTGTGGTGTATTAAATTCAATCCGCATAGTCCGTTCTTCTGAGAAGTTAATATTTGCCAAGAGTCCGCTTCGAATATTGATAGCTGGTGGCTGTGACAAGGGTTCGCCACTATCCGAGGGTGCAAAGCTTTTAGCGATCACACAGTATTCTGTAAGCCCTTTATTTCGTTAGTTTAAAGTACCAAAACCACTCAGTGATGCTCTGTTTGATTCATACCACAACGCGATGCTGTCCAATGGGTCATATCCTTATTTTATGTTTAGCTAGCTTTTGCTTGCGATCTCACCCGTGTGAATCCCGCGGGATACCAGGATGTTGCATCCTACGATTCAATGGAAGGTATGATCTATTTATTTAGGCATATTTACAGAGTAAACACAGACATTCACATATAATTGACAATTATCAAAGTGCAAGTGCTACCCCAGTTACAAATATGGCCCAGCACTGACAGTCTATCTGTGTGCCATATTTTATCCATTGAACAGTTTACGCGTGACGTCGTAGCAAACAAGTAATTTATTTATTTAAATATTTATCATTAAATCAACCAACTTGCGTCATTTACATTATTTACACGGTGTAAACTTAAAATAAAACATTCACGCATTCTCCTCACTATTTCTTATACGGTTGTTACTTAGTCAAATTGATCTTAATATCAGTGATATTTACTATTAATTCTAGATATTACATACATATATACATAGATTCAAGCCTGTTTCCCAGAGGGGTAGGCATATACGACGTATTTCCATTTGCTACGAGCCTGACACACTTCTCTGGCTTCATTCACATTCATCAGCAAAAACATCAACTTCTTTTGTAACAGAAAACGATAATTAACGCAATCACGCTAGGTATTCACATACATTTTGCTTATATAAATCATGCAACGTGATAGCATAAAAGTGATTATATTATGCAAACATCTTTACATATTTGTACCATCTAACATCTTACATAAGTAGAATTAGTAGAAGAAACTTCGATATAATACAATAATATTATATTAGTAATATTACAACTATCTAACGACTATTAAGATAATCTTTGCGTAGGCTTTCTCTCATGCCATTAAACCAAACAGCAATATGTACATAGATTCACGCCTGTATCCCAGAGGGGTAGGCAGAGACTACGGATTTCCATTTGCTACGATCCTGACACACTTCTCTGGCTTCATTCACTTTCATCACATTCCTTATACACGCCCGTCGGTACAAGGTGCTCTTAACCTGGCCTTTGTACAGAACGCCTCCGATCTGATCGAGAAACGTTCACCTAGGTCTTCCTCTTGCGACTGTTGCAATATGTTTTGGTCATAAAAAGTGTTACTAGATGACACTGTTATAGCTTTTGTCACAACATCCATTCGGACGAAACCTGAAATAGCAGAGGACATTTTGTGTAATATAATCGTACTAATTTCTATCTGTTGCATCATCCACGGGCCCTATACCGGTATTAAACTATCCTATTTGTTAATCCAGGAGTTGATCTTTCTGTCTATTTAAAGGTTTGAGAAATAAACGTCTTTACAATATAATAATAATAAGCTGTCCTCAGCGGTTTCATCCACGTCTATGTCTACTGCACCGCTCCTATGGCTCATAGCGTGATGTTATTTAACCTATAACCTTCCTCCAGAGTGAGATTGGTATCAATTTTATTTACTTTAAAAGGACAATTGCTGCACTAGGAATAATTCTTGTATCACGGGACACTTTTCAAACATTCAAACAACGGACACAAAGAACATCCAGACTCAGAATAACCATATTTGGATCACACAATTTTTTGTCCCGTGTGGGGTTCGAACCCACAACACTTGGCGCAGTGGCAGTGGTAATAAGAAAATATACAAAAAACGATAATTAATCTCTCTAATCTCTTAACAATAGAATGTGAACTATAAACACTTAATCCATGTCTTAGTGTCAGACATAGTTAAAAAGCTGTTGTATCTGGTCATCGGTGTACGTCTGCACCGCCTGCGACCGAATAGGTAAGCTTCTGCGACTGACGTGGTTGTATGACAGACACCACAAAACCAAAAATGTTCTGTAGCTATATTATTTTTTTCATCTTGACTTCCGTGCTCTCAGTACCTTCCAATCGCGTGTTTAACATTGCGTCCCTGTGCCATAAGCATATTTCTTATGCCACGTCAACTCCAGAAGATTTTTAGAATTACATGCTGCATAGAAACTACATCGAATATCGTAACACAGAATACACCCGTAGCGGACGATTCTCGGAATTTCAGTGGTTACGAAGGTGTTGTTTGCTCTCGGCTAAGATTAAATTTGTTGGTACATCCTCTGAGTAAGGCTTGACATGTTGTTCAGAGCCCGAACTATTTCCGTATTGTTCCACTTCAGCACGTTTTGCATGCGATGTGTGGACGAAATCTATTTGGGAAAATTAATGTACGTGGAGTGTGCTCGATTCATCCGGAATTATCGATATTGGATGGAATTCTAATCGAGAATAATACATCGTGTTCGATTAAATCGATAAGTGTGGGTCTGGTATTTGGTGGAACAAATAAATTATTAAACTACTAAATTGGATCAACGTCAACTTTTAAGTAAGGAACGATTTTAGTGCTTCATCGCTTGACTGCAAGGATGGCGAAATGGCTTAAGTGGTCACCTCGCCACCTAGTGGGTCCACAAATAGTGGTTCAAGATTTGGCTATTCTTTGTGTGCATTGTTTAAATATTTGTAAAGTCGGCCACGACATAGCAATTATGCCTAGTGTAGGAGTTGTATTTTTAATATAAAACGAAAACAATATAATCAGAAATTTTCGGCGTCTACACGTATTACTTGTGACAATTGCTTCAATTTTTTAAAGTCCGTTGCGATGCAGAGACCGCTAGTACACCATGTATCTGGAAAAAGAATACTAAATAGCTTAACCAAATAAAACTAAATAGAAGCTATTTACATATTTATACCTATATAATGACTTTAGCAGCATAGCACTCTCATACGTCAGACCTATATTCAGAAATGTATTGTGGCCGACCTATTGTCGGAAAAATAAACGACCTTTTCTGAACACAAAGGACCTTTGGCATAAGAAAAGCGAAAACGAAACCTCTAATTTCCCAAATTACTCACCGTTTTGCTTCCATTAACACGGTGTAACTAAAAAACTTGAGGTGTCAAAACGCACCATCTATCAAACGGCCCTTAAACTATAAAGGAATACATATATTTAGATCTGGACCGGCTTTAGCCGCCGGTTTTGTGAAACTAGCTATTTCAGCATGAATGGGCTGATTCAATGGTTAAAGTGATTCACGGTGGCATTTCTCCACTGCTACACTTTTTGCACCGGGTATAGTAATTTCAATCCTTACATAATACAAAAAAAATACTATCCACAAATAGTTGTTCCAGATCTTTGTGTCCATTGTTTGAATGCTTGTATAATACCCCTACAACACAGTATCTATCCCTGCCATCTGTATGTTAAAAAAAGGGAAAAGCATACCATCACGACATATGAATAAATTCATAATATTGTTTTCCGGGAATTGTCTTTTGGAAGTGACATAGATAGACAATTTTTTTGCCAAGAATCTGGGTTTTGTTGAGTTTGGAGCATCGTCGTAGGGTTACCAGTTTTTCAGTTTTCTATCAGATACA
Organism: Catocala fraxini; assembly: GCA_930367265.1. Lineage (NCBI taxonomy): Eukaryota > Metazoa > Arthropoda > Insecta > Lepidoptera > Erebidae > Catocala > Catocala fraxini. The sequence continues at coordinate 27,591,617 of OV884027.1, read as the reverse complement.
TTTCGGAGAGTATGCAGAGGAATTGCATAATTTAATTTCGCCTTTCCCATTCTACCATCGAGACAACCAGACTAACAGACCAGCGCTACAGGTACTTCCACTTTGAAAATGCGTAGGTACCGCAAAGGAGTGAAACTCACTGCTTAAGTCTGTGTTTCCCGATGAGTACAATCTGGATGTCTTCAAGTCGCGAGTAAAAAGATTTCTTCTAGTCCTCCGTCTAGTCGTCCATCGTCGACTGCTTTATCACTCCACATCAGGTTTGATCGCAGTCAAACGCAAGCCTAATAAAATAAAAAATATAATCTGTGTGAACCGGATTCCTCCCGAGTGTCGAAGAGTGCGTAGTCACCTTTACAATACATTTAGTGAAAGCTGGCGTGAGTCTGAACAAAACGCTAATGGAAACGGTTCCTAATTATCTACACCATCAACGCAGACAATGCAGTGGGCAGTTTAGTTATTTGTACATTTATATTTTATATACCTCGTAGTTTATTGTTCTAATGCCACTTTTAAGTTAATAATACTAAAAGGTACACACAGGGACACATCAACCTAGACTGTTTGGACTTATTTGAACTATTAGAAGTTGAACGTTGCGAATCGTGCGAGAGAGTGTTATATTTTCGTTACTTTGTCTCATTCACGCTGAACGGGGCGCGACGCTCTATCCTTACTATTACATCGACACCACTATGCACCGTCCCTTTCCAACAATTATCTGTTTTGTATGTAGCGTAGTTATGCGTATATAGGGTGTCTAACTTGATATGTAGCCGTGTGTACAAAAAGCTACGTAGACAAAAGTGTCTAGAGGTCTGTGCCAAACATAATGTTTTATTTGTTTTGTATATCTTTATCCCTGTGTCGTGAAAGGCTTTACAAACTATGGAATAACCGATACAAGTCACCCAGACTTGGCATAGTAATTTAATGAGTTCTTGAATTAAACCTGGACAATGCCAATCATTATGCTTTTTAATTGAATGCGATTTTCACAGTTTTACTGCTTCAGAAGGTGAAAGTCTAGTTTGTAATCAGATGGTTGGTTTCTTTACATACGCCGCCTAGAAGTCAAGTATTATGTGTGTAAGTCAGCTTATTCTTAAAGAAGATAGCAAAATCTAAATAATAAAAAAAGTATCGTAACGGAAATAAATCTTGTTTCATCACCAGTGATGCCACGTTATAATTTCAACGTAAAAAAGTGACTAAGATTACTGAATAAAATTATTAGAAGTGATAAAAAAATAGCATAGTGGTATTATTATATGTTAATAATCCACAAATAATAAAGCAAATATATTATTTTATGTTATTATGCCAGTAATAAGCAAAAGAATAATATCGATTAGATATTGATCTATGATTTTTGTTTTTAATAGATATAGATATAATTTTTTTTTTTAACTTGCAACACCGGAACCAACTCTCATAACACAAATCGGCTTCCTTGCTTACTCGGTTTTCATGATTGTGTTTCTTTCGTTGTGACTTTGTTATTTTATTTACAAAAAAGCTTGAGCTTCAGTTTTTTGACAATATTTTAATTGTGTATGATAATAATGATGATGTGTGACGAAAGTGTGTGTGTGAAAAACATTTATATAAAAATCTTGTCATCGGTATAAATAAAAAATACTTTATCTCAATAACCCCAACTTTTATTTAATTAAATTCCTTGATTAATCATTTAATGACATTGCATACTATCATTTAAATGTGGTTTTAAATATGGGCACTCGTAGCCAAAGTCACTATAACTAGTGGACATTCCCCTTTTAGTAGGATCTCCGGATATATATTCCTTATAGTAGCATAGATCCTGATTTTGTTACATATTATAAACTAACAAGATATGTACATTCAAGATATAAAATGTCGAACATTCTGAATAACCTGACCTCTCATATACAAGCGAATGCATGCATTGACAAGCCTGCTTACACTGGACAAAATCATATTACATATTCTTCAAAGATCAGCTTTGTACATTCAGCGACATAAGTCGATACACAATTACTTTTTAGACAATATTTTTTAGATTTTAATATCAATCGTAAAAATTATGACATAAATTTAATTTTTATAGCAGTACTAGTTAAATTTTTTTTTTTTTAGACGACATCTCCCGCACTAAGAATGCCTCCTTTGTCGCAACAAAACAATCATTTGTGAATCACACATTTTTTTTCTTCGGTGTGGTTATCGAACCCGCAGCTGGGTGCAGTGGCAGAGACGAGGCGGCTATTCAATCCACTACGCCATCCGTGCACTTGATTTAATTAGGTACATTTCCAAAAAATAAAGTATTAATTAGGATCAATAAAATCCATTTACAAATTATTTAAAGTAGAGCCCAATATGAAGTTTTTTTAAGTAGTAGTAGAGCCTCGCTGATTTCACCATGAATGGGCCGGCTCGACCGGGGAAGGATTATCCTCTCACAGAATATCGACGTGAAATACCAGTTTTCCTACTGTTGTATTTCGTTCGGTGAGTGAGAGTGCCGGAGGCCCAATCACACTCTTTCCCCGTTCCCGCTCCTTCTCCTTCCCACTTCCTTTCCTAAAGGGTCGGCAACGCGCAAGTGATGCCTCTGGTGTTGCAGGCGTCTATAGGCTACGGTGACCACTTACCATCAGGTAGGCCGTATGTTAGTTTGCCACTTAAGTTGTATAAAAAAAAATTAAGTATAATATAATTCATAAAATAATTTAACAGTTTTCCAATGTTGCCACTTATGTAGCTAACTATACCTAGCAATATATATACTTTGGCAAGTACATTCGTTTTCTTGAGAGAAAATCAAAACTACCCATCCAATATATCACCTTGTCTAGACAGCTTCGATATAGTGATGTAACTTCATCGACAATTGGTAGAATTCCTCAAGATGTTCGGCTCGTATTACCATAACTACCACCTCGACAGACAGACGGATTTACGAACAACGCTATATGTAGGCGACAAATCCTAATATTAAGTTATTGTATAAATAATATGTAAGACATTTCTTTGTTTATTCATACGTTAATACGGAGCAATCTTATAAGAGAAAATAGTTTTCTGTATAGAAAAATAAATTAGGTAAAAGCTACTATAAGTTTTTTTTTCATCTTGTACTAGATTTTACCTTTGACTTTGCCCGCGTGATTCCTACGGAATGCATACCGGGATAAGCTATATACGTAAGGTATTTTATGTTTTAATCTAAACCGTCCAATAAACGGTCTATGCGCGATAGAGTAACAAAGTATTATTATTATATGAAAATTAAATGTCAATACAGATTTTAGATTTATAATATTAGCATATTGTGACCCTACTTCAAATGCGGCGTTAGACCTATTTGAGATATATGTACAACAACGACTTCCTCTGTCGCCTATTATGAAATAGTAAGTTAGTATCTTAGAATAAGCCACGATGGGGCTAACATATTGCTCTGTAATAAAAGCCTCTAAATAAATATAGAATAAAAAAATAAAAATTTTGCAAAGATTTTTATAAATAAAATGAGTTACAATTGCATTAAGTGGTAGAATCTTCTCTTAATACAAAGGAGACGGGGTTCGATAGGTTTGAACATAATATAAAAGCCAAGTAGTGGTTCCGGAGACATACCTAGTCACAAACTCAGAATTTGCACTCTCTCGTTATTGTATTGTAGCAAAACGCGATAACAGAGTTAGACAACTTTTCGAGATTTTCGGACACAAAAATACGGCAGCTATTTTTTATATTCGAAGAATCAATCGAGTATTTTTGGAATTTATTAATTACGTGTAAAGTGGATATAGTGACAAGAATAGAAAAGGGTATGTTAAGCTGGTTTGGGCATGTAGAAAGAATGGACGAGGAAAGACTGACTAAGAAAGTTTATAAGCCTAGTGTGAATGGAACAGTCGCAAGAGGAAGACCTAGGCGAACGTTCCTTGATCAGATCAGAGGCGTTCTGGACAAAGGCCAGGTTAAGAGCAACTTGAACCGACGGGCGTGTATGAAAAATGTGATGAAAGTGAATGAAGGCAGAGAAGTGTGTCAGGATCGTAGCAAATGGAATTCCGTAGTCTCTGCCTACCCCTCTGGGAAACAGGCGTGAATCTATGTATGTATGTATGTATTAATTACAAACAAAATACAAACTTTTGCTCTTAATATAATATTATATTAATAAACATACTAATGAAAAAATTATACTAAATCTATTACTAATATAGCTTTTGCCGGCAGCTTTGCTTGGTAAAATTACTTTTCTCTGAATGAAAAGTACCCAATGACCTTTTCTAAATTTCATGATAATCGGTTAAGTAATTAAGGCGTAACAAATGAACAAACTTACATTCGCATTTATTTGGAATGGTATAGACAACGAAACCAAACAGTGTTACCATTCTCGTAGCGTCGATTCGTGCCTAAGTAGCACCTACTTCAAAGTATTTTCCATCTGATTTCATACAAAGTGCTCAACGGAGTGTAATAAGAACATCCCCAATAAGTGCCTATAAGGTTTAATACGAAAATCCTAAGTATGATCGGCGGATTAGGCGGAAAATCCCAGAGTTAGCATGTTAGTTCGGAGCTACAGTTGTAACGAGTACATTCGGAGATATAAAATAAATGTAAGGTGAAACGAGGAAGGGTGAATAGGCCCCATGTGCGTGATGGTCCATTCCAAATGCTTGCTTATGTTGTGTTTTTATTCTGCTTTCTTACAATAGTTATAGTGTTAGGTGATAGCAAAACTAAAGATAAAAAAGAAATATGTTTTCACAATTTCGATATGTAATTCTAAAGATGTATGCGTTAAATTATTATCAAAATAATTTAAAGCTTAAATTTAGGAATAAAGAGTTGGATAACTGGTGTTCATTTTCCGAGTCAAGCCAACAAAAAGTTATTGTGACTGCAACCCCAATCGTGTCCCGGCAAATACATGTAACGTAAATATATTGGTAAATTATTGATACTGATATCTCTCTGGTTGTGTCAGGTTCCATCAGACTATGACAGATAATGACAGGGTATGGAGAATAGACAGAGCACTGGTGTTTGCGCCCACAAATGTGCAATAATATAATATCTGCCGTGCACGTCTAGTCTCCAAGAAAATAAAATATAATATTTAGACTTCGATGGCGTAGTGGTTAGTGTAACCGACTGCCACGCCAGAGGTGGCGGGTTCGATTCCCGCACAAGTCAAACATTTGTGTGCATGAACATGGATGTTTGTCTTGGTCTGGGTGTTTCTATGTATAATATGTATGTATTTACAAAAAAAAAGTATATAAGTATGTTTATCCATTGTCTAGTACCCATAGTACAAGCTCTACTTAGTTTGGGCTAGATGGTGTTGTGTGTATGTGATAGAATATTATTATTATTATTATTATTTTAGACCTGATTACAGTCTCGTACAAGTAGCTCGTAGCGTGCTATAATAGCATATTATGATACTTCTGGCTAAAATAAGTTTCTAATGGTACAAAAGTTTTAATAATGGGTCTATTAGTCTACACAGATGGCGTCGTGGTTAAAATGGTCACCTCGCCTCTGCCACCATTCTGAGTGCTGTGAATTCGATCTCCACGTGGTACAATAAATTGTGTATTCCACAAATATTTCTTTCAAGTCGGAGTGTTCTTTATATCCGTTGTTTAAAATACGTTTGTAAAGTTCAACGCGACCACTAAAAATGTCAAGTACGGTAGTAGTCTCTTTGAACAGGAAAATCGAAAGCTTTTTCCACAAGCAAATATACAAAAATACAAAATTTTCTCTTTATACTATTAGTATTGAAGACATGTATTTTCGTGCGCGAGACGTTAGATTACGATTTACTTTCATGTCTTGGCTCATGACCCTCGAATGTACTTACTTTGTGTTATGCACTGTTATTACCAATCTTATTGGAATTATTAATATTTTTATTATGCTCAGCTAATTGCGATAGGCTAATAAAATGTTACTGTAGGCTGTAAATGTGGTAATTTCTAGGCGCCTAGATATAATTGGTTAATACATAAATTATTTATAGTTTCCCCCGGTTTCTGTATTAAGAAAAGTAGCAAATCAACTGAGTATTTTCCAATATTTTTTAACAGAAATGAATATCACCAAACCGCTGTCAACTGAGCATTTACTTAAGTATGTGATGTTCAACTAACAACTGTTTCAATAACTTAGTAAACTCACTAACCTATATATTTTGACGTTCATAAGTGTTACTTTGTGACCTAAATGAATAAATGATTTTTGACTTTGACTTGACTTTTACTTTTGACTTCGAATACTTATTCAAATTTAATTACAGTTTAAGGAAATTTGATACAGAAACATATCTTGTAAGTTATTTTAAGGCGAGTTTGAATCGTTCTCATGTAATTCTCAATTCATAAACCGGTGGTCAGTGGCTCACTTATATTATCTTCTTTAATAAATAATAAATATCAGTAGTATCATGGACTCTGGGACCAGCAACTAGCTCGCTCCTATCACGTGGGACCTAAAGCCATATCTGGTGAAATGTGGGTGTAATATACCTCTGTCTATCCATATGGGGATATAATGATATAATGTCCTCCAGACCGAATTTCGGTCACGGCGGCCGGTCTTGTCGGAGACTGGCCATCTACGCAGGAGATATTATAGTGCACAAGTGTGTGTGTTTACGTGCTTTCCGAGGCACGGGGTGACTTATAGCGCCATCTTCCTAACTCCGGATTGCTATTGAGATTTCTTAACAGAAAAATCCAATAAATTTTCTTGTCCCGACTCGGGATTCGAACCCGAGACCTCATGAACAGCAGTCGCATTCATTACCGTTGCACCACGGAGGCAGTTATATGGGGATATAGATGTAAAGTAATGTGTGTAAAATTACTGTCTCAATGAAATTTTCTACAACATAGTAAACAAACAGATTAAGTACAATATTAGTGTAGAAGATGTTAAGTATTTTATTATAGACTAGATTTTGCCCTCGGCTTCGCTTGCGTTATTATATTCCATCTATCATATTCTATCACTAGATGTGCCCGCGGTTTCACCCGCGTGTATAGTTACTGCGCCGCTCTCGTGGATCGTAGCGTGATGTTATATAGCCTATAGCCTTCCTCAATAAATGGGCTATCCAACACTAAAATAATTTTTAAATTCGTTCTAGTAGTTCCTGAGGTTAGCGCGTTCAACCAAACAAACACACTCTTCAGCTTTATAATATTAGTATCTATAGATATTCCATCATATACACACAACACTATCTAGCCCAAACTAAGCTGAGCTTGTACTATGGGTACTAGACAATGGATAAATATACATATATACTTTTTTTGTAAATACATACATATTATACATAGAAAGGCGTGGCAGTCGGTTACACTAATCACTACACGGAGGCCGCCACTCCACACACAACATTGTAGATTAGATAAGTAACAATACTTTTCTTCTGGTTTAAAGGTACCCAACGCCATTATCTATACCAATGACAACGTATTTGTGAATAAAATTTCATGATAATTGGTTGAGTAAGCGTGAAAACGTGACGTACAAACAAACAAACTCACATTCGCATTTATACTTTTAGTTAGGATACAATAATAATCCACACCTATTTCAATATTTTCTTTCTTTTTCTTTTGGTGTGATTAGTGGCCAACCTGTTGTCAAGAGTTGTTTAAGCCGCCCGTAGGCCTCTGATATGGCTTAACGACTGCTGTCAATTTGGCAACAACCCGGACCGACTTTTTACGTGCCCTCCGAAGCACGGAGACGCTTAGATGAAATACCACTAAGCGGTCACCCATCTACAGACTGACCGCACCCAACGTTGCTTAACCTCGCTAAACGTTTACCGATCAGTGAATCATTATTAATTCCTTTTAAGTAACCGTAAAATTACCGGAATATTTCTTTCCTTTCTCAAAGTATCTTACCCACTTATAGAACCAGTAATTTATTTATTAGATTTCATTTAGCCACCGCGGCCCATTGGCCTCTGCCGTTTATTTAATTGTCTGAGCCGCACAATTCGAGGGACATTATTTATACCATGAAGACGCATTTATATCGACATGCCCGCCTATTTGTTAATTGTACTGAATTAATTCCGATTCAAATTTATTTTGAGCGGCCTATTTATAAAATTACAAAGGGAAATTAATCGACATTAAAATACGATGTTTGATTTCCTGCGTTTAATAAATTTTGATCGTAAATTTATTGATATTGCGTCTTGAGTTAATAATGATAATAACAGCCCTTTTTGTAAGCGCCCCACTGTGGAGTGCGGGCCTCTAATCAGTATTTGAAAGATTAGACTACAGTACACCACACTGGCGTACTTCAGGTTGACAGACTTTACTTATATCTTTGAGAACATTATAGAGATCTCTCTGGCATGCAGGCCTCCTTACATTTTTGATATCAGCGTTAAAACGAGCGATAATTAATTAAAAAACTACACGCACCACGCATGTATGTATGTATGTATGTATCTTATGTGGAGGCCAGTCAGTGCAGACCGGCGACACTTCGACCCAGTGGGATCTTTTGTGTCGACACTCCCAATAACGACTGCCACAGATGTTCATGGCAGCCGGGACCGACGGCTTAATGTGCTCTCCGAGGCACGGAGCAGGCGATAATTGTCAATCAATACGCACATCATTTCGAAAAAACATATAACTTTCGAAAGTTGGAGGTACGCGACGTGGGTTCGAACCCGAGACCCTCTGCCTTGCAGTCTGTTGGTCTCCCCACTGAGCTATCGCTGCTCTACCACGCACGTAACTTCGTCTTTCACCGTTAAAGAGAGCGGTAGTTGAAATCGAAAACTCGGAGGTGAGTACCGGGGGACTGATAAACCCCTTCGTCGTGGTCTAATGGTCTCTCACTTAGTTCGCCCTATTAATTTCATCTCATTTACTCACATTAAGACTGCGCCGAGCGAAATGTGCCAAAGCAGGTGGTCACGGTTAAGTGAATAAAATCAACACTTTTTGTTTAATACAAATATAAAATATACATTTACCAAAACAATGAATGTGTTTACAATTACTCCGTGTAAAAAACTTAAAATAATTTATATTTTCGACCACCAAATTTCGTAAATTTGCACGAAAGATGCAAAAACGTAAGCTCGTGTTACGTGATTTTTAGATTATAACAGTAGAAATCTATGCTATTTTACAGCTTAAACGAAACATAAATAGTTATATTACAATTTGTCCGTCCCAAATATTTATGTTATTGGTTGACAATAAGGATACATATTTATCAAAAAAGCACTTCAAATCCTCCATACAATTTTACTATGGCGGCCGCGCGCTGATTTGAATATGCACCTTACGAGCTCTGACATTATCTGTCTTATGCTCGGCGCAGTCTTAAGCATATCAGTATTTAATGTAGGTTAAAAAATTATTTCAAAGATCTCAAGACGAATGTAATCGAAGTGGAACCTTCAGACCAAAATAATAATGCATCAATTGTTATGAAAATATTTTGAATACTCTATACATTCCCCAAAGCTGTTTGGAATATGCAGACTTGACTTTATGTAACGTTTTATTGATCAAGCAATAAAAAGTGACACATTGCAATGCAATCAAGTTTATTTTAGAAACAGGACAACTACAAGAAATAAATACGAATTGTATTGTAACACACATTTAGGCACTCAGCTCGTTAAGGCGTCATCTTTTACACCACGAAACACAACAGTAGGAATGCTGCTATTTCACGTCGATATTCTGTAAGAGGGTAGTCCTTCCCCGGTCGAGCCAGCCCATTCATGCTGAAATCAGCAAGGCTCTACTACTTAAAGATTCATAAAGTGCGTAAGACGCACTCTATTTGCCACGTCTACGTCACTCAGGATGACATGCGTCTCACGCTACTATCGCCGCAGTATTTAAGACTGCGCTGAGCGTAAGCCAAATAATGACAGAGCTCGTGCGGCGCATATAGAAATCGGCGCGCGGCCGCCATAGTAAAATTGAATGGAGGATTTGAAGTGCTTTTTTGATAAATATGTATCTTTATTGTCAACCAATAACTTAAATATTTGGGACGGACAAATTGTAATATAACTATTTATATTTTGTTTAAGCTGTAAAATAGGATGGATGTATATCATAATCTAAAAATCAATGCAAATTTACGTAATTTTGTAGGCGAAAATATTTATTATTTTAAGTTTTTTACATGTATTAATTGTAAACTCATTCATTGTTATGGTTAATGTATATTTTACATTTGTATTAAACAAAAAGTGCTGATTTTATTCACTTAACTGTGACCGCCTGTTTTGACACATTTCGCTCGGCGCAGTCTTAACGCAAATCAAAGCGTAGCAATTACTTTATATGTAACTAGCTTTTTCTGACGGTTTCACTCGCGGAAAAACAGTTTCGGTTATATTAGAAACAAGGCATTTTTTTAAAATAAACTTTAGCCTTTGTTACTCCGTGATAATATGCCTTCCTAATGCTGAACAACATTTTAAAATCGGTTATGTAGATTAAAGTTAAATCATAATCAACAAACAAACAAAAAATCGAATCTTTCCTCTTATAGTATTAGTATAGATACAGATAAACGCACCGTATGTCGCATAAATGAACCGAGCGCTTTACACACGCGACAAGGTAATCCGTAAATACGTACTGATTACACATAATCATAAACACGTATCATCACGAACAATATGCAAAACGTACACAACACACAACCAAAAGCATTCAAACATCAACACTCAGCGAAACATTCAACAAAGTACACTCAACAGGTACAACTACAGAACACTGGAATCGGATTATTGGTACAACTAACCAACCGAAATACCCATTGCATTATAACAGGAAGTTTGCTGTAAACAGTTTCGTGTTACAGTATTTATCAAGCCACCGTATACCGTACTAATTAGAGACTAGACTCTTGTTCATTAATTTATTGCAGAGAGCAAAATGTGTAGTTACGAGTATTTGCAACTCGCTTACGTCCAATGTTGGTGAAACTAAACTACTGGTAGTCTACGCTGACTTATCATAACTGTTGGAGTAGGTACCTTGAAACTTCTGGTCGTCAGCATATATTTCCATACATTTTCTGAAAGCACAGCTGGTGCGCGTTAGTCGGATAGAAATCAAATTATTCGATTCTTCAATAAAATCGAAATATTCGAAAACTATATTGAAACTTGACTAGATGTTAAATTAATCGATTACAATTATGATTATTATGATTCGTATAAGTTCTACGCCAATATGAATGCGATACAGTAATTCAATCTTTTACGCGGCAAAAAGTATTAAGTGAGGATAGTGGTCCAAAAATGAGAAGGTCATTACGAAAGATCTAAAATAATATCTTTGCTGTTGTCTGACGACATGGGAAACGTCTTCTGTCAAACACGATTTATTAACAACGCTAAATCGTGCCATCATAATATTCGATTATGATTCGAATGATAGTCAGTGACAATATTTTGATCAACATTCGAATGCGGATATAATTAAATTTTTGAATACTCAAATTACTTTTTTCGTAGCAATTGTACATCTACATCGTGGACAAAATAATCAACGTGATTCAAGCTTAGTGTTAAACAAGTGAGAAACGGCAATAAATTGCCGTAAATCTCAGAGTTCGAAAAAATGGTATCATGTGACCTTGGGGTCAGAGGTCAAAAGTCATAGTTATTTCGGGGTATATCGACTATGCTGAGTCGAATGGCGTTGACCGCGAGTCTCTAGCTCTTACGGTTCTTGAGTTAGGAGTTGTATAGCAGACGGACGGACGGACAAAGCTGTTGTATAAGAGTTTTTTTGAACTCTAAAAAAAGCAAGCCCGATTCACACACACATACTCAACAGTACACGAAGTGAATGCCATTATACCGCAGCCCTATCTGACTTAGTAGAGAATGGTGTAAGTAAGCAATGAAAGCTTTGCATCAAAATTGATGAGATTACAGAGAAATGATTGAGGGATAAAGATAGGCCAATACTGTTAAGCTTACTGCAAAAACGACAATAATCCGAACATCGAAGTAAAGTGTTTTTATTTTACAACTTCAGTGACGCACGAACGGCTTGCCTGATAGTGAGCGCGTATTATATCATACAATACTTGTACATTTGAAAACATGACTTTATACTGACTACCAAGAATCTCATGCACGAATTGATTTGTGATAAAACCATATAAGGGCTTATACCACAAATTAATCTATAGGACAACCAAAAACACAGAATAGATGTTAAGATTAGTAAAAATGTGATAAGTGATGAAATAAAATTGTCAATAGATTAGAATAGATTGAAATGTAGAATGCAGCATTTTACACTTCTGATCTATTTTAAACTTCTGATCTATTTTAATGGCTATAATTTGCTGAGTTTATTATTAGTATAATAAAACAACAATAATCTATTTAAATATAGTTTTATTTAATACCAAATTTTTTTTTCAAGTTTAACCTAAGTGAACGTCATTGTTATCCTAAAAACTTATTACAACGCCATCTAGTAATACTTTGATATTTGATAAACAAAATCCACAAATAGATTTTACATTACAGGAAATCTAAATTACCTCCAGCATACAAATTGCCTTATAATTATGTATATAAAACTTTGACCGCATGAATCCCACGAAATCACATACTGGGATTAAAGGTAGCCTATGTAATTTCCTAGAATACAATCTAATAACTAGCGAAATTTCATCAAAATGGGTTTTGTGGTTTAGCCGTGCAAGTGTCACAGACAGACTGAGCTACTTTAGCATTTATAATATTATAAATGTGAAAATAGCTCAGCTAGGATAAAATAAAATCGAAACTTGATTTAATTAATCCGCATTTCCAATTACATTAAAATATATATATAGCAAAACTAACTCACTGATTAGTTATTAATAGGATCAAGGGTCAGGTACACGGATTGTATTAAATATGTAACAGGCTACATTAATTTAATATTTATTACAATAATAAAGACACCAAGCCAATTAGTAATATCCTATGTATGTATGTAACTTATGTGGGAGCCAGTCAGTGCAGACCGGTGACATTTCGACCCAGTGGGATCTTTTGTGTCGACACTCTCCCAATAACGACTGACATAGACGTTCATGGCAGCCGGGACCGACAGCTTAACGTGCTCTCCGAGGCACGGAGCAGGCGATAATTGTCAATCAATACGCACGTAATTTCGAAAAGTCATATAACTTCCGAAAGTCAGAGGTGCGCGACGTGGGTTCGAACCCGAGACCCTCTGCATTGCAGTCTGTTGGTCTCCCCACTGAGCTATCGCTGCCTAGTAATATCCTAACTGATAATATGAATGTGAATATGAGTTTGTTTGTTTGTTGTTACGCTTGCACGCCTTAAGACTGCGCCGAGCGTAAGACAGATAATGATTAATGACAGAGCTCGTATGGCGCATATTCAAATCGGCGCGCGGCCGACATAGTAAAATTGTATGTATGTAGGATTTGAAGTGCTTTTTTGATAAATATGTATCTTTATTGTCAACCAATAACTTAAATATTTGGGACGGAGAAATTGTAATATAACTATTTATGTTTCGTTTAATCTGTAAAATAGGATAGATTTCTACTGTTATAATCTAAAAATCTCGTTACACGAGCTTACGTTTTTGCATTTTTCGTCAAAATTTATTATTTTTTGTAGGCGAAAATATTTATTATTTTAAGTTTTTTACACGGAATAATTGTAAACACATATATTGTTATGATAAGCGTATATTTTATATTTGTATTAAACAAAAAGTGTTGATTTTATTGACTTAACTGTGACCGCCTGTTTTGGCATATTTCGCTCGGCGCAGTCTTAACGACCGTACATCATGCAATTTCGCATAATTGTTGTCAGGAGTAAAGAAAAGGACGTACCCTACGTACATTACACTAAGGTAACAGTACTTTCTCCTCGATGACAGGTATTTCATCTAGGAGAAAGTACTGTTCTAGAGGTATTATATTTAGAGTAGTAGAGCCTCGCTAATTTCAGCATAAATGGGCCGGCTCGACTGGGGAAGGACTACCCTCTCACAGAATATCGATGTGAAATAGTAGTATTCCTACTGTTGTGTTTCGTTCGGTGAGTGGGAGTTCTAGAGGTCCAATCACCCCCTTTAACCCATTCCCGCTTCTTCTCCTTCCCACTTCCTTTACTAAAGGGTCGGCAACGCGTAAGTGATGTCTCTGGTGTTGCAGGCGTCCATAGGCTACGGTGACCACTTTCCATCAGGTGGGCCAAATGCTTATTTGCCACCTTAATTGAAATTAACATAACCTACCTACACGAGCCAAGCCACAGGTAAAATCTAGTCATATATTTCAACGCAAACCATTTCATGTAACAACTTGATTTATTAGTCATTCCATATTCTAATATGAGTTAAGTCTTAGTGCTTTTATGACATGCACTCTGCGTGTAATATCGTTTAGGGATCTCTTTGGTGCAGTTCTGGTGGAGTTTATTGTAATCTAACGTATTTCAAGTTCAATGACCCTTGCTGTAGAGCGGGGTAAGGCCATATATGTATAGCTTTAAATGAACTCAAAGGTTTAAAGAGGGCTCAATTTTTATTTTTGGTAGCCATTTCACAGAATATACATACTCTGATACTAACTGAACTGAAAAAGCGGTTACGTTATGCATAGTTTTACGCCTATACCTTTGAAGGGAAAGGCAGAGATGTGCTATACCCACATTAATAATAATATTCTATCACATATACACAACACCATCTAGCCAAAACTAAGTAGAGCTTGTACTATGGGTACTAGACAATGGATAAACATACATATATACTTTATTTTTGTAAATACATTCATATTATATATAGAAACACCCAGACCAAGATAAACATCCATGTTCATGCACACAAATGTTTGACTTGTGCGGGAATCGAACTCGCGACCTCAGGCGTGGCAGTCGGTTATACTAACCGCTACGCCATCGATGTCGTCTCATACGGTACATTCCGCAAGCTATGTTTTATAGATTGCGCGTAATAAGGAGCGAGCTTCCTAAGCTCCATGCTACTATAAGTATTTGTTGAAATCCCAGTAAGTTTGCGTAGTATCATGCGCTTTTTTATGTCCAATAAAAGTTAGCTCTGCTATCAGACTTTAAAAGTTTCTATGTTTTTTAATACTATGTAGATTAAAAAACCGCTTTATTTGTATTTTTGATAGTGTTAATTTTGGTTACAAATAATAAAAAGATAATAAGCCCTGTATTAAACTGCCCCACTGCTGGGCATGGGCCTCTTCTCAGTGTGAGAAGGATTAGGCCAAAGTCCACCACGCTGGCCCACTGCGGATTGGCAGACTTCACATATCTTCGAGGACATTTTGGAGAACTCTCAGACATGCAAGTTTCCTCACGATGTTTTCCTTCACTGTTTAAGCAAGCGATAATTTACTATTTACACATAATTTCGCAAAGTCAGAGATGCGCGGCTTGGGATCGAACTCGAGACCTCTGCATGGCAGTGTAATGGTACTAGGCTATCGCGGCTTAAAAAAGATGTACCTACTCATTTACCTCATTGTATGTCGCATGTGCGAAAGGATATGAAGATATAGTGTGTTCACTATCTCTCAATCTCAAGTCGGATATATTAAATTGGACTATGGTTCAATTTAAGATATACGATCGCAATCTATATATATAAAAATCAATTGCTGTTCGTTTATCTCGCTAAAACTCGAGGACGGCTGGGCCGATTTAGCTGATTTTGATTTTGAAATGGTTGTCGTAGTCCAGGGAAGGTTTAAACGGTGAGAAAATATAGAAAAATTCTTTAGGATAGGTGATACGAAGTACACCGGGTCATCTAGTAAATAATATAAATTACCTAATTTATTTATTTTTCAAACAGTTTACGAATAATCTTGGTTACAAATTACTAGTATTTTTGTTTACCCCTTCAGCTAAGCTAGAATGCTTGTTTTAGGAGTGGGTTCACGCCAGTAGTGCAACGCATAAGAGTTGGAACCACGACGTCTCACTCGCAAGTCCAAAGCTTTATATATTAGGCTACCGTTGTATCTTATGTGGGGGCCAGTCAGTGCAGACCGGCTACACTTCGACCCAGTGGGATCTTTTATGTCGACACTCTCCCAATAACGACTGCCATAGATGTTCATGGCAGCCGGGATCGACAGCTTAACGTGCTCTCCGAGGCACGGAGCAGGCGATAATTGTCAATCAATACGCATATAATATCGAAAAGTCATATAACTTCCGAAAGTCAGAGGTGCGCGACGTGGGTTCGAACCCGAGACCTTCTGCATTGCAGTCTGATGATCTCCCCACTGAGCTATCGCTGCTCTAGGCTACCGTTTAAACCTTACTTTATAATTTACGGCTACACTTAACATCTCTATTTCAATTTAGAGTTTTATGAATTGCAATAAAATTCATCTTATCTCAAGGTAGCTTAAATTCAATGCACATAAGCGTAAACGTAAGGCTATATTAACCATTTACTATAACTATTTTTTGAATATACCCTAGCTCGAACACTAAGCTTAATACTACAATTTAATTCTCTTACAATAAACCTTTAAATACCACTAAAACTCTAGTATTTAACCTTACCCTTTAATTAATAACCTATTTAATAGGACAAAGTTAAACAAGTCCCCTATTTTCCTTACAAACCTTACCGTACACCGTTCAGAAGAACCTTCGGCTCAGTTGAAAGAGGGTATATTAATAAGTTATAATAGGGGCAAGGTACAGGTGTTCAAATACCCCAACTCGCTCCAACAGTCATCTATTACAAGAGATTTTGGAGCTTATTGTCTCCTAACAAATTAATAAAAGCAGCACACTTTTTGTTTGTTTCTTATTAGTATTAGTACGAAACTCAAATTTATGTGTTTTGTTTTCTTTTGGTATTGAAGTTTAGTGTATTACTGAATTCTCGTGTAAATAATTATGATAACGATTTGTGTTTATTTCTATATTTTGTCGGATTGTAGCAGGTGATCGCTATGTCGCTTCTGTGCCGGGTGTTGTGTGTTCAAATCCCACATGGGGCAACTATTTCTGTGATCCACTGCTTCGATGGCGCAGCGGCAGTGCATGTGACTGCTGTGCATTACGTATAGTATGTGTGTTCGATTTAATGGTCAGAATATCATAAAATTTTCGAAGGGTATATTTAAAGATGTTATCAAGTCTTGTCAAACGTTTTACACAGTACTAGAGTATTGATCTCAAAATTATAGCTATAGTACTTCCAGTGCCTCGAGGCGTGGTGGTATTGCAAGCAACTGCTGTGCAGTTTCAGGTATTAGTGTTCGATGTCTTGGTAAAAACTTCATAAAATTTTTCGTTCAAGAAACTATTATTGAAGTTGGCATGCCGTATCAAGAGCTATTCTGTTTCTAGAGAATTGATCTCTCAGTGAAACCTATAAAACTTTCATAACCTCGGTACAGTAGCGGTATTGCATGCGACTGCTGTACATTAGGTCTTCATGTTCAACCTTCTTCTTCTTTTCATGTGGTTAGTGGCCAACATGTTGTCAAGAGTTGTTCAAGCCGCCCGTAGGCCTCTAACATGGCTTAACAACTGCTGTCAATTTGACACAGGATTTGACCAGGATCGACATTTTACGTGCCCTCCAAAGCACGGAGACGCTCAGATGAAATACCACTAAGCGGTCACCCATCTACAGACTGACCGCACCCAACGTTGCTTAACCTCGCTAATCGTTTACCGGTTAGTGATTGCAACTGACTATGAGCGCCTCATGTTCGATGACTTGAATTTGATCAAATATTCTATCTAAAAACGTTTTATAGAAGTTTGCTTGCTTTATATTTGTGCTATTCAATATTCTAGAGTATCAATCTCTAAATAAATACAGCCATATTTACATGTAAATATAATAGTTTAATTATTAAAGCAATAACAACAAGCATCAGCAATATCGTGAACATAAATCTGTTTGTTTGTTTGATATCCAGTTATTAATTCAATGAATTCAGTGCGGAGAGCGCTCACTGTGGCAGACAAATGATGACAGCCCGACGCGCTTAGTGGACGATAATTGTTTAACACCTTATCATTGCAGTCGTGTTTATTTGCATAATAAATAAAATAAAATAAAATAAAAACTGTTTATTTTCATTTTCTTACGAGCTTGTTAACATTAGTTAATGAGGTACTCCTTTTAAGTAAGAGAAATACTTGTGTTAGGAGCCCCCGCTCTTCATATTACACAATTACACAACTAGACAGGTAAGTATATCTATAAAAGAAAGATAAAATAAAAAATGAAATATTACAAAATAAAGTAGTGTGTGTGCGTGTGCATGTGCGTGTGCGTGTGCATGTGCGTGTGCGTGTGCGTGTGTGTATGTGTGTGTGTATTTTTAGACAGTATATGTATATGACTATAGACACGTATCTCATCAATACTCAAATTATTACCATCATGATACTATATGCAACAAGTCTTCTGTACTATAGTAATTTAGAGTCTTTAGCCAATAGAGTAACGCTTTTTTACAGTCATAAACAGTCATTGGGTAAATGTTGATAATTTTATTTATTTTATTGTATAAATACGAGGACTGTCTATCAAATTGTCTTCTTGCGAAGGATGTACTGACCGTCCTGGTGGGAACAACATAAGATTTATTTCTTTTCCTTAGAATGTTAGGGTCAAATTTGAGCTTTGAGTGTACTTTAAGGATAACAATTAAAATGTATAATTGCCTTACAGAGAGAATGTTAGCCTGTTTGTACAGTTCTTCGGTAGAAAATCTATACGGCTTATGGTACATGACTTTTATAATGGATCTCTGAGCCCTCTCTGGCTCAATGAAATTACTTTTTGTTGTTCCCCCCACACAGGTATACAGTACGATAATACCGATTGTACTAGTGCAACGTATATTTTATTCAATATTTCAGGTGGTGCGACGTCACGTAATGTTTTAAAAACCCATATGAATTTCCTAATCCTGCTTTTAAGAAGTTCTAGGTGTGAGTGCCAAGATAGTCTTTGGTCTATCATCACACCAAGGTATTTGGAATTATTTCCTTTATTGATGATGGGGCAGTTACAATTTATAGCGTAAATATTGGTGCAGCTATGAATCCGGACTCCAAAGTCTATTGGTGGCTGAGAGGAATTGTATATAGAAAAACATATATAGTTAGTTTTAGTTATATTTAGGGTTAGGGTTAAGTTAATATATATTTACAGCAAATAAATAAATATCGTGCTGACTGTCGAATTGCAGGAACGCCGCATGACTTTTGATATATCAAGTGAAATATCAAGAGGAGTATTACTTAATATTGTCTTACGTTTACACGAATGTCATACATGGAAATTAAACAAATTTATACGGATTTTATCGCGTTGTTTATTTTTTATAAAAGACTATTATTAAATAATTTTATGACGTTTTGGTTGCTCTTGAAAAGCAACCGAAACGTCGGTAAAGTGTAAAATTAAATCTAAATAATCTTTATAATTTAAATAGCTTAACTATCCGAAGTCAGAAGCCGCCAAAAAACTATGTAATTTGATAAAAATAATTTAGCAATGATAATGTTATCCTTATTTCTAATCTCTAGTATCTAATCTATAGTTGTATCTCTAGTTATATCTAATAGTGTACTTTTAATTGTGTGTGTGTGTATCTATATATATAAAACTCTTTCGTTACTGAGTGACTGACAGACAACGCACAGCCGAAACTACTGAACGCAAGAAGCTGAAATTTGGCATGTATGTTCCTTGGAGAGTGTAGGGGAGCACTAAGAGAAGATTTTTGGAAATTTCACCCCAAAGAACCTTTTTGGGGTGAAATTTCCAAAAATCTTTGAATATCGGGTTTCACCCCTTTCACCCGAAAGGGGTGAAACCCGATATTCACACGGGAACGGGACTTACGCGGGTGAAACCGCGGGAAAACTACTAGTCTAGCTATAAGGTACAATGGGATCGACATATCCTTATGGATAAAAATCCCAAAATAAATCTAGGAAAAATAAATAGCTTTACTAGACGTAAACGGTAACTAATAAAAGTGTTTCACAATAGTAGTTTAGTTTAAAAAAATGTAATTATAGTGATTTATAAAAATAAAGAACGCGATAAAAACCGCATAAAGATGTTTAATTTAAGAAGTATTTACTCTTGATATTTTCGCAGAGTGACAAAAACGTCAGTCGGCGCGACGGCAGTAACGAGACTACCATTTAAACCAGTATATATCATCAGTAGAGTCAATCACTCTTGAATGAACCCGTCTAGTCCCAAGTGTGCAATACCACCTGCCATTGCAGCATGCCACACATCTCGCAAATAAGTTGTCCCTTTGAGATCAAAGTATATATAGTTACCCTAGTGGGAGACCGTTGGACTGCCACGCAGAGGACTCGAGTTCGATCCCAAGGCGCGCATCTCTGACTTTTATTATTGTATTAAATAGTTAATTATCGCTAGCTTTAACGGTAAAGGAAATCGTGAGGAAACCTGCATGTCTGAGAGTTCTCCATAATGTTTTCGAAGATATGTGTAGCCTGCCAACCCGCACTTGGCCAGCGTGGTAGACTATGGCCTTACCCTTGTCACACTGAGAAGAGGCCCGTGCCCAGCAGTGGGACAGTTAAATACAGGGCTGATATTATTATTATATATTATTGAGGTCAAAACTTTTATTGATTGGATGGCATAGTGATTGCCTCACCACTGTGCCAAGTATTCTGCCGTGGTAATCGAGAGGACAGTAATTCAAAGATGGCCATATTTTAAATTAGTGATTTGGAAAGCTTCTCTACTGTAATCAACATACTTTTCCCTTTCGTTTGACATATAGAAAATAAAAATCGAGTACATAGTTTTAACACAAACGCTGAAATTGTAACAAAATGTTTGCGCGCTGTTTTCTATAACTGCCTTTTCTGACTTACTGCTCTCTCGATTCCCACGGCTGTATTGTGGGTTAGATGGGGTCGACTTGGACATAAAATCGTATGATCCACAAATAGTTTTACCGAGTTGTTCCTTGTGTCCATCGTTTGAATGTTTATAAAGTCTCCCGCAACACAGGAATTGTTTCTAGTGCGGGATTTGTAAAAAGGTTACCAAAAATACATGTCAAATGTATGCGATGTCTAACACTTAAAATAGTCAATCGTCTGATAGTATCAGAGTTAGCTGCACTACATATAAGGGTCTTCTTCTCCCTTAGCCTTTATTATTCCCAAGACACTTGGGGTCCGCTTTTCTAATCTAACCGGATTTGACTGGATATCAGTTTTGACACGGAGCGGCTGCCACCTGACCTCCGCCACCCAAAGGCTAACGACACCCTAAGGCTAGACCAGTGTCAGGATATTAGAGCGTGCTGACGTTCCCAATAACGACTGCCATAGATGTTCATGGCAGCCGGGACCGACGGCTTAACGTGCTCTCCGAGGCACGGAGCAGGCGATAATTATTGTCAATCAATACGCACATAATTTCGAAAAGTCATATAACTTCCGAAATTCAGAGGTGCGCGACGTAGGTTCGAATCCGAGACCCACTGCATTGCAGTCTGTCGGTCTCCCCACTGAGCTATCGCTACATATAAGGGTAATAGTATAATATTAGGTCATTACTTATGAATTTTTGTCAAACGTTACACCACAAAATATAGCATTTATGTGGAACAAGCAATTTCGCTTTACATTGTAACAGTTATTGAAACAAGTAACTATTATTTTTATCACCTAACTGTTAGTAATGCATAACATTGTATGAATGATGTGTATCTTTCATTTTTATATAGCTTAGGTAGTCGTACGTCCCTTTTGATAATACCTTAGACGCGCAATGACTTTAATCGTCTCGCCACTGCTTATGTGCTGAGTCTTGGGTACGAATCCAACTAGGATAAACATTTTGTGACCCACTTATAGTTGAGCTGAGTCAATTTGTTCTTTGTATCCATTGCTACCTTAAGATGAAACGTAGTTAACGCAGTACCCTAGAAATTACAAGTTTAATGAAATTACATACATACATAGATTCACGCCTGTTTCCCAGAGGGGTAGGCAGAGACTACGGATTTCCATTTGCTACGATCCTAATGCACTTCTCTGGCTTCATTCAATTTTATCACATTCCTCGTACACGCTCTCCGGTTTAAGGTGCTCTTAACCTGGCCTTTGTCCAGAACGTCTCCGACCTGACCGAGAAACGTTCGCCTAGGTCTTCCCCTTGCGACTGTTCTATTCACATTAGCCTTATAAACTTATTTCTTTATACTTTTATTAATTTTAACTATTATTCGGCCTCGATGGCGTAGTGGTTAGTGTAACCGACTGCCACGCCCGAGGTCGCGGGTTCGATTCCCGCACAAGTCAAACATTTGTGTGCATGAACATGGATGTTTGTCTTGGTCTGGGTGTTTCTATGTATAATATGTATGTATTTACAAAAAAAAAAGTATATATGTATGTTTATCCATTGTCTAGAACCCATAGTACAAGCTCTGCTTAGTTTGGGCTAGATGGTGTTGTGTGTATGTGGTAGAATATTATAAATGTGAATATGAGTTTCTTTGGTACGATTTCACGCCAACTATTACTCGACCGACCATCATGAAATTCCGCATACACGTAGTCACAGGAACAGAAAAGGACAAAGGGTACCTTCCAATACCAAAATCTAGTACCTTATAAAATAGAAGGATTGCATGGACTGAAGTGTATTATTATATACTAGCGGTCGCTAAGTGGTCGAAATTCGACCATAATTGATTTAAATTTTAAGTTTGATCGTTATTAAGTTTTTATTGTCTAGAACTATACCCTAAATAATCACATTTTATTTAGTCACCTACTCCACATACATATGTAACCATAGTTACGACTTAGGAAGAATTGTACGACATCAGCCAAACAATGCTGCGTGTGTCAAATGCATGGTTGTGTGCATGTGGTGATTTTTCATTAATTAATGTATTTCTAATGAATATTTTATATAAATATTGGATTTTGCCACTCCTTCTTCCATGTATCTTATGTGGGGGCCAGTCAGTGCAGACCGGCGACACTTCGACCCAGTGGGATCTTTTGTGTCGGCACTCTCCCAATAACGACTGCCATAGATGTTCATGACAGCCGGGACCGACAGCTTAACGTGCTCTCCGAGGCACGGAGCAAGCGATAATTGTCAATCAATACTCATATACTTTCGAAAAGTCATATAACTTCCGAAAGTCAGAGGTGCGTGACGTGGGTTCGAACCCGAGACCCTGTGCATTGCAGTATGTTGGTCTCCCCACTAAGCTATCGCTCCTTCTCCCATATTCCTTCGTCCGCGCAATTTTCGTAAAAAGGGGTACAAAGTTTTTGCTTCACGTATTAATATAATAGATTTATTATATCCGAATTGATCGAACAAAAAGTTGCTCTGAATCATTTTAAGCAATCCCTGAATACTTAACTACTTATTTATTCAGACTTACTAACATTTTCAAGACCTAAAAAACGCTCTATAGATATATTTCTATCCGTTCTATAGTCGAGGGATTTCAGAAGCGAGGCTCGTGAATAATGAAAACTAATTATTCGCCGAGACATTATGAATATGAATCGCCCTCGGCCGGATATCTACTTATTTTTCTTGGACGACAAACTGCTTTCAAGCAAAATGATCTCGAACAATATCGTTCCCGGTTATAATGAAAATAGATCTTCTTTTGCGACGTTCTTATAATTATTTTCTTAGTAGTTGACCGAAAATAATTGTGTGTCAAGCTTGTTATGATCGCCTACAACAAATAGGCCATAATATATTTTATGCTATTGGGAAACTTCCTTGGTGCTCCTATTTATGTTTTCTTGCTTTAAGGAAGTTATTTGTCACTTTATATTAATAATTTCCTTTATTAGGTGTTATCGATAAAACTATTTCTTTGCGACAAATCGAGTTAATCGAGTTACTTAATAAATTAGAGGTGCGTGGTTGTGATTCAATCGTATAAATTCATATTAAATTAAAATGTTTATACTTATTGCGTAAGTATTTACTTGATGCGGTTTCCCATTAATTGAGAATGGACGAATCTTAATAAATTGTTATAATTTAATTTGGATGTACCTACATATGTGTAATTCCTGTTAGCAATCCATATAAAAATAAATTATAGACTTGGGAAGAATACATATAAATTACAAACAACAATATGTACTTTATTTCATTCGTACCCTCACACTTTAGACTTTATATCGTGATCAAACTATATTGCTCTATAGTAAATTGAAACCATATCTCATCTTATGATAATATAATTGCACTCGTATACCTGGATTTGTCATGAATCTATTAAGAATATTATCATGAGAATTGAAACGCATATAAATTCTGATACTTACAGTGAGTTTTCCCTTACAGGATGTGTAAGGGACAAACTCACTGTAAGGACACGATGGCTTCAATAACTTTATTAAACAATGACTTCCATGTTAAAGGACCTTGATAATTTAACGATACCGGTGTCCATGAAAACCAATTGAAATGGAAGATATACTAACATTATAAATGTAAAATTTCAGATGAATTAAAACTTAAATAAAAATGGTTTTATTCATTTTGATAAAATATTGAATGCTGAAAACTTATTATTTCTACAACAAGACACAACAAAGAGAAGAATTTTAAAATAAGTTGCATGTAGCATGTTATATGATTTATTGATTGTTATTAACAAGACGCATAAGCAGTAAGCAAATCATTTATAGACTCAACGTTGATATATTTATCCCAAATTCTTATCTGTCAATTCTGATAGCTGCACATCTCGTAACTTCGATCTTATCTTCATATCGTACTTATCTACATCGCACAGCATCAATATGCAATAAATACTGTATTCAAACAAAATAAAATTTCAATCAGTTGGCAGCTTCATCATGTTGAGTGTAGGGAAATTTTGTGCGTTCATATTTTTAATCCACAATGTAATATGTTATACAAGAATAGATCCCTTAGTTGATACGAATCTAGGGCTTATAAGAGGCCTGAGAGCTAGCGATGGTGCCTATTCCATGTTTATGGGAATACCTTATGCTAAGGTAGACGATGAAAATCCTTTTGGGGTGAGTATTTATTCGATAGTAATAAGTGTCCCTTATCTTTGATCCAAGATACCTATAAATGTAAAATTGTGTTGAGTTCTCCTGACATAATATTCTCAGTAGTAGCAGGAATTCTAGAACTGTCTGCAATCAGTACAATAATGCTGAAAAAAATTAAACGTAGTAAGCTAATTAAGATATTTCATTACCCCTAAGCATAACTCTTTAGAGATATAATAAATGTGATGGTATTTGAAACCACTCTATCCAGTCATAAACAGTAGAGAGCAAGAAATAATTACATGGATAAAATATACGATAAACCACGACTTCAATGATTCTCATCAATTAGCCCTATCAAAGAATATCAGAGGCTATTTCTGTGTCTGGTATCCACGTGTTCATAATGTGACTAAAGTTTCCCGCCTATTTTTATTCCAGGATGCGACACCATATCCACCATTCGAAGATACTTTTGAAGCCTATGATGACTCGGCAATGTGTCCACAAGTTTACCCATCTAACAATACTATATTGGGTAGCCTTGATTGCTTACATCTAAACGTCTACGTGCCTACGTCAGCGACATCCCAAAACCGCATTCCAGTTATGGTTTACATTCACGGAGGTTCTTTTAGTCACGGCTCTGCTGGAAGAATAAGTCTTTCCCCAAAATATTTAGTCCAACATGATGTTATTGTTGTCACTCTCAACTACCGCCTCGGTGTTTATGGGTTTATATGTCTTGACACACCTGAAGCCGCAGGGAATCAAGGCCTTAAAGATCAATTTATTGCACTGAAGTGGATAAAAGATAACATACAATCATTTGGCGGTGACGCTGATAAGATAACTTTATTTGGCGAGAGTGCTGGTGGTCACTCGATAGATTTACAGCTGTTATCGCCAAAAGAAAAATTATATAATAAAATAATATTACAAAGTGGTAGCTCTCTAGCTGCTACAGTTCTTTATGAACCAGATAAAGATGCTGCTTTAAAAATAGCAAAAATTTTGGGCTTTGAAGCAAGTGACACTAATGAAGCATTAAAGTATATATCAGCAACTGAAACAAATTTAGTTGTCGCTGCTGCCGCAGAGTTAAATATTGTTTTCAAACCATGCGTTGAAACTGAGTTTGATGGTATTGAACCATTTATTACAAACCACTGGATCAATGCCAAAGCAACAAAAGTTAAGAACATGCCAGTAATGTTAGGTTTTAGTGAACATGAAATGGCTATATTCCATATGTTTAAGGACTCACAATATTACGAAAACTTAAATTTAGTATCCGATTATCTGAATCGAACTTTTACTTTCGACGAAGAAGAATTTGTTGAAATGAAAAATTTGGTTCTACACAACTATTTTGCTGATGAAGAAATGGGCGAAAGTGTTAAGTGGGGTATCATTCGGTTTGATTCAGATTTTACATACATTTATCCAATTCAAAGAACGATTAAGAAATATTTGGAAAGCGAAGCTGGACAAATATATTATTATATGTTTTCTTACATTGGTGGAAGAAATGCAATTGCAACTGAAGATGAGCATGAACCTACTGGCACTGCATGCTGTGCATCTCATAGTGATATATTGCCATATATATTCGACAGAGCACTAACGTCAGAAGTTTACCCTACAGACCAAGTTGTAATGGATCGAATAACTACAATGTGGACAAACTTTGCTAAATATAGGTAATTTCTTTATTCTGTTGTACAACTAACGATTATAAAAGCATGAAACTTAATTTAGTGTAGCTTCTACGACAACGCTGGGAAAACTTCTACTCTATTTGTTCTACGCAGACGTTCGACTATTAAAATGCGTTATGTTTTTACTAACATTCTTAAGTAATATTTTCTTAATAAGTAGGGATTGTGTATCTGGAATTTGGCATCTCTAATAATAAAAGATACACTAGCAACAACAAAATAATTTATATGTGCTGTGTACAAGAACTGTAAGGTCGTTTTAATGACACACCATATGAGCGAAGCAGCGAGCTGCAGCCTAGTTCACAATAAGTGTTTTTTTTTTTCATATTAAATTTATTAATGCAAATATCTTTATTATTTCAGTGACCCTACTCCGGAGACTTCAGAATTGCTGCCAGTCAAGTGGTCACCTCTTACAAGTGAAAACTATTATTACATGCATATTGACGCTGAGCTTTCAATTCGTAGCCGACCTCATCCGAAACGAATGACCTTTTGGAATTTATTCTACAAATATAATAAGAAATCGCAAAGATGGTATGAAGAAAAATGAATATAATCCAAAATCGCCAGACCGACGAACGCTATCGCGATTGTAATACAATGCTTTTACATTCGTGGTATGTTTAGATGATGTAATTTCAAGGTAAATGGATATACCAAGCATCTGCTTGAAACATGATCTATGATTTGAATATATCAATTACCTACACTATTGTGCTACAATAAAAGATATTGAGTGTATGAATTTTATGTATTTCTACATTTATCTAATATATCAGGTTTTATTACACAATACATTGAATTGATAAAAATAATGTTTCTGCGTTCATATTATCACTACGTATATAGAATTATAGATAAAAAGTGGTTATTTTATTACTATAAGGTGCCTACCTGTAGCTCCTCTACCTACCTACCTTGCCTGCCTAGGCAAGGTAGGTAGGTAGAGGAGCTACACCAGAATCGCCGTCCGAAGTAACCACCCATATTTCATTGACTATGTTTTTATGTCCCATATTTGTCTTTAAGTGAAAACCCTGGTGTCTACGCCTACTCAACTTACTTGTAGACAGGTCCAAGACCAAGAAATATGTATTCTGTTACTATGCTTCGGTATTATACAATTTCAGAGTATATACTATAGCACTAACGATATCTTCGCTATAAGTCATTATAGGCTTTGGTAACCGCTTACCATTAGGCGAGCCATTAAATGTTTCGCCTCTGTAATTTAATGCACGCCATGCATTGGAGAGCATATCAAAATTTATGTGTAAATACTTGACAATAACACGCCACTCACTACTCTTTTTCCCTACCTTCATCCACTGTCATTGCCACTTTGCCATTAACTTAGTTAAAACTAAACTAATGTTCTTTAGTCAGCGCATTACGCCACCCAAACTTGACATCAATCATGAGGGAACACATATTAGTAATGTGGATACAACAAAATTCCTCGGTTTAACCGTAGATAAAAACCTTAACTGGAAAGAGCACACTAAAAAACTGAGCTAAAGGCTAAACTCATCGGTTTATGCCCTTTATAAGGTTGCGCCCATCATCAACAGGGAAGCGTTTATCACTGTATACTAGGGAACTGTGGAGTCTATTTTAAAATTCGGCATTATATGTATTTTGGGGTAACTCTACCAACAAGGAACTTGTCTTTAAATCCCAAAAAAGTTGCAATAGAGCCGTATTTTAAACAATATAAAATATTAACCGCACTAGGCTCTATACATTTATGAGGCAGCAGTTTTTGTTAAAACAAATCCAAATTCATTTCACAAATTATCTGACGTCAATAACCGTAATCGGTGAGATAAAGAGCGGCTCTGTACAGTACAGTCCAAGACCGTATTAATGCACAACAGCATATTTTGCATGGCACCAGTGCTCTTCAATAAAATGCATACCAAAACAAATCAAATCACTTAGTACCTCTCTTTTTAAAACATTTAAAAACAAATTTAGTTAATAAGTGTTATTATGGTATAAGTGAATTCCTATCCGATACTAATTAAATATTAATTATAGTTAATCAATTCTAGTTCTTTGTTGACCTTGATCATGACATTCCTTTTCGTGCCTAATCACATACTTACCTTAATTAGGTATGTTGTATAACGCGTACGTTCGAAGTAAATTGGAGTATAATGCTGCCATATGGAACCCACACGAAAAGCTTTATACTCTTATGGTAGAAAGAGTCCAGCGCAAATTTGCACGGTTTTTATAATATTTTGTACTATTGTTTACTGCTGGTAAATAGGGTTGACAATCCCTCGGTACGGGAATCTTTGCACTTTTACGTACCCGATAGTTATATACGTGGTGCTGGACGGAGACAACGTCCACTCCTTGCTTGCCCACCATCATGGCGATTAAATTTGTGTAGTAGTCCAACGGCTAGAGCAATTCAATTAATTAATAAGTTTTTACAAGCTGATCCTAATGCTGACATATTTTATGATAAATTAGGTGAATTATCCAATTCAATATTTCTATTCCTAAACATGACATCTAAATAATTAATAATAAATATAATTGTGTAATGTCCTGTATAATTTGTAATCTGTTTTAAATGTTCAAATTCTATTTTGTATTTTCTAAGATAGTTTTAGAATTGTGTAGCTTCACTTAACATATAAGCGATTTGGTTTGTAACTGTAAGCTTATATTGTTCTATATCAATAAATAAATAAATAAATATACATTGAAATGAAGTATGTGATCCACTCGACCTAAAATTTATGAGTTAATTGAATATATTTATACATATTTGAGTAGAAATATGTATAATATTGTCTTCTATTTACGCGAATCGAAATGAATAATCATTGAAATTAAACTGCTATATACGGATTTTATCGCGTTGTTTATTTGACACTTTATTACAAAATTTTGAAAATTGTTACACTTCTACTACTATTAAACTTTACTAATTTTTAAGCTAATTTAATTATTATTAAACTATTTAGATTAGATTTATTTAGAGACTGACCTGAGTCTCCCCGTGACCATGGCTGCTGAAAAGCAACCGAAACGTCGGGGAAAGTGTAAAAATAAATTAAATCTAAATAGTTTAATAATAATTTAATTAGCTTAAAAATGAGTAAAGTTTAATAGTAGTAGAAGTGTAACAATTTTCAAAATTTTGTAATAAAGTGTCAAATAAACAACGCGATAAAATCCGTATATAGCAGTTTAATTTCAATACAAATATGTATATCTATATATTAATACGTGAAGCAAAAACTTTGTATCCTTTTTTACGAAATATGCGCGGACGGAGGAGTATAAAATTTGGTACAGTTAAAGTTTATAAGGAGGGGCCAATCCTAATATTTTATAACATATGCATTAGAAATACATTTAATTAATGGGAAAACACTACACGCACACACACATCCATACATTTGACACACGCAGATGAATCGCGTTTGTAGTATTTCGGCATTGTTCGTCTGACGTCGTACAATTCTTTGTAACTATGGTTACCTATATCTTATAATATAATATAATAATATAATATTCTACCACATACACACAACACCATCTAGCCCAAACTAAGCAGAGCTTGTACTATGGGTACTAGACAATGGATAAACATATAAATATATATATTTTTTTGTAAATACATACATGTTATACATAGAAACACCCAGACCAAGACAAACATCCATGTTCATGCACACAAATGTTTGACTTGTGCGGGAGTCGAACCCGCGACCTGAGCTAAGCTAGCGTGTTCCGTGTTATGTACACGGAACACGCTAGCTTTCGACTAAAGATATAAAATACGCCTTCTCATATACTTTGAGTAAACCCATGCACGCCAGTGACAACTACACAAGCGGTACGAATATGACATTTATATCTTCAAACTGACAGTGCTGGTTGCGTATGGTGCCGTCCATGACTCACACAACCTTTTTATTAAAAGGTACTTTTATTTCTAGAAGAGCGGCGTGCAGTATTGCATGTTTTGCAAATCACCTTGACCTCCCATTTAAGCTGTCAGAAAATGGCATCACCGGTATTTATTTAAATTTACGGGCAACAAAATGGCGAACCCGTCTGCCTTGTTTGTTTTTATTCAAGTGTTATTAACATTGGCAATTTATTATCATCGACCTTGAACACCAAATACTGGATTTTCGCCAACGTTTGTCAAAGTGTGCCTAACTATATGTTGTGTTTTAAAATACTATGGCCAGAACAGTCATTTGTGAATCACAGAAATAATTATCATGTGTGGGATTCAAAACCACAACACTTAACGAGGCGGCAGAGGCGAGGCAACCGCCTGCCTACTTTGCCACATTTCCGTGACGTACAGTTTGTTTATATGCCGACGTTTAAACATATTTTATCCCTAATAAGGCTGACAACCAAACTAGATAATTTTGATGCTAGGATATCATTCTGCAAAATAAAAATTACTGCTGACAATACAAGGAACAAATATGCCGTTAACAGCACTGCGTCACTTTATTTTTTTTACATAAAGTAACTCCCGCGCTAGGAATAAATTCTGTGTTCCGGGAGACTTTACTAACATTTAAATAACAGACACACAGAGCACACTTTAAAAACTCTTAAATCTCTACCCTCATTATTTTTACATAGTCTATTAAGTGTTGGCAACTGAATGGAGAATGTATTAGAATTGCGATTCTGTGATCGTGAGGGTCCCACTCAATGAACTTTCGACATGTACTCTAATCTAATATACATATATATTCTCAGTTAACAAAGGAGGTTAACAAGAATAATAGTAACATGTTATAATAATATCAGCCCTGTATTAAACTGTCCCACTGCTGGGCACGGGCCTCTTCTCACTGTGAGAAGGGTTAGGCCATAGTTCGGCCACGCTGGCTCAGTTCGGGTTGGCAGACTTCACATGGGTATCTTCGTCATCATTATGGAGAACTCTCAAACATGCAGGTTCCCTCGTGCTATCGTTCACTGTTAAAGCAAGCGATAATTAACTATTTAATACGCACAAAACTTCGAAAAGTCAGAGTCGCACCTTGGGATCGACCTCGAGACCTCTGCATGGTCCAACGGTTTTCAACTAGACTGTCACTGTTACTTAATTTAAAAAGTTGATAAGTTCTGTCATGTTCTCTATAACAACTCTAAAAAACTATTTTACTATTTAAGTAGAACTGTGTACTATAACTGTATACTATATAACAATGTTATCGTTATTTCGAACTGTTCAATAATATTTTCTTACTTTATAGATATCTGTCTATACATCTGTATAAACAGCTGTAGTCAAGACATGAACATCCATCTGTCTAAAAATAGATAAAACACGTGTAATTTCAAGGTAATCAAACATTGCAATTTCTTTAGTCAAATTCAAATTAAATTCAAATTCAAATTATTTTAATTTGTTAAACACATATTTATAAAAAGATCTTACAAAAACAAATGGAAGTGCATAGCTGTGTCTTGCCAATACAATTGGCGTACAAAAATTAAAATGATAAAACATAAACACACAAATAAATCAAATAATTAATCAAAGCAAATCTAAGTCTAAATTACATTTATAGCGACAAAACCAAATCTAACTTTAAGAAATTACCAAAAATTAACAAAACTTGTCGTTTAGAAAATCCTTGAAAGAGTAATAGCATTTTTTATACAATAAATTATTAAGCTCTTTCTAAAATGTTTTAAATGTTTTCTTGCCTGTTCGGTTGTAATACCTTGGCTGCTCGAGTCATATCCTAAGTAATATAATAAATGCAAATGTTAGTTTGTTTGTTTTGTAATTTCACATACACATTGTCAGGGTTACAAAATACAATATAAGGTACCTTTGACCCAGTAAAAAGTACTGCGCCCGTGGGATAGAAATTTATTGACAAAATCTAGATTAAAACGAGCGAAGACGCGGGCAGAATCTTGTAAGAAATAAATATACCTAATAAGGAATATTAAATCGGTAAGAGATCTGGGGTTTCTGTTAGACACAAATATGTCTCTTTTACGACAATATAGTTGCAATCAAAGTACTTCGAAATCTTGGATTCGTTATTCATACATGTGCTGCATTTGAAAAAGGCCATAATTTTAATGAAGTTCTTTTGCTGCTGTATCTGTCTCAGCATCTTGGGATATGGTAGTTCTGTTTGTTCTCCTTACTAGACAGTATATGTAGAAAAATTGAGCACATACACAAATTACTTACCTGATTTTCAACACTCAAAAACACTTGGAATTCATACTAGTAACAGTAGACACGATAGTGTCTACAGTTCCAATATCGACAGGTTACTTATTGGTTACCTTTTGCTGACAGATGTGGTATGAGTCTTTAATTTGATATTACTGTCCTTCGACTTCTCCCAAGTGGTTATATTGTTAGGCAACGCCATCTTATTATAAGTTGGAAACGGAGATGTTGGTAGTATAACATTGTTAAAAGTTTGAAGTATTATCCTATAGCAACGCATTGCCTAGGTAAAAGGTATGTGTTATTCTATGCCATGATCTATCTGTGTGGCAAATTTTATAAGCATCTGTTCAAGACTTTACAAGTGAATGAGTAAGAAATATTTCACCTTCAAATATTGTCATGGATTTTACGATCATAATATTAGTTAAATCCTTACTAATATTATAAACGCGAAAGTTTGTATGCATGTATGGATGTTTGTTACTCTTTCACGCAAAAACTAATAGACCGATTGCGATGAAACTTGATATGTAGATAGCTGGAAACCTGGATTCATACATAGGCTATTATTTCGATATTCCCACGGGAACGGGACTTATGCACGTGAAACCGCGGGAAAAAACTAGTATATAATAAATGTAACGGTACAACATCTTTAAAATAGAATAAAATTGAGCCATCAGTATATAGGTATACATAGACCAATCTTTTAGTTTTTACTTACTATTGTGCATCTGTATTTCAATTATAATATTAACGTAAAGATCATTGCATTTCTGTTTCCTTCAAATTGCCGTAAAACTGTAATACGTTTGGACATCATAAATGCAACCAGTTTAGGCTAAAGGATCAGTGCGTGTTATTCAATAACGCAATGTTTTGTCTGCAATAAGCTGTAGAGCTTCCTTATATATAAAAAAACAACAATTCCGTAAATGCATGACAGTCCATCGTTTTATCCACAATAGTACCTCTGCTAATAAAATATTAAAAATCATAAAAAAGATTGAGATCCACACCGTATGGATAAAATTTAATATAATGCATAGTTCTGTTAAACTATATAAAATTTAATAGCTTTGGAGCGTGATTTGCCAGAACTAGACGTCTTTCGGTCCTTAGTCATGGCTCTCGTAGGTTTAGGTTATATAATTTTGCTGACAGTTCAAAATGCTTTATCATGTGACGTAGAACTATTGGTGAATACAGACGTGGGGACCATTAAGGGATTGAAGGCTGAAGATGGAGATTACTATATGTATATGGGAATACCGTATGGTCAAGTTGACTCTTGCAATCCTTTTGGAGTAAGTACTCTTTAAAGATCTTGGATATATTTTATTTAAAAAGGCTTAAACTTCTGTTTTGTTATGTTAACAATGAGTGTTTATGTTCACAGTGTAGAAGAGTCTTAAAATAAATAAATTTGTTCCATGGCTTATGTTTGTATGCGATCGCGAGGTTTAAACTTCGATTTCCGTATCGGGCAGTGTTTTTGGATTTTATGTTAGAATTTCCGATAGCTGTTTGGAGTACATACTGTGCTCGATAGACGTTCATTGACTCTCTCTTTATTAAGTAAGTAGGTATCTAAACTACAAATAGCCAAATGCCTAGATGCTTGTAACTATGAATAGACTGGATTTTGCCTGCGGTTTCGCTCGCATAAATGTAGGTTTAAATGCCAATTTACTTTCACTCGGGATCAGTATTTTTCCTGGATGAAAGGTACCTTATGTCTTTGTACCGCTGACAACGTGTTTGCGAAATTTCATGTTAATCGGTCGAATAGTTAAGGCGTTAAAGCGTAACAAACAAACAAGTCACATTTACATTTATAATATTACTTAGGATTATTTATAATATGCCCAAAGTAGGCTTTTAATAAATATCTGCTTCTTTTTAAATCTACGAACACAGCTGTTGACAGTTGTGTGTAGTGACAGCTGTAGCCACATATCTGAGTCTTTTCTTTTCTTTTTAATACGATTTATCTTCAATCAACACACTTTGCTCATCACGATATATTCAACTAGAAATAAAATGAGAACAGAAATGTCAATAATAATCCGTTTTATCGTCGCTGGTTTTTATTTCCAAGATAACTGCATCTTTAACATACATATAATTGCTTTTCCGTGACAATAGTTAACAATTTCACATTATCTGTCGCCATAGTTTATTGCCTTAAAAACTAACAGCCTCGTAAAATTCATTTATATGGTCTAAATCCTATCTACACTAAAGCGAATGTAAGTTTGTTTGTTTGTTATGCTTTCACGCCTTAACTACTCGACCGATCATCGTGTAATTTCGCATACACAATGATAGCGGTACAGAAAATAACATAGGGTACCTTTTATCCAGAAAATAAGTACTGTTCTCGAGATAGTATATTGCAGTATTCAAGTTGCGGCTACTTCTACGAATTGTAGAATGACATTTAAATTCTCTCGGGTTTTTGAGGTCATAATTACACTTTAACTATGCTCATATGGTCCTCTATAAATATTTACTGCATGTTATAAAATATTCATCAGTTTTTGCGTGTCCGTAAAATTTGAATAACTATTCAAATAAAATCTTCATACATACATAGCTCTAAGTCAATATTCCTGAAAAAGTAGGCAGCAGTGTATCACTAGGTACGGTTTAGTCTCGAGCGGCAAAAGATAAGGCTATTGCCGCCGGAGATTTTTTGTAACTTATCTGGGAATCAAAGTCGAACCCCCATGCACAGCATTCCCATTCAGTATCCTTGCACCAACGACGCTGCCATAAAATAAATTTATTATTACGTTGACTTTATGTGTAAAGCCTATTTTAACATGTCTATTAAAGTTCTATTTATTTTAACCCGTACTACTTACCTTACCATTTACATGTAAAACTAGATACCTATACAGTTGTAAATCATTTACAATAATAATTATTAAACTGGCTCGGTAGCACAGCGGTAATGAATGAGACTGCTGTGCATAAGGTCTTGGTTTCATTTTCCATGTTAGAAAAGGTGTTAATGAATAATTTTCCTATCAAGAAAATCTTAGTATCAGCACGATGCCTGGAACTATGCCTGGTAGATGGTAATAGGCTTCCTATTGCGTGAGATAAATATTTGACTGTATATGTTTGTAATTAATAAGACTGTTGATTATATTATAACGTTTCAAATTATTCACAGGCTGCGTTGCCACAACCTCCATTCCAAGGAATATTCGAGGCATACAATGACGCGACTATGTGCCCACAAGTCAATAATGATTACAATAACACTGTAATGGGTACACTCGACTGCTTACGCCTCAACGTCTACGTACCCAAGTCAGCAAACTTAGCAAAAACTCGCAAATTAAATCCAAGTGTTCCAGTAATGGTTTGGTTATATGGTGGAGCTTTTCAATATGGCAACGCCGGTAAATTCGGACCTAGCTACTTAGTGCAACATGGCGTAATCGTAGTCACCCTAAACTATCGAACTGGACCATATGGATTCATGTGCCTTGACATACCTGAAGTACCAGGCAACCAGGGATTAAAAGATCAGTACCTTGCATTAAAATGGGTGAAAGATAACATTGGAGCATTTGGCGGAGATCCTGATCTAATGACTGCGTTTGGTCAGAGCGCTGGTGGCCATTCAATAGACTTACATTTAATGTCAATAAAAGAAACATTGTTTAACAAAGCTATATTACAAACTGGAAGTGCGCAGGCATTGACAGTTTTGGATGAGCCTGATAAATTAGCTCCAATCAGAATAGCTAGATACTTAGATTTTGAAACGGATGACATAAGAGAAGCCTTATTGTTTCTGTCAAACAGGACGACGAATCTAGTAATAGCTGCCGCTAGAATTTTGAAAATACAATTCAAGCCATGTGTAGAAACTATTTTTGATGATATAGAGCCTTTTATAGCTGAACCCTGGATTAATAATGAACGAGTACCCAAAGTTAGAAACATGCCTATTTTGATGGGATTCAATGAACTTGAATTAGCAAGTAAAGATTTTCCAAAGAACATTGAATATTTTGTGAACTATACCATAGTAAATAATCACCTGAAGCAAGTCTTTAATTTCAACGATCCAGTATTAGATGAAATGAAAAATTTGGTCGACCACTTTTACTTTGGAGATGAAGAGATAAGTGAAAAAGTAAAATGGGACCTAATTCGCTTTGATTCTGATTTTACTTACATACATCCTGTTCATAGAACTATGCAAAGATATTTGGAGAATGGAGCTGGAAATATATACTTTTATATGTTTTCATACGTTGGAGGAAGAAATGCCCTCATAACGACATCCTACAACAAGGACCAATCGTATGGCCAAACATGTTGTGCTAGTCACTCTGACGAAATAGGCTATTTATTTAATAATCAAAACCAACCAGAGCTTACTGCTTCTGACCGAACAGTTATGCAACGTATGACTACAATGTGGACCAATTTTGCAAAATACAGGTAAAGAACCAATCATATTAAGCAATTTTTTTATTAGTTCTATATTATTATTTAATGTTACATTTGTTCCAGTGACCCGACTCCGCTGATATCTCAACTCCTGCCAGTTAAATGGAAACCTGTTACGAATAAAACCTACTATTTTCTTGATATAAATAATAAACTGATACTTGGGCAACGGCCACTGCACTCAAAAATGGCCTTCTGGGACCTATTCTACAAACACTGTCAGAAATATCAGAAAAGATTTGAAGCTAAGTAGCGTCATGCCAAATGCCTAAAATAACCTTTTGCTGAGTTAACTATAGAACTAACTAATTCTAGCAAAATGGCGATGATTAAATTTAAATGACGTTGAATATGTTTTTGTCTTCATATTTAAAAACTTTCCTTTTTAACCAATTGAGTCGCAGCGACGCACCGACGACGGCCAGATACAATAGGTTTTAACTATGTACGGTTTTCTAAAACTTGATTGCATAAATATATTTTTATTCGTATTTAAAAGTCTTAAGCCTGAAATTTACGAGCTTATATCCTGGAAGGAGTAAACAGAGTTTACACGGACATGTTAACTTAATAAGCGTAGTTCCAAGTTGAAGGAGATGAACCTATTGCTGTCAATACACAAGTCGAAAACATTATTTTGGAAATAAAAGGCTTTACGACTTAAATAGACTCTACAAATATTTTGAAGTAAGGTATTTGGAAGGTAATATTATGAAGTAAAAATAACACCAAATTTGTAATAACTACAAATAAATAAGCATGTTTCTATAATATTTTTGATATAAAACCTATTCAAATTTGAATGTTTACGTTTGATGCTTGATTTCGTTTTCACTTTGCTATACAAGTATTACCTTATTCGATATCAAAATATTATGTTCAAAGTTTTTTTTTTAAGGGCATTGTATATGATTGAATAAATCCATATCAGATGTTCCATTACGATATTTTATTAGAAAAACATGGATTAAAGCAATATCATACACTTGAATGATAACAACCACACAAGCATAAAATTCTATAAAATTTCAATATAAATAAAGCTTTTAATATGAATCAGTTTAAAGTCTTGTACTACTGATGTCTTAGTTTTGTCAATATTTTAATATCTCTCTGTCTGCTTGCTTTAGACATTGCTAATAGAATACCGTGAGAGTAACGTGAAATGTCTCGTTGCTGTTCTGCCAGTACAAGAGGCAACGATCATATTGATATTTTACTAACAACACAGCACTCTAAGAAATTTACTACACGGATGGCTTAGTGGTTTAAGAGGTCTCCTCACCATTGCCGCCGCGCCGAGTTTGTGGGTTCGATCCCATGTCACACGGGACAACAATTTGTGTCATCCATAAATGGTTGTTCCGAGTCTGGATGTACTTTGAGTCCGTTTTTTTAATGTTTGTAAAGTCCCCTGCAATACAAAATTTAATTTTAGGGGGGGAGATGTCTTTTGAAGAAACAAAAAAAATTGCAGTTCATACTCACCGTAGAAACAACACAATTTTATTTGGCTGCGACTTTTTGTACGGCTCTTTCCGATTTTAGCGAAATCCTAGCATGTTCCATGACCAATTATCACTACGATACATAAAAATGATTTTCTATTGCACCTATCACGGGATAGTGCAAGGGCTTAAGCGAGAATCTATTAAATTTATAGGACACTCCTATAAATTTAATGAAATACAGAGGTTAAAGAAGTTTTAGCTATGATAGAAAAGAGAACATGTCTTGAATGACAATCACTTTCTTTTGATCGCAATAAAATAGATGTTCTAATACACTTACCATATTATTTACAAAACAGATTAGGTAGTATTCGTTAAACAATATTATTATATTGCTGCGCTGATGCAACAACAACAATAAACAATCACTTTCGATTCGTAACAAAAGTTATGGTTCTCAAACTGACTGACAGCACGGATGGCGGTTAGTTAAAATGGTTTAAGTGGTCACCGCGCCACTGCCACAGCACCGAGGGTTGTGGGTTCGAATCCCACAAAGGACAAAACTTTGTGTGATCAACAAATGGTTCCTAGTCTGCGTGTTCTTGTGTCCGTTATTTGAATATTTCTAAAGCCCACGAAATATTCGGTGCGGGAGTTGTCCTTCTAAAATGGAAAAGAAAAACAAAGTGCTCTTACGATACGCAGATGTTACACATCGAAATAATTGAAACGCAGATTATTTAAAAAAAAAATAGGAATATCGCTTTTATTCCAAAATTTTACGATACTTTACGTCATTTAGATGCACACAATCTTAATTTAATTGTAGGCCTGGTAAATTAAGAGAAAAAGTACATATAAATTGATTGCAATATGAATAAATAACACAAAATCGAAATAAACCGCGGTAAAATTTGATTTCAATGTTTCCAAAGTGTGTAGTAATTTAAATAATATCAATATCATACCTTACAAACTGCGCTTACGTATACGCAAACGTAAGCGTGACATATCAAAACCTTAGATACGTTGAATTAAAATGTATTTACTAACAATACGTAACTTGTCTTATGATAGAAGTGAAGATAGAGATTCATATAATGGCGATCATTTAAAAGTATCGCCACTCCGAGCCTCACAGCACATGTAAAGCCGATGGACCGGGAGTTACTAATCATCTATGATAATCCAGTACTACAGTACTACAGATCTCTCTTACATTTGCAAAAAGATAACGATATTTTGGGACATCCCAGAATAAGATAACAATCATTTTAATACATAGATACTGACATCGTATTGAAGAAAAAGATTGACAACCTCTAGAACTACATAAATTAATTGTAAACTTTGCCTATTCGAACAATGCTATCTATCACAGTTAAAGAGCTAGACAGTACTTAGATCATTAAACAAACTGAATTATGTTTGGTAGGACGAGATTTAGCTATACTATCGCACTGATAATTCAGATTGCGATGTGCTCACCATATTTTGAAGAGGGATTTATCGAATCAAATGTGGGAACAATAAGAGGCATGAGAGCTACCGATGGAAACTATTTCATGTACATGGGGATACCTTACGCAACTGTCGATGCTGGAAACCCTTTTGGAGTAAGTACATTAGATAATTCTGCACAACAGCATCTTAAAAAAAAAGGATGACAAGATTACTCAATCACAAAATGTTTTTTTTTAATTTTTACGTTACTTTAAATTGGTTATAATTATGAATTATATATTGACGATTAAGTGCAAGCAATACTATAGTAATAATTCAATTCTACCCAAACTTGTAATTTACTATTACGATAATCTCTTACTTTTATTTATTTCCAGCCGTCAGAGCCACGTTCATTGAACGAGGAAACCTTTGAAGCTTATGATGATTCTCATATGTGCCCTCAAATTAATCAAAATACCAATTCGGTGGCGGGTACACTTGATTGCTTACGTCTTAACATTTACGTACCGGAGTCAGTTAATTCATTAAACCCAAACTTTCCAGTTATGATTTGGATCTATGGTGGCAGTTTCCAATATGGGTACGCTTCAAAGAGCCTCTATGAACCTAACTACTTAGTACAACACGATGTCATTGTAGTCACATTCAACTATCGTACTGGACCTTATGGGTTTATGTGTCTTGACATACCTGAAGTGCCTGGGAATCAAGGTCTTAAAGATCAGTACATTGCACTTCAATGGATAAAGGATAATATAGAAGCCTTTGGAGGCGATCCTAATCAAATAACATTGTTTGGTACGGGCGCAGGAGCACATTCGATAGATTTCCATTTGATGTCAAATAAAGACATATTGTTTAACAAAATTATACTACAAAGCGGAAGTGCTCAGTCAGTAACAGTACTACACGAGCCGGATAAATCAGCTCCGTTGAAGATGGCAAGATATGTAGGCTTCGAAACCACTGATGTCAAAGATGCCTTATACTTTCTTTCAAAGACGGATATAAAATTAGTCATAGCTGCTGCAAACAACTTGAAAATACAATTCAAACCGTGTGTAGAAAGCTTATTTGAGTATGTAGACCCGTATATAGCACATCCTTGGATTAATTTAAAGGTACCTAAAGTAAAAAACATGCCGGTTATGATTGGATTTAATAAACATGAATTAGCTAGGTTTTTTATTCCCAAAAATGCTGCATATTTTAATAATTTAACGATCGTGTATGATAATTTGAATCAAGTATTTCAATTCTCCAAAGGAGATATTTCTGAATTGGAAAAATTGATATCCCGTTTTTATTTTGGAGGTGAACAGATAAGTGAAAAGATGAAAGGGAAAGTAATTAGTTTTAGCTCAGATTTTATCTATATACATCCTATTTATAGAACTATATATAAATATTTAAAGAGTGGTGCGGGCAATATATATTATTATATGTTATCATACGTTGGTGAGAGGAACGCTGTCAACGTTACTGCATATGATGAGGAGAAACCTAACAACCATTTATGTTGTGCGAGTCATTCTGATGAACTGGGCTATCTGTTTCATATGCAAAACCAACCCGAACTCACTGGCGCTGATCGTACTATCATGGAGCGTATGACGACTATGTGGACAAATTTTGCCAAAAACAGGTAATACAGTCAAAAAAATATATTATGCAAGTAGATCTGTTCTTATTCTTTATAAATTATGTTACATTTGTTTCAGTGACCCAACTCCAATGACATCGGTTCTCCTTCCAGTGAAATGGCAGCCATTTAAAATAAATGCTCACTATTTTCTAAATATTGATTCTAATCTCTGGCTTGGGAAAAACCCATTGCATGACAGGATGGCATTCTGGGACCTCTTCTACAGACAAAATAAGAAATATCAGAAGGGATATGAAGAAAAGATACGTGACCGCGTTAACTAAATGCACTTGGAATACAAAAATAATCCTATAAAGTAACAGCTGATGTCAAACACATCTTAGATGTGTTTAAATACTTACATATGCCAGCATCCAATTTGTCTTCTCAATTTCATTTTCAGAGAAATTTAGTAAAAGTACATATTATGTTATGTACTTTTACTAAATATAACAATCAATAACAAGCAAATAATATGCTACATACAATATTGGATACTATTTAATAATGAAAATAAATTGAAAAATAAAATTTTTATGAATATATAGAATAACTTAAATGTTAATCTGTGTCATTAACAAACGATCTAACTGTCACGTAATTGTTATCAGCTTGCTCATGTGACGGTACAAGGCGATTGACTTAACAATTGTAAAACCCTCATATAATTGTAGTTATTGTTAATTTTAGTAAATTTTGATTTTAAGAAGCAATTACATTTCTATAGTTATTTCTGTATTAACGGGCACGGAGAAACGATACACGTCCTCGTTACTTACAAGATATGTGCGATCTGACGAATTTACAAAAATTTAAACGACGGACACCAAGTTCCACACCCAAAATCGGGACAATTCCTTGTTAATCATACAAAACATTGGGTTTCAAGTATGGATGTTTTTAATAAACTGATATATATAAAGTGATAGTGTTAACCATAAATAATAACGGCGTCTGGCAAAAATAATATCACAGTTTATGCCGGGATGTTAGACAGTATCTAGCCAACTAATTAGATATGCATATTGTCCTACGTTTACGCAAATGTTATACATTGAAATTAAACTGCTTTGTACGGATTTTTAAACAACACTTTTATTACATAATTTTGAACTAAAGTAGTTCAAAATTATGTAATAATTACTGACCTGTTTTACTTCAATTGTACTTAACTAATAAATAAGAATTCTTGAAGTAAAGTATTGCCACTCAAATAACACTATAAATTATATTTTAACCACATTCCACATGTGCAATAGGGAATATTAGAAAGAATACAGCCATAAACACTACTTACCAAAAAACAAATTAAATTGTAAATACAGTAAATTATAAATAATGTGTATTTTATTTCATTAATCCTATTATATATAATATAGTATTTATGATAATATAACCGTAACATTTTATTTTCCATTTATGAACTTAAATGTTTAACTTCAACCCTGTAAAAGGACAGATTACATAAAAATATACACATATTTCATATCATCCCTCTCTCGCCTCACCATCCCAACCCATCCACTTGCTTAAATCTGACATCGCATTCTTCAACAATCAACGTTCAAAATTTGGATGACAACAACGCAATCTGTCTACCGGACTCATTTATATCT
This sequence comes from Catocala fraxini, assembly GCA_930367265.1. Taxonomy (NCBI): domain Eukaryota; kingdom Metazoa; phylum Arthropoda; class Insecta; order Lepidoptera; family Erebidae; genus Catocala; species Catocala fraxini. Next base: position 27,547,871 of record OV884027.1, on the reverse strand, counting down.
ACTGCCAAACTTCAGTCAGTCCAACGGTTACCCATTATATATTACTGCTCTATAAAAATAAATTACGATTTTTGCAAAAAACCTAAATAGAAATAAGACAGTACATGCAATATCGCATATTATGGTAAAAACCTAATCAAGAGGTTGCAAAATGATTAGGATTATACGTAGATCAACTCTGCAATTGGCAAGTATACATCCAAATGCTTGCTTTACTCTATAATTAATTGGCATGGACCTGCGGTGCAAAATGCTTAATATAGTTACGTAAAATCTGTATTAAGATATAGATTGTCACTGAATGGATATTCGTTAAACATATATAAGGCTATTATTATTAAAAAATAAGTGCAACTAGCTTTGAGGAAAATGACACTAAAATCATGCAGATCTTTAATTAAAATATAAGCGTACATATAACATCGTATATTTAAAATATATATATATTTTAAATATACATACGATGATTAAATAATCTGTGCTCATGACAATTAAATTATAGGTACAATAGACCTTAATTGTTAATCTGGCATGTCTTAGAATACCAGAATCTGGTATTCTAAGACATCATCATCATCATGGTGGCCTTTTGGTTGTCCAATCTTGGATGTAGGCTTCTTCCCTCTTCTTCCACTCCTGTCGATGTAATGTTAAATTTCCTGATTCTAAGACATGCCAGATTTAAAATGAGTTTTTAATTATATCTGATATAATTAAAAATTCATTTTGTGTCTGGCCACCGGTATGCCTCTGCAACTTAATAGGTCAATTTCCACATGTAATTGTTCTTTATTAAATAACTGTAATAATATGGGCATTTTATAGAACGCCACTAAATGAGATCAGAAGGGGGTAAAACGGTTACCACAACACAATGTATACTACAAAATATTTTTTGCAGATAAAAATATAATTATTTATATATGTATTTTTAATGCAACCTCATGAATTACAATATCTATTGTCTTGATCCGTCCGCTTTTTGAAGTATAAAGTAGCTTATATGATAATTTCACCTGCACCTCCGTGAGAATTCTTCAAAATTAACTTTTCTTTATTATTCTGTCGTGCGGTGGCACATATTTAAATAATATCTTACCTATTTAAGAAATTTATTAATAGGTATGTGTCTGTATGTATATAATTGGAATAAATAAATTTTAGTTATAATCTAAATAAAATCAATAAGACCATGTTTTAAAATAATTGTACATTAACTGTTTAAACAAATCGCAATTATATATTAAGACTACTAACTATTAATATGAAATAACGAAATTAACGTTGTAGTGAGTGTGTAATAAAATTACGATAAAAGCAGTTTTAGTGATAGACGCAGGAAGCACTTTGAAGAAAAATATGTTAATGATAACATTTGAAGAGTATTTGCTTGCCTGTCTTATCTGAAGAAGAGCGAAGAGATTAACGTAGAGAGTTCTAAGAACGTTGTAATTTTAGAAAGGCTACAAAAATGGTGATTGGTGAATAAGTGAAAGATGAGATATAGTTTTAAATTGAGTCACGCGTTTGACACTGAAAGAAAATTAAATGGTATAAACGTAGCAGAATAGTGCAAGTATCATAAACATACGTTTCTTAAAACATCTACTAACTTCTAATGTAAAGTTAATTCAGAAGGCAACTATGAGTATATCTTCCACAGAGCAGTAACTAGAAGAAATGCTAACAATAAACAATATGACATTATTTACAAAACATCTCGTTGATATCATACAGTTAAAACTATAATGTCATCACGCAACTCGGCCAAAATGATGCTCACTGAATTAGCACACGTAATGGTTACTACGGTACTCAAAGTGTGCAGTACATTGTACAATGTTGTGAATATAATATTTAATTGTAAAGATTTAATATCCTAACTATATTATAAACGCGAATGTGAATTTGTTTGTTTGTTTGTTATACTTTCACGCCTTAATTACTCGACTGATTATCATGAAATTTCGCATACACGTTAGCAAAAAAGGTCCGACGAAAATTTACGAAGCGATCACTCTCCTCTTTGAAGTAAGTATTACATATTGATATGCGGGGTTACGATATTTTTTTGGCAAACGTCGATTGTTAGTAATATATTTGAAATCTTTGAAGGTTCAATTAATTCGAATGTATTAATTGTTGATTATTTATGTGTTAACAATAAATATGTATGTAATAGAGTACAGCTAAAAAGGGGGTCAGAACTGTCGAATGTCATCAAAAAGAAAATGTTTATTGTGAACTACTAATAAATTAAAACATTTTACTGTAGGACAAATATTGAAATATTCAATGAATCATCATTCGATCCTGGGCTCTCAAAGCGGGTCTTAAGAACACACCTGCTTAGGCCGTCAAAGTAAAGATTGTGGCACTACTTCACGTGATGTGGAGCTTTCTGCTCGTGAACTACATGACTACTTACCATCAGGCGGTGCGTAGTCATAGTAGTAGGCAATGGTAAACCTATTAATCATTTATGTTATTGTACGAGAAATGCAGATAATAAATTAATTGTCTTATTTACCGCTAAAATGGATCGAAAAGTTTGACAACCATCAAAACTGCATTCATCAATTGTAATATTGATTAAACTGATGCCTATCTCTTTCTTTTGCTAGAGCTAAGCTCTGGCTCATTATTGAAATGTAATTATGTCAGGCAGGACAAGTTTTGGATACATTATGTTGTTGATAGTTCAATGTTCCAGTGAAGATATAGAACGACCATTAGTTATATCAAATGTGGGAAAAATAAGAGGTGTTAAGGCTACCGATGGTAACTATTTTATGTATTTGGGTATACCCTACGCAACGGTTGACACCATAAATCCTTTTGCTGTAAGTAAAATTATAGTTATTTTAACTACTGACACAATGTTGCTATTTTTAATCGTGGTAGACAGTACTATAAAAATCATTGATTAAAATTAGACTTATAAACGAAAAACTAGCATCAATTTTAATTATTAAAATGACTAGTTCCTTATTTTCTATTTGTACGTTTATATACATACATACATGTATAACTTCCTATCTATTTCTTAGAGAAGAGACAGATCTCCAATGCTTCACCATCTGGTTTCAACAGTTAATTATTTTTGATATGATTTAATTAATATGTAGTAAATTCATTATTTATTTTTTCGTTCATCGTTCTTGATGTTATAAGATTTAATTAAACAATAAAATAACACTTATTTTGTATATAAATATTATATATGGTACTAGCTTTTGCGTGCTACTCCGTCCGCGTGGTACCTACAATAAAAAGTAGCCTATATCCTTCCCCAGGTGTTAAACGATCTCTGTACCAAATTTCGTTCAAATCGGTTTAATGGTTTAGCCGTATAGAGGTAATAGACAGACAGACAGAGTTACTTTCGAATTTATAATATTAGTAAGGATTGTTTTAACATGTTGAATTTTACGAAGGACGAGAACTTTATAAAAAATTTGTAATTTAAAGTAATATATTAAATTATTTTGCAGTCAGCAGTACCAAGTTCATCATTTAAGAATATCTTCGAAGCAAATGATGATTTACATATATGCCCTCATATTTACCAAAATAATAATAATATCAAAGGTACACTAGATTGCTTGCGTCTTAACATATACGTACCTGAGAAAAATACGATACAATTAAGACTTCCAGTAATGATTTGGATACACAGCGGTAGCTTTGAATACGGGCACGATGAAAAAAAAACATTTGGACCAAGCTATCTAGTACAACATGAAGTCATTGTAGTCACATTCGACTACCGTACTGGACCTTATGGATTTATGTGTCTTGACATACCTGAAGTCCCTGGAAATCAAGGTCTTAAAGATCAGTATCTTGCATTTCAGTGGGTAAAAAATAATATAGAAGCATTTGGAGGCGATTCCAACAAAATAACACTTTTTGGTGAGGGTGCAGGAGCATACTTTATACATTTACATTTAATGTCGACTAAAAAAGTTTTGTACAACAAAATTATCTTGCAAAGTAGAAGTGCTCAATCATCAGCCTTTCTACATGAGCCTGATAAGTTAGCTCCATTGACGATGGCCAGTTTCTTGGGCTTTAGTACTAGTAGCATAAAAGATGCCTTATACCATTTATCTTATAGTGAAGTGGACTTAGTTATGTTTGCTGCAAACAGCTTGAAAATAAAATTTGGGCCATGCGCAGAAAGCTTATTTGATAATGTGCAGTCTTTTATAGCAGATTTATGGCTTGAATCAAAGGTGCCAAAAATTGAAAATATGCCAGTTTTGATGGGCTTTAATAAACATGAATTAACAAAATCGTTAATTACAAAAAATGTATCAATTCTAAACAGTTCTCAAATAGTTTATGATAATTTGAAACAATCATTTTATTTACCCGAGAAAATAATAATTGAATTGACAGATTTGATAACTCGTTTCTACTATGCCCATGACGATAAACCTGAAACGGTGACATGGAAATTGATACGTTTTATTTCGGATTACACTTACATCCATCCCATTCATCGAACTTTACAGAAATATCTAGAAAGTGGAGCGAGTAACATATATTTCTACATGTTATCGTATGTCGGTAAAATTGATGGAGAAATATCTGCGCCTTATGATGAAGACGAGTCTAACAACTACTTATGTTGCGCTAAACAGGCTGATGATTTGGCATATTTGTTTAACCAACAAGATCTACGAACCCTTAATAGAGCTGAAGAAATTTTTATGCTACGTATGACAACTATGTGGACAAATTTTGCTAAATACAGGTAGACAAGTCGTGAGCCTAAAATTAAATTGTAATATAGAAAGTTATTAAAGTCATAACCTATATGTTCATTTCAGTGACCCAACCCCAGTGGAAACTTATCTTCTACCGGTCAAATGGAAGTCCGTTAAACCAAAAAAATTATATTACCTCAATATTGGTACCAATTTAACACTTGGACTAAATCCGTTGCACGCAAGAATGGCTTTTTGGGACCTGTTCTACAGACAACACAAAATATATCAGCATGGATATGAAGATGAAAGTAATTCAATGTTTTAGTCATGTATTTCAACCGACCTCATGAATTGAACTTAAATTGAAATAAAGTTAAACTACAAAAATAATGCATTTATACGTGCGAAATAGCTTAAAACTGCTTACTTTAATAATAAGTACTAATGCTAAGTTACGCAATCTTGTTTAATTTAAACATTTCGTCTCCTTCACGTCCTTTGCATGGGTATAAACTTCTTTTAACATCTCAAAGGTAACACATATGTAATTCCTTGTTTATTTTACCTATTATATCATTAATATAATATGATCGTCAATCATAGAGAAATTTTTGACGATCATATTATGTAAGAATGCTTGTAAGAATTTGTGCCATTATGTAGGTATTTAGGAAGAACATAATTTCAGGCGCAGTCGTAAATTGAAGAATTACATATTAAAATGTAATAATTCCTATTGATATTAGTCAGCCTCGATGGCGTAGTGGTTAGTATAACCGACCGCCACGCCTGAGGTCGCGGGTTCGAATCCTGTACAAGTCAAACATTTGTGTGCATGAACATGGATGTTTATCTTGGTCTGGCTATTTCTATGTATAATATGAACATATTTACAAAAAATAAAGTATATATGTATGTTTATCCATTGTCTAGTACCCATAGTACAAGCTCTGCTTAGTTTGGGCTAGATGGTGTTGTGTGTATGTGGTAGAATATTATATTATATTATGTATTTTTAGTAAGCATATGTTCAGAATCCGTAGGTGAGATTATCTATAAGAAAATATTTAAGAAAAGTCACAAAACATTTCATCACGGAAAAATCACAAAACCATTTTGCCCGACTGGGAAACCGAAACCGCGCCTTCGTGATCGGCAATAGACATAGGCGTACTATAATATTTAGATTCTTAGGAAAGGTATAAAATAAGTAGGCATTATTGAATCGAAGTAGGCGTTACTTGGCGGAAGTCCATTGTAATAAAATTATTGGGAAGAAAGGAACCTACCACGCACCCTCAGATTGCCCACCACAACTATTGTAATAGAAAAAGGTTGACAATACCGAAGTCAAATGAGCTCATTCGTTGCCAAATGGTCCTGAGGATGCCTCGCGCTGTAGCGAAACACGTGTCGACGCATATTTTGCTCGAAGTGGAATATTGCAAGTTGGAGTACGCCTGGGTCGCACGTTGTGGCTGTCCCTATCCAGAGGAGTTCGGTATTGTCAAACTTTTTCTATTGCAATAGTTGGGGTGGGCAATCCGAGAGTGCGTGGCAGGTTCCTCTCTTCCCAATAATTTTATAAGTAGGAATTTCAAATAAAATAGGTTTAATTTTGTTTTATAATACATTTCCAATAAATGACTAACAAGCATAATTATAACCTGTCCGACGATAAGCGGTTAACAATCCTGTAGAAATTCACCAAAGCTAATGTCAACTAACATGAACGCGTATCGGCAAAACTAGTTGTTAGACAGAATAGCTAGAACAGCTACCTCTTTTAGGATAGTTCGCTAAAAGTTTAGGATACCCTGTTTACGCCAGTTAAATTTGCTGTGTGTTCTAAAAGATACTCTCCACCAGTGTAGCTGTCGGATTAATATATTATATTTCAAAGATTAAACAAACTTTATACGGATTTTATCGCGTTGTTTATTTTTTATAAAACACTATTATTACATAATTTTGAAACTTTAAACAACTATTGTTAAACACCACTTGGAACTTGGGATCAAGTAATTTAAATAGTCAAACCCAAGAAGAAGCAAACCACAGCTAGACTTAATTATACTTTGAGCTCATTCTGCGTAAATAGAAACACCAATGATTAAATTACGTTCGGGTATTTTGAAATAACTACACTGGAACATTAAGACAGCTACAATCTTAGTCTCCCCGTGACCATGGCTGCTGAAAAGTTACTGAAACGTTGAGGAAAGTATAAAATTAAATCTAAATAGTTGTATAATTTTAATAGCTTAAATTGAAGTTAACAGTAACTAGTAAAAGTGTTTAACAATAGTAGTTTATACTTTCAAAATTATGTAATAATAGTGTTTTATAAAAATAAACAACGCGATAAAATCCGTATAAAGTTTGTTTAATTTCAATGTATAACATTCGCGTAAACATAAGGCAATATTATTTCAAAGATTTTACCACACCTAAGTTTTATAATATATCGTAAACTTAATGACATTTTTACATAATAATCAATAATATTTCTATGTTAGCACAAGCAATGTTGCCACATAATTACCTGTAATCAACATACGTAACCATAACACGCTTAATATGCAAGATACATTCTCAATATCTAATGTCGACAACAATTTCAACAGGTAACACATTGATTAGATATTCTCAATAGGACTACAAGCGGCGTAAAACATACTATAAATATTAATATTTCATCTGCTGGGAGAGTTGTTTTGCAACTACATATGACAGGTGGTTCACTTTATCTTACCTTAAACTTCTACCTTGGTTTTATCTTTATCAGATCTGTACGTGTCTTATCAATTACTCATAGATATTATCAAAACGCGTATATAAAAAAGATGCAATCGAGCTTGTGGTCATTTTAGTCTGAAGAATAAGTAGACTTTAAATCAAAATGTGGCTAAGCAAGTGAGCTGTTTTAGTGTTTTTGCTTCATATGGTATATGGATAACTAAGGATTGATCCTTTAGTTGATACTGATGTCGGTCTAATAAGAGGTTTAAGAGCTGATCACAGTGACTACTCAATGTTTCTTGGAATTCCATTTGCACAGGTTGATGAGAATAATCCATTTGGAGTAAGTATAATATTTTTCTCATATTTCATATCTACCGTAATTGCAAGTGGTTTTGACAAATCTTTAATAAGCATTTACCTACCTAGATTAAGATATTACTCTAAAATAAAATATCTGGAACACTGATATGTACTGATACTATAATAATATTGTATGCGTGTACTACACCGCGTTTGAATGATGCAATGGATTAAGAGGCTGTAGATAGGATTAATGCTCTGTGTAAATGTTTATATGTTTTTAGCTTTGGTATCGCTTTGATTTACTATTGCAAAGAATCATAATACCTCTTCTAATGTAAGAAACAAACTAGTGTGGCCTTTCAAAATAAAAATAAAGATTTATTGATTGATGGATTTCGACTGTTTAACAACGATTAATTATGATTTCAGGCAGCCGTACCATATCCAGCATTTGAGGACACTTTTAAGGCCTCTGACGACTCAGCGGTTTGTCCACAAGTAGAAGACTTTAACAACACTATAGGCGGTACTCTGAACTGTCTAAATCTCAACATATTTGTACCCCTTGTTGCCACTTCTTCTTACCGCCTACCTGTTCTAGTCTGGATACACGGAGGAAGCTTCTCAATAGGATTCGGTAACAGATATATGTATGGTCCCCGATTTTTAGTCAGATACGATATCATTTAATTACCGTAAACTATAGACTCGGCCCTTATGGTTTTATGTGTTTAGATACTCCAGAAATACCAAGCAACCAAGGTTTGAAAGATCAGCTTTTAGCATTAAGATGGATCAAAAGGAATATAGGCGCGTTTGGTGGTGACACAAATAAAATAACAATATTCGGTGAAAGTGCCGGAGCTGTGGCCGTGGATATGCATCTGATATCGAATAATGAAAAGTTGTATGATAAAGCAATTCTTCAAAGTGGTACAACGTTGACACCGGTAGTTCCGGAGGTCCCAATAAAAACAGCTCCAGTAATACTTGCCAAGCATTTAGGTTATTCAACCGATGATATAAATGACGCCTTGCAATTTTTAACAAATGTAGATACTGATTTAGTAATAGCAGCTGTAGAAGACTTAGGAACAATGGATAGTTACCGACTCTGTATAGAAAAGGAATTTGATGGCGTTGAGAATATTATAACACAGAATTGGATAATAGCTGATTTGCCGAAAATCAAAAAGATGCCAATCCTTATTGGTTTTAATAGTAACGAAAGATTAGATAGCATAGTTTTAGCAAGACAGCATAGTTCAGAGAAATCTTGCGTATGGTTTTGATTGGATTGGATTAGATAGTGATGAGTTTGTAGGTATGGAAGACATAGTAAATCACTTTTACTTTGGCGATGAAGAAAAGAGTGCTGCCATTAGACAAAGTGTGATTGATTTTGAGTCAGATTTCATATTTATTCATCCAACGATTAGAAGCATTAGCAAATATTTAGACAATGAAGCTGGAAATATATTTTTGTACGTGTTCTCACACTTTGGTGAAAGTAACTTTATGAGAAATAAGAACTATTTCACTAGTGGTACAGGGGCGATGCATGCTGATGAAATAGGATACCTTTTCGATGTGTCGTATCTGAAAGATGTGCCGATTAATCCTGAAGATCAACAAGTAATCGATCAGATGACGGCAATGTGGGCCAACTTTGTTAAATATGGGTAAGTAAATTTTTGCATTGGAACACAATAATTTAACTATATGATTGCGCATATGGCACAGTCGGCAAACGGTTGACTCACAACAGCCTCCATGTTTTTCAAATTCCATATGTCATAATTATTTGTCTTAACTACAAATAAAGATACTGAGGCAGATTCAGAAGGAGTGGTGTAAGACTGTCTGAACTTTATGCCAATTATTTGTATTTTGGGGACTTCTTTTGCAACTCAGGACTTGACCTCCAAAACAATAATTCTGGCTGTTCAAGTCTATTTTTCAATACTAAAGTTTAATAACATGAAGCTTCTAGTTTCTAAAAGTAACATTCTGTAACTAGTTAAAAGAAGTATCTAAATATTTTTCTTTCAGTGATCCAACGCCTGAGACATCTGACTTACTATCAGTTAAATGGCCAGCTATCACCGGTAAATCAAAGTTACAATGAAAAATTCATTAAACAAGAGCAAATCTGTTTGGAATATTGTAAATCAACGTCGAAATAGTCTCACACGAAGTTTTCCTGATAATATGATTCTCAAAACAGATGGCTTTGCGACTGATAATCCAGCACAGGTAGCTAATATCTTCTCTAAAACGTTTTCTAAAGTCATATTATTAAATACTTGTGATTCAAAATTGGCCATTGAATATCTTAGAGAACATGTCGAAAGAATAGAAAATGAAATGAACTGTGACTTAGTAACACCCAGAGAAATTTTGAATATTGTAAAAAGTATGAATAGTAAAAACTCATGTGGGTATGACAATATTTCTATGTCTATTATAAAAGAAAATATTGATATTTTAGCCTGCCCTTTAGCATCTTTATTTAATAATTGTGTTACTTTAGGTGTATTTCCTGAGCAATTTAAGATTGCTAAAATATTGCCAATATACAAAAAGGGTGTAAAGACTGATCCAGAAAACTACAGGCCTATTTCCTTACTCCCAGTCCTGTCAAAGCTACTTGAGAGAATCATGAAAGGTCGTCTTTTAAGACACTTAAACAATAATAACATTTTGAACACGAGACAATTTGGCTATCAGAAAGATATAAGTACGGTTGATGCAATAGACTCTCTTATTGAGGATGTTATACGTAATTTAAATGACAGGTACAATGTTGCGGGTCTATTTCTAGATTTAAGCTCCGCTTTTAATACGGTAGACCATAACATTTTACTTCATAAATTGGAACACTATGGTATTCGAAATAAAAATCTAGAATTATTTGGTTCATATCTACGGAATAGAAAACAGTTTGTGGAAATCAAAGCAATTATAGATGGTGAACAAAAGATTGGTAAATCCAATATTAGCACTATATTCTGTGGGGTACCCCAAGGCTCAGTGTTAGGGCCGATTTTGTTTATTATCTTCCTGAACGATTTAACAGCATTCATGAAAAGTCGAGTCCCAGATGCTAGACTAGTAATATTTGCAGATGACACTAATGCTGTTATATCCGCTGAAAGTATACCAAATCTAGTGTTGAAAATCCAGACCACTTTTGCGGAGTTTGAAAATTGGTTTGGGGCAAACAATTTAGTGCTTAATGCAGCAAAAACTAAATGTTTGCTATTTAAATCAACAGCAAAAAACACTGGAACTATCCAGGTCACCTCTAATGGCATAAATATTGATATTGTAGACAATATAAAATTTCTGGGAGTACAAATGGACGCTTTGTTAAACTGGAAACATGAATTGTCTTCTATTGTTAGTACTATAAGTTCAGCCTGCTATGCAATAAGAAGTCTTAGGGATGTTCTCACAATAGCTGAACTGAGGATGGTTTATTTTGCTCTAGTTGAGTCGAATCTGCGGTATAGCATTCAATTCTGGGGAAATAGCTATAATTATAATATAAAAGCAGCCTTCATAATACAAAAGAGAGCCATTAGAACAATGATGTGCATACATCAGACTGAATCATGCAGGGACTTTTTTATTAAATTACAGATACTTACTGCACCATCACTTTACATTTTAGTAATTTTGACCAACTTAATAAAACATCTTTCCAAATTCGAGACAGAATCTGAAAGAGCAATACGTCTCAGTACTCGTAGAAAAGATCTACCAATAAGAATACATCCAAAACTGAATGTGGTGAAACATTGTGCTAGTGTACAAGCAGTCACATTGTACAATAAATTACCCTCCGAATTCAAAACAACAGTAAACCATAAGGTTTTTAATAGTAAATTTAAGGAATATCTTTTAAAAAAATGCTACTACAGCGTGAATGATTATATTAAGGATGCAAATAAAGGCTTATGCATATAAGGCAACAATAATAAGCATATCATAGTTTGTAAGTTCGATATAGAATCTATATTTGTGTTCTTATAATTTTTTTTTTTTTGTATTTTTTGTTTTTGTTCTATTTCTTGTCGTGTTAGTTTTAAGAATTTTCAACACAAATGTATGTTTGTTCAGAAATAAATTAATCTAATCTAATCTAATCTACCTTACATGGATATTGGCTCCCAAATGACACTTGGCGGTCGACCCTTCAATGAACGAATAACTTTCTGCGACCTCTTCTACAAAGCAAATAAACATCTTCAAATAGCTTACCCTAGTGCCAAAGTAAACTTATAAACTGTAATCGAATAATAAAATAATATTCTATGAAAGCATGTAAAATTTGATTTAATCCTCGTTTAAGGTGTAATATGGTGCAAGGCACGGATGCTGAAGTCACGATAATGATATCTATGCAGTATTGTAACATGGCCCTGTCCTTGAAATAATTACCTACAACAGCGCGATTCGTAGACAGGCGTTGGGGCTACCTACAGTATTTTAATTTTATCTACCTACTTGAGTTTTTTTTCTAGTTTAGTGATTGTAAATATTATACAAAGTGGCGCAAATGTTATCAAATTAATTGATACCACATAATATACTACATGGTGTTTTTTGACGATTTACAAATTATGAACCAAATGTATTCAGTAGTTTAGCCACAGGACATTTTTTTGTTTTCATAATTAATAGCATCATGTATAGAGATAAATGTCAAAGACCTCAAGCAGCGATATTAAAACAAAACAAACAAACGAAAAAAATCACAAGGAGAAACAAAAAAGAAAAGCAAAAGACATAAGGTCCATAATCGTGTGACAAACCAAAAGAAATAGGTTAGTGTGAGCTTATTACAATGGTGTTCCAATTTATGTCTAATTTTATTTTATTTAGTTTGTTCACAAAATCATTTCTTAATTTCTATGAAAATAGGTTTTTGTGTATGCTAACCGTCTTATATCAACCAGCTTAAGGCAGTATACCATTTAATGTGATAAGTTTTGCGCCACTTTGTATATACATACATACATAGATTGCGGGAAACAAAGTGAATGGAGCTCTACGCGCTTTTATGAACAGTCGAAATGTTTCCGAAAAGGCACGTTTGGCTGTTCATAGAGGACTATTAGTGCCCACACTTATGTATGGAAGTGAAAGTTGGGTATGGCAAAAGAAGCATGAGAGCAGAATAAATGCTGTAGAAATGAGAGCGCTGAGAAATATATGTGGTGTGACTCTGAAAGATAGAATAAGGAATAGTGTGATTAGAGAGAGATGCGGCATGAAAGTTGATATAGTGACAAGAATAGAAAAGGGTATGTTAAGCTGGTTTGGGCATGTAGAAAGAATGGACGAGGAAAGACTGACTAAGAAAGTTTATAAGGCTAGTGTGAATGGAACAGTCGCAAGAGGAAGACCTAGGCGAACGTTTCTTGATCAGATCGGAGGCGTTCTGGACAAAGGCCAGGTTAAGAGCACCTTGAACCGACGGGCGTGTATGAGGAATGGGATGAAAGTGAATGAAGCCAGAGAAGTGTGTCAGGATCGTAGCAAATGGAAATCCGTAGTCTCTGCCTACCCCTCTGGGAAACAGGCGTGAATCTATGTATGTATGTATGTATATATAATATTATAAAAAATGAAATTCGTAGTGAATGAAATAGAAAGTGTTCAATAAAATCAAATCATCACAAATCGCACGCTTACTGCTTACAAAACAATCACACCGTCCGTTCGTCACTGCGGCGCATTCGCGACTGGTTGCGAACCAAGCGCATACCAACGCCGAGGCGCGTAGGTATGACTCGAGTTCCGACCGTTTGTATGAAGATAGAATACTGTACAGATATCATTACCGTGCCGTAGTGGTTTAAGTGGTCGCCTCGCCATTCGCCACCGCGCCGAGTGTTTCGAATCCCACACGGTAGAGAAAAAATTGTCTTTTTTGTTTGTTGATCTACAAATTGTTGTGGCGAGTCTGAGTGTTCTGTATCCGTTGGTTGAATGTTTATAAAGTCTCCCGCGATACATGACACATTCCTAGAGTAAGAGTAATTAAAATAATAATAATAATGTGCAGTGGTTTGTTTGTCCCGTGGCATTAGCTTGCTTGATCGTGAGCTCTCGCGTACAATTATCTACTCGGGCCAAGCGATAAGCTACTCGCGCCCTACGAAGGCGACACGCGGTCTTCAAAATTTGCATCACAATCAGTTCAGTCAGACAGGTAATTCTAGTGTTTGTGGTAAATTCATTTGTCTATATTTATTATAATACTAATTATTATATATCGAGGTGCTCATAGCCAGTTGCACTCACTGATCGGTAAACGATTAGCGAGGTTAAGTAACGTTGGGTGCGGTCAGTCTATAGATTGGTGACCACTTAGTGGTATTTCATCTGAGCGTCTCCGTGCTTCGGAGGGCACGTAAAAAGTCGGTCCCGGTTGTTGTCAAATTGACAGCAGTCGTTAAGCCATGTCAGAGGCCTACGGGCGGCTTGAACAACTCTTGACAACAGGTTGGCCACTAACCACACGAAAAGAAAAGAAAGAAGAAGATTATGATATTACATTTATGGAGAATTAAGATATTTTTATTCAATCGCCAGTTCAAGCAAAGTGCTATTGAGTTTTCCTGTTGGGTTTCTTGTAGAAGCAGCGCGGCGTCTGACTTTCTCGTAGATAAGTATAGGTATATATATGTATATTGATTCTTTTACATAACTCTTTGTAACGTAGTTTTATGTCAGCCACGTTATTAGAACGCAGTCGACCAGAAAAGTCAAGGTAGTGGAGATAAAGTAAACAAAAGTTGGCAAAAGTACGCGAATTCAATTTCTACACAATACAAGTAACAGGGCGTGATTGTAATTATAAAGGCTTCGGCGCGAGGTTCAGCTGTAGTACGTTGTAACACTTAATTTAGGAACGTTGGCAGGGGGAAGAAGGGCGATCCAGGGCGTGGTCGTGTTTTTATTTGCGGCCGCGGGAGGGAAGTTACGCTTCCACTCCGCCGCGAGCGCAACCGCTGAGGTACGCCCGATCCGCGTGACATCTTACAGGCCCAAATCTTATGCCTCAACTTGGCTACTTTGTACATGGCTCAAATATAATTTAGAAGCAGCGATAGCAGCGGTGACCAATGGTCATTAGACTTGCAAGCGAGAGATAGTGGGTACTATCAATATATATCAATATAAACAATAGTAATCCGTAAACCAATACCGTAAATAAATATATGTATCACCATTGTCTGAATAAAATAAGTACATTCCAATTTACCGAATAAAGGAATTGATCATCTCTTAATTAACCGATAAATGTTCTGTCAATCAGTCGGACCGTATCGCCCGACAGTTTAATTTGTCAGCCTTCAAATATGTCAGTTCACTCATCCCTAAGTAACGTAATAAAAGGAGCCGAATCAATGTTTTAAGGCATCGTTCATACCAAACGTATTGTCGGCCGCTGACTGTGAATACGCGTTTCGTAGTTTATCGCTTTTCCATATATATTTAACTTCTCGTTCACACAGAACCGACTATACCCTATTACGTAGTGCGTTGTCGCTGACTCTCGGTGGCCGATTATTGTACTACGCGTCTATGCACGCCGGACGCGGATTGGCTACGTTCCCGAACGTAACAGCGTATTAGATTGAAGCGCCGCGCCGCCGCGCCTCGAGCGCAATTCACTCGAGAAACTTCAATGAGTACAGACGTGAGACATGTATCTCGCGATGTTCGACACCGAAAAATTTATTGCAGAAGTACATTCTAGAGAATGTATTTGGAACGGAATTCAGAAGAATATAGTGACAAAAACTTACGAAGACGCGCTTGGGAAGACATAGCATCTATTATGTATGAAGATTGGGGGGAGTATGAAACTAAAAAAAAACGAAACTAGTGAGAAATTTTTATTTAAATGTTTACTTTCTGAACAAAAAGTTAAGTTTTTCTGATATCTCATATTTTTAACAACTTTGATTCATATATTCGTAGCACTACACAAATAATCAAAACAAAGTGTCTTTATGTGTATTTGTCTTGCCAGTACAACCGACCCTCGTTTACGAAATATTTTTTGAAAAAGTCTCTTACCCTCTGACCCGACGTGGATACAACTAACCGTGATGTTCGTACATCCCTTAGGTTAGAAGTTCTTAACTGTTCTTCATAATTTATGCCTTCTCTTCTACGAACAAAATTGTGTAGCAGACAAGTGGCTTCTACAATTTTAATAGCATTTTTGACATCAGTATTTATGGTTGTATGCAATACTCTCCACTTACTAGATAAAATACCAAATGCACATTCCACACATCTTCTCGCTCGGCTGTGGCGAAAATTATATGTGTGCTGTTCCGTGGTCAAGTTGCGATTTGGGTAAGGTCTCATAAAATTTGAATTCAAACTAAATGCTTCATCTCCTAAAAACACATATGGTTGTGCGGGTCCCCTCGAATTAGGTAGTTTGGCAGAGTTTGGTACATGTAGTTGTCCAAGTGTTATCATTTTCCCATATTGCTGTTGTTAAATATGTTACTATCTGCTTCTCTACCACATGATCCAATGTCAACAGCAGTAAATAAACAGTTAGCATCAGCTAAGGCAAATAAAAAAATAAAAAATTTTTTTTTTGTAGTTGTAATAGTTAGAACCACTGTGAGTTGGTTTTTAATCCGAACATGTTTACCGTCTACAGCACCTAAACAATTGGGATAATTTGTTTTATTAAAATATGTATTTGATATATTCATCCACATTTCTTCTGTAGGCTGTGGTAGTTCCAGTGGCATTAATATTTCCCATAAAATCGAGCAGGTTTCAGAAATAATTGTAGATATCGTAGACTTTCCCATTAGAAAATCTTCGGATAATGTACCAAATAATTTCCCTGTAGCTAAATACCTGTGTACAGTATACATAAATGTAAAATCAAATAGATCACGTTACATGAAATTATAGTACTTGTAATGCAGTGGAACGCCGTCGCCTCCTTTTGTGAGGAAGTCATTTCCATCAAGGAGGCGGCGGAGCGGGAGAGGGAGCGTTTGAACCCTCTCCCCAACCGCAGAGCCGGGCGCCGGAGGGCGCGGGACGACCTCCAGCCACCCTGAGGTTTGACCTGGGGGTGGCGGGCTTTGTGGGCCTGCCCACCATCCGTTCAGCACCTGGTCCGAGAGGCGGCGTGCGTGTTCCCACGCGCGCCTCTGTGTTGAGTCCGTCTCCCCTCTAGGGGGGACAGTAGGGAGTGGTAGAAGTGCCTTTAGGGTAGGTCTTTCGTGTAGTGGCCTGCCGTTTCATACGGCGGGCCGAAACCTCGGCGGGGTCGCGACCGCATGCGAAAGTGATTCGCGCGGCCCCGTCGATAGTGGTTTTGTCGAGGAACACCGTGGTAGGTTTAGTCGGTATTCCGGGAGGTACTTTATCATCTTAACATCTTATTTTACCACGGCGAGTCCGACATAACCCCTCCGCCCGCCCCCGCGGAGGGGTATGCGTCATGCATTCCCACACGTAAAAAAAAAAAAAAAAAAAAAACCTGTAATGCAAGGTTAATAATAATTATTATTTATTACATTATTATTTATTTACTTAATCAAATATATAAAGTTTATAAAATTTTATTTCAGGTCAAGAACTTAAAAAAAAAATGGAAACATCTCAGAGATTACTTTGCCCGGGAAAAAAATAAAGAACGAAATATTAGAAGTGGCAGCGGTGCCCCAAAGAAACGCAAAACACCATATTTGGATATACTACAGTTTTTAATTATTTCACGTGCTTCGAGCCCTGCTATAGTCACAAATATACAACTACCCTCGCCACGTACACCAGTCAGTAACAGTTCGTGTAATAATGCTAATAAAGATAGTTGTGATAGTATAAACATGGATAACTCATCGCAGCAGTCATCAACTTCAAAATCAAAAGGATTAACAGTATTTCAACAATGTTTGTTAAATTCCATGAATAGACAGGAACAGAATATTATAATATGAATTTTCTTATGTCCCTTGTACCAGAAATGTATATGATGTCTGAAAGGCAATTGTTTGAATTTAAATTTGATATAATGAAGGTAATACAAAAAATTAAATACAATAACGACTACATTTACGGATCTGGTCCTTCAACTAGCACTTATCAGCATGAACATGACTTTATGATTATGATAGGGCGAGTTATGGGTACATGTCATCAACACAGAATAACCGGTCACAATATACACCCCCACCACAGCGATATCAAGACACAACCTCGCCTATGCAAAGAGACGCCGATGCACAAATGGCATCGTCAGAGAATAATATTGACCCTCCAGAAAATGTATCGGAACCAGCTTCTATTGAAGACATCAAACGAATTTTGCAAGGTGATTACAATTTTCGCAAGATTTTTTTTGCAAGGTGATTGATTTGATTTGTTTGTTATCTTATTATGTATGTTGATGATCAGATTTGTTCAGGATGACATTAGATAATTACATAATAAATAAATGTTGATTACAGTATAAATTGTTTTCATCTCTTACCTTAAAGTAATCATTAATCTTTCTTCTGGCTGAATAGCACGTCGATAATTAGTGTCCCTTTTATTTAAACTTATACGTATTAATGATAATAACTCATCGAATGTTTTTACTGTCATACGAAAGTATTTCTTGAACTTATTTGGATAACATCTATATTCGAAATATAAAGTATGAAACTGACCAAGAAAACATCTCTTCAAATTTAAAGGATGCACCCACAATCTCTTTTTCCTATTTTCGTCTTCCTCTAGAGCTTCGCAAATGGCAACTATCTGAATGAGCATCATTTACTTGAAATATCAGTAAAACGTCTGATTTGAAATAAAAATAACGCTAGTTGTATCTTATGAGAACCACGAGTGAACTCAGGGATCGTTTATAAAATACTACGAGCAACTTCAAATACTGAGTCCTATTTATGTGAAGAATAGTCGGCCGCTCAGCGTACGCATCCAATGTGAACCTACACAAGACTTTTCTTTTGTTCACACATGTAGCGCATTGTACGCTGTAGCGTATTGTCGGCTTGGTGAGAACGCGTACTGCAGACTGAGCCCACGTTCACACTGGGGCAGACAGTGAGCATACTCACAGTCGGCGGCGGACAATACGTTTGGTGTGAACGATGCCTTACTGTTAAATTAATAATATGTACATACATATACCTATGTAGATTAAATAGTGTAAGTCTAGTAAGATTGAAGTGGTCACCACGCCATTGCCAATGCGCGAATTTTTGTGAGTTATTGAGTACAAAAGTAACCCACAAATAGTTGTAATGTGAATCTGTGATTGTTGTGTCTTTCATTTTAATGGTTGTAGAGCCCTCTCACGGCACCGATATTATGAGCGGATTTAGTTTTATTTACATACAATGGTTTTGATTTTTGGAAGATAAGCAGAGTCCACGAATTTAGAACCATAATATACCCACTTGAAGCTTTGACTGATTAAAGCAGAATTATTCAAATGTACAATGTTGCGTGAATTGTTGAATTTCCACACTAGACCAAATTTCAATCACCATGGCCAAACTTAACAGAGTCTAGTTTGCGCAGGATATATTCAATACACATGTGCACTCAATATTCCCTCACTTAGATAGTCTGATGGAACTGCAATCTGTTGCGACCGGATAAAGATCAAACGCAGGACCAATGGCTTTATGTGCTTGCCGAAATACGTGGATAAATCTCAAACAACATCAACATCGGGCTGCAATTGAGAATTACTTGACTGAAAATATAATAACTGTTTGCCTATAGTCAAACCTAGGATTTATATATAATATCGTTCAAGATTACCCGAGCCCTGTAGATGTTAGTCACCTTAGTTGAATTAAAATATACATATATGCCCTAGTGACGTAACCGTACCTTAATTGCATGAAAAATTGTCCGCACTAAGAAGAGTGAGCTCACACATTACGCTTACGCAATAGAAAACGGTAGTGTACATATTTTAATATAAGTGAGTGCGATAATAGTATATTTATAACTCAGAGTCAGTCATGTTGGTTTTGTGTGTCAGATGACAACTTAACGTCCAGAAATGACCATAGTTACACGTAGTAGGTAGCTTCTTCGATTTAAATCTTACTCGCACCTACACCATCAACTAACAAGGCTATTTAAATTCACCAAATATATACAACTTGAACATCTAAAAACAATAAATCACAAGTAAAACCAGTGTTCTGCAATCAATACACTTCGGTGTTATTAATTTCCTGTGTTAATAGAAAACTGTCAAAAACTGAGAAACGTTAATTTTCCATTTCATTAGGTTCAGGGGGCCGCTACGACCGTGCAATATCCCATTTCGTTTCAGACCCAATTAATTAGCTTTGAAGAAAGAATTGAAAGGTTAATTGAAGCTAAGTACAGATTAAAGCTTACGCTCTATGATTTAGACAATTTGAGAATCCATTTTATGTTTGAAATTTCAAAGAGGCGTGACGCTATCAATTAGCATCGAAGTTAAGTAATGTAATCGCGGTAAGACCCATGGATTGGTGACCTTTTTTACGCTACAAGCAGCATAGGATTTGGTTAAATAAATATGATGATAAACTGAAACTGTAGCCCAAACTTACAATCCAGATGTGTAAATCGCACGTTGCTAACCGAAGAAAAAGGATTAAAGATAAGATACGAGAGGTAGCTATATGAAGACTCATATTATAACATACAACCCCAAAAGGTACAGACGTACCTTTTGGGGTTGTATAAATGAGAAGTCCAATAGACAAGGACGACTGTTACAATGATACCCTGGTTACTAACATCATAGCTTACAATATACATATTCTATTACTAATATTAATTTGGGAGAGAATCTGTATGGTGTAGATGAGACATAATACAATACAGACGGTTCATAGATTATTATAAATCGAGAAGTTATGTGCCTACGGCACCAGTCTCCGGAACTCGGACTTACCGGACAGAACTCACCATTACAAAAGTCACAGCCTATCCTTGAAAGGTATGATTAAAATTTAGGTGATTCCTGGGGCGAGCAAAAAATAATTAGATTTTAGGGTCACAAAATGATTAGTAGCTGCACGAAGTCGGGAACTGTGACTGGTAGACGGCTATAGGTTCGCCACCAAACCCATAACTGGTGATATATGGATTGCGTACACATATGCCTACCTCTCCTGGGATATAAACGTGAGACTATGTATATAAGTATATGTACAATTATGTGTACTATATTACAGTCGATATATGTTGAATTATATACATTTATACATGCAAAAATTAATTAATTATTATATTTAACTATTTACAATTATTGCACCTTAGTAATTGTATAATATAACATCATACAATATAAATAATAGTCAAATACTTTACTGTTTAATTAGCTATAAAAGACGTAACAATACTGCTATCTATCACTTCTTGTTGTGAGCTGTAAGTGAACGGACATATAAAACTTCCTTGATTCAAAGTATAAAATAAATAGTTAAAGTATTTATACAGTGTGTTATTTAATCCATAACCTCTAATAATATACATATCGAGATATATATATATATATATATATATATATATATATATATATAGCGATAGCTCAGTGGGGAGACTAACAGACTGCAATGCAGAGGGTCTCGGGTTCGAACCCACGTCGCGCACCTCTGACTTTCGGAAGATATATGACTTTTCGAAATTATGTGCTTATTAATTGACAATTATCGCCTGCACCGTGCCTCGGAGAGCACGTTAAGCCGTCGGTCCCGGCTGCCATGAACATCTATGGCAGTCATTATTGGGAAAGTCAGTACCCTCTAATATCTTGACACTGATCTAGCCTTAGGGTATCGTTAGCCTTCGGGTTGCGGAGGTCTGGTGGCAGCCGCTCCGTGTAAAACTGATATCCAGTCAAATCCGGTTAGACTAGAAAAGTCGACCCCAAGTGACTTGGGAATAATAAAGGCTAAGGGAGAAGATTACAGTCGAGATAGAGAGTTAGTACTCTCAAATACTTAAAGCTACTAGCCTGATTAACTTCAAGTTTAGATTGCCAGCTGTCAATCATTCAATGATTGATGTCTAATGATATTCGCTCTGTAGAATGGCTGTTATTCAATTATAAAGTAAACTAATTAACAAATATTGTTATGACAGTTACTGTTGAACATTCAAAGTAACACAATTTAAAATAATAAATTACTCAACTTATACCAAAAACATAGATACTTCTGCAGGGGCAGATATTTAAAACCTTCGTTTTGTGGCCTTTATTGATATACTTTACGGAAAGACGTTTGACGATACTACTTACTATATACAGTATATAAAAAATAATACGAGAATAGGATTTCATTAAAATTTTACTAAAAATGAAAAATCTTATATAATTAGTTAAAAGAAAGAAAAGCATAAAAATCACATTTATTACCACATATATCGCTTTAAGCTGGTTTTACGAGTATATTCGCACAGGAAACAGCAGAAATAAATAAAATGATAACATGGCTAGGAATAAAACACAAGATGTATCCCAAGTTCAATGCACCCGGAGTCTGAAACTATGACTAGAAGACAGCAATAGGCTCGTCTCATATTACATGAAAATTAAAAACCCTGTGTCAATAACATAACCAGCGAAATGTGTGTATATAATACACTCTGTCTACGTTTTAATCGCGTAAGCGTAAGGCTATGTATATATGTTAAATACTTTACCACAACCATTAGAAACGAAAGCATTATCGAAGTCGAAACACAAAGAGACGTTCCAGTAACTCCTCAAGATAAATAGATTGTCATAAAGTGCTTTTTATCCAAATACGTAGAACGAGCGAGCTCTCCGTCAAACGAGAACGTTGGTGAGATAAAATATGATGCAAAAACTGAATTAATGAACGCCAAAGTCTGCGATATTAATTACGTTTCCCGTTCTGTTGGTAACTTTGTTTATTTTAACTTGTATTTGTTTGAAACTTCGAATAGTTAAAATGGCAGAAATGGTACACAGAAGCCGCGAACGTACCATAAATAAGCCCAGGTGATCATAATTGATGAAATTAAATCAAATAAGCTCTTCAAAATCTTCGTTACATAGTTATAAAATATTTGCATGTAACTTATTTGCGTTAATTGCCTGCGATAAATACTGCAATGTGTGGCCGGGAATAGCAATTATATTATAAGATACAGCGATAGCCTAGTGGACAACCGTTGGACTGCCACGCAGAGGTCTCGAGTTCGAACCCGAGGTGCGCATCTCTGACTTTTCAAAGTTATGTGCGTATTAAATAGTTAATAATCGCTTACTTTAACGGTAAAGGAAAACATCGTGAGAAAACCTGCATGTCTGAGAGTCCTCTATAATGTTCTTGAAGATATGTGAAGTCTGCCAATCCGCACTAAGCCAACGTGGTGGACTATGGCCTAACCCTTCTCACAGTGAGGAAATGCCCGTGCCCAGCAGGGGAACAGTTTAATACAGGGCTGATATTATTATTATAAGATACACGTAAATATATAAGACTATCCAAAAACATATGTTGTAGAGCCTCGCTGATTTCAGCATGAATGAACCGGCTCGACCGTGGAAGAACTACCCTCTTACAGAATATCGACGTAAAATAGCAGTATTTCTATTGTTAGTGTTCCGTTCGGTTAGTTAGAGTACCGGAGGCCCAATCTCCCTCTTTCCCCCTTACCGCTCCTGCTCCTTCCTACTTCCTTTCCTAAAGGGTTGGCAACGCGCAAGTGTTGCCCTGGTGTTGCAGGCGTCCATAGGCTACGGTGACCACTTACCATCAGGTGGGCCGAAGGCTTGATTGCCAACATAGGTGTATATAAAAAAAAATGTTTGTAATGTCCGATGCATTCAAATGTTTTTGAGCTAGCCGGGCAATAGTCAAATATTCTACTAAAAATTTCGTATTATATAATATTGTAGTAAATATTATCCGTTTCGAAGCCCCTTGATTAGTCGTAATTTTGTAACCGTTGAAGAAACTGACTATGGAGGAACAGCGTGTGATGTCCCTCCAACACAAAGGGAGGATCCACCGACCAGGCTGGCTGATCGTGCCGTAGCGTATATATAATTAGTCGCTGTGTAAACTCCGCTTGCGCGATGCAAGATTGTAACGTCATTTGAGCGTATTTAGCGCCATCTGTTAGATGTAGACGGAACTTCTTTGTCTGTGCGGAGTCGCCACACTGACTATTTAAATGATGCATGATTTCATAGAATTAGTCATTATTCTGAGGTTCTACTGCACACATATGCTTTATACAGCCTAGGCGTACATTAAGGATAGTCTTTCCAAAATAAACTTAATAACCTACTGTATCTGTTTTATATACAGCTAAATAAAATTTGTAACATAGAAATATATTAAAATCGTTATATTATGTTAAAGGCGTACCTGTGATAAACTATGCCTCCTAAACTAGGATTACCTATGACATGTATGTATGTATCTTATGTGGGAGCCAGTCAGTGCAGACCGGCGACACTTCGACCCAGTGGAATCTTTTGTGTCGACACTCTTCCAATAACGACTGCCATAGATATTCATGGCAGCCGGGACCGACGGCTTAACGTGCTCTCGGAGGCATGGAGCAGGCGATAATTGTCAAGCAATATTAATTTCAAAAAGTCATATAACTTCCGAAAGTCAGAGGTGCGCGACGTGGGTTCGAACCCGAGACCCTCTGCATTGCAGTCTATTGGTCTCCCCATTGAGCTATCGCTGCTCTACCTATGACATACTAATCAGTGTAGTGCAGCTGTTTGTTATACTAATAGTCTTGTTTTAATTATATCATCGCACGTAACAAAAAATTCTAAAATCAAAGGAATTCTATTGCTTATGCGTAACTAAAACGAGGTAAATATAGATAAATATATATAAACGCGTTTCAGCTACAGCATAAGCAGTGTAGCATATGTGGGTGCAGTGATAGCCCATTAGGAGACCGCTGGACTACCACGTAGAACTCAAGAGTATTATCTCGCGGCCCGTCGAACTTAGTCGAACTTAGCACACATCTCCATTTCAGTCTACTATATTTTTTTACTTAGCGTTTTGTTATGTGCTGGGCAAAAGCCTCTCCCTTGGACTTCCAAACCACTCTATCCGAAGACATTCATTGCCAGTCCCTTTCAAAGACGTTTACTGTCTTTTAGCACTTAATTGGTCACAATTTGTGCCCACTTCTCTGGGCGCATGCGGCAAACGTGTCTGGCCCAGTCCCACTTCAGCCTGGCGGATTTGACACCTACGTCATTTATGCGTGTTGTGGAGCACAGAGTAGTGTTTCGGACGTGGTCCGTCCTTTTGATGCCGAGAATGCTACGCTCCATAGTCCTCTACCAGATCTTCATAAATATAATTGAAATTGAGATTTTGGAGTTATCTGTTAGGCAATTCTTAGCAGCAGCGTGGAATCAAAAAATAGGACCTACATACTCCCTCCTTATTAAAGTGAGGAATCTGTATATTAATACGTGAAGCAAAAACTGTATACCCCTTTTTTAAGAAAAATGCGTAGACGGAGGAGTATGAAATTTGGCACAGTTAAAATTTATATGGAGAAGGAGGGGCGAATCGTAATATTTATATAAAATATGCATTAGGAATACATTAAATTAATAAAAAAACACTACACGCATACAACCGTACATTTGACACACACAGTCGATTCGCATTCGTAGTATTTCGGCATTGTTTGGCTGATGTAGTACTATTCTTCGTAAGTATTTACATACATATATCAATATATAATGACATAGCAATATCTTACAGGAAAACTTTGAGTGGATTGGAATGATATATACTATTTGTATTATAATATATTGCCGTATTTATATGTAATAAAGAAAAAAATAAAACAAAGTAGCAAGTTTAGGAATATCGTCAATTAAAGAATATAGTTAAGTAAATAATAATTTGTTCGAAAAATATAGGTAAATCAACCTGTATCGATCGAAATCTAAATTATATGTGATTATAAGGGTTATAGTTCTAGATAATAAAACCTTAATAATTATCACACTTAAAATTTAAATCAATTATGGTCGAATTTCGACCACTAGGCGACCGCTAGTTCCCATAGATCGGCGTCGACGTGTGCCGTTATTTTACCGGCTAAACCACTATTGTATTCCTACGAGAAAACACTGACTAAGAAAGTTTATAAGTCTAGTGAGAATGAAACAGTCGCAAAGGGAACACCTAGGCGTTTCTCGATCAGATCGGAGACGTTCTGGATAAAGGCCAGGTTAAGAGCACGTTGAACCGGCCAACGTGTATGAGGAATGTGATGAAAGTGAATGAAGCCAGAGAAGTGTGTCAGGATAGTAGCAAATGGAAATCCGTAGTCACTGCCTACCCCTCTTGGAAACAGGCGTGAATCTATGTATTCCTCTCTTTGCCTATGGCCAAAGGTGTGGGGACAGTGACACTTAAAACATACCTGGTGAAATGTGGTCGTAATACACTTTAAGCTACCTCTTTTGGGAATATGCAGACATTTTATGTAAGTATGTATATATATTTTTGACAATACTGTTTTATTAGGTCTTTCCCTCGTTATTTCTTGACTCAAACCACTTGAAAAGTTCTCGCTAGTGCGCTCTATCAGTGTCTGTCTCGGCATAATATTGTTTGGTGTTTTAACTTCTTATATTTGAGATGCCAACCTAAAGAGAAAATTGCTTGAAAATGTGCAGAACGATATTTTTATGTTACTATTATAATTAGTTCTGAAGTTTGAAGTGCTAAGTTGTGAAGAAAATTGTATAATAGAAATGTTTGCAGAAAGAAGGTTCTAGAATAGAAATCTTGTGCCTTATCGCGTCAATACTAGCTTTTGTTTGCCGTTTAAGGTTAAGTTTAACCTCATGGATTAAAGTTCATACTTTACAGACTGAACGGACGCGACGACGCAGCGGTCAAATGCTCGTTTCGCTTCCTTCGCCACACTGAGGGTGAGGGTATGATATCCGACACGGAACAATTATTTGTTTTATCTGCAAATTACTGGTCTTAATCTGAGTACGTTTGTGTCTTTTAAATTTATGTTTGTCCCAGGTGACACAGGATTTGATTCGAGAGCAAAAATAGCTATGACATAATACTATTTGAGGTAATCACACAATCAGAATTGTACCGGTCATAGCTAATATTTAAAATTTAACTCAAATCTACTTAATCGCTTATCACGGTTAGTTGTATTCACATAAGTCAAAATATAAAAAAATTTGCTTTTAGAATAACATTATAAAGATAAAATATAATAAATTTATTATCTCGAACATAATTCAGGAGCACTCCTACGTTAATGTAAGTATCATAATTAAAGACAATATTTTATCAAGAATATTGATTAAAAAGTCAGCAGCTAACCGCTGGGGAGTTGACTAGATATAAATTCATAAAATTTATCCTATCAATTATTCACATTTCGCCCGGATACAGGGTCCATTTTCAATTTATTTGCACGACGGAGAAAACTCGAGAACACTCGAGATTTCAGATTAATGTTGCATTATTAACTGAGTTGCAGTCATATAATATTCATTACTTACAGAGCTCCTCGATGTATTGGGTGTACCGGACTTTTCATCATTGAATATTGTCCGTTCTATCGTTTTATTGTTCTAGGAAGATAAGAATTTTATCGTGTCAGGTTGTAAATAGGTTAACAGATTGTATGCAATATAAATCCTCTATCCTCCAGGCTGAATTTCTGTTACAGCGGTCAATCTTAATGGCGACGAGCCATCTGCGCAGAAGATAATATAGTGCACAAGCGTGTGCATAAACACAAGTGCACCGACTGGTTCCTAATTCTCATAAACCGATGAGACGGCTATCCAATACGAAAGAAGAGAGATCAGGTGCAGGCCAAACCACTTTGCGTGCTTCGCAAGGTATGGGGGTATGTAACACCACCAAAATCCTAACTGTAGGTTACTACTGCGAATTAATTGCTAGAAAAATTCTGTGTCGGCTCCGTACACCCCTTGGATTTCGCCCCTTCTGATAAAATGTTCTGTTCGCCCCTTCACAGGGGGCGAACGGCACATTAATATTTAAGTATTCATTTTGGTGTAGCTGATCGCCCCGTACAAAAATAAGTACAATCATACGAAATAAAATAATGTAATACTGAATATACTGATAAATTATTATTTAAATACTCAATTTGTAATTGTTTTACTTGTAAGTACAACGTACCTCGTTTACTTGTTTTAAAAACATTATTACTATTTATTTTATAATAAAATAATTAATAATAATAATATTTAATTATTATTAATAATAATAATAATAATAATTAATAATACTAATAATAATTAATTAATAATATTATATTGTAGATCTCTATTGCTAACTTTTCTGACTGTACTTTTCATCGGCTAGTAATCAGGGGCGAAACTGAGTATCTAAAATGCCACAGGGCGAACGGATACACTTAGGTAATCAGAGACGAAACTCAAGGGGCGAACAGAGCCGTCACCAAAAATTTAATAACTCTTTATTAATCCGACCGGGTAAGGACGTTAGGATTCGAACCCTCATGCATAGCAGTCGCGTACACTACCGCTGATGTATTTTGGGTTTATTGCGCATATGGGGCAGTTTGCGTCTGTATAATAACAAATTCTGATCGCCCGAAGCACAGATCTAACCTAGTTCAGGCAAGTAGCTTATAATAATGTAAAGATGTTAAATTATCCTTTCTTGCCATAGCTATAATTATTATTTTGGTTATAAACTAGTTTATTAAGGCATTGAGTTATTGTTAGATATTAATATTTAATTTAAAGTTGACTTAAGTCCACTATTGTACTCCTTTTTTAGCCGAATAAATTTTATTATTATTATATTTAGTTGTAATCTCTTTATTGCTGGAATGCCACATATAATTAAAAAACAATAGTTTTTGGCAAATTGATAGTGCAATGGTATAACTGGTTGCCTCAGCACTGATGGTGCCTCCAGTGTTGTAGGATCGATCCCACCCGGGACAATAAATTGTGTTATCCAGAAGTATATTCCTCGTGTCCATTGTTTTTGGGTTTGCAAAAATTATCATTTATAAGAAAGAAATCCTTTAGGCAAATCTTACTGTAACAAAAAATATATAAATATGTGCATTGTGTACACCCCAAACTAATTATCTATATTTAAGGTTTGTAACTCATGGCTAATGAAAATGTGCATTATTAAAATGGCCTAAAAAATATGGTTTATTTTGTTATTATAAAGATATATATCTAAACTTCATATTTAAATAAAATTAATGGTATTGTGTATGAATGGTAGGTGAATTCCTAACATGATCGCGTTAGTTCCTGTTTCCTGTTACATGAATCACGCAACACGAAAGTATAAAGTTCATATAATGCTCAATGTTCAACTCAATTATTTTAATTAATGGCGAAATACTAATTAAAATTGCACGTACTCATCAAAAATTACATAGGAAACCGTGACGTAAAAAATACGATAACTCTACCACAATACAAACACAGAAACCAAAACCGAAATTGGTCGCCGAAACGTAAAAATACTCCGGAACATAAAATACTTACATAAACAAAATAAACATGAACGAATTGAATGTAAAATAAAATGAAACATAAACAAATTGAACGTGCCCTGAAAAACGCTTACAGCTATACTTTTACATCAGCACAACGGGTAATCTCCTAGGTATAATTAATTATTTTGTACACGCCATGTCTTCCCATGTTTTAATGGAGAGAAATAGTCATTTAAAATGAATGCTCGACCATCTTGTTTCTCATCAAGATGAACAGTTAAATAAACGTAGGGTACGTAGAGTTAACCACAGTAGAAGTTAATTCAGTAAGTCAAAGTTTACACCTATTGAAAGAGAAACTGCCTGGCTAACTGACTGATGATTGTATCTTCGCACAGCTAAAACGAATTGGTATGGTCGAGAAATTTAAAATTTTACAGACATGCTCCTTAAATATTAAATAACGCATGTAGCTGCAGTAAGGTGAATTGAGGTTTAAAGTTTCATAAAATATAAACTTTTTTCATAAACACTGTGATATATAGGATACAAAATATCAATAATTAAAATATGTAGTTATTTCTAACTAATAATTACATATTACTTAACTACCTACTACTACTAACTACTTCAGGACATTGAGACAACCACCATCTTAGTCTCCCCGTGACCATGACTGCTGAAAAGCAATAGAAATTGTAAATCTAAATAATTCAATAATTTTAATAGCTTTATATAGTAATATAGTTTAACAGTTATTGGAAAGTCGTTATTGGGAAAGTCAGTACCCTCTAATATCCTGACACTGGTCTAGCCTTAGGGTATCGTTCGGGCACGCCACGATCGTGGCGGTAAGTCCCGTGTTTGAGGAGTGGCTGGAGAGGAGGCATGGCGCCCTCACCTTCCAGCTGACACAGGTAATGACTGGCCACGGTTGTTTTGGCCAGTTCCTGTGTCGTATACGCCGGCAAGAGACGCCCGGTTGTCACCACTGCGGCGACTGCCGCGACGTAGTTGAGGACACGGCGCTGCACACTTTGGCGGTTTGCCCCGCCTGGGCATCGCAGCGCCGTGAGTTGATCGCGGCAGTCGGGTTGGTTGCCCTCTCGCTCCCGGCCGTAGTTCAGTCTATGGTTCGGAGTGAGAGGTCGTGGAACGCCGTCGCCTCCTTTTGTGAGGAAGTTATTTCCATCAAGGAGGCGGCGGAGCGGGAGAGGGAGCGTTTAAACCCTCTCCCCAACCGCAAAGCCGGGTGCCGGAGGGCGCGGGACGACCTCCAGCCACCCTGAGGTTTGACCTGGGGGTGGCGGGCTTTGAGGGCCTGCCCGCCATCCGTTCAGCACCAGGTCCGAGAGGCGGCGTGCGTGTTCCCACGCGCGCCTCTGTTTCGAGTCCGTGTCCCCTCTAGGGGGGACAGTAGGGAGTGTTAGAAGTGCCTTTGGGTAGATCTTTCGTGTAGTGGCCTGCCGTTTCATACGGCGGGCCGAAACCTAAACCGGCGGGGTCGCGACCGCATGCGAAAGTGATTCGCGCGGCCCCGTCGATAGTGGTTTTGTCGAGGAACACCGTGGTAGGTTTAGTCGGTATTCCGGGAGGTCCTTTATATTTTTTCAACATCTTATTTTACCCCGGCGAGTCCGACATAACCCCTCCGCCCGCCCCCGCGGAGGGGTATGAGTCATGCATTCCGCCACGTAAAAAAAAAAAAAAAGCCTTAGGGTATCGTTAGCCTTCGGGTGGCGGAGGTCAGGTGGCAGCCGCTCCGTGTAAAAACTGATATCCAGTAAAATTCGGTTAGACCAGAAAAGCCGACCCCAAGTGACTTGGGAATAATAAAGGCTAAGAGAGAAGAGTTATAGAAGTTTCCAAAAAATCCTTTTGTTATAGTTACTAAAGGATTTCTTTGTTTTTATAAAACCTTTATACCAAAATGTGACATCGCGCGGGCGGAGTCGCGTGCACAGCTATGTAGTAGAAAATCCATGCACGAGTAGCTTTAATAACCTACAGTTAGAATTCCGACAAAATATTAATTAAATCTTGACATCTATATGAAACATCCAATTTTCAATCTGAAATATCACGGATGGATAAATTATTAATTTTGGTTGTTAATTAATTTTAATGATAACATGATATCCATGAATGCTAACAGACTATAATAATATGAGGCTCGCTTTTAATACATGTTGAAGTTTGTAGAGGATTTAGATAATATATTTCCTTTTCATGTGAACGTTTCACATGTCTCTATCCGCGAATGGGTAGGCAGAGAGGTATTGCGTCCATATAAAGTCAAAAATAATTTGAAATCCCACGCAATAGGAGACCAGCCTATTTCTACCTACTAGGCTCAGTTCCAAATACAGAAAAGCTAAAATTTCATGACAAAAAAGTCAATACCACTTTGCCTAGCACGGGAATCGAACCCGAGACATCTAGAACAGCAGTCACATTTACTACAGTTGCGCTACCAAGGAAGCCAATAAAAATAAGCCACGATAAAAACCGCATAAAGTAGTTTTATCAACCACAAATATTTATCCCAAGTCTGGGTGTTATTTATACCCGTCTTTT
Organism: Catocala fraxini; assembly: GCA_930367265.1. Taxonomy (NCBI): domain Eukaryota; kingdom Metazoa; phylum Arthropoda; class Insecta; order Lepidoptera; family Erebidae; genus Catocala; species Catocala fraxini. The sequence continues at coordinate 27,515,964 of OV884027.1, read as the reverse complement.
TTTAATATTTATAAAGTCCTTCGCGATTTACAAATTACACTAATAATAACTAAATAAAATCCTAACTTATATTATAAAAGCGTATGTGAGTTTATTTGTTCGTTTGTTAGGCTATAACACCTTAACTACTCTACCGATTATCATGAAATTTCTCACACACGTTGTCAGGAGGAATAAGAAAAGTCATAGAGTCATCATCCAAAAAAAGTAGTACTTTTTCCGAGGGAGAGCGAAGCCTTGGGCAAAATCTAGTAATATAAGAAATGTGAATGCGAGTTTGTTTGTTTGATATCTTTCATCCAGATAACAAACTGTTCCCGAGGGATATAAACTTATCAATTGAAATCTAGATTAACGCGAGCGATGCCACGGGATCAAATTACGTATATTTTTGTGAACCTACTGATATTTCTGCATGTGAAACAACATGGGCGGTACATAAACAAAACGAAATTATCATTTCAGCTTTATAACTGAAGTTCATGACAAGTAATAGATCCATTGAATGACTCCGTACCCCTTTACGTTTTACACCAAACCTGTTCCATTATATATTCTCCTGGTAACGAGGAAGGCTTTCAAATGCCAACGCTAGTCTATTCATCTTTGAATAGGCAGGAGTTATTCAGATTGTTCTTTTACCAGCTATTCTGTTACAAGTCTGAATATTATTAAGCATATAGCTTCTAGATTAAATATAAATGATTTAGGAAGCTTCAGTCATCTTATTGCATGATCTTATCTTATCTTATCTTATGTGGGGGCCAGTCAGTGCAGACCGGCGACACTTTGACCCAGTGGGATCTTTTGTGTCGACACTCTCCCAATAACGACTGCCATAGATGTTCATGGCAGCCGGGACCGACGGCTTAACGTACTCTCCGAGGCACGGTTATTGCATGATACGACAGCCATGATAATTTAAGTGGTCGGCTCACCACTGCCACTAGGTTGAGTGTTATGGGATCGAATGCCACACGGGATAAAACTTGTACGATCTACAAATGATTGTGCTGAGTCTTGGTGTTCTTGGTGTCCGTTAATGTTTGTAGAGTCTCACGCTGACTCTACGTCTACGTCTGTACGTCTAACTTTATAGAATATGTAATGATATTTTATAATAGACCAGTTAAGTATGAAGCTTTCGATATGTGACTCTCTAGTGGTTCGTAGTCCGTTGGACTCTCACGTGGATATATAGAGTTCAATCTCAAGATCTCTGACTTTTTAAAGCTACATGCGTATTAAATAGTTAATTAACGCTCTCTTTATTAATAAAAGAGAACATAGTAAGCAAAACCTGCATGTCTTAGAGCTTTCCGGAACGCTCTCAAAGATATTTGAAGTCTGATAGCCCGCACTGGAGCAAGATGGTGAATTATGACATAATCCTTCTCAAACTAAGTAGAGGCCAGAGCCCAGCAGTGGGACAGTAGAAAAACAGAGCTGATATAATTATTATATTATAGATAACATAATAAAAAAATTGTATCAGCCTTGTTTCTAAAATAAAAGTCTTAATAAGATTTTAATAGTTTTTCTCTTTCTGACAAGTAGATTTGAACAGTCACGGATATCACGCGATAATGTTGCTCACGAACCAACCAATCAACATGATCCAATTTTAATACTTGTACGAAAGTACGCCTTCTCGCCCACACACCGTTCCAAGAATAGTTATTTTCTTTTCCAAAAATAAACAAAAATTGGACTTAACTTTTACGTACTTTTGTACAAGATCCAAATACGTCTGATTGGCTACACATTATATAAATAGGCACATACCTAATCCACAAAAATAACCAGTCAAAATTTTCTATAACTAATACCGTAGCTCATTAATATCCATAATAACCGCATTCAAAATGGCGAAATTTGCAAAATGGCCACTGAACTTCAAAACAATGGAGTGCCCAAAGAACGTGGGCAACGGAGAACAGTTCCCCAAAGCGGTACGGCTAGTAATCCACTAATCAAAGGCATTGTTGGGGCCGCAGTCACAGCCTAGATTTGCCTAATTACCCACTCGAGTTTGGACGTAAAATACGAACACAACGATTAACGAACTTTGCTTTAGGAGGTACTACATAAAATCGTCATTTGTGCTTTAAGTTACTTCAAAATTTTATGAGAATTTTACTAAACGATTTGAAATCAAAGAAGAAGTACTTAATTTCACTAGTATGTATCCAACTAATATTTAAAAATAGTTTTGACCTGTGAATTTGTCCGCGTAAATCCCTTCGAAGCGTAGCTATATCGAAACCATATGTTATATAAGAATATCAGCCTTGTATTAAAACTCTTGTACTGCTGCGCACGGACCTCTTCTTAGTGTGAAAATGGTTAAGCCATTGTCCACCATGCTGGCCTTTTGCGAGTTCACAAACTTCACATATCTTCGGCAACATTATGGAGAGCTCTCAAATATGCAATTTTCCTTACGATGATTCCCTTCGCCGTTATATCGAGCGATAATTAACTTTTCAATAAGCAAATAGCTTTAAAAAGTTAGAGATGCGTATCTTGCAATCAAACTCGAGACCTTTACGTAGCAGGCTAACAGTGTCCCAATACGCTACCGCTGCTCTATATATGTATACTACTAGCTGTCCCGACAGACATTGTCCTGTACAAACGATAAAAACAAAAGAAACCCAAATCTAAACCATCCTCGAATCCACATGAACACACAAATTTTTTTTTATCATAATCTGTCCAACCGTTTTGGAGGAGTTCATTGACATACACACGTACAGTAGAATTATATATATAAAGATGTATGTGTTAATCGACTAAGAGACTTTAATGCCTTATTACCTGTTCCTGCCAACGTATTATTATATATATATTTCTTATCCCTTTCCATTAGAAACAAATTGTATGATATTTTTTTTATAAAAACTGGACATTGATATATTCAAAACAGAACTTTTACATCGAACCCAAAACCCTACAGTTGGCAATACGAAACACACCTATGTCATTAAACTAACAAAACAATCTAGTTCCATGTTCTATGGTTTATTTAAAGTCACTTTTATCCCTCCAACGAGCCAGCCAACATGCTCGGTGACTCTGACAATGATGTGTGCCGTCTAATTTTATATTCCTAAATGGAAGCTAGATTTAGACAATTCTGTGAATATCTAAAATAGGAAGGCACAGGCAAACTAATAACATGAAAGTATATTAACGAACGAATGTAACTGATGTTCGTCAAGTTTAGAAATAAAATACATTACTTGTCTCATATCAAATTCAAAACGCCAATGTGAGGTAATATGTAGGAAATAGTATTTTGATTGGTTTAGGTACGACAGTGACGTATATTTCCGAATACAATCAGCGTGTGATATTTTAGGATGCGAAGTATTGACTGAGAGATGGAAATCGGAGAGCAAAAATATTGTACAGTTCGTAATTAAGATAGAGTAACAGGTCACAAGTATGGCAAAGTGTGTGTAACGTCGATTTATATAATATCTTAGTTTTGTGTTGTGTGTATTCCTTTTGCATTTGTGCATTTTAGACAAAGACTATCTACTAAAAGCAATGATACTAGTTAGCCTTATGTTTACGTATATCTTGGGTGTTAGTGTGGTTTGTTACCGTAACTCAATTATCGATTATACATGATGAAGCTAACTCGAGATTTATGACGTAGGCTTTCAAATTACTTCTGCTACGACTTTTAAGAAATATATTTAAAGCTTTGACCTTCGAACCATCCTTTTTCCTTCCTTTGAACCTTCGTGTAGAGTAACACATGGTGCCGAGTTCAGACAAACATACTTTTATTGACTTTGTAGGCACCGACAGGCTACAATTGTATTTAAGATTATTGACGGCACGGATGCACGAAGTTGTTAAAGTGTTAAAGTGGTCGCCTCGCCATTACTACTACGCGCCATTACTAATTGTTATAGGTTCCATCCTCACAGGTGACAGAAATTTGTGTCATCTACAAATAGTTGCTTCAAGTGTTCTTTGTGTCCAATGATGATTATTTGCATAGCAGCGATAGCCTAGTGGGAAACCATTGGACTGCCACGCAGAGGTCTCGGGTTCGAACCCAAGGCGCACATCTCTGACTTTTCAAAGTTATATGCGTATTTAATAATTAGTTATCGCTTGCTTTAACGGTGAAGGAAAACATCGTGAGGAAACCTGCATGTCTGAGAGTTCTCCATAATGTTCTCGAAGATATGTGAAGTCTGCCAACCCGCACTAGGCCAGCGTGGTGGACTACGGCCTAACCCTTCTCACAATGAGAAGAGGCCCGTGCCCAGCAGAGGGACAGTTTAATACAGGGCTGATATTATTATATTATTATGATTATTTGAATGTTTGTAAAGTCCTCCGCGACACATGATCTATTCCTAGAGTTAAAATTGTCTTTTTTATAGAAAAAAGATAAAAATATAGAGATAGCAACATACTACCTAGAAAATGACAAGTGGGTGTGTCTTTAGAAAGCTAGAGTGTTCGGTACACTGTAGCTTATAAAGACACTGTATCGCATTTATTCCGCAGGTTAATCATCTGGTATGTGCATGAGCAGTTATTCAGAGACCTAATAAACAAAACGAAATAGTATCCTTTTTGAAGCAATGACTGCAGGAATGAAAACTGTTCGACAGAACTCAACAATGCGAGGCTCGGAACGTACGGCGCACGATATCCAACTAGTTGCCGACGACTGTGTCCACAATAATGTGACAGGAAGACTCCCGGCGATTTCATTTAACGCAGTGGTTCTCAAACTTTGTGCAGAAATAGTCCTATATCTTACAAATTCGAACTTCCTATCTAAAATTATAAACTACTTGACCGATCATCATGAAATTTCGCTTACACATTTTAAGGGATACGTAATAGGACATAGGGAGCATTTTATCGATCAACCCAGGGAAAACTACTGTCGTGCCGTTTACTAGGAAGAGGGATCTGACAGGGTTGGAAACTCTCTCCATGTACGCAGCTACAATGCTCCTCGGGCGTGAAGTATCTAGGCATGACCTTAGATAATAAACTAACGTGGAAACCTCATGTAGACAAAGCCATAGACAAGGCCCAGCGGGTCTTCGGCATGATTCGTTCTGCTTATGGCAAGACCTAGGGGCTGAAGCCCATGGTCATCCAGTGGCTATACATGATGACGGTAAGACCCATACTTACTATGGAAGCATTGTCTGGTGGCCAAGAACTAAACTTGCAACATGCAGGAACGCGCTGTCGAAGGTGCACCGACTGGCCTGCATGGCTATACCAGGGGCGTTCCTGACTACGCCAACGGCAGCGTTAGAAGTTCTGCTGGATCTAACACCGCTTCACATTGTTGTGGAGTTAGAGGCGATAAAGGCGCTACATAGACTATCTGTGCAAGGGCTGTAGAGCGTCAACATGCTGGAAACTCGACACACAAATTTGGAGATTTCGAAGGATCTCAAAAGGATTATGAGCATGGGATGCGACAAAATGCAATCAATTCACATATTCAAAAATAATTTAAGTATAAAGGTCTCCACGAGGGACGATTGGAGACAAGGTCTATAATCCCCTAACAAGAGTCTCATCTCGTACACTGATGGTTCCAAAATGGAAACAGAATATTTTATAGGCGCTGGTATGTATACCAACGACTGCAAGATGAGCCGAAGCATGGGCAAATATGCAACAGTCTTCTAAGCAGAAACCTATGCTATAATTGCCTGCGCTCAGGAGAATATTAACAATAATATCACTGACAGGACTGTTTATATTCTCAGTGACAGTCAAGATGCTCTCAAAGCTCTGGGTACCTGCAGGCTGGACGGCGGACTGGTCCTGAACTGTGTTAAGGCCCTCAACTAATTTGTGAGGAAGAACACAGTCAGACTAGTGTGGGTTCCGGGGCATGCATGGGTGCAGGGCAATGAGGAGGCTGATGAATTAGCCAGATGGGGCTCGAAGCAACCGTTTGTGGGCCCCGAGCCATTAATAGGACTCGCTGAGAGCGCCGTTAAGGTAGCTTTGAATGCACATGGCAATGATAAACACAGGCTAGAGTGGATGGCCCTCAAGGGTCTGGAACACTCCAAGAAATTCATTGCAAACAGAGCCACGGCCTTAACCCGAAAGCTCTGCGGGTACAACAAAGTCCAAATACGCCTGCTCACAGGAGCGTTCACTGGCCATTTTGGTACCAACGACTTCCTATGCAGATTGGGATTGGCAAATAATCTGATCTGCAGAGCCTGTGGTGATCAGGACGAGTTCATATCGCAACTACTGTGTGAATGTGACGCGTTGGTTGGATTGAGAATAGGTCTGATGGGATTGGCATATCCAAACCCCGAAGACTTCAGGCTTCTCCCTCTGAAGTGTACGCTGTGGCTGATGCAGTACATTCATAAGGAGATAGCTAAAGGATAAATCTTGGGGCCGACACAAAAGGTCCCACTGGGTCGAAATGTCGCCGGTCTGTACTGGCTGACCCTCGTATTTAAGATAAGATACGATAGGGTGCCTTTTATCCAGAAAAAAATACTGTTATTAACCTAACTTGTATTTATGAGAGCGAAGCCGCGGGCAAAATCTAGTAATATTATAAATTGGAATGTGGGTTTGTTTGTTTGTTACGCGTTTACGCCTCAACTACTAGACTGATTATTATAAAATTCCGCATTCACGTTGTTAGAGGTACAAACAAGGATAAGGCTACCTTTCACCCAGAAAAAATACTGTCCTCGAGAGATAGAAAATTTACATAATTTACATTTACGCGACAGAAGCCGCCGGCAAAATCTAGTATCATTATAAATGTAACATTTTGTGAAGATGTTTGGATATTTGTTGCTCCGTCACGTGTAAACTATTAAACGAATTTGAACATGGCAAGGTGCGCAGATAGACCAAATCTTACTGTACTGAATGTAAAACAAAAAAGCCACGCTAAGGTTAATCATACTTCATGCAATATAGGTGACTCGCTGTGTAACTTTCACTTGTGCGATGGAGAATTGTATAGAGGTCGTTATTTTAAGCGCTTACTGTGTATAGCGCCATCTGTTGAATATAGTCGTTACCTATTATCAAATAAGCTTAACTACTCTTGATATGATGTTCAATCCTGCTAAGCTTAACATTTAAGCTCTTTAAACGCATTCAAAATTTTGGGTGATACCGGGAAACGGTACGTATTCAATAAACTTAATCTACCTCATGTTAAAACGGTAATCCAAAGGTTCTCTATTCTGTGAGTAATCTATAACATACGTGGTTACATAAACAAATTTAATATTAATCTTCATGGCTGAATTTTCTCTTCGGCGTAGGTATTAACAACCTAGATCCCACGTATGGGACCAACTCCAGACTACTACTGACATAAAAATCCAATAACATGCGTAATTCGACTGCATTTGGTTTAAGTGGTAGTCTCGCCACTGGCACTGCGCCGATTGTTGTGGGTTCGAATCCCACACAGGACAAAACTTTGTGTGTCCACAAATGGTTGTTCCGAGTCTGGGTGTTCTTTGTATACGTTTGTTGAATGTTTGTAAAGTCCCACGCAACACAGGAATTAATCCTAGTGCCGCAGTAGTCTTAATAAAAAAAAAAATATTCGGGATTGAATATCAGACCTCATGGCTGCACATAAATATAAGCGCATGATACAAACGAGGCATGCAAAAAAATGATACGTATAAAAATACTCCCAAAACGTATATAATAAAAATGTTTAAGCACCACTGTCTAACCCGATCGTGTGACGCGGTGAAGAGCTGCACAAACGTTTGTTCAACGTTAATTAAACCTATATTGCTTACTTCGTACGGTCGGAAAAATACGTCGTAACGTTTCCATGAAACCAGTCAAGTCAAAAAAATAAACATCAATAGCTGCTGAATGTTTGGATTGTCACCTAATAGCTTTCGATACGAACTAAATGAGAAAAGGCTGTGGGTAAGTTACACAGTAATCGCTTTGTTATCTCTTTGGTTTATTAAATTAGTCTTTCTGAAAAAAATATCGTGATTCCGCATACGATTGTTAATCAATTAATTGGCGCTTGATATTTAATGTTGATCGATTTATTTTTTATATATTATTTTTTACATCCAGTAATAGTTACATTAATGCTTATTCTAACAAAATAAATACCAATACTAACAGTTAATGCATAACTTCTAAAGTCAAGTAAAATCAGGCACCATTAAAATTGCTGTAATACTGAAACCAATAAACTTCTATTCTATTCTATTCTATTCTAAAGTATAGAGACAGTAGCACTAATTTAAAATAAAAAGTAACTTAAAATATAATAGAACTTATAAGAAAAGAGATATAATATAAATGATAGATTTATTGGCACTTTAATATTATTTGATAATACCGAATATATATAATATTATTTGATGGTGATACGTTGATCTTGATGACGGTCGTCTCGTGCCTGGCTGACAATGGTATTTATTAGGTCTCTTGTTAACGCCTAGCCGTGTGTTGTATGGGCGTCATTCATGCCTCTAACCCTTTTTTTTTGACCCAGGAAAATCCTTTATGGATACCCCCTCCCCCGGGAGGGGAAGGGTGGTTATGTGAGACTCTCCGCCCCTGAAGGGGGTCGGTATACTCACTAAAAACCTGGGATGAGCAGACCCTCCGCCGACGGAGTGGGGCGGGATGGGGTCGCGTTAGCAATCACCATCCCGCCCCGGCGGTTGGTCCGGCTGATAGTGACCGGGCCTCAGCACCTGTGGAGGGAAGGCCTTGCTCACCAAGGCCGTCTCCCAGACCCGTGCAAGCCGGTAGAGAGTCTCCCAACTCTGTACCAGTGACTCCACTATACAGGAGCGAGAAGGCGGGCAAATCGCCTCCTTCTCGCTCCCGTCCGTCTGCGCCGGAGAGGGTCAGCGAGGAGGTTGTTCTCCCTGACCCTCTCCGAACCCACGGAGACCTAAGCTAACGGACCATAACAATAGCAACAACGGTATTATATTTATCGAATAACTTAATTGAAATAGTAATTGTAAGAGAGTACAAGTAATAATACATTTATTATTTGTATTCACTTATAATTATTTATTATTAATAAATTTATCAGAGATTTTCCAGCTCCACGTACAGCCATTTATACACCACGAAGACTTCGTCCCAGACGCTTGACACTCCGATATTTTTAGTTCCACGTTTTTGTTTTTTACGTTGTAATACGCAGATACTATGTACCTATGTATATTTTGTTAATCGACCATTAAGAGGGATATATTATGGAGGATCCTGGAAACCCTACTCGCCGTTGTAACACAAGACAAAGTTTCGACGAGGATTCGATCTGAGCCAGTAAATGTGAAACCACAGGTTAAAATTGAAATTTGACTATGAAATTATACCTTTCATAGAATGATTCAACATTCAAATTATTCGAATGGTCATTCTAATAATAGCATGTCGTTAATTGAAATTGCTCACCAGTTTTGGAATTCGCTCATGTTTTATCTGTTCATGTGTACATATACAAAGATGCGAGTCTATATTTTATCGAAGGGGGTAAACAGACGCGCGAGAACCACATATCGCCAGGTATGGTTTTAGGTCACAAATCATAGGGTAATAAGAGACAAATCTACTATCGCCTACTGGACCATACAATACCAGACCAGATACCATGCTGCTATTAGGAATTTACAATAGAAAACACTGCTCGAACTTGGAAATATCAAGTACCTTACGACCACACGCAAACATGTGTGTATGATGCGTGACAGAGTACACTTATGTCACGCATCATACACACACACAAACATATATAAATATATAGACAAAAGTCAAATGTCAGATATAGCAATTGAATCGCTTAAGAAGTTACTTTATCATCAACTCACAGCCTCCACACAAGTATTAAAATAACATTTCAAGCACGTTTAATTCAAAACAAAAATACCCTCGTTATCACTCGTCAACATAATAATTCTAAAGCGAAAGGTATTCAATAAATTTCTCTTACTTAAAACAAAGTTTGAGAAACTCTAATGACACAGAGAGCAAGCATAAAGGAATTGAGCGTTTGTTTAATAAAGAGTAACTTTCAAGAACAAAAGTTACATCCAAATTTCGTTGATATTATTACATTTATTTTGTTTATAGGATCTCGGTTTGACCAAAGGGCCGGTTTTAAGTCGATTTGTGAGGGCGAAGTATCAAGTTTGTCAAAGAGCACTGGCCCGTGGATTGGTTTATAAGTATCAAGAATAATAAACAAATGTTTACAACTTCTACGTTGGTTCATTGCCAATTATAAGTATCAATTGGCGACAGTACAAGTCGGCTCGCCTGGACAAGATGCACTCTCTAACAGAGGTAAAAGTAGGATTAGTAGTAAGACGCAGCTGATACTAACACTGCTACCCAATTTCGTACGATAAGTAAGATTTATCTAATAGAAAACAATTATTAACACGATTATATAATACTTTTTGTAACAAAATCATTGCATTAGCATATACAGGGTCTGTCGTTAATAATGGATAACCCGTTAGCTAGAGGTTAACCAGTTATCAGGCAGTAAGGAAATAATATTTCTTTGTCAGGATTGCAATACTTTTTTTTCACAGTCAGTGGTTCAAACTAGACGTACGGAACGATTAATTTTAAGAAATTGATTAGAATGTTAATTTTGATACTGTTTTACGTTAATGGCGCCTAAAAATGTAGTTAAATTAAATAATACAAGTATTCGCAAGTACGATGGCAAAATATAACATAAAAAAAATTATTTTGTTGAAATGGCAACCAATTGAAAGGGTAAAGAAGTGAATTTTAACAAAAATCACGCTGTTGGCAACACTGACAAAGAAATATTATTTTCTTACTGCCTGATAACTGGTTAACCTCCAGCTAACGGGTTATCCATTATTAACGACAGACCCTGTATACATACCTTAAGCTATATACATATGTACCTTCTTGAAAGGCTTGAGGCGTGGGTTTGTAAACATGACCAGTGCAACTTAGCCGACATATAAAGCTCGCCAAAATATAGATATAGAATCACATTAAAATATTAGTATAGTTATACTAATATTATAAAAAGAAGTTTGTATTATTGTGAGAAATAAATTAAAAAATAATGAACTGATTATAAAAATTATTTCACCATTAGAGAGCTAATTTTTTTCAGAACTAACAAGGCTTTTTAATATCACGCTACGATTTTCGGGTGAGGAGCAGTGTCAAATATTAAACCATTGTATACAAAAATGTTTGAGGTCAGCGTCGATAGATGGCGTTGTTCAATTCCTCTAAATCGCGCTATGGTTTCGTTACCGAGCACACTATGTAAGCCCAAGTTATTTTATAATAAATTCGACCAGCAAGTCAATTCAGTTCAAAGTACAGTTCTTTCGTTTAGAATACCTAGTATTTTTACCCAGTTTAGTTCAACAGTTCAAATACCAAATTCGGTATTTAACTAGCAGTAATCATAAACATAGTGAGACCACGGTAGACAGCTAGTCCTTTATATAAATCATACAACGCGAAAGTGATTATGGTAAGACAATTTCCAAATTCGATCCTGATTTCGAAAGACATTACCTCTTTTGAAATATAATAGGCATCAGACTATGCATGTATGTATGACTAATTGACCAAACACGCGATAAATTAAAAATGATACAGCTTTCTCGTTTATTCGTGAAACATTAAGTGCTTCAATTTCAATTTCTAACGTTAATGTGATTATTGGCTAGACGCCCGCATTTCTGCCTAGATAGCGAGCTTCCGAGCAAACCCGGAATATCTAACAGCAGTTGACAGGCATGTCGAACATTCCCTGCGGTTTCATGCCGAGCAGATTGTTCAAATTTCGTGGAGCATCCACCGCCGCAATCACGTCCTAATTAGTTACTTGTAATTATAGCTACGTTATATAATTTAATTATGGTTACAAAATACTATGAAATTACATTATTTAGTAATTTCGTAGTATTTTTTAGTTTAGTTTTAAATTATAGTTTTGGTAACTGTACAACAAGTCCAAAATTTATTTATTATACATTCACATATAATTGACAATTATCAAAGTGCATGTGTTACCCCAATTACAAATATGCACAGCACTGGCAGGTAGACAACATGCAAAAACTAAATTTTAACTAAGATAAAGTGTTTCTTCTAAAGGCCGCTACAGACTTCAACCTACATTCTCACATACTACAAATATAACATAATACAAACTGAACATTTTTAAGTTAGAGCTGGCTACAACAAATCGATAAAGAGCTAATGATATGTAACGGACAATTAGTATTTTATCTTACATACTTATAATTTTGAATCCATAATTCTGACACGGTGGTAGCGAAATAGATTAGGTAGATATTAAACTTGCAATTGAGAAGTCGTGGTTTTAAATTTAATCCATTACCCTACCGACGTGAGCATATGGCCTAAATTCGGTCTAGAAGTCCTCTTTCATATTTTGGTAGTTACCGAAATCCTGTTTACTCTAGGCGTTCAGTTTGCTTATTGCTATCCATTAAAAAAAGGGGCTGTTATATACAAGATTATAATAGATTTTATCCATATTAATATAATAAAGTGAAAAAATTTGATCTTTTTATTTGTTTGTAAGGGTTTAACTCAAAAGTACTCAACTGATCTTAAAAATTCTTTCACCAATAGAAAGGTATATTATCAGCGAGTAACAAAGGCTATATTTTTTTTTTTAAAAGGAACTGTTTCTAACAACCTAACCTACTTTTACGCGAGCAAAAGCTAAATTAAAATATAGAAAAGACTCATGCCTCGGAGAGCACGTTAAGCCTTCGGTCCCGGCTGCCATGAACATCTATGGCAGTTGTTGTTGTGCAAGTCAATACCCTCTAATATCCTGACACTGGTCTAGCCTTAGGGTATCGTTAGCCTTCGGGTTGCGGAGGTCAGGTGGCAGCCGCTCCGTGTAAAAACTGATATCTAGTCAAATCCGGTTAGACTAGAAAAGCCGACTCCAAGTGACTGTGGAATAATAATGGCTAGGGAGAAGAAGACTCATGACTTAGATAAAACATTACAAAGATCTCATATGGAGGCATTATTCGCGACGCGTCCGCAACTTGAAATCGAAAAAGAATTGATTCAGAATCCGCGCTCAAATCTCAGCGTTTACGTGTTTCGCTTCTTTACAAGCAACGAGCCAAATTAGTTTTTACTGATATCTCAGTCGCTTTGGTAATAGAAATATTGTACTTGTAATATTTGTAGTAGCTAAAAATCATACCAAGGTATATAATTATACCTATCAGCCTTGTATTAAACTGTACCACAGCTGGGTACGGGCCTCTTTTCACTTTGAGAAGGGTTAGGCCATAGTCCACCACGCTGACCCAGTGCGGTTTGGCAGACTTCACATACCTTCGAGAACATTTTGGAAAACTCTCAGACATGCAGGTTTCCTCACGATGTTTCGTCGCTGTTAAAACAAGCGTTAATAAATAAATACACATAATATGTAACTTCAAAAAGTCTGAGATTCCCGTATTGGGATCGAGACCTCTGCGTGGCAGTCCAACCGTGGAAGACCACTGGGATATTGCTGTTATAATTCTTGCATGTACATAAACGTAGAGTGCGAACGTCCTTTATTATATTTTTTGCATTTTATAGTTCGAAAATACTCTTATACAGCAGCTTTGTCCGTCCGTCTGTCGTTATACAACTTTCAACTCAAGAACCGCAAGAGCTAGCTAGAGCTAGAGACTCGGGGTTAACGCTATTCGACTCAGCATAGTCGATATACCCCCAAAATCACTATGACCTTTGACCTCTAACCTCACGTCACGTGATACCATTCTTTCGAACTCTTAAATTTACGGTAATCCATGGCCGTTTCTCACTTGTTTATTGCTGGCATACGAGCCAGCGGCCCATCTGATGGTAAGCAGTAACCTTCGCTCATGCAAACGGCTATGATTTCTGGGCATCACAAAAGCGATTCCAAAAAACCACAATTGTGTGGCTACCTATCGTAAACTACCAACCGCTAACCCGCTACGCCAGCAGAGTTGTCAAATTGTATATTATGTTTTAAACAACTATATGGTACTATATGGCAATAAATTATATGACTATAAGTCTATAACAGAGGGATTATTCTGCATAAAAATCAGAAGTTTATTAACCTAATAAATCGCAGCGGCACGCCGGCGGCCAGGCTCAATAGATTTTACTTATGTCTGGTATTCTGAGACTTGCAGACTACTAGAGAATTAATTAACTAACTTCGGAAATGTACCATTCCAATGTTAAGTCTTCTTCACATTTAAAAGGGAATGGATGTAAGTTCACATTTTAAAAAATGTGAATATATGCACAAAAGAAATTCTTAAAATCTCTAACGTAAAATATCACACAGATAACCCACTCGAGAGTTTTCGAAGTAAAACCCCTTTCACAGACAGACATCAAAAATAAAATTCGTTTTTACCTGAGTTGGACATTTTAAAAATTGGTTATTCTAGCTATCTACCAACATTTCCTGGAGCCAGTTCATGTATTATTAATACCGTTGCAGTCACTAGCTCTTTGCCTCACAGTACCAATATATATTTAAAAAACTTACTTAGCTACAAAGTGAAGCATTTTAAGGACGTTAATAATGTAAGTGCTTGTATTTTTGTTCGAATGTGGTAAATATGAATAAAAATACAAAATGTTCCGTAAATAGTGAACCAAGGGCGTTTGGGTAATAGAGGGGTTTACTAGCCAACAAATACATTTAAGGTCATTGCCCTACGTCTTGTAGTTTTAAAGTTATGATTGTGGTTATGATATTTTTAAGTTAGAAACTTTTAAGTCACTGCATCTAAAGTGTTTAACTGGCAAATACGATGCCACGTGGCACCTAAACTAACAGACGAACTGTGGGTGTAAATCACTTATTTATTTTCGGGTATACATAATTGTCTTTGACAAAATAATTGCGAAGAGAGGAACCAGCCATGCACCTTCAGATTGGCCACTCGAACTATTGCAATAGACAAAGGCTGACAATGCGAGACACCTTTGGTTAGGTGCAGCCGCGTCGAGAGATCTGGGTAAACTCCAACTTGAAATATTCCGCTTCGAACATAACATTTGCGTCGACGTGTGTTTCGCCTCAGCGCGAGACATCTCCAGTACAGTTGGCTTACTCGTTGGCAAACTTGTTGGAGTTGTTAGTTGAACAGTTGTAGCTTTTCGGGGAGATTCATGACTGTGTGTATGTAATTGGCAGTCTAACGGTCTTCTTCCTTGGCTATCGCTGCTAAAAGGTTATTACACAGTAAATTGAGCGGTTCAACATCTTCACAAGACTGAAAAAGTTGCGGTCACTTGATACATTTATCGAGCGAACTGGTCAATTTGTTACACCACGATATTAACTGATTGTATTGAAAAGCTCTTGCGGTTGTATTACGGACGGTTTGAGGAGTATGGCGACAATTGTTTCAGTTAAGAAGCCATTAGGAGATAAGTAGGGTTTTATATAATCCTTGGTGGCACAGCGGTTATAAATCTATGTATGATTCCAGGTCAGATAAATTATTATTGAATTCGTGTGCAGAAGTGATTTAAAAAGAAAAAAGCAGCGTCTTCCATGTATGCGACCAACGCCAACCAAACATTATATTTGATGCAATACTGCCGTCATAAGGAAAAAAGTTGTATCAACATTTTTTTTCGACGTTACATGTTTTACGTACCTATTTGGAATGAGTAAAAAAAGGAGCATCTGTGAGTATTGAAATTAAACTGCTATATACGGATTTTATCGCGTTGTTTATTTGACACTTTATTACATAATTTTGAAAATTGTTAAACTACTACTACTATTAAACTTTACTAATTTTTAAGCTAATTAAATTATTATTAAACTATTTAGATTTAATTTAATTTTACACTTTCCCCAACGTTTCGGTTGCTTTTCAGCAGCCATGGTCACGGGGAGACTCGCATCTGTCTGTCAGTATATTTATAAATTTTTTTTTGGTAGGTGGAACATATAATTATCCTCATTATGCAACAATCACATCACAACCATCTCAGTGCAACAAAACTACAATACACCTGTGATAAACCGAACCACCAATAATAGTTAAAACCCATTTACATAAATAAATAAATATTATGTTGTTCAGTTGAAAATGCAGCTATTTGAATGCTATCGGCACTCGGCCGTGGTGCCACTACCGCCCTCTTTTCTACAACTGAATATTAAAACAACACGTGACATCCAATATGCATGTTACAATACGCCGCAAATGTAACGTAGGGGAAGTGCACACAGGCGGCCGTCGTTTACGTTGGCTATAGAATATGTAGGCTATTTCGATGGATATATGTTTTCAACACTTAGCCTCACAATAGGCAGATTTATTTGTCAATAATTTCTAGTTCTCGTTTGCTACAAGATGTGTATTATTTTTTACAATGCTGAAGTGATGCTGAGTACAATATAGAATCTACATAGTCTCACGTCAATTTCCCCGAATGAGTAGTGGCTGGTTTTGTTGGCTTTCAATATATTACAGCCACATTTGACCAAGTATGCTTTTAAGTACCTATAAAGTAAATAGGGCGAGTCTAAGACCGACTACCGAGCACATTTACACCATTTTGCTACTGAAGGTTTTAACAGTAATCCCAATGACATTTGGCCTGACTTGAGAAACAAGTCCGAGATCACATGCTCAGCAGTACATTCACCGTCGCGCCACTGAGGGAATTGTAACATTATTTTAATGTGTTGTGTGTTGTTTTAATTCTTATTGCACAGAAATTTGAAGACAGATATAAAAGAGGTTGGAATTAGAGTCACTAAAAGTTACATTAAAATTTTGTACCTAGTTCTTTAAAGTAGATCATACACGTCAAAAGGCAAAACTTGCGACGCTTAGTTCAAATATCGTATCAGCGAACCGCTGCGGTTTTACACACGTTTATGATTATGTCTCGTAGCGTGATGTTGCTGAGATGCTATGGAACAGCTTGTAAAAACTTATTAATTAAATGAATTGCTCTAGCCGTTGGACTACTACACAAATTTAATCGCCATGATGGTGGGCAAGTAAGTAGTGGATGTTGTCTCCATCCAGCACCACGTATATAACTATCGGGTACGTAAAAGTGCGAGGGATTGTCAACCCTATTTACCAGCAATATAGTTTGTTAACAACGGGCATATCCTAACTAATAGGTAGGTATTATAAATGTGAATGTAAGTTTACTTGTTACGCTTTCGCGCCTTAACTCATTGCCCGATTTTCATGAAATTATGCATACACGTTGTCATGGGTACAGCATAGGACGTAAAGCAACTTTCATCCAGAAAGAAATACTGCTATTACACTCAAGTGATAGAAATTCATTGCAAAATCTAGATTAACGCGAGCGACACTCATAGGCAAAATCTAGTTCAAAAATATTTGGAACTAAATAAGCAAGCAAAAATTAAACTAAGAAAATAAGATACCACATTTTAGTAATCTACCTATTTTTAATTTAGAACAAGATGAAATAAGAAACACTCAATTACTTTTTGATGTTTCATAAACTACAAAATACTTTATGATTACCGTACTAAAAACTTTTACGTAATTTGCTTGTATAATTACCGTAAAATATGAGCTTTGCGTAAATTTTCTGTCTCAAATTAAACCTAAATTTACTTTAGATGGATTCAGACATGTTTTAGGTAATTCATAATATATGCGTAATTGATGCCTTGTTATATAATACAATGCCTGTATGATAATTTAATTTGGCTTAATTAGTATACAAATAAGCTTATGTAAGTTGGCTAAGTGGAATCTGCTCTTAATAATAAACCTAGGATTTAACTGAAACTGGGGCATCCTGTCTGAGGAAGTACCATCACCTTACAGAGAAGACTGCACGGATGGTGTAGTGGTTTAAGTGGGCGCCTGGCCACTGCCAATGCGTCAAGTGTTGTGGGTTCGAAACCCACACAGAAAAAAAGTGTGATCCACAAATGACTGTTCCGAGTCTGGATGTTATTTCTTTCCGTTGTTTGAATGTTTGGCAAGTCCCACGCGATACAAGAAATATTCCTAGTGATGAGAGATGTCTTTTAAAAAAAAGTTAATTTCTAATCCCGAAAGGGTAGAAAGAGGTGTGTGGTGGTGGTACCCACATTTCACTAGATATGGCTTTAGATCACACGTAATAGAAGACGAGGTTTTCGCCCAGGTCAAGTTCCAGACTCCGTAAAGCCACTGATAATTTCTTTACAAAACAATAAAATAATACTTTCTCTGTCCCAAATTCTAACTTTGAAGGCATCTTGTTCAGCATTCACTACGGGCATCGACGAGGCGGTCAAAAATATAGCACTTTTAGTTTTTTTTTGTGTCCAACAGTGTGTCCTATGTCCAAGTACAATCGAGCGCTTATATTGTGGCGCACGTATAAGATGCAAGCCTTTTAACTTGCGCTGCAACCTGCCAATGGTTTCTATGACTGTGAATATTGAAAATAGCATAGTCTGTCCGGTTCTGTAACGCTTCATGTTTCGTTAAAGTGGACTTTAGTTGTGAAGTTAACATTACTGTTGTTGTATTGTAAAGTGAGATTTAAGTTTGAGCTATTAAGATTTCAAATAGCTTTTTCTGCCTGTTTTATGAGGACCGTCACAATTAATAAGCAATAGGCAAAATATATCTGCCACACTCGGAACCTGGACCAATAGATAATACAAAGTAAGTATTTTCAGCACTACCCCGTTGCATTTTTTAACTACTGACTTTGTAAACAAGCGTAAAATCTGCCTCAAGCTAGCTAGCAAATATCTAGGAACTGTCACCTAAACAAAGCATTATATAATTATATTAGCCTGTATATAAACTGCCCCACTACTAGACATGACATTCCGCTCAGTGTGAGCAGGGTTAGGCCATAGTTTACCACGCTGGCCCAGTGTGTTTGGCAGACCTCACATAATATATTCAATAACATTACAGCAAACTCTCAGAAATGCAGGTCTTCGCACGATGTTTTCCTTCACTTTTAAAGCAAGCCATAATTAAATTTTTAATATGCACATAACTTCAAAATGTCATTGTTGCGTGCCTTGGTATCACACTCGATATCTCTGCATGACGTACATTAGTCTAACTACTATAACTTAATACTGTTAACAAAATACTTCAAAGATAGGGATTTAAGATATATCGATATTATAAGTAAGTCGGAAATCCTATGCACGTTAGATATTCTAAGAATTTCTATAAGCCGCTGAACAATATCTTTTTGAAGAAATTCTTTGTGAAATAACCCTTTATTGTTCGACGGATTTCTGACACACATCTCTACAGCTTTTAACAACTTAACCTTTCTACTTATGGCGTATCTAGACCAGTTTGTATGCACGGGTGGCGTAGTTATTTAAGTGGTTGCCTCGCAACTGTGCTGTGTGTTCGAATCCCGCTCGGGACAAAACTTTGTGAGATCCACCAATGGTTGTGCCAAGTCCTGGTGTTCTTTGTGTCCGTTGTTTGAATGTTTGTAAAGTCCCCGCGACGCAGAAATTATCATCGAGCGGGAGTTGTCTTTTAATAAAAAGAAAAATGTATGTTCTGGTGAAAGGATAATAAACAATTTGGCGCAATGTCGCACTCACCAGGGTAAAAGAGAAAGATGGATAGATATAAGGATGATAATAATGGACCTCCCGGATTTTTCAGAAGCAATATTCAGAAGTGTCCGTGACTTATATTCGCTTTTAATTGAATGTGGTCATCCTTAACCACACATTTATCATTTTTTTTGTGGCTGTTGGTTCTTAGGCTAATAATGTATGGCAGCTGAACAATGTCCTTTGCGCTCGACAGCGGAACATGAAGACTTTTATACCATCTGGTTACTAGACACCACAACAAAGTTGCATTCCATCTGGATAGCAATATTTTCGTCTTCTGTACGGCCGTACAAAGTTATATACTACTGGATTGGCCCGTGACTTCGCTCAACTTAATGTCGATTTTGTCAATAAATGTTTATTGAACTCGGGAACAGTAATTTTTTTCTAGATGTAAGGCATGTGTCTTATTTTGTACCCCTGACAAAGTATATGTTTTCATGATGATTGGTCGCGAAAATAAGGCGTGAAAGCGTAATAAACAAACAAACTGAAATTCGCATTTATAATATAAATTAGGATAACTAGTATCCCGAAGTGTACACAATGAGTGAGGAAGTGCGGGAGACGGGTTGTCGTCCCCTTCCGGCTATCATAGAGCGCGCGCGGAATCGAGCCCAACAGGGCATGATTTTAAAATGGAAGGCGCGGCTGGAGGCTCCTATGGCCGGTTTCAGAACCGTAGGGGCCCTCCAGCCGGTGTTGGAGCGGTGGGCTAATGGATACGTGGATATGGACACGCTCGAGCAATGTTCTGCTTGGACGGTGCAGCGCCGTGAACTCATTGAGGTTGTGGGTGAAGACCTCTCGCTGCCGGCCGTGATCAAAGCCATGGTCGACAGCGAGAGGAAGTGGGCAGCGGTCGCATCCTCCGCTTCGTCGCCTCCTTCTGCGAGATGATATCCTCGCAGAAGGAGGCGACGAAGCGGTTCCGTGAGGAAAGTATCCTTGCGGATCCGCGCCGTCGCCGGCGAACCGGGCGGCGCAGGCGCGCGTTCGCGCGCCTCATGCCGCCGTAATGAAGGCCGCGGGCGGGAGAACGGGGATCTTCCACCCGCCAGCCATTGAGTCGGTCCGACGCCCTCTGTAGTGCCGGGGCGTCGTCCGTAGTCTGCTGGGTGGGTCGCTGAGGTAGTTTCTTTACCAGCGGCCCATCCACTATACAAGGCAGCGAAAGGGCACACCGTGGGGTTTTAGTCCGTATACCCGAAATACGGGAGAGCCGGACATAACCCTCTCGCCTCCCCTAGTAGCGGGGAGATAACTGGTATCAATGTGATATTTTAAAACTGCCCCTGTTAGACGACAATGACTTGCCTTGATGAGAATCTTAATTACGATTCTGATCATTTAAAAAATAATCTTAAAATGATTACCTATTTTTACTTAAATAATAAGAAAATTTTAACTGATATTAGAAAGCGAATCTGAGTATGTTTGTTTGTTCGTTTGTTACGCTTTTTCGTCATAACTATTAGATCAATCGAAACGATGCGAAATCTAATTTCGCATACACGTTGTCAGGGGTAAAGAAAAGGACATAAAGTACTGTTTGTTAAATACAGTTGGTATATTATATAGACAATTTATTTTTATCAACTCACCTGTGGACGCTGTTACGCATTTCACATAATTTTATATTTCACACAACAGCTTTATGTTGTATATATATTACATTTAAGTAATAATTCTCCACAATTAGCTATAATAGATGGTCTCACTAATAATAATATCAAAATAATTATAATATCAAAACAAAAACATACAAAACAATACAAATAGCCTACTACGCTGAGGTTGATCACTTTGTTTACGTTTCACTTTGAGCATAATATTGTGTCATCAGTGCCTATTATGCAATGACTTTTATTTTTATTTTTAACCTACCTCCTTAAATTTATTTATTTGATAGTAACGTGTTATTTATACCTCTGTTCTCATATCTTTTAAATGTACCTAATTTATAAACACAATTTTATATGCCCTATACGTTTTCCTTGTGTATGTATGTAGCAGAACCACATTGTATTTTTGTTGTAATGTTAAGTATTTGCCTCAGACCGTGCATCACTTGTATCGGGTGGCCAACTGAAAACCAGCGCTGGTGCACTCAATTTGGGTGCCCAGCTAATGCTGAGGTGGTGACCCTTTTCGACGAAGGCATACACATTTTGTAATGACATGTATATTATATATATATATATATATATATTTTTTGTTATTTCTGTTTTAAATGATTGTGTGTGCTCTGTACGAAATAAATTTGATTTCTTTCTTTCTTTCTTCTTCTTTCCCGAACGAGAGAAGTCGCAGGCACGAGCTAGTATACAATAAATTGAACGTCCTTATGTTAAATTTAGTCATAATTAGAATTTATCTAGTATATTAAAACCAAAATAAGGGTTAACCAAGATAATAAATCCTACCACCTCCAGATAGCATTTATCTATAAGATAAAAGTCTCGCCATCTCTCTTCTTTAACCTAACATGAGTGAGACAACATGCGATTTATCTTACGGATAACTTTTACTTGTAAGTTGTAGGAGTGGCTATAAGTGAGACGATCATCATTATATTTCGTATACATGTCATCAGGAGTACAGAAAAGAATATGGAGTATCTATCATCAAGTAAAAACACTGTTCCCGAGCGAAAGAAGTCGCGGGCTATAGCTAATATCCCATAAATATTAAGACTGCGCCGAGCGTAAGACAGATAACGACAGAGCTCGTACGGCGCATATTCAAATCGGCGCGCGGCCGCCATAGTCAAGTTGTATGGAGAATTTGAAGTGCTTTTTTGATAAATATGTATGTAGGTTATATGGATATATATATAACCTTATTGTCAACCAATAACTTAAATATTTGGGACGGACGAATTGTAATATAACTATTTATGTTTCGTTTAAGCTGTAAAATAGGAGGCAAATTTACGTAATTTTGTAGGCTAAAATATTAACTATTTTAAGTTTTTTACACGGAGTAATTGTAAACACATTCATTGTTATGGTAAATGTATATTTTATATCTGTATTAAACAAAAAGTGTTGATTTTATTCAGTTAACTGTGACCGCCTGTTTTGGCACATTTCGCTCGGCGCAGTCTTAAGTGTTTTATGTAGGTTTTATTTAGCCTTAGGATTAATCTGTGTGGGAGACACATATATGGCTAGCTGAATATTGGTAGTTCGAAGATACAGAACCGTGATTAATATTGCACTTTAATACACTCAACTAATAAGATACAAAAAGCTTAAGTCTTTACACCTTCACGCTTTGACCAACAACGTCGGATCCAAAATCCCGCCTAATTGTACTAACGGAGAGTTATCCGCTTTCCTTTGTACAACACGACACCGTACATCGTAGATTCTTTCAGTGCCTAGTGCGCTGCAGAATTTTCAATATACTCAATTTATCCATTACACACGCCACGACACATCACATGAGAGCATATAACCGGATTATAAAATGATTGTTGAAGTAAGGAATGGTTCTTTGTCGCAGTTGTATGCCCACTGTTTTTTAGAGTTCAAAATAACTATTATACAACAGCTTTATCCGTCCGTCCGTCCGTCTGTCTGTTATACAACTTTCAACTCAAGAACCGTAAGAGACCCGCAGTCAACGCCATTCAATTCAACATAGTCGGTATACCCCCGAAATGACTATGACCTTTGACCTCTGACCTCAATTGACCTGGTCACGTGATTTTTTTCATTCCATTCCATTTTTCTTTTTTCCATTTTTTCGAACTCTAAGATTTACGGCTATTTCTCACTTGTTATTCAATCATTTTGCAGCGGATTAATGAAGAAGTTCTCTTTTTTCAAACGACTACTGCACTATATATACTAGCTGCCCGGACAGACTTCGTTCTGTCAAAAGTAATTTTCTTTTTTTTATGTTTACTTTATCACTAAGGAGTATGAAAAATAGCAGCGATAGCTCAGTGGGGAGACCAACAGACTGCAATGCAGAGGGTCTCGGGTTCGAACCCACGTCGCGCACCTCTGACTTTCGGAAGTTATATGACTTTACGAAATTATGTGCGTATTGATTGACAATTATCGCCTGCTCCGTGCCTCGGAGAGCACGTTAAGCCGTTGGTCCCGGCTGCCATGAACATCTATGGCGGTCGTTATTGGTAAAGTCAGTACCCTCTAATATCCTGACACTGGTCTAGCCTTAGAGTATCGTTAGCCTTCGGGTTGCGGAGGTCAGGTGGCAGCCGCTCCGTGTAAAAACTGATATCCAGTCAAATCCGGTTAGACCAGAAAAGCCGACCCCAAGTGACTTGGGAATAATAAAGGCTAAGAGAGAAGAAGACTAAAGAGTATGAAAAATAGGTAGTAGCCGATTCTCAGACCTACTAAATATGTGTATATAAAATTTCATAAAAATCGGTCAAGCCTTTTCGGAGGAGTATGGTAACTAACATTGTGACACGAGAATTTTATATATAAGATAATAGTTTTTAATTACTTTGAACTTCCATTGTTTTTCTAATTTATGTTTAATTTAAATTCAATTCTTGCATTTTTATTTTTACTTAATATAATTACTCATTTATTTATATTATTTAATTGACTATTTAAATCTGTACAAAGTTGTTAAATGGTCAAATAAGATGACTGCTGTGCTTACCTTTCATTGTTGACAAGCTCTGTGATCTGGTTGCTACTCTTTTGATGAATATTACTTGATATAAGCGTATGTCTAATGCACACGAATCCACATTTTTTTGATTAAGGTGTCATGACCGGTCTTGTTTTGTTTGAGTGAGACTGCTACAAATTATGTATTATTATTTTTATATTTCATTCATCTTGCCATACAATATATTATTATAATAATACTCTGCACTTCTTCTCAGAGCAGGCAAAGAAATTCCTTTTTTTTGAGAACCGCGTCTGTCAATCGATGTCACTGCGCATTAGATTTGTTCAAAATTCCTAGAATTGCTGGCGTCGCGCGTGCATACAACAATACTAATACTAATATGGGGCGAATGCGACATAGATTATACATATTATGTAGCTATATCACACTGATGGTTGCTTTAAAAATATATTCAAATGTTCACTTTTTTGTTCTTACTCCACACATTTTTACACTATTTAGTAATTATTTTTATATCTTATTTACACGTATATTTACATATTTAAGTATATTATAATTTTATATGTTTAGACACTAGGCGCCGGCGTCACTACATTGGATTTCGCAGAATACCAGTGTTGCGATTTAACAATCGCAACGTACGCTGAGCGATGTCCAAATTTTGGCACTGATGGGATCCATTACTTTTAAACTTAAGTTAAACTTAAAATAATTTAAAGTATGTATCTATTATTATTTGTATCTCCTGCTCACTGACAGTACTAGCCTTGACTTGAATGAAGGCAGTTTCCTACTTCCGTTTAGTTAAGCGAAAAGTGTGGTATTGCCAGTGAGTGGAAATGAAATCATTATTCTAGTTTTATTATTATATAAATATATATTTTTTATTAATTCTTATTTTCTATTTTTATTTCTTCATGTTTTCCTTGTGCCCTTTTGTTTATTAATATATATTTTGCTTTCTTTCTTTCTTTCTTTACTGTTACCATGGGAGAGCCATGCTTTGGCACGAATGGGCCGGCTCGACCGGAATGATACCACGGCCTCACAGAAAACCGGCATAAAATAGCGCTTGCGTTGTGTTTCGTCGAGTGAGTGAGGATACCAAAGTCCCGACCCCTCAATTTTAAAAGGCTGGCAACGCACTTGTGACTCGTCTAGTGTTGCGGGTGTCCATGGGCGGCGGTAATCGCTTACCATCAGGCGATCCGTCTGCTCGTTTGACTACTGCAACACAAAAAAAAAAGTTTAGATATTATTCTTCAGACATAGAGGAATTCTACAGGCATTAGAACAACGAATACAAGAAACACCCAGACTCAAACCAACTATTTGCGAATCACACAAAGTTTTTGTCCCATGTGGGAATCGAAGCCACAGCACTCGACGCAAAGGCAGTGGTGAGGTGACCGTTATATGCCCACTGTTTTTTAGAGCTTTATTGACTTGCAACAGAATGATTGATGGGAAAGTACCTTTTTTCTTAAATGACTACTGATTTGCGAATAATTTATTTGAAGCGAGAAACACTACAGACATTTAAACAGCGAATACAAAGAACTCCCAGACTGGAAACAAATATTTGTGGATCACACAATTTTTTTCTCCGTATTAGGAATGAACATGCAACACTTCGCGCAGTAGCAGCGATGAGCCGACCACTTAAACAACTGCTGGTGTAGTGGGTGCCAGCAGATCTCATGGATAGCAGTAGACTCACTGTCTGTTCCACGAAACCTTACAATACATACATAATCTTACGCCTATAAAATACCCCTAAGAGATAGACATATGTTTTGTACCTAGATATCATCAGCTACATTTGGGAGATGTCGTCTGTGTTGTATACACTCCCAACAGAAAGGCCATTTCTATCCACTGATGGACCTTTATGAATGGTGTTCATCACAAACCAACAGTATTAGTAGGATACCTTTTCCATCATCTTCATTCTTTAGCTTAATGATTAACCGAATAAAAATTTTCGTCTAGCCTCTTGCAATTTAGGTACTCTCTGTCACCACTTTAGTTTTAGTTTTGAGTTTTAGTTTTGATAAGTCATTTCACTGCACGGACGGTGTAGCGTGCAATACCGTCGCCTCGCTGTTGCCACCACATTATGGGATCAAATCTCACAAGGCAATTAATTGAATGATCTATAAATAGTTGTTCGGGTCTGAGTCTTTGTCAAGTTCCGGCAACACATGGCTTGTTCCTAGAGCAGTTTCTATTTAGGCGTTTTTTAATCCAAACATAATCGTTTCACTTTATCGTAATTTGATAAAATAATCTTATTTTTAAATATGATATTATATACTACAGCTGATTTTAGGGTGTGTTCAGATCTGGCGCGACGAATGCGCCCTTCACGATCTGCGTGCTTGCGGCACGCGTGCAGTTGTTGCAATTGTTTGCTGCGCCTCTATGGCGCAACTCACGTAAGGCTTGCATAGTAAGCGCGCGCAGCTCGCACGCATACAGTTCCATTGCTTTCATACGGTATATGTCAATCGTAACTGTGCTCGCGCGCGGCCCTTGCGCCGTTCATGCACGGCGCGGAGTTGGCGCGCGAGCGGCACGTGAGCGGCGCAGGAACGACGCGCGATCTTTAAATGCACGCAAGCAACTCGCGAGCAGTGCATTCGTGGTAGATTTTCCAGATCTAGACAGACCCTTAGACTACGCAGTGAAAATAAAAAGCTCGACCTGGATTAAACAATGATATAAATTACATCACTAACTAGTGCTGTGTACAATTGTATTTGACAAAATAATTGGAATAGAGAAACCCGCCATCCACAGGTTGTCCCATACCAAAGGAGTTAGGTATTGTCAACATTTTTATAGTTGAGTTAGTAAGCCGAAGGTCTTCTCTTCCCAAATTTTTAACACAGTAGCCAGTACATTCAATGTAAATGCATTCAAATTAAATTCTAACATGTTGGCAATACAACAACTTAACTATGTAGTCAAGCTATTATATTATTATTATTTTCTTTGAATCATTATCATCAGCATCCTTGACCATGCAAAGAATATCTCCTTTGAGGTTTGTACCACTGTATTTGAATATTAATTCAACTGCAACTCTCTACGTCACTACCACTAGCCTATTATCTCTGACTAACCCTATGACGATATATTGCCTAGGCTGGCGTGGACTTCGCTACAAACTGTAGCCAACCGTAGCTTCCACCTTACCTTGATCCTGCTAATATATAACAGGTATCAATCACGTCCTTGGGCGTAACGTGATACGCCTAAGTATCGTATAAACACCTATTGTTCTGCGTGTTACGTACAATGACTAATCGGGCTGAGTCTCTGAGATACATAGCATCACGGCTTTATATCCCGAAGCGTTTGACAGTGTTTTATCCTCATTTACTTAATAGAGCCATTTGTACAAAAGGTATTTGGTTAAGGAGTTTGATTGTTCAGTACCGATAAGTTTCGTAGCAAGTATACTGAAAGAGTGCGCTCTCTTATGTAAGCAAAGGTAGGTATTGCATTAAAATCTAGATAATATTTATCTATTACTGTTTGAATCAGGTTTTGTGTTGTGGGTATATTATGTTTTATACAAGAATAGAAAATTCGATGCTCGGATAAATTAAACGTTTAAAAAAGGTGACGTGAGGCCCGTAAAAGAATTACGGAAGTATAAGTAATAATAATTAATTAAAGTATAAATTAATTATTATTATTAATTTATTTATTTGTTCTAAGCCCTTACTCTGATAACTTACGATCGTACACAAACATTAGT
This sequence comes from Catocala fraxini, assembly GCA_930367265.1. Taxonomy (NCBI): domain Eukaryota; kingdom Metazoa; phylum Arthropoda; class Insecta; order Lepidoptera; family Erebidae; genus Catocala; species Catocala fraxini. The sequence continues at coordinate 27,487,885 of OV884027.1, read as the reverse complement.
ACAAATTTATTCCACGGGACCAACAAGGTAGATTGTAGAAATTATTATTTAACTAGCTTATGCCTGCGGCTTCATTCGCGTTAATGAAAAAAAAGATTTTCCCAATAATGTTTAGTCCCTCAGGAACAGTATCTTTTTCTGGATAAAAGGTACCATATTATGTCCTGACAACGTGTATGCAAAATTTCATAATCGATCGAGTAGTTAAAGCGTGTTAGCGTAACAAACAAACTCACATTCGCATTCATAATATTAAGTTAGGCAGTTTTAGAGCGACAAAAATTTGGCAGCAGTATTATGGTAAAAAATAATTTTACACCCACATTTCAGGCTCAACAAAAGGCAGTCCTAATGAGATTTCAGTGGGTGTTTATGTAGTGTCTAGTAGCTCTCATTAGGGGGAGTGATTGGGCCCGTTTTTACTTTAATAGTGCCGTTTTAATTACCGTCTAACGTTTAATTACTTAGTGGAAAATGTACGTAAAGCTACTACACGAGTTGGCTCGCACTCTAAGCTGTTGAGCTCTTATCAAACAAAGTTTTTAGTTGTATAAGTGAGAGTCGATCGTTGGTGTGATCACGTATCCCGTATGGCGGAAAAGAGAGTGGCGAAGCGCAGTTTCTACTCTGAACTAGATGAGGTTAAACGAAAACATGGCGGTCAACTTCTCAGGTACAAAGAGGTGCAGAAGCGTCATATGAAAAGGTGCACCATCGCACCTTCTCAATGGGAGGTTTTGGCAGCCCAGCGTCTGGAATGGCGCGATATTGTGAGACGTCAAACCCACGAGTTTAAGGAGCAGCGTAAAGCTGATCGCGATACTAAGCGCGATGAATTAAAGGCCCGTCCATCCGTTGCCATAAATTATAATTATGTTTCCAGCATGCTGTCGTGCCCATACTGTTTCAGAGAGTTTGCCGCAAACATCGGCTTTATAAGTCATCTTCGAGCGCATCAGCGTCGTCAAGTCAACTAGGAGTCGAAGCAGTCACCATGGCCGAAAACGGTCAGATTGATCATCATCATCATCATCAACCTCTCCCCAACAATTTTGACTACACGGATGGCGTAGTGGTTTAAGTGTTCGCCTCATCACTGTCGCCACGCCAAGTTATGTGGGTTCGATGCCCACACGGGATAAAAATTTGGGTGGTCCATAAATAGCTGTTCTGAGTCTCGGAGTTCTTTGTGTCCGTTGTTTGAATGTTTGTAAAGTCCTCTGTACAGGAATGATACCTATGGCGAAAGTTGTCTTTTTAAACAAAAACAATTTTATAGAATTATAAAAAAATGTTGGCCGTTGATCTTTATTTTAATAGATTTTTAATTATGTCTGGTATTCTAATAATTAACAGGTTAAAGTTTGACAATATCAAAACTCCTGTTATAAGGGATCTAACTATCTGATGCGGTGATAATATAAAACTCCTGTGGAAAGGATCACGTGAGTTTGATATTATCACCTTTTAACATAAAGTATATATAGTTTCATATTCTTTATGTTAAAAGGTGCTATAGCAGTTACTAACTTAAAGTATATATAACTATTATAGCAACTCGCCGACTATAGCACCGAGCGGGACCAGCTTTTGTTACCGTGCACCAAATAAGCTTCATGTTCTCTTTATTTTGCTTCCAAAATCTCTCTCTCTCTCTCTCACTTCCTAGCTATATATCGCACATGGTGGTGGGGTCAGCTTTCCTTATTTTTCTTCTCCACTTCGCTCTGTCTTCGACATCATCGTCAGTAACATTGCATTTTCTCTTGTCCTTTAGCACTACATCTTTCCACTTTGTCTTGGGTCTACCCCTAGGTCTCCGACTGGAGAGGTCAAGCAGTAGTGCCAAATTTCCGACGTAGTCTGGTGGCTTTCTTTTCACGTGACCATACCATCTCAGTCTACTCTCCTGCATCTCCTGCATTTTACTTCCAAAATCATTTTTGATATAATGTACTGCAAGTTTAGACCTTTGTTTTTTTTAGTCTCAAATGAAAATAGGTAAATTTAGTAGCTAAAGTGTTTAACAATGGCCAACTGCGCTAAGCTGCTCATGTTTCACACTTGAGTAAATGCTCTCTATAGTTTACTTATGTATACTTTAAAGGTACACACTAAAGCCACCGGCCCGTCGGCCCAACCGGGCTTATTGCCAACAGGCTAGCATGTCGGCTTTAGAACGTTACAAGCTGGAACAATTTTGCCCGGAGGCTTCAGAAAGTTACTATTTTGTCGGTAGCACTAGAGCCTTCGCGTCAGAGTCATGTGTCGGTCACATTTAGTTATTCAGCCGTATTTTATGGTTTTGACATGCTCGAACAATAGAATTGAGATCTAATATTAGCAGCTTGTGGAGTCATTATCGCTGGGTCCGTCATAACAATGAATAATATACTATATAATAATCGAACTGAGCAAGCAGGCAAGATGCGCAAGCATGCCGCCGAATAGACCGAGAAAAATAAGGCCGTTGGCACAATCTACCGGGTTTGGTCAACCGGATTGGTGACTTTGCCGTGGAGATACCTTAAATCTGTCCACCTAAAACAAGTCTGTTCTCACCACTGGGATGGCTCTGCAAAATATCAGCTGGAGGCTTTGGATTAATTGAGCGGAAGGCCAGGAGACTTATAGGCGATGACCAACTAGTCAACGCACGACTCAAAAGCTTGGAGCATCGTCGTAGTCTCACAGTTTTCTATCGGATACAATTTGGAGAGCGTGCAGAGGAACTACATAAATTGTGTATAATTTTGATCCCCGAGGTCCCCAAATGAAACACGCACACACAATATTCACCACTGATATATTACACTAAGTAGAATACAAGTGCATGTATGAGTACATTAGAAGTACTCAGAACAAAATTTTCTCGACCTTATATAGGTGTGCTGTGAACGAAACCATATCGCGATTCAGCTGCATCTTACAACGCCATCTATCGAGGCGTGATGTAAACTTTTTGTCATTGATTTTATTATTGATTCGACAATTTGATTCCTCCTTCCCCATTATATAATCGGATGAACAGACAAACAAACCGCACAAAGCACTTTGCTTCCACTTTTATAATGCGTACCGCAAAAGGGTGTAACTCACTACCTAAGTCTGTATTTCTCAATGAGTACAATCTGGGTGTCTACAAGTCGCAAGTGAATAGGTATCTTCTAGATAAGCGTGCTTCGTCGTCGCCTGCATCGTCACTTAACAACAGGTGAGATTGCGGTCAAACGAATGCCTAATAAAAAGAAAAAAAGAAAAGCGTGTCTGATATGTAAATATATACATAATAATAAAACTGCCTCCGTGGCTTCCGTAGTGAATGCTACTGCTGTGCATGAGGTCTCGGGTTTGAATCCCGGGTCGGGCCAACAAAAATTTATTGGGTTTTCTGTTAAGAAATCTCAATAATAGCCCGGAGTTAGGAAGTTGACGGTGTTGGACACCCCCCGTGCCTCAGAAAGCGCGTAAAGCCGTTGGTCCTGCGCCTGATCTCTCTCCGGTCGTGTTGGATTACCGTTCCATCGGATCATGAGAGTTCTAGAATAGAGAGTGCACTTGTGTTTGCGCACACGCTTGTGCACTATAATGTCTCCTGCCCAGATGGCCAGTCTCCGTTAAGATTGGCCGCCGTGACCGAAATCGGTCTGGAGGACATTATTATTAATAATAAAACTCATTTGACCGGCGCTATTCTAGTTACTTATCGAAGCCCAAATAGAATTCCATTTTTGTTAAAAAGTTTATAGAGTATCTAAAAGTGGATGAAATAAGAATTTTATTTAAATTTTTATCAAACTCGTCGAACGTTCGCAGGTGCTTATGACACGTAATTTTACAACCAAAATTTATTATACAACTAATATTTTCTGTGGTGTTAAGTATTTTGTAAAATCCGAAATGGATTTTACAAAATATTTGGAAATATAAGGTCATCAGTGATGCGGGGTAATGTTGTGACTACTGTGCATGAAGTTTTGGATTCGATTCTCAGGCAAGTGAAATGTGTTAATGTGTTATTAGACATTTACAAAAAAATACATATGTATATGTATGTTTATCCATTGTCTAGTACTCATAGTACAAGCTCTGCTTAGTTTGGACTAGGTGGTGTTGTGTGTGTGTGTGGTAGAATATTATATTATTATTATATTTTTATCAACAAATTGACAAAATAAAGTCTGAAACTTTGTGTCTAATGTGACTTAAACCATAGGTGATAAAATTTGGCAACAAAAGTTTACTCCAATCGACTAACAAAACAATCAAAATGACTAAAATCCATTGAACCACAAACAATTTTATTCTAAAACCATTACTATCAAAATATTTATTTTCTTTGCTAGCAACACAATCGACCGCAACAAATAAATGTCACTGTTGCGAAATTAGTTAGTGCGCGGTAGCTGCGGCGTGCGGTCACTAGCTGTGTTTAATAAAATCATTCTGAAGAGAATCTGTGGGTATCAATACCACCAACTTAATAGATATTAATTTATGGAATAATGCTGGATGTTTGCTTTTAAACTTTTGCACTCTTTAGGTGTACGCCTGTATGTTAGACAAGGAGTTAAACATAAATTTTAATAATTCAAATAATGTTCTACTAAAATAAAGATATTGTTGGTTGCGGAATGCGACGTAAACAAGTAACGTCACGAATGATCCGATCGAACTGGCTATAAAAGCGTGCTCGGCGCGCAATGACTCGCTTTCACATCGAGCGTCGGACGTAACGGTTGTGCTGTGTGATTGCTGTTGGGTGATATCAATTATCCTTACTTTATTTGTTAATGCATTTCTTGAATAATTTAAAGGTAATTTGGAGGTGAAAGTGTATCTGTTATTTTTTTTAAGTTGTTAATCTCTCTATTCCTAAAAACGTTTACACGGTTACGGTTATGTAACATGCAATGTATTACGCAATGAAATAATTTTCCGTCCACATTGACGCAAAGTATCATGCAATGTAACAGAATTCCCATAGTGTGGACGCCTTGCGCGCACGACCCGTGCACACTACGCGCACGAACATAGCATTTCAATTCATGCATCATGCAATCCACCATTTGTCGGTTGTTTCGCCGAACACAAAGGGGCGCGCAGTGTCCACGGTGCGCCAGTGTGGACGGGTTGTGTGTGTCTGTACTGCGGAACGTGCGTGAAAAGTGGTGGAAGAAGATAGACCAACAGCTACGCGTGCATGCCGAAAACAGATGCGAGTAGGTACACGATCGGTTCATGCGCGCGCTGAGTCCACACTTATGAAATGCTCCTTTTATGTTACATTGCATGTTACGTTACAGCAGTCTGTACCCGCCTTAACAATATAATATTTTGTGAATATTAACACAGTAGATGATGTTAAAAAAATAGGCAGATTCAGGATATAGACATGCAAATGGTACAGGTACCCGGTTCAATTGGTCGGGCAAAGTGTTTTTGATTTTCCTGTCAAGAAACTCTAAGCAGCAGCACGGTACTAAAACCATACTCGATGAAATGTTAGCGTATAATACACATTTGTCTAGCCCTTATTTAGTTATTTAGATCTGCAATAAATGAAACACATTTCTTACAGCTAAATAATAATTTACAGACATACCTTGTGCTCATTCACTTACAGACAACCACATCTAACAAAAATAAAACTTTCGCCACAAATATTAAGTAAAAATTGCTAAATATATTAACAAGGGTTGATGACATTTAAGAATATATACATATATGATTAGTATTCCCGTACTACTAACATTCTAGATTCCAAAAAATATTATAAATGCTAATGTGAGTTTGTTTGTCTGTGTGTTTGTTTGTTACGCATTCACGCTTTAATTACTCAATTGATCGTCAAGAAATTTTGAATATACGTTGTCAGGGGTACAGAAAAGTATATGAAGAACCTTTTCTCCAGAAAAAAGTACTGTTACTAATCTAACCTTACCTACATTTACGCGAGCGGAGACATGGGCAGAATCTAGTAAGCTTAATAAACGAATCACAATTTTATTTAACAATATTGCATAGCCTGCATCAAAACTCGATAATTCCATAATACGCTTCGAACTAAATATTAAAGAAAGGTATAAAAGAAACACACGTCTGAACGGGCCAGCGAGTCCAAAGCTCATTTCCGTCGCCTCGAGAACGCCACCAAGTTTACAAACATTTTCAGACCCAACAAGTACCTACTCAGTCCGTGTACAAATGAAAATTATAAACTGACTTATTTTTTTGTGTGTTTTGTATTGTGAACACGTTCTGATGCTTTTTTTTTTTAAAGAAATCTTCCCCTCGCTTCAATTAGTTCCTTTGTTGCGGGGGTCTTTACAAACATTCAAAGTACGCACACAATGGACAACCGGACTCGGAACAACTATTAGTGCGGCAACAGTAGCACTCGGCGCGGCAGCAATAGCGAGTTCACCACTTAAACCACTACGACATCCGTGCAGCCATCAGTCTAATAATAAATTAGCCTAATGGGACATCGCAGGTCTTCCATGTTTGTGACTTTTCGAAGTCAGATCCCCAATAGTTAATAACATAAAAAATATGCTAGATAATTAATAATGTCCTCCAGACCGAATTTCGGTCACGGCGGCCAATCTTTTCGGAGACTGACCATCTGCGCAGTAGATATTATAATGCACAAACAATACACAACTCTCAAGGTCGGATGGGACGGTAATTCGACACGACCGGACAGAGATCAGGCGCAGGACCAACGGCTTTACGTGCTTTCCGAAGCTCGGGGTGACTAAAACCGCCAACTTCCTAACTCCGGGCTGCTATTGAGATTTCTTAACAGAAAATTCCAATAACTTTTTGTTGACCCGTCCCGGGATTCGAACCCGAGACCTCATGCACAGCAGTCGCATTCAATACTGCTGTGCCACGGAGGCAGTCAGAAATTAGGCTAGATAATTATTCAATTGTTAATATGATATTTATTAGTAATATATCACTTAAAGGAAAGAGGACACAGGTCCTTTACATAGTAGACCTGCGATGTTTTTGTTTATGACTTTCCGAAGTCAGATCCCTCAATAGTTAATAACATAAAAAATATGCTAGATAATTATTCAATTGTTAATATGATATTAATTAGTTATAGGTATATCGCTCAATTTAACGTTGAAGAAAAACAACGTGGGGAAACCCGTGTATCTGAGAGTTCTCCATAATGTGCTCAAAGAAATGTGAAGTCTGCCAACCCGTATTGGGTCAGCGTAGTGGACTATGGCCTAGCCTTCTTCTCAGTGTGAGAAGGGTCAGGCCATAATCCACAGTGGCATAGTTTATATCATCATCCTTTTGCCCTGGTCCCAATTTATATATAGGGCTGATAATATAGAAATGGGTGTCGCTGTATTATCTCTAGCTACCAGCCACATTTGTTAAATAAGATAAGGAAGAAAAATGCACTATTGTTATAAAAGCTTAAGATCGTTTACAATTAACATGCTAGAGAGAGGACCTCGCCAAACACTTTTGTAAGGTATTCTGGCCAGAATTTTTTAAGTAGTAGCTCTGAGTTTAAATCTTTTCCGAACACGCGTAAACCATTACACGACTTTGACTGAAACTTAGCTCACCTGAACAATTTGCTGAACTAACACATAGATTTTCCTACACCTTGGTCCCGTGGGATTTGAGCGAGCGTAGAGAACAGAAATTAGTATTTTAGGAACAACATGAGACTCCGAACAACTTTTCATGCATCACACAAATAATTTTCTCAGATCGACCACACAGCACTCGGCGTAATGCATCCACATAACCAATAAACGGCAACAATGTTCTTTATCACGAGACTAACGAACAAATATTTCGAGTTGTGTAGTGTACAAGCATATTTGGCAATATATCGCACTCTTAATAAAACAGCGACTTAACTCGAAATTTGAAAGTAAGGCAATTTGAACTCTAATTGTATATGTTAAATTCTAATATTATATTTGTGTTAAATCTTTGCAATAGAGTTCAAATTTGTTTAATCCAAAATACTGAGATAAGTCTCTGTTTTATTAAGGGTGCGTTATGTTTATTTAAAAAAAGCCTGCGATTCATAAATTACTTTTATATTCGATTCAGTGTGCCTCTGCCATAAATGTCATCGGACGGTAAACGATGCCACCGGGAGCGCATTGTATCAGCTGTCGTATCGTGTGTGGTATATTACAGAGGCGGTAGCGTACTAACGTTTTAGCGAATAATGCCACATACATAGGCGTTTTCAGACCCTGTAATTTTAAGCAGTTGTCCTTTTGAGGCATTGTGATATAAAGAAGTTGTCATATTTCGACAGTAGCGGTATCTTGAGACGTCGTATTAAGACATTGTCATATTGCGTAATTACTATTTGGCGACGTTTTCATATTGAGACTTTGACATATTAAGATGATGCCAATTTGAGAAATTGGTATTTTGCTAACATATAATTTTTTTTTCGTTTTATGTAGGTACTACATTTTTTATCTAATAAAGGTAGCACGCAAGCATACGATCTGAGTGACGGTAAGCAGTTATTATAGATTGCAATAACAGGCGTACTATTCACGCCTTATGTTTTTTAGGTAAATGGACTCAAAGAAGAAAATATATGAGGTAAGGAATAGAACGGAGGAAGTTGTTATGTAAGACTTAGTTAAGTCATACAAAGCTTCTAAAGAAGACAATGTGTATATGTGTGTGATCAATAGAGAACTGCGCTGATAGTTATCTATTAATAAGCATCATCATACCATTCAATACAATACCGAGTGTTGTGGGATGGATCTCTTTACGAGACAAATACTTGTACTTTTATCATAAATGGATTTAAAATAATGATGTATGTATGAAATGGGACAAATCAAATCTAACATTATGTCTGTAGTTTTGCGCAGTGTCGCTTGGCCTGCTTTCGGAATCGTTTGTGAATTTGTTTAAGTAGTTTATACTTATATTTACGATATTAACTTTTTCTTCATTAGTTATGTTATCAGATAAGTGACGAGTTGTTTTGGTGATAATAAAGATCTTTAAACCTAAACCTTAACAGTTGTTAAGAGCCTGCATTGTACATAGTACACAATTTGTTTTTATTATTTGCTAATTATTGATTTTACCAGCGACATTGCTACTCTGGTTATGTAAAATAATATTTTACACAAACCTCTACATATATAATGACGTTTTCTAATCATAAGCTAACTTAATGCGAAAAATCTCATCGATTAATTGCTCCTTTATTAAAGAGTTTCAGCGATTTAGTAGTATTCGTAGTCACAGTTTGATATTTATTTTTATTTATTTTATTTCAAAACTTTATGCTCAAAATAGTACAATAGCGGACTTAATGCCAAGGGTATTATCTACCAGTCAACCATTGGGTGATGCAGACATAAAAAGAAGTAGGTGCATACAGTAAAGCGAAAAATACATGTAAATATAATAAATAATATCACTATAGTAATTATATATTACTTAATATAAGCAGCGATAGCTCAGTGGGGAGACCAACAGACTGCAATGCAGAGGGTCTCGGGTTCGAACCCACGTCACGCACCTCTGACTTTCGGAAAGTTATATGACTTTTCGAAATTATGTGCGTATTGATTGACAATTATCGCCTGCTCCGTGCCTCGGAGAGCACGTTAAGCCGTCGGTCCCGGCTGCCATGAACATCTATGGCAGTCGTTATTGGGAGAGTGTTGACACAAAAGATCCCACTGGGTCGAAGTGTCGCCGGTCTGCATGACTGGCCCCCACATAAGATACATACATAATATATACATACCAATAAACATATTATATAATCTAAATAAAATATATACAAATATATCATGCATACTTACATACAAATATAGCCATACGTATCATATTACTGATGAGATGAATCCGATAAATTGTCGAGGAGGAGAGCATGCACTTTTACCTTGAAAGTGTAACGGTTTGCGGCCATCCTGACTTCGTGCTAGCCCATTCCATAGTATAACGGACTGGACGAGGAAGGAAGAATGCAGGAAACCAGATGTATGGGAGGGACAAAGTAAGTAAGAGTTTGTGGTTATTGGTAGAACGAAGATTTCTATCATGATTGGAACACAGGTATTGAAAAAGGCAGGTTAAATAAGTGGAGGCATTTAGTGAGGTTAGAATAGAAAATAATGTTGTAAGGGCACGCAAACTACGGCGTTGACGAATAAGTAACCATTTTAAAGTGGATATATGAGATGAAATATGGTCATATTAACGAAGATTATAAATAAATCGAATGCAATTATTTAGAATTTGCTCATATTTATTAAGTAGATATGCATTCAGGTCATAATAACACACATCACCATAGTCAATTAAGGGAAAGATCAAAGTCTGCACAAGCATTATTTTTGTCTTAGATGGGAGAAAATTCTTTAGGCGATATAAGTGTTAGCAAGTTATGTAACAGTTGCCTTTTGAAAAAATATGATATATATGTATTATATCGTGCAGTTACCTGCATATCTTATAGTTCTTCATCTCGAAGATATGTGAAATTTGCCCACTCGCAATGCGTCAGCCAAGTGGTCTATAGCAAATTCTACTTACACCGAGAAAATCCGGTGTCCAGCTGTGGGACAGTTTAGATATAGTATTGTGCTTATATAAGATCACTCGCTTGAAGATAACAAATTATACCACAAGCAAAATGTGCACCAGCAAAAATCACTTTAATGTTTTATCAAAAATAACGTTAAGTTTCACAAATTACGTTCACTTCATTATGTCTACTATATTTATACTTTATATTTCTGTACTAACGAAGGCAATGAATGCGTTGAAACAATAAAAATCGATTCGTAGGTATATAAAGCCCATCAACGTCTCGATCAGATCGGAGGCGTTCTGGACAAAGGCCAGGTTAAGAGCACCTTAAACCGACGAGCGTGTATGAGGAATGTGATGAAAGTGAATAAAGCCAGGGAAGTGTGTCAGGATCGTAGCAAATGGAAATCCGTTGTCTCTGCCTACCCCTCTGGGAAACAGGCGTGAATCTATGTATGTATGTACTAATGCCCGATTAGAAGCTCCACGCAAAAGCCATTTCCCATTTTAATTCAACATGTGTATATTTTATTGCACTAGCTCTCCGCCGCGGATTGACCCACATTTATGATTGCTGCCCTGCTCCAGCGGCTCGTAGCGTGATGTTATATAGACTATAACATTCCTCAAAAATTGGCCTATTAAATACAAATTACATTTTGAAATCCAACTAGCAGTATATAGCAAGGAAAATTTCTTTTTTTTTTGATAACCGCGTCTGTCAATCGATGTCACTGCGCATTAGATTTGTTCAAAATTCCTAGAATTGCTGGCGTCGCGCGTGCATACAACAATATTAATACTAATATGAGGCGGATGCGACATAGATTATACATATTATGTAGCTATATCACACTGACGGTTGCTTTAAAAATATATTCAAATGTTCACTTTTTTGTTCTTACTCCACACATTTTTACACTATTTAGTAATTATTTTTATATCTTATTTACACGTATATTTACATATTTAAGTATATTATAATTTTATATGTTTAGACACTAGGCGCCGGCGTCACTACATTGGATTTCGCAGAATACCAGTGTTGCGATTTAACAATCGCAACGTACGCTGAGTGATGTCCAAATTTTGGCACTGATGGGACACACACTTTCCCATTACTTTTAACCTAAGATAAACTTAAAATAATTTAAAATATGTATCTATTATTATTTGTATCGCCTGCTCACTGACAATACTAGCCTTGACTAAAATGGAGGCAGTTTCCGACTTCCGTTTAGTTAAGCGAAAGGTGTGGTGTTGCCAGTGAGCGGAAATAAAATCATAGTAACATATACTAATTTGTTTTATATTTCTAGTTCTATAATTGTTGTTTTTTTTTTTTATATCTTCATGTTTTACGTGTGCCCTTTTGTGTGCCAAAGTAAATACTTTTTTCTTTCTTCGTTCTTTCAGTATCATTAAGAAGAGATTAAACAAATATGATTATTCTTTAGCCTCAGAATCATAGCAACAATCTGTAATCTCTGCTTACCCCTTCAATACACAGGCATGATTCTACGTGTGACAACATGTAAATCTAACAAAGCACCATCACCCTTTAATCTTGCATATCAAATTGATTAGAGACAAAGTTTTAACTCTCCGTTTGTGTTGTCGCCAAACTGTCGTGCGTACAACTTAACATGTATTTATTTAGGAACTCATATGCATAAACACACAATCTCTGTGTTGTCTCATATTTAACATACATATATTCGCACCCGTATATTCCCATAGGGGTGGGTAGAGGCGTTTTACATATATATATATGTACAGTCGGCCAAGAAAGTGGTCTACCAGTTTTGCCAAAAGTTTCTGTGAGATATAACTATCGCTAAGGTTGGCTTTTGTAACTTGACACATGACATGACGTAAATATAATACCTACATGATAAAAAGAGCAATGGTCACTGTCATAATATTATTGCAAGGGGAAATCGACCTTGTTGTCTCATGACGTTCAAGTCCTGCGTAGTAGAGAACGCACCGTCTACCGATCATTTTGCGAGACTCTGTATTTTGGTGACTGTAAAACACACTGAGTTTTAAAACTCGTGATATCCTGGGTTGTGGTAAACTGTCTTAAAACCCGTAACGATTTAAATCAGAAGTATATAGGAAGAATTTGAGAAAGAAGATTTCATACAGTAGTTTTTTCGTCATGCGAATGCGAATATACAAACAAATAATAATTCTATAAATAATTATTTTGACGTCTATTACAGCTTTTATAAACACCCCTCACCTAAATTTTGCTTACAGACATAACAAACGTCCAAACATCGTTTCTTTTTTCTTAAACAAGACAACTGCTGAACTATAAATAGTTCCTGTGTCGCGGGGTACTTAACAATTATTCAAACAACGTATACAAATAACATCTAGACTCGTGACAATCTTTAGCGAAACACATAATTTTATATCCCGCGTGGGATTCAAACCCACATCTCTTGGCATAGTGACCACTTAAAGTACTGGGCCATCCAATCACATCTACACAATCTTTCAAAGTTATAATACATACATACATAGATTCACGCCTGTTTCCCAGAAGAGTAGGCAGAGACTACGGATTTCCATTTGCTACGATCCTGACACACTTCACTGGCTTCATTTACTTTCATCATATGTCTCATACACGCTCGCCGGTTTAAGGTGTTCTTAACCTGGTCTTTGTCCAGAACGTCTCCGATTTGATCAAGAGACGTTCGCCTAAGTCTGCCTCTTGCGACTGTTCCATTCACATTAGCCTTATAAACTTTCTTAGTCAGTCTTTTTTCGTCCATTCTTTCTACATGCCCAAATTAGCTTAACATACCCTTTTCTATTCTTGTCACTATATCCACTTTCATGCACTATATACACTTTCATTGGTATATCACTGTTCATTGCACATATAGATTACCAGAAGCTAATTTAATTAAAACCTATTTAATCGGCTGATTGCAAAATTTCATTCATATTATTCAAAAACTTCACAAAGCTCGTTCGAAAACTTGTTTGGAAGAATTTCAATAAACGACATTATACTAATTGGGGAGATTGTACGACAGAAGTATTTTAATAGATTAAAGAACTTCTCTTCCTTTTAACTTTATATGGATTATATTATTGTTCAGTTTTAATAACTTAGAGTTATGGCGTATTTAGGTAAATTATATCTATTTTCACTAAATATAATTGTTTATTTTAGTGAAAACATATAAGTGCATAACAGTATTATTTTGTATATAAGCAGCAATATCTTAGTGGGCTACTGTTAAACTGCCACGCAGAGGTCTTGAACTTTTTGAAGTTATGTGCGTCACCAAATCGTCATCAAATAGTCAATTATCGTTCGGTTTACGTTAAACAAAAACATCGTGAAGAAACCTGCATTTCTAACAGTTCTTTGTAATATTCTCGAAGATATGTGAAGTCTACTAACCCGCACTGAGCCAGTATGGTGAACTGTGGCTTAGAACTTTCCACACTGAAAGGAGGCCCGTGCCCAGAAGTGGGAAAGTTTAATACAGGGCTGGTATTTTTTTACTGTACTGCAAAAATGGCAAATGTGCATACGGCCCGCCTGATGGCAAGGGATTTGTTGTTTTTCTTTTTGTTTTATATTTTAACTTTGTGTAGAGTATCTGATTGATAGTGCGATCTAAATGCATGTCGAGTTTACCAATAATTGGATTTGCATTATGTTTAAGAATATATTTACCTTTGTTAATTCATAAGTTTAAAATGTAAAATCTGTTGGCGAACCTTACAATAAAATAAATTAAATTATCGTAGTTACCAGTTGTATCACTTGTGTGTAGACTACAAGGAAAAAGGATTAAAGATAGGATAAAAGGGAATAAATAATCCGGCCGGCCAGTTCGTCCTCTGTCTCTCATTCAGCCTCCGAAACTTTTACTCTTTTGAATGGTAAAGATGTAAATATGTTTGCACTAAATTTTGCCCGCGATTTCACTCTTATCTCGTGTGGGATTCAAACCCACAGTACTCAACGCCAACAGCAAAGCGACTGTTACGCCAGCCCTGCAGTCATACATAGCTTAAATTCTCCGAACCAATTTCATTATCAGACGACTAGATGTACAGCGCTGAGCTATCCATACATACTTAATATATCACTCGTTCGTACTGAGAACTTCGTGACAGATAAGCCCTATTACTACTTGGAATACTACCTTCCAAAAACTCACATTAATAATATTGCTGGAACAGGCTCTTATGTTCATATCGCTGATCTAAAAACGTGGTCACTGTAGATAAAAAACAAAACGTCGCTAAGCAAAGTCTGCGACTTAAAAATTACAATTACCAAGTGCAACTTAATTAAAAAGTGGCAAGTCGTCTTAGAGCAAAAAAAGCGAATTTGAATTGCAAAGTAAAATACCATTCGGCACACTTGCCCGTTAGCATATTACAAGGGCTTGCAATAATTGTATCAGAAAATGTCTGCCGGCCCCGTTTCGAATTTACATGAGTAATGGAGGAGCGAAATGCAAAGATGTTTTTCACAAGTACTGATTGCTAAGGATGGTGTATATTAAGGAAAAGTATCTGTTAATTAGCGTTTGTTAGCGTTACTTTTTTATAATACATTAGCCTTTGGCTTCTGTAAGATAGACCCACCCTTTCGTAATCAAACGGTCAAACGAATGTCTACTTTTGTAACTGGTTGAATGATTAGCAACAAATCAGTTGTCATAACAATTATGAAAAGATGTTCAGTAACTTAGTGTTTGTATTTCCTGCTTAACTAGTACTTCCTCGTTTGAACTGCTCCAGATGAGCAAATATTGTGCCCTAAACATCTTATATTTATAATAGAGCAGCGGTGGCCTAATGGATAAATCGTTGGACTTGCGACCGTGGTTTCAAATTTCACCCATTGCTCTATTGACAGGAATGTACTCGTAATATACAGCCTAGGTAGGTAGGAGTTAATAAGAATACCTTTGCTACCATATAGCTAGGCAATTTTTAATAAATTAATTACGTGCTATATGCTTACGTATGCATAATTACACTCTGAGTCTTGACGGCAGTAGTACAATTAAGCAGGTGTGTCAGTAAAGCAGTCATATCCATATTTCCATCTACGCAAAATAAGCACGAACTTATACTATATGTAAGTACCAAAGAGACAGATTTCAGAGAGATGATTTAGCCATATTAATATTGCGAAGCAAAGGCAATGCCGTCCCGGCAAAAGCTATTGCCGTCTGCCGCTGCCTTTCGCTACGGCAAACGGCAGATACGAGATAAGTACGCTTCTCTCGCATCTCAATCGCAAATGTATACGCCACTTAAGCTAATATTTCTTTAGACTAAGTAACCGCACAGTTCTTGTGACACAATTAAAGCGTTACTATAGCTACGCGAGGTCTGGCATTTAGTCGCCTTCGTGATTAGTAATTCAAATTGTTCATTAAAAACTTTCTGATTTATTAGTGGGCGTGTTTACGTTTCGTGTTGATTGTTTTTGTGTCAACAGATGTTGGCACTTAAGGTCTTTTGAATTAAACCGTTATATGCTTGGAATATACCTATACATAGATAATGTATATATAATAATATTACCATAGAGCGCGCACTTCAATATTTTCGGACTGTTACATTAAGCGTGAGCAACTTTTGCAAATTTTTGTGTTTAATTTGATTCTAGATTTGATACACAATAATAATAATGTCCTCCGTGCCGAAATTCGATGACGGTGGCTAATTCTAACTGAGACTAGCCGTCTACGCAGGTGGTATAAAGTCCAGTCTATATGCAAACAAAATAGCACGCTACATATTATATTTCCTTACAATTAAAAAAGTTATAAGACCAATGAGAGTTAGAATACCAATCTCTCGCCTAAAAACTAAATGGTTTCACATACTTCATGAGGCACGGAGGTGTGCAACACTGAAGGAACGAAGGTGTGCAACACTAACGGGCTTCTATTGATAATTTATTGAACGAAAACCTAATAATATTTCTTGACTTGACCAAGGAATCAAATCCCAGATCTCAAGCCATCTTATTCACAACCGCTACGCCGCCAAGTCTTTTCAGTATTTATATACATCCAAATAAGTCTCTAAGAGAATACTCTAATAGTGAGAAACAAAATTTTGCCAATAGCAAAACGATCACTCACGCACAACCCTTACAGCTGCCCAAAACATATCTAAAACACACATCACCTAAGTTGTCACCCTACATGTAACCCGACAAGTTGTAAAGTATCCAAAACTATGATGTTGTAAATCGTCCAAGTGAGTCAAGTCCAATCAACGGTGATAAAGCTCATGATTAGGGCCCCGCATTCGCACCACGTGTTGATAATCAAGAAAGTTGGCCCAGACGACGTCAGGGCTACGTGACAACCATTCAGCCAATACGGCACGTGACTGTCGACTAAGAGTAGCGAGGCTATAGATGTGTCAACGGCCTTCTAAGTTTCTACCAAAATATTATCGCGGATTTTCTGTACATATAATAAAATTGTAACTGGTTGATGTCCAGATATTTTATATTTTATAAAATAATTTGAGGGATCTTTATACCTCTTATAAAGATCCCTCAAATTATTTACTTAATATATATAGAAGTCAAAAATAATATTTTATTAATTTTATGTCTATTTGTTTATACACGAATTATGCAAAAACTACCACATGAGATTTAATGCGGTTTTCATAGTTGTGTTGCTAGAAGTCTAACTTAAAATCTGCTGCATGTTTCATCTTGATACACCAAATGCCACGCGTACAAAGTTGCAAAAAAATACTAATATTACTATAAATCTTGATATAAGGAAATACTGCTGCCATGTCTTTGTGTCTGCAAAACTCAAAAAGTAGTCAGTGGATGGTCTTGATTTATTTATATATAAATTAAAAGTTCACAAAGTCTAGAACTATACCCGGTAGACGATAATAGGCTCATCTGCTACTAAGTAGGACCAAACAATGGATATTATACACCTCTGCCTACCCTTTTAGGAATATAGGCGAGAGAAATGTATGCCTAATTATCATCCAATTCCTGCAGCCATTCAATTTGTCCCATCTCTTTCCGCGCGTTCTTATTCCTTACCATAACTGAAATACTGGCACAGTCTGCGTTGCATTATAACTTGGAAGACTCGTGCGTACGTAAACTCGGATTTATTAATGTAAGCTTCTTCTTCGGCCATTCCGTTAGAACTCGCGTAAACCTCCCGATATTACCAGCTTAATCCTGTCTTCGACATACGAATCAGACACTTGATTATGTTCGCTGTTTTATAGATGTAAATAATGGTTGGTACGTGTTAAGATACAGCGGCAATGAATTGTACTGATTCATGTCGGTGTATTTCGGAGTTATTGGTTGTAGATTAATTATTGGCTTGTTACTAATCATTTTAATAACGACACACCAGATTATAAAAGAAAATAACTAACTAATAGTTATACTTAAGCAATGGGTATTGAAAAAATAGCCATGAGTTCCTTAATTAATTCTTATCCTAAGACCTTTGCTGAGGAGCAATGAAGAAATTCTCAATTCTACAGAATATATATTTTTCAATCAACCTTGTGTAGCGGGGATCTTTACAAGCATTCAAACTATAACACAAGCCCAGACTCAGAACAGTGGGCACAGTGGCGAGGATACTAGTCAAACCTCTACGTCATCTGTGTAATCAAATGTTTTTGAAAATGTGTGAGGTTTGACAATTCATACTTAAGACTACAACTTTTCTTTACCACCCTTAAAATTTTGTAACAGAAATGTACCAACATTTCACCACATTTTAAAACTCCATTTTCTTACTGTTAATATGCTGACGATCAAATCAATCGCTTTAAAACGTAAGTGGAGTGCGGCACAAGATTGGCGAGTAGAGAGAAGTACAAACACTTAGCTAGTACATACGTTACCCGTCAGAGTCCATTGACAATCATTAACAGACTATATGAATAAGCAGTAGTCTGTTTAAACCGTGATATAAAGATAGGTTATCGTCCATCTGCCTAAAACAAGTCCTTGAGTATTTCGGCCGTACTGCAGAAACTTACAATCTAGAAAAGTTTGTTGTCGCAATTTGAAAAGAAGAAGACAATGTGTGTCCTTGAATATTATGATCTCTAAAGAAAATAACAATCAAGAAAAGTTGATTGTTTCTGTCAAATATGAAAGAAAAAGACGTGGAATGTAGTCCGATGTAATCATCCTACTAAATTAAATTCTCATATGTATGAAGCTATGCGTACAGCATAGAGATAAAGAAAAATCGATCAACTATTTCCGATATGTTCTTCGAAGTATTGTCGCAGAAGCAGGATTAAAAAAGTACTATTTCCAATAAAACTAGAGTTCTGTTGTACATTTAAAAGCTGCAGTTTCCCGTTCGAGTGTTATTCCAGTGGCCGCTACCTGTTTATCGACGACATCTTTTTCTTTCCCCACTTATTGTCTAGTTTTCTACAAATGTACTGATTTCTTCGCAACCAGCTACAGGTTGAGTTTGAAATGAGAACGTATTTGTAATTCTTTGAAAGTTTTAAAAAGAGAATGCTTGAAATGTAATATTCGTTGTTCTTCTTTTTGAAGATTGAAATTGTCCTTAGTTCTAGGTATTTAGATTTTTCAGTTTGTGTTAAGACTAAGTTAAGAGCACCTTGGGCCGACGAAGCTCGGTTAACTATCCGTTTTTGGCTCTATTAACATGGCCTAAAGCACGAGGAATATATTGCGACTGAATGTAACAAAATCACAGCGCTTTTGCTACATTCAGTAAGATTATAGCAAGTAACAATCCATAGTATCTGGGCACCCAGCTGAAAAATAGACCTGAGTCTAAGTATGCATGTATGCTAGAGTAATATACATAGTAATGTAAAGTTACGTAACCTCGTAATTATTTGAGATGTTTGTAGTAATTTGCTTTACGTGCCGAAAAATATTAAAAATAATGCCTTTGTATTTATATAAAATGTAAGTGTATATAAAATGTAAATCTATTATATAAGACTATTTTGTTATTATTTTATATAACCTGCGATACATAACTGCAAAGTAAATAGAGGCCAGTACGTGTGTACGGTGCAACCGTACATTGCAAAATAACTTTATATTATGTCAGCATTTTCACCACAACGCATTCATAATTCATTAGTTTCATATAAAAATCAGTTCACCACTGGTCATCAACCGCATCGCGTGTAACTCACTATCATTATATCATTTAGCATTTTCTATCAGTTTGTACTTAGCCTTAGAACTTTATCAGTAATATACATATTCTATAACCTATCTCCTCGTATCATTCAATAGCATTAGTCAAAAGGTGTTTGGTACCGTACCACACAACGTGATTTATAAGAGTGGCCTTATGTTTCATGCATCGGGTATCTTCTCATAGGCTCAACCCTTTACCAAACCTAGCAACTAACCTAAACGTAACTTTAGTTACTTAGTAAACTATATAACTATTATCAGTCTATTTTGTGCATAGTTTGGTCAGCGTAAATGAAATTGCAAACCACGCGAGCATAATTTAGTTTTAGATAAAATCTTTATTCTCTAATATCAGTTAACGCTCACCCTATATGGTGGTCGTTTGTGTGCGGTATCTAGACAATCTGTAAGTCAGTTGTGACAGTGTTCGCGCCATTATAGCAAACGCGTCGGTCGCCGAGTTGGTCGGAGGTGCTCGCCGCAAATGCGACTGTCGCCCGCACTTATACAAAAAGTATTGCTTTATAATAATAATCTGTTGCTTCAAATAAAGATTGTTATCACTGTGTTATATTACTGTAAATGCTAAATAATGCTTCTAAAATTTTAGAATAGAATGTGTCTGAGCTTAATGAAAAATGAGCTATTGGTGCATAGTCCACATAAATGACGCGGACGGGCTAACTAATGTTGTCATGGACCTGAATTTGCGAGCATAATATATTATGTAAATTATAAAGACTAATAAAAACTGCATTCTGTCATGTAGAAAGATTCGTAAGTGTTGGTACCTATAGAATATTAATAACTACCAAAATAATAATAATAATAATAATAATAATAACAGACATAACCAAGTAGCCAGGATTATTCATCAGCAACTTGCTCTGAAATACAAACTTGTAGATGTTGAAGTGCCGTACTACAGGTATGTAGCTGAATCAGTTCTCGAAAATGGTCATGTCACGTTGTACTGGGATTGAACTATCATCACAGACAGGACTGTTGTGGCCAACAAACCTGACATTGTGGTGATAGATCGATCAGAGCGCCGTGCAATGATTATCGATGTCACCATTCCGCATGACGGCAATCTCGTGAAAGCTGAAAAGGATAAACAAATGAAATATCTCGATTTAGCTCGCGAGGTTGTCGACATGTGGGATGTGGATTCGGCAATCATTGTGCCGATAGTCATATCTGTCAATGGTCTAATTGCTAAGAGCCTCGATCACCATCTAAAGAGGCTCGCGTTAGGTGCTTGGATCGGAGGTTTGATGCAGAAGGCAGTGCTATTAGATACAGCACGCATTGTGAGGAGGTTCCTGTCTCTGGAATCCTAACCACCGGCAGCTTGGACCCTGTTCCCGATGCCGGTGGGTCGTTTCAATTTTTATATTTTTAAATATGTGTGTTTTTATATTTATATTTAAAAATGTAATAATTAGAAGAAAAATAGTAATAAAGAGAATAATAATAATAAGTATTTATTTCCAAAAACCATACAGCTATAACATACAAAGGAAATTAAACAAATTTAGGATACAAAACATTTAGGAACACTGATACCCATGGTAAGATCTAACTTGAGTTAATAGTATATTATTATTATTAGTAATTCAATATTACGATCAAAATTTGATCATCTAAACTATCGGTAGTGTCAGGATCGAATTTCATCAGAATTAACGTTTGGTCCAACAAAACTAAGCTTTGCAAGAAACGGGCTTCTAAAACCTATCATATTTTATCTATAACATTGAAATAACACTTCAATTTTTATTTGATTATTTAACGAGTTTGTCAGAAATTAGTTCTTACAAATTGCTGCTTACAATTTCAGTTGCGTGCTGAATAAAATGACAACTAAAAACATCCAGACCCGAGAAATCCAGGTTTCATAATTATATAGTTTTTTGTTCGTGAGGGATCGAAGCTACATCATTCAATGTTGTAGCAGAGGCACCACTTAAACCACTGCACCGATACGGTTGAAGAAACAAGACGCCAAAATCACCCAGGCTTGCCACGACTATTAAGATTACTCTTTAGTAATAGTAAAAAGTATACTAATAAAAACAAAATAGGTAATAAAGTATACACCGCGCTTCTATACACTTCGTGAACAAATCATTATTTTTGTCTCGTATTGAAATCGTAGACACAATATATACATACATAGATTCACGCCTGTTTCCCACAGGGTTAGGCAGATACTACGGATTTCCATTTTCTATCATACTGACACACTTCTCTGGCTTCATTCACTTTCATCACATTCCTCATACACACTCGCCGGTTTAAGGTGCTCTTAACCTGGCCTTTGTCCAGAACGTCTCTGATCTTATCAAGAAAGGGCTGACTGACGAAGACACAATACTTGTCATATTAGGTAGCTTGAAAATGTTGACATCGTCTTCATTAAATTTAACATCATAGGGATTGCCCATTGAAGTTTTAGTACCTAGTATTTACTATGAGTGTATGTGTGTAGTAGTGGATAGCAATAACTATGAGCTAAGTCCGCACCTAACTGCTGCTGGCATAAATTTTCGAATTTGCATTAAAAATAATTCCAAACAGAAAATGCACTTACACAAAAAATGATTTCTTCTTTCTTTTCTTTTCGAGTGGTTAGTGGCCAACCTGTCGTCAAGAGTTGTTCAAGCCGCCTGTACGCCTTTGACATGGCTTAACGACTGCTGTCAATGTGACAACAACCGGGTCCGACATTTTACGTGCCCTCTGAAGCACGGGGACGCTCAGATGAAATACCACTGCGGTCACCCATCTATAAACTGACCGCACCCAACGTTGCTAAAAATACTAACTTGTTCATATAAATTCCAGTTAAGTAAATAGCCCATCTTCTTCTCTCTTAGCCTTTATTATTCCCAAGTCACTTGGGGTCGGCTTTTCTGGTCTAACCGGATTTGACTGGATATTAGTTTTTACACGGAGCGGCTGCCACCTGACCGCCGCAACCCGAAGGCTAACGATACCCTAAGGCTAGACCAGTGTCAGGTTATTAGAGGGTACTGACTTTCCCAATAACGACTGCCATGCATGTTCATGACAGCCGGGATCAACGGCTTAACGTGCTCTCCGAAGCACGGAGCAGGCGATAATTGTCAATCAATACGCACATAATTTCGAAAAGTCATATAACATCCGAAAGTCAGAGGTGCGCGACGTGGGTTTGAACCTGAGACCCTCTGCATTGCAGTCTGTTGTCTCCCCACTGAGCTATCGCTGTAGTTAAGTAAATAGCCCATAATAGCTGAATATATGTAGGCAGTAAGGCAGGTGAGTATTGCAACCGGTTTTAGTGTCTTACAAAATAGGAAGTCCAATAGACAAAATGCCGCACTCTACTAGGCACATTTTCAAGACCTCCGTGCTACTGATTATGCCTAAAAACACTTAAAGATCTCACAATTATTCATATGCTTAAAAGCGCACACTTGTCAAAGTACCAATTAAGCACTCTTTACCCATAAAGTCAAATCAACCTTGAATAAACAGAACACATTAATAAAACCTTAGTTTGAGCTGTAATAATACGTACAAAAACTAACAGAGGATTTAGCTCGATAAGGCAGCGATAGCTCAGTGGGGAGACCAACAGACTGCAATGCAGAGGGTCTTGGGTTCGAACCCACGTCGCGCACCTCTCACTTTCGGAAGTTATATAACTTTTCGAAATTATGTGCTTATTGATTGACAATTATCGCCTGCTCCGTGCCTCGGAGAGCACGTTAAGCCGTCGGTCCCGGCTGCCATGAACTTCTATGGCAGTCGTTATTGGGAGAGTGTCGACACAAAAGATCCCACTGGGTCGAAGTGTCGCCGGTCTGCACTGACTGGCCCCCACATAAGATAAGATAACAGAGGATTTAGGTCCCAAATTGTAAAGGACTAATCTATTATACATAAGCAATCGCTTAATAGCACTGAATTTAAATGTAACTTTTTTCCTTTTTATTGTTTTTATTTTTGTGCGTTTTGAAAATATTTCTTTTCATGATATGTGTTAATTTAATGACATTAAATAATTTGTAACTTTTAATACCCCCTATTAAAAGTTACAAATTATTTACATTGCACTGGCTCCTGCAATACAGTTTTTACTAGTGCAAGGGCCAGAGAATGCAAAATTATTGTAGCTTAATTTGTGTTAATAAAAAATTATATAATATATTATTTTTAATATTATTATCGTCTACAGGACCAATTATGTAAAAATCCGACAACACTTTTGCCGCGACGGGATTCAATCCCGGGACCTCATGATTAGCCCAAAGCATAAGCGTAAACTTATGCCACGAGAGTTTAACTTCGATAATAAAGCGTTGAAACGACATAATATACATTACTCTAACTCGGACAACTTAAAGGATTTCGCTATAAGCCCCGAGGTGCTATGAAATTAAATTCGTTTATTTTTTGTTAATAAAAAACTTATGAAGACTTGTGCCATAGAAAGCTACGCGATGGGTAAGTGAAGCTATAAAATATATATTGATTTTATGTTTTACTATAGGCGCTGAGGCAAATCCTACATGAAGAATTTTTTTTATACGCCTAAGGTGGCAAACAAGCTTGCGGCCTACCTGATGGTAAGTGGTCACCGTAGCTTATGAACGACTGCAACACCAGAGGCATCACTTGCGCGTTGCCGACCCTTTAGGAAAGGAACTGGGAAGGAGAAGGAGCGGGAAGGGGGAAAGAGGGTGACTGGGCCTCCAGCACTCTCACTCACCGAGCGAAACACAACAGTAGGAATACTGCTATTTCACGTCGATATTCTGTGAGAGGGTAGTCCCTGGTCGAGCCGGCCCATTCATGCTGAAATCAGCGAGGCTCTACTACGTTAAAAATATATAAATAATAAAAAAATTAAATGAAAAAAATTTTTAAAAATTAAAAAAAACACCAGTTAATACTTTGGAACAACAAGAAAAAGTTTATAAAAACATATGGATGGAGTCTGGCATTGTATGGGTGTGAGACGTGGACACTTACACAAAGGGATAGAGAAATTTTAGAGGCGTTCGAGATGTGGTGCTGGAGACGAATGAAAAAGATTAGCTGGACAGAAATGGTTAGGAACGAGGACGTCTTGGTAAAGATCAATGAAACTAGAACGCTACTTAACTCTATTTCAGCTAGAAGACATAAAATTGTTGACCATCTCTTACGACATGACACTTTTATTAAAAACTTCATTGAGGTAAAGGAAGAAGGAAAGCGTGGTAGAGGAAGGCCAAGAATAAGTTACATTAGTCAGATCAGGGAAAAGTTAGGTGCGTACAGAGAAATGCAAGAAATGGCACTAGTCAGACAGATATGGAGAGACAAGCTACACCGACAAGTCACTTAGACTTAAATAAGAAGAAGAAGAAGAAGTTAATAGTTTTAACATATTTAACGATTTAGAACATACGATTACCTAGTAGTACGTATGCTTGTTGTGCTTGACATGTTTGACACTCTCGAGTTTGATCCGATGCACGCATCTCTGACTGACTGTATGGTATACAAGCATATTAAAGTAATGCAATTCTGAAGGAAAATATTAAGGCAACCTGGGCGGTTTCCACGTTATCTTCGAAGATACGTGACGTCTTCTAACTTGCATTGGTCCTAAAGCCCAAAGTCTTTTACTTTAAGAATGCCCGTTCTCAGCAGCGGGACAGTTCATAAACAGGGCTGATATTTTAGAAGTGTTACAAGCTTCGATAGGCCAAAGTAACTGTATATTATCAGGTAAACTGTATAGTTGTTCTCACCATTGTTGTATAAAATGGATTAGATATTTACTTAGTACTATATTACTTTAACTCTTTAAGTCGACTGTGTATTGCCACCCTAAAAGTGAAGGCCCGTAGTTAATGACGTCCCAACGTCATCTCCCTTAATTGTCTTTGTTGTGGGCACGTCTTAAAATACTTCCAGAATGTTCGGAACTTCGTCTCTCCACCCGAATTACATGGTTTTCGAAAAATAATGGAATTACAGCTTTATATTTGAGACGGATCAAAATTAGTTAATTTAAGCGAGCGAAACTTTTAAGACCGTTTCGGGTTTAATGCTTTGTTTTAAATTTAGATGGTAGATCTTGTGATACAGTACAAGATGAATTGTTTGTTTGAAAGAAAGCTGACTCACTGAGCCTTTTTTGTATGTGCGATATGGTGCATACAAAAAAAACGTCTAAATATTTTTATTTCATTCTGATTTTGCATATGTATCCATTGTTTTAAAGATTACTAGCTATTTTTAGCTGGGCTGCCCTCTGACTTTTTGAAGCTATCGCTTGCTATAACGGTAAAGAAAAACATCGTGAGAAAACTTGCATCTCTGGGAGTTCTCGAAGATAATTTATGTATAATCGATCAATTAGCACTGAGCTAGCGTGGTAGACTGGAAGAGGCCAGTGGCCAGCTGTGAGACAATTTACAAACAGCGCTGAAATTTTTTGGCAGAGATGTATTACATCTATAATTCGCCAGTTACGAGTACATTTTAAGACCCACAATAGGCAGCGAATCGATTGCCTTCTACTATCACACTTGGGAACGCGGAGATTTTTAATTTAATCATGTGTAGCTATTAAAAATCAGAGAATTTGTCATTTAATATTGAAAAACATGATACTATATTGAAGCAAAAGTAAACCAAACGTAAACACCTAGAAAATGAGGTATTAAAGTCCCATTTACCAAATACCAGTGACATTTTCTTCAGCGAGGTGTTATGTAACAAAGAAGAACCACACGCCTTTGTACCGCAAATGCTTCTTTGTATAACACCGAGGTGCTAATATTGGAGAATATCGGGTGTGAACACGAAAAGATAAAGCTTTTGCTATCCAAAATGATCCTGGACTAAAACTTTAAATGGAACTGGCTTTTCTATTACGCATATTCGTATAGCAATTTTATTAACTGGCTAGTTTTGTCCACGATTTTGCTAGCCTAATTTCTACGGGATAGTGTATCTGGATAAAAAGTATCCTATGCTAAGATCCTGAACTATTTACGTATCAAGGTTTTATCCAAAAGTTCTACAGTTTTCGCGTGATTGAGTAAGAAATCAAAATATGTTCACAAATATCACATTTTAAATAATAGAACGATTTTGTCAGTCAAGAAATTCTCAGAACAGCATGGAGTGTGGAATTTTGCTCTATAGACGGCAATAGACTGGCCCTTAGTCAAAGTCAAAAATCATTTATTCATCTAGGTCACAAAGTAACACTTATGAACGTCAAAATATATAGGCTAGTGAGTTTACTAAGTTACTGAAGCTACATTTAGGTTAGTTGCTAGGTTCAGGCAAAGAGTTGAGCCTATGAAAAGAAACCTGCAAGAAACTCACGGCCGCACTTCTAAATCGCCAATTTAATATAATTTCAGTATTTTACAACACAGATTAACAAGGTTTTGCAGCCATTATGCCATATACTACTGACTATTAAGTGGGACCTAATACCATAGCTGTCAATATGCAGGATTATAGCTAACTTCATACCAAATTTTGGTCTCTGTCAAGTAAATAACAAAATTGAAAGAAAGAAATTACGCCACAGTAAGGCATAAAAAATATAAAACGCGATTAAAAAAGTGAGTTCAATTAATTATGTATGTGAAAGTATCTCATACCTGCAGCAATAAGGAGATCAGTTCAACATATATCAGTATAGTTTCCAAGTACAGGTACCTGGCGCTGGTTTTCAACTGAATCCTGTAATATTGACAAATTAATGCCAATGAAAGTAAAACGTTAAAAAAGTATAGTCATAAAAACAAAATAAAATAGTAATAATTCTAACTATCCTAAATATCCTAGCTTTATAAATGCGAATGTGAATTTATTTGTTATAACGCTTTTACGCCTTAAGACTGCGCCGAGCGTAAGACAGATAATGACAGAGCTCGTGCGGCGCATATTCAAATCGGCGTGCGGCCGCCATAGTCAAATTATATGGAGGATTTGAAGTACTTTTTTGATAAATATGTATCGTTATTGTCATCCAATAACTTAAATATTTGGGACGGACAAATTGTAATATAACTATTTATGTTTCGTTTAAGCTGTAAAATAGGATAGATTTCTACTGTTATAATCTAAAAATCACGTAAAAACAAATTTACGTAATTTTGTAGGCGAAAATATTAATTATTTTAAGATTTTTACACGGAGTAATTGTAAACACTTTCATTGTTATGGTAAATGTATATTTTATATTTGTATTAAACAAAATGTGTTAATTTTATTCACTTAACTGTGACTGCCTGTTTTGGCACATTTCGCTCGGCGCAGTCTTAACCACTCGATCGATCAGCATGAAATTTCGCATACACGTTATCACAGGTACATACATATATATCTCTAGTTATATACTGGATATAGGGTAACTTTTAGCTAGAAAGAGGATTGTTACTTTTTTTTTTTTTTACGTGGGGGCATGCATGACGCATACCCCTCCGCGGGGGCGGGCGGAGGGGTTATGTCGGACTCGCCGGGGTAAAAGAAAGATGGTAAAGATGTTAAAGTACCTCCCGGAATACCGACTAAACCTACCACGGTGTTCCTCGACAAAACCACTATCGACGGGGCCGCGCGAATCACTTTCGCATGCGGTCGCGACCCCGCCGAGGATACGGCACGCCGTATGAAACGGCAGGCCACTACACGAAAGACCTACCCTATAGGCACATCTAAAAACTCCCTACTGTCCCCCCTAGAGGGGAGACGGACTCGACACAGAGGCGCGCGTGGGAACACGCACGCCGCCTCTCGGACCTGGTGCTGAACGGATGGCGGGCAGGCCCACAAAGCCCGCCACCCCCAGGTCAATCCTCAGGGTGGCTGGAGGTCGTCTCGCGCCCTCCGGCGCCCGGCTCTGCGGTTGGGGAGAGGGTTCAAACGCTCCCTCTCCCGCTCCGCCGCCTCCTTGATGGAAATGACTTCCTCACAAAAGGAGGCGACGGCGTTCCACGACCTCTCACTCCGGACCATAGACTGAACTACGGCCGGGAGCGAGAGGGCAACCAATCCGACTGCCGCGATCAACTCACGGCGCTGCGATGCCCAGGCGGGGCAAAACGCCAAAGTGTGCAGCGCCGTGTCCTCAACAACGTCGCGGCAGTCGCCGCAGTGGTGACAACCGGGCGTCTCTTGCCGGCGTATACGACACAGGAACTGGCCGAAACAACCGTGGCCAGTCATTACCTGTGTCAGCCGGAAGGTGAGGGCGCCATGGCGCCTCTCCAGCCACTCCTCAAACACGGGACTTACCGCCACGATCGTAGCGTGCCCGAAGAGGATTGTTACTAACCTAACCTACATTGTCACGAGCAAAGCCGCGGGAAAAATCTAGTAATAATACATATAATAGAATTCTTCACATCAATTTTTTTTTTAATTTAATATACGGCATCTAACGAGAAACAACAATTCCGACATCTCAAACTTTATTCCAAAGAGTTTATCAACACTTAATTAGCGCGCACATTATCGAACTAACCCTCAAAATTCCACACGTAAATCAAATTCCTCTCATTCTTCCTTCATTCACGTTCAATCAATTTGAACATAAGATTTTGACGCTTTCATGTAATCATTCAATACGTCGTTAAGACGTAAACCAAGTAAACGTAATATGCCGTTAAGAAGGACGTCACATTGACGCAATCAGTGTAATGAGCCTAATTAAGACGAGGGCCTCTAATTACCGAGCACTGATTGAAACCGCGTCTCATTCTAATGAGAAACTGAATTTCAGATGTAATTGCCTGTAATTGGTAATACAGATATTATATTTTGTGTTCAATCTATATCTATAATAATCTTTACTAATATTATAAAGCTGAAGAGTTTGTTTGTTTGTTTGTTTCAACGCAAATCTCAGGAACTACTGGGTAGAATTGAAAAATTACTTTGGTGTTGGATAGCCTATTTATCGAGGAAGGCTATAGGCTATAAAATATAACGCTACGAACCATGAGGGCGGCGCAGTAACGAGTAACATAGACGATATATTATTTAAAAAAGTACTGTTTTACTTTACCTTTAATGTTGAATAAACGCGTATAATATGTAAAAGCGATGTCTAAACAATTGCCACGAAAAAATATCTTCGGTTATTCGACTATTGTAGCGGTAGTGAATGTGACTGCTGCGCATGAGGTCTCGGGTTCGAATCCCGGGTCGGGCCAACGAAAAGTTATTAGGTTTTTCTGCCAAGAAATGTCAATAGCAGCCCGGAGTTAGGAAGATGGCGGTGTTAGACATCCCCATGCCTCGGAAAGCACGTAAAGCCGTTGGTCCTGCGCTTGATCTCTCTTCGGTCGTGTCGGATTACCGTCCCATCGAATCATGAGAGTTAGGGGGCAGAGAGTGAACTTGTGTTTGCGCATACGCTTGTGCACACTATATATATATATATATATATATATATCCCCTGCGTAGATGGCTAGTCTCCGTTAAGACTGGCCCCCGTGGCCGAAATTCGATCTGGAGGACACATGATGTATAATAATAATAATTATATTCTACCACATACACACAACACCATCTAGCCCAAACTAAGCAGAGCTTGTACTATGGATAATAGACAATGACGCAGGTCCTCACCGGGCATGGATGCTTCGGGAGGTACTTGTGTCGTATAGGCCGGGAGGAGACGTCTTGCTGTCACCACTGCGGTGACGGCCCCGAGGATACGGCACTGCACACACTCGTGGAGTGCCCAGCTTGGGAGGAGCAGCGCCGGTCGTTAACCGGGGCACTGGGTGTCCAAATCCTCTCGCTGCCGGCAATGATACTGTCCATGGTCCGGCGCGAGGGTGCATGGGAGGCCGCCGTCACCTTCTGCGAGGCAGTGATGTCCGCGAAGGAGGCGGCGGAACGGGAGAGGGAGCTGGTCTCTCCCCACCCAAACCGCAGGAGACGTCCAGGGCGCCGCCGTAGGGCGCGCGCAGACCTCCAGCCACCCTAGGGGGCGGCCTGCGGGCGGTGGACTTGGGCAGTCTGCCGCCCGAGCAGCACAGGCCCGAGAGAGGGGCATAGGTGTTCCGCGCGCCCCCCTCAGTGGAGGGGAGGGCTGTACCATCTAGTCCTCCCCCAAGCAGCTGGGGCCCGCCTATTCACGTGGCGGGCCAAGACCTGTCGGTGTCGCGGTGAATGCTAGCGCGAATCCCGTGGCACCGACACTAGGTACCGGAGAAACGTCGTCAGGGGTTTAGTGGGTATGGGGCCGGCTTTTCTGGCTCGAGTCCCACACACCCGCGCCCTGCCCGGGCGCGGACGGTGCGTAAAAGCATTCCCCTGACGTTAAAAAAAAAAAAAAAAAAAAAAAAATTGGATAATAGACAATAGATAAACATACATATATACTTTTGCCTGTAAATACATACATATTATACATAGAAACACCCAGACCAAGACAAACAGCCATGTTCATGCACACAAATGTTTGACTTGTGCGGGAATCGAACCAGCGACCTCAGGCGTGGCAGTCAGTTACACTAACCACTACGCCATCGAGGCCGACAAATGATGAGCAATAGCGTGCATCTAATTACAGTAATCACCTTTTAGGATTTACTCTATAATTTCTATGACCCCTGCGCTTATTATATTGTTAAACTAGATTTTGCCAGCGGCTTCGCTCGCGTAGGTAATGGTACATAGGTTAGGTTAGTACCAGTGTTTTTTCTGGATGTAAGGTATCCTGTATTCTTGTCTGTTTCCCTGACAGTGTGTATGCGATATTTCATGATTTTCGATCGAGTATTTAAGGCGTGAAAGTGTAACAAAGAAACTAAAAAAGAATCTCACATTCACATTTATATCTAATATTAGTTAGGATATTCTATTACATAATATAATCAATATTTTTAAATGTTTAATGCATTCAAACAATTATTATTATTGTTACAATTTACAAATAATAATTTATATTTGAACTTTCGAATAATTCGAAATTCTATTTGAAACTCGCCGGTGGTTAGAACTGCGTAGAGCTTTGTATAACGTTCAAGCACTGTATAAGTATATACACAGCATGCATACAAACATACACCGACACTTGAACTGCCTCGACGGGGTAGATTAAAGTAGATTACATCTACAAAACTTGATTCAAAAAATGAATCCTATTACCTACAGGAATTGTTATCAGTAATAATAAAAATTTAACTATTCATTTTAGTTATAGTTAATATCCCATTTCAATATTATATTGCGTGTTTAACATTTTAACCATTATAATATTAAAATCGTTAAAGCTAGTTAATTAGCTATAATGGAAATAATAACAATAAAACCAATAGTTATTACTTAATTTGCCGTTCATGTTTAAATATATTCGACCAAATACCTAATTGCAATATATAAAATCAACAAGTCCCTGATCATCTCGAAACTTACGTAAGAGAGAACGTTTATTGTTAAACCAAGTCCTTACGAAACTTAATACAAGGCCTGTGGATTTACCCTTATGGATAGCATCTTTTCTATACTAATATTATAAAGAGGACAGATTACATTCTTTGTTTGTTTGCTTGTTTGTTTATTTCTAAGATTTTAACTCAATAACTGTACAACCGATTTTAAAAATCTTTCTCCTTTAGAAAGCTTTATTATCAGCGAGTAACACAGGCTATATTTTATTTAAAACAACTGAGAATCGCCAATGAATTGCCGTAAATCTTAAAGTTCGAAAAAATTGTTCAACTAATATGCAAAGGTCACGTGATACCACGTGACCTTGAGGTCACAGGTCAAAGGTCATAGTCATTTCGGGGGTATATCGACTATGCTGAGTCGAATGGCGTTGACCGCGAGTCTCTAGCTCTTACGGTTCTTGAGTTGAAAGTTGTATAATAGACAGACAGACAGAGGGACGGACGGATAAAGGTGTTGTATAAGAGATTTTTCGATCTCTAAAAAGTACTGAAATTAAACTACTATATACGGATATTATCGCGTTATTTATTTGACACTTTATTACATAATTTTGAAAACTGTTATACTACTACTATTATTAAACTTTACTAATTTTTAAGCTAATTGAATTATTATTAAAACTATTGAAACTATTTAGATTGAATTTAATTTTACACTTTCCCCATCGTTTCGGTTGCTTTTCAGCAGCCATGGTCACGGGGAGACTAAGATGGCAGTTGTCTCAATGTTCCAGTGTAGTTATTTCATAGTACTCGAACATAATTTAATCATTGGTGTTTCTATTTACGCAGAATGAGCTCAAAGTATCATGAAGTCTAGCTGTGGTTTGCTTCTTCTTAGGTTTGACTATTTTTATTACTGGATCCCAAGCTGGTGGAACATTCCAACCATCTTCTCTATTAAAATTAGGATGTTTTTTTAATTCAATAGCCTCGCGAAGCATCCTTGGTAGGAATCGGTGTTCTTTAGCGAGAATCTGTTGTTTGTCAAATCTCAGGTAGTGGTTGGTCCCCTGTTGCACATGTTCACACACAGCAGACTTCAACGAGCGTTGGTGTTTTACATCAGCTATGTGTTCTTTTATGCGGGTGCCTATGTTTCTCTTGGTTTGACCAATGTATGAGAGTCCGCAGTCACAATCTATTTTATAGACCCCTGCATCTTGTAAAGGTAGTTGGCACTTGACGGATGGTAAAAATTGAGTTATCTTCGTTGGCGGCTTGAAGTATGTGTTGATTGAAGCTCGCTTCAAGATGTAGCCAATCTTGTCAGTGACACCCCTTACATTAGGCAGTATAGCAGGCTGGCGCTCGACTGTGGCTGGCTTTTCTCGGGATCTGTGACAGCGGCGCGGCTGTTGGAGCTTGTTGTCTTGCAGTACTGGTTTGACATGTTGAAGCTCGGCGTCCAGGTGTTTCTTGTCACAGATTCCATGGGCTCTCTGAAACAAAGACATTCCCACGGTAGCTAACTGTTTAGGATGGTGGTGAGATTCACCGTTTATGTACCTATTTGTATGGGTCTTTGCCTATATACAGTGTGGCTCAAAGTATGATCAGGATTCCTGATGACAAGTACATCTAAGAAAGCTAATGAATTATTTGCCTCTAATTCCATAGTAAATTGGATGTTATTATTAATGGAATTAAGATGTTCTAGGAATGCACTTGCACTATCTGTTGGTAATATTGTAAAAGTATCATCTACAAACCTAATATTGTCTTCTATTTACGCGAATATTATTCATTGAAATTAAACTGCTATATACGGATTTTATCGCGTTGTTTATTTGACACTTTATTACAAAATTTTGAAAATTGTTACACTACTACTACTATTAAACTTTACTAATTTTTAAGCTAATTAAATTATTATTAAACTATTTAGATTTAATTTATTTTTACACTTTCCCCGACGTTTTGGTTGCTTTTCAGCAGCCATGGTCACGGGAGACTAAATTAAATCTAAATAGTTTAATAATAATTTAATTAGCTTAAAAATTAGTAAAGTTTAATAGTAGTAGTAGTGTAACAATTTTCAAAATTTTGTAATAAAGTGTCAAATAAACAACGCGATAAAAGCCGTATATAGCAGTTTAATCTACAAACCTCTTATAAATCCTGGGTGTGATGGGGGCAGTATGTAAAGCTCGAGCCTCGAAGTCCTCCATATATATGTCAGCAATTAT
Organism: Catocala fraxini; assembly: GCA_930367265.1. Taxonomy (NCBI): domain Eukaryota; kingdom Metazoa; phylum Arthropoda; class Insecta; order Lepidoptera; family Erebidae; genus Catocala; species Catocala fraxini. Next base: position 27,453,425 of record OV884027.1, on the reverse strand, counting down.
GTAATAAAGTGTCAAGTAAATAACGCGATAAAATCCGTATATAGTAGTTTAATTTCAATGAATAATATTTGCGTAAACAGAAGACAATATTATCTAAAAAGTACTGTTAATAACATAACCTAATCTACTTTTACGCGAGCAAGTCATAATATAAAGATATTCTGGCAATTTTCCGCTGTTTTTCAATATAGATAAGTAAAACAGCCTTTCAGTACAAGTAATAACTAAGGAACAGCTCGTTTGCAATCACGGCGTTTGATCTGAGTTCTCGGACGTGATAAGAATCCCATATTTCAGTAAATCGATTCTTTATAACAGCGGAGCGCCTGATAAAAAGTTAATGGCAAAGTTGCATTGGCGAGTTTTCTTTCCAGGTGTTGTAATTCTATAAGGATGTTTACATGAATATTTACAGCATAAAGCACATGTTAACTTACTCCTACGAGGATATCCAAGCATGTATTAAGGTAATTAAAAACTGCAGCTTAGCAGGTTTTGATATATTATAATTCCATCAGGCGCTTTTACATTTATAAATTCAATATTATTCTAGGTAGGTACACATCACAAAGACATGTGTGTGCTCAGGAGTAATAACAGAGGAGTACCTCACAATCACGGCGTTTGATCGGAACTCGCAGACGTGAGCCGAATGCCATACATCAACACGTGGATATGTAATATCGAACCGAGCTCCGAGATGGGAATGAGTGAAATGTGTTTCTATTGGATTTGAAACTGCCTCAGTAGTGAATTCGACTCTTATGCATGAGATCTCAGGTTATATACTGAGTCATGCAATGTCCTATGGCGTTTTTCGTAAAGGAATTCTCATTAGCAGCTTTGAGTCTGGGTTAAGACTATGTATGCATGCTGTATAGCTCAGCTAATCTGCACAATCTGTCAACGAAGTTTTTTTTTTATAGTGTCGCGGCAAAGTGATTGTAACGGACCCGATGGAAAGCCCAATTACAGTCCAGAGACAGTGACGACGAGGAGAAGATAGAATGTCTTCTAGCCGTCGTCAGTGTCAAGCCGGTCTGACCAGATGCTTCTTTACACTAGTTTTGAAGGACCCAATGTTATAGAAGAGAGAACACATGTGCCGAAGACCGTTCCAAAGTTGAGATGTGGAAGAAACTATCAGCTAATTAAGCAGTTCTATCCTTACAATAACCGGATACAATAACAATAACTGGTGGTTGTGGGGCAAAATATGCAAAGAAAACATGATTGTTTTAGACTGATCATTAGTGTGTTGTATAAATTAGCTAAAGAGCTGTTAGCAGATTCATCATCATCATCGGGCTATAATAGTCTACTGCTGGACATAGCCCTCCCCTAATGAGCGCCATAGCGCCCTGTCTTCGGCTTGCCGCATCCAGCATCTGCCTGCAGTCTTTCGCAGATCGTCATCCCATCTGGTCGGAGGGCGTCCTACACTACGTTTGCCGAGTCGCGGTTTCCACTCAAGAACACGTTTACCCCAGCGGTTGTCGGTTCTTCGCGCGATATGACCAGCCCACTGCCACTTCAGCTTGCTAATTCTCTGAGCTATGTCGATGACTTTGGTTCTCTGTCGGATGTATTCGTTACGAATCCTATCCTAAGTTAGCAGATTACATAAGTAGAAAAATTCCCGATTGTCCATTATTACGTGACAGATATGTATGTAAGTCAGCTCATCCGGACAGACTCCCTTGCAAAAATCTGGCGAATAAGCAGTACACTGGATAGTATTACAGCATCTTGTGCGAGCGAGTAAGAGTATCTTTCTTTTAAGCAAATTACTGTTTCTCGTTATTTACCAGTAATTTTTACCTTTCGGAAAAGATGTTAGTTTTTCATGCCGTTTCGTATTTTTGTAAATAATATGCATTTTTATTAAAGATAACATTAATTGTGTGTCAGGTTGAACGTTGCCGCGTTTGCTATCTTAGATATGTAGTTGATCAATTTACGACATTTACGATTAAAGGTTCAATAATAGATAAAAAGAATGCTGGTAAACCGCTATCCATCTAAGAAAGCAACCGCGCTGGCTTTGCTCTATGTAGCGCACAATTCTTGTAGCTTCAAATGAAAAATGCATTTTATTTACAGAAATACAAAACAAAATGGAAAACAAATATCTTTTCCGAAATAAATAACTAAAAGCGTTTGCTACTCGACCGGAGGGCGGCGGAAGAGAGGAGTGGCGGTGTTTCCGGTATGTGACGTCAGCAGCCAGATGTGGCGCCGCTTCCGGTCGGTCACGGTCGAACCGCTATATTTGATACAACTCTCGTTCGTATCTATAATTGTTGTTTTTTCATATCTTTTCCTTTTTATGTTCTAGTGATATATTATACAAACATCCTAACTAATAAAAATGCGAATGTGTGTTTGTTTGTTACAACAAACCACTCATCATACAACCAATAATCATGCAATTTTGCATACACGTTGTCAGGGGAACAGAAAAGACCATACGATAACTTTCATCTGGAAAAAAAATTATTTTCTTTTCCCTTGACAACCTGTATGCAAATCTAACCTAACCTACATTTAGGTACGCGAGCGAAGCCGCTGGCAAAAACTAGTATGAAATAATTATATCTTCGTAGTTATATTCCTAATGTATTATAACGCCACTTACATATATAATAAACTTGTCCCTTACAGAAGAAAAATTCCCCACCAGTCTTAAAATATCCGTCGTAAAACCTCTGTTCAAAAAAGGTCTTAAAACAGATATGAACAACAAAAGTTTTTGAAAAAAACATGTGCATAAATGTCGGCCTCAATGGCGTAGTGGTTAGTGTAACCGACTGCCACGCCTGAGGTCACGAGTTCGATTCCCGTACAAGTCAAACATTTGTGTGCATGGATATAGATGTTTGTCTTGGTGTTTCTATGTATAATATGTACGTATTTACAAAAAAAAAGTATATATGTATGTTTATCCATTGTCTAGTACCCATAGTACAAGCTCTGCTTAGTTTGGGCTAGATGGTGTTGTGTGTATGTGATAGAATATTATATTATATTATTATAATATTTATAGTTGTCCAGCTAAGTCGCATGTGAAAGGGCGCTCTCTGGAGGCTCCCGAGCCTATTGTTTCATTTGTTATTGTTCACTTGTGCTATACCCTAAGGATATACAGGTAATATATTTTATATTACTACGTATCACCTATGTACTACGTTTATTTAATCTATCTTATGCTAACACACACATGTAAGCTGTTGGCTTGACAATTTGAAGGAGCCTGATATCAACGATTTTAAGGATTGTTGCCTGTCTGTATGTTTGTGCCGGCACCACGCTAAAATCACTAAAGGGATTTAGGTGTTGTCTGCACTCTTTCGTAGGTTAGATTTCAACTTAAAATTTAAGCTATAATTTTTCAAATTCCGTTTAGTAGAACTGGATATAATATGATCCATACGCACGCACGATACGCACACGAAATCGTTGGCAAATACCACGCGGCGAATTTACAGACAAAAGCAAGTTTTATAATAAAAGCCGAAAATCAGTCCAAATAAACCCACTTCAAAATATAATTACATGGTGTTCGCAAACACCGAATTACTTTAGTAATAAAATTAATGACACAATAAACTTTATTGTCAACACCATAATAATTTTTGACTTGTAAATGAGGCCATTTAACTGATTAATTCTATCGTTATGATCCAACTGAATTGTTTTATGTAAATTTTTGTAAATCGCAAAATATTACAGCCATTTATAGTCCTCTTTTATCAACAAGGTACGCAAGATTTAAATCGATTCATTTCGAGTTTAAGTACGGTATAATTTTAGCTAATACCTAATATGAATGTGACGCTCAGGATTATCTTAATTTGTACCTATTAAAAGTATAACGACAATATCTGTCTTTTTAACGTATGTTGGAGAGTTAACACTAGAAAATATTCTAATAATACTAAATTTTGTCCGTGGTTTCGCTTGCGCAAATGTAGGTTAAGTTAGTTACCGTTTTTTTTTCCTGATTTAAAGGCACCCTATTTCCGTTTCTGTTCCCCAAACAATGTGTATGTGAAATTTTAATAAAGGCATGAAAGCGTAACAAGCAATCAAACAAATTCACATTCGCATTTATAATATTAAAGTTGGAAAGATGCATGTCGACCAAAAAAAATGTGTTTAGTCCGTCTTTTAGATTAGTATAAAATATTGGACACGAATTTTCTTTAGTCGCACAAACTAATAACTACGAAGACACAACGCGTTTAAATTTCGTGTTACGTCACTAGCCGGTAAAAATTTTATAAGACAGTGACGTCACAAGCCCCTTCTCCTGAACTTTAATGCATTGTATATTAGTAACTTTTAATTGTTTTGATAAAACAAAAAATAGGTGTCTGATACTTTTTGCTTATCTAAAAGATGGACTAATTAGAATCACTTATTTTTAACCCTGTCAACATGGACTTACATATAAAGATATATATATATATATATATATATATATGACAATTTACAACATATATTTATAATAGAATAAATATAAAAAATTGTCTAAAATATAATAATAATATAATAATATAATATAATATTCTACCACATACACACAACACCATCTAGCCCAAACTAAGCAGAGCTTGTACTATGGGTACTAGACAATGGATAAACATACTTATATACTTTTTTTTTTGTAAATACATACATATTATACATAGAAACACCCAGACCAAGACAAACATCCATGTTCATGCACACAAATATTTGACTTGTGCGGGAATCGAACCCGCGACCTCAAGCGTGGCGTTCGGTTACACTAACCACTACGCCATCGAGGCCGACTAACAACAACTGTGTCTACAGTGAATTGCCAGCACTCAATGACGTTCAGCCAAGTGTGGTACAAGACAATACAGTAACTACTCATAAAATTTTGTGTGAGCTGTAAATACCAACTTGTTTGTTTTATCCGTAAGTAAATTAAGACGAAGACTCGTTTTTAGATTATACACAATTATTATTCCGTGTTAATACGTAACCTAAATAACAAATGTAGTACCATACATACAGATTAATCTTCAACTAACACACCAACATCAAACACACTCTAAAACCCACTTCACAATTTCATTACGTACATTCGTAACTAAACGCTAAGTAGAAAATTAAACATCTTCGTCGCTCGCTTGCGTAAACAAGTACTTATAAACCGGATTTTCTAGTTCATCCTTCAGCCCTTAACTTTATCCAGTATACCTTTGAAGGGAGTCTATCATTGATCCGGGATAAGATAAGGATCCAGTTATAAATGGGACCGAAGCGATAATCTTCAAAATTTAAATAATCCCCGACTTTTCGCCAAGTTTCAAGAGACTGAGAACGTGTAATTTTTTTAAGAGACACCCGCTTTGAATTTTGATTTTGTCTCGCTGGTTTTATGTAATAAACAGATTATATTTAGTTATTGGTATAAGAATTGATAGTTTGGTTTTTCGAAGTCATGTTTTAAATAGGTAGGTAATTATCACTTTGTCAAACGGTAAAAAATACATCGTGAGAAATCCTGCACGTCTGAAAATTATTCATAATTTGCTCCAAGAGATTTAAAGTCTGCTAACCCGCACTGGGCCAGCGGTCATGTGGTCCTGTTCTCAGTTTAAACGGCTAGGTTATGTCTAACCTTTCTCAAACAGAGAAGAGGCTCGTACCCAATAGTAAAAAAGATTATAAAGAGAGTTGTTGTTATTCTGAGGTACTTAATGTAGACGATTATCACGGTAAGGTCCTAACTTATTAATTTTTAGCGTGCCGTACCCAAAGAGTACCAATAGAACCCTATTACTAAGACTTCGTCATGTGACTGTCCTACCTATAAAGGCACTCCTAGCTATATATAAAAGGATTTTTTGAGCTGGTTATAGTTAATCAGCGACGTCTCCGTGCTTCTATATACGTGGGAGTCGTAAGCCCGACTCATATTTGCCGGTTTTTATTAATTACTATTAGCTATAATCACGCCAAGTTTGAAGCACATATTATATTAAGATGTTATATGGTTTTGCGATTAATAATTTAATTAATTTATTACTACCAAAAATAAAAAATAAAAGCAGCGATAGCTCAGTGGGGAGACCAACAGACTGCAATGCAGAGGGTCTCGGGTTCGAACCCACTTCGACTTTCGGAAGTTATATGACTTTTCGAAATTATGTGCCTATTGATTGACAATTATCGCCTGCTCCGTGCCTCGGAGAGCACGTTAAGCCGTTGGTCCCGGCTGCCATGAACATCTATGGCAGTCGTTATTGGGAAAGTCAGTACCCTCTAATATCCTGACACTGGTCTAGCCTTAGGGTATCGTTAGCCTTCAGGTTGCGGAGGTCAGGTGGCAGCCGCTCCGTGTAAAAACTGATATCCAGTCAAATCCGGTTAGACCAGAAAAGCCGACCCCAAGTGACTTGGGAATAATAAAGGCTAAGAGAGAAGACTACCATAAATAAAATATAAATATTGAAATATGATTTACTTGTACAAGCAGCTTTATATTTCAAAGGATTTAACAATACCTTTTATATAATTATACACTTTGTATATATAAAATATAGCTTACTGGGAGACCGTAGGACTGCCACGTAAAGGTTTCGAGTTCAATCCTTAGGCTTCGTGTTTTCGAAGTTATGTGCGTATTCAATATATGAAGTCTGACAACCCATACTAGGCTAGCTTGGTAGACTAAGCTAACTCGTCTCAAACTAAGACAAGGCACGTGCCCAGCAGTGTGACTGTCTTTATACAGGCCTGGTCTAAACCAGTCTCAACAAGTTGACAGTAACGATTCAACAGATTTATCTTCCACGCTACAATTTCCGTTAGCAGTCGCTACCCAGAATTTGTTTATTCATCGGTAGTAGATGCTTTGTAATGCTACTAACTCGCTTACAATGTCAATATTTTTATTCTTTCTTTGTATCGTTATGTTCACCTTTGTACCTGTCTGCCATTCAGTGTTTCGATCCAAACATCCTGCGATTGTTCCACGATCGTTGATTTCTTTGATTTGTTTTGAATTACTTTGAATATTGTGGAAATAAATATACGGACTAATATTATAAATGCAAATGTAATGTTTGTTTGTTACGCGATCACGCCTTCGCACTATTATTATGAAAAGTCGCACAGGACATAGAATACCTTTCATCCAGAAATAAAGTACTATTTTCAAGCGAAGCCGCGAGCAAAAGTTGGTAATGGTCTTTTTTCTAATTTAAGGGGCTTTTCCCAAAACTTTAATATACCATTTCTATTAATTAATCTATTTTTTATTAATTAAATATTATTTTATTTGCCGTCACTAGAAGAATATTTCCATCAATTTGGCTATATTAATTACTAGTGTCATAATTTTGACAACATATCTGATAATTTTAAATGATAAATTAATACCAACGCTGCGTTGTCGTCTCCGAACAAAATATCGTTTATGCTGAAAATTTTACAACCCAATCTCACATTCGAATGTTGATTCGTGCGGTGTAACTGTATTATTGACATCACAATATTCTAATAATAATGAAATTATTTAATGATGTATTGATGAGTCTTGGCTTCTTTATCAAGGTAGCAAACATACGTATGGCACACCAAAGGTTTACTGGTTACCGTATATATGAAAGTGTTTACCACATGAGAGATATCGGACGTGCTTTGCATTCCTTAAAAATAGGACTTTTTTGTATAGATTTATGGAGCCAAGAGACTCTATTTACCACACAGTGTGATCACTGCCACTTATGCTTGCAGCACACTCCTTTTTTAAGGGTTGCGATCATAGACTTATATTTTCGCTATGATTGCAATTTTCTGCAGGGCGAAGGTACTAGCTTAATATCATATCTACATTTTGATTATTTCACATTGGCTCAAATAAGGCGGCATGAAAGTGGATATAGTGACAAGAATAGAAAAGGGTATGTTAAACTGGTTTGGGCATGTAGAAAGAATGGACGAGGAAAGACTGACTAAGAAAGTTTATAAGGCTAGTGTGAATGGAATAGTCGCAAGAGGAAGACCTAGGCGAACGTTTCTTGATCAGGTCGGAGGCGTTCTGGACAAAGGCCAGGTTAAGAGCACCTTGAACCGACAGGCGTGTATGAGGAATGTAATGAAAGTGAATGAAGCCAGAGAAGTGTGTCACGATCGTAGCAAATGGAAATCCGTAGTCTCTGCCTACCCCTCTGGGAAAGAAGCGTGAATTTATGTATGTATGTATGGCTTAAATAATATTCGATAGTATGTTATTATAATAATGTAACCAACAATAGAGTAACGATGCATTCAATTAATGGAATACATCCGAATCACTCAAACATTCCAACAATCGGCTTGCAAAATTTACTCAATATTTGAAAAGAAAACATAACAAAATGATATAACATTCGTTCTGGTGATATATTCCTTGTATCGTTACAAGTTGTGGCGGCAATTCGCAATGTAGGAATTCCATTCACGCTCTCTAGTTTAGGAGCTGCGAACCTAAAGTTGAACTTCGACGAATAAAAGTTTAAGCGACAATATAAGTGCAGTTTTACTCAACAATATAAAGTTTGTGAAGTAAAAATGTACGAGTAAGTCCAGTTAAATGAAATTTCTAGAAAAAAGGTGCTTTTAACTGTGAAAGTGCTATTCGTGAAAGTAGCTTTGTTTTTCTCTCGCAGAAACGATGATAAGAAAACGTATCTAAACCGCTGCTTAACGGAAACCATAAGTTGCAAGAAGCACACCGCTTGTCTGATGATAAGCAGTTCGCATCACTCGCGCGTTAGGATAAAGGGGTGGAAAGGGAAAAAGGTTATATAGGTGACAGAGAAGTGAGAAGTATGAAGGAGTAAGTGGAATGTTGGTGCTACCTCTTACTCACTCGAACCGCAAGAATACTCTGCGTATACCATTTCATATGATTCAAATTGTTCACCTACAAACTTGCCACTGCCACTATGCCGAGGGTTATGGGTTCGAATCTCACTTGGGATAGAAAAATGATCACCGCAAATGATTTAACCGAGTCTGAGTGTACTTGGTGTTCATTTTTTGTAAAGTTGTTTTAAAAATTTTTGTGAAGGCAGCTCTTTTTTAAGAACAAAAAGATATACACGAGCCATTGCTTTATTTTTGGAAACAGAACGTACAGAATATCTTTAACCTTCACTAATAAAGCAAATATTCAACGTTTGCTAATTAAAAATGTAAAGATTGAATATCAAATACTAATTACAGATAATTATCTATCCTAAACAACTCTTACAAGGTTTTCTTTTAGATTTTGAAGATAATTTGTATAAGAATATATTATATTATTCTATATGAATGTAATACAGCATCCTTATTCAAATCTATAGATATTTAGGTATTTGATATTCATCTTAACAAATATTATAATTGCGAAATTAAGTCAGTTTATTTGTGATGGTTTTACTGGTAAACCATTGAACATTATCTACATATCTTTATATAAAATTGATATGAAAATATTTGACCACGACAAAAGCCAAATTTCACGAAATCCTCTCCAACCCAATATATTATTATTTACATCTCACACTTGCGATATATCATACAATTTTTTTTGATTGGAAGTGACAGTCGTTGCATGTCATTCAGTGAATCCAGCTATACCAGTAGCGGTAAGTAAGAGCTTCATTTTAGAGCCCCTACCGTTCTTATATCTTACATTTCATCCTATCTTTAACACATGTTTATTTGAGTCAGCAATGCTTCTGTAATAAACCCTGATATTGCAAGCGATCATACTATACTACCGTTACCTTGTTCAACACTTTTAATATATAAAACGTTATCCCAGCTATTCTCTACCCCTCTATCGCTATATTATAAAAGAAAAAATATAACAGATCCAATTTCTAAACAATAAATCCGACAGTCATAATCCGCGCTGCCTCCTGGGCTGGGAATGCACGCTGCGCATCGTTTCAGTATTAATATTGCACGAAAACTCGCAGGTGGTCGGCCGCCAAATTGAAAATTGCACACATCGGCGTGCCTCAGCTAGATTCGCAATTATACGCGCTCGATCTGCAGTCTAACATAATCATACTTTGTTTTCGATTATATATTCACTAGATTTTACCCACAGCTCCAATCGCGTTAATGTAGTCATTGTGTTCCAAATAGAAACACAAATGATTAAATTATGTTCGGGTACTTTGAAATAACTACACTGGAACATTGAGACAACTACCATCTTAGTCTCCCCGTGACCATGGCTGCTGAAAAGCAACCGAAACGTCGGGGCAAGTGTAAAATTAAATTAAATCTAAATAGATTTAATAATAATTCAATTAGCTTAAAAAATTGTAAAGTTTAATAGTAATAGTAGTGCAACAGTTTTCAAAATTATGTAATAAAGTGTCAAATAAACAACGAGATAAAATCCGTATATAGTAGTTTAATTTCAATGAATAATATTCGCGTAAATAGAAGACAATATTATGTAGTCAAGGAATTTCAATCCCCCGGAAAAGTACTTTTTCTGGATGAAAGGTACCTATGTCCTTTTTTGTAATCCTGACAACATGTATGCGATTTTCATGATGATCAATTGAGTAGTTAAGGCGTGAAAGCGTTACAAACATACAAATAAACAAATTTACATTCGCATTATTATTAATCACGATTAGTTAGGATTAGATAGGAAAAGCAGAAATGTATTTCAACTAGTTTTAGGTTTCAGGTCCCACGCATGGATGGCGAACATATTGCCGTCTACCGGGCACAATTTTAGCTTCTGTTACTCGGAATTTCTTGACAGAAAACTCCAACTAATCCATTAGCCCGTTGCGGTCCACTGCTGGATATAGGCCTCTCCCATCTTGCGTCAGAACATCCGGTCTTTCCTTGCCTTCTTTATGTCATTGGTCTATCTAACCAGGGAGGTGATCCACCTTACATTTTATAAAGCCTATAATACAGTTGAATGCCACTGCCCAACTGAGCCAGACTCGTTATATGTATATTCATACCACTAAACTCCTTAATGGGTACATAAAAAAAACGTAAAGAATTCTTTACCAATTAATATTATAACATTTTTTAAAAATGTACTTATATGATAATGATTGTTAACTTGAACCTAAACTCGACTAATCGAATATAAAATGTCATTATGTACTTGTTACGTTATAATTGTTTTAATTTCATCATATTTTACGTAAACTATGTATGTAATGTTCTTTTTTTAGAAATAAACTATTCAAACCGAAATATCTAATGCATCCAGCCAGCTATGTTTGTTTAAGGACACACCTACTGTCGGTCTTTTGGGAACAATACTAGAAGCAGTATTGCTACTAAAAAAATTACCTGTTGTCTGCCATTGATCGTACATACATATAGCTCATACCCAGGAGTGTACCTTCCTTTTACGGGCAACTGGCGTAAGAATGGTTTGAAATAGGAGCCATTTCTTATAAATATGACGTATTTTCCTTGGTATTCATTATGTATGTATGTATATGTGGGGGCCAGTCAGTGCAGACCGGCGACACTTCGAACCAGTGGGATCTTTTGTGTCGACACTCTTCCAATAACGACTGCCATAGATGTTCATGGCAGCCGGGACCGACGGCTTAACGTGTTCTCCGAGGCACGGAGCAGGCGATAATTGTCAATCAATACGCACATAATTTCGAAAAGTCATATAACTTCCGAAAGTCAGAGGTGCGCGACGTGGGTTCGAACCCAAGACCCTCTGCATTGCAGTCTGTTGGTCTCCCCACTGAGCTATCGCTGCTCGTTTGGTATTCATTAACTTTGGAATCGATCAGTTTGTTTACAAAACGACTTATAGACATAGACATATATATGAGGTATAGGCGAAGATAAATCCCGCGGGTCCAGCTTAGAACGATTCGTCGTGCAAGATTCTATGTCGCATCATATTGTTTTCTATATAAAGAACAACTAAAGTTCTGTAATGATAGATAATAAAATTTGCTGTCATGGAAGGATAAGTTTTTGTATACAAATAATATTTTTTTATAAGTATTGCTTTAGAATCTATATAATATGTATTATACAGTATGTGCCCTTAATGGCTGTGACAGGTTAACCCTAGTTCAGGCACCCTTATACATACATACTTATATTACCTTCACGATGTAACCTGTATCCATTAGTACCAATTTAAGTTGAATTAATGATTATTATTATATAAAGGACTATCTTTTTACCTTTTTACAAAGGTTATGTTTTAAAAGTTACAGTTACATATAGCGACAACAGATGGCACTGTACTCAATTCTAATGTTCTCCTTATAACTACTAGATCACGAATCGCGCTAATAAATTATGCGCGAGCTATTATTTAAATATTTTTTTTGATTTCCGGAATAGTAATTTATGTGGTATAATTTATACTTTATTATTTACTTTACTTATTTATAGATATAACGTATTATTAATTTATATTAATAATTTTTTTTCAATAAAAGCTTATTAGCAATTTAGAATTACAAATTGCTATAATTCTTGTTAATTCCTACAGCTAAGCTAGAGTGCTCGATTACATACGTATATTAATAGTTATCTTAATTTCTTATCAACATTGGAATGTAAAAAAATAATCACACAGCCAATTGCAAAACTTATTTTATTTATTGTACTATGTATTATTTACATAAAAACTACCCTTATTTACTATTACATTACAATTAGCCTGTCAATTCTTGGAAAGGCAGACAAAATTTAAAACTTATTGTGTCTGGCCGCCGGTGTGCCGCTCCAACTTAACAGATGTACAGCACGCATACACATTTTCTTAGAAAATCTTAACGTCAATTTCACGAAGGCAAGTAACGTGATTTGTGAAATGTAATTCTCATCATCACATCACGATAATAAGGTTTCGAGAATTATATTTCGTTCTCGTTATGTGTTTACCAAAGCATGATGTTTATGTTTGTGAAGATTCCCGAGACTGCATTCTAGCCTCGTGATTATCATGACATGTCTATTGTGTTGTGGAATTTATGACATATTCACTTAAAATTTCAATAGAATCAATTGTTAAGAGCGTTATCGCCTTGTGGCCTCTTCTGAAAGTTTTTCACATGTAATTAATTTACTTGATCTTCATTGCTACGTATTACATATTAAACATTTCTGATCCAATATTTTCATAGTAGAAAGACATCAAATATAATGTAAATACGAAGTGTATGTATGGAATGTGTACTTTATAGTCTATAAAGTATAAAAACATTTTGAATATAAAGTCTGAATAATATAATAACATTTAAAAACCTCAAAATATGACACTCATTTGCGAAATTGCCGTTCGAAACAAGCCACAACGCATACCTAAAGCTTTTAACTATTTCAGGCCTTATTACATTCTAAATGAAGGATAATAATGAATAATAAATAGAAGATTAATAGAGGGCTGGAGCCCTCTGTTATTGAAAACAACTTTTAAATACTGATTGAAATTAAAATTTCTTTATGCTATGATCTTGATCTGCATTTATGCACAATTTTGGGAACATAATTACAGATCTATTATTTCTTCATACAAAATTTACTGGTTTACATTTCTTTAATAACCATATTTTCAAATGATGTTTTTAGATAGAGAACACCGACAGCGATAATTTTGCATATGCGCAGTACATTGTACTCCTTGATATGTACCTTACAAAAAATCAACTCGATGCAATCCAACAAACGTTGTTGTGCTAGCCAACAACGTTTGTTGGAATGCATCGAGTTGATTTTTTGTGAGGTACACGACACATGGGTTGATATTTGTATCTTTAAATATTTTACTAGTGGCCCACCTCGGCTACGCACGGGTAGTACAAAACCTTATAATTTAAACACTTAAACCTGCCTCATGAATTACTCTGTCTATTGGCGAAAACCACATGAAAATCTGTTCAATTGCTTTTGAGTTTATCCCGAACAGACAAGACATTCACGTCGAGGGATTTTGTTTTATAATATGCAGTGATTTATCCATATGGAAGATAAAATATATTATAAAGACATTTTAGTCGTAACCAAATTAATATTATATGGCGGAAATGCAAATCAATGTTTTGAATATTACATAATATTAAGTCTCTTTTACGTTCCTCATTTCATTCTTTCCATTCGTAACCTTTATTCTTTACTCCCGATTCTTGTTCTACATCATTTTCTCTAGATTTAATATAATTAATTGGTATTCCTTGTTTAAATTTGTCATCTTCTTTAACTCCAATAGCTTCGGCTTCCTTTACAGTGTCAGGTAGTGATATATCGGCTACATCGGGTACTAAGAAAGTTATTAGTCCTCCGATTATGGAGACTATACCGAATATTAGTGATGGAAGACCAGCCCAGTAAACCGTCTGCAATAAAATAAAAACATTAATTTAGCAACAGAATTTGGATAGGAACATATCGTCTTAAAAATTATATTAAAGAGTGAAAGCTATCAAAATGTCGCCGCCGTCAGCATTAGTTTAAAAAAAAAAGTATTTGTTATTTATTTATTTTACAAAGCCTAGGCTGAAAACGTTAGGTGAATCGAAACTTGAGTACACATAATAATATTTATTGTCATTATATTTCCAAGATTTATTTCATTTGTTTATATCATAGGGGATAAAGATTTTAATATTACCGACATTTGGCCATCTAAGTTTTGGTTCCCCTTAATACATGACGAGACTAATATCCTCAAGCATATTGACAGATTCTGTGCTATTACTGAGAATTCCGTAATAAAAAAACCAATGTCCTGCATGTTACGATCAATGACAAGCGTGAGAGCCGATTTATCAATGCGAGCCAATTACGTATGTAGGTATATACACCGCTTAATCATAAATATACATATAAAATGAAAGAAGTTAAAATGTTCACTTCAATCATCATCTTTATTAATATTGTATCGTTAATGAATGTCATTATTTTACTAAAAGTTTATTGCATATTGTCGTTTCGTGTCATCATATTGTGTTCGATGACTTCATGCTTCTTTCTTAAAATTACTTGCATTATTCATTATTAATTTATTAGCTAAATGTATGCACACTATAATTAGATACTTTTACTTTCTATTCTTTGTATTTAGATAATGGTAAACTTACCAATAGCGGTGTCTGCGGTGCAATGATAGACCCGACTCTTCCCAGCGATGAGCAGAGAGCGTGCATTGAATTCCTTGTGTAAGTAGGAAACAGTTCTGATGTGTATATGTACGTAATCGTGAAGTATAAGGACGCCATCAACTTTCCAATCATGAACATCGTTATTGATAGCCAGTTGAGATCTGAAATGAAACATGGATTTATTTTATACTGCCAAGGTCAGCTTATGCACCGCTTGGTGGTAAGCGTTTACTGAGTCCTATGATCGCTTGCAATATCAGGATATCACTCAATCATACGTTACCGAACCTAAGGAGATATAATTAAATGTGACATAAAAGCAATGAAATGGGAAAGGCAGATATGCTTGCCTATGGAACTCATACTGAAGTGCAAGACCAGTATTCCCACTTTTAAGAACTTAAACCTGGAGCGATCTGACTAAGGGCAACCCTCCATGTTACAACATCATGCAGCGAAATAACCTTTTATGCTGTGAACCTAACATCAATACAGATTGTACAGCTTCTTAAGGCATTCTACTGATAGAGGAGAATCTAATAATTTTTAACTCTTAGACAGCGCAGTCACTTTATTTTGTAGAGTCGGCAGTACCTGCATTATGAAGTTTTGGAACACCCACTTATTGCAGAAGCACACCGTAAGGATTTTTGGCTGTGATCTTACATAGAGGGAAAGTATTTCCTTAATCAATTTACTTGATGCTCCTTTGTACAAGGATCTCGCTGTCAACGTTTATTATAAAACAGTACTTAATAATAATAATAATTTATTGTTTCTAATCTTTAACCTCTGAACTCGCCTATCTTGGCCAGCAATTTGCTAAGTTAAGGACTTATCTAGGACTTAATATTCTTGACTCGACATTCTGGACTGCATCAAATAGGACACGAGTAAGGAATAGCTTATGAATCCTTATCTTGATTTATGGACATCATCAATCGTACATCAAATTAATTATAACGCTGTTTTATGATACGATATGATACCTGTGTTGTTTAAATGCCATTGTTTCATGTATGTCAGCGACATAGGTTAGACGAACAAAAAAAAATATTTCTGAATTAGTTACAGTAAATTCAAATGTTCTAATTTTTATTAGTTAGTGGTAGTCGACTCTATTTTTTATTTTATATTATAATCTCAAAATCTAAAATAGATTATTTCAAATATATCATCAAATAAATAAGATATATTATATCAAATCTAGCAGTAGGAATAATTGTTAGGAAAAGGATTCATGACACACAATGTGCCCGCTATTTAAGTGCAGGTGTGGTAGAGATGTCCTTACAACGCCCCCACTTTAAATAAAACCTAAATATTTTGTAACCAATTTTGATTCCATATTTGCAACCAATTTAGATTTGATTAAATAAGAAGGCTTATTTTAAGATAAGGTACAAAATTGAATATAAGCAACTACCCAAATACGATTAGGTTAACTATTAACCTACTATTGAAGTAAAAGAAAGAAAAAAAATTCATCAAAATTAAAAATCTCCTCAATGTTTATTGACTTTTGTCGCTGACTGTACATTCTAACGTAATTGTCTGGAATCACAGATGCATATGCAGTACTTAATTAGTTTCTCTGAGATACAATAGAATGAGTGGATAATTATATGGTCCAGATAATAATATAGTGACGTCATTACCTGAACAACGATAAGCTATGTAATTAAAATACACATACATATACGAGCATATATCTCATGCCTACATCCTTGAAAGGCAGACACACCCATATTTTGGTGGCGATGGTATAAGGATCTTCGTTTTAAAAAACACAACTTAAGAGAAAATTACTATTATTGTGCTTAACCCGGGATTCGAACTTAAAGTCATGCACAGCAATTGCATTCACTACCGCATGTGCTAGATTATTATTTTAGGAACATCGACCATTCAGTAATCAATCTACTTCAATTGAGCAGTATGTGCTATCGATTAAAACATACAACTTGCTTCTAAAAGTGATAATAACTTTTAGGAGAATTTCATTATTATTTTTAACATCTCCTTAATATAATTTTTCCGACTAACCGATATTATTGTAAGAAGAAATTAATAGGTTACAATAATCCGTATTATTTAATGACATCAATGATCTACTCTGTGTCAATGTATCAAACATACTCAAACACAACGCCAAAAACTTAACCAAAATGGATACTCACTTGTCGGCAAGAACGGTTGTCCAATGCAAAACACTCCGGCTATCAAGAACGACCAGATCAACGGGAACTTTCTTCTGTACTTCATAAGTACGTACATCGCAATCAAACTTCCAGGCAGATCAGTCAACGACGCCAAAGCATAATTCACATATTTATCCCCTTGAAGCGACACAGAGGTTATTGACATACCATAATTTACAAATGTAGAAGTCGTCCACCAGACAACACATACTAAAAACCTCTTAACCAAAGCCGTAGAACTGAAAGTACTCTTTAAAACAGCAGAAAATTCAATATTTTCTTCTTTATCACTCTCGCAAGTTAAGTTATCCAAAACATTCGGTTCGATTTTCACTTTATTCTTCTTTGCTATTCGCTCTATGACTTCTACTGCTTCTTTTTTCTTTTCTTTTATTAGCAGCCATCTTGGGCTTTCGTCTACCAGGTAGTAATAGAAGATGAAGAGTAACGCTGGGGAATAGAGCACTCTTAAGAAGTTGCGCCATTGAGGGAACAGCCACGCTATCACCGCCTTGTATAGTGATCCTACAGTGTATCCAATGCCTGTTATCATGTAGTACGGCACTCGCTTCTTAGTTGTTATAATTTCTACATCTGTAAATATACCAATTTTTTATAAATCTACTAATATAAGTCTTAGTATTGTCTTATGTTTACGCGAATGTTCTTCTTCGCTCTTAGCCTTTATTATTCCCAAGTCACTTGGGGTCGTCTTTTCTGGTCTAACCGGATTTGTCTGGATATCAGTTTTTACACGGAGCGGCTGCCACCTGACTTCCGCAACCCGAAGGCTAACAATACCTTAAGGCTAGACCAGTGCTAGGATATTAGAGGGTACCGACTTTCCCAATAACGACTGCCATAGATGTTCATAGCAACCGGGACCAATGGCTTAACGTGCTCTCCGAGGCACGGAGCAAGCGATAATTGTCAATCAATACACACATAATTTCGAAGTCATATAACTTCCGAAAGTCAGAGGTGCGCGACGTGGGTTCGTACCCGAGACCCTCTGCATTGCAGTTTGTTGGTGTCCCAACTGAGTTATCGCGAATGTAATACATTGAAATTAAACACTTCATACGGATTTTATCGCGTTGTTTATTTTACTTTAAAACACTTTTATTACATAATGTTTCGGTTGCTTTACAGCAGCCATGTGCACGGGGAGACTGAAGACGTCGGGGCATAGTGTAAACTTAAAAAGGAATAGATTTATTTAATTTAAATAGTTTAATAAAAGTTGTCTTAGAGTTTTTAAAATCATGTAATAAAAGTGTTTTATATTAAAATAAACAACGCGACAAAATCCATATAAATTATATAATTTCAAAATATAAGTCTTATTATCAGACTTCCAATATAACGCTAACTAACTGCATTCAAAGTTGTAAAAGACATGTAATAACTACAAGTTCGTTAAATACAATTCCACAATGACTGTGTTTTTTTATCCATACATAGTTTCACGCCTATACGCCCGAAGTATTGGCAATGGTGTATTATTTTGGCTGCTGCCATAATTTATCGGGCACATTGTCTGCCACTGTGATGCTACTGGAAATTTTCTACGACAAAACCCGATAACCCTTTGCGTGATCTGAGAATCTACAACCTCACGATTGCACGCAAACCTTATTAAGGCCAGATAAGCAGACATTCTATATGATTTGAAGCAACTCACTATTTAAGAGAACGTGTAAAAACTTTAACAGATAAATAAATAACTTACTCAAGATATAAGCAGGCGAGCAGATATCTCCAAACGCCGACTCAAGGAACTCCATTACAATATACAGCCAGTAGGACGTAACGAAACTTCGACTGACGCCCAGAATGCCACCAAGTACCCCTGTCAGTATTATCATCCATTTTCTACCTATCCTGTAGAAAAATATTCCGACAGTTAGATCACAAGCAAAATTTTTTTAATTTTTATCCAATAACAGTGGCATACGGCCCATCTGATGGTTAAAAATGACCATAGCCTACGAGCTCTTGCAATACTACGCACCCATCCGAAGGTAACGGAATTAAGAAGAAGTACAACCTACAAAACATTTAAAGGTTTAAAAAAACCTATTATTATGGTCTGTTGGTCAAAAGAAACACATATTTAATCAGTAGTGGTACATATACATTATTTATATTTACATTTGTGCTTTAGTGTTTTTATTCAAGGAGAAAATGAACTAAACGCTACCCGCATTTTCTCTCAAAGATTGGACGAAACGTATTTGTTAATGGCGGGCGCTGCTACAAAATTACATACAACAAACAGCCATTAAAAAATGCGTATTACAATCACTCATTCAGAATTTGTTTAGGTCCTCAATAATAAGGCGGAATACTACCACCGCTTTTCGGAGACATTCTTAAATTAGGCTACTAATAATTGTTTGACAGAAAAACTCAATACAACTTCGTCCAGCCCGGGAATCAAAGCTGGGATCCCACGCTTGGCTACATATGCATAAAAATACATCACTGAGCCAGGAAGGCAATATGTACCCACCTGTCTGACAAAGGTCCCACAAATAGCAGACCGAACATATAGGCCAGACTGTGCGTTGTGCCAACCAGGGTTCTCTTCCAATCTTGACATGCTAACTGGAACTAAATATTACATAATTAGATATATCAGCTTAATTATATCAGCTTTGCTCGCGTGTATAATCAACTATGTGGTTATCCTTCGTCTCTCATATATATAGGTTTATCTGAGTACCAAGTTTCGTGCAAACGGTTTACTCGTAATTGATTATCAACATCGACATATTCAAACAACTTTACAGACTACCACATTAACAATATTAGTGCAATTTAAAAAGCTATTTTTATAACAACGTCTTCTACACCATTGATAACTCCCACCTCATGAGGTATTTTACCAACATTGAAACACAATACCCGAATTTAGAACAACAATTTCTAGATTCAATCACCACAAAAATGTTTGTTTTGTGTGGGGATTAAACACACAGCACTAATTGCGATGGCAGTTCAGTTATTGTTCCAGTTTCGTGGAAAACTGCACAAACATACAATGAACGTAGACACAAAGTACATGCCAACACAAAACAACAATTTCTAAATCACAGAATTTCTGTTTCGTGCAGAAATCGAACCCACATCTCTACTCGTCTACAGGATAACCACTGAAACTACTGCAGTGTCATGAATACTTACTTCAGCTACAAAACTATCAGGGTTATCGTAAACCCATTCCGTACACGTGGTAGAGTTGATTGCTCCACACGTATTGTTGACAAACTCTGCGTCTGCACATCTAAAACAAATACATAATTATGTATTATTAAGGATAAACTGATAAATACAATATAACACGTGCACTTGTAGTAATCAATAGTAGGCAAATATTACTTTATTATTACCACACGTAGAGAATGCGATATAATAGTGCATATTGCAATTCAAAGTGTCATTTTTATTTTCTGTCACGTTTTCAGTAGTTACACGGAGTTTAGAACTGTACCTAGATTATCGAAATAACAAACTTATAATGTATAATTATGTTATAAATACCTATATATGTCAAGAGTAATCAACATTCAATAATAGACTAATGAAATAGCAGTTTTAGAAGAGTTTCCACATCGAACCAGACGGCGCGGTCCTACGAATTCTGACAACCAACGTTAAACTTCATGCAGTTGTATGAAGTTTACCGTTTTCCCTTTCGTAAGAATCTTTGTTAGTAGGAGTAACTGCTACCAATAATAAAATAGTCTAACAGATAGGATTTAATGAGTAAAATAGTTACAAACGAACTCGATTCAATGAAATTAATCATTTTCTTTATTTCAATTTTTTTGTCCCGTGTGGGATTTAAACCCGGAACACTCGGTGCAGTGTCAGTAGCGAGGCGACCACTTAAGCCATTACGCCATCACGATATACTGGCCGCCTCGATGAGACAGCGCCCTGAGGTTTGCAGGTTAGATTTACGATCCGTAATAGTGTTATTAGAATCTTTCAAAAAGAAATTCTCATTAACAGCACAATGTCTGAAGCCATACATAGCTAGTGACATGTGGATATAATACATGTCTGAAAACCCCTTCTGGGATATGGGTTTGTGGTATGGGTATATATCTCTATAAATACCTATTTATGAAAATAAATACCCCATTCGCCAAGTGGTCGAAATTCAACCATAATTAATTTAAATTTTAAGTTTGATCGTTGTTATATATACCGGGAATTCGCAATAGCTACGTAAGGTATGTAACCATAGTTACGAATAATTATACTACATTAGCTGAACCATGCCGAGATACTACGAACGCGATTCGGCTGCGTGTGTCAAATGCACGGTATTGTGCGTGCGGTGTTTTTTAATTAATTTAATGTATTTCTAATGCATATTTTATAAAAATATTAGGATTCGCTACTCCTCCTCCATGTAAACTTCAACGCGAAATTGCGAAATTTCATACTCGTATTTTCTCGTATTTCGTACGCGCAATTTTCGTAAAAAGGGGTACAAAGTTTATGCTTCACGTATTATATATATATACAACAGATAAGTACTCCATACCTAATCGTCTCTTGCGCAGCAAATGCATTTACTACCGCTTGGGACATCAAGGCAGTGAAACCCAACCACGATTTATGTAATTTGTTTCTTTTCCGCTGCTATTTTCCTAGTACGTTAGGGAAAAGCCTTTTAGGAGGCTTACACGAGGTCATAAGTCTAACGTGCAGGTGACAACTAAGGGAGTACAAATTATTAAAGCAGTATTACTAGGTAAAATAGGATTTTATTTTATTTTTACAATGCATAGTTTTGGTTACTCATGGGGAGAATTGCAAATGCCAATTTACAAAGCGAAAACTCAATTGGTATTCAAACGGAATTGATTTCGATACGTAGTCTTCTGAGGTACGAAACCCTCGATACGCTAGACTACCGCGCATTTTACCGATGATATTTAAATGATCACTTATCATGACTCAAAGATAAGTGAAAATTTTGAAACTATTTGTAGGCTTCTTAAGTACAAAAGTAACTACATAATACATGATTTTTATATATTACATTTTGACGACTCTATAACTGGCAAAAAACGTACATAAAATAAACTGTCTTGCTTTGCTGTAAAGATAAATTATTATTCACTAACTTGAATGCCCTTGTCTTATGAACGTCAAAACCTTCTTTCTATAAAATATTACTCCCGCACTAGTGATGGTCTCTGATTTGCGGTAGACTGCGGTAGACTATCAGCTAATAGTTGAGTTCGTGATTAAACTTCATGTTTTTTGCTAAAGATTACGAGGTGATTGTGATAATAATAATTGATCTCACAAATGATTGTGCAGTTGGTTGGAACGGCATACCGTTAAGAATACTAAACGCTCCTAGGAACGTCCTTGTACCAACTATCTATTATGTTTATAATCTCTGCATGACAACGACTCTTTTACTTGCTGTAGTCCAAGGTAGTATTAGTAAAATAACAAATCTACTTCTGTTTTAATTACCAAAATCTTAGAAATTTGAAATTATTGTCTTCTTAAGTTGTATGTGTTATATTTTCTTTTCTCGGTTCAATATTTTTGTGATTATGTGTGACACGCATGTGACAAAATAAAAGCATACTATTTCTTATCAATGCAAAATTGGGCCATTAATAACAATGAAATTGTAAGAAAGTAATTTGCATACACTAAATTTACAAGAATCAATCGTTATAACGTTTGTACCTCGTCTCATCCGAGGAATCTACATCGTAAAGCCTATCAGCACACAGTACAGTGGTGATTCCATTATGTCTCATCAATACACATGTTCTGTGGTTGCACGAGATATAATCTGTAAATGCTTAGTTATATTAATAGATAATAATACTCTATCGTGACATTCAAAATTCAAATCAGTTGTTGCTAGTATAGAACTAATAATCTTCGAAGCAGAACCAATGTTGGTAAATTTTCTCCTATTCAAAGACTCCAATACAGTTACAATATTTCTCACAAGACATTTAATTTAGATATTTTTAAGGACACGTTATCCCAATGGAAGCGTCAAATACTGCAACCATAGCACAGTTTAAGTAAACCAATGTTGAATTAGCTTATACTGGCAATTCTGAAGAGTTTTTTCATTTCAAATTCTTTTTGTTTTTTGTGTTTTAACCTTATTTTGTAATTCTCACTAATTACTTGTCTTCTAAAAATGCTGTCTCACACCTATTATTAGCTCGTAGGCCAGTCTGTGGTGCTGGATTTAATTTTATTGTGATTGCATCGCCTAAAAGCTGTTGGTGTGTCAATATAGTAATAAATAAATAAATAAATAAATAATTATTAAATTTTATAAGCCTCAGGTCATACGCTTATCTTTCTACGCAGAGATCAGTAAACGTTGCATTAATCGACTAAACATTTTCAAGAAGTGGTGGGATTATACTGGACTTGGTAAATAAAAAATCTGGAAACTGTGGATGACGTGTATTCCGTACAATATCAAAAAGCGAAGTGGAGTCAAGGTCGGTACACTAATCGGTTAAAACTAAAAACAATAATTATGCTTATTGCTACGGGTTAGCAATTACTTGCGATGAATATTGCGGTGAATGAACCTGCAGGCGCTTCAACATGCCCCCGGGCGTTGAAAGCATTAAGCTTTCAACCAGAATCCGAAGTTACAGGCAACGGGCAAATTCTATTGAAGGCCCTCCGTATTACTCCAGCAGAAGTGCGAATGTCGGCGACGCGAATTATTCCATCCGACCCGGGGTACACAGCTACGACTCTTCCTAATCTCCATTTTAGAGGTGGCAGGTTGTCCTCCTTGATTACAACCAAGGAATCCAGCTTTAACCCGTCCTTGCACGTACGCCACTTGGTCCTTTGTTGTAATTCAGCAACAAATTCCTTGCTCCATCTCGCCCAGAAATGTTGACGCAGTTGCTCAATCCGTTGAAAACGAGATAAATGAGTTATGGAGCAGTCCTGATAATTTGGCTGTGGCAGGGAAGTAAGAGGGCGTCCTACCAAAAAATGTCCAGGCGTTAGCGGAGTGTAGTCGGCTGGGTCTGAAGACAGTGGCGTTAAAGGTCGGGAATTCAAAATTGCTTCAATTTGGATCAGTGTGGTATTTAACTCCTCAAATGTGAGATTACAATGTCCCAACACTCGCGTAAGATGATACTTAGTCGACTTTACACCCGCTTCCCAGAGTCCGCCAAAATGAGGAGTGTACGCGGGAATGAAATGGAACTTAATTCCATGATTAGCCAAACTTTCGCTTAAGGTATCGCTATGAGCCTTTAAAAACTTTGATAGGTCGTTGTACGCACCAACAAATGATGTACCGTTATCAGAATATATGTTAACTGGTTTACCTCGTCTTGAAATAAATCTATATAATGCCAGTAAATATTTATTGCTAGTCAGGTCACCTACAAGCTCTAAATGAATAGCTTTGGTGGAGAAGCATATAAAAATCGCGATATAAACCTTCACTAACCTACATCCGCGGCCCTGACGGCTGGCACACAAAATAGGACCAGCATAATCGACGCCTGTGCTATCGAACGGATAACCTGGGTGGAGGCGCTGCTGCGGTAGATTTCCCATCAACGGCGTGATAACCTTGCCCTTCATGCGATGACAACGTACACATTTGTAATAACAAGCTTTAGCCAAACGACGGCCACCTATAGGCCAATATGATTCTCTAATCGTGGCCAATAATTGTTGTGGTCCTGCATGCATCAACTTTATGTGCTCATAATCAAACAACAACTTCGTAAATTGGTGAGTGGACTGTATAATAATAGGATGCTTCTTACTAAAAGAAAAGTCTGAATTGTCAAGACGTCCTCCAACACGCATTATATTATCGTGATCTAAATAAACATTAAACTTAATGAGGGCGCTCTTTTTCGGTAAATTTTGTTTATTAATAAGTAATTTATATTCGGGAAATGAATCACGTTGACTCCTGACAATTAATAAATTTAACGCAGTTCGTATCTCATTCTGTGTTAGAGTTTTGCTAGAAATAATAATTTTTCTACAGGACTTAATAAATCGTAGAACATAAGCCACGGAGCGCAAGAGCCTTAAATAATTTGAAAACCGGTTATATTCTATAAATGTGTTATCTTGGCCATTATCGTTTACAATAGTGTTTAATGAAATGTGAGGTCTTGTCTCTGGTAATACTTCTAACGCTAACCTTTTTAGTTGAGACGGCCAGTTGGACTGACCATACTTTAAGAATTTGGGACCATACCACCACAAATCCAGGTCTTGCAGGGTACTGATATCCACACCGCGAGATAACAGATCTGCTGGATTCATATCAGTGGGTACGTGTTGCCATGTGCAATTACTCGTCTTATCTAAAATCTTAGCTACACGATTACGCACAAATGGTTGAAGTTTTGAAGGCAACATCTGTAACCAGCCCAGTACTATGGTTGAGTCCGTCCAACAGTAAACATGATTGATGTTTACTCGCAGGGCGTGTGAAACCTTTTCATAAACACGTGCACCTATTACGGCACCACACAATTCTAGCCTAGGAATTGTCGTAGGCTTAATTGGTGCCACTCGGCTTTTAGCCATTAATAGCCTCACCATACATTCCCCAGTATCACTGCTACTGCGCATATACACACACGCACCGTACGCGTGCTCAGACGCATCTGTAAACACATGCAATTCAAGCGACTTATACAAACTACAAATAACACCGCGTGGAATACGCAAATTATTCACAAGAGGCAAAGACTTTAAAATACTATGCCAACTTTTGCTGAGTTCCGGGCTTAATTGCTCATCCCATGAAAGCTTGTCTAACCACATGCCTTGTAATAATATTTTCATGGTGATGACAAAGGGAGAGAGTAGACCTAAAGGGTCAAAAATACGTGCAATTGTTGAAAGCAAATCTCGTTTTGTATTTCTATGAGAAGGCACCGAGTTCACTAAAAAACCTAATTCATCAGTATTAGTAAACCAATCTAGACCAAACAACTTATTTGACACACTAGATCCCATATTTAAGTTTAACCTTGACTGATTGCTCTCATATAACAGCAGGGGTTCGTTAGATCGCCATTTTCTCAAAGGCATACCTGCTGATGCAAGGGCATTTGTAACTTCTCTGCGAATAAATTTAACCTCGTCTAAATCATTGCCACCGGTTAATAGATCATCAACATAAAAGTCATGGTTGATGATCTCAGCAATTTTATGATTTTTACACTCAAGACTAATCTGCTTAAGACAACGAGTCGCAAGAAATGGCGCGCTAGCTGTGCCATACGTAACAGTGTTTAACGTAAACGTCTTAATCGGATCATCCGCACTGTTGCGCCAAAGTATTTGTTGCAAGTGCCTATCAGAAGGATGAATAATTATTTGTCGATACATCTTCTCAACGTCAGCTGATATGACATATTTGTGTTGTCTAAATCGAAGAAGTATCGACAACAGATCATCCTGAACGGTGGGACCCACCATCTGTACATCATTCAAGGAAACACCTGATGATGAAGGGCAACTCGCGTTAAAAACTACTCGAAGTTTAGTGGTGGTACTACACTCGCGTAATATGCCATGATGAGGGATAAAATATGCATTAGGGTTATCATTCAATAATTCATTCTCACTCATATGATTCAGCTGTTCATATTCAGACATAAAATCGTGATATAATTGACTAAAGTCACGTTTATGTTTTAGCCTACGTTCTAATGAATGTAAACAATGCTTAGCTCTATTGAATGAATCCCCTAGAACACAAGGATTTTGTTTAAGTGGTATACGAACACAGAACCGACCATCGTCTAAACGAGTCGTATTTTTAATAAAATGTTCCTCACACATCCTTTCCTCTGGCATGTAATGGGATGACTCGGTATTTATTTCCTCTAATTCCCAAAAGTGCTTTAAATCGGCACGCAATGTCTCAACGTCACCACTAATTTGAGTAAAATTACATTTAATATCCTTTGACATTAATTTGGCACTATAGGAGGTGATAGGCCCAGACACTATCCACCCTAACTTAGTCTCACATAAAACTGGCATTCCAGCGCCTAACTTTATCTGTTGTGACCCCAACAGATCCCAAAAGAGATCAGCACCAATTAAAATGTCAATATCTGCGGGCTCATAAAATGTGGGGTCAGCTAAACAAATGTTAGACGGAATATGAAGACTAGACGTGTCTAATTTTCGACATGGCACAACACTAGTAATGAATGGCAAAACGAAACAATATAGTTTAGCTACATAACTATTATTGAGTGACGTCATCTTAACCTGACATGTTTTGCCTACGTGAGAACTCACGTTATTTATGCCTAAAATCGAACCATTAACTGTACTAGTTAATAAGTTTAAACTTGTGCACAAACGTTCGGTAATAAACGATGATGTACTACCACTATCCATAATAGCACGAACGACGTGTTCGCGATCATTTTGATCATATAATTTAATCAAAGCAGTTGACAATAATACGTCGCATTGCTTAAAATTTTCACACGATGCTGTGACGCTTGCGGCCAAAGCAACATTACCTGTCTCGCTCGAAGCGGACGGTAAACTAATCGATGGAGCAGGGCTATTAGATGATGTGTTATTATATGTATGTTTACTACACGCATTAACAACACTCCTAGACTCCGATGAATGAATTAATGTGTGATGTTTACGCTTGCACGTTTTACAACCTGGTTTTCTACAATGGTTGGCAAAATGACCCGTGTGTAAGCAATTAAAACAAACTTTATAATTAGGCAATATTTTGAGACGGTCTTCAACACTCATTGCAAGAAATTGGGGACAATTATTAAGGGTATGATCACCCTTACACTTAGGACACACCTTTGATGCTAAAGCTGTGTTAGAATTGGTGGAACTTTGCATCGTAATCATAGATTTTATCTTTGGACGTGAATTAATTATCGCATGAGAAGGATTACTATTGCGTGATAACTCCAATGTTTCGACAAAATCAGCGCGGTTGCGTATGAATTGAATGAATGCATCGAATGTAATGGCGCGATCTTTGTCTACCTGACTTTTATATTCCTCCCACTCACGAAACGTCTTGTGATCTAATTTACGTTTGACAATATATATTAACAGGGTATCCCAGTGCTTAACTGGCTCACCTAAAGATTCCAAAGCTCTCAAGTTTTTATTTAATGAATCTATTAAACCCTTTAAACATACAGAAGATTCTTTTGTCAGAACTTCAAGGTTAAATAAAGCTGACACATGATTATGTATGAGCAATTTTTTGTTATCAAATCGTTCGCATAAAGAGTTCCACGCAACTGTGTAATTCTCAGCGGAGAACTCAGTCGACTGGAGCACCACAGCAGCGGATCCCTCCAGTGACAATCTTAAATAATGGAATTTATTTACATCGTCAAGCTCGTCATTCGAATGAACGAGGCTCGCGAAGGTATCGCGGAACTCTAACCAATTGCTATAGGAACCATCAAACTTAGGCAACTGAATGGTGGGCAACTTGACTGGCTTATATTTACTGACACGAGTACTTTTATCACTACTAATCGACCGACTAACCTGGTTATATTTACTTAATACATTCTGTGCCCGAGATAAGGATTTATAGTACAACGATTCAAAATCTGAACGCTCCGTGTACTGACATTTAATATCATCAACAATACATTCCAAACGAAGCTGAACCTCGTCATATTGGTCGTACAACGACTCAATCTTGCCCAAGCGCAACTGTAATTCGGTAACATCACAGCTATTTAATGAATTTTCATTAAGCGAGTCCAAATAGTTTATGAAGGCTGTTAATCTGCCTTTGAAACTGCCTCGTTTCTTCACTAACTCCTTTTCCTCGGACATTCTGGGTAACGAGTGCCGTCGACCTGGAATTTATACAATAATAATTTAAATCATAGATTACAACTTAATTATGTAGTAATTATGTAGGTACCAGCTTATCTACAACAAGAACAACTATTATTATTGTCTTAATTTGCAGCTAATTTATATTTATAATTTTTTTTTTTTTTGATAATATACTTAACACCTTATTAATAATGTAAATGATGTCAGCACAATTAATACCTACATTAATAACTTTACAGTTTACATAAGAAAAGTTTTATATTAACTATAGTCAGTATCTAAATACCTACCTACGTAATTAATTAACGGTTTGCAAAACACTAAAATAACGATATTAATTATAAGAATACACAACAAGTACACTAATATGGTTATAATTAACAATAACAATGTTAAATAATAATACTTGCAATATATATATCACTCAAAATGTGGTAAGTACATAAATAGTTAGGTAGGTATCTATTGCAACATGAGAACTTAACGTGAATAGTTGATTTTTAAATTGCATTAATTAGTTAAAATGTAGCACTAATCGTCTACTATACTATATTGAAGTATGTATAAACTAATTTGCTGCTAATGTATTATACACGATAATACTAACAACTAAACACTATGCATCTTCAAGGAAACACCTGATGAGTACAATATTGAAATAGATAATAATTAGTCACTAACCTTATAATATAACCCTTGATTAGGATTATATACTACCTGAACGAGTGTTGGGTAACGATATAAAACAAGATTCAACCACTTGAAACTGTACTTGATCCAAATAAATTCCACGTTTCACACCGGCAAGTAAGTCCAAAGTTCAATCGCCAATTATCCTCTCAATAGTTCATAATTTGATCTTCTAAAACAATAACTGGTTCGATTTTCTTTATATCCGGCTCGAAGGACCATATGGTGGGATTATACTGGATTTGGTAAATAAAAAATCTGGAAACTGTGGATGACGTGTATTCCGTACAATATCAAAAAGCGAAGTGGAGTCAAGGTCGGTACACTAATCGGTTAAAACTAAAAACAATAATTATGCTTATTGCTACGGGTTAGCAATTACTTGCGATGAATATTGCGGTGAATGAACCTGCAGGCGCTTCAACAAGAAGTCATTTTATATCAAGTTTCAGGACCGCATAGAGACGTGCATGCAAATGCATTTTTCTCAACTCAGAATGTGCTAAAAGGGCTGTCTTGAATTTGTTTTTATATAAGCCTGGAAATAGCTCAACTAATTAATTATACAATCTGACTGGTTAAACATTGTACATACTTAAGGACATGATAACATATGG
Organism: Catocala fraxini; assembly: GCA_930367265.1. Lineage (NCBI taxonomy): Eukaryota > Metazoa > Arthropoda > Insecta > Lepidoptera > Erebidae > Catocala > Catocala fraxini. Next base: position 27,422,882 of record OV884027.1, on the reverse strand, counting down.
TCAGATGTAAAGCATAAAAAAAATTCTGTTTAACCTGCAAAGAAAACCTTTATGATAATTTGTATGAATCCATAAAATGTGGACACTGCACGCGTCGCACACAGCTGTCGGAGGCTAATGACCTTTGCTAAGAAAACGACGGGTGGAGGTGCAAATTTGGGAGAGTGCAGGGTGCGGTAGCGGGAGGCGGGGGCAGCGGTTCTGTTTAGCTTTGGTGCATGCGCAAGAGTGTCCACACATTATGTTTTTATTGGATAACCAGGTCAAATTTTAAGTACCTATTTTTTTTATTTGTTCGGGTCCAGAATCGGGTATTGAATACCCTACTTCAATATTTCCAGTCTGTTACCAATCAGTCTGTATACCATATGCTAGCTTGTTCAACATACTAGCATACTCTTAATGTCTTTGATCACACACACATTCGGACACTCTTTTACATAAGCACGCACTCTATACTTATTGCTGAACAGACTGAACAGAACATTCTTGAGTTTGTGACGCATGTGTATGTGTGTTTGTGAATGTGTGTGTGTATACAAACACATCCTATCTACATATACAATAATATTGTTGATGATTTTATTAATTTAATTTTCATATATAATTACAAATAATGTTATTGGAAAGGCGTTAATGGCAGTGACAGTTAGCAACTAATGCAAATATTATCATGAACATGTAAACTGTAACCATTGTTTTAATTCCAATGTCTATATTATACTTTATTTGAAAATAAACCACTTACAATTACGTTCTCATTCGAAAATAATAATGTTTATAATAAGCAGGCGTAATATTATGTATACACATATTAACAATACATTAAAATTATCTGAAATTACGTTTTGTGGCAAATTAGAAGTCACCTTTTGAGGCGATACATTCATAAATGATTTTAAAGGCAACCTACCGGGCTTTGTTAAATTCCTGTATCACGCGAAACTTAACTAAAATTGCAACTTTGAACACAAAGATCACCTGGACTCGGAACAATAATTTATCGAGGACACAATGTTCTGTCCTGTAGAGGGATCAAACCCCAACAAGTTTCTCAGGTTCGATTCTCCCACAGGACGAAACAGTATAAGTTATAAGTCATATATTATGTCATTTATTCGATACACTAGAACTTGCCATGGCAGAAATACAGAGGCCGAACCAAGACAAGGTGGAAAGATGTGATGAGAGACATGAGTGATTGCAAGCTGTCCAACTACGATGTCAAGGATCGATCGAAGTGGAGAGCTAAAATTAAGAAGGCTGACTTCACCACCATCATTAATTCATTTAGGGTCCAAAGTAACACTTATGAACATCAAAAGCTATTGGTTAATGAGTTTACTAAGTTACTGAAGCTACAATTAGGTTAGTTGATAGGTTCAGGCAAAGCCTATGAGTAGATACCTACAAGAAACGCAAGGTCACTCTTTTAAATCGTCAACTAAATAAAATTTCAGTATTTTTATAACGTATATCAACAAGGTATTGTAGCCATTATACCGTATATGATAGACTATACAATTCTAAAAAGAATAACAATAGTAGTAGTATTAATTTATAGTAGACGAGATATATTTATAATATAAGGTCGGGGAAAAAGTTTCTTCGCATTTTATATGAAAACTGAAGACATTATTTTTCAAAGTTTATTTACATTTAATTACAATATATATGTGCCATTTTCTTCGATGACTGTCTGCCATCTTGTAGGTAGTGATATGATCCCGTTGCTATAGAAATTTTGGGCCTTCTGATCAAAAAAACGCGACAAGTAGTTGGCAGTCCTCTCTTGATGTTAACCTAATACTGTCTAAAGAATTCTGAAGAGACCAAAACAGGTGGAAATCTGAAGGAGCAAGGTCAGGGCTATATGGCGGATGCATTAACACCTCCCAGCCAAACTCTCTTAATTTTTGCTGAGTGACTAACTTGTGTGAGGTCTAGCGTTATCGTGATGAAAGACTTTTACCACCTTTCTATATATTTTTTTAATATAATAATATTCTATCACATACACACAACACCATCTAGCCCAAACTAAGCAGAGCTTGTACTATGGGTACTAGACAATGGATAAACATACTTATATACTATTTTTTTTTGTAAATACATACATATTATACATAGAAACACCCAGACCAAGACAAAGATCCATCTTCATGCACACAAATGTTTGACTTGTGCGGGAATCGAACCCGCGACCTCAGGCGTGGCAGTCGGTTACACTAACCACTACGCCATCGAGGCCGTCTAATCTTTTTGTGACTCGGATTCGTTACTTCAATTAGCCATAATTACATGTTGGTTGCTATTTTTGGTAATAAACAAACCATACACACGGATGGCGTAGTGTTTTAAGTGGTCGCCTAGCCGCTGCCACTGCGCCGAATGTTGTGGGTTCGAATCCTACACGGGACAAAAATTTGTGTGATCCACAAATGGTTGTTTCGAGTACCCGCGACACAGAAATTACAACAACGGCCGGAATGTTGTTCTTTTAAAACTAAAAATATAATCTTGGCCAAAAATTAGACAACTGTACATCTTTAACAATACAGTTCTGGTTCTCTATTAAAAAAGTATTGTGAAATAGTGTGCATGTGAATTATAACGTTATAGTCAATCATGTCGAGTCTTTGGTTTTTTTCGAATTCAGGGATAAGCAAAGTTGTTGAGTTTTTCTCTTTACATTCGCAATAACGAAGTCTTAAATGGTACTTGGTAAATGGTAGTAAGCTGGAATCACTCTTTATTGCTTGGAACTAAAATTTAACAGGCAAAATTTTGTTGTTGGACCCTTCTGGCTAGTAATATTTCCTAAGCCTCAGGCGACTTAATACAAAAACACCCAGACATGGTAAAACTATTTGTGGTAACCAACAACACAGTAGATATGTAGGTAGTAGAGCCTCGCTGATTTCAGCATGAATAGGCCGGCTCGACCGAGGAAGGACTACCCTCTCACAGAATATCGACGTGAAATAGCAGTATTTTTACTGTTGTGTTTCGTTCGGTGAGTGAGAGTGCCGGAGGCCCGATCACCATCTTTCCCCCTTCCCGCTCCTTCTCCTTCCCACTTCTCTTTTCTCTTCTTCCTTTACTAAAGGGTCGGCAACAAGTGATGCCTCTGATGTTGCAGGCGTCCATAGGCTACGGTGACCACTTACCATCAGGTGGGCCGTATGCTTGTTTGCCAGGTGTCGACGCGTCCATAGGCCACGGTAACCACTTACCATCAGGTGGGCCGTATGCTTGTTTGCCAGGTGTCAACGCGTCCATAGGCCACGGTAACCACTTACCATCAGGTGGGCCGTATACTTATTTGCCAGGTGTCGACGCGTCCATAGGCTACGTTGACCACTTACCATCAGGTGGGCCGTATGCTTGTTTGCCTGGTGTCGACGCGTCCAAAGACTACGGTGCCCACTTATTATCAGGTTGGCCGTATGCTTGTTTGCCTGGTGTCGATGCGTCCAAAGACTACGGTGACCACTTATTATCAGGTGCGCCGTATGCTTGTTTGCCTGGTGTCGACGCGTCCAAAGACTACGGTGACCACTTATTATCAGGTGGGCCGTATGCTTGTTTGCCTGGTGTCGACGCGTCCAAAGACTACGGTGACCACTTATTATCAGGTTGGCCGTATGCTTGTTTGCCTGGTGTCGACGCGTCCAAAGACTACGGTGACCACTTATTATCAGGTGGGCCGTATGCTTGTTTGCCTGGTGTCGACGCGTCCAAAGACTACGGTGACCACTTATTATCAGGTGGGCCGTATGCTTGTTTGCCTGGTATCGACGCGTCCAAAGACTACGGTGACCACTTATTATCAGGTGGGCCGTATGCTTGTTTGCCTGGTGTCAACGTGTCCAAAGACTACGGTGACCACTTATTATCAGGTGGGCGGTATGTTTGTTTGCCTGGTGTCGACGCGTCCACTTAAACCGCTACACCATCCATGTTGCCACAAATAAAGCTATTTAAACCAGTTGATGCGTGAAGGACATCCATCCATAAAAACCAAATACAATACAAAGCATCATTCAATAAATGTTTTGTGCGAAATATTTAAATAGACAGGGATTTAATAACCAAAACGATTTTAATTAGATGGTATTGTTACAAGCATTCGTAACGCCACGAGTCGATTTTCGAATAGACAGTGATTTAATAACCAAAACGATTTTAATTAAGTGGTATCGTTACAAGTATTTGTGACGCCACGAGGCGATGTTCGTTTTATTGTTATATCCTTAAGAGATTAATATTATTTTTGAACAATAATACACCAATTTGCTTATGAATACACTTGTACAAAGCATGACGCATGACCAAGGACGCTTTAAATATATTAACGTACTAGAATTTGCCCGCGGTTTCGCTCGCGTAACCGTAGTTTAGGTAGCAGTACTTTTTTCAGGTTGAAAGGTACCCTATGTCCTTTTATGTTCTCCTGGAAACGTGTAGCATGCGAAATTTTATGATGATCGGTTTAGTAGTTAAGGGATAAAAGCGTAACGTACAAACAAAGGAACTCACATTCGCATTTATAATATTAGTTAGGAGGTACATACCATTTTTGCAACTTATTTCGTAAACAACAAAGTCATTAGGTACTAAAATAATTTTAGTGCTTTGAGACTGCAATCTTCTCTCTTAGCCTTTATTATTCCCAAGTCACTTGGGGTCGGGTTTTCTGGTCTAACCGGATTTGACTGGATATCAGTTTTTACACGGAGCGGCTGCCACCTGACCTCCGCAACCCGAAGGCTAACGATACCCTAAGGCTAGACCAGTGTCAGGATATTAGAGGGTACTGACTTTCCCAATAACGACCGCCATAGATATTCATGGCAGCCGGGACCAATGGCTTAACGTGCTCTCCGAGGCACGGAGCGGGCGATAATTGTCAATCAATACGCACATAATTTCGAAAAGTCATATAACTCCCGAAAGTCAGAGGTGCGCGACGTGGGTTCGAACCCGATACCCTCTGCATTGCAGTCTGTTGGTCTCCCCACTGAGCTATTACTTTGAGACTGCAATCGTTCTCTAATAAATATTACGACGAGAAATAAAAAGACAATACTTAGAGATGGGTCTCGATGTATTGTCTCTAGTACGCTATACATATTTGTTTACTAAATTAGACTAGTAACATAGAATGGACTATTTAGTTATGTATTGTTGTCAATAACATACGTATATGCGTACCTGCCCTTACACTGAGGCTCGCATACAAGCCGATACATTTGCACCGTGTATTTGTTACCGGCTAGGATACGAGCCACCAAGTGCGCACCACTTTAAACCTTATTTTAATAATCTTAACGCTTAAAACTGATTGTTTGTTAGCTACGAATGATTTTTATTGAGTAAAGGTCATATAATAAGATATTACGGAAATATAAACATAAGATTGTTAAATAGTTAATTATCGCTCACTTCAACGCTGAAGGAAAACATCGTGAAGAAACCTGCATGTCTGAGAATTGTCCATAATGTTCTTGAAGATATGTGAAGTCTGCCAATCCGCATTGGGCTAGCGTGGTGGACTATGGCCTAAACCCTCTTACCCTGAGAAGAGTGAGAGGGTTTAGCACGTGCCTAGCAGTGGAACAGTTTAATACAGAGCTGATATTATTATTATTATTGTTGTCGAAACATTCAAATAATGGTACAGCCTTTTTGCGACTAATTGATTTGTAATCTCCTTCAGGGTTATACAGACGCGGGTCTCCCGATATACATATGTATGTTTATCACTGGAGGGTAGGCATAAGTGTACTAACGTCAGTCATTTATAGATTTCTCGTAATACAGACGAGACTACCGCGAGTAGGAATATTTTCAGACATCGTGCTGCTACCAAGAATTACCATATTATAATCAATACTAATATTATAAAGCTGAAGAGCTTGTTTGTTTGTTTGTTTGAACGTGTTAATCTAAGGAACTACTGGTTTGATTGGAAAGGTAATTTAGTGTTGGATAGCCTATTTATCGAGGAAGGCTTTAGGTTATATAACATCACGCTACGACCCACGGGGGCGGCGCAGTAACGATAAACGCGGTTGAAACCGCGGGAACATCTAGTTATATAGTATATAACTAGCTGACCTGCGGCACTTCGTCTGCTTCACATAAGATAATTTTCTCCGTTTTTGCAACCTTTTTCATTGATGCTCCGCTCCTATTGGTGGTATCGTGATGTTATATAATCTATAGCCTTCCTCGACAAATGGGCTATCCATCACCAAAATATATTGTTAATTCGAACCGGTATGTTTTTGAGATTAGTGCGTTCAACCAAACAAACAAACTCTTCAGCCTTATAATCTACTAGCTGACCCGTGCAACTTCGTCTGCTTCACATAAGAGAATTTTCACCGTTTTGCAACATTTTTCATTGCTGCTCCGCTCCTATTGGTCGTAGCGTGAAGTTATATAGCCTATAGCCTTCCTCGATAAATGGGCTATCCAACGCTAAAATTATGTTTTGTTTGTTTGTTTGTTTGGTTGAACGCGCTAATCTCAGGAACTACTGGTTGGAATTAAAAAATATTTTATTTATGGATATCCTATATATAGAGGAAGGCTCTAGGCTATAAAACATCACACTACGACCCACGGGGGCGGCGCAGTAACGATAAACGCAGGTGAAACCGCGGGTACATCCAGTATTAGTATAGATTGAATACACAATTTATATGATGAATACGAATATCGGCCATCTCTTCACATCGCAGAAGCACAACTCAAGTTTGTATTATTGATTAAATTTTACCTGACCTCTTGCTTACAGAATATCTCGACTAGAACTAAATTTGTTCACCTGACACAAAAGTATAACATTTACAGTTTAGCAACTTAACTACTGATGTTAGGATTATAACAATGTAGATGCCAAACTAGTGGCGGTATCTTAATGGATAAGGCATCGATCGAGAGACGTCCTCTCGATTTATGGGTTCGCATCTCACCCATAACTCTACCGATATGAACCCATTCAGAAGTAACAAAAGTACTTATCTATTTGTTCTAAAAAACAAACTAATTGAGAGTGCTACGTTTGTTCCGTGGCATAAAATTCTGAACCCGGCTTCGATTCCTGGGTTGGGTAGTGAGTTTCTGCCTCGTAGACAGCAATAGGCTTATTCCATGAATCGAAAATATAATTTATGAAATAAGTGTATATTTTAGGAATATTAATAATATTTTTCCCTTGACTAAATTTCGGTCACGGTGGTTAGTCTTAATTGAGAAGGCCACCTGCACTGGAGACAATGTAGCGCACAAGTGTGAGCACAAATACAAGTGCGCTCTCTATTCCCTCACTCGCATAGGCCGATGGGATGGCAATCTAATAAGATTGGAGAGAGATCACTCGCAGAATTTAAGGCTTTACGTGCTTTGCAATGCACGGGAATGTGCAACTCCCGTGCCTTACAAAGCACGTAATGTCGGCAATTTCCTAATTCCGAGTCGTTATTGTAAATTTCTTGACAGAAAAATCTATCACTTTTTGTTGTCCGACTCGGGATTCAAACTCGAAAACTCATACACTACAATCGCATTCACTACTGCAACACCACCAAGGCACTCCATATATGTACATATGTATGTAGTGCAAACATAGAAAAATGTATCCTACCTGTATCCAACTTCCTCGACGGCGAATATATAATTGGACGAAAATGCAGCATTTGATGCGTAAGCCAGGCCAATGACCACCATCAACTGAAGGTGGTAGGCATCGAACATGCCAAACAAGCCCAGGACATCATCCAAGTGAGTCTTCTGTTTTTCCTCAGAAACCATTTTGAAACACTATCACTAACTTAGTTTCTAATATAACTTTTTTTATTGATTGTAATGCAAACTCATTTTGAAAGTTCTTTATTTAAAGTTATAGTTTTATTTGTGCATATTTATTTTAGATTTCGAACGATAACACTCTCTAAGCACTTAATAAAGTAATCGATTATGGTTTAATTTAAAAATAAGTTATTTCAATATTGTATTAAATACATTAACACTTAAATGTTTATTAGTTTTTTATTTATTCGGTAATATTGCTATTTAATATTTTATGATTATTTTATAAACAGAAATGTATTATGTATCTTTGTCACATAGAGTCAATAATTGTTATGGTAACAATCTACACAGCAAAAAGTTCGTTATATTTTCTATATTCACACACATATTCAAGTATGCAACTTTATAATATTATTTAACAAACTAGTTTACAGTTTGCGTTAGGTTTTTATTTCATTTTTATTTTTTGCAGTTTATATTGTATTATAATTAACGTATATTTTTCACTGTACACTGCCACCTGTAATTGCTTTTAGCAACCGAATGACACATCACAACAGTACGTGATAGTACAAATACGCAACATTTCCAAAACACTAAACACTGCTTCTCACAGGACAATAACTCAATACAACACAATAATGAATGTACCTCTCGATTCGCAGCACTAGGTATAGTTCAACGAACAACTTCATTGTACCGATTGTAAGTAACGACTCCCATTCACGGCGCGACTGTAATCGCACCGCACATCCGCTTCTAATAAACGACGACAAAATTGTCGTGATATTTTTGCGTTGAGACGATTGTGTTGATATTTATAGTTCGGGAGTGAAGGGTCACGATCGTTTAGTTTGTTTGATTCAATGTAATAATAATATCCTACAGTTCAAATTTCGGTCACGACGGACTTGCCGTCTGCACACGAATACCTAAGAGTGCACAAATCTGTGCGTAGACACAAATGCACTCTCTCTGACCTCATTCTCATAGACCGATGGTAATCTGACCCGACGTAAAAGTGATCAGGTGCAGGGCTAACAGTTGTACGTGCTTCCTGCGCTATAAGTATCACACCGATTCTAACACAAAATAATAATAAATGTAATATATTAACGGTTTTCGTCATAAAAATATCTTACTAAAGGCTTAATTCGATGGGTATTTAAAACACTCAGTACATATGGCTCATAAATGCATTGTAATAATACTTTATTCATTCATTTTCTGTAAACCTTTATTATATACGGCATCATTATTAGGCAAGCTAGCTTTCACATTATTACCAACAATACCTTTAATAATTTTAACTTATTACGACGTTATAAGCGTCTTGTAAGTTTTAAAATAGGCGTAAATAAATTTTATATATAAAGATTTTTAAGATTTGTGTTTTAAAACACGGTTTGATAAAATATTTGTACTTATTCAATTCTTGACTAGATACTTACATATTATAAAACAAAGTTTCCCGCTGCGTCTGTATATTGTCTGTTTGCGATAAACTCAAAACCTACTCAACGGATTGTCATGAGGTTTTCACCAATAATATAATTCCTGTATCATAGGTGACGCCCCGATATAATGTATCCTAACGTTACTTACTGTTAACATTCTAGGCGGAAACACATTATTAAAACGCGACGCGACGCAACGTGTCGACACCCGACACGTTGCGTCGTCGTTGCTCCTGTATGTTTGTGCGTGTGTGCGTGTGCTTTTTTTTACATTCATAGAGTACCATGGGATAGATATTTAACTTAAGATTAAGTTTATTATAAATGTATGTTGATTGTGTGGCATACTGGCGTCTGGCAAATACCGTTCTTACCTTGGCAGAGTGAGCCACAATATCTTTGTGTCTTTTATCATGTTTCGAAGTTGTAAATGTAAGTGTTTTATGTAAACACAGTATAGTGTTTACAAGATACAATTTTATTACTGACAGTAGGTTGCTATTCTTGTAAAGGTTGTCTGTCGGGTATCTGTACGGTTTAAAATATATGACCTTGTTTAAAGGTACGACCGCGAGGTGTGAGTTGCGGGGCACAAGGAGTGTCGCGGGCTGTGGGACCGGGGTTCGGTACATTGTAATAAAACAACTCAAATTACTCTTTGTTATATATATAATAGCAGCCCTGTATTAAACTGTCCCACTGCTGGGCACGGACCTCTTCTCCGAGTGAGAAGGGTTAGGCCATAGTCCACCACGCTGGCGGATTGGCAGACTTCACATATCTTCGAAAACATTATGTAGAACTCTCGGATATGATGTTTTTCTTCACCGTTAAAGCAAGTGATAATTAACTATTTAATACGCACATAACTTCGAAAAGTCAGAGATGCGCGCCTTGGGATCGAACTCGAGACCTCAGCGAGGCAGTCCAACAGTTTACCCCTAGGCAATCGTAACTTACAAAAGACAAAATGGGGAAGGTTTATGTGTATAATTTGTTAAGGTTTTGGACTACCCGTGGTGAGCCGGTTGCTAGTATTTGAATAAAATTACACGCACCAATACTAAGATGCTTATTTTAATCATTCCAAGCATCGTGCAGTCAATGTCAATGCCTTTTTAGAGTTCGAAAAAACTCTTATACAACAGCTTTGTCCGTCCATCCGTCTGGCTGTCATACAACTTTCAACTCAAGAACCGGTAGAGCTAGAGACTCGCGGTCGACGCCATTCGACTCAGCATAGTCGATATATCTACGAAATGACTATGACCTTTGACCTCTGATGTCTACATATAAATCTGACCATTTTTTCAAACTCTAGGATTTGCGGCAATTCATGAGCAGCGATAGCTCAGTGAGGAGACCAACAGACTGCAATGCAGAGGATCTCGGGTTCGAACCCACGTCGCGCATCTCTGACTTTCGAAAGTTATATGACTTTTCGAAATTATGTGCGTATTAATTGACAATTATCGCCTGCCATGAACATCTATGGCAGTCGTTATTGGGATAGTGTCGACACAAAAGATCCCACTGGGTCGTAGTGTCGCCGGTCTGCACTGACTGGCCCCCACAAAGGATAAGATAATATACGGCAATTCATTGCCAATTCTCACGTGTTACTTTACGCTTTAAGTCCTCGCGCCAATAACGTTGTGGGACGCATTTCCTTGTTAACGCCATTAACTTTACAAGGTCCATCACTATGCTATTAATATATTTAGCCTTCTTTCTTCTTTTCGTAACAGGAAAAGAAATCCTGAGGCTATATCCTTTATAAATAAAATTACTTTTTTTATAAAGGTAAATTACCAATCACAGGTGGTGTGGTGGTTCTAAGTGGTCGCTTTGCCATTGCCTCGATTCGCTGAGTGTTGCGGAACAAATATTTTGTGTGATCCACAAATTGTTGTATCTTGTCTGGGTGTTCTTTGTCACAGTTTTTTGGATGATTGTTAAGACCTTTGCGCCACAAGAAATAACCTAGTGCCTGCACTAGGATAATTTCTTAATTATTATCTTTTAAAAAGAAATAAAATATAAATAATAGTTTAAAAAATTAAAAAACAGCCTTTAAAAACTAAAAAATAATTTAATAATTTTAATATAAAAAAACGTGGAGTGCTTTCTAAGATATTTTGATGAATATCCCCCACCCCACGCTTTTTTACATTAAAATTATTAAGTTATTTAAATTAAACTACCATATGTAGATTTTATCGCGTTGTTTATTTGACACTTTTACATAATTTAGAAACTACTATTAAACTTCACAAATTTTTAAGCTAATTAAATTATGAAAACTATTAAATTATTAAAATTATTATATAGTAGTTAAATTTCAATTAATAACATTCGTGTAAACAGAAGACAATATTATTATTAAATTAATTTCTACTTTATAAAGCGTGTTTTTTAGTTTTTTAAATGATTAATTACTGTTATTTCTTTTAAATTTCTCCCATGTTTTTCTAAATTATTATATTGTCATCGGTCCTCGATAAACGTGCAAAGTTTCAAATCAATCCGTCGGTTTGAAAGGGGTGAAAATCACGTTCAAAGATTTCGTTACGTAGATTCATAGATACATACCAAGCTAATAAAAGCGTGTTAAAAAAATATATAGTTTCTATTGTGACTATCACGGGACAGCGAAATAGTTAAAACATGACTGATCTATGTTTTATATTTTAGGTGTAAGTAGTGAGTCAGTTATCTTTTTAAATAATACACAATAAATTAAAGCATATAAAATCCTCTTTTCTTCTGTGTGTACATGAAAAAATGGCCTAAATGGCAGACTTCACATATCTTTGAAAACATTATGGAGGACTCTCAATCATGCAGGTTTCCTCACGATTTCGATTCCTTCACCATTAAACCGAGCGGTAATTAACTATTCAATACGCACATAACTTCCTTCTTCGTCCAGTCCATTTTACTATGGAATGCGCTCCCTCATGAAGTCAGGATGTCCACAAACCGTTACACTATCAAGGTGAAAGTATGTGCTCTTCTCCTTGATAATTTATCAGATTCAGCTCATCAATATAATACGTATGTATGTATCTATCTATATATATTTGTATATATTTTATTAAGATTACAGATAAATAAAATCTGAAAGATAGAATAAGGAATAGTGTGATTAGAGACAGATGCGGCATGAAAGTGGATATGGTGACAAGAATAGAAAAGGGTATGTTAAGCTGGTTTGGGCATGTAGAAAGAATGGACGAGGAAAGACTGACTAAGAAAGTTTATAAGGCTAGTGTGAATGGAACAGTCGCAAGAGAAAGACCTAGGCGAACGTTTCTTGATCAGATCGGAGGTGTTCTGGACAAAGGCCAGGTTAAGAGGACCTTGAACCGACGGGCGTGTATGAGGAATGTGATGAAAGTGAATGAAGCCAGAGAAGTGTGTCTGGATCGTAGCAAATGGAAATCCGTAGTCTCTGCCTACCCCTCTGGGAAACAGGCGTGAATCTATGTATGTATGTATGTACAGATAAATATTATAATGATGATTATTAATCGCATAGTGAACAGCACAATAAAACATTATCAATAAATACCGGCTGCAACCTTGGTTAGCATATTAAGCACGGTTCAATAACGTACAACAAGATGCCGAAGGCAAACTTCTGTTAAAACATTCCAATAGAAAGGTAACTCTTAATGTTGTGAGGTCGTTATCATGGTGTTATGCAACAAAAAAACTATAAACATAATAAAGAATTTGTCAAGATATTGTTAGTGACAGCACAGGATCTGGGGCCCAAGTCTGCTATTACAATAGTGTCAGAATGGTCTATCATTGATTTCATAATTGTTGATTTTGACAAGTTTGGTAATATACTAATATAATGGCGTCATTATGACTTTCCGATGGTCAACCTGACACTTCATTGAAAAAATAGCATAGAATGGTAATGTCGTACATAATGACAAATAAATGACTGACGTATGCGGTAACCGCTAAAATTTTGACAGTTCCTTTGATCAAATTGCTTTTAACACTAATAAATAATATGTAAAATATATATAAACGCAATCTGGCATGAATATTACGAGACCATTGGCCGACCAATGAGCGACCATTATGAATTTAGCAGATTACGAACTTTTAGCAAAATGACAATGGAATTGCAGTTATGTCGTGTCGGAATGACGAATTTATAAAAATAGCAGACTTGGGCCCCAGGAGCCGTGTAAAAAAATGAAGGTGTAATACCATACATACGGCTTCGGAGATATAGCTGTGTTTTGTTTTTAAAGACTACAACTTGATCACTAGGCATAATTTCTGTGTCGCTGGGAACTTTACAAACATTCAAACGACGGACACAAAGAACACCCAGACTTGGAACAACCATTTGTGGACACAATTTTTGTCACGTGTCGGTTTCGAACCCACAACACTCGACAATTGCAAAGCAGTCAATTAAACCACTACGTCATCAGTGTAATATATTTTATTACGATTGCTTTTGTAAGACCACCTGCAAGCAGCCAAACGTCGACCGGCCTATCAAGGTAAACACAAATTACAATAAAAGAAAGCGGCCCACTTTTTAGCAATCTGCATACATTGTTTACCTACATATTACACATTTACTCTAATAGAAATTAGTTTAGCTTCGAAAATGACAAGTTTGGTGACTCTAGGATCTTTGTCTTTAAGTCACTCTATCAAAGTATATTTGTCACTTTTACTATCATATTAGTAGTTTCATATCCCTTTCAGACCGAAGATTATTTGTTTGGCTTTTTATGCGTTTTTCGGTTTCAGTCGACTAAATAGACGCCAGAAGACCAACGAAAAATAAAATAAAAAATCTAGGTATTCTAGGTTTTTCGCAATTGTACCCGCACGACCGTGCGCTCTCGGCATAAGTACTCAATACGCACGCTTGTGCATCCTGAAATAAACAGGACAAAAATGAAAGTAAAACATATATTTTCTCATAAACTTTAATCACAAACATAAAAAAACAATCAGTCTTAGCCTCTTCGACACAGTTATTATTGATTAGTACTTAAAACTTAAATGAGATCAATTTGCTTCTGCTTTTAATCAAATTATTAATCTTAGGTATAACTTATTAGGAACAATGATCACTTTTGACTCACACTGTGATAATCAGCAAAGCAGTTTTTGCCTCTGGAAAGGCATAAGTACACGTTGCACTTGGTGCACTTTATCTTCGACCTACTAGAGCAGGTCTCCAGTTTACATACTCTTGGAGATGTGATGTCGTCATCAAAAACAGGAAAGTGATTGTAACCATCATTGCGTTTAGATGTTGAGGGAGTAGGTTGCTTAAACTTTTTGTGTGGTGGTGGTGACGACATTTCATACCCTGAATTACTATCTTCAGTCTCTACATTTCTTTTAGTAGGAGTTTGAGTTAAACCATCAGCTACTTCTAAACGAAAATGCAATAAGTCCATGATTTTATTTTGGGGTACATTATTTGCTATACAATCATTACGATAAAGTCGCCAAGAGTTGACTACAGCTAGATCAATAAAATGAATTATGACCTTCAAGGTCCATTTTCTAGTTTTAATAAAAGACCTATAATATTCAATTTGTTGATCCAATACATCTACTCCTCCCATAAACTTATTATAATGGGATATAACATTTGGACATGACACATCAACATACACTTTTCTGGTTTTATCCCATCTTTTAACCAATGTCGTATGATCAGCTCCAGTGCAGTTCGAAATCATTATCACAGACTTATTGTCTTTCCATTTAACAAGCACCAGATCGTCACATACAAATTGCTGCGATTCTCCTCGATTCATTTTATTATCATTTTTAAATGCTAAGTTTTTACGTTCGCTAATTCGATTGGACATGATTGTACCTGTGCCGTGTAAACTTTGTTAACCTTTCTAAAAGAGGAACACTGGTAAAAAATCTGTCAAAATATAAACAACTTCCAGGAGGCGCAGCTTTAGCTAAGTGCAAAATGACTGATGCACCCACACCCAGCTCCCGCTCAGTAAATGCTGTCCTAGCCCCCAGATAGATGTCAAAGTCTATCATTAATCCTTCGCTGGTGGTAATTACAAAATTTTTTAGCCTGACAGGTCTCGGTTTATTCATAACTACTTGACGTAGGTTGCACCTTCCAGTAAATGGTATCATCTGTTCATCAATCGAGTAGTTGCCTGGCACTCTCTCTAACATGCGGCAGGTTTCTTTAACTCGATTTATAACAGGCTGCACTTTCCATAGCGGATTAAGTCTACCCTCAGCAGAACTGGGTTGATCTTCAGGTACAAAATGTAGAGAGCTTCTTAAAGTTACAAAACGATCACGTGTCATGATGTCAGATATGACCGCCAACCTTGTGCTTTGTCGCCAGTACAGATACATTCGAGGAAAACCGAAAACTCCCATGTAAATATGTATCCCAAATAGATTTTTTATTTCATCTGCAGTAGCATTCAACACATGCCCCGTTTTTCTCATATGGTAGTTATTAGTACAGTCCGCACCGAGCTGATAGAAAGCAGTATTGTAGTAGTCTTCAAAGTATTCCATTGGTGTCCTAACATTGTGGAGTGATAGGGGTGGGAAGTCATGTGCTTTGTCAGGATATGCTGTTTGTCTCCAGATTCTGCCTCTGTCTTGGCCTCTTCGACTTGGTGTAATAAGTGGCGTACTTACTTGTGAAACTGTTGATGTACTGGTGACACTTGGCCCTGGTTCAGGTTCACTAAGCTGCTGATGGTCGCTTAAATCGTCTCTATCCAAACCTTCAATTAAATCGTCTTCAATAAAATGTTCGTCGATAATATCCTCAATGTCAGAGTCGTTCCCATCTCCTAACATGGATAGTATAACGTCGTCCGGTAGATGTACTCCTGTAATGTAAAAATAACGATATTGTATTGTACTTAGGTACAAAATTATCATTAAAAGTAAGAAACAATAACATGCACAAGCGTGCATTTTTGTGTATTAAAACATGCCTAAAAACCGAACTGCTACGGTCGTGCGTATTGTTTTTAACTCCTCAAAATCAAGTAAATACCATTCTTGAATCAAATACTTGTTAAGTAATCACTTCAATTATAATATAAACTTTTTAATATTAGTGATAAAACAACAATAATAATAAATAAACAACGTTTATCATTACGTACCTGTCGAGTCGCGAGCGCCAAAAAACGCAGCCATCTTTCCCGTCGCCGCCGGCGCAACTGACCGATCGTACGATGCCTACACATTTTTTATTACAACGCACACAACCCGCACGAGCGTTCGATATAGGTTTCGTCTCGCAAAACAGAAGTTTAGTACCTAAAATATTTTTTTTTGCGCATGCGCACGCTTGTTGAAGTTAGGTTTGAAAGGGATATTAGTAGTCAATAAGCAGCGATATCTCAGTGGGGAGACCAATATACTGCAATGCCGAGGGTCTCGGATTCGAACCCACGTCGCGCACCTCTGACTTTCGGATGTTATATGACTTTTCGAAATTATGTGCGTATTGATTGACAATTATCGCCTGCTCCGTGCCTCGGAGAGCACGTTAAGCCGTCGGTCTCAGCTGCCATGAACATCTATGGCAGTCGTTATTGGGAAAATCAGTACCCTCTAATAGCCTGACACTGGTCTAGCTTTAGGTTATCGTTAGCCTTCGGGTTGCGGAGTTCAGGTGGCAGCCTTTCCGTGTAAAAACTGATATCCAGTCAAATCCGGTTAGACCAGAAAAGCCGACCCCAAGTGACTTGGGAATAATAAAGGCTAAGAGAGAAGATTAGTAGTTTCTTTTTTACTCCCTAATGTAACTTTTCGGGCTGTAGCTCGCCGAGAAAGATTAACCGGCCTAGTTGTATGAGCCTCTCTTTGCGTTGAAGATATAACTAGTCAGTTCTCTCAAATATAGCGATATGAGTACGGCAAATAAGGTAAAACGAAATCCTACCTGTCATATTGGTCAAACAAAGTCGTAAGTCGACTGGAACAATACTTTAAATCTAAAGGAGGACGTAAAAAAATCCAAAGTTGTATTATTGGAGTGAATAGATTTGTCAAATTCCTCCAAAAAGACGTGTCAGCAGGTGTCTATGATCTTGAGAGCATGACATTATTTTCTTTGAAGAATCGGCAACGCAAACTTATTAAACATTTACAACAACTAACTTGACCAAGAAAACGTAAACATTATTTAATTATTCACGACAAGAGCATTCATTTGAGCTTAGTTTAGTTCGAAAATTGCTAACAAATTCGATGCCAATTCTGCGCTGGTTTTCATTCATATGTACTATATAATTTTGATGCCAATCTCCAATTCCGAACAAATCGAATGTCGGGAATAAGCAGATTGGCGTTGTAAGCATTCATAGTGTTCGGCAACCATTTCTCACCAGAAAAAACATATGCTTCTACTTACCTTGACTGCACGAATGGCGGAGTGGTTTAAGTGGTCGCCTCGCCACCGCCACAGCACCGAGTGCTGTGGGTTCGAATCCCACACGGGACAAAAATTTGTGTCATCCACGAATAGTTGTTTCAAATACGGATGTTCTTTGTGTCCGTTGTTTGAATGTTTATAAAGTACTCCGCGATACAGGAATTATTCCTAAAGAGGGAGCTGTATTAAAAAAAAGTTGTGGCGTTGTTCAATCGTTAGTATTAATAATAATGTCCAAATATAGTACTAAACAGAACATTTATATAGTTATAAAAACACAAAGTAAACATCGCCTTCATAAACATACAATGTTAAACGAACACAATAAATATTTAACAAACGTGATATTTCTACATCTCTATGGCTTATAATCTAGTTGTAAAATAAAAAGACATTGACATTGTAAAGACAACCAATAAAAATGAATAGTAAGTGACTAAAAAATAATAAAAAAACTTTACTAAGGACTGCAGTTTGCATTGATTAGTCACGGTTTTTTATCACAAGATATTTACTACCTACTTAGCTCGAAACGGCGATAACACCAATTAAATTAAAAAGAAACAGAGTCACGCCAATTTGTGGATCAAAAGAATCCGGGTCTATCGGAATAAAATTATTTATGCTTATCACAAAGCAAGAAATACGACGCGCCACGCATCGTAATCGAAAGTAATAATATTCGTGCCAAATAGTGGATTGATACAGGTTAATCAAAGTGACAAAAATCTTTAATTTAATAAGGTCTTGTCGTACTGCTCATCCATCCACCCATCCAAGCAGCGATGATAGCAGAGGGTCTCGGGTTCGAACCCACGTCACGCACCTATAACTTTGGGAAGTTATATGACTTTTCGAAATTATGAGCGTATTGATTGACAATTATCGCCTGCTCCGTGCTTCGGAGAGCACGATAAGCCGTTGGTCCCGGCTGCCATGAACATCTATGGTAGTCGTTATTGGGAAAGTCAGTACCCTCTAATATCCTGACACTGGTCTAGCCTTAGGGTATCGTTAGCCTTCGGGTTGCGGAGGTCAGGTGGCAGCCGCTCCGTGTAAAAACTTATATCCAGTCAAATCCGATTAGACCAGAAAAGCCGACCCCAAGTGACTTGGGAATAATAAAGGCTAAGAGAGAAGAAGTACTGCTCATCCATGTCAGAGTATATTAGCCAGTGAGTAATCTGTAAGTATTTTTCTTTACAAACACAACTCCCGCAGTAACAGTAATTCCTGTCTTGCCATGGACTTTACAAACATCCAAACAAATGTCACAAAAAACATCCAGGCTTGGAACAACTATTTGTGGCTTACTCTATGTTTTGTCCGGTGTTTGAGTCAAACCCACAACATTCAGCGCAGAGGCAGTAGTGAGGCGTCCATTTAAATCACCACGTTATCCGTATAGTATTTATATGTAGAAGGTGTTTCAGCCACTATACCATATATCACTGACAAAACAAATCTAAAATAAAAGAATTCTCAGTCCCTTAGTTCAGTAGAACGACAATCCAACACGACCTAAGATAGGTCATACGCAGGAAAAATAGTTTTTTTGCCAGAAATCAGAAATGCCGAGATCCAAACCCGAGACCTACACAGGTCAATAGCCACTACACTATCGAGGTTATCAAGTCACTCAGTCACAATCGTAATAGTATATGTCAATCTCCCCTTGAAACATCAAGCGTGAATCTGTACATAATATATTTCAAGATATTTCCAGAACAAGAACTACATAATATTGTTCCAAGGAGTCATAAAGAGAACTGACGTAAATTCGTCGAGAAAACCTTCGGACCAACTACATTCGTCAGACAGAAACAGTAATTCAATTAACTGAACACTTCTCAAGTTTTCTCTGATATATGATATTACGATAATATAATATATTATTCTGTTTGTTATGCCGACGCCTCTGGATATTCTGGAAATATCAACGCGTTGTGATATATCGGGTGTCGCCTGAACTGCTATAAGCTAAATATGTGCGACGCCGAATGTACACAATATTTTTATCGAATCCATAGATTAGGTACTGTGAAATTATTCGACATTCTATCCATAAAGTACATTTTATAGACTGTAGTTATAGACTGAAGATTATCTATATTATTTACTGCCACGCCCGAGGTCGCGGGTTCGATTCCCGCACAACTCAAACATTGGTGTGCATGAACATGGATGTTTGTCTTGGTCTGGGTGATTCTATGTATAAAAAGTATGTATTTACAAAAAATGTATATATGTATGTTTATCCATTGTCTAATATCCATAGTACAAGCTCTGCTTAGTTTGGGCTAGATGGGGTTGTGTGTATGTGATAGAATATTATGGAATATTATTATTATTACATCAAGAATTTCTGTTATTTGGAAAATTGTATTATATTTATCATATTATAAAATCATGCTTTTTTTACCAGCTTAGTCTGATGGTACTTGTACGAGATGCATGTACCTGCAAGGTATTTGTAAGTAAGCTATTTGCGCGCGTTAATCATACGAAATACTTGCATGATTCACGTCACTGTCTCGCGTCAATTGTTTATATGATAGCAGAAGTGCATCAACGCACGCATGTTACCAATCTCGTGCACAAAAGCCATTAAAATATATTAGCAGTTAAATGACAGACAGCTCGTAAATAAAATTCTCTAATTAATACATTTAAATAATTTTCTACATCTTATCTTTTTAGGTATGGCACCCAGAAGCAGCGTTTTTAAATTAGGCAAGCACTATAAAGATAAGGTAAAGTTAGAGATGCACACATAGGTCTACAAGGTTAAAAATATAAAACATAGCTAAAAGAGCAGTAAATTTTTGCCATTAGACACTCTTTCGCTGTCCCGTGATAATAATATTTATAGATTTTCTATTATGACTAAGTTTAAAAAAATAACACATTAGGATTAATTCCTGTGTCACGGGGGCCTATACACATTCTAACAACGGACACAAAGAATACCCAGGCTTGGAACAACTATTTATGAACCAAACAATTTTTGTCTCGTATGGGATTCGACCTCACAACAGTCGGAGAGTGGCAGTCACGAGGCGGCCATTTGAACCACTACGCTAATTGTGCAGACAATTACAAGTTATGTGATACATCGGACAGGGAACCTGTTAATGCTGAATACAAATCATGCAAATAATCCGATCAAAATGTAGTGAAAGCCATATTCTGTTTAATTCTTAAATTTCACTTGTTTGTTATGAATGAGCTCATGAGATCACACTAAAAGTGTATGACTGCTGTCCATGAGATCTTGTGTTCGATTCCCGGGTCGAGAAAAGTGTTATGGAATTGCCTGATTCTTGGTAGCAGCACAGAGTATGGAATTAAACCTGGTAAATAATTTTAAGAGCCTTGCTGATTTCAGCATGAATGGGCCGGCTCGACCGGGGAAGGACTGGGACCCTCTCACAGAATATCGACGTGAAATAGCAGTATTCCTACTGTTGTGTTTCGTTCGGTGAGTGAGAGTGCCGGAGGCCCGATTACCCTCTTTCCCCCTTCCCACTCCTTCTCCTTCCCACTGCCTTTTTCTCTTCTTTCTTCCCTAAAGGGTCTGCAACGCGCAAGTGATGCCTTTGGTGTTGCAGACGTCCATAGGCTATAGTTACCACTCACCATCAGGTAGGCCCGTTCGTAGGTTTGCGGCACGAGTTGTACAAAAAAAAATTGCCCGCTATTACTTGGCACCTCACAAAATAATAAGGTAATTCACCTCTGCCTTCCTCTTTGGGGAGATCACACGGCTATAGCGTGAGATTATGTATGTCTATACTAATATTGAAAAGAAGAAAGATTTAATTTTCTGTTTTTTTTGTAATGATTCAACTCAAAAAGGAATCGACCGATTTTTTAAATTATTTTACCATTAGAAAGCTATATTATCACCGACTAAAATAGACTATATTTGGTTAAAAAGCGTACTGTTACACCTAACTTAACCTACTATTAAGCGAGGAAAGTGGCGGACAGAATCTAGTATGTAGTAAATCCACATATAAGTCTTATAAAATGACTCCCAAAGCGCATGTTTTAAGCGAAATATATCTATGATTGTGATAAAAGTAGAAGATAAAATTCAGTATTCAAATCCTAGGCGTATCATGAAAGGCTTTCATGTCGAGAGCATAAACAAAGGTGATTCAAAGGGGTCGCGATAACAAGCGAAGGGATTTGAGCGGGGAATACGCTGCTATAGAAAATGCCGGGGTTTTACTAGTGTATTATACCTGTCAAATCTTGAAATGGCTGATATAATTAAAAACCTATGGTGTCTAGCCGCCGATAACATTTTATTCAATGAAAAATCATAAGTCTATTAACAAGTTACTGTGAATGCTGCGCTTGAGGTATCTGGTTCGGCAATCCTTATTTGGGGAAACTCGCAAATGGGGCAAACTTGACTTCAGAAGTCGAAACAAGTTTTTAGATCAGCCCCTAAATAGCAATGTCCAGCATACAACTATAGAATTAATTGAATAAATAATTATATAAAAAACAACAGCTGCTTTTCTTTTTATATTTTAAAAGACAACTCGCCCGGGGAATACCACCTTTGTCGCGGGTGTCTTTACAAACATTCACACAAAGGACACAAAGAACAACCAGACTCGACACATCTATTTGTGGATCACGGAAATGTTTTTCCCGTGTGGGGACTGAAACCACAAAGACCCGGTGCAGTGGCAGTGTCAAGGCGACTGCTCCAACCATCATCCGTGCATCATTCTTTGCCTTCGGATTGTAACCTAATACCTTGGAGTAGAAACGGCCCAACTGATATGCCATATAAAATATCAATATCATAGACACTGAAAGCATTTTTAGAGTTCGAAAAATCTCTTATACGACAGCTTTGTCCGTCCGTCCGTCTGTCTGTTATACAACTTTCAACTCAAGAACCGTAAGAGCTAGAGACTCGCGGTCAATGCCATTCGACTCAACATAGTTGATATACCCCGAAATCACTATGACCTCAAGGTCACGTGATACTATCTTTCAACTCAAGAACCGGAAGAGTTAGAGACCCCGCGGCCAGCGCCATTCGACTCAGCATAGTCGATATGCCTTGAAAGGACTATGACCTTTGACCTTTGACCTCTGACCTTAAGGTCACGTGATACAATTTTTTCAAACTCTAAGATTTACGGCAAATCATGGCCGTTTCTCACTTGTTTGTTAAAATATTACTGTCTTACGCTAGAAGCTTGTTTTTAGGTTCCATCAAGACAGCATCATTATTTAGCGTGTTTTCGCTGAAAATATTGCTATCAGATACGCTAGAAGCATATTTTGTGGTGAAAGTAGGTAATGATGCAATAACTTGGTGAAGTATGTCCTTTGGCCCACCTGGTCTTCCCTTGTGTATGCCAATACAACAGCAATAGAAGAAATCGCTGCTAACTTATACCTTTCGTCCACAAACGACATAAGTGCGTAGTAATGGAACTTTGTTTGTCTGTAGACGACATTCGTAAAGTTGCTCACACAACCATTATTCCATTAAACGAGTGACATAGCGATTTATTTAATAACCATTTGTTGTAGGAAACGGCCTTGGTCGTTCCATGGCATGAGATTGCAGTGATGTTTGATGCGATTGTGAGGTTCTAAGCTCGATTCACGGAACCGGAGAAATGGTTTTGAGATTTCTATTAGAAAATTTCCAGTAGCAATATAGAGTCTGGAGATGAGCCCTTGAGCCTAAAATTCTTAATCGTAAAAAAATAGTTTAACACATAAATGCATTTCATAAAAATCGCCTAAATATATATACATATCTAGATAGACATATCTATACAGATCACATTACTGGAGCCGCTGAAGTAATGCTTTCCTTAGCATTATTACTGCGATACCAAAAAAATGAATTTATTTTGGTACCTGTTCTCATGTCTGTATAGACATGAGAAGCGGTTGGCGCTTAAAAAGAGAGAAGGAAAGAGTAGGAGAAGAAAAAGACAGAGAGCCGCTAACGTTCTATCTCTCTAAACGAAACACAAGAGTACGGTGATACTGTCAGTTAACATCAAAGATACTATATTCTGGATAAGTGTACCACATCTCTAATGGCAATAGCCCATGTTGTTATTCACATAGCCAATTGTTGAGTTTTTGCCTTCAAACAAGTCTTCTTCTCTCTTAGCCTTTATTATTCCCAAGTCACTTAGGGTCGGCTTTTCTGGTCTAACCGGATTTGACTGGATATCAGTTTTTACACGGAGCGGCTGTCACCTGACCTCCGCAACCCGAAGGCTAACGATACCCTAAGGCTAGACCAGTGTCAGGATATTAGAGGGTACTGACTTTCCCAATAACGACTGCCATAGATGTTCATGGCAGCCGGGACCAACGGCTTAACGTGCTCTCCGAGGTACGGAGCAGGCGATAATTGTCAATCAATACGCACATAATTTCGAAAAGTCATATATCTTCCGAAAGTCAGAGGTGCGCGACGTGGGTTCGAACCCGAGACCCTCTGCATTGCAGTCTGTTGGTCTCCCCACTGAGCTATCACTGCTCTTTTAAAAGCCTTTAAACAAGTATATTATCTAAATCACCACATCTTTCTCAATCCATCTTGTTTAAAATAATATTATTCGGCACTTACCTAACTTACTTACTAAGGCATTAGAACTTATGTAACAAATAGTCAGGTACACAATAGTTGAGTATTGTCTGGAAACTTGACTTCATGAGACGGAAACTGTCGGAACTTGCTAACTCCTATAACTAACCCCTAAGAGATACACCTGGGATTACATCACTATGACAATGTTTCAGCTTGTATTAGAAGTGAACGATTATCGATAAGATATAAGTATAATAACTAGCTTTTGTTTGTGGTTTCGCTCGCATAAAAGTAGTTTATTTTAATGTAAAATATTACCTATGTTACTCGGTGATAATATAGCTATCTAATAGTGAAAGAATTATTAAAATCGATTGAATAATTTTTGAATAAAAACATCATAAACAAACAAAATTCTAATGTTGTCTTCTGTTTACGCGAATATTATTCATTGAAATTAAACTACTATATACGGCTTTTATCGCGTTGTTTATTTGACACTTTATTACATAATTTTGAAAAACTGTTACACTACTACTACTATTAAACTTTACGAATTTTTAAGCTAATTGAATTATGATTAAAACTATTAAAACTAAACTATTTAGATTTAATTTAATTTTACACTTTCCCCGACTTTTCGGTTGCTTTTTAGCAGCCATGGTCACGGGGAGACTAAGATGGCAGTTGTCTCAATGTTCCAGTGTAGTTATTTCAAAGTACCCGAACATAATTTAATTATTGGTGTTTCTATTTACGCAGAATGAGCTCAAAGTATCATGAAGTCTAGCTGTGGTTTGCTTCTTCTTGGGTTTGACTATTTTTAATTACTGGATCCCAAGCTGGTGGTACATTCCAACCATCTTCTCTATTAAAATTAGGATGTTTTTTGATTTCAATAGCCTCGCGAAGCATCCTTGGTAGGAATCGGTGTTCTTTAGCGAGAATCTGTGGTTTGTCATAAAGTGTAAAATTATGTATAATCCGTATAATAAATATAATCCGTATATAGTAGTTAAATTTCATCAAAATTCTAACTAATAAATAATAAGTAATTGACGACTCGATGGCGTAGTGGTTAGTGTAACTGATTGCCACGCCTGAGGTCGCGGGTTCGATTCCCGCACAAGTCAAACATTTGTGTGCATGAACATGGGTGTTTGTCTTGGTCTAGGTGTTTCTAGGTATAATATGTAGGTATTTACAAAAAAAAAAAAAGTATATAATATGTATGTTTATCCATTGTCTAGTACCCATAGTACAAGCTCTGCTTAGTTTGGGCTAGATGGTGTTGTGTGTATGTGGTAAAATATTATTATTATTATTATTATTATATTTAATTTTTATAATATTAGTATAGATTAACATCAGACCCCGATATTGTCGTATGTTTACGTGAATGTCATACATTCTGGATGTTTCTATGTATAATAAGTATGTATTAACAAAAAAAAGTATATATGTATGTTTATCCATTGTCTAGCACCCATAGTACAAGCTCTGCTTAGTTTGGGCTAGATGGTGTTGTGTGTATGTGGTAGAATATTATTATTATTATTGAAATTAAACTAATTTATACGGATATTATCGCCATGCTCACAGGACTGAACATGGCTGCTGTACTGAAACTGAAACCTCGGGAAAGTGTAAGCTTAAATAGTAAGTAATTAATTTTAACAGTTGTTGTTTTATAGTTTTAAAATCTATATATGTATATAAAACTCTTTCGTTACTGAGTGACTGACAGACAACGCACAGCCGAAACCACTGAACGCAAGAAGCTGAAATTTGGCATGTATGTTCCTTGGAGAGTGTAGGGAAGCACGAAGAGAGAATTGTTGGAAATTCCACCCCGAAGGGGGTGAAAGGGGTGAAACCCGATATTCACACGGGAACGGGATTTACGCGGGTGAAACCGCGGGAAAACTACTAGTTATATAATAAAAGTGTTTCAAAATAAACAACGCAATAAAATCCGTACAAAAGATTAATCTTCAAATATAAGGCCTGATTATAATCTGTCTTATTGCTGCACACAGGCCTCTTCTCAGTATTAGAATCAGAAGGGTTACGCCGTAGTCCACCACGCTGGCCCAGTGCAAGTAGACAGACTTCACACATCTTCGAGAACATTATGTAGAACTCTGAGACATGCAAGTTTACTTACGACGTTTTCCTGCATCATCAAAGCGAGCGATCATAAGCTTTTTTTTTTTATTTAATACGGCCGTTACTTCGAAAAGTCAAAGGTGCCTTAGGTTTTGCTTTCTATCATCGTACCACTCGACAACAAAGCAGGGTTCATCCATATCACCTGGAAGCGTTCAAATCCAGGACGACTTCCAGCGATCATTTCTCCCACGTACGTGCAAGCTCTGGAATGAACTGCCTGCTTCGGTGTTTCCCGAGCGCTATGATATGTCCTTCTTTAAACGAGGTTTAAAGAGAGTTCTTCTGTCACGGTAGGCAGCGGCTTTGCTGTGTCCTAACATTGCTGAAGTCCATGAGCAGCGGTTACCACTTTCCATCAGGTGGACCACTTGCTCGTCTACCAGCGAAGACAATAAAAAAGAAATTAAAAAAAAAGGTTGGATAGACACCTCTGCGTGGCAGTCTAACGGTTTCCCACTAGGCTATCACTTTTCTTATCGATATTGATATCGATTAAACATTCGAATTATTCGAATAAGAATCGATAACGTTATAGTACAATTCCAGAGACGCTAGACGGGCATCATTTTAGCACAGCTGATTTATATACTTTAAGCCTATGTATAAGCGGAGAGACACAAATGGCCTATCAGAATATAAATAAGATAAAAAAATAATTACTTAGTAATTGTTTAGTTACATATTTTACTATTAAATATTTGTAATTGTTTTTTTTTATTTGAATTCTGATGAGATATGGATTTATAACACATTCTTGCGCTTATTAAAAACCGGGTTTTACTGACTTATTTAAAATACAGTATACTGGATTTTACTCGCGGCTTTGCTGGCGTAAAAATAGGATAATAGTACTTTTTTTCTGGATAAAAGATACCCTTTGTCCTATTCTGTACTTCTAACTACGTGTATGCGAAATTTCATGATAATCGATCGAGTTGTTAAGGCGTGGAACCGTAACAAACAAACTCACATTCATTACATATTATAAAACAAAGTTCTCCGCCGCATATGTCTGTCTATTCGCGATAAACTCAATAACTACTAAACGGATTTTCATACGGTTTTAACCAATAGACAGATAAAGATTTCATGATAAAGGTTTTAGTATATAATTTGTTAAGATTTTGTACTACCTGTGCAAAGCTGGGGAGGGTTGCTAGTTCATTATATTAGTTAGGATTATACATTTTTCTATGTTTTTATGTTATGCCGTGTAACCTTTAGGGTTTACTTTAAGAGAAATGTAGATATCATTAGAAAGTACAATGAGAGAAGGTATAACAAATACACTTTTAATGTATTAAGATTACAAATAAAAGAGACAATCTTTACTTATATAACTATAGTCAGGGCGTGGTTCGCTAAAGACTTGCTTCGTGGTCCTTGTATAATCAGGACACTTAGCTGGGAGTGTGAAGCCGGGCCGCAAGGAGCAGGCGACTGACGCCGTCCGTTCCTTATATAGACTCGCACCACCGGTCGCGAGAGGTGGCTAGTGACGAGCGCCCGCGTTCGCCGGGCGTCTAGGCGATTATCGTCACAGCCGATTTAATCTGCACAGCTGGTAACAAAATAACAAATAAACCATCTATATTGGGCCCCTCAAGTACAAATATTGTAGGAACAAGGTAAAGGTCCATTGTTAGACAACACGTGACGTGACTCACTCAAATCTAAGGAAGTATTAAGTACTTTCCTCTTATCCTTATTTTGAATGTGGAGCCGTACTTCCAGCTGTCAAAGTATTGCGATTGTATGCGCGAGAGAGAGATAAAGCTGCAGCGTGCTGTCTCTTTCTTGCATATTAGTAATTCTTTAGGAGATAATGGTATAAATGTGTTACTAAACAGCCGAATGAATGCTGCAGCGATTAAATTGGTAATTTTGACACGTAAATTATGGCGATATGACCATGCGGGTTTGATGCTCTGACGTAATAAATCTGTGTGCGCATGTGTGCAGCGGTAGTAAATGTGACCACTGTACATGAGGTCTGAGGTTCGATTTCCAGATCGAGTAAAGTGTTGTTGCGTATTTTTGTCAAATTCTTCGTAACAGGTATTTGGATGGATATTTTCAAGTCACACGCTATAGAAGACGAACCTAACGCTAGCACCCGACTTATTGACTCCAGACATCATATAACATAATAAAAATTTGTTAATCCAGAAATCCCTTTAACTATATACGAGTACATTCCAGACTTGTTAATAAAATTTGGCCAACAGACCAACGGGACAGCGTATCTACAGTCGCATGAGCCTAAATAAAAACGCTTCCATGTACTCTAAAAGCAATTTTTGTTAAAATACTACTATCAAATTACACTAGAAGCGTATTTTGACAAAGAACCATTACCTGACACGCTACAAGCGTGTTTTGACGTACCAACAAGGAAAAATACTGACCAATAAAAAAAAATTGCTATCTCAAGAGTATTAAGTTAAGTAATGCCAACGATTCAGTAGGTATAACAATTTAGCGAGTTTTCTTTTAAGCTGAATATCTATATCAGATACACAAGAAGTGTTTTTGTCGTAACAACTAGACAGCATAATTATTAAGCATGTTTACGCTTAAGACTGCGCCGAGCGTAAGACAGATAATGACAGAACTCAAGTCGACGCGCGGCCGCCATAGTGAAAATGTAGGGAGGATTTGAAGAGCTTTTTTGATAAATAATGTAATAATGTATCTTTATTGTCAACCAATAACTAAAACCAATAAATATTTATGACGGACAAATTGTAATAAAACTATTTATGTTTCGTTTAAGCTGTAAAATAGGATAGATGTATGCATTTTTCGTGCAAACTTACGTAATTTTGTAGGCGAAAATATTAATTATTTAAGTTTTTTACACGGAGTAATTGTAAACACATTCATTGTTATGGTAAATCTATATTTTATATTTGTATTAAACAAAAAAGGTGTTGATTTTATTCACTTAACTGTGACCGCCTGTTTTGGCACATTTCGCTCGGCGCAGTCTTAAGTAAAATATCGCTATCAGATACGCTAGAAGCGTGTTTTGTGATGTAAGTAGTAGTGCAATAACTTGGTCAAGTGTGTGTCCTTTGCAGCCGGTCGGCAGCTGCCAAATCGTAGAAACTTCGTCTCCTCTCTCAACGACATTGTTTGCGCTCCAAGCGGTGGGAATTGAGCGTTTTGTCTTTCATATTTGTAGCAGTTTGCACTAAAACACCTTCAATCTATCCAGAGTTACAATTCCAAATAAACGTAAAACGGCAAGCATTATCTATAGCTTAACTCTAATATAATATTCTAATATTCTACCACTTACACACAACACCATCTAGCCCAAACTAAGCAGAGCTTGTACTATGGGTACTAGACAATGGATAAACATACTGATATACTTTTTTTTTTGTAAATACATACATATTATACATAGAAACACCCAGACCAAGACAAACATCCATGTTCATGCCCACAAATGTTTGACTTGTGCGGGAATCGAACCCGCGACCTCAATCGTGACAGTCGGTTACACTAACAACTACGCCATCGAGGCCGACCATAACTGTTACTAACTGTTTGCAAAACCATGGCAATCATTCGTGTGCTGCCAACCTTTAAGAACAGGAAGTAAAGATGTGATAAACTGGATGAACGCGTTGCCCTTCCCATTAAAAGTAATTAAAAATACTCTATAATTTCCTTTCAAAGGATTAGGCAATGTGGAAGTGATACGCTGAGCACTTTAAGCGATTAAATGGTACAGTAATAAACATTACCACCGTTGTACTATAAAATAAAATCACTTACCATAAGGCGTAGCTTACCGTACTATGTTTAATTATTATAAACGAGGATAAACACAATCCATGAACCATTACTCGAACCAGCAATCTCGGCAAACCGTGTCGTCACTTTAGTTAAGCTTTACAAGGATTAAGTTTTTGTCTCTATGCAAGCTGTTCAGGTGATTCTAACTTAAGTTACTACGCTTAACATGAATAATCCTCTTCTCTTCTCACTTAAACCACAGCTATTCAGAAGCACGTGTAAACAGAATTAGCCGAGTTTGTGCCGTGTGTGGGTCCTTGAGCAACAATTGAATTACCCGAGCACCGTCAGTAATTATGTCTTCGGCCCTCATCATTCAGCGGATAATACCGACCAGCCATTCAGACAACACTCGTCTCGGATATAAGCATTTGTATGGGAATATTTATATGCTAATCTCGGTGAAGTTGGTCCAAAATTCTGTGATAAGAAACGCATGTAAGTGATGGGTTGAGAGCTTGTTGTGAACATTTTCAAAGGGTTGCTTTGATGGTCATTGACGAGTGAAGATATGGCGTACATGAAAGAAATATACTTTACTAGATTTTTTTCGCGGCTGCACTCGCTTAATCGTAGATTAGATTAGGTTAGTAGCTGTACTTTTTTCTGGGTGAAAGATAGCCTATTTCTTTTTCTGTTCCCCTGACGACATGTATGCGTAATTACATGAAGATCGGTCGAGTAGGTAAAGCTTGAAAACTTAACAAATAAACAACCTTATATTCGTATTTATAACATTAGTTAGGATTCGCTTTTTATCGCAAGAAATCTCCCTATCCTTAGTATGGACACGCACATCAAGAATAGTGATCTTACACATTAGATAGAGAACGATAGTACAACATACAGTTTTCAATATAAGTGAACGTGACAATACTATATTTATAATTCAGATGTCATGTCGGCATTGTGTGTCAGATGACAACTTAACTTTCATAAAAGTAATCATATAAAAGAGTAGTACACACACGCCTCGCTGATTTTAGCATGAGTGGGCCGGCTCGATCAGGGAAGGACTACCCTCTCACAGAATATCGACGTGAAATAGCAGTCTTCCTACTGTTGTATTTCGTTCGTTGAGCGAGAGTGCCGGAGGCCCAATCACCCCCTTTCTCCCATTCCCGCTCCTTCTCCTTCCCACTTCCTTTCCTAAAGGGTCGGCAACGCGCAAGTGATGCCTCTGGTGTTGCAGGCGTCCATAAGCTACGGTGACCACTTACCACCAGGTAGGCCGTATGCTTGTTTGCCACCTTAGTTGAATAAATGTAGGATTCAAATCTTTGGTTAGCACATGATAATTATTATCGCCGACTGGTTTGTTGACACCGTAGTATAGGTTTACATTTATATTTGTGTACGATTGCGCTTCAGTTTCTTGCCCTTAATATCGTGCAAGTAAACATATACGCAAGGTGCTGCAGGATACGGATGGGTACGTATACGTCAACACAGCAAAACATCGTGCTACTTTGAACTCACTTATTCTCCAATAATAATTACACAACGTATGATACCTGGAAATAAATACACACTGCAACATTGACAGACATGTACTTAGTTTTCCTGTGGCAATGATTGCATCTGGAAAACCTAAATGCCGGACAAAGTGTCAAAAATATGATTAAATAAAATCTGAAATGTTTAAAGTTGATAGTATAATAAACCACAATGAATAAGTAATTTGAAATAACTACGCTTCAAGACATTGAGACAACTAACTTCTTAGTCTCCCAGTGATCATTCAAACCAGTCTTGGAAAGTGTAAACTTAAATCTATATATTCTATTCTATATTCTATTCTATCACATACACATAACACCATCTAGCCCAAACTAAGCAGAGCTTGTACTATGGGTACTAGACAATGGATAAACATAAGTACATATAAACTTTTTTTTGTAAATACGTACATATTACACATAGAGACACCCAGATCAAGGCAAGCATCCATGTTCATGCACACAAAAATGTTTGACTTGTGCGGGAATCGAACCCGCGACCTCAGGCGTGGCACTTGATTACACTAACCACTACGCCATAGAGTTAGTTAAATAACTAACTTAAATAGAAACAAACCGTAACTAGTAGCAGTGTTTAACAGCAGCAGTTTAAAAGTTTCAAAATTATGTAAAAATTGCGCGGAAAGTAAAATAACGCGTAAAATCCTTACATATAATATTTTGTTTTCTATTAACAGATATTGTCTAACGTTTGTTAACTATTAGACGAAAAATGTAACGCCAGGCAATTCGCACCTGGTCGACAAATCCTACTATATTTTCTAAGAGACTCATTTCTCCACATAGGTAACCCGACATAATAAATATTAATATTAGATCATAAAGTAACACTTATAAAGGTCAAAGTGTACAGAGATAGTGCTAAAAACTCGCGGTGACATTTCAAGCAATAGTCTTAAGACAATAGTTTCGCCGAAATTAGGTACTTGGTACGTGATTTTTTTGCTAAGCAATACTAGGATGAATGGCTATATGCGTAAGTTATTTTTAGAACACGATATATATATTTTGTTATGATTGTATGAGCCATTATGGTTAAGAGGAGTATCCTGACTAGCCTTGTTCTTCTTCTCCCTTAGCCTTTATTATTCCAAAGTCGCTTGGGGTCGGCTTTTCTAGTCTAACCGGATTTGACTGGATATCAGTTTTTACACGGAGCGGCTGCCACCGCAACCCAAAGGCTAATGATACCCTAAGGCTATATCAGTGTCAGGATATTAGAGGGTACTGACTTTTCCAATAACGACTGCCATAGATGTTCATGGCAGCCGGGACCGACTGCTTAACGTGCTCTCCGAGCCACGGAGCAGGCGATAATTGTCAATCAATACGCACATAATTTCGAATTGGCATTCCAGTGCGTCTATTTGGATTGGGTGCCACATTTTGATGTTTCCTCATTGTAGATTTGAACACAAAAAGCTGTCGGACGGTTAGGACTTGGCATTTGGTGTACAGTGCTTCCGTTGGATGCCTGTAGGGTTTTTAGTCATTAGCTTTAGGACAGCTCTTTGTGCTCTCTCTAGCGCTAGTGGGTGTGTCTTAGCTGCTCCACCCCATACCGTGACGCAGTATTGAATAACGGATTGGCAAAGAGCTATATATATTAATTTAAGTTTGTCAGCCGCTGCACATTCTCTTAGACATTTGTATGGTGGTGTGTATTAGACGTCTCACCCGGGTTGCCACTTTTTTTTCACCTTTTTTAGTCCCCTTTTTTGAAAAGCAAAGTAATTATCGCTGGCATGTCTGCTATATAAATAAAATAAAATAAAATATTATAAGCTCACTATGCTAGACATTATTAAAACAGGACGGTAAAGTCAGGATCGCGTAGCAGCGATAGCTCAGTGGGGAGACCAACAGACTGCAATGCAGAGGGTCTGGGGTTCGAATCCACGTCGCGCACCTCTGACTTTCGGATGTTATATGACTTTTCGAAATTATGTGCGTATTGATTGACAATTATCGCCTGCTCCGTGCCTCGGAAAGCACGTTAAGCCGTCGGTCCCGGCTGCCATGAACATCTATGGCAGTCGTTATTGGGAGAGTGTCGACACAAAAGATCCCACTGGGTCGAAGTGTCGCCGGTCTGCACTGGCTGGCCCCCACATAAGATACATAGATACAAGTTTGTTTTTTACTGCTCCAATAAGTTGCAGACTATTTGTTAATTACAACATATAAAATAAAATAATTTGTTTTTGGGATGTGTTCATTGATCTGTAAGGTTTTTTTATTGTTTATTTCCCTTACAATAGTATCTAAGATCTATTACAATTTTATACTCACTAAACTTAATTGTTTAACAGCGAAACTTGCTCTTATCGTGTTTATATTATATTAAGCACCATAGTCAACTCTGTATATGACGAGAATGCAGACATACAAAACCTTGCATAATCATCTAACCGAATATTTTTCTACGCAGCTATGACTAAAATTTAAAAACACCTTAAAAAAATACCATTGGCCATTAACATGGCTAAAATTACAAACTGGAACATAAATAACACAGTGCTGAGAAAGTAATTCACCCCTTGACGACAAAAGACAAAATAAAAATGAATTATGAATTTTATGTGAACATGTGTGAGACTGCACACTGTGCAAACTGCACCCAAATGGTTACTATACTTATACTATACTTCCTACTTTACGCTGAAATAAAACAATATAACCATAATATCATTATAAAACTAGACTTGGTAGTCGCTTTTAAATTACATGAATTACTTAAAGATTTGTTTTACTTATTACCGAATGTGTGTGATTAATAATAATGATAATAATAATGTGTGGACTCGGCGATCATTGTGCCGATAGTCATTACAGTGAATGGTTTAATACCTAAGAGCCTCGACCACCACCTGCAGAGGCTCGCATTAGATGGCTGGATCAAGTCCTTGATGCAAAACGCAGTACTACTCGACACGGCGCGTATTGTGAGGAGATTCCTCTCTCTGGGGCCCTAACCACCGGCAGCTTGGACCCTGTTCCCGATGTTGGTGGGTCATTTCAGTTTTTATTTTTAAATATATATAGATTTTTATTTATATTTAAAAATGTAATTATTAGAAAAAAAAAGAGTATTAAAGACAATAATAATAATATTCTACCACATACACACAACACCATCTAGCCCAAACTAAGCAGAGCTTGTACTATGGGTACTAGACGAATATATATTATAAATAAATTATTTGTGAGCTACGTCCGCCATTGTTGTCTATTTAATGTGTTTTACTGTGAATAATAAAGCATAAAGCGACAGCCTAGGTGGAAACCGTTGGACTGCCACGCAGATATCTCGTGTACGATCCCAAGGCGCGCAACTCTGACTTTTCGAACTTACTCTTGTGTAATAGTTAATTATCGCTCGCTTTAACGATGAAGGAAAGCATCGTGATGTAACCTGCATGTCTGAGAGTTCTCTATAATGTTTTCGAAGATATGTGAAGTCTGCCAACACGCTCAGTGGCCAGCGTGGTGGACTATGCCGTAACCCTTCTCACACTAAAAAGAGGTCCAGCAGTGGGATAGTTAAATACAGGGCTGATATTATATTACACACACACTTTTCTTTCTTGTTTTTTTCCAATTTATCCAAAACTGTATGACATGTGCAAGTTTTTTATTCTACTTAATGTTTTGGTGTGTTCATGCGTCAAACTATGTGATTAACGTATTGCGATTGCCGCGTATTATTTTTTTATTATTACATACCCGACAAACAAACTGAAAAATTATATACATGCTAGATTTTTCGAGCCTTTGCTCTCGTAAATGTAGGCTATGTTAGTTGCAGTCCTTTTCCTGGATTAAAAGTATTCTTTTCTCTACCCTAACGTGCAGGTATGCGAAATTACATGATGATCGGTCGAGTAGTTAAGGCGTGAAAGCTCAACAAACAAACACACACAACAAACTTCTTAACGTGGGAGAGCCATGCTTTGGCACGAATAGGCCCGCTCGACCGGAGTGATACCACGGCCTCACAGAAAACCGGCGTGAAATAGCGCTTGCGTTGTGTTTCGTCGAGTGAGTGAGGCTACCGGAGGCCCAACCTCCCCTCCCCCTCCTGGGAGGCAAATTTAAAAGGCTGGCAACGCACTTGACTCGTCAAGTGTTGCAGGTGTCCATGGGCAGCAGTAATCGCTTACCATCAGGCGATCTGTCTGCAAGTTTGCCTCCTATACAATAAAAAAAAACCTCGCATTCGCATTTATTGTTTTGATTATTTCTTCTAATTATTTGTTTAGCACTGACTCAAGTTGAACTAAAAGGTTTTCGTATAAATTTTAGTATCCATTTTACAATAATTAGTTCCTAGGTCACAGTGAACGGGCGAATCCCCGCCTACTGACTTCAGTATAAACTTCCACCGATTTCGTACTTAGTACGTAACATTTCAAAGGTTTCATTTCACCTTTATATCGAGCACTTTACGCTTAAGTTAATTAGCTCTCTAATTAATTTTGTTAATTAATAGATGGATGTCTTCGTTATTATATACGAAAGTGAATATCCATTAAGCGCGTATATAATATTAATATATAATACCAATTATGTTCGGGCGTGTTCTCAATTGAAATATAGAGTATTGAATATGTATATATAGAAGCATAATTGAAAATACTCTCTTGTCATTGACTGTTTCGATGGCACAGTGGTAGTGAGAACAGCTGCTATGCATAAGGTTTTAGGTTATATTCCAAGGCTGGAGGAAGCTCGCTGGGTGAGTTGCTGATTTAGTTTCAGTTACCAGCGACCTATTCAAGGCAGCGAGTTGGCTCACCGTGGTAGGTCTAGTCGGTAGGACCCGGGACTTTTCATCTGTCCTCGGTTGAGTCCGTCATAACTCCCGCTCCCCTTTTTCCGCTGAATGGGATGCGTAAACGCATTCCCATAAACTGGTTGGACTAAGTTTAATTGAGTTTTTTTGTCAGGCGATTCCCTTAAGCAGCATGGAATCTCAAGCTGTGGTTAATAGACGGCAAAAATTTGGGCTCTTATTACGTGCGACCTAAAGCCATACCTACTGAAATGTTAGTGTTATACTCTTCTGCCTACTATATCTATACTATACTATATATAAGAGCAGCGATAGCTCAGTGGGGAGACCAACAGACTGCAATGCAGAGGGTCTCGGGTTTGAACCCACGTCGCGCACCTCTGACTTTCGGAAGTTATATAACTTTTCGAAATTATGTGCGTATTGATTGACAATTATCGCCTGCTCCGTGCCTCGGAGAGCATGTTAAGCTGTCGGTCCCGGCTGCCATGAACATATATGGCAGTCGTTATTGGGAGAGTGTTGACACAAAAGATCCCACTGGGTCGAAGTGTCGCCGGTCTGCACTGACTGGCCCCCTCATAAGATACATACATACATACTATACTATATACTATATTTAACTACCTCCGTGGCGCAGCGGTAGTGCAGACACTAATGTAACTGCTGTGCTCATAGGTTTCGGATTCGAATCCCGAGTCAGACCAACAAATAGTAATTGGATTTTTCTGTAAAGAAATCTCAATAGCAGCCCGGAGTTACGAAGTTGGCGGTGTTAGACACCCCCGTGCCTCAGAAAGCACGTAAAGCCGTTGGTACTGCACCTAATCTCTCTCCGGTCGTGTCAGATTGCCGTCCCATCGGATCATGAGAGTTAGGGAACAGAGAGTGCACTTGAATTTGCGCACACACTTGTGCACTATAATATCTCCTGCGCAGTTGGTCAGTCTCCGTTAAGATTGGCCGCCGTGGCCGAAACTCGGTCTGGAGGACATTATTACTATATCGGGGACATAATTATGCGCGAGAATATAGTATGCGTGTATGTAATGTCGTTCCATTATGAGTACCTTCGGCAAACAACTTAGCTTTTAAATTGGCAGCTCTTGCTCTATGAATAATGCCTGAGTCGCGGCTGACTTTACAAATATTCAAACAACGATCAAAAAGAACACCCAGACTCGCAACAACCATTGTGTAGATCACACAAAGTTTTGTCCCGTGTGGGATTCGAACCCACAACACTCGGCGCATTGGCAGTGCCGAGGCGACCACTTAAATCACTACGCCATCCAGTGCAGTCGATATCTGGTAACAGGGATTCGACAAGAGAGTCTTCGTCTGACTCTTGTTTTCAGGATATTCGCAGCAATAGCATTACCAGCATCTGAAAATGTGTACAGACACATTTCCAAATACTCCTAAGGTACATACATAACATTTCGCTAAAAAGGTACTTTTAGAGTTCGAAAACACTCTTATACGACAGCTTTGTCCGTCCGTCCGTCCGTCTGTCTTTTATACAAGTTTCAACTCAAGAACCGTAAGTGCTAGACACTCGCGGCCGACGCCATTCCACTCAGCATAGCCGATATACCTCGAAATAAATATGACCTTTGACCTATGACCATCAAGGTGAACCCTATGCATATTACTTGAACCATTTTGCCGAACTCTAAGATTTACGGCAATTTATTGTCGATTCTCACTTGTTTAATTAGCGAAATGCGATTGTAGTTCTCGGCTTATACGGTCGGCCCGGTACGGTTTTTACGGACCAATACGACCTACAAACCTTCAAGAAAAGAGCGTACACCTTTTTATAAGGCCGACAGCGCACTTGTACCTCCTCTGCTGTTGCGGGTGTCCATGGGCGGCGGTGATCGCTTACCATCAGGCGATCCGCCTGCTCGTTTGCCTCCTACACATAAAAAAAAACCTAAAATAGAGGTGAGTCTACGGTACAGTCAAACCTGTTACTTTTGTTAAACGAACCGCTACAATATGCTTTAAAATATGAAAGTGAAGCCATTTTTAAAAGGAAGGAAATAAAATATCCATTACATCGGTAATCCCGGGATAACAAGAATGCGAATAAAAGTGACTCCGAAATGGCTAGAGTTTTACAAGTTTAATTGCTGCAGTAAAATCCGAGTTATTATTTTTCTTGAGCCTTTTTAGATTTATGTATATGATGTAAATAACTTGTTGAGGCTGCACGTGCAAGCCCTAGCTCGGGTTATATATCTGAGCTACTCACGTAGGCTACATACGCAAGTTTCTCACGTGGGCTATATATGCAAATTACTTGCACGAGCTATATGTGCAAGAATGCGAATAGCTGCATATGAGATCATAGAGCATGTAACACAGGCTACTTGCTTGTGTTACATGCGCAAACTACTTGCGTGAGTTATCTTCACAATCTACATGTGTTAGCAGAAGCCTGTGTCTTGTGTTGATCTTTTGCACGACGAACTCCACCCACGTTACATGTAGATCTGTGTACATGTCAAGGAGAGCAACTCCTTGTTTAAAATGTAGGCAACACGCTAGACAGCGTGATTGACATATATTTCTTATCAGTGTTCCGTTTTTTACCGCTCTCCTAAGGGCCAGTCGGTACACTTTCTGATATTTTTGCTGACATATAAAATAATCGTAAGAAGATGATATGGTAGTGCCGTCCTCAATGATGGAAGCGGCTTGCGGTTTTATTATGGGTGTTGGCGGTGATATTCAAATTAAAAAAATAAATAATTCTCCTGGAAAATTCATACCCTTTATCTAATGAGTGACTTATGAGTATTATGACAGAACAAAAATTACCATCCTGTAACAAATAAAAATATGTATGAATCTCTCATAAATCAACAAGCCTTATTTACAGCAGTAAATATTGAAATAAGATGCCTAAAGTGTAAATTACCTGATTCCACCGCGAGACTCAAATATGGATATAATTCTTTTCCCTTCATACTATAGTCAATAAATGTATTTTTTAAATCATTAAATCAAATATTAAAGTCTTACTTCTTATACATAATATTTGGAAAGAAAATCGAATAAGCCCTCTTTTTGTTGATTCATCTGCTCCTCTGGTTCTTCTGTTAACCAGTCATGACATACATAATATATGCTACCATAAATGTATACTGTTTAACGGACTATGAGCGTCTTATCTCCCTTACGTTGCATACAAAAAATCTCAACAAATAAACGCAAAGCAACATTACCGAGCGAATGTGAAAGAAGCGAATTTAAAAACTTAAACTGTATATTCCCCCTAACTACCCAGAAAGTCGGTAAAGAGATAGAATCTATAAAAGTTTTTAACTTATGATAATAAACTAAAGGACTTTATTTCCTAGTACACAGTAGGAGTGTTTTCGTTTATATTTTCATATTTGTTTCGAATAAGTTCTTGTTGTTGAAGTAGTCATGGTGGATACATATTGAAGTTATAGTTT
Source organism: Catocala fraxini (assembly GCA_930367265.1). Classification (NCBI taxonomy): domain Eukaryota; kingdom Metazoa; phylum Arthropoda; class Insecta; order Lepidoptera; family Erebidae; genus Catocala; species Catocala fraxini. The sequence continues at coordinate 27,382,796 of OV884027.1, read as the reverse complement.
GTTGGAGTCTTTGAGTAGTTATAAACTTTAGAGGAAACGACTTAACGGACAAATAAAAAGGTGTAGATCTCTTTCAATTATAAATAGACAAGGAAAAGAAGAAGTGGATAGCCTAGAAGGCAGTCCGATGGACAGCCACGCTAAGGTCTAAGATTGGAGACTTGCATTACTGAATTTTATTCGTAAAAGTTAATTACTTTTTAACGGTGAAGTTTGAAGTTTGTTATAAAGTAGCCTGCATTTCTGAGAGTACTTCGTTATGGTCTTGAAAATTGTGAAGTCTACCAACACTACTGGGCCAGGGCTGTGTTCTTACCCTTAACATGTTAATAAGAGGTGCTCGACTGTGGAACAGTTCAAACAAGGCTGGTATTTACGAGGCTGTAAGGTCGTCTATCGTGCTCAAATATGGAGTATCCATGGTCTCCCCGTGACCATGGCTGCTGAAAAGCAACCGAAACGTCGGGGAAAGTGTAAAATTAAATTAAATCTAAATAGTTTTAATAATAATTTAATTAGCTTAAAAATTAGTAAAGTTTAATAGTAATAGTAGTATAACAATTTTCAAAATTATGTATTAAAGTGTCAAATTAACAACGCGATAAAATCCGTATATAGTAGTTTAATTTCAATGAATAATATTCGCGTGAACAGAAGACAATATTTATGGAGTATCCAGTTTTAAAAGTCTTGCCTCTTTTTTCAATCATCTCAAAATATTGTCGCATATTGTCTAAGCAATAAGTGATTAAAAATGGTAGTACGGTTAAAAAGTAACTCGTTGCTCTGGTGATCTTTAAAAAACCTTATACTAAGTCGTCACACGGTATTAAGAGTCACAGAGGAGAGAAGCTAAGACTATCAAACAACTGAGAAGAGGCCTATATATGCGTTTCTAAACTATGGTTTAGACGGCGACTAGGACAATCGTTGTCTAAACCATAGTTTATCAAATAACTAAGAAGAGGCGCATAACCACATGAACTGGACCGACATTATAACTATTTGTTTGAATTTGAGTAATATCTGTATACTTTATTAGAACAATTGAAAAATGTTACGGGATTAAAACATAATTGTAAGCTTATGAAGATAAAAATATATAGCTCATAAAAACTAACTTGTTTTTATTTTGCACCGTCAAGCGCAAAACAGAGGTAGTAAGATTCACAAATGTTTATCAAGAATCATCAGAAATAGTACAAAAAGCAATCACAGATGCTTGACCCCGACTTTCTGTTCTCTATAATCTAACAAAATTATTTTAATAACTCAGTACAAAAGGGGGAAATATGCGCGAGCCCAAAACTTTCTGGCCAACTTTCCAATAAATCGTCCGAATACTTACGTTGGGATATTCAAAGGGTTAGAATGTTTCATTGAGATTTTTTTATTAGGCACCTAAATACTTGTGCTAAAAATTCTATCAAATGGATCTTAGAAAGTTTTCAAGGTTTTTGTTAAAAGCTTAAATCAGAAAGGGACCTAAGGTTGAAAAGCGTGTAAATGAAAGGCATGGTCATATTTTAATAGAATCAGGAAGGAACCTAAGTTTTCAAAGTGTGTCAAAGTAAGAGCATTAATTTTAGTCCACATTATAAATCTCAGTGAAGATAAACAATATATATTTACGTTAGGTAATACCCGAATATTTTCTTATGGTACTATGTATTTAAAAAGTTGCTGGGTCTACAAATCTATCATCAGACAGTTGCACTGACTTGGATTAACTGCAAGTAATGCTTTTCGAGGGTGTAGAAAATTGTGTGGAAAATTACCTAATATAAAATATAAGAAATGTTGAAGCTGAATTACTGGTATTAATATTTAGACATAAAACAACTGTGTTCAGTTTTCAAATTTGTATATCGTAATGTAAAATGACAAACAGTAGAAGTAGATTTTGTTTCAGCATTTAAAAAATATATTTTAGCTCACGTTACTACTGACTAAGCTTACTTTTATACGTAACCGTCGTAACCCTATACGCTAATTGTATAACCTTCGATAGTCTACCTAAGGTTATAAAGTCAAAGCATGGTACGCGTTAGCCACCCACCATTTAAGGCAAGAGCAGGTTTAATTGGTAGGATCTGAGTCTTTCCATCTATCCTCAGGTGAGTCCGACATACCTTCTCCACTCCCCTTTTCCCGCGGAGAGGTAAGCGTGAATCTCCACGTTAAAAAAAGTATGATACGCGTTAGCTTCCAATAGAGTCGCCGCCTTCTATTTTATACAAAGCGCACGTGTAAATGACAACTACACAAGCAATACAAACATGACACTTACATCACCGCTTATGTAGTAGTATCAACAGATGACATCGTATTGCCAGAGGGCAATGTAGGTATGTCCTAGTCCATCCTAACAACTAAAAATATTACCTACCTTATATTTTCCATAAATTATCGAGGAATTCAATAGTCTTTGATAGCTTCTGGAAGCAACAATTCATTAAATTTTATATTAAATTCTAAAGATACTAAGCCCAACTTCAAAGTAAGAAATGTTCTAAAAGGAATATTTGAGAAATTTATTTTCCATCGAAAGGTAATCTTTGATGTAAGCCAAGGAGAAAATATATTAATATGAAAGTACCTTTAGAATACTGTATTTAGAGTATCTTTAACAATATCAAAAATCTGTAGAGCTTTATTAAATTTCTAGGAATGTAATCAATAATTAACTAAAAGTTAATTAATTGCTATTAATTTACTGGAATTTAATTTAAAATGTGAAATTCATCGTATGGTGTCGAAACGGCGATTCGAAAGAAAACACAGTTTGTCCACAATGTTCTTCGCTCTTTCCAACCAGCAATAAATTTACCATCTAGTACACAAGTACTAAAAATGGTAACAGAATGTGGATGTAACACAGAAGGGTAGGCAGATCATCCTTCTGAGGATATTCAGAGATGAATCCGTATATGTAAAGTTACCGCTAACCGCTGCTAACAGATGCGAATTGTCTCTTATTAAAATTAAACTCTGCTACTTGCATTATTGGTATTTATCGCCCTGCAGGTCAGCGCAACACAAATAATTTTAACACTTCATTGGACACACTATTACGAAAAACATCAAACTACAAAAACATTATTATTTATTTGTGGAGACATAAATATTGATGTAACTCTCAATAGTAATATTAATCGCTCATTTGAATACTTAAACATCTTGGCCAGTCATTGTATTCTACCTGCTCATAATATACCTACTCACGACTACACTTGTCTAGATCATATTATGATTAAAACGAAATTTGAAGCCGAATAAGAATACCTGCTTTGTTGCTGAATCATCTATAACCGACCACGAAAGTGTTGGCATTATTATTAACCAATTCCTGAAACCATCCTATCATTCTATGGCGCTAAAACTCATTAATTACACAAGTTTAGATATTGCAATAAATAAAATTAACTTTCAATTGATACTTGATTTCAGCGATGCCAACTCAGCAACTGATGCACTCACTTCTTTACTCAACAAGGCCATACAGGAAAATACAAATGTAGTAAAAATTCCTAATAAGAAAAGAATAAATAAACCGTGGATTATCACAGGATTATTACGTTGCATGCGCAATAGAGATAAACTACACAAAAAGCTAATAAGAAATCCCAATGATGAAACTCTTCAAATAACATACAAGAGATATAGGAACTTCTGTAATGCCTTGCTAAGGAAAGAAAATAAACTATATATAATAATAATAATAATAATAGACGCTTTTTTCGGGCCCTGAATGGGCCCGACATAGATTTTCAGTCATCGGTGTCCTGGCTACGTTTCGGCGATCTCTTCGCTGAGACCGAAGGTTTTGTATGTGCAATAATGGACGAAGTTGTTATGACGAACAACTACCGGAGATATATCCTGAAGGATGGGACGGTTGACATATGTCGGGCATGTCACCAGCCCGGAGAATCTCTCAGACATATTATCTCCGGTTGTTCTCGTCTTGCCAATGGAGAGTATTTGCATAGACACAACCAAGTAGCCAGGATTGTCCATCAGCAACTTGCCTTAAAGTATGACCTTGTGGAATCTGAAGTGCCGTATTACAGGTATGTGCCCGATCCAGTTCTCGAAAATGGTCGTGCAACTTTGTACTGGGATCGGTCTTTCATCACTGATAGGACAATTGTGGCGAACAAGCCAGATATTGTGCTGATAGACCGATTGGAGCGCCGAGCAATGATCATCGATGTTACCATTCCGCATGACGAGAATCTTGTGAAAGCTGAAAAAGAAAAAGAGTTGAAATACTTAGACCTAGCTCACGAGATTGTCGACATGTGGCGTGTGGACTCGGCGATCATTGTGCCGATAGTCATTACAGTCAATGGTTTAATACCTAAGAGCCTCGACCACCACCTGCAGAGGCTCGCGTTAGATGGCTGGATCAAGTCCTTGATGCAAAAGGCAGTACTACTCGACACGGGGCGTATTGTGAGGAGATTCCTCTCTCTGGGGCCCTAACCACCGGCAGCTTGGACCCTGTTCCCGATGTCGGTGGGTCATTTCAGTTTTTATATTTTTAAATATGTATAGATTTTATATTTATATTTAAAAATGTAATTATTAGAAAAAAAAGTAATAAAGAGAATAATAATTTATTCAGCTTAAATTATATGACAGATAGGAGATTGAAAAGTCACAAAATAACGGTATAAAGTTGTGGGATGTGGTAAAAAATATATGTAGTTTCAACAGGAAAGCAGACAGTGCTTCGGCCCTTGTTCGATATGACAATCCAAAAAATAGTGTTATATATTTTACTAGCGTTGGACAAAAGCTGGCGGCAAATATTATTGGTAATTACTGTCATCCCAGTAACTACCACACTTCTATTTCTACTACTTCTGCCTCAATTGTGTTTCTTCAAACGGATGAAAAAGAAGTTGAACATCTTATTATGGATTTAAGAGAGGATGCGGCATCAGGGATAGACCAGATATCTAGTAAAATTTTAAAACGCTATATTAATTCTCTTACTCTTCCAATCACCCATATCTGCAATCTATCGTTTGCCACCGGAACCTTTCCTCTAGTATTTAAGATAGCGCTCGTCAAGCCAATACACAAAGGAGGTGACAAAAATAACATTTCCAATTACAGGTCCATCTTAATTTTACCTACGCTATCAAAAATCTTGGAACGATTTAAGCGCCTTATGAACTTTCTTGAGAAGAATACCCCCTTCTCACCTGTTCAATTTAGTTTTCGTTCTGGTAGGTCAACCAATGACGCTGTGCATTAACTCGTTAACGCTATTGTTACTGATATAGACAACAAGAGAAAGTGTATCACTTTGTTCCTTGACTTAACCAAGGCCTTTGATACTGTACCTGTTCCATTGCTCTTAAACAAATTGGAACGAATGGGTGTCAGAGGACTTCCACTACAATTACTCAGGGATTACTTGAATGATAAGAAACAATGTGTGAAAATTGGCGATTGGGTTAGCGACGATATTTCTGTGCATTAAGGCGTGCCTCAAGGCAGTGTGCTTGGTCCTAGCCTTTTCCTAGTCTATATTAATGACCTATGTCAACTGCAGCCAAATCATGGCAAAATAGTATCTTTCGCAGATGACACAGCACTCGTCTTTAGTGGAAATTCTTGGGAACATGCTTTTCATAATGCCCAGACTGGTTTTGATCAGGTATGCCAATGGCTAAAACATAATGTTTTTTGACACTACAAATCTGAGGATGCCTAAAGGCGTCAACGGGGTTTGAGAAGTTTATAGACAAAACCAAATATATTGCGTTTGCTCCCAAAAACAATTTTCTTCCGCATATAGCTCTAAACGTCACACCTACGACCTGACAGCGATTCCTACTTGTCAGTGCCAACCTCTACTAAGATCTAGCACCATTAAATATTTTGGTATGTACATAGACCAGACACTAACTTTTAAGCCCCACATTTATACCCTTGTGACTAGGATTCGCAAAATGATATATATATATATATTCAAAACGTTAAGACATGTAGCGGATACTAGGACTTTCAAAATTGTGTACTCTGCACTCTGCCAGTCAATAGTTAATTATTGCATAGCTTCCTGGGGAGGAGCAGGCAAAGTGCACCTTATAGAAGTTAAGAGGGCGCAAAGAGCTGTACTCATGGTTGCTGCTGGATTGCCTTTTCGGTATCCAACCACTGATCTTTATAAACGCTGGGTTGTCTTTACAGTCAGGCAAACATTCATTCTCTCTATAGTCATTATGAAACGCACTCAGCGGCCATACGACCCAAATTTAAATAAAGACAAACGTAGAAAGGGCAATGTTTGTCCAACTGGCTCTTTTCAAACCAGACTTTCCCAAAGATTTTATTGTTTTCTTGGACGATATCTATATAATAAAATAAACACATATCTTACTATATATCCAATGCGCAAATCAGCGTGTAAACCAATATACCAATCAGCTGATCTATCTCAAACACATACAACACACACTCACACACGCGCGCACTTACCTACATACACACGCACGCACACACACACACACATACACACACACGCACACACACACACACACACACACACACACACACACACACACACACACACACACACACACACACACACACCTTAAATGTATATCCAATATCCAATGTACACTCCAATAGAATTAAAGGTATTGTTTGTATTATTCCTCATCGTACATTAGATTTATACTTGATCTAATAATTTGTCTACCATCAAGTCTTGGGGGCCTGGTGACCCGTAACACAGGTATTCTTATACCTATTTCGGGCACCAGTCTCTCACAGATGTTTTGTTTTATTTATGTTAGATTAAGCCATAACATGCTGTACAAACATCTGTGATGGAAAACATAAATTATTATTATTATTATTATTATTCTCATTAATTCTAAAGCGAAGGCGTTTTGTCTCGTTATAATCCATTTTATCAATAGCATAGAACCGATAATCTAATCTGAGGACCGGTACGGTACGGTATTAGTATAGAGCCGTACTCTCGGTTAAGCTGTTGAGCTGGCGTTAGACATATACGTCACACGGCCCTGGCCCGCTGTCAAGAGACCGTTACAGCTGAAGCTGTTCTGGATTAAAGTTTGGACGCAGTACGCGTATTTCAGTATCTGAATTTAAAAGATACCGTGTCTATATTTTGTATGTTTTCAATAAGTTAACATTTTAATGCTTTAAATATGTACCAACTATTCTTCGGTAACAGTACTGTTTTCTGAATTAAAGGTACCCTATGTCGTTTTTTGTACCCCTGACATTGTGTATGCGAAATTACATGATGTTCGGTCGAGTAGTTAGAGCGCGATAACAAACAAACAAACAGACTCACATTAGCATTTATAATAAGTTATAAGACGAGCTCGATGGCGTAGTGGTTAGTGTAACCGACTGCCACGCCTGAGGTCGCGGGTTCGATTTCCGCACAAGTCAAACATTTGTGTGCATGAACATGGATGTTTGTCTTGGTCTTGGTGTTTTATGTAAAAAAAGTACATAATTATTTATGTTCATCCATTGTCTTGTACCCATAGTACAAGCTCTGTTTAGTTTGGGCTAGATAGTGTTGACACAAGTGTATGTGATAGAATATTATTATATGTATTATATTATTATTATTAATTAGTTAGGATTAAATGTAGGTAATTAATGTATAAATGGTTTAAAATATCGATAAGGTCAGGTTTTAATAAAATGTGTTTGTATTCAAGCTGTCAGTACCAAATTTAGAAAATCTCGCGTTTTATTTCAAACGCGGACTTGATGATCAAAGCCATTTAAAAGAATATACCCGTAAAAGAATTATTGTATTGTAAATCTTGTGAACCTTAAATTATTGTTAGCACACTAGTACTTCTGAATCGGTGAAATGGATAAACATTACATGGAAAATGTAATTAATGTGTGTGCATTCAATTATTTCTTTGCGTGTTTCTTTAACGCAGCAACGGTCTGCACTAAATTAGTTTTTACATGTGAGTGAATTCGTGGGTAACAGGTAATTTAGTAAGTTTACAAAAGTAAAAACAACTACCAAAATATAGAAGTAATGTAGCTCTGCAATAGTCGTAGAAATGCACAGACTAGGAAGTGTCTCTTCAAACGAGAACATTTTGTATAGTCGGCTGCACCGCTCATACATATACACACACACACTACTGTTAATCGCCGACTAGCCGCCACGAAGCGATGCAACGGCGTATTACCATCAATTAAGTTAATGGTGATTAATAAAACAAGTAAGAATCGGCAATAAATTGCCGTAAATCTTAAGAGTTCGAAAAATGGTTCAAGTAATATGCAAAGGTCACGTGATACCACGTATATCAGAGATCAAAGGTCATAGTAATTTCGGGGTATATCGACTATGCTGAGTCGAATGGCGTTGACCGCAAGTCTCTAGCTCTTACGGTTCTTGAGTTGATAGTTGTATAACAGACAGACGGGCGGACAAAGCTGTTGTATGAGAGATTTTTCGAACTCTAAAATCAAATGACTGTATTAAATAAAGCACTGTGACTGCACGGATGGCGTAGTGGTTTAAGTGGTCGCCGCTGGCACTGCGCCGAGTGTTGTGGGTTCGAATCCAATACGTGACAATAATTTGTGCGATCCACAAATGGTTGTTCTGAATCTGGGTGTTCTATGTGTCCATTGTTTGAATATATTTGAAGTCCCCCAAGACACAGGATTTTTTACTAGAGCAGGAGATGTCTTATTAAAAAAATCTCAGAAAATGTCTCTTTTCCCGCCCGTCATATTTAGACGTCAAAACTTTTTTGACAAGATGGCGTCCGTAAATTTCCAAATCTATCACCTGTATCTAACCTTACGGCAATACAAATACGTGATGCTATTTAAATACATACATTATATTGAGTATCATCAAAAACATTAAACAAATATTTTGATAGGACATTAAATAAATATAATCCCAAAACCCCCACCGATAGTTAAAGCAAGTAATCAATCAAATGGATAACATATATCTGAATGTACGTCAAAATAAAACGCACCGCCATTTTGGTTCGTCCACAGATAATGGATAAAAGTTTTAATTCAAATTTATTGTAGCAACAGCTCTGTATTATGGCCGAAGTAAAACGAATGGTTTGTTTTAATGTTCACGCAGTTTTATTAATATACGAGTCAATCGGTGATATTGGAATAAAAATATTTTATGCGTGGGCCGTATTATTTTTCAATAAGCTGATTGTGCAAAAGATCTACGGTATGATATTCTCGGCTTAAGCTTTAACTTTATTCGAATGCAATTATCACAATCTCAAATTGAACTGACTGCACGGATGGCCAAGTGGTTTAAGTGGTCGCCTCGACAATGGCACTGCACCAAGTGTTGTGGGTTCGATCAGGGGATCCCACAGGGGACAAAAATTGAGTAATCCACAAATGATGGTGCACAGTCTGCGAGTTCTTTGAGTTTGAATGTTTGTAAATGCTCCTGCGGCACGGAAATCATGCCTAATGCAGTTGTAGTCCGAAATAAACAAGTAGAAAACGGCCATGAATTGCCCTAAATCTAAGAGTTCGAAAAAATGCTATCACGTAACTTTGAGGTTAGAGGTCAAAGGTCATAGTCATTTCGGGGGTATATCGACTATGCTGAGTCGAATGGCGTTGACTGCGAGTCTCTAGTTCTTACGGTTCATGAGGTGAAAGATGGTAGCACGTGACCTTGAGGTCAGAGGTCAAAGGTCATAGTCATTTCGGGGCTATATCGACTATGTTGAGTCGAATAGCGTTGACCGCGAGTCTCTAACTCTTACGGTTCTTGAGTTGAAAGTTGTATAACAGACGGACGGACGTACAAAGCTGTTGTATAGGAGATTTTTCGAACTCTAAAAACTACCCACCTTACTTCTGTAGCGCGGAAGTATCAACTTATTTTACTGATCGCAGCCAGAAAGGGTAAGGGAAAAATGTAATTTCGACTTGTGCGCTATAAGCACAGCAACTCCCTTTTAGGATCACTTCGTTATCCGTCTAACGTGTGCCTATCAAGACCATATTTCTTAAGACCGCGTGAAGGTATCATTTGAAATTAAACAATAACAAATATTCAGACCCGCCATTCCTTCAAATTATGTAATTTTTTTTTTTAATTCAACGCTATCAAACGTTACGGCTATTTAAACGACAAACTTTCATACTCGCAAGGAAATCAAAACCTAGAATAATAGGGTACTTCCCGTGGACCCTAGGTTCTAAATCATGGGCAAGTTTAATAGCTCAAGTAAAGGGATAAATCCGAAGAACATAAATTTGTAGCTATATTTAAAATCAATATTTGCAATTATACATTTACTATTTACATACCTATAAGTTTGTACGAATCCCTCAGTGAGCGAGTGTGACTCGTATTTGGCCGATTTTGGCAACGCGTAAATAATTGTATTGTTACTGCTTACCATAGCAGGCCGTATTTGTACTTATTCATCGCCTTTATAATATTAAAACGAGTCACGTTAATGGAATCAAACATCAAAGATCACCATTTGCAAAATTACAAATCAGATTCTAACTTACCAACTAATGTTATTAATGTGAATGTGAGTTTTGTTTTGTCTGTTTACTCAACCAATCATCATTAAATTTCATATATTCGTTATCGGGGTTAGAGAAAAGAATGTAGGGTAACTTTCACCCATAAAAAGTACTGTTCTCGAGAGACAGCAAATTATTGACAAATCTACATTAACACGAGTGATGCCGCGGTCAAAATCTAGTACTAAATATAAACCAAAAATATACTATTTGATTTTAACTTCATAACATAAACAGATATTCCAATAAGGTTTCCACGTAATTATCCTGCAGCGGTTGTATTTTCATTTTACATATGCAAAAATAAAAATTTGAATTTCAATATTGGGTTCGCTGACGCCACCTGCCTCGCTTCATATACATAGTATCGATACAAATTTTACTTTGAAATATACCAAGTTGGACGTACCATATGTTTAGTGAACTTATTTTGAGTAAATTTATTCTTTGAAAAAGGTATGACCGAGGTCTCTGTTGCGATATGTATATATGAGTATTATATATGAAGATATGATCTTCTTTTCGTGTGGTTAGTGGCCAACCTGTTGTCAAAAGTTGTTCAGCCTGTAGGCCTCTGACATGGCTCAACGACTGCTGTCAATTTGATAACAACCGGGACCGACTTCTTACGTGCCCTCCGAAGCACGGAGACGCTCAGATGAAATACCACTAAGCAGTCACCCATCTACAGACTGACCGCACCCAACGTTGATTAACCTCGCTAATCGTTTACCGATCAGTGAGTGCAACTGGCTATGAGATATGATAAAACGGGTGCAGTGATATTAAACATAACGCGGTGATTTAAAAAAAAAAAAGGCAACTCCTGCACCAGGAATAATTTCTGAGCTGCGGAGGACTTTACAAACATTCAAGCAACGGATAATTCATAGTAGTGAAAGCAACAATCATAATTTACAACTTAACTAATATTAACAAAACTAACCACTTATAAATAGAACAAAATGATGAGTAACAAAATATGGGACTGTAAAAATTAATAAAAACGGATGGCCGGTTTAGGCAGCGTCGTAAAATTCCTCAGCATTGCTGTCGACCGGGAGTGTGCCCAGAAGACTGGCAGCATTGCCACGCTGAATGGCAATGCTGATTCTTGATTTTTGAGCCAAAAAAAGTCCAGCCTTCTGGTCACGCGAAGCGTCGATTAGCCGCTTAGATATTTCTCTAAAAAGCGCACGAGCGCCCGGACCTCATGAACCCAGCGTCTCTACCCCAAACGGCTCGAAAACGTAATTACCAATTAAGCAACGGACACAAAGAACACCCGGACTCGGAACAACTATTTGTGGATCACAAACATTTTTGTTTCGTGTGAGGATCGAACCCACGACACTCAGGGCGGCGGGAGTGGCAAGGTGACCATTTAAACTACAAAGCCATGCGAGTAGTCAACCTCTTAGTCTTATACTAACAGTTATTATTACTTTTAGAGTCCGAAAAAACTCTTATACAACAGCTTTGTCCGTCCGTCTGTCTGTTATACAACTTTCAACTCAAGAACCGTAAGAGCTAGAGACTCGCGGTCAACGCTATTCGACTCTACATAGTCGATATACCCCTGAAATGACTATGACCTTTGACCTCTGACCTCAAGGTCACGCAGTATCACGTGACCTTTGCATATTACTTAAACCATTTTTTCGAACTCTTGTTATTATTTACGTCTGTCAACTTTTCCATTATGATCGTACTTATTTTTTTCTCGGAGCAACTGTGTAACGTAAGGTCCTATCGCCGGTGATACATTTTTGGAATAGTACAGGAGAAAGATGATATTTTTCACTTATTTTAAAAACCTATAGCTCTTAATTATATAGTGAATAATGAAAATATTTGCATCAAATATTTGTGTTTTAATTACCAATACAATTTATCTTACCATTTTATGTGACAAAATATTGAAATAAATTTAACACACACACAACACCTATTGCCTAACGGGAGACCGTTGGACAGCCGCGCAGATTTTTTGAGATTGATCCTAAAGGTGCTGATAGATTTGTAACAGAACCTTCGCCGTTTTTAAATTGTCGAATTGAACGACGAACAGAGCTAAACATCGCTACGATCATTTTCCCGATCATACTAGAGAACGCTCTTATCAATGCTCGTCAAAATAATATTCTTCACGCTGATGTCAGACTTGCTCATGCTCGGCAAAAAGATTGACGCAAATTTACTGTCCTTTCGCTAGAATGCTCGCTAGAACGCTCCCGTTTATTTTTCTGTAATGTTGCATTCGCTAGAATGCTCATTACAAGTGAATGCTCAAGTCTATTAAATACATTTTAAGGCACGAACCTCTGACTATTTGAAGTTAATTATCGCTTGCTTTAACGGTGAAAGAAAACTTGCATGTCTGAGAGTTCTCCATAATATTGTAGAAGATATGTAAAGTCTGCCTACCCGCACTGGGCCAGCGTGGTGAACTATGGCCTAACACTTCTCACACTGAGAAGGGGCCCGGGCCCAGCAGTGGCATGGTTTATGATATTATTACATAATAGTTTAGGTGATACTTTATATATATATAAATAATAATATAATAAATAATAAATTCATTTATTTCTCTCAAAAGGTGCACACATAATTTAAACACAAAACGAGTAAAGTAGCAGTTACAAAATCAACCTTTGTGAGAGCTGGAGTCTGTAATAGGTTCGAAACCTGTGTGGCAAATCTCCCTGCTCTCTCTCTCTATCGAAATCACATAATATATGGTAAAATTATAAGTATGTACGGTAAAGTCCAGAAATGGACCTACATTAAATATTGAACAAACTAAGCATACAACTAAAGTAAATAAAATATAATATAATAACAAGACATAAAGAGCAGCGATAGCTCAGTGGGGAGACCAACAGACTGCAATGCAGAGGGTCTGGGGTTCGAACCCATGTCGCGCACCTCTGACTTTCGGAAGTTATATGACTTTTCGAAATTATGTGCGTATTAATTGACAATTATCGCCTGCTCCGTGCCTCGGAGAGCACGTTAAGCCGTTGGTCCCGGCTGCCATAAACATCTATGGCAGTCGATATTGGGAAGTCAGTGCCCTCTAATATCCTCACACTGGTCTAGCCTTAGGGTATCGTTAGCCTTCGGGTTGCGGAGGTCAGGTGACAGGCGCTCCGTGTAAAAACTGATATCGAGTCAAAGCCGGTTAGACCAGAAAAGCCGACCCCAAGTGCCTTGGGAATAATAAAGGCTAAGAGAGAAGAAGAACAAGATATAAATATAACATGTGTGTGCATGTGTCTCTGTGTGTGTGTGTGTGTGTATGTGTCTCTGTGTGTGTGTGTGTATGTGTGTGTGTGTGTATGTGTGTGTGTGCGTGTGTGCATGTGTGTGTGCGTGTGTGTGTGGATGTGGGTGTGTGTGTGTGTGTGTGTGTGTGTGTGTACGTGGGTGTGTGTGTGGTGTGTGTAATATATACATATAATAGCTAGATAACATAAGGCCGATAGTATACATGTTTACCATGTCGATAGTTTAAAAATCCAAGCGCGTAGTGCTGATAACACTTAGTTTATTTTATCTACTGATCCATGTTCCGACTTTAGCTGATATTTTGGTTGTAGCTTTAATGATTGTTACGGTCCCCACTAAATATTGAGAAAGCTATTTTAAACCTTAATAGTTCAAACATAAATCTCACTTTATAATGCACAATACAGCATGTAAACATTACGCTTTTGGTGCATTCAATTCTAACACAGGTGTCCGGTTTCCCTTTGAATAGCAAACCAACATTTGTTGAATACATACTAGTACAAATTGACACAAAATTCCTAAATTTCCCGTTCCTCGGGATCAAACGTACCAAAATTCGGCGAAATGTCTAAACAGCCTGATATAATGGGCTACACAAATAGAGGCAAACATGTCCTGATTACATTAACTGTGTACCGCGTAATTTATAGGTACACACGTAATTGTATACCGGCCGCCGTCATCGAAATTGCCTGAATAACAAAGGAAAACTTCATTTAATAAAAATGAAGTTTTGAATTGGAGTTAAAAGTTGTTTAATATTGTCTTCTATTTACGCGAATATTATTCATTGAAATTAAACTGCTATATACGGATTTTATCGCGTTGTTTATTTGACACTTTATTACAAAATTTTGAAAATTGTTTCACTACTACTACTATTAAACTTTACTAATTTTTAAGCTAATTAAATTATTATTAAACTATTTAGATTTAATTTATTTTTACTTTTACACTTTCCCCGACGTTTCGGTTGCTTTTCAGCAGCCATGGTCACGGGGAGACTAAGATGGCAGTTGTCTCAATGTTCCAGTGTAGTTATTTCAAAGTACCCGAACATAATTTAATCATTGGTGTTTCTATTTACGCAGAATGAGCTCAAAGTATCATGAAGTCTAGCTGTGGTTTGCTTCTTCTTGGGTTTGACTATTTTTATTACTGGATCCCAAGCTGGTGGTACATTCCAACCATCTTCTCTATTAAAATTAGGATGTTTTTTGATTTCAATAGCCTCGCGAAGCATCCTTGGTAGGAATCGGTGTTCTTTAGCGAGAATCTGTGGTTTGTCAAATCTCAGGTAGTGGTTGGTCCCCTGTTGCACATGTTCACACACAGCAGACTTCAACGAGCGTTGGTGTTTTACATCAGCTATATGTTCTTTTATGCGGGTGCCTATGTTTCTCTTGGTTTGACCAATGTATGAGAGTCCGCAGTCACAATCTATTTTATAGACCCCTGCATCTTGTAAAGGTAGTTGGCACTTGACGGATGGTAAAAATTGACTTATCTTCGTTGGCGGCTTGAAGTATGTGTTGATTGAAGCTCGCTTCAAGATGTAGCCAATCTTGTCAGTGACACCCCTTACATAAGGCAGTATAGCAGGCTGGCGCTCGACTGTGGCTGGCTTTTCTCGGGATCTGTGACAGCGGCGCGGCTGTTGGAGCTTGTTGTCTTGCAGTACTTGCTTGACATGTTGAAGCTCGGCGTCCAGGTGTTTCTTGTCACAGATCCCATGGGCTCTCTGAAACAAAGACATTCCCACGGTAGCTAACTGTTTAGGATGGTGGTGAGATTCACCGTTTAAGTACCTATTTGTATGGGTCTTTTTCCTATATACAGTGTGGCTCAAAGTATGATCAGGATTCCTGATGACAAGTACATCTAAGAAAGCTAATGAATTATTTGCCTCTAATTCCATAGTAAATTGGATGTTATTATTAATGGAATTAAGATGTTCTAGGAATACACTTGCACTTGCACCTAGAACATCTTAATTCCATTAATAATAACATCCAATTTACTATGGAATTAGAGGCAAATAATTCATTAGCTTTCTTAGATGTACTTGTCATCAGGAATCCTGATCATACTTTGAGCCACACTGTATATAGGAAAAAGACCCATACAAATAGGTACTTAAACGGTGAATCTCACCACCATCCTAAACAGTTAGCTACCGTGGGAATGTCTTTGTTTCAGAGAGCCCATGGGATCTGTGACAAGAAACACCTGGACGCCGAGCTTCAACATGTCAAGCAAGTACTGCAAGACAACAAGCTCCAACAGCCGCGCCGCTGTCACAGATCCCGAGAAAAGCCAGCCACAGTCGAGCGCCAGCCTGCTATACTGCCTTATGTAAGGGGTGTCACTGACAAGATTGGCTACATCTTGAAGCGAGCTTCAATCAACACATACTTCAAGCCGCCAACGAAGATAAGTCAATTTTTACCATCCGTCAAGTGCCAACTACCTTTACAAGATGCAGGGGTCTATAAAATAGATTGTGACTGCGGACTCTCATACATTGGTCAAACCAAGAGAAACATAGGCACCCGCATAAAAGAACACATAGCTGATGTAAAACACCAACGCTCGTTGAAGTCTGCTGTGTGTGAACATGTGCAACAGGGGACCAACCACTACCTGAGATTTGACAAACCAATGATTCTCGCTAAAGAACACCGATTCCTACCAAGGATGCTTCGCGAGGCTATTGAAATCAAAAAACATCCTAATTTTAATAGAGAAGATGGTTGGAATGTACCACCAGCTTGGGATCCAGTAATAAAAATAGTCAAACCCAAGAAGAAGCAAACCACAGCTAGACTTCATGATACTTTGAGCTCATTCTGCGTAAATAGAAACACCAATGATTAAATTATGTTCGGGTACTTTGAAATAACTACACTGGAACATTGAGACAACTGCCATCTTAGTCTCCCCGTGACCATGGCTGCTGAAAAGCAACCGAAACGTCAGGGAAAGTGTAAAAGTAAAAATAAATTAAATCTAAATAGTTTAATAATAATTTAATTAGCTTAAAAATTAGTAAAGTTTAATAGTAGTAGTAGTGAAACAATTTTCAAAATTTTGTAATAAAGTGTCAAATAAACAACGCGATAAAATCCGTATATAGCAGTTTAATTTCAATTAAAAGTTGTTGTTTAAATTTAATAACGTAATAGTTTTAGCTAATATTTTGTCTTTAACTATGAAATTGCTGTTTATGTCCAACAACTAATGCCGTGGTTGTGTAAAAAAATGCATTTAGATTTCGAGAATAGACTATATTATTAATAACATATATTATAAAAAATAAATATCAATAACCTTCAATATAATTTTTATTTAAAATTAAATCGCTTACTGTTCCCGTATTCATTGTGTCAATTTGAAATAATTGTATGCGGGTTTTGTTTTGTTTATTTATTTATTCATAAACAAATTTACATTTGTGTCGAATAGTGGTTTTGACAATATAGTTAAATTTGTGTTATGTATTGACAAAAATATCTCTTTACAAACAAAATCAAATTAATAAATAAATTCACATAAAAAATAAATTTAAATCAAAGCAAGTCAAATAAAAATCAAAACAAATGAAATAAATTGAATTCAAGTCTAATAAAAATTAAATAAGAATCAAATCACATCAAATAAGCCAGATTGAAGTCAAATAAAATAAGTATAAATCAGACAAAGTCGATAAAAATAACAATAAAAATCAACCTAAATAAAAATCAAATTGAAATCAAGTCCAATATAAATCAAATAAATTGTCAGCATTATTAGTCAAACTTAATACCAATTAAAAATCAATATAATTCAATTAGGAATGTATGTCAATAGAATTCATTAAATGCAATGTTGTGATGGAATGTAGGATTTATATTAATAAGCTCATTAATATATAGTCACATATTAGTTCGAACTATTTTTATCTTTGAGAAACTCTTCTATGCTGTAATAACATTTCCTCAATAACAATGTCTTCAATTTTTTCTTGAATTCATTTGGATTCATAGAGTTTTTAAATTGTACCGGCAGCTTATTGTACATATTTACTGATTGTACTCTTGAGGCATGTTTAACGACATTAAGTTTAGGCTGTATGAAATTAGGTAGATCCTTTCTTCGAGTTTTTACTCTAATATGTCTCTGTTCCTTAGTCTCAAACTTATGGATATTTTTAATGAAATGACTAAGCAAGACCAGGATATAGAGGCACGGTACTGTGAGAATTTGCAATTTTTTTAAATGCTCTCTACATGACTCCGTTTGTTGAATGCGAAGCATAGTTCTCAAGGCTCTTTTCTGCATAACGAAAGCAGCATTAATGTTATATTGGTAGCTGTTACCCCAGAACTTTATACTATATCTAAGTCTAGACTCTATGAGTGCAAAATAAACCATTCTGAGGTGAGCAATGTTTAATTCATCTCTTAGACTGCCGAGAGCATAGCAAGTACTACTCATAGTGTTTGTGACCACTTCCAATTCCTTCTTCCAATTCAAAACTGCATCTATCTGTACCCCCAAAAATTTTACATTGTTTACAATATCTACCTTATTCCCTGATAAATGTACTTTAACGGTATCCTTGTTCTTTATGGTTGATTTAAATAATAAACATTGCGTCTTTTTTAAGTTAAGTTTTAGATTATTCACTGTGAACCACTTTTCAAGAGCACATAAGACAAAATTAATCTTTTTTTCTAGGTTTTTTATATTATCGCTAGCTATAATAGCACTCGTATCATCGGCAAACACTACAAGTTTAGTATCATCTGAAATGTTTTTCATGTAAGCTATCAGGTCATTTATAAATATTATGAAGAACACAGGGCCTAGAACTGATCCTTGTGGTACACCTTTATTTATTATAACTGTGTCCGATTTGTGTAGTTTTTCATACCCATCTTCTGAAATTCGTCTAACTTCTACATACTGCGTTCTTTTGTGTAAGTAAGATTTGAATAAATTTAACACATTTCCCCTAATTCCGTAGAAGTCCAACTTATTTAGAAGAATGCAGTGTTCCACAGTGTCGAACACAGAACTTAGGTCGAGGAAAAGTCCTGCCACTTTTAGTTTAGCATTCAACTTACATACCACATCATCAATTAACATGTCAATAGCATCTATTGTTCCTACATTATTTTGATAACCAAATTGTCGGTCCTCGGTCTTGTTAATCTAAGACGTACCATAGTGGCCTTAATACAAGCAACTATACATGGAAAAGAAACGTAGAAATCGATTTGAAAAATATAAGAAAATATAATTAATTGACGTATGATGAATCAAAGTAATATAATAAAAAATATATATACCTATTGCTAGTCAAAATGACCACACTCAGCCCGATGGTAAGCAGTCATGTGGTCCAAGAGCAGTGGCTTCGACAACATCCTCATAGCAGCTGAGTTGATGTTGAGGTCCCTACTTTGACGCCCTGAGAAGGTACTTTTTCACGCCCCTCTTAAAGGACCCAGGATTGAAGGAAGAAGGAAACACGTGCCTTGGCAGAGAATTCCAGGCCTTGATCGTTTGGCAGAGATATAATAATAATAATATATTCTACCACATACACTCAACGCCATCTAGCCCAAACTAAGCAGAGCTTGTACTATGGGTACTGGACAATGGATAAACATACATATATACTTTTTTTTTGTAAATACATACATATTATACATAGAAACACCCAGACCAAGACAAAAATCCACGTTCATGCACACAAATGTTTAACTTGTGCGGGGATCGAACCCGCGACCTCAGGCGTGGCAGTGGGTTACACTAACAACTACGCCATCGAGGTCATCAAAATCGCGGTTATCAAAGGTATGAGGAGCCAGACTTGTTGGTGCGCGCTCTAATATACTCTACCGTGTAAGAATAGCATCTGAGCTCTGCACGCGTTGTTCTGGATAGGAAAGATAAATATAATATAATGTAATCTCAATATAAGATAAACAATTCTAGACATAATGCTATTTTTAAATAGTTATGTGTGACATAATCAATACGCCATTGTGTCTTACACACAGCAATGAGAAGAAATAATAACTAATTGTCTGGGAATATAAACTAATAGTTGGCGTGCCTTAAATAAATACCGGAACAAGCCCAGTAGACTGCAATAGGATAGCCTTGGAATTTTTTTTTTAATTGCGCCTCCAGCCTTAGTAATAAGTCCTGTCTCGCGGAGGACTTTTTTTTTACCGGTGGCCCTATCACCCTTTTCCCCCTTCCCGCTCCTTCTCCTTCCCACTTCCTTTGCTAAAGGGTCGGCAACACGCGAGTGATGCCTCTGGTATTGCAAGCGTCCATAGGCTACGGTGACCACTTACCATCAAGTGGGCCGAATGCTTGTTTGCCAAAGATGTATAAAAAAAAACTTTACAGATATTCAAACAACGGACAGAAAAAACATCCAGAGTCGAAACAACCATTCGATTACACAAAGGTAAGGTGACCACGTAAACTACTACGCCATCCGTGATTCCGTGCAGTCTATTAATGGGACTTAAAACCAGCGCTAGCAAAACGAATCTCAACCTACCGCTTCCCGGATATACAGGGTGTCCCAAAATATGTGAATCAAATTGTAACGGAAGATTCCTTAGGTAAGGACCTTTCAAATGGGCAAAACAAAAAATTAAAAAAGTTATAGCGTTTGTATAAAAATAAAAAAACTTAGTTTCGATGCAAAAATAAAAAAATATACATGAAAATAATGCTAGGATTTCGAAACCACGTCAGTTTTTAAAAAAATCGCCTTTTGTTTGGCGAATCAATCCTACTACTACTACTACTGTCAACCTGTAGTTGACAGACTAAAAAGTTTTTTTTTTTTGCTCATTTAAATGCTCCTTACCTAAGGAATCTCCCGTTACAATTTGATTCACATATTCTGGGACATTCTGTATACTGCCTAGATAATTATGTCCTCCAGACAGAATTTTCAGTCACGGCGGCCAGTCTTAACTGAGACTAGCCATCTGCGCAGGAGATATTATAGTGCACAAGTGTATGCGCAAACACAATTGCACTCTCTGTTCCTTAACTCTCATAATCCGATGGGATGGTAATCCGACACGACTGTAGAGAGATCAGGCGTAGGACCAACGGCTTTACGTGCTTTCCGAGGCACGGGGGTGTCTAACACCGCCAGCTTCCTAACTCCGGGCTGCTATTGAGATTTCTTAACAGAAAAACCCAATAACTTTTTCTTGTCCCGACCCGGGATTCGAACCCGAGACCTAATACACAGCAGTCGCATTCACTACCACTGCGCCACGGAGGCAGTTACTATCGATATACATATACTCAAATACTGCCCCTGTCGAGACCTTACAGCAAGGATGCTATTAAAAAAATTATAAATTTGTTTGTTATTTGAACAAAACTTAATTCTAAAGCAATATTCCTCTTTCTTTACCGCTTGATTTTAGGTCATGATAGGGCTAGCATAATCTTTAAAATTAAACTGCCTTATACGGCTTTTGTCGCTATTTTGAAACACTTTTGTAATAAAAGTGTTTTAAAATCGCGACAAGATCCATAATTTTTAACTGTAACACTATTATTATTGAATTTTACTACTACAGTTTAAGCCATTTAAATTAATTAAAATTATTTATATTTAAGTTTACACTTTTCTCCGACGTTTCGGTTGCTTTACAGCAGCCACGTTCACGAGGAGGCTAAGATAATAATTGTCTCAATGAACGTCAAAGTAGTGTTATAGCTCAAAACTACATGTAATAAAGGTATTTTAAAATAAAAAACGCGACAAAGTCCCTATAAAGCAGTTTAATTTCAATGTATAACATTCGCGTAAATGTAAGACAATATTTTAGCATAATCTTGTTTAGATTTAAAGCCTCTAAATTTCAAAAAAGGGAAATAACAAAAGATACAGACATCTCTCTCTTACAGTGCTCTTACAGTGCTAGTACACATCAAATTTAATGAAACGTCCAGACAGTTGGACACTGCAGCATACACAGTAACTCTGTACCATCAACTTATACTGCCACTTTACTCAGATTACACTGCACTGCCCGTGTTGTAGCAATTCGGACACGACTTTTGAGAAAATTCAACTGCCTGCTTACATTTGTCGCGAAGTGAACCTTTATGGGCTCTCATACCAAGCTATCCCGTATTATAATTTCTTCTTTAGCTTTTAGCTTTTGCCTGCGACTTTGTACGTGTGGAAATTGGAAGTAGGCACCTATCTATATTTTTTCTGATGCATGTAAAAAAGCTGATATATGTACTCACAGATTACTCAAGTTCTAAGCGGCGTATCAAGGTGAAATATGCACCAGATCTGAAATTACAATTCCAGCTATACAATTGCGAAATCGCATTTGTGCGTACAAATACACTGGCAAACAGACAAAATTTCTAAAAATAAATCTTTTGGTTTCTAAAGCTCTTACAAAGACGCCACATATTAATTTTCTTAAATATGTCTTATATACAGACATTAACCAGTTACAATTATATTATATGTAAAATTGCATAATTGCATAAAATTGCATTTTGCTTTCGAGTCGACAATACTTTTTCTGTATTATTACGGCTCAGTATGTGGCCATGTCAATTGCAGTTACGGTGAGATTCTTATAACTAACTCCACCCGAATTTCCACTGTCACACATGTACCACAACCACATTTCGGCACCTTTATTTTTATGTCCCGCGTAATAGAGCGTTAATGCATTAAAGTATACCAGGAACGAATCTAGACTCTATGCCGCTACAGAAAATCCCACAAACACTTTGCTCGAACCGGTAATCGAATACGCGACAACCATATCAGTAGCATACAATACTGATGCGCTTGTTACGATACAGTGTGTCACTACCTTTGCTGAGCTAACATGACACCGTTATTGCGCATCGTACGTTCTAGAAGCACGAGGCGCCGACGCAGCAAAACGTGACAGGATGGAAGTGTGGGACCCGATGCAACGCCGCGTTTACGCGAACAACGACATTCTTGGAACATACATCGTCCGATTATCATCGCTCTATAATTATAAGTTATAATTGTAATTTTAATATTAAAGTTTTTCTTAAGTAAATTCGGTTTTTTTTGCATCCTCCGGCTACAGCCGTCGTAATTGGCGCAGTCGGTAGGATAGTCCATTAGAGTCAGTGTCTCAAGACCTATTCTCAAGGCTATCGAAACCTACGCGAGCTGCAGCCAAGGGGGAGTATCCGAGCATCGATACAGCAGAGGTACTGAATCAACTACGACTGTAAGTACTTTAGAATTGTTCTAGAGTCGCTACCTTTTTATTCATAAGTGTTTTCCTATATATTCCAAGATTTTCCATCCAAGGCAATCTCGGTTATCTAGGGATAGGGATAGTAGATTGTGTAGATTAGACGAAAATAGGGATTTAGGGTCCTTATATACTGGTAGTGTAACGAAAATGACTGATAAAGTGGACCAAATTTATAAGGCCTTACGCCTGGTCCCAGAATTTGACGGAAATTCGCATGTATTAACTCGTTTTATAAAATTATGTGACCAATTAGTTTTAAAATACGTAAATGACGGAGAAGGCAGTGAGTTATCAAACTTAGCTTTATTAAATGGTATTTTAAATAAGTGTACCGGTTCGGCCTCGCGTTTAATGAATACAAACGGTGTCCCTGATAATTGGATAAGCATTAGAAATACCTTAATTAATAATTTCGCCGATCAGAGGGATGAAACGTCGCTATATAATGATTTAGCGCTCTTAAAGCAGGGGTCCTTAACCCCACAGGAGTTTTATGAAAAATGTCAGGATATTTTTAGTACTATTATGACTTATGTTAGTTTGCATGAATCGATAGCGAGTACAATTGAATCTAAGCGTCAATTATATAAAAAATTAACCCTTCAATCATTCACACGTGGTCTCCGCGACCCATTGGGTTCTCGCATTCGATGCATGCGGCCTGACACTATTGAACAGGCTTTAGAGTTCGTCCATGAGGAGATGAATACATTATATTTGCAGCAGCGCAATGAACACGTTCCCGAGCGGAAGCCGCAGCCTCAGCACCAGGTTAGTCAAAAATTCAATTATGGCCTTACGCCACCTGTTAACTCGATTTCACAGCGACCATTTAATTTTAATAAGTCGTTTAATATGCCTGGACCGTCGCGTACTTTTACACCCCAGTCCCAACAACCTGTAACTTTTTGGAAACCACAGCCCCCTCAAGGGCCTCAATTCCGCGGACCGTCTCGTACCCAGCAAATGTTTAATGCACCGCCGCCTAATTATAACCCCAAAAGTGCGGTATTTAAGATGCCTGGGCCTAGACCCAGTACCAGTAATGCTGCACAGCCCATGAGTGGTGTCAGCCATTACGTGGCAAAACCTTTTGCGCCGCGTCCCTATCATGACTGGTCGAGGTCGGGTAACCCACCATCGTCAAATTATTTTAAATCTAAAGAAGTAAATTTTATTGATTATAGCGATCCATTTTACGAACATAATTCTAATTATGATGATTATCATTGTAACGGTTATAACGACTACTATTCTTACTACGAATATCCTGATTATGCAGTCCCTAATTATTATAATTCTCATGAACCGCCCCAGATCGCGGAAATTTATCCTGTACACGAGGCTACTGAAAATCCGCCCAATGAAAATGAGGATTTTCAGAAGGTCGACAAATCAGAAAAGTTAACATAGAAATAAATTTACAGACACAAAGACAATTACCTTATATTGAAATTGCAAATCCCCCGATAAAATTATTGGTTGACACAGGTTCGAACTCATCGCTTATAAGTCCTGAAGTTGTACAGAAATACTTTTCGCATATCCAATGTAATTATGAACCATTCGAGATAACAAATATTCATGCAACTACGCGAAATGATTACACTATTACTTTACCCTGTTTTCAGGAATTTAATGAGTCTGAAAATATAACCCTGTGCATTTATAAATTTCATGATTATTTTGATGGCATTATCGGCTATGATTTATTAGAAAAATTTGAATCAAACCTGGATCTAAAGAATAGATTATTAGTTACTAGAAATTCCAGCAATCCGTTATATATGTATGACTCACGTAACTGTAACTTATACGAAGAGATAATATCAGCTAACTCTACGAGATTAATTAAAGTACCGATAAATACTCGCGATGGAGTTGTTTTAGTTCCAGAGCAGCGAATTTCAAACTGCATCATAGGTGATTGTGTCACTACGGTAAAAAATAACCGCGGTATTTTAGAAGTTAGTAACCCGACGTGTCATGACGTAATTTTTTCAATGGATACACCTGTTAAGGCCGAAATATGTAATATTCAGTGCAACCGTACCGAACAAATATCAAACCGCGCTAAGGAAGTTTTATCGCACTTGCGTACAGACCACTTAAATGCTGAAGAAAAGGCTAACTTAGAATCACTTTGTGCCCAGTACGCTGATGTGTTCTACCTGGAAGGGGAACCACTTACCTTCACTAATCAAGTCAAACATGCCATTCGAACTACTGACGAGGTTCCAATTCACACTAAAAGTTACCGTTACCCGTTTATTCATAAACAAGAGGTTCAAGAACAGATTAGTAAAATGTTACAACAAAATATAATACGGCCTTCACAGTCTGCATGGAGCTCTCCAATTTGGGTTGTTCCTAAGAAAACCGATGCTAGTGGTAAAACTAAATGGCGTTTAGTTATTGATTTCCGGAAACTTAACGAAAAAACTATAGATGACCGTTACCCCATTCCGAATATTTCAGATGTCCTTGACAAATTAGGCAACTGCCATTATTTTACAACTCTTGATTTGGCAAGTGGCTTTTATCAGGTGGAAATGGATCCTAGTGACATTCATAAAACCGCGTTTACAGTAGAGCACGGACACTTTGAATTTTTACGAATGCCAATGGGACTTAAAAATTCGCCATCCACATTTCAGCGTGTGATGGACAATGTTCTCAGAGGCCTTCAGAACGTTATCTGCCTCGTGTACCTTGATGACATAATTATTTTCTCAGTTTCCCTTCAGGAACACATGGTTAACCTTGAAAAAGTCTTCCAACGACTTCGCGAATCGAACTTTAAGATACAGATGGACAAATCGGAATTTTTAAAATTAGAAACCGCGTATCTTGGTCATATCATTAGTAAAGACGGCATTAAACCTAATCCAGACAAAATAAATGCTATTCAAAAGTTTCCCATGCCCAAAACGGCCACCGAAATTAAACGATTTTTAGGCTTATTAGGTTATTACCGGAAGTTCATCCCTGACTTTGCTCGTGTAACAAAACCGATGACTCAGTGCCTAAAGAAAGGCTCGAAAATTAATGTTAATGATCCAAATTATATTAGTTGTTTCGAAAAATGCAAAACCTTATTAATCAATGACCCAATCTTACAGTACCCAGACTTTAGTAAAGACTTTATTTTGACGACTGACGCATCCAACGTTGCCATTGGTGCCGTTTTATCTCAGGGGCAGGTAGGCAGTGATAAGCCGATCGCTTTCGCTTCCCGTACATTAAATACCAGTGAAATGAATTATAGTACCATTGAAAAGGAACTTTTGGCTATTGTTTGGGCAACAAAATATTTTCCCCCCGTTATCTGTTTGGCAGGAAATTCAAAATTGTTACGGATCATAAACTACTTCAGTGGGTTATAAATCTGAAAGAGCCTAATTCGAGATTAACTCGTTGGCGTTTAAAGTTAAGTGAATATGACTTTACCGTTGTATATAAGCAGGGAAAGTTTAACACTAATACAGACGCCCTTTCGCGAGTTGAAATTAACAACGAAGATGTTAGTTCAGTAATAGTTAATACTTCAGAAAAGCCCCCTTCTGTTGATGGATCAACTACAGCAACGGCTCATACGGGCGCTGAAAGTCCTATTTTGGAGATTCCCATCTCAGATGAACCGCTCAATAAATTTCATCGTCAGTTATGTTTTGTAGTAGTAGGTGATATCAAGAAACGCCCAACTGTATCAAAACCATTTGAAACACATACCCGAACTACAATTCAGTTGTCCGAATCCAATCTTGAGGAGGATGTTATAAACGCCATAAAAGAATATGTAAATCCCAAAGTTAAGACAGGTATAATCATTCATCCGCCCTTAGCCATGTATGATATAATCCCCATAATTCAAGATAAATTTAAAAGCGCCGCCTTTGATTTGGTATTAACGAAAAAGGAGGTAGAGAACGTTAAAGACTACTTAAGGCAACAAGACATTATTAAAAATTACCACGAAGGTAAAACGAACCACCGTGGTATTACCGAGTGTTTCTTAGCTTTATTTAACCGTTACTATTGGCCCAGAATGAAAGATAGTATATCTAAATATATTAATGAATGCACTATTTGTGGTCGAGCAAAATATGATAGGAATCCAATAAAACAAAAATTCGCCATAGTACCTCCCCCAACTAAACCCTTTGAAATCTTACATCTTGACCTTTTCACCGCTCAGAATGAGAAATTTCTTACTCTTGTAGATGCCTTCTCAAAATATGCTCAAGCATATCATTTACGAGACGGCACAGCCTTAAGTGTAGTTCAAGCTCTTTTATTGTTCTGCACCCATCATGGCGTACCTTATACAATCTATACGGACCAAGGACCGGAATTTACCAATGCGTTATTCTCAGAATTTATTAGGCTTCATAAGATACAGCATCATAAAATACTTGCACATTCTCCCAATGACAATGGCATTGTTGAGCGTTTCCATTCAACTATTTTAGAACACTTAAGAATACTAAAATTAGAAAAACGTAATGAGCCCGTAATAAACCTTATGCCCTATGCAATATTAGCATATAATAACTCTATCCATAGTTTTACGAAATGTCGACCGATTGATTTGATTACAGGACACTTTGACCCCCGTGATTCGTTAGACATTAGCTTATCAGAACATTTATTACAACAGTATTGTCAAGATCATAAGAAACGGTTAACAATGGTCTACGATATAATAAATGAAACGTCTTTACATAATCGGACTCAATTAACTGAAAACAGGAATAAAGATCGCGAATTTGAACAAGAATACTCACCAAATGAACAAATATTTGTACGGAATCCTTTAGCTTCTAGACAAAAATTAGCCCCGCGTTATACTCAGGACACTGTGTTAGCCGATCTTCCAATCCACATTTATACCAAAAAGAAGCGGGGTCCAGTCGCGAAGTCGAGATTAAAACGTAGCCCTAAGAATCCCACATTGTTGCAGGATTCTACCGTTGCTGATACTGCCAATGATTCAAGGACAAGAAGTAATGATTGAATCTCTAGGAAGCGGTCCCGGTGTGCTTCCCTTTCATTTAGGAACAGCTAGAGTTATTTCGCATTACCACTCGTTTCTTAATTATATTAATCTAGATAACGTACAAACTCAAGTAGGATTGGTCACTTTAAAGTTAACTGGAATTAGGACTAAATTAAATAATCAAACTTCATTTTTATTCGAACCACATATTCGGTATCTAGACGCGAAATTAGCTTCAATTTCCAACGAATTAGAGTCATTTCAGCATAAACGTCACAAGCGAGGTCTTGTAGACGGATTAGGATCCATTATTAAAAGTATATCCGGAAACCTAGATGCAACTGATGCAGTTAGGTATAATAATGCTATTAAACTTATTCAACAAAATCAATCTATCGATCAATATAAATTAGAATCTGAGATAAACCAACATATAAGTTTGTCTAAGAACTGGACATCTTATAATACTGAATTATTAACTTATATAACTAAAAATCAGGAAAGAATAACTGAAGTCCTTAATCAAATTATTCAGACGAAGGGTCAGGACTTTATTCAACATGCCCATATGGCCCAATATCTTACTATTTTAAGTGATAATATAGATAACCTATTTCATGAGTTACGTAAATTAGAATATACTTTAGCTTTTATTCGTGCATCAAGCACCCCTCATTCTATTATTAGTACAGTAGAGATTAGTAACATTTTAGATAAGTTAAGGATGTTGTATCCTAAGGACGAAATCCTTGGCGTAGAGCTTAGGTATTATTACGATATAATTAAAGTAGGATATTTTTATATCGATAATGAAATAGTTTTAGTTTTTAAGATACCGATTGTCTTACCTCCCATTTATCACTTCTTTAAGCTATCCGTTGTTCCTAACAAACATAACCAAATTATTATCCCAGCTTCACCATTTATTGCGATTTCTGGAAATAATTCTATGTACATAGAGGCTGAATGCCCGAAGATAAATACCTTGTACCTTTGCGAAGCAAAATCAAAATTCCATATGCGACATGAATCAATCTGCATTCAGCATCTTATTGCCGAGCAGGAAATACATTCATCCTGCGAGATGACTCCCGTCGTCCTGAAGACAGCAGCTATAGAACAACTTGACGAAAAACACTATATTACAAGCTTTCCCAATCCTACCAAGGTGAGGATATCCTGCGGACAAGAAACGTACAAGATCCTGAAAGGAAGCTTTTTGGCTACGGTTCCCGTTAACTGCTATATCAAGACTCCGGATTTCACTATTGCCAACTCACACGACCACATTAGAGGATATGCTCTTAAGATGATCGAAATACCCCACTTGGATCACCCAGCATCTACCGTTTCTACACCGGTCGTCTTGAACACCATTGAACTAGAAAAACTACACACTATTAATACGAAGATAAGTTTGCAAGCTCCAGCAAACCTGAATGAAGACACAGATTACAGTATCTATCACACTACAATTCCGATCTACATAGTACTATTCGGTGCAAGTGCACTCATTACTGCACTATGGTACCGACGTCGACAACTGCACCGAACGCAAGTTAATCAAGTTCAAGGAAATAACGAAAACGCAGCCTCCGGCATCTATACTGAAATTCAAGAGATCACGCACGTAAAACCAGCTGAAGTAAAAGTCAATCACAGCAATATTTCATCATCGCTTCCAACTACGATTTCGAAATAGTTGCTGAGCTACGGGGGGAGGTGTTACGATACAGTGTGTCACTACCTTTGCTGAGCTAACATGACACCGTTATTGCGCATCGTACGTTCTAGAAGCACGAGGCGCCGACGCAGCAAAACGTGACAGGATGGAAGTGTGGGACCCGATGCAACGCCGCGTTTACGCGAACAACGACATTCTTGGAACATACATCGTCCGATTATCATCGCTCTATAATTATAAGTTATAATTGTAATTTTAATATTAAAGTTTTTCTTAAGTAAATTCGGTTTTTTTTGCATCCTCCGGCTACAGCCGTCGTAATTCGCTACCGAGACAGTTTATTTATTTATTTATTTAATAAAGGTACACCAACAGCTTCTGTATATTAATTATAAAATAAAGTTGTAATAAGTAATAGGCTTATACAGTTGCCAATATAAGGTGAACCAACATTCACCAAAATAAGTGATAACTTAAGCTAAAAACTAAAAACTAATTTATTAGATATTAATGTACTAGACATTAAATGACAAAAAAAATATTTTTTAAATATATCTATTATATAAAATTAAACAAACATGAGATCAAAAATTAGACTAATAATACAATTCTATGGACAAGAGGTTCCATTAGCAGATGTAACACTAGACAGCTAAACAGACATATACAGACTATACAGATCCATATATTATTATGTGAACCGCACATTATACATAGTCGCGCAAAATACGTATACTCCGAAACTTTCACACACACACGCACAAACACCACACAAGAAATAGCCCACCTACAACATCACATACGCAAACACAACACACACATACAAAAGCAAAACAAGGAACCATTTATTTAAAGCACTAAAACGAAAATATGAAACGATGATCAAATAAAAAAACATATATTTACCTGTTTTATTGACACGGGGGACCCTTAAGCTGTTCTTGTACCTGGGGCTGTAACTTTTACGAGGGCAGCCGTAAAACGCAGAATAGAGCCTTATATCACTTTATACCGTTTTCTTTTGTATATTTAACGCTTCTATTCCCTAGAATAAGGATACATAACGTTTTATTGAGACGTTTCGCCCATTGGAAATGTATTTCTTGTTTTACTATCGATATTCTAGACGCTCACTTTACAGGCTGAGTGGGAATTAGTACAGTAAAGCTTTGCTAGATAAATGAGTACTTAAGTAGATCTAAGTGTGTTTATTCTGGGAATTTAGAGGATTTATTGTTACTCTAATTATGCTCTTAAAGTCTAGAATGGCCTATAAACTTAGGTCTGGTTCCTATATCATGAAACGGGTACTTACGGTCAGTTAAAATTCCAGGACTAAATACACTTAGATCTTCTTAAGTCCTCATATATCTAGCACAGGCGTAGGCGTAATGTAGTAGAAAGTGAGCCTGTTGTTTTGTGTCGAACCCATTCCCGGACTCTCTATTCTGACACTAAGAGATTCCTAACAAAAAAATATCAAACACTTTAATAGATCCGACCAGGTCCAACATGCCGAAAAACTTATACCACAGAAAGAACAAAAAATAAATTTCAATTTGACATAATCCCTAATTAAGTGATATAAAAAAATAGGTACTTGACAACCATTGATAGATTAGGCTCCGTCATAAGTGAATGTATCTGACCAAAACCGGCTCGAAACACTAAGGTACAATAAAGAGTCTATAACATTGTTCTAATAAAGCAAAATGCAACCAACGCATACTAGCCTGCGATGAAATATGCTGCGTGTCTTTACAAAGTAAAGGTCCGGCCGCGCGTGGAGTACTGCTCATATCTCTGGGCAGAGGCCCCCAGATACAAGCTCGACTCCCTACAAAGACGGGCAGTTCGAATCGTCGATGATCCCAATCTCACGGATAGATTGGAGTCGTTGGAGCAACGGAGAGACTTTGGGTCTCTCTGCGTGTTCTACCGACTCTTTCACGGGGAGTGCTCTGAATAACTGTTTGATTTGGTACCAGCGACCCCTTTCTATCACTGTACCACTCGACAACGAAGCAGGGTTCATCTATATCACCTGGAAGCGTTCAAATCCAAGACGGTACGCTTTCAGCGATCATATCTCCCACGTACAGGCAAGGTCTGGAATGAACTGCTTCGGTGTTTCCCGAGCGCTATGATATGTCCTTCTTCAAACGAGGTTTAAAGAGAGCTCTTCTTTCACGTTAGGCAGTCGCTTTGCTGTGTCCTGGCATTGCTGAAGTCCATGAGCAGCAGTTACTACTTTCCATCAGGTGGGCCACTTGCTCGTCTGCTAGATATGGCTATAAAAAAAATACATACTCGCTTATATCCCGAAAGTGTATGGTGGGTGCTCATATTAAGCATTTAAGTATGATCTTAGATCTCACGGAATAAGTAGAATAAGTAGCGTGTTTATCGAACACAGTTCAAGGCTCTGTGCTGTAACTGAATTATTTTTGACAGGGAACCTCAATGACGCTTTGCCCAACCCGAGATTTCATATTCAGCAGTAGTCACACTAACAAATGCAGCGCCATCGAGGCATTTAGTATCTAATATGTTTCTTAATTAATATGCGAGTGATGTAATATGCAAGCTAGTTCAAACGAATACGCTATCAAACAAAGGAAGCTTCCATCTTCTTTACAAAGTTTACAACAACGGACGCAGAAACATTCAGACTCAACGCAGCTATAGACAGATTATCTTTTATACTTTTAATCTTTACGTTTTCACCAAAACATTTGTACTTAAAAATATGATACAGAAAAGAAAAATTAATGACACCTACAATTGGTGGCCTTATTGCTAAGAGCGATCTCTTCTAGGGCAACATTGTCAAGAAGATATTTATGGAACATAAAAATTTTGTCCCATGTAGAGATCAATCTCTTAACACGCGGAAGATTACCTATGCTGTGGCAAGCTAAACCTCTACGCTTTCCGTGTATTAAAATATCTAAAGCATAAATTATAACGACGTCCATTTGCATGACTAAAATTATATTAGTCGGCCTGACCGTACGTCAGGCATAATGTTCAATAAAAGTCGCGCCTCAGAGACAAATTGATACATGTGCTGGGAATTCTCGTAAAAGTAATGTATCGTAGCGGTATAAGTACTTGTAAAATATTTAGTACACGGCTTTAGGTTAGCTCTGCCTTCAATATTGTATCTCGATGTTTTTAGCTCTAGATTAAAATAAAAAGGAAGACTGCTACTAGGGCGTTGGAAGAACCTGATGGAGCCAGTTATTTGAGGCGGTACAAATACCTTGAAGTACAGTGAATGACATAAGTAGCTAACCATAAAATACATTTGTAACATTATTTTATTAATAAAAAATTACGTAATAAATTGTAATTAAAATTAAAATCCTTTAACTGTTACCAATGTAAAAGATTAGGAATTATCATTAATGTGTATGATAAAGCGATTCAAAGCTTCACAAATGTTTATCGCCTTATGTCGCTGACTATGCCACTCTCTCTCTCTCTCTCAGGAAACTGGCGTAAGAGTAGTACTATCACTGCGATTCGCCCGCTTAGTAAGAGTTCCGAAACCCCACGCAAGACACATGGCATTTGGACACTAAGCTACGATAATCCCGCTTTTTTTGCAAACAAGCACATAATTGTCTTTCATCAACATCACATCCCAGATGCAGACCCGACTTCTCAAACCAGCAACACTATATAGAGCATTTCACCACCATATGCACCATACATATAGCCCCATGTACAGTTCCAACTATGTAATTCGCCACGTAATAGGGATCAGACTTATTCGAAATCCTTATTCCACTCAATGTCAAAAATGTTAATTTCTTTTAGTTCCACTCCAATCAATATAGACAAAAAAAAACAGATAGAACTCGCACAAAAAAGTGCCACTATTCTTAACGGCGCTCTACCAAAATCTATCGTAACAAATACCTAGACTAAGAATAGAAGTAATTCCCAATCTATACATTCCCATCCCTGTATTCATCCTTATCCTTTGGCCACATAAAATAACCCGAACTCATTATAGAAGTAGAAGAAAATCCGTACAATTTCCTTCGCGGCCATCGAACCAAAACACATAAGACTGATAAAAGAACAGAGCAATTCAATTCTCAATACAAAACCGCTTTATACGTACCAAAGATGAGACGGGTCGTTGTAAAGGGCACGATGTCGACGATGACGCGGGTTACTGAATGGCACGGCTCGTCCAAAGTCCCTACCACTGTACACTCGACTTTAAAACATATCTACTCACTTTTGTGAAGCGTGGAACTTTATCTACATCATCTCAGCTAAAAAGAGTCATTTAAATATTATGTATTACCAATGGAGTGTAGGGTGTAGGTGGTTGCTTGTCTATGCTTATTTTGGATGATTATGCTTACTTTTGCTGAAAAAGAGGGGGGAGGGCGGGAGGTTGAAATAGAAATGAAAACTTGCTTACCTAATATTCGAGCGGCCTCAAAGAAGACCACTGCTGAACATGGGCCAACAATGGCATTCAATAGCAGAGCAGTTCACGAACATTAAAATCATCTTTGATCTTATTCATGTTACCATGAATGAAATGAGCGAATAACTGAATCAATTCTGACTTTGGTATTTAATATCTTCATTGATAGACATGCCCAATGGTCCTTGATCATCACAATGAAGGTACTCCAATGCAACAAGTTAACAAACGACGAGTCAAAATCAAAGTCATGTTAAGTGATTTAATTAGCTTTTGCTAATACTACCTTTCAGAAGTTGCGTAAGTTATTCAGCTACAATAATCTCTAAGGTCCTGCCCCTGTACCCTATTTCCCACAAATATAAAGCATTTATTAGATGAAAGCAAGTCTCTAAGTTATGTAATATAGCTTGCTGTGCCAATATTGGTAGTTTGATCTTCGCCGATTACACGTGTAAAGTTGTTTTACAAAAGATTTTAAAGATTTTTTTGATAATGATATTTCATTAGTAACTAAACCACAAACCTCATCCTTGCACATGATATAAATGAAATCAAATCTCTTTTCATTCTTACTTCGTGGCTTCTTCCGCGTGGCTACAGTTTGCCTGCAATTTACTTAATTTGCGTGAATTACTTTATGCATATGATTACATTGCTGAAGCAGCGATAGCTCAGTGGGAAGACCAACAGACTGCAATGCAGAGGGTCTCGGGTTCGAACCCACGTCGCGCACCTCTGACTTTCGGAAGTTATATGACTTTTCGAAATTATGTGCGTATTGATTGACAATTATCGCCTGCTCCGTGCCTCGGAGAGCACGTTAAGCCGTCGGTCCCGGCTGCCATGAACATCTATGGCAGTCGTTATTGGGAAAGTCAGTACCCTCTAATATCCTGACACTGGTCTAGCTTTAGGGTATCGGTAGCCTTTGGGTTGCGGAGGTCAGGTGGCAGCCGCTCCGTGTAAAAACTGATATCCAGTCAAATCCAGTTAGACTAGAAAAGCCGACCCCAAGTGACTTGGGAATAATAAAGGCTAAGGGAGAAGAAGATATGATTACATTGTTCACATCACATCTTTAGTATTAATGAATCTGATTCAGTAAAACATGGCTTAAATTTAAAGTGGTACCTTAGCTACCCATTATTATACAAAATGACTTATAAAATCATTATTATATTCAGTAAAGATTT
Organism: Catocala fraxini; assembly: GCA_930367265.1. Classification (NCBI taxonomy): domain Eukaryota; kingdom Metazoa; phylum Arthropoda; class Insecta; order Lepidoptera; family Erebidae; genus Catocala; species Catocala fraxini. Next base: position 27,347,281 of record OV884027.1, on the reverse strand, counting down.
ATCTACAAAATTAAAAAGAATACCAAGCAGCTGGGTTTTTAATTTACTGACAAGGCTGAATATCAGTTTGTTCTCATTATTTTCGGGCAAAAACCTAATAACATTATGCAAAAGAATAGATATTATTTCTGCATTAAAGAAAGTGATAGTTGTTACTAACTATGGTAATGCTGAAAACTTAAAAGGTAAGCCCTCTAGTATTTTCGTGTTAAAACAAAAAGATAAAAAATGGATAATATTGTCTTCTATTTACGCGAATATTATTCATTGAAATTAAACTGCTATATACGGATTTTATCGCGTTGTTTATTTGACACGTTATTACAAAATTTTGAAAATTGTTACACTACTACTACTATTAAACTTTACTAATTTTTAAGCTAATTAAATTATTATTAAACTATTTAGACTTAATTTATTTTTACACTTTCCCCGACGTTTCGGTTGCTTTTCAGCAGCCATGGTCACGGGGAGACTAAGAATCCGTATATAGCAGTTTAATTTCAATAAAAAATGGACTATACCAAGCTATAAACTTTTACAAAGTTGCATCAAAATCCTTCACTCCATTTCAATTCAATCGTTAAGTCGTAAGATCCAAAAGCATTTATTTAGATCCAAATTCAAATGGGAAAATACACACACAAAATTGCAACCGCCAAATATCATCAAAATACCCTTCACAAAAAACTAACCGTCTTTTATCACCTACCAAAACTACCTATTTACAAGATAACTTCATAACAGAAACAGACGACATTATTTCGAATGACCACTCGTAGAATAAATTGTGGAAAACGAAATATCAAATGGTAGGGGCGACGATAAGTGTACAGGAAATAAGGGCTCGCCGGGGGCTCTATACTGCCTCAGAAAACATTCGGCTTGATTGGCTCCATAGGCTCGGCACCAGTGTGACCACAGATCAACTTCTACGAGATGTGGGGGAAATTTCTACTGGTTTTCATGGATGCAACATAATTGCTTTTGGAAAATTATGATTGTGTGAACAACTCTATCGGCTTATGAACTATTGATATATAGATTTTTGGTTTCTATAATTTTAGAAATGTATGTACGATAATAAAAAAATAATAAATATTCTACCACATACACACAATACCATCTAGCCCAAACTAAGCAGAGCTTGTACTATGGGTACTAGACAATGGATAAACATACATATATACTTTTTTTTTTGTAAATACGTACATATTATACATAGAAACACCAAGACCAAGACAAACATCCATGTTCATGCACACAAATGTTTGACTTGTGCGAGAATCGAACCCGCGACCTCAGGCGTAGCAGTCGGTTACACTAACCGCTATGCCATTGAGGCCGACAAAAATGATGACTTACAAATATCAATAATTTTTTATACAATTTGTATTTAATGTTATATCGCTTAGAGTTTCCTCGTAATTGTAGTTCCATTACATGATTGTCGATGTTTTTCTTAATTTAAGACAAACAAAAAACAAAGAATTCAAATTGGCCCTTCAAAATATATTGATGAAATAGTTTGAATACCACAACGTTACCGATTATATTCATACAAAGCGCCAACAAAGCTATTTAAACCCCTATAATACATATGCACACGTATGAAATTCTATATGGAAGCGAATTTCAATCACTGACGTACATGTCATTGTGTAGCTTACTTGGTAAATCGACGAGACGGTTTGTGGAGACAGCAGGTTGAAATCCTGCTGTATAGAAGGTCGCGATTCTAGTTTATTTATTTTAGAAACAGTCTTTACAAATATTTCAACTGACACGAAGAACACCCAGATTCTAAACATCTATTTGTGGATCACACAACATTTTGAGATTGAGGTGAGATACGAACCCACAATATATAAATATGTGCCGCAGTGGCGATACGACGACTTAAATCCGTGCAATCAAATAAGCATAAAATGCAATCAATCTACTTATTTTTTTAGAAAAGTCGGCCACGCTGTAATACCGCTGGCATTATAAGCGATCATAGATAGCCGCTTCTAAGATCTTCCGGACCGAATTTCTGTCACGCCAGCCAATTTTAACGCAGACTGGCCATCTGTACAGGCGATATATTTATATAGGCGATATTATTATTATAGCGATATTATGTGTACAATTGCGTGCGCAAACACAAAAACTCTCTATTCCTTCAGTCTTATATTCCGATAGGACAGCAATCCAACAGGGCTGGAAAGATATCAAGCACAGGATCAACTGGTCCTCATACCATTCTTTGGGTAGGCTGTACGTGCTTTCTGAAGCACGGGATCATGCAACACCACCAACTTTCTAACTCCAGTCTGCTATTAAGAACTTCTTGACAGAAAACCAATTAACTTGTAAATGTTTGGAGTGCCAGACATCATTAAAAACCTAATGTGTCTGACCGCCGGTGTTCCCGCAATATGCTAACTTTTTGATGACCAGACCCGGGAATCAAAAGTCCTCCCTCTTGCACAGTAGCTGAATTCACTACCTCTGCATCACGGAGGCAGTCGCCGTTTACCATCAGGCTACAAGTACACTTGTTTGTAATATAAAAACGTCTAAATATGCAGCATACCCCGCGTGTATCGTGATGCCGAATAGTGTGACACTATAAGTTGCTCGTTGCCTTTTATGCGCCATATTCTGAAGTTTTGAGTTCTCATTGGAGTCTTATACTATGTTATCGGTTTATAATAAAATATTATGGTTACGAGCCTTCGCAGTCATCGCCGCTTCCTCCTTGGCTGCGTATATGGTGAAGAAATGGTACGAGCTACTATTGTATTTCGTCGTATTGTGCATATGTTTTGTTTTGTTATGTTTTCTGAGAGTGCGTAGATGTTAAAAGGAACGCTTACCTATGTTTAATACATAATATACATACTTATTTACTTTAACTATTCTATTACTACTTACGATATACCTACTATTTACTTATAGTCTTCTCCCTAGCCTTTAATATTCCCAAGTCACTTGGGGTCGGCTTTTCTAGTCTAACCAGATTTGACTGGATATCAGTTTTTACACGGAGCGGCTGCCACCTGACCTCCGCAACCCGAAGGTTAACGATACCCTAAGGCTAGACCAGTGTCAGGATATTAGAGGGTACTGACTTTCCCAATAACGACTGCCATAGACGTTCACGGCAACCGGGACCGACGGCTTAACGTGCTCCCCGAGGCACGAATTTATCACCAATACTTTATGACTCTACGTTTTGACTACACGTTTATTATTTATGGATCATTTATTAAACTATTCCTACAACTCAAAATAGCACATTTCTCATTAGTTTTTAGCAAACCCACAAGTGGCGGCATCGCTCTGCATCACAATGAAGTTTAATCGCGATAGCAATTAGATCGGGAATGAGCCGTCCAATTAAGCTCTCATTAGTATAAGCGAATGCAAACCGATCTACACATTCTGACTATAGATGAATTTAAGAGCTATTAGGGTTTAATATATGAGTTCCGCACAATATCTACGAAACGAAATAGTTTGGGAACCGATTTATTTGAGTTATCACTCGGAAACAGTATTTCTGAGTGAAAGGTACTATGCCCTTTTTTGTACCCCTGAAATGGTGTATGCGAAATTTCATGTTGATCGGTAAAAGCGTGAAAGCGTAACAAACTCACATTTCCATTTTTAAAATAATTCCTTTGGGAATACTACTTTTTTTGTGGATGAAATGTACCCTATATCCTTTATTGTAACCCTAACAACGTGTGTGCGAAATATTATGATGATTGGTCGAGTAGTTATATGGTGAAAGCATAAACAAACAAACTTACATCCGCGTTTATAATATTAGTTAGGATAATTTAGGACTAGCGACCAACCCAACTACGTGATCAACCTACCAAAAAAATGGTAACGCGTTATTTTAAATCTTCTAAAGATTTTAATGATGAAAATGAGGACAATTTTATGTTATTCTACGTTAAATGCCTAAAATAAGTAACATATTTCACTGGATAAGGATTAATACTGCATCTGTCAAAGTTACCTTAACAAATAACCATTTTTTTAAATTAATGTGTAGAGATAGAAATGGTTACTGTCCGTTAACTTTAGCAGATAAACACATACTATTGCTGATTTTCCGGACGCCGTTTTCAGACCCAAGCTTTTCTTTTTCGGGACGTAATGTATTGATGCATACCTCTCTGCGGAGCGACGGAGAGGCTATCTCGGACTCACCGGGGAATGATGATCCCGGTAATACCGACTAAACCTACCACCTACCAAACCAGGGTCGGCGATACCGCGCGGATCACTTTCACATGCAATCGCGACCGCACCGAGGTGTCGACCCGCCGTACGAAACGACAGGCCACTACTCAAATCGACCTACCCTATTGAGAGATAATTGTTTCCCTTCTGTCCCCTTATTAGATGACGAAGACACAACATAGAGGCGCGAGTAGGAACACACACGACGCCTCTCTGATCTGGTGCTGAGGTTGGGGCGAGGGTTCGAACGATCCCTCTCCCGCTCCGTCGCCGTCTTAATGGAAATTAATTCCTCACAGAAGGAGGCGACGACGTCCCACGACCTCTCACTCCGGACCATGGAATAGACCATGACCGGGAGTGAGAGAGGCTGCCTTTACGCATACTAAGTGTAGAACTCTCGTAATTCTGCCCAACATACTTGATTACAATGCGAGATAACATTTTTGTAAAATGTATCCCCAAATAGGTAAACACTTGTGCAGTGTATACGAACATTTGTGTGCATGAACAATGGATGTTTGTCTTGGTCTGGGTGTTTCTATGTATAATATGTATGTATTTACAAAAAAAAAGTATATATGTATGTTTATCCATTGTCTAGTACCCATAGCACAAGCTCTGCTTAGTTTGGGCTAGATGGTGTTGTGTGTATGTGATAGAATATTATTATTATTATTATTATTATTTCGCCAGCTATCTTAGAAATCTCCTTTTTCTAGACTTTCTTTTTCACTATTGGACATTTTGTAGCAGAATGAATCGATCACAGGACTTTTAGCATGGTGCAGTCAGTGACATAAGTAGCTGAACATTTAACAAATTTGCACAAGTATTTTATGAATAAATAATAGCAACCTAATTATTATTCTGCAATTTGAGCTATGATAAAATCAACTACCTTTTAACCCAAGCATTGATTACAATTTTAAAAGATAGAGGTAATTGAAATCTCGCAAGTGTGTATCATCTTATGTCAACATATATATTTTGAAATGTACATGGTCTTCTTGACTGTTACATGCAATTTGTTTAGATTCTGAAATACTCTAAAGTTATCGCAAGCACTACATTTATTAAAATGGCAGTATCTACACCGACATTGCTAAAATAGCAATTGAATGCAAGCCTACTCCATCTGCAAGGTTCCACTTTTATTGTTATACAAACAAGAAAGCTAGCGACTATTTCTCTAGCCCACTGTGGACCCTTTGCTGACACCGCAAGGAACAAAGATTACTTATAATAATATCAGCCCTGTATTAAGCTGTCCCACTGCTGGGCATGACGTCTTATCAGTTTGAGAAGAGTGAGGCCATAGTCCACCACTGTGGCAGTGCAAGTTGGCAGACTTCACATATCTTCGAGGACTATATGGAAAATTATATATGGAAAACTCTCAGACGTGCAGGTTTCCTCACGATGTTTTCCTTCACCGCTATAGCAAGCGATAATTAACTATTTAATACGCACATAACTTCGAAAAGTCAGAGTTGCGTGCCTTGGGATCGAACTCGAGACCTCTGCATTTGCATGGCATTCCATCGGTCTCTCACTAGGCTATCGTTGCACTACCAACTCCTGCCAATAGCATAGCGTCTCCTTGAGCTGAAACCTTATTAACCGTAGGAACACAACACCAGGTTGTTTGGATGCTCTTGACGATCGTTTGATGAACCAGACTTCTCCAATTTAAGCAAAATCTCAGGTCACAATATAAGCAGTTTATTATCATACCAAGTTGCAGTGCATCAGCTGATGGGTGACCGCTTAGTGGTATTTCATCTGAGCGTCTTCGTGCTTTGGAGGACACGTAAAAAGTCGGTCCCGGTTGTTGTCAAATTGACAGCAGTCGTTAAGCCATGTCAGAGGCCTACGGGCGGTTTGAACAACTCTTGACAACAGGTTGGCCACTAACCACACGAAAAGAAGAGAAGAAGAAGAAGTGCATCAGCAACATGTTTTACTAAGGACTAAAATACCTAGTAACGTCCATTTAAATGTGATCATCACGAGATAATGATGTCTCAAGTACGACAGCTGTACTTTTTGTAGCCGTCACTAATTAAAAATATAAATGAAGCAAAATACGCTAAAGAAAAACTGAATAACAAAAACCCAGACGAATGGTAAATAGTTTTTAACCTCGATGCAAAAAGCGATGTGTTAACTAAAGCGTTTGTCTATATTCTATATGTTTGCCTGTGTTAGCTATAGCTACCAAACGGATTAACCGATTTGAACGTGGCTTGTTTGTTTATTCGAGATAGGGGATTTGACGCTTTGTTTAAAAGCTTCTTTAGTCAGCAAGGATTAAAATGATGATAATCGGTTCAGGTTTTTTAAGATAATTAGCTTTATTGTGTAGATAATATGTTAGACATGCAAAATAGAACAAAACATTATAAAATTTATTCTCCGGTCTTCCGGTTCATGCAAAGCCAGCAAAGCTTTACTACTTAACAGATTTTAATTAATATCCATTGATAAGAAATATGTTGGAGCATTTAAGTCCATCGACATATTGGTAACAAATTGTTCTGTAACAAGTTCTGACCTTTAGTAGAACTAAATTCAGAATTCCAGGAATAGAAACATTTTCTTGAAGAACTTTTAGATATCTACATGTGAATAGAAGAAAATGGTACATAAAAATATCAAAACTCATCATGTAGTAAAAATGCGTGCAAGAATAAGTTGCACATAGGCGACAATTTCTACACGTTCAATATATTCAGCCAAATGGCAAACAGTTAGTAGCCAACAAGAAACGTCATTGAAACTCTTATTATCCTAACCCTACTCACAAAATAAAAGCTTATTATGCAATTAGAAATTCAAATTATTCAGCTGGCTCAGAGTTTATTATGAGAAAAGTTTGTGTGGTTGAATAGTTCTTGACACCTAACACAAACACCGCCATGGAGTGAGGGTTCGTTTATACTGCACTTACTAACTTCACTTGTGATATTGTTCGGCTTTAAGATCGTTTGAGTTTTCGTAATTTCTAGTGCGTTTATAAAATGTGCTTTTTAAATATTTTAAAAGACTTTTATCTATTTGGAGGAATATTACAACCATTAAACAGTATGTCTTAAGTTGCCTGGTTGTAATTTTAACTATACGTAATTTATACTTCTAAAATTTTGAGGTTATAAGCTTTTAAATCTAAATGCATACGCACTAGAAATTTTGGTATTTTGACTAGCGATCTCAGAGAAAACTGTTCCGGACCCCACCACGCGGTGGATCGTAACTGTTTTCGAAGATATTATTATATGCATTAACATTTCGATTATATGCATTTAGACAGTTGCATAGTTTTATTTTTTTCCTCTTTATATATTTAGTTTTAATTCTTTATATATGTACATCAAGGATAGGTGAGCCCCAGCGTAAATTGCATAGTTGTTATTTTCCCACATCATTTAAAATATAATAGGTACAACGTTTTTGACAACTGGACTAGCGTCCTTAGAATAAGACAGTATCAAACATCGCGCTAAAGTGTGGAGTCGTTTATATTTGCACTTATTAACTTCACTTGTGATATTTAACTCTGTTTAACTTTAAGATCGCTCGGGTTTTCGAAATTTCTAGTACGTTTATATGCATCTAGCTATAAAACATAGTACTTCAATATTTTAGAAGGCTTGTATTGATTTGGAGGAATATTACAACCATTAAATAGTACTACTTAAGTTGCATGGCTGAAATTCACCTATACGTAATTTTAAATTCTTCTAAAATATTTAGTTATAAGGTTTCATATCTAGAAGCAAAATGATATCAATCACCGCTTTAGAATATGGGATAGTTTATGTGGCATTTAGCTTTTTAACACTGTTTATTGATTATTTTATCACTAAACGTTAGAGAATATTACTGTTTTAAAATTTCTAGTAGGTTTGTCATCTATATATATAAAACTCTTCCGTTACTGAGTGACTGACAGACAACGCACAGCCGAAACTACTGAACGCAAGAAGCTGAAATTTGACATGTATGTTCTTTGGAGAGTGTAGGGGAGCACTAAGAGAGGATTTTTGGAAATTCCACCCTGAAGGGGGTGAAACCCGATATTCACACGGGAACGGGACTTACGCGGGTGAAACCGCGGGAAAACTACTAGTCTAGATATAAAACGTTTAAAATACGTAAATATTTCAAAAGAAATAGAAAATAATAAACGTAAATTACGTAAATTACTTACCTAGGAACGTAAACATGGTTGTAATATTCCTTCAAAAAGATACTCATAAAACTATGCTGTGGTTCGTAGATAAATAAAGGCAACCTATTAGTTTTGAAATTGCGGTAATTTATTATTGTATTGTATTAAGTTAGCAGTGGCTCAGTGGGAAGACCAACAGACTACAATGCAGAGGGTCTGGTCGAGCCCACGTCGCGCACCTCTGACTTTCGGAAGTTATATGACTTTTCGAAATTATGTGCGTATTGATTGATAATTATCGCCTACTCCGTGCTTCGGTGATCACGTTAAGCCGTCGGTCCGGGCTGCCATGAACATCTATGGCAGTCGTTATTGGGAAAGTCAGTACCCTCTAATATCCTGACACTAGTCTAGCCTTAAGGTATTGTTAGCCTTTGGGTTGCGGAGGTCAGGTGACAGCCGCTCCGTGTAAAAACTGATATCCAGTCAAATCCGGTTAGACTAGGAATAATAAAGGCTAAATTATTTCACTAAACTTAATCAAGTAATATATTATATCACTGACCTTGAACCGTAAAACGCCCCGAGTTCCGACTCTTAGCACTCCGACTTGGATATGTTAGGTTAGAAGGCGGAGGCGGGAGCTCTGCTCCCATATATCAACTATATAACACGCACATAAATCCGAAAAGTCAGAAATGTGCACCTTGGAATCGAACACGAGACCTCTGCGTGACAGTTTAACGTTTTCAACGATTAGAAGTGTATTATTATAATTCAGAGAGATACAGCTATTAATTTATGTATATACATGTATGTATATGATAATTACTAGAGGTTGGTGTTTGAGCCGTTCGAGCTGTTTACTGATGGGCATTGTATATTAGCCTAACGGCCCGATTAGCTTACTCATGAATAAACGTTAATACGTAACACCTACTAAATGCAAAGATAGACGAAAATTAGCCAGTTAATTAAAGCGCTTCTAGTCAAATGAAGAATGTTTCTAGAGATTGCTACATGCTACAAAAGCAATAGTTTTATAAAGGGGTATAAAATAACCATGCTGTATTTTAACCTACAACTTTGGTAAATATTTAGGTTTAAATATTTTGGTTATCTATATAGACTGCAGTGTTATGTGTTCATCTTGCTATTGTCACTGCATCGAGTATTTTTGGTTCGATACGGGTCAAAAATTGTGTGTTCCACAAGTTGTTCTAGTTGTTCAGAATATGAATGTCCGTTGTGTCAAAATCCTCTTAAGCACATGAGTTGCACCTAGTACAGGGTTTAGGATGTTCGTTATTATAATTATTGTGATGAAGAATCCCTGAGACATATGAATTTAATCTGGTACAGAAGTTACCTTTAAACCAAAGAAAATTTCATTTTTTGTTAAGAAACTACGGTAGCAGCAGTGTTCGGCAAGGTGTATTGTACCGTATCTTATCTTATCTTATGTGGGGGCCAGTCAGTGCAGACCGGCGACACTTCGACCCAGTGGGATCTTTTGTGTCGACACTCTCCCAATAACGACTGCTATAGATGTTTATGGCAGCCGGGACCGACGGTTTAACGTGCTCTCCGAGGCACGGAGCAAGCGATAATTGTCAATCAATACGCACATAATTTCGAAAAGTCGTATAACTTCCGAAAGTCAGAGGTGCGCGACGTGGGTTCGAACCCGAGACCCTCTGCATTACAGTCTGTTGGTCTCCCCACTGAGCTATCGCTGCTCTGTATTGCACCATAACTTCATCATCTAAGTATGTTTTACGTCCCGTATTTCCTTTCTGTCACGGATACTTGCCTTTACCCCGACACATTTCCACGCTACGTACTGACGGTGAACAATGACATATTTTGGCTCTCAGGTCACAGACACTGCCTCATCTCAGTATAAGGGTTTTGTATTACCCAATGCTATAAACTTTACACATCATGGAAAGCTTTATAGACATTACACAGAAGTCACACATGCAGATATCCTCATAATGATCTCCTTTATAGTTAAAGCGATCGATTATTAATTGCTTGGTGCATAAGTTACATATCGTCAAATCGATCTCGACACCTACGTGGCAAGACATCGGCTTCTGCTAAGCTATCGCTCGTGAATTTAATTTTGTTTACGCTATCATAAATATATTTCCATTCAATTAGCTACATTTGACGCATACGTTATACTTATAACGAATCAGTTTTAGTATTGTTATAACAGATGGTATACTCGCATAAGAAGTTGTTGTCATCAAACAATATGTATCTGAAGGACATAAGTATTAAGTTTTGTTTTAAATACAATAAGTTGCTTGTATTAATTATTTGACGGATTTCATTACAGTTTATTTTTCTTTTTATAATTAATTCAGTCTTTGTTTATGGTACTGTCAAAGAATATATATTTCCTTTTAAATGGGAGGCCATTATCTGGTTACGTTGCGTAACTAATAGCCCTATTCGTAGAAACAGGCTCTTAACAAATCTCAGCTATGGTGGCCAATCTTGACGCATACACTTGTCTGAAGAGATTTAAGAAACAAGTGTATGCGCGAATTCAAATGCATTCTTTATTCCCTCCCTCTCAAAATCTAATGGTATGGTAATCCGACACGATCGGAGAGAGATCAGGCGCAGGACCAACCGCTTTACGTACTGTCGGGAGTATGATGATGAAATAACGTCAACATGTCAACCAGTGTCAACTTCGAATGTCTTGAAAAAACGAAGTAATGTCTTCTTCTGACCCAACATTTGAACCCGGATCTCATGATTCGACTTTGTTGCATTATGTTAAACTTCAAATTAGCTAATTTGTAATGGCCAATAATCTATATTTTATGACTGTTTCTATCTTATCTATTTTGTTTGCAGACAAAGTAAACTTCGTTTAGAAATATTGACTTTGTCATACGATAGATAAAATAATATAAAAAGTGAACAGAAATGGGTAGTCATATAGCTTAGCCTTTCCTTTTAACTGTTCAGGCTTCAGATCGCGCAAATTTAAATTTAAAAGTGTTGTTACATGGCTGCTAGTAGGTACAGAAGAATTATAATTCAATGTCTACTTAAATGATAAACATTCATGGAAGTAGTTGCTTATTCCATACAATATTTAAACATTTGTATCTATTATATAGGTTTATTTTGTTATATACATGTACCGCGTCATTATTCTGTGTTGTTAGAGTACCTATCTTTCTTTTCTATTAAATAAATATACTAACGTAAAATGCCCTTCTACAAGCCTGTTAAATAACTTTATTACTATAGAACCTTGTAGCAGCGATAGCTCAGTGGGGAGACCAACAGACTGCAATGCAGAGGGTCTCGGGTTCGAACCCACGTCGCGCACCTCTGACTTTCGGAAGTTATATGACTTTTCGAAATTATGTGCGTATTTATTAACAATTATCGCCTGCTCCTTGCTTCGGAGAGCACGTTAAGCTGTCGGTCTCGGCTGCCATGAACATCTATGGCAGTCGTTATTGGGAAGTCAGTATCCTATAATATCCTGACACTGGTCTAGCCTTAGGGTATCGTTAGCCTTCGGGTTGCGGAGGTCAGGTGGCAGCCGCTCCGTGTAAAAACTGATATTCAGTCAAATCCAGTTAGTCTAGAAAAGCCGACCCCAAGTGACTTGGGAATAATAAAGGCTAGGGAGAAGATAACTATAGAACCTTGCATCAGCCCATTTACTTTATGAATTTTAATTGTTCATTTTTCATTAATCTAGTGCAATGGCTGCATCACCTTGTACTATTAAACGATTAAAATAGTGACTCTGTATTTCATACGGGTATATCCTCAAAATCCAACCCTTTACTTAACATAGCAACATACTCAAATGTAAACAAATCCTTCTTCGAACTAAAAATACATCACAATCACGACAAATATCTTTAAAATGTATAATTATGTTACCATCGCATCGTAGAGAAACTCAATAGTTGCATGGAGTCTGGAACCTTTGTTATATGGGAACTAATACCATAAGTGTGTGTATATTTATTTAAAGGCCATATTAGCCTCTTATCAAACCTGTCACTTCAGTTGTATCTACTAAAAAATCTGAATAATTACAAACAACACAAACAACAAGTTTGTTGGTCTCATTATAAATAAAATGCCGCATGATTAAATTGTCATTGAAATACCAATTGTTAAGCTGTATGCATCCTCACGCCATTTTCCTCTACGTATAAGTGACAGCGTGTAGTAAGTTTGTGTCATTTATACAAGTGATCGGACGGAGCAACTGTTTTTTTATTATTGGCATTGCAAGCGATAAATGTCGACTATAATTTTGTTCTTACAAATTTGGTGTTGAAGACGTGATTTAAAAATCTTTACTGCATTTAACGTTAACGAATTCGGTTCGGCAATTACAATTAGTTCCTATATGATTACATATGTGACGTAGAAATCAAAGAAGAAAATATATTATTTTTGTTGCAGAGCACAGTGATAAAGAGATGAGTACACAGTGAAATTGGATAAAAATTATAACAATATATAACTAATAATTATAAAAAAAACTAAAATAAGATTCGAATGCCGACAGTTTATATCAATGCAATATTCGTGAAGCTAAGCATGATAAAATAAAGAATTTAAATAAAACAAACAATTTAAAACTAAAATATGAAAACATAGACAAAATTATTGAAATCAAACACAAGAAAATAAAAATTAACACATTGGGTTAAACGAAGACACAATGGTGTCTAAAAAATACGTTTTGAATACAATAGCAATTGCTAGCAAGCCAATTAATATCGATAATTGTGAAAAAGTGACGCCTACAGACGCAGTTAATGAAAAAGATAACAATTTAGAAAGTGTGTTAAGTGAATTGAAACTATCTGGGCGATACCATTTGAAGTTTTTGTTTCTAATAAGCCTTTTAGCTTTAACTAGTTCGCAACATTGCATAAACTATATATTTGCAGTTGAAAATGTCGATTATAGGTAAGTATCTAATTATTCTTTTAAGACATAACATATACTTACGCCTACAAATCGTCGCTTGGGTAGGCTGAGGTGTATTAAACTGAGATTATATAGGATGTTTTTAGAATTATTTTGGAAATATGGGTAGATGTTAATAATGGTGTAATTTGCTATAAAAGCCTGCTAAATTTTAAGCAACTATTATAAAATATTCAAGACCTAATGTATGTAGACTTAGTTTGCAAATAAATTATTTGATTTGAACTTAATAAATAAAGTACAACCATATGTCACCAGCAGGCATGCAACAATATGCGCGAGATGACCTCCAGCCACCCTGAGGATTGACCTGGGGGTGGTGGGCTTTGTGGGCCTGCCCGCCATCCGTTCAGCACCAGGTCCGAGAGTGCGTGTTCCCACGCGCGCCTCTGTGTCGAGTCCGTCTCCCTTCTAAGGGGGACAGTAGGGATTATTTTTGCGAAGTGCCTATAGGGTAGGTCTTATCGGGTAGTGGTCTGCCGTTTCATACGGCGGGCCGAAACCTCGGCGGGGTCGCGACTGCATGCGCAAGTGTTTCGCGCGGCCCTGTTGATAGTGGTTTTGTCGAGGAACACCGTGGTAGGTTTAGTCGGTATTCCGGGAGGTACATTATTCTTATTCCATCTTTCTTTTACCCCGGCGAGTCCGACATAACCCCACCGCCCGCCCCCGCGGAGGGGTATGCGTCATGCATTCCCGCACGTTAAAAAAAAATGCAGCAATATGAAATTAGTTGGGTATTTAAAAAAAGAAAACTTATATGATATGCAGGAAAAACAATCACTGGCATTAAATAAAATAAAAATATAGTGGCCTCAATACAAAATTACACACAGAAGAATGTAATATTATAATAGACTTTATGTACTAGAAAGATACGCAGCTCTTTTTTTAAATATATGGGATACGACTGCTTCCAATACTTTATTATATATGACTAGTGCCATGCAACAGGCATTTTTGAACATATGGGTGGTTCGGGCTTTACGAAAAGTTAATTTCGTGTTGTCTATTTCGTGGCATTGTATCGCCTATCCGTTCGAATATGGTGAGTTCAGTTTTATAAATAAATCGATATCTAAAATATCGACACACGGTAAAGTTTTTATGTTGTTAAAATACCACTTTGCAACTGTCAATCATTCTTACGTGGAAATGGGCCGTATGTATCGTTTTTGAACTATAAATATCTATATATGTAACTAAATCTTTACTAGTTGGATTGCCCCAAAATATAATCAGTAGAAGTGCATCTGTGTGAATTTTTGATAATAGTTTGTATAGAGCATAATATGTTGATATTCTTTGTTTTTCATAAACAGACTCCACGAAGTGTTCGCCAATTTAATTTTTGGTCTATTATTAGACCAAGATATTTTATATTTTCTACCTCATCAACCACGTGTATAAATTGCTGTTAGCTATGTTACGCTGACTAAAATGCATCATTTTTATTTTGCTAAGATTTATTTTAAATAATTATGATATAACCATGTTTCTTTATTTAGCTTAAAGATGTATTAATATCGTTTTCGTATGTATTTACATTATCACAGGGTACTGTGATTGTGCTATCATCCGCAAAAAGTGCTATATGCTAAGGCAAGTCATTGATGTATAATATAAATAGAATAGAACCCAGCATACTTCCCTGTTAAACGCCAAATCTTACTTTACATTCTGATGATCGCAATGTCCCTCCACACTTATTGACTACATTAATTCCGTTGATTTCGGTTATTTGTAATTTAGAGTGGATTCAAACAAATTGAACATAGACATTCATTTATTAAGGACGGAGGCATGATTGAAACAATCATACGCTCATTAACTTACAAAGACGCCTTCTATTTATGTAACTACTGCATTGTTATCTTAAGGTCACATTTTTCTACTTTGTTGTTTATAACAACTATCTAACAAACATATGACGGCATGGATGGTGCAGTAATTTTAGTGGTAACATTACTACAATTGGTGCGTTAAGTGTTATAGGTTCGATCCAAACGCGGAACAATATTTGTGAGATTCGAAGGCAATAATGTTGAGTCTGGTTATTCTTTGTTTGAATGTTGGACAGTCTCACGCATGACGCAACAAAAGGACGTTTTGATGTTATCCTCATTCGAATATAGACAATATTCAACCTTACTTTTACTTTGTAAATTTATAACAAATTAAAAGTTAGCTAAGTATTAAGTAACTAGCGACTAATTAATGAAAAGAAATTATAAAAATATATTACAAATTTTTATAATTTCTGTATATAATAGTTACGTAACAGTGGTGGACCTTTGATCAAAAGATAATTATTGATTAAGAACTTGAGAGCTATTTAATTGCGAGGTAGCTAAGTATTACTTAGCAATATTTATTGTCTGCACGAATAGTGTAGTGGTTGAAGTAGTCGCTTCTCTACTGCCATTGCACCGCTAGTTGTGGGTTCGAATTACACACGAGACAAACTTTTTATCATATACAATTGATCGATCCGTAGTTCAGTAGTAGTATATAGTTAAAAAAATGGCTGACTATACATAAGTACATGTGTTGCGTGCTTGAGTATACAAAATATTCGAATGTCATCTAAATGGAATTACACGCATCACTCATAATCTCCAGTGTGGGAGTTGTCTTATTATTAAAAAAAACACCATACAAGGTCTTTTTTTTTCTTTTTAAAAAGACAACTACCGCTCTAGGAATAATTCCTGTGTCGCGGGGGACTTTACAAACATTCAAGCAACGGACACAAAGAACACCCAGACTCGGAATAACCATTTGTGGATCACACAAAGTTTTGTCCCATGTGGGATTCGAACCCACAACACTTGGCACAGTGGCAGTGGCGAGGCGACCACTTAAACAACTACGCCATCCGTGCAGTCATATATATGCCTCCGTGGCGCAGCGGTAGTGAATGCGACTGCTGTGCATGAGGTCTCGGGGTCGAATCTCGGATCGGACCAACAAAAATTATATTGGGTTTTTCTGTTTAGAAATTTCAATACAAGCCCGGATTTAGGAAGTTGGCGGTGTTAGACACGGGGGGTGTCTCGGAAATCACGTAAAGCCGTTGGTCCTGCGCCTGATCTCTCCGGTCTCTCCGCCGCGCCGCAAGTTTTTAACGTTTGGATATTCTCCTGATGCATACGCCCTCTCTACAAGGAGAGGCGAGCGGTATAGGCCGCCTCTAGTCGAACCAGACACCTCATTACTACCGCTGGGATCAGAGATCTCATTACTTTCGCTGGAACCAGAGATCACATCACTATGACTGAGAAATAATAAAAAATCTACTTTCAGATGTAAAGACATAAGCTGTGAAGCCGCTGAGTTATTGAGACTAAAACAGAATTCAACTATAGATTATAAATGTCACAAGTATAACTTACTCGATCAGAATGGTACGTGTTCGGCAGACAACGTTGATCTGTCGAGTGCTACTGTTTGCACCGAGTGGGTATATGATAAACCGAACAGCTTTGTCGCAGAGGTAAGTGCAAGACATTTTTTATTGACATCATCTTCATTCAATAAACAAATTTACAGCTAATATTAACTAGATGCAGACTATATATATACGATAGCTCAGTGGGGAGACCAACAGACTGCAATGCAGAGGGTCTCGGGTTCGAACCCACGTCGCGCACCTCTGACTTTCGGAAGTTATATGACTTTTCGAAATTATGTGCGTATTGATTGACAATTATCGCTTGCTCCGTGCCTCGGAGAGCACGTTAAGCCGTCGGTCCGGGCTGCCATGAACATCTATGGCAGGCGTTATTAGGAAAGTCAGTACCCTCTAATATACTGACACTGGTCTAGACCAGTGTCAGGATAATAGAGGGTACTGACTTTGAACTTTACTGACCCGAAGGCTAACGATACCCTAAGGCTAGCCTTAGGGTATCATTAGCCTTCGGGTTACGGAGGTCAGGTGGCAGCCGCTCCGTGTAAAAACTGATATCCAGTCAAATCCGGTTAGACTAGAAAAGCCGACACCAAGTGACTTGGGAATAATAAAGGCTAAGGTAGAAGATTGTGAAATTATGCCACCCCCTTAAAGTGCCGCCCGGGGCAGGCTGCCCCTCCCGCCCCACTACGCCACTGATCATATTACTGAACATAGGCATATTTTCATTGTTTTTCTTTTTCGTAATCAACGCGTTAGGAATATTGCAAACAACGAACATAAAGAATACCTAAACACAGCACAATAGTAATTGTCGCACTCTTAATAAAACAGAGACTCATCTCAGTATTTTGGATTAAACAAATTTAAACTCTATTGCAATGATTTAACACAAATATAATATTTGAATTTAACATATACAATTAGAGTTTAAATTGCCTTACTTTCAAATTTCGAGTTAAGTCACTGTTTTATTAAGAGTGCGTTGTGTATCACACAATTTTTTGTCGCGTGTGGGATTCGATCCCATAACACTTGAAGTAATGGTAGTGGCGAGCCCACCGCTTAAACCACTACGCCATCCGTGCCTTCAACAATATAATTTGTACATATGTTATTTATCATATATTATCGTCATCGTCAGCCTCGATAGCGTAGTGGTTAGTGTAACCGACTGCCACGCCCGAGGTCGCGGGTTCGATTCCCGCACAAGTCAAACATTTGTGTGCATGAAATGGATGTTTGTCTTGGTTTGGGTGTTTCTATGTATAATATGTATGTATTTACAAAAAAAAACGTATATATGTATGTTTATCCATTGTCTAGAACCCATAGTACAAGCTCTGCTTAGTTTGGGCTAGACGGTGTTGGGTGTATGTGTAGAATATTATTATTATTATTATTATGTACGTTACGGTTATTAAACATATGAGTCGCCAAAATACATAATATACATAATATTCAACACATTTTAATATGGTATGGACAGGAAATGTTATGTAAATTATAACAATTGTCGTCTATTAAACTGTGATTATAACATTTATGTGTCGTTTCCTGCAGTACAAATATTAAAAAGATTGTCTATAGTGATGTAATGTGTAGCAAATTATGTGTTATTAAATGTTGGCAGAGGTGTTAAGCATCCATATAATTAAACTAGTGATAAAATATATCTATTTTTATACAACAAGGGTAACATGCAAACAGAATATTGCAAGCCTTTTTATGCGAGGGAATGCCTTTACGCATATCTCTCTGCGGAACGGGCAGAGAAGTTATGTCAGGTGACCCACCCGGGGGTAACCATGGATCAAAGTCAGGTTAAAGCATAAATTCATTGATTCCATAAAAGTATGTGAACTCTTCTTGGTCACGTCTTCTTTCACACGTCAATGAAATATTTATCGTATTATTAATTTTTATTTTTAGATAAGTATCTCCTTCACTAGGAATAAATCCTGTCTCGCGGGTGATTTTACAAACATTCAAACAACGGACATAAAGAACACCCGGACTCGGAACAACCATAGTGAACACGGACGTCCTACGGAGCAACACTTTGCGTAATCCTGTGGATCACACAAAGTGTTGTCCCGTTTGGGATTCGAACTCACTACCGTTGGCGTACTGACAGCACTTAAACCACTACGCCATCCGTGCATTCAATAACATATTAATAAAAGAAAGTCAATTTTGCACTGGTAAAAGTCTGAGTAGTAGAGCTCACATGAGAAAAAGAAGGCATGGGAACTCATGGCCACTCTTTTCTATTGCCAAATGTTTCTTAACAATACAAATCAAATTGATTTACTTACTCATGGTCCTAACGACTAAACTTACCATGGTGTTCTTCGATGCTACTTATGCTTATATACTTACTACGTATATATATGTATGTATGTATCTTATGTGGGGGCCAGTCAGTACAGACCGGCGACACTTCGACCCAGTGGGATCTTTTGTGTCGACACTCTCCCAATAACGACTGCCATAGATGTTCATGGCAGCCCGGACCGACGGCTTAACGTGCTCTCCGAGGCACGGAGCAGGCGATAATTGTCAATCAATGCGCACATAATTTCGTCATATAACTTCCGAAAGTCAGAGGTGCGCGACTTGGGTTCGAACCCGAGACCCTCTGCATTGCAGTCTGTTGGACAACCCACTGAGCTATCGCTGCTTGAAAAAAATTTACAATAAATAATAATAATATTTTGTAAATATGTGAAGTGTGTAATATACAATATTGATGATTGTTCTTGCCGACAAGTTCTTTAGAATTACTGAAAATCATAGTCTTAAACTGAAAGGGCGGAAAAAAAAATTGCCCCTTTCTTTCCCTCTTTTCGTGTGGTTAGTGGCCAACCTGTTGTCAAGAGTTGTTCAAGTCACCCGTAAGCCTCTGTCATGGCTTAACGACTGCTGTCAATTTGACAACAACGGGGACCGACTTTTTACGTTCCCTCCGAAGCACGGAGACGCTCAGATAAATACCACTAAGTGGTCACCCATCTATAGACTGACCGCACCCAACGTTGCTTAACCTTGCTAATTGTTCACCGATTAGTGAGTGCAACTGGCTATGAGCGGCGGCTGACATCCACGCTACGACACTGAATACGATCAATGATATTTATTATATTTTTTAGTTTAACCTCGCATGTGAAGACTGGAAACGGACGCTAGTGGGCACGATGCACAGTGTTGGGTACATAACTGGATTGCTCATCGTTGGTCCTATGTCAGATAAGTATGAGAAAATATACTTTATTTTATTTTTCAATGTACTCCTCAAATCATACTACCTTATAAGGTCTTCACTGCACTTCTTTTTTCTGACTTTTATTAAATTATTTTTATAATAATGTCTTACGGTTACGCAAATGTTATACTTTGAAATTAAAGCCTCTAGTAATTATGGCTACTGAAATTCATCTGACACTTCGAAGAAATTAAAAATATAAGTATTTATAATAGTTAATATATTTTTTAGTATTGATTTATAAAATGCAGCCGTGAGAGATTTTAATCTTTATAAAGTAGTTTAATTTTAACGTGTTACATTACCGTAACATAACACTTTACCTATTTCAATATTTAATTTTTATCACATATCCCTTGGCATTTGTATGAGGAAAGCCATTTGATACATGTATATCATTTTTGTTTTCTAGGATCGGTAGAAAAAGGCTAATCATATTCAACATACTATCATCTGGTGTGATAGGTTTGTCAAAAAGCTTTGTGACATCATATTGGTGGTATATAGCACTTGAAATGTTAGAACCGATGTTGGGAGACTGCTATGCTGCACTGTTTACTATGGGTAAGTTAATATCAATAAGTAATTCGCTATACTTCTTTTTCACGGCATTTTATAGGACCTAGTGTTTGGTAAGTCAACCGTTGGCTAACCATGCTAAATCTCTTCATGTGCAAAAACTACTGAAAAATAGTTTTGTGCCATTCCATTCCTATCAAAAATGTTAAATACTGTGAGCTACCACATACCACAAACAAAAGTCACAATTCCTAAGAATTAGAATTGTGAGGCGCGCAAAAACCATGCCCCGAAAAATAATTATGTTTCTAGTCTGTTAATGTTAGTAATGGTACATGATTTGAATATAATATATGTACATGTGCAATGTTTGTCAATATTTATATATCTCCGTTCATCTAAGTTTCTTATATTTTAAGTAAAATTTTGTTTTTAGTAATGTATAGTCTCAGTTGATTAAGTGCTACCGTTCTTATAATGGTACATGATGTGACACCGTAAAATTAAATATTCAGTGTTACTGGGGATACCAACAGACTGCAAAGCAGAGGGTCTCGGGTTCGAACCCACGTCGCGCACCTCTGACTTTCGGAAGTTATATGACTTTTCGAAATTATGTGTGTATTGATTGACAATTATCGCCTGCTCCGTGCCTCGGAGAGCACGTTAAGCCGTCGGTCCCGGCTGCCATGAACATCTATGGCAGTCGTTATTGGGAGAGTGTCGACACAAAAGATCCCACTGGGTCGAAGTGTCGCCGGTCTGCACTGACTGGCCCCCACATAAGATACATACAAATAAATAAATAAGTTTTCATTTTATGTATTGATATATAAATTATTTAATTTCAGCTATCGAAATGGTAACTCTCAAGGACAGACCTAAAGTTATACTAGTATTAGCAATGTCAACGACCATTGGACAATTACTGATGGCAGTAATAGCGTACATCACACCAAACTGGCGAATGTTTTTGGCATCTCTATACACACCATCACTTTTATTCATTTTATATATATTCTGGATGGATGAGAGTATACGGTGGCAGCTTATAAACGACAAGAAAACCGAGGCACAGGAAACTATAAGACAAGCCGCCAAGATGAATAAAATAATTATGGACGATGCAAGAATTACAAATTTGACATGCGAGAAAACATCACCGAATGCAAGTTTGTGGACTTGCATCAAGATCACCATTTCATCCAGAAAGTTGTTTGCAAGATTGTTAATATGCGTTTCTATGTGGTTTACGTCTTTATTTAATGCATATGCACTTCTAATTAATTCTGTATCTTTAGAGGGAAATAAGTATATTAATTATGGTCTAGTAGCATTATGTGGTACTGTTTCTGGCGTTATCTTGCTTTATGTGTTGACAAAGTTCAAAAGAAAAATACCTTTGATACTTGCTTTGACGTTAACTGGAGTCTTTTGCGTGGCGCAGTCATTTGTTCCTAACGGTAATTACTGGTTATTATATTAATTATATTGTCTGTCTATAATATGTACAGTCAGCATGATAAGTCTTTTTTATAATAATAATAATAATATTATATCACATACACACAACACCATCTAGCCCAAACTAAGCAGAGCTTGTACTATGGGTACTAGACAATGGATAAACATACATATATACTTCTTTTTTGTAAATATATACATATTATACATAGAAACACCCAGACCAAGACAAACATCCATGTTCATGCACAAAAATGTTTGACTTGTGCGGGAATCGAACCCACGACCTCAGGCGTGGCAGTCGGTTACACTAACCACTACGCCATCGCGTCGTCACTAAATATTTGCACGTTACTTTTTAATATAATCCATTTGTGTTTAATAACATTCTTAACTACTGAACTAAATATAAGAAAAATTTAATTCGCGAAGTAGATTTAGTAGTTTGACTACTATTTTAACTACTGTTGTCACTGTTGGCTGTACATGTGTGACGGTATATTACGTCAAAGCAGCATTTTTTTTTAATACTTCTTAAAGATCATCTGTATATTTAATATATGACACGGTTACCAATTGGTCTATTTTCATTACAATAAAATTTTAACCGAGATACTTATTATTACAATTCTAAATCAAACTATGATTCATTTAATAATTTAGAACATAGTAACAATAGATTGCCAAAATCCAAGGAGGTCACAAGTATGAAGTCTTATTATAACAATATACAATACGAACCTTACGTTCAAATATTTAACCAGCAGAGGCCAAAATAATATCTATAATAAAATTATAAAGAGGAAATGTTTGATATTTTGTTGGTTTGTAAGGCTTAACTCGAAAACTACACAACCGATTTTAAAAATTCTTTTACCATTAAGAAGCTATATTATCAGCGAGTAATATAGGCAATATTTTATTTAAAAAAGTACTGTTCTTAACATAACCTGATCTACTATTTCGCGAGCGAAGCCGCGAGTAAAAGCTAGTCGTTAATAAACACCATTATAATATTTTTCAGGTTACAGGTGGCTATCTACATTGCTATATCTTTGTGGCAAAGTAAATTCAAGTAATAGCCTACGTATCTCGTATCTGTACACGGCGGAACTGTTCCCGACGTATACAAGGAATACTATGCTTGCTTTGTGCTCTTCGTTGGGGAGAACGTCTGCTATCTTAGCGCCTCAAACTCCTTTACTGGTAAGTGACGCGGTTTTAAATAAACTCTCATACACCAAAACAAAGATATGCGCGATATAAAATGTTATTTTAATTGTATATGAGACAGCGGCAGAAAAGAGGTGTATTTACTTGACTGCCAGCGTGCGCAGAAGCCCGGGTTTAATTGTACCATCACCAATAATTGGCAACGGCAGATTCCCTTACAAAAGATCAGGTATTCGAGAAATACACGTTTATTAAATCATCTAAATTTGAGGTCTCCATTTTCATCTCTAAGAGGCACAGGAGTAAATTACTATAAAGCAAATCGAAAATCATTTAGACCAAAGTAACATTTATTCCATCCATATTCCATCCTCGTCGCCACTATTATATGAAAAGCCCGTGTGCTCGGTGCAACACTTACTGCAAGACTGAGGAGCCACCTGCATTACAGAAACATTTACAATTAATGTTTAGACGTAACAAGTAAGTCTACTGAATTACTATCGGTTGGGATAGTGGTTTAAGTGGTTACTTTGCCATTGCAACAGCGCAATTTTTTTTTATACTCCTAATATGGCAAACAAGCATACGGCCCACCTGATGGTAAGTGGTCACCGTAGCCTATAGACGCCTGTAACACCAGAGGCATCACTTGCGCGTTGCCGACCCTTTAGGAAAGGAAGTGGGAAGGAGAAGGGTCGGGAAGGAGGAAAGAGGGTGATTGGGCCTCCGGCACTCTCACTCACCGAACGAAACACAACAGTAGGAATACTGCTATTTCACGTCGATATTCTGTGAAAGGGTAGTCCTTCCCCAGTCGAGCCGGCCCATTCATGCTGAAATCAGCGTGGCTCTACTACCACAGTATTATTGGTTTAACCATCACATAGACACAAAAGTACTTTTCCAAGCCTGGTTGTTCTTTAAATGTGTATAAATTCACTGCCATGCAGTTTTTAACTGGTGGTCGCTTAATCTACATTAACAAAATCTTCTATTACAGATAAAATACTGGTCGGGTCTACCTTCACTCCTGGTTGGAGTTCTGTCACTGATGACCGCGACTGTGGTAACGATGATGCCAGACACATCCGAAGACGTGCTACCAGATAATGTGAAGCAAGCAGAAGCTGTAGGCTGTAAGCAGAAAATAAAAACAGCTGATCAGAACTGAGTATATTTTGCAAACTACCTTCAGATATTGAACGAACATGATGCATACTAATCACGACAAAGTATTTCTTCTGCATAAATAAAAGCTTTTTTCTACAGACAATACTTTAAGTTATGTGGTCTAAGTACTAGCACTCGGTTTCTGTGCAAATCAAGACAAAAATGTATCAACAGACAGTCAAAAACATGTCAACTGCTGTGTATTTTCTTTTAATCTGTATTTATAGGCTTTTCTTCAACATTGACAATGTCACCTTGTAATTCTTAATGCAGTTTACGTACAATTCCACATCTATACACTGTTGTGATTTGTCTATTGATTAACAAGAGTCTATTAAATGGCTTTTCAGAAACTGAGGATGAGTCTAAACTTATTATGATCTTTTTCTGTACAATGCGGCTAGGATGCTAAGCATAAATTCAAAATAATTAAAATTATTTCAATAATTTCATTGCTTTTATTCAACTTAACTGGTATGTTTATCCTGACCTGCTGATACAATTTAACCAAATGATGCGTTCCCACAGATGCGAAGAAGTTAGGACTAGCGATTACAGATGACACTGTTCGCAATTACACACTACTGCAAACAACTAGTACTAAAAACTGAATCACGCAAGCGAAGTTTTCGGTGCGAGTTTCTATAAATACAAGTTTCCTACTCCGCCACAATCACCCAATCTGGTCAAAGAATCCTTCTTTTATGTTGGGGGAACATTACAGTAATTTTGTTTCTCTACACTATTTTATGATATGGTATACTCTTATTGACTATATTATGCAGTACTTAGTACTCAATACTGCAGCTAAACATGCTACAAAGAAAACGATTAAATAAACTTTCTGTCTTAGTAAGAAATTATTTTATAATAGCATTGAGTTTAAAACTGTGTTTGGCAGTAGCAAATGGAAAGAATGGAAATAAGCAAGAGGAAACCAACATGTTCCCACAAGCTACTGGTATATCTCTCTTGTTTTATGTACTTTCATGGCATATTTTTCATCATCTCGTGGATTCAAGAAACCTACTTTAACTATGGTCTTTCTCCAGGACGTCTACGATAACCTATTGAGTCACACTGGCTGCCAGACACAATCGAGTTTTATTTATATCTGTTATTCTATAGACTTGACAGGTTGAGTACAATGTCGTCGTTTGCACGCAATGACAAATTTGTCGCCGAGACAGCCTATTGCACGAACGAAAGCGCAGTGCTGATTCAAATGGTACTGCCTACCAAAGCAATTAAGCTTGTTAATGATATTTATTCGTATATCGGTTTTTAGTATTTATGAGGTTTTGTCTATCTATTTTCGCAAACAAAAATATGTATGGAGTAATATATACATTTGCTCGCCGTTAAGTAGTTCTGAATCACGGCTGTTACA
Source organism: Catocala fraxini (assembly GCA_930367265.1). Taxonomy (NCBI): domain Eukaryota; kingdom Metazoa; phylum Arthropoda; class Insecta; order Lepidoptera; family Erebidae; genus Catocala; species Catocala fraxini. The sequence continues at coordinate 27,321,468 of OV884027.1, read as the reverse complement.
GCATCTATGCATATACGAGATACACCAGTATTCTAATACTCGTGTATCCTATTGCAGCTAAATAAATACTAGTATGAAGTAATCATCAGATTACTATATACATAAATACTATGTACAATTTCATGATAGGCCTAAACTGTTTATCCGAAACTATCAGGCAACAAAATAATATATTAAAGATATATATGTAGGTACCTACTTAACATAAAGATGTGACATTATTTGGTTGTTCAAGCCAGTTCAAGGTAGGGTTTGAAACAATCATAACGTTTCTCCAAGAACCGAAACTTCAGCATATAGGCAAAATCTAAAATTAAAATCAAAGCATATTTATTCATTTATGTCACAAAGTAACACTTATGAACGTCAAGGTCAACCCTACTAATCTCTCGTCACTGCACAGCACTATACATCCTTACCATCCTTACCAATATTATAAATGAGAAAGTGAGTTTGTTTCTTTGTTTAATTGTTTGTTTATATGTTTGTTACGTTTTCACGCCTTAACTACTAGAACGATCATCATGGAATTTCGCATACACGTTGTCAGGGATACAAAATAGAACATAGGGTACTTTCATCCAGGAAAAGATACCGATCCTAAAAGATAATTTTTTAACAAAATCTAGTTTAACACGAGCTGTGTCACCAACAAAATCTAGTGAGGCTATATTTTAAATTTACGCTTCGGGCTTACTGATCTCTTGTCACTGCACAATGCTGTACATAAGGCCATATTCTAACAGAGCAGCACTCTTAACCAGAGACCATTACACTAAGTAGTGCAGTTAAAAATATATTCTGGAAAGTAAACTATAACGGACTGAGCGCTGCATTATTCCGATCACGTATAATTCTCGGTCGGGTAAGGCGACTATATTGAATCGGGTTTTGTGTCAGCGTGGCAGCCCACGCCGCGTGTCGCCGTCGTTGGTACGTAACACCACATATATTACACCGCCGAGTTCAATTTTAACAGTTTTACTTGTGCTGAATGAATAAAGTGAATGTCATTGAAACCCTCTTGGATGTACGAGTTTTGTTTAAATCACGTTTTATCAAAATCAAAATCGAAATCAACAATATGTTTATTCATCTAGGTCACAAAGTAACACTTATGAACATCAAAGTTACACTTTTTCATGTGAATTTACATTTACATTTACCTGTTGTCATGTTCAGCAAAGCAAGAGCGTAGAACCAATGAGAAGTACTGGCAAGAAACTCATGGCCACTCTTTTTAATCGCCAAGTTTGTATTGTATATATTATGTAATGAAATGCCTAATCATTGGGTGGTAGAAGCCCAATGGCAAGGCAATGGATTTGCGATTCAGAGTTCGTAAGTACGAAGCTTGAACATAGCGAAACCAGATTCTAACCCGAGCATTATGACTTTGTTAAGAGCATTTGACAATAAATACTATTAATTTGTAACTCAAATTGCTATCTTTTACATACCCTTCTCTCTAGCCTTTATTATTCCCAAGTCACTTGGGGTCGGCTTTTCTGGTCTAACCTGATTTGACTGGATATCAATTTTTACACGGAGCGGCTGCTACCTGACCTCCGCAACCCGAAAGCTAACGAAACCCTAAGGTTAGACCAGTATCAGAATATTATAGGACACTGACTTCCCAATAACGACTGCCATAGATGTTCATGGCAGCCGGGACCGACGGCTTAACGTGCTCTCCGAGGCACGGAGCAGGCGATAACTGTCAATCAAATATCTTGTACATTCCCTAAATTGTTATAATCTCACTGCCTCTGACTAATCAACATCGCTTTTGCCTTGTAGGTTATTGTAAAATTACGGGTTCAATTTCCAAATAGAACATGTTTATTGTGCATTGTCGTTAGAAAAATGTCTTCCGAGTTTTGGTTAAACATTTTTTTTTATGCAACTTATTTGGCATACAAGCATACGGCCCACCTGATGGTAAGTGGTCAACGTAGCGTATAAACGCCTGCAACACCAGAGGTATCACTTGCGCGTTACCAACCCTTTAAGAAAGGAAGTGGGAAGGAGAAGGAGCGGGTAGGGGGGAAAGAGGGTGATTTGGCCTCCGGCACTCTCACTCACCGAACGAAACATAACAGTAGGAATACTGCTATTTCACGTCGATATTCTGTGAGAGGGTAGTCCTTCCCCGGTCGAGCCGGCCCATACATGCTGAAATCAGCGAGGCTCTACTACTCTAAAACTTACTTACATCGTGATTGACCTCGGACATCAAAATCAGCCCCTAAATACAAACGCATCATACGCATACCACTTGATAAACGAGGCAGTCAATAAAAAGCATTACTATAGGAATAGTCCACGAGCTATTAATTAATGACCCGTCTACTTCCCCCCTCGTACCCGCAAAAATCATTATCATCAGTTATGATTTTTCTTTTCTTTTTTAAAAAGACAACTGCCGCACTTGGAACAAATGAATAAATGCTGTGTCGCGGGAAACTTTACAAACATTTAAACAACGGCCACAAAGAACACCCAGACTCGGAACAACCATTTGTGGATCATACAAAGTTTTGTCCCGTGTCGGATTTGAACTCTCATCACTCTGCGTAATAGCAGTGGCGAGGCGACCTCTTAAGCCACTACGCCATCCATGCAGGTAAAACATAGTTAATAGATGGTGAATAAGATCCAAGCGGGTGTGCCGGCGTCATCCGGGCACTTAATCGTCGCCATCAGTCAGCTTAACTCTAACGACCTAATAATTGTCACGCAATTGATGAATTGAATAAGATCTATCATCTATCTCTTTGACAAACGAGGCAACGATGCCAATATTCCGCGTCAATCATTCATAGAAGTAATCAAAGAGCTTTGTAATAAATATAATATACTAGCTGTTGCCTGCGATGCCGGCTGTATAGACTTTAGTTGTTAAATGCTATTATATCCTGAAGGAATATCGAAAAATGATCGGTGGTGCAACGGTAATGAATACGACTACAATAGATGAGGTCTCGAGTTTGTTGCCCGGATTGCGTAAAGGGTTATTGGATTAAAACGATTTAAAGTAAATATCTTTATTCATTTAGGTCACAAAGTGACACTTATGAACGCCAAAGTTACACTTACTATACTATACTATAAATTTAACTTAATCTGTTTGTGTTCAGGAAATCAAGACCGTAGAACCAATAAGAAGAACGAGCAAGAAAATCACGCCTTCTCTTTTTAACCGATAACCTTTTTAATCATTTTGACTGCAACAGGCTCATGAGGCACCTAAAACAAGGTTGGCGAAAAGTAGGTGCGATACGCCTTCGCCAAGCTATTCAGCGATATACAGTTATTACTCTGTGGCGCATGTAGGTATATACGCACAAACAACATAATTATAAGTTTATGAGGAACCTGGAATCGAACGGAGCATCAAACGTTTAGCCGCGACGAAACCAATCTACAGACTAAGCGACGCTTGAAGCTGTTTTCTGTTTTTATACGTGGCAGTATTTATAATCGTCGCGCCGCACGCACATACGCTCAAGAATTCCTCGTAAAATTGTATATATTGGCGAAAACGATTATTGTACACATTACTGCTAGCGTTACTTGTAAGAACAATAAATGGGATATAAGAAGGCTTACAAATTGTAAATATATTCTCAATTGAATCAGTCTACATGTTTCAATATAACCCCAGCTACGGACCTGGCTTATGCCTGCCGGCTGATCTACACCCTTACCATTACCAGCTACGGATCTGGCTTATGCCCACCGGCTGTTAATACGTTAAAAATCTATGTTTGCAACCTTTAATATAACCACACCTTTCAGCTACACGCTACATACACATTCGTATCCTATCTAACTGCAACTCCACCAGAACATCGCCATCCTTTTCTGTAATAAAGTATATGCGTTATACGTGCCTCGCATACGGATTCTAAGCTGCACTGAAGCGCACTCGTGTCTCTTCGGCCGCGTTCGGCTGTTTCCGCATCATTCCTGTCACGTTATGCGGTGACGTCACACTCTGAAACCAAGCTATATTGGACGGGAATTAGAGGTAGCCGATATTGAATTCTGGAAATTCGAAGGGACTGGGCTTTTAAATTTAATTAATGTGTGAGATCTTTGTTCTGACTATACTATTATTTCTAAAATATATTTTCACGCATATTGATTCATGGTAGTTTCTTTGAAGGGTAAGCAGAGTGAGTGAGTGTGAGTGATTTGGTGGTGCCAGAGGTAACGAATGCAACTGCTGCGACTAGGGCCTAGGATTCTTAGTCTGGATAGGACAAAGTGTTATTGGTTTTTCTATTACATATTTAATATTATTCCTATATTTTACTTTAGAATTATGTTATTTTAGTTTTAGTTATTAGTAGTTTTCCCGCGGTTTCACCCGCGTAAGTCCCGTTCCCGTGTGAATATCGGGTTTCACCCCTTTCACCCCCTCCAGGGAGGAATTTCCAAAAATCCTCTCTTAGTCCCCCCCTACACTCTCCAAGGACCATACATGCCAAATTTCAGCTTCTTGCGTTCAGTAGTTTCGGCTGTGCGTTGTCTGTCAGTCACTCAGTAACGGCAGAGTTTTATATATATAGATAATGACAACCTTAACCTATATATATGGCTAACGATAGCCTTAGGGTATCGTTAGCCCTCGGGTTGCGGAGGTCAGGTGGCAGCCGCTCCGTGTAAAAACTGATATCCAGGCAAATCCGGTTAGACCAGAAAAGCCAACCTCAAGTAACTTGGGAATAATAAAGGCTAGGGAGAAGATATGGTATAACGACTGCAGAACCTTGTACGTACATAAGTGAGTTGTAAAATACTGAATGTATAATGTATATTTTCTCATGCGCTCAACCTTTTGCCTGAAACTAGCAACTAACATAAATGTAAATTCAGTACATTTCCTTTGACATTCATAAGTGTTACTTGGTGACCTAAATGAATTGTGGAGGAACAGGGTGTGATATCCCTCCAACACAAAGGGAGGATCCTCCGACCAGGCTGGTTGATCGTGCCTGCTGGGCCGCGGCCTGACGGTTGTTATCGGGACCTTGTATATATACTTAGTTGCTGTGTAAGCTCCACTTGTGCGATTCAGAATGGTATGACGTCATTTGAGCGCTTGTTGTATGTAGCGCCATCTGTTAGATGTAGGTGGAACTTCTTCGTCGGTGCGGAGTCGCCACAGAATAAATTATTTTTTACTTTGACTTTGACTCTATTAGTAAAATCTCAGTAGATAGTAGTAAGGCTTCTGTTACTGTGTTCTTTTGCCCTGTGACGTGGGACCTTAAATCATACTAAAGTGATGGTGTAATAAACCTCTGCCTACCTTTTCGACAATCAAGTGTTAGATTATGTATAGGTATATAGCATTAATGGTATGTAATAGGTATAGATTGACCTGCCTTAAGGCGCCATCAAATTTGCCGCGCGGCAACGTGGCTGCAGCGCTGCGGCTGCTTTGTAAATCCATATAAATTTAAACGATCGCGCGACCGCACATCATCCGGTTGGGAGCCTTCTGCGCTCACCCACAGTCCGCGTAAAGTTGACAAGGCCATCTAAGGCCAACAACTAACACACAAAACAAAGAGCGCGCATCAGTTCACCGAACGAATTGATTACTACTACGGCAGCCGTGCAACCGCACAAATTTGAAAGGACCCTTTGTGCTGCAATTGAGAATTTCCTTACACAAAACATTAAAAGGGCAAGTCTATTACTGTTCGAGTCTTCTCTCTTCTTCTCTCTTAGCCTTTATTATTCCCAAGTCACTTGGGGTTAGCTTTTCTAGTCTAACCGGATTTGACTGGATATCAGTTTTTACACGGAGCGGCTGCCACCTGACCTCCGCAACCCGAAGGCTAACGATACCCTAAGGCTCGACCAGTGTCAGGATATTAGATAGTACTGACTTCCCAATAACGACTGCCATAGATGTCCATGGCAGACGGGACCGACGGCTTAACGTGCTCTCCGAGGCACGGAGCAGGCGATAATTGTCAATCAATACGCACATAACTTCGAAAAGTCATATAACTTTTGAAAGTCAGAGGTGCGCGACGTGGGTTCGAACCCGAGACCCTCTGCATTGCTGTCTATTGGTCTCCCCACTGAGCTATCGCTGCTCTCGAAGTCTATTTTATTAAATACTTTAGTTACAATAAACTTATTTGTTCTCTCTCTATAATATTTTTTTATTTTTGGCTTCCATACTTCCATATTCGCCCCGAAAGAGTAAGTATAGGACTATAATTTCGTTAAGCACATTTTTATGTCTCATATTGTAAGGTCTTATGTAGTAAAGTAGGGTGAGCCTACTTCAGTCTACCACATGTCTAGACTCTGTACTGCTGAAAGCGATCGCTACAAAAAAACTTAACACTTTGTCCAATCGGGAATCGAACCCAAATCTCATGCAAATAACATCGGAAGCGCCAACAATTCGCAAACCAACTTCCTTTATTATTAATTAACTCCAATAATGATCATTATAATATCTATTAAGTAAACCAAAAACTACAAAAGTATACAATATGTTTTATACTATTCTTAAATCTATATAAAGATACAGGTTTAAGGACCTCCTTCCTCCCCCGTCCCACCCTCTCCCCCTCCACTGCATTTGAACCAAAATTGGCATTCAATGTTCAAATATGTAATAATTATTATTTACTTGGAAATAATGGACACACTATTTAAAGATTACTTTTTGTCCATTAAAATTAATAATGAATAATAATCCTAAACGTTAAGTTAACCAAAATTGACTGAGCTTTACTTTAAAACACAACACATTTACCTACGACCACATCTTTTTAACACACCCTGTAATTACTTTTCTCATCAGAATTCCACAGCCAGAAAACATTAAAAACCGCCGAGCGACTTAAAAAAACAAACAAGGCTTCGCAGAAAGTTATTCACAAAACGTACGCCGTATGCACCAACTCTTAATTATTTAAAATTCCTACAAATATTCATCATCCACTAAAGCTAAACCCTCAAACCTTTGATCCTCACATAAACCTTTATGCGAATAAAATGAAGTGAAAATGAACTGCAATTAGGTAAATTGCCAAAAGCCCTAACGTGCGATCCCGAAAAAATCTCACCCCTAGTCTCCCCAACACGGGAGTTCCCCCTTACCCCACACAGTGGGCGACAATTTGCGGTAACGTCCAGGGAAAATGGAATCGTCCAGTAAAACAGTGAGTATGCTCTAAAATTATTCATGCAAATTTCTACCAATGATAGGAATGGTGCATTTCAGTCCAAAATGTCGATTGGCAACCAAAAATTAAATTCGTATTCGAGTAGATTTATATACTGGATTCTATTTATACTTTGATTCATGCATAGGTATTGATGTATGTTACATAATATTACTTTGCTTTCGATACATATCGTTGCTAAACCCTTGCTTATATTATAAATGCGAATGTGAGTTTGTTTGTTAGGCTTTCCCGCCTTAACTACTCGACCGAGATCGTCATGAAAATTTCGCATACACTTTGTCAGGTATATAAACAAGTGAGAAACGGCAGTGAATTGCCGTAAATCTCAGAGTTCGAAAAAATGGCTCAAGTAATATGCAAAGGTCACGTGATACCACGTGACCTAGAGGTCAGAGGTCAAAGGTCATAGTAATTTCGGGGTATATCGACTATGTTGAGTCGAATGGCGTTGACCGCGAGTATCTAGCTCTTACGGTTCTGAGTTGAAAGTTGTATAACAGACGGACGGACGGATGGACGGACAAAGCTGTTGTATAAGAGTTTCTTCGAACTCTAAAAAAGACATAGAGTACTTTTCATCCAGAAAACGTACTGTTTCTAATCTACCTAACCTACGTTTCGCGAGTGAAGCCGTGTAGTATTTAATTACTGCACTGATCAAGGACACTGAGATTAACAGGAAAAATGGTAACTTACAAAGTCTCATGCTTATATTTGCAATGGGGTAAGCAGTGAGTAAGTAAGAGTGCCTCCATGGCGCAGCGGTAGTGAATGCGACTGCTGTGCATGAGGTCCTGGGTTCGAATCCCGGGTCGGGCCAAGAAAAAAATATTGGGTTTTTCTGTTTAGAAATCTGTATACATGCCCGGAATTTGGAAGTTGGCGTTGTTAGACACCCCCGTGCCTCGGAAAGCACGTAAAGCCCTTGGTCTTGCGCCTGATCTCTCTCCGGTCGTGTCGGATCATGAGGGTTAGGGAACAAAGAGTGCACTTGTGTTTGTGCACATGCTTGTACACTATAATATCACCTGCGTAGAGGGCCAGTCTCTGTTAAGATTGGTCGCCGTGGCCGAAATTCGGTCTTGAGGACATTATTATTATTATTATTATTATTACACCCATATTTAGCCAGCTTTTACTTTAGGTTTCCAGAAACCGGGGCAAGCCATATATAAAATTTGTATAAAATTGTAAAAAAATTGGCTTATTGGATGTCTTTTTACATTATTTTAATTTATTTAATTTTATTTTTCATATTGGTTATTTATTGTTTATAATTGTAATTGTAATTGTTTTAATAATAATTATAATGTAATGTCTAATTTATTATTTTTATATACTTTGAACCTTAGCACTTTTTAAAATGTTAACTTTTAAGTAGTGCATGTGGTGTTATTCAATAAATTATTGTTACACTTGTAAATGTACCTACTCAATGAATAATTATGTAATGTGTTGTGTAAACAATTGTTGGATAACCTAAATAAATAAATAAAGAACCTAGTAATAAAGCTTAATAAGCTAAAAAATACCCATAAATTCGTAAAAAATAATAACCATGACTAAAATGTTTTAATCTAATTGATAATTTTAACGATGCTCGAGATAAAGTGCTTCGTAAAATTAAATAAAAATAAATTAATTTCGTCGGTTAAATTTATTGCATTTTAGCTCCTCTATATATTATTGCCAGGAATACGTCGAGCTACCAGTAACCCTGTTTATATAATGCAAGGCGAAAGTTTAAAAGTTAAATTACGATATACAACAATCAGACAATCTACGTAATATATTATGCCTACTAAGTAATAAAAGTGCATAAAGCCTCTAATTATGCAACAAGGTTCTTAATCTTCCTGAACATAATTTCTTCATTAAACTACGCCTAGCTTACCCCATTCAGGTTACGTAGTCAGTATTAATTCACTTGTGTATGGACCCAGGTGGTGTTGCCAGAGTTTAATTAAAAATATGCGCAGCTACATTCTTTTGTGGGTTCAACATTACCACTATGTAATTATAAAATTAATATAATGAGTGCATTTTGTCGTAAGTATACTTTTTATAATATTATATTTTGATTGTTTTGGTGAAGGAACGTAAATTCGACTGTTTTTTATGAGATATAAGGTTTGATAACTCGATTAAGGAGTACTGAAGGGCTTTTTTGTCAAATAATTCTCAGTCACAGCATGTAATCTGGTACTGTTTCTGGTAGACGCCAATAGGCTTGCCCCGGTTTCTGGAAACCTAAAGTAAAAGCTGGCTAAATATGGGTATAATAATAATAATAATAATAATAATAATGTCCAATCTTAACGGTGACTGGCTAACTGCGCAGTAGATATTATAGTAAACAAGCGTGTGCGCAAACACTAGTGCACTCTCTGTTCCCTAAGTCTCATGATCCGATGGAACGGTAATCCGACACGACCGAAGAGAGATCAGGCGCAGGACCAACGGCTTAACGTGTTTTTCGAGGCACAGGGGTGTCCAACACCGCCAACTTCCTAACTCCGGGCTGTTATTGAGATTCCTCAATAGAAAACCCAATAACTTTTTGTTGGCCCGACCCGGGATTCGAAACTGAGACCTCATGCACAGCAGTCGTATTCAGTACCGCTGCGCCACGGAGGAAGTTACATTATGTTTATGTGACGGAAAAAACGAAAATAATTTGCATAAGCCGAGAATTAAACGCGAAACCACATTCATAGCAGTCGCATACGCTATCTACAGTACAAAACACAAGTTTTACAAAATATTCCAACAATAAAAACTAAATATAAAACCGATGGTGCATCGTACATCGTTCGGATGTAATCCACGAAAAATGTTACAAAAATATTGTGCCGCTCACAGATTAAAATATATCCATAGAAAAAAAACTTGTACAATATCCACAGGCTTATAAAATATAGCTATATTTGTTCGATATAGCCTCGGGGTTTTTGATGGAGTGCTTTTGTTTACTGTAAACTAGTTTTTACTCGCCGCTTCGTCTGCATAAATACTGGGATAAGAAATATGTGTAATCCGGGATATAGACTATCTATGTGCTTAGTTCCATTTAAATCTGTTTGATGGTTTTCGTGTTATTAAATAGCAAATATCCAAACATCTTTACAAACTGTCAAGATTATATTATAGATGTGCCTGTGGTTTCACCCGCGTTTATCGTTACTGCGCCGCCCCCGTGGGTCGTAGCGTAATATTATATAGCTTATAGCCTTCCTCGATAAATGGGCTATCCAACACTAAAATAATTATTCAATTCTAACCAGTAGTTCCTGAGATTAGCGCGTTCAACCAAACAAACTTTTCAGCTTTATAATATTAGTATAGATATTTGTAGTATCAGCCAGCTGTTATGCCTGCTTAAATCCTGCGGAATTGCATACCGGGATAAAAAATCCTTTGTATCCAGGAAATGACCTATTATTGTACCGAGTTTCAGCTAACCGTAGTCGCAGGTTCAATCTGAATTAGACATAGCAATCCTACTAATCCTATCCTACTTATACCATAAATGTGAAAGTTTGTGGGGATGGATGGATATTTGTTACTCTTTCACGCAAAAACTGCTGAACCGATTGTGATGATTGGTATGTAGATAGCTGGAGACCTGGGTTACTTTTTAATCCGATATTCCCACGGCATCATGACTTACGCCGGTGAAAGCACGGGTCGCAGCGAGTAAAATGTTATTGGCTTTTCTATTAGGATATTCTCACTTGCACCTATTAGCTGGGATTTATAAACCGGTGAATTGTGGCAATACACTTCTGCCTATAATATGTATTATAATATAATATTCAGGCAAATACAGGCAGCGTAGCGTACATATAAATAACTAGTTGACCAGCGCAACTTCGTCTGCTTCACATAAGAGAATTTTTCCGTTTTTGTAACATTTTTCATTGATGCGCCGCTCCTATTGGTAGTAGCGTAATGTTATATAGCCTATAGCCTTCCTCGATAAATGGGCTATCCAACACTAAAAGAAATTTCAATTCGATCCAGTGGTTCCTGAGATTAGCGCGTTCAACCAGACAAACAAACACTTCAGCTTCGTAATATTAGTATAGATTTCAACCTCAAAACTAAATTGAGTTCAACAAACATTTTTTCAAACCTAACAGTGTAAAAAATTCACAAGTCTTCCAGTGAATACAGAATACAGCTGCAATTGTAAAAAAATAATTCTACATCGCATAAGCTCATATTCATGTACACTCGCTTTGTTTAAAAATAAAAAATATACTTCTCCTATACGTTTTGTTTGAACAATACTCTTTCTAGCGGTTTGCACGTCGCATTCTATGAATTAAAGTATTCGCGTTGGAGCATTACTTTAATTAAAATGGTTATTCAGAAAAATTAAAAGCTGTCTGATTATATTTAGAAAAATATAAGCGGCTTGAGATCATAGATTTATATTCATACAATATCGAGGTGAACTCGCCTCGCTCTTACTTGTAACTCAAATTGCTTGTAATATTTATTTTTAAAAAGGGTTTCGATTTTTATACTACAAAGCGAGATTTTCTTATGTATTGCAATATCCACGTGAAGCCATCTGGAACACTCTAACTTGTAACCCAAATTGCTAATAATCTGTATTTGCAAGATATGTATTTTGTTTCTATACTACGTGACGCAACCGGGTTATTCCACATATCCCCATTGAGTATCCCTATCAATGGGGATCTGTGAACTTTTTGTTCACAAGTCCCCATTGACCAATCATCAATTTAGTAATGGGGATATATGGACATAAAGTAACATAAAGTTCACAAATCCCCATTGAATTGTCTCATCAATATGTGGAAATCGATGGATTTTTCATCCACGAAGCCCTATAACATTGGCATCGAGTTCACAACTAATATGTTATAATATGAGAATTGCATTGCAAAATCACACCCTGACCAATGTCAGGGTGTGATTTTGCAAATGAAATGATGTGATCGATCAGTTTATCATCAGATAAACTGACATAAATGTGAGTTTTAAATAATTTTGGATATTAGTTTAAATTATTAATGTCGATATTCTATCTAGTGCATTATTAAATTTGATTCTGAGTATCTGTCTCTATGAGCAGCGATAGCTCAGTGAGGAGACCAACAGACTATAATGCAGAGGGTCTCGGGTTCGAACCCACGTCGTGCACCTCTGACTTTCGGAAGTTATATGACTTTTCGAAGTTATGTGCGTATTGATTGACAATTATCGCCTGCTCCGTGCCTCGTAGAGTACGAAGCCGTCGGTCCCGGCTGCCATGAACATCTGTGGCAGTCGTTATTGGGAGAGTGTCGACACAAAAGATCCCACTGGGTCGAAGAGTCGCCGGTCTGCACTGACTGGCCCCCACATAAGATAAGATAAGATAAAATCTGTCTCTATAATAATAATAATATATTTATTTCAGACTTTGTCCTTTGTTGTGTTACAATTACATACATTACAAATAGAATACAGACAGTATAAACATAAATGCAACCTAAAATTCACATATAAAACGTAATAAAAATTAAAAGTTTAGTTTAACAAAACCTGGATACATTTTCTTATAATAATAGTGTCGTATTTATCCGCAATGACCTTTAGGATGCTATTGGTGCTGCCCCTCAATATGCTTCGTCAAAAGGTGATCCACTTGCATATGATAGCATGGAAGCCATCAACTCTGGCTTTTGTAAACATGCTGAAGGCACTACAAAATCGGGACGGACCTAAAATGCCATTAGGCACATTATTATAAATAATTATATTTAAATAATTAGGTGCGAACTTTACCATATTAAGTATATACCGCGTATATACTTAATATGGTAACGTCTCTGACTATCAATATAGCCAATGATTTGCTTGTTTTCTTTACTTAACCGTACTTATATTGTTATTGTCTAATAATTACTTGTAAATAATAAAGACTGCTATGTACATGCCGTTTTCGTTTCTTTTCACACTATTGACAGGGTTTAATGAACTTTCTGTCCACAGATCTCCGTTGTGAACTCGATGTCAATGTAATGAGGATTTGTGAACTTTAAGTTATTTTATGTCTATAAATCCCATTGCTAAGTTGATGATTGGTCAATGAGGATTTGTGAACAGAAAGTTCACAGATCCCCATTGATGGTATAATCAATGGGGATATGTGGAATAACCAACCAACCAACCCAAACTAAAATATAAATATATATATATATATATTGTAAATATTTAGTATTATAATTATTTGTGTTTTTGTAATTATGTTATCTTTTTAATACGTTTGTAAATATAGGTATATTAGATTATTTCGTTTTAAAATTAATTATGTAAATAAAATTATAACCCAAACTTCATTTACAAGATATGTACCTATATTTTGTTTTTATACTACCAAGCAGGTAATATGCATGATAGGAAATGCACGAGGTCTCGGGTTCGATACCCGAATCGGGCAAATATCGTCGGTCCTATAAGACATTTAATTCACGACATCACTAGATATATTCAATATAAAATTATTCTTGTCCTGACGGCATGGATGGCGCGTTTGTGTGTGCCTCGCCTCTGCCGGTGGGGAGTGTTGTGGGTTGAATCTCCGCATGAGTCAATACATGCATACTGTATGGTATTTAATATTTTTATTTTTGTCTTCTTTTTTTATAATAATAAGTTAAGTAATAGTTTATTTTTCTCTGGTTACGTATCCTTGATATTTTCTAATATCTTATTGTAAAATTTTATGCAGTTGGCTTGACGTCCGTGCGTAACGGTGGTCTCCATTGAAAATCAGCGTTGCGATATCACGTCAGTTTTATCGCAACATCATTGCTAAATGGAGACCATTTGTTGCTACAATAGCATAATATGTATCTACTTTTTACTTAGAACTATTTATTTAATTGTCTTTTTTATTATTTTGTCGATATTTTCTAAGAAAAAATGTGTAGTCATATATTTCTTTGTGGCAATAAAGAATGATTTCTTTATTTATATTCTTATCCTAACTAATATTATAAATGCGAATGTGAGTTTATTGGTTTGTTGCGTTTTCACGCCTTAACCGCAAAACCGATCATCATGAAATTTCGCATACACGTTGTCAGAGGTACAGAATAAGATATAAGGTATCTATGATCCAGAAAAAAAGTACTGTTACTAACTTAACCTAACCTACATTTACGCAAGCCAAGTCGTGGACAAAATCTAGTATTTGATAAAAGCAGGCTATTGTAAGTATCACGCCAATATGGCCGCTCCAAATTTGACAGTCACTGCCGCTGAACAAAACATTAAAATCAACGTTGATAATTTAATTAACGGACAGATATCCTTTGTAGTATTTTACGAAGAATCTTCAATATTAATATTACGTTTACTTCTAATCACCAATCTAATTAAAACCTGGGAAAAGATGAAGCTTGGACAAAATAATAAATTCTTTGATATGATTACTATTTTATTGAGTAAAGCATTCTATTATATGTATGTATTCTATTATTTATGTTATAAAACCAAGTCCCCCCCATGCGTCTGTCTGTCTGTTCGCGATAAACTCAAAAACTACTGATCGGTTTTTATGCAGTTTTCACCAATAGACAGAGTGATTCATGAGGAAGGTTTAGGTGTACAATTTGTTAAGGTTTTGTACTACCCGTGCGAAGCCGGAGCGCATCGCTAGTAATTCATAAAATTATATGGTTGCAGATGACAATATGTATAATTACACATTAGAGTTTATTTTTATATACAAAATAAAATATGCTAGTGTCGTATTTGTTCAATATATATGTATATATATATTTATTTATTTATTTATTTTAGGACCACTAGTGGTTATTACAAGAACGCATTCACAATAATAAAAAACAATAAATTTCTAGTCACTTGCATAACCTTTTAAGGTAGCCACTACATGCACAAATAAGTGAGCAATATAAATATTAGTGTTTAGTATTTATGATTTATGAACATGATAGTAAAAAGAGGTAAGTCGCTAACTTTAAAAAATTATATAGACGAACAAATCCTACAGTGAAAAGTAACAAAATACTTAATGGTAATACTAATGCAGAAGGATCATAGTAATAATAATTATTTAGGATTTAAAAGACAGGCGAAATTCTCAATGTTTCCCAGTCCACGTAACAATAAAATAGGTAGCCAATAAATATATCTAAATGAATAATGGTAGAATATGATCATTGACAATATATAAATTCTAACAAATAATAGATAACAGAAACGAAAAAAAAATACAAATATAGCAAAATAAGTCAAAAGTACATTACAATTAAGTCACAGTTAATAAAAAATATATATATCAGAACAAGGAAATAAATTAAATTAAATTAAATTAAAAATTGATTAAAATATTCGTAAATGGATTATTAAATTGCATTAGATTAAACATATTAGCCGACTCCCTTACGGAACGTGGCTAGTGAGTCAAAATTAATATCTACTATAGATATATAATAATAATAATAATAATAATAATAATTTCTCAATTATTTTCTCACCACAATATACACATAGTATTACAAATATTACATAATTCGGTTTACACCATATATTGTGGGAGACTGGTGCCTAAGCTAGGCTCGAGGCCTGTGTTTCAGGACACCAGGTCCCCACCCCTTGGTATAGTACCAATTATATAATAGTACAAAAGAGAAAATTAACAATAACATGAATCAAATGAAAATAATAATAATAAATCATAATAACAATACAAAAAAGAAAAATGGTATTAAAGGAAAAGTCACTAAATTTGATAAAATACAATGTAAAATGTAAAAAATTTAAAAATATGTAAAAAAGTGTAAAAAAGGCCTCCCTGTGTGTGGAATGAGGATGATTGTGATTATTATATACATATATGATATTATGGTGTGTGTGTCGGAGGGTGAGAGTGAAAATTACTGTTACTGTATTAAACTTAATAAGCCTTCGGTTTCATCGTATGTTAATTTACAAATATAGTCATATACTTTATCTTTGCACTCATGTCTATGTAATCTCTGTATTCCGAGGGATTTGTCTATTTTTTTGTACAGATATGGACCTAAGAAGCAAGAGTGTTTGTTGACGTACGGGTGTTTAAACATTGGCCTATTAATAAAATCAGTAATATAACGTCGTCGGGCAGCCGTGGAGCCTAGCTCCAAATTAATATTGGCATGTTCTTTCAAAACGATTAGCAAAATAAATAGCTGGCGGACCGAAAGTATTTCACAGGATTGATACAGCTCATACGTAGGAAACAAATACGGACGAAATGTGCTCACTTTGAGAATAGCTCTCTGTGCTATTTCAAGAGGCTTTATTATAGTTTTTGATGCCCCTCCCCAAACAGAAATTCAGTAACCCAATACCGACTGAACAAGCATATATTGAACAAATACGACTATCTATCTATATATATAAAAATCAATTGCTGTTCGTTTGTCTCGCTAAAACTCGAGAACGGCTGAGCCAATTTAGCTGATTTTGGTTTTGAAATGTTTGTCGTAGTCCAGGGAAGGTTTAAACGGTGAGAAAATATAGAAAAATTTGTTTGGATAGGTGATATGAAGTACACCGGGTCAGCTAGTTTATAATAATTATACTAATAATAATACAGAAGCAAAGTCTATAAACATGAAAAATATTAAAGATACACAGCATCGTAGTATGTTATTGCAGCAAAGTTTCACAAAAAGTCTGCTACGTTATTTATTATAAGTACTCTTTTTTTGGAGCCATTACTTTTAAAACAGATCGCACTACTGTCATATTTGTTAATACTTTGTATTTATAATGTAATTTATTATGCTCATTAAGTGGACTGTATGTTTTTTTGAGTTAATAAAGATCTTTAAACTTTAAACTTTATAAATATTGTCTGCAAAAGTACGAGTAATAAAATTTGAATTTGCCCGCCATTGATATTTCATTTCTAACAAAACAATTCCAACAAAATTATATTAATTGCGACTTAATTATACCACACATTATTATAAGCTGTAACTACATAAGTAATATATTATTTTGATACCGCACTTCGTTGGAAATAACAAAATTATGCTTATGTCATTTTATTTTGATAATTATCAAATATATAAGGATCAAAAGGAATCTTACATACTCTCTATATTTACATAATATGATTAATTCTGGTTAATGACAGTCTGTTTTCTGTTGTACATTTAGAAATAACGGCGTGGGTGATATCATCATCATCATCATCATCATCATCATCATCGGGCTATAATAGTCCACTGCTGGACATAGCCCTCCCCTAATGAGCGCCATAGCGCCCTGTCTTCGGCTTGCCGCAGCCAGGATCTGCCTGCAGTCTTTCGCAGATCGTCATCCCATCTGGTCAGAGGGCGTCCTACACTACGTTTGCCGAGTCGCGGTTTCCACTCAAATGGATAAGTGGGTGATATACAGACTTTAAAAATGTGATATTTAAATATCATCATCATCCAGCCGAAAGACGCCCACTGCTGGACATAGGGCTTCCCTAAGGTTTTCCACACAGACCAATCTTCGGCCATCCGCATCCAACCGCTTCCTGCGACCCTTACCAGGTCGTCGGTCCCCCTTGTGGAAGAGCCTATCCCTGCTGCGTTTTCTCTTATTTAAATATAATTTTGAGGAAATGTATCCTGTGATATCTATACTAATATTATAAAGCTGAAGAGTTTGTTTGTTTGAACGCGCTAATCTCAGGAACTACTGGTTTGAATTGAAAAATTCTTTCAGTGTTAGGTAGCCTATTTATCGAGGAAGGTTATAGGCTATATAACATCACGCTACGACCCACGGGGGCGGTGCAGTAATGATAAACGCGGGTGAAACTGCGGGGATAACTAGTTGTGGTATATACAGCTTTAACACGGATGGAGTGGTTTAAGAGGTCCTCACGCCACTGCCACAGCGCCGAGTGCTGTGAATTCACATTCACACGAGCCAACATTTGCATGATCTAGAAAGTCCGGACTGGGCCAGCGTGGTGGACTATAGCCTAAACTTTCTCACATTGAGAAGAGAAAGAAAGAAAGAAAGAAAAGAAAGAAATATAATTATATTTTTTCCACGCTCATGCCACAACGCTGGTATTCTCACAGAGCCTGCATGATTTCGGTGCATGCAGGCAGTAACATACATACATAAATCGATTAAAATTTAAAATTAAAACAAAAAACAATATAACTATTTAAATAAATTAGGCAGAAGGTAGTCTTATATGGCAAAAGTAATTTTATACTTAATAATAATATTGGTATTTATATAATACTTATATGTATACATATTTATATAATTAAAAGTATATTATAAATAATAAAAAACAAAAATAATTAAAGAAAATAATAATAAAGACGTTATATTATAATGTTTGAGCGCAGCATATTAATGTGGTGTTACATTTGTGAACGACCCCCGGCTCTTGTCAACAAACATGACACTGATTGTCTGAAGAGGCCTGTGCCCAGCAGTAGAACAGTTTAATACAGGGCTGATATTATTATTATTATATAGAAAGTGTGATGTTCTTTGTTTCTGTTATTTAAATGTTTGTGACGTCGCCTGCGATACAAGCAATATTCTAAGTGTAGAAGATGACTTTGTGGCGACTCCGCACAGACGAAGAAGTTCCGCCTACATCTAACAGATGACGCTAAATACGCTCAAATGACGTCACAATCCTGCCTCGCACAAGCGGAGTTTACACAGCGACTAACTATATATACAAGCTCCCAACATTTACCGTCGGGCCGCGGTCCGCCAGGCACGATCAACCAGCCTGGGGCCCAAGTCTGCTATTACAATAGTGTCAGAATGGTCTATCATTGATTTCATAATTGTTGATTTTGACAAGTTTGGTAATCTACTAATATAATGGCGTCATTATGACTTTCCGATGGTCAACCACTGACACTCCATTGAAAAATGGCATACAATGGTAATCTCGTAAATAATGACAAATGATAAAATTATGACAGTTCCTTTGATCAAATAGCTTTTAACACTAATAAATAATATGTAAAATATATATAAACGAAATCTGGCATAAATAAATGTTCGAATTTAGTAGTAGTTTTTCAAAAATCACTTCTACTAACGGGTTTTATAATAATGGCAATACAACATGTCATTCTACCACAATCCTATTACGAGACCTTTGACCGACCAATGATCGACCATTATGAATTTAGCAGATTACGAACTTCTAGCAAAATAACAATGGAATTGCAGATACGTCGTGTCGTAATGACGAATTTATAAAAATAGCAGACTTGGGCCCCTGGTCGGAGGATCCTCCCTTTGTGTTGGAGGGACATCACACTCCGTTCCGCCACAACTTTAAAAAGAGGACAATGTATAATTTACTTATTGCCATTTATCTCGAACTTTTTATTATTTATATATTATATGATCGACATTAAGTGACATATTTCATTAGGACACCATGGTGGCTAAACCAGTCGCGCCACCGTGGTGTCTAGAGCTACCAAGCGGGAAACACCAAAACAAACACTAGGATTGTCAGTTTCAAAATGGACGTCGAAGAGTTAACAGTTCTAAAACATAAACATAAATAATTTAATGCGACGGACGATGCATGGATACATGCATCGCGATTTATGGTACGAATGACGTAGACGCACAGTGTTGATTCGAGTGGGAGGGAGGGACATCCCTGGTAGCGCAACTGGTGGCAGAGTAAGTGAGATGCCAAATAGCTTGATACATATTAATGGTTGCGCCACCAGTGGGTGATTCGGTCGCCGGCAACAACTTGGTTGCGCCACCAAGACGATACCAGGTGAGATACCCTTCATACAACTGTACACATTTTGCTGGTGGCGCGACCGGAAGGGCCACCATGGTGTTTTAATGAAATAGGGCCCTAAACGTCAATATACCACACTAAAATTCTAACCGAATTTTGTTATTTTATCTCTACCTAAACTTATGCACATGACAGATCTTTGAATCACACAATTATTTTTCACATAAACTTTTTTCGTCCAACAAAGGTTTTAAACATGTCATTGAATAAATTTACGAAAAATTACTAACTTGTTAATCGGTGTAATGTCAGACCCTTGTCAAGATGAAACGATATTCCTAGAATAGCTAATTTGACGATATTCAAGTAATATTTCGGAGGCATCCCCTTAGGGTTTACGCGTTGAGGCCTGTTTCGAATGGCAATGTAGGCTACGTATCATATTTTGAGGATTTTAATTCTTATTTCTTTAGGCTTTATTATCAAAAATATATAATACACTCTACAGACTAAAGTAGAATATAATTATAAGGTCTCTAACTTTAAAATTTGCATTGCAATTTGAAGCCAAGAAAATAGTTCCGTGGGGCATTTTCAAAATGCAACGTATATTTTAAAAATATTTTTTATTTCGGGTATAGACTATATATTATTAATAACATGTGTTATTAATAATAAATATCTATAAACTTGTATATAATTTGTATTTAATGTTATATCGCTTAGCGTCTGCCCGTACTCGTTGTTTTAATTCGCCGTAATTACATAATGGTTGATGTTTTTGTTAATTTAAGACAAACCACAGTAGCCTAAAAACAAGAAAACAACATTTTGATCCATAATGTGTGTCGTCTGTAGAGTGTATGAAAACATTTTAAAAACTTTAAGCTCAAGGAAATAATTACATTTAAGTACTTGAAAATATAACACTTATTTGCGAGGTTGCCATTCGGAATAGGCCACAAGGTAAAAAAGTTCTTGAGGGCGTTAGAGATTTTGTTTTTTTTTTTAATATGCTACCACATACACACAACACCATCTAGCCCAAACTAAGCAGAGCTTATACTATGGGTACTAGACAATGGATTAAATACATACATATTATATATTGTCCCTACAGATTAGAAAGAAGTTAAGTGGGTATCTACAGTCCAATTTTTGTTATTTATCTTATTTAGTAAACGAATAAATTAAATAAATATATAATACAGAGAGACCCATATATCTATGCTTATTTTATTTTTGTCATCTTTCTTTATTACTAAACTACGTACATATGTATGTAGTTATCCCCCGCGATTATGATAACTGCGCCGTTCCCGTAGCTCGTAGCGTCTTTCCTATATTACTTCTGGATAAAGTAGCTTTCTAATGGTGAAGGCAGTTCAAATTCGGTGCAGTAATTTTTAATATACTCATCACAAACCTGAAAAAGCACTAATGATATTAGTATTAGACCAATATAGTCTAAAAGCAGAAACTAAATGATTATATTAAATTGCGTTTGTATATTTATAAGACAAATAAAAAAGGACGCACGCCCATACATGCTTGAATAGGCAGTTTTGTATTACGCCGACACATTGCCAACTTTGTTTCAGGTTTTTAATGTACTTTGTGTTCTTAAATATCCTAACTAATATTATAAATGCGAATGAGAGCTTATTTGTTTGTAACGCTTTCACGATTTTACTACTTAACGGATCATCATGAAATTTCGCATACACTTTGTCAGGGGAACAGAGAATACAGGGAACCTTTCATCCAGAAAAAAATACTATTACGAATCTTACCTAACCTACATTTACGCCAGCGAGCGAAGACGTAGGCACAATCTATTTTATAATTTAAAAGTCCGTGTATATCTTTATATATATAATTCTACTGTACGTGTGTATGTCACTGAACTCCTTTTAAACAGCTGGACCAATTTTGATAAGAAAATTTGTGTGTGTTCATGTGGATTCGAGGATGGTATAGATTTGGGTTATTTTTATGTGTGTACAGGGCAACGTCTGTCGGTACAGCTAGTATATATATATATATATATATATATATATATATATAGTCAGTTGCACTCACTGATCGGTAAATGATTAGCGAGGTTAAACAACGTTGTGTGCGGTCAGTCTATAGATGGGTGACCGCTTAGTGGTATTTCATCTGAGCGTCTCCGTACTTCGGGGGGCACGTAAAAAGTCGGTCCCGGTTGTTGTCAAATTGACAGCAGTCGTTAAGCCATGTCAGAGGCTTACGGGCGGCTTAAACAACTCTTGACAACAGGTAGGCCACTAACCACATGAAAAGAAAAAGAATCACTATTTCGGACGTTGTCTTTAAAAGGCTCTCTAAATTCTCACAAACTTTCACATTTACATGTATTAGTCGGATAAAGCCACATTTTGAGAGCTGATGTCCCGATAATATAAATTTGAATTGGCTCCGTCTAGCCATTAACTAAATGTGAAGCCAACAGCCTTCGTATTACTCCAGACACATTTTAGATACACAGGCCGTGTTCGTAATTATATCTGAAAATTACATGACGTTTTAGTTTTGGCCTAGATACAAGAAGCTTTACCAGGCCGGTACACATTTTAAAACGATACTAGCTTTCGCCCGCTGCTACGTTTATGATACAAAATCTTATAAATGTTTATCGATTTATGTCACTGACTGTACCACTGAAGGAGTGGGCAGAGGTATATTATGGGTATAATACCTACTCCTTTGGGGATATAAGCGTATGTCGTCTTCTTCTCTCTTAGCCTTTATTATCTATATAGACATACGCTATGCGTATGTCTATGCTTGTAATAATTAAGTAGTTGTAAATAGTATACAGGGTAGATGCCGTTTTTCACCCAGAGTTATCATTATAATATTATATTATAGTTATATTATATCATGAGCAGCGATAGCTCAGTGGGCAGACCAAAAGACTGCAATGCAGAGTGTCTCGGGTTCGAACCCACGTCGCGCACCTCTGACTTTCGGAAGTTATATGACTTTTCGAAATTATGTGCGTATTGATTGACAATTATCGCCTGCTCCGTGCCTCGGAGATCAGGTAGAGCCGTCGGTCCCGGCTGCCATGAACATCTATGGCAGTCGTTATTGGGCGAGTGTCGACACAAAAGATCCGACTGGGTCGAAGTGTCACCGGTCTGCACTGACTGGCCCCCACATAAGATACAAGATATATTATATCATAGCTTATCATTTATCAAACACCCATCCCCATAGGCCAGATATACTTAGAGAGCACTGATGGCCTAGTGGTTTAAGTGGTCGTCGGTCGCGACTGCCATTATGCCGGGTTCGAATCCCACACGGGACAATAATTTGTGTGATCTATTAATGGTTGTTCCGAGTCTGTTTTTTGTATCCGTTGTTTGAATGTCTGTACAGTCCCCCGCGACACAGGATTTATACCTGATGCGGGAGTTGTCTTTTCAAACAAAAAAGAGATATATATATTCAGGTCCATATGTAGTAACAGTCCTATGCCTGCTATAGCTAGTGCTGCAGTAGGTGTTCCATCCCACCTTAGATTAAAATTCTCGAAGGGCCCCTTCACGTTGAACCTAAGTATTCGTGTATACCTCCTTAAGGGCCGGGTATTTGTCTTAAGTTATATTAGAAAAATACCTGCGATACGAGAAACATACAACACAGTAATAGTAATAAAGCAACAGTTAAAACAAAGTAGGTATAGGTCCCGTCACGTAAAAAGAACGCTGAGCGACAGTGGAGGAGATGCGTCTGCGCATGGGTATGCAGCGTGGGTCAACTGAGGAACCAATAGCGTGCGCGTAGACATACTGCCGGACCGTCCTCCCGTCTCGCGCCTACATACCGCCAATTTGATCGATAAATCGCTCAGTGCGCAGGTAAACGGCCAGCGTTCTTTTTACGTGACGGTCACTATAACCACAGTACATACATATACAGTATTGTAACTCGGCCCTGTCCTTGAAATAATTACCTACAACAGCGCGGTTCGTAGACACGCGTTAGGGCTGCCCGCCTACAGTATTTAAATTTTATCTACCTACTTGAGTTTCTTTCTAGTTTAGTGATTGTAAATATTATATGTATATTATATTATATTATATTATAAAGAATTAAATACATAATTAATGAAATAGAAAGTGTTCAATAAAATTAAATTATCACAAATCGTACGCTTACTGCTTACAAAACAATCACACTGCGTTCGTCACTGCGGCGCATTCGCGACTGGTTACGTGCCGAGCGCATGCCGACGCCGAGGCGCGTATGTATGACTCGAGCTCCGACCGTGTGTATGAAGATAGGTTACTGTATATTTATGTACTGTGCTATAACCATCCGGCAACATATGAACTATACTTCGTAAAAGATAGCTTGATCTCTGCGACATTTATGTCAAACTGACATTCCTAGGGTTGTCAGGATATAAAAAATTGTCGTTGAGAAATTATCGACGTTTCTTACTATGTTCATATCAAACAAAATGGCGGCGTGTCTTTTTTTGAGTTTATGGCCTGGTAATACGGCCTTTGAGCCAAACGCGGCGTGTCTTCTCCCGAAACCCAAGGATGGGACGTTGACGGATGGAATATTACATGAGTAGGTGAGAAATTGGATTTTATTTACTCACTATTATTTTAGATCAAGTATGTACACATGTAAATAATGTTATGATATTAAAATATACAATAAAATTAAAAGTAAATTAATTTTCAATTAAGTTTTATTTAAAATATCGATAGTTTCTAGTCTGTGGTCACGATGATTCATCGCCCATCACTAATTAGGTCGGCATGCCCATAAAGTATGACATTGACAGGTACTGTCTGTACTATTATGAAATTCAGGACTTCATAGGCGTAATTTTACTGACAGCTGTCGCAGAGATCAAGCTATCTTTTATGAAGTGTAAAGAACATTACACCAAATATTTTGTCTAGAAACTGTCTTCAAACATTCAAAACACCGCGTCATCTGATTCAGTAAAACGTCTTACTTCACCTCAAATTGTAGCCAAACTCAAATATTTGTCCAAACATTCACTATTGGCCAATGCTAAGTAAGCGCCAAGAATCTACGGTGCCTGTGTATGGCTTTAAAAACCGCGTGCATTCTTAATACTTGAAAGGGTTGCAGCGGTGTATCTTCTCTCTTAGCCTTTATTATTCCCAAGTCACTTGGGGCGGCTTTTCTGGTCTAACCGGATTTGACTGGATATCAGTTTTTACACGGAGCGGCTGCCACCTGACCTCCGCAACCCGAAGGCTAACGATACCCTAAGGCTAGGCCAGTGTCAGGATATTAGAAGGTACTGACTTTCCCAATAACGACCGCCATAGATGTTCATGGCAGCCGGGACCGACGGCTTAACGTGCTCTCCGAGGCACGGAGCAGACGATAATTGTCAATCAATACGCACATAATTTCGAAAACTCATATAATTTTCGAAAGTCAGAGGTGCGCGACGTGGGTTCGAACCCGAGACCCTCTGTAAAATAAGCAGCTTTGTAAAACTGACAATTAAAAGTAGTGACCTTGAGTTACCTGCCTGTTCTTCTCATTGGCTTTACGCACTTGTTTTGCTAAACGTGGCAACAGGTAAATGAAAATTCATGTTATAGTTTAGCTAGTGTAACCTTGACGTTCATAAGTGTAACTTTGTAACCTAAACGAATAAAAATATTGTAGTTTTATATTACACCCATATTTCAGCAACTATTGTTTTAGGTGTCACTTAGAGGCAAGCATTGACATCTAGCGAACACAGTTTTAGATTTAATGCTGAGAAAATGGATTGAGAATTTCTGTAAATCCAATTTCACCCACGCAACTGACAAAAAGAACACCCAGATCCGGGAAAACTATTTGTTTACCATACAAGTATTTGCGCGTGGGGATCGATCCCACAACGGCGCAATAGCAGTGGCGAGGGGACAACTAAACTACTACACCATTCGTGTATAGATAGGTACTAATAATGATATAATATTCTATCACATAACACACGACATCATCTATCCCAATCTAAGCAGAGCTTGTAATATGGGTGGTAGACAATGGATAAACATACATATATACTTTTAACACCCAGACCAAGACAAACATCCATGTTCATGCACACGAATGTTTGACTCGAACTCGCGACCTTAGGTATGGCAGTCAGTTACACTAACCACTACGAAATCGAGGCCGCCGATATGCTTCAAATGTAGACCAGGATACACCGGCCGTGGTCAAGCGCTGCCACAGTTAGCAAGCAGCAAGTTAGCAGTCACAGCTTCGACATAATTTCGTTAATTCCCGTTACGATTTATATACGAGTATATAATATCATGCAACGCGAAATTTTAAACTAAAAATTAAGTGAACTGTGTAAAAATAATTCGATCATCGAAAACATAAATAGAAAAGGTTTTTAACAGATCTATTGCCGTCGGAATGAGCCTAAACAAAATATGTGCAATAGAGATAAAATATATAGTTCAGACTGCTTATTTCTCCGAAATCATCATTTAGTATTTCCATTGCCGGAGGGTAACTAGAGTCTCTATATTTTTTAAATTAGTGTCGTTATAATTGATTCTTCCAAACGACTTCTTTAATTTTTGATTATGCCCAGTTCTCATAATTATTACTTGCCTTTCTTTTTTTAATTAAACACTAAAAAAGAGAAGGTAGGCAGCCATGTCAGTGGGTAAATATACATTACATCTCATTCCTTTTTAGCTGTTTTGTTATTATTCAGAAAGAAAAGTACAGGACAACATGTTTGTACAGACGAAACGCAGTTTCATATCTCCTCAAGCCATCCTAGTCTACTCCAAAAACTCAATTGCTCATCTTATAGCCACACGTTAGAAGTTCAAACGCAGTCGCCGGCTCCGTTCTAAATCACACGGAAGCCCGTTTGAGCTGCTGCCAACCTTACTAAACTAAATCGGATTTAAGTCTTCTGAACGTTAACGAATTTTAAATATGGGTAGTTAACTCACTGAACAAAGTTTTTGGTCACTAGTGTCACGTTAAGCAGGCAGAAAAACGATTGGCGATATGTTAGTATAATACACTCTGCTTATCCTTTAGTCGATATCTAGGCACATGTATATGATTCCACTTCTTAAAATTGATTTTTAAGACTTGCACTAAGCACTTGCACTAAGATTAATTTCTGTGTCGCGGAGATCTTTGAGTAAAGATTTGTATTTTTGTTTGTAATGAATATACTCTAAAACTGCTGGATCGATTTTAATTTACTGTTTGCTCTGTAGAGCAAGGTACAGAGGTTTTTACAAGGTAGGTACATAGGTATGTACCTTGTATAAACCTCAATAATAGAACAAAGTCTGGATATATACCTGGTAGACAGCAATAACCTCACTCCATCTGCTATGTTGTTATAAATACTTCTGCATACCCTTCACGGGAATATATTAGCGTGAACATAAGAATAAAATAAATAATGTAAACAAACTTTTCAAACTTTTTTCAAACTTTTTTACATAAGAATAATCAAATTTCTGCCTAATTCACGCATCACAACATCCAGCAACCCATTCCACACAACGTTTTTCAGAATTCCAAATCATAAGAAAATAAACCGCATCTGCGATGAAACCCAACCACGAATCCGAAATTTAATAAAAGATAAAAACAGTAAAATATTGTGGACGAAAAAAAACAAATATCCAAAGTACAATATCGCAGAGATATCGTTTAGAATAATCGAATCTGTGGGCAAAAAAAACTTTTGAGGTCCATGTTAGGGTTCGAAAAAAATATGCAAATGGCCGAAGCCGATAACAGACAATCTTTGGACCCCGAAATCAAAGGTCCTTGGGTGTACCGACATAAAAAAGTTACTATATACTACACTTATGAAAATGAATTTATTGAGATATGTAGATAGACATAGAATAGCGAATACACCAAAGGTGGTATATGTGAGCTGGCATGTGCTACAGTTCTGGACAAGTGTCCATAATGAACAAAACTGGCGTATTCGAAATAATGGAAGTCAGTACCGTACTAGAATTTTTTTTTATGGTGTAAATTGCAAACGGGCGGTCGTATCACCTGGCGGTAAGCGATTACCGCCGCCCATGGACACCCGCAACACCGGAGGAGTCACAAGTACGTTGCCGGCTTTTTAAATTTGCCCTTTCCCCTCAGAAGGTGAGGGCGGGATTGGGCCTCCGGTACCCTCACTCACTCGACGAAACACAACGCAAGCGCTATTTCACACCGGGTTTCTGTGAGGCCGTGGTATCACTCCGATCGAGCCGGCCCATTCGTGCCGAAGCGTGGCTCTCCCACGGTTAATGCAACTGCTCGGATTTCTATACCCGGGTTGGGTAAATAGTTCTGTGTCCTGTGTCTGTGAATAATTTTTCAGTAGCAGCATGGCCCAATATACGGGAATAAGCTCGCTCCCTATTACGTGGAACCTATAAGTAGGTATAGCTGGCAAAAAGCTGATGTAAAACTCCACTGGCTGCTCCTTCGGGAATACAGGCAACTTTGTATCCAGAACTAAGACTAACCTATGGGTTTAAGTATATGTATGTTTATTTTGAATAAACACAATCTAGTGGAGATTATTGGAATTTTTTGGTCGAGTGCTCAAACAAATTTTTGCTTATGATATATTGGTGGTAACATATATTTTCCAATAAATCCTAATCTGTTTTAATTTAAGTAGTCGGAATATTTAGGAAACAAATATTTCCCAAATATTCCAACTGTAAAAAATGGCTATCTTCACTGTTCAGGATATATCGGTGGGGATTTCTTGGATAAATCTCTTTTCACAACATTACAATGTATACTTACATTGTCAGGTCCACCAAATCGACTTTTCATAATTTCGCGTAGACACAATACTCTTCTTTTTCTTTTATATATATGAGGTATGAATGAAAAAGTTTTATAATAAAGGAATTTATCAAAGTTTAAGTGAAATATATGTTTACCGACTGACCTAACAGAATAGTTTTGTTTATAACACACTAGCTTTAGACCGAGGTTTCGCTCGCTTGTGTCAGTTGTTTGAATTTTTGTTAAGTCCCCTGCGATACAGGATTTATACTATTTAGTACTTTAATAGTCTTTTTTAAAAGAAAGAATGTGTCACACTGGAAATGTTTTGTGTTATCAGCATATCTAAAAAAGTGATAACTCGAGAAAAATAATCCGTTTTATTTTTTCCTGTCTTCACAAATGACTGAGTTATTAAACGATAAAGTACGGCCTCCGCGGCAAAATCCGGCTAAGCGACCACACTAACGTGTGACGTCACGCTGCGAGCTGCGAGTAGGCTTTTGTGTAGACCTACATACAGCGTGACGTCATCGCAGTAGCGGTCGAAGGAACGCAAATTTAATAAAGTGGTGGAATTTTACAACGCAGTAACTTGGAAATCCTGGCCTGCTTTCGATGAAACAAAAACTATTATTATTTGTACGAGGACGCGCATTAAATGCAGTATTTTTATAGTAATATTTTAAAGTGTTGGTGTAACTCATTCTTGCTGCCTCTTTATTATTGACTATTTTTGGCTAGCGGCTTTGCCCACGTGAATCCCACGGGTACACGTTTTAAGATAGAAAGTAGTCAATATGTGAATCTAAGGCTTGTTTTACACATACCACAACCACACCACAACCACAGCGACACCACAACCACAACGACACCACAACCACAACGACACCACAACCACACCACGTGGGCGGGCGCAATTTTGTATTGAAAATGAATAGTAGAATTTACACGGACACATTTTGCCGTCATTATCGACCACGTGGATGATACCGATCACATCGCAACCACAACGCAACCACCAGTGACACCGCGAACTAGCGTCCGACCACATCGCAGACACAACGCTGCGTCGACGCACCGACACTGCGCGCACGCCTGCGCCCTCCCCCTCTTCTTAATAAAATCCATAACAAGGATAGCAACAACAATAAGTTTGTTCAGTCAAGGCGTGTTTCCTCAACGAAAACCAGTGTCAAACTGTCTGTCTGCACTCGTGAGCGTCATTGCGTGGTCGCAACCACATCGCAACTACGAATGACAACTCAACCACATCCACATTTTGTAGGAACCACAACGCAACTGCAAAAAGCTGCAGCGACGCTATTCACACGTAACCACTGCTTGTTCACTTTTTGTTGCGTCGATGTGGTGTGGTTGTGGTACGTGTGAATGAAGCCTGGGACATAATCTATCGATGTGCCAAATTTCATCTAACTCCCTTCAACGGTTTAGGCGTGATAAAGTAACAAAAATCTTCACAAGTTTTCATATCCTAATTCTAACTTGTTGCCTTGACGTCATTGTTGCCTTGGAAGATGGGCAGGCCTTTGGTGTGGGACGCAACATGCGTTGACACCCTTGCGCCATCACATCTTCCAAGTACTGCGGCATGTGCCGGCGCTGCTGCTGCAACCGCGGAAACCCTCAAACGGCGCAAATATAGTAATTTAGTTGGGCATTACATTTTTGAGCCGTTTGGGGTGAAAAACATGGGGTCCGAGCGCTTGTATTTTGTACAGGGAGATCGCAAAACGCCTGATCGACGTTTCGCGTGATCAGAAGGCTGGTCTTTTCTTAGCCCAAAGAATCAGCATTGCCATTCAACGTGGCAATGCTGCCAGTCTTCTGGGCACGTTACCAGTTGACAGCGATTCTGAAGAATTCTACGATGCCTAAACCATTTTTGTAAATATTTAGTATTATAATTATTTGTGTTTTTGTAATTATGTTATCTTTTTTAATACGTTTGTATTAATTGGTTATTAGATTATTTCATTTTAAAATTAATTATGTTAATTCTAACTAATATTATAAATGCGAATGTGAGTTTGTTTGTTTGTTTGTTACACATTCAAGCCTTAACTACTTAAACGATCATCGTGAAACGCATACACGTTGTCAGGGGTACATAAAAAGGACATAGGGTACCATTACTCCAGAAAAAAAGTACTGTGCCCGAGATACAGCTTGCTTGCTTATCGTGGAGAGCTTCTCTAAAACCCACTAAAGGCATGCTGGGACGTAGAATATGGTAAACTATAATAGACTCTACATCAAACGATTTAATAAACCAGCCGTGCTTTTGAGCTTATATGAAGATACTGCGACTGATATTAGGTACCTCATGATCGACCGCAAGCAATTCCAAACATGGAACCAAAAAGGTTTTATTTATCTTATTCAATGTGTATCAGTAAGATGTGGTTACATAATGGAGCCTACGACCAACCTTAAACAATTTTTTTGTGGAATTGGATACTATTCATTTCTTATTTTATTTAAATATTGTAATGTACCTTCTTCTCTCTTAGCCTTTATTATTCCCAAGTCACTTGGGGTCGGCTTTTCTGGTCTAACCGGATTTGACTGGATATCAGTTTTTACACGGAGCGGCTGCCACTTGACCTCCGCAACCCGAAGGCTAACGATACTTTAAGGCTAGACCAGTGTCAGGATATTAGAGGGTACTGACTTTCCCAATAACGACTGCCATAGATGTTCATGGCAGCCGAGACCGACGGCTTAACGTGCTCTCCGAAGCATGGAGCAGGCGATAATTGTTCATCAATACGCACATAATTTCGAAAAGTCATATAACTTCCGAAAGTCAGAGGTGCGCGACGTGGGTTCGAACCCGAGACCCTCTGCATTGCAGTCTGTTGGTATCCCACCTGAGCTATCGCTAGTTACTACCTAGTACTTCAAAATATAACACTTATTAATAGTGTAATGTAGGTATATAAAAAATATGAAATGTTTAGTTTTAATTTTAAAATCCAGAATCTCGTGTTTAAATGTTGATACAGTGATATTTTTATCAGATACATGAGTTGAGTGGCATTAACTGTAGGGACTCTCAAGAGTGCTGATAAATTTAAAATTATTATTGCTGCTTCGAAATTTATCCGAAAATATCCGAGAGCATGTACATTTGTGATATAATAAATCGTATAAAAGAGAAAATCTTAAAATAATATTTCAGAGTATAACGAGTATTTATTTTGAGTTACTATCCAAAAATGTTTGTTTTAGTAATGTTCTGTGGTTTCAGTATATCTACTTTACGACCCTTATATATTACTACATCTTTATATTACACGCTATTTACCTCAAAGATGAAAAACATAGACACACTTGGACGCTAACGATGTTTTCGCTAAGACACTATTTATAGCCGAGTTCAAACGTGCAGTCCAATTCATTAACGGCACCCAGGAGGGCGAGTCGCGTATATTTTTCTTCGCACCTACACAACATATGTCTTATTTACGGGACCACGGGGTGAAATTCTATTCTATGTTGTCACAGCGTTCTGTTAAAGTGAAGACTAATGGTCGGTAGCTTGGACGTCATTCGTCCGCTGGTGAAATATTGCCGTGTTGTTCTTAATCGATTTTAGAATGGATGGGTTTGCAATTTGGTTGTGTTGTGATTGAATGGGTTTGCTTTCTGGCTTATGGAAATAAACCAGAAAATAAAGGATTATTGAAAAAAATCTTATAGAATATTTAGTACTAACATGATTGATCTTTTCCCTAGCTTTTATTATTCCCAAGTCACTTGGGGTCGGCTTTTTTAGTCTAACCGGATTTGACTGGATATCAGTTTTTACACGGAGCGGCTGCCACCTAACCTCCGCAACCCGAAGGCTAACGATACCCTAAGGCTAGACCAGTGTCAGGATAGTAGAGGGTACTGACTTTCCCAATAACGACTGCCATAGATGTTCACGGCAGCCAGGACCGACGGCTTAACGTACTCTCCGAGGCACGGAGCAGGCGATAATTGTCAATCAATACGCACATAATTTCGAAAAGTCATATAACTTCCGAAAGTCAAAAATAGGCTACATAATAGGCTGTTGTATAGAGAAACAATGCCACCTCCTCGGCCATTGAAATACAGTGTTTGAAAATTACAACATTATCAATTATGTAAGTAATAGCAGCGATAGCTCAGTGGGGAGACCAACAAACTGCAATGCAGAGGGTCTCGGGTTCGTATCCACGTCGCGCAGCTCTGACTTTCGGAAAATATGACTTTCGAAATTATGTGTGTATTGATTGACAATTATCGCTTGCTCCGTGCCTCGGAGAGCACGTTAAGCCGTCGGTCCCGGCTGCCATGAACATCTATGTAATGGCAGCCGTTATTGGGAGAGTGTCGACACAAAAGATCCCACTGGGTCGAAGTGTCGCCGGTCTGCACTGACTGGCCCCCACATAAGATAATGTATAATAAAAGACTTGTTTTATTTTATTTATTTATTATAATGATTTTCTATGAAATGCTTGTGAAATATCTAAAATACTATTCTATATATTTGTATGCAAACATATAGACTTCTCATAACCAAAATATATTATATATTTTCATTTGTGATAGCAGTGCAGCAATCAGGCAAAGGTATGTTAAAGAGCGACGTAATAGTGGACGCCTACTGCAAATTTGCTACTGAAAATAACTCATGCTGCTATTGAAAGTTTCGTAACAGAAGAGCCTTTGCCCGACCTGTGAATCTAACCTAAAACTTAAAGCGCTATTTTATCGTTAGTCCCCGTAAGACTAGCGGCTTTACCTGTGGGACTAGACAATCGCAATCAAATTTACGTGAACCGACAGTGAGCGTGAAATCATCACCTCCGTTTAGCTTTTAAAGCAGCACACAAAATATTCTATAGGTTATTGACAAATTTTGATGCTCTTCTCAAAAAAATATATTTTATATTTCTTAATATGACAATTCCTACACTTGGAATAAGTCCTGTGCTGCGAGGAATTTAACAAACATTCAGAGGTGGACCCTAAACCAAAACCATTTGTAGATCATACAAATCTTTTTTCCGTTTGGAGGTCAAGTCTAGAATATTCGGCGCAGTAGCAATACCGAGGTGCCCACCACTACGCCATCCTGCCAGCCGCGTCTTCTATTTTATTTACTTAGCAGTGATTTAAAATAGCCTGTTATTTTAAAATAAACTAACTACAAAAGTGATTGGTAACAGAATACCGGTATCAAAGTGGGCTTCTAGACTTTACCAGTGCAACACAATTCCGGGATTTAGTCCCCGTTCTAATGGCTGATTACCGATATCGATTTTAGCTCACGGAACTTGTAATTGAAATGAACCGAGATCAGATTACGTTGGAAACGAATTGAAAAATGGATTTGTGCTTCGTACAAAATGAGTTTTTGTATAATATAATACTTTTTGTACCGGTATTCTTGTTCTGCGGTTATTCTTAAGAAAATAAACGTAAAAATGAATACATAATTAGGATTTCTTGGTAAAGTACTGCTTTAGTGCTGTCATTTATCGATAATAAGAATATGCATAATCTTCTATTATTACCTTGTTTATCGAGAAATCCCTTTGCTATAACAGCAAAGACTAAGAGGACTGAAACTTGCAACATTTTTATGTAGATTACAAAAACCTTTTCCCATCTGAGAATCGAACCCACGCCATAGTTAGCACATCAAACAGGTAAGTGAAAGGATAGAGTTTTAAGTAAACGCTGGGCTCAAACAAAATATCATTGTGCGAAACAGCTACAGTTCGGACAATGTAAAGTCATCATCAATTCCCTTCGTTTTTGCATTCAGACACTTTCAAAAATTACAATATTCGCATAAACATTGTAATTTTTGAAAATTTCTATTTCCTATCAAATAAATTATGTTATAGGTAAAGGGAAACATTGGACCATGGCAGTGGTAGATATAAAGTAAGTATATCTTTTTTTTGTCTTATGTCCTTGTCAAGTAGTTCACAGAGATATAAGTTTTTATGTGCAAAACGATGGCTGCATTTTCTCTTAATCTGTCCCTTAAACTACTTCAACCAACAAATAATTATTATTTTACTTTATTATTAATATAATTACGTTAATATATTTGTAGCCAACCTTTTCTTCTCCTTATAAGATCAGCCCTGCATTAAACTGTCCCACTGCTGAGTAGGGTCCTTTTCTCAGTATTCTCACACACAGAGTGCAGCCATAGGCCAAGACATTGGCTCAGCGCCGGTTGGCAGAAATCACATATCTTCGAGAAAATTATAGAGAACTCTTAGACGTACAGATTTCTTCACGATGTTTTCCTTTGCCGTTAAAGCGAGCGATAATTAACTATTATATGCACATAACTTCGAAAAGTCAGAGATGCACGGCTTGGGATCGAACTTGAAACCTCTACGTGGCAGTCTAACGATGTTCCGATAGACTATCGCTGTTCTTCTTTATTACGATCCGAATAAAACATGGAGGGTTTTTCTTGAACACCCATCACGACATAAAAATATAATGAACCAACTTTTTAATTAACTCAATTTATTTATTATTTACCAACAGAAAGGTCATTGGCTCCCTATATGTATATACACTATATACAGGCTACCCTAACTTATATGCGAAAGTAATTTTGTTTTTGTATGTTTGTTTGTTACGCTTTTAAGCTTTAACTACTCGACCGATCATCATGAAATTTCGTATACACGTTGTCAGAAGTACAGAAAAAGACATAGGGTACTTTAATTCAGAAAAAGTTATATTTAAGAACGAGCGAAACCGCGGGCAAATGCTAGTAGGACATATAGGACACACAGTATAAGCATCACAAAGTTCATTAAATAACTTCGCACACACCCTTGATAAGGCGAACCATTAGCCAAAGTAATATTGTAATCCTAAACAATTGGAAACTGTAATTTAACTTAGACTTTCCATATGTTCACGGAACTGAGATAACGCAAGACCATCAGACTAGTGAAGGCTGGAGTAAGGACTACATTATGTCAACAAGAGCAGATAATTGAATCTTGTAGGCATATAAAAACTTTGTAATACATAAGATACCAGGCAGTAAAGATGTGCGATTTTTGAATAAACATTCGAATCGCTAATTCATTCGAATGAACTCGAGTATTATTGATTGTTATTCGAATATATTCAACTTTAAATAGTACATTCGACTGCATCCATAGCGTAGCGATAGTAAATGCAACTGCTGTGCATGAGGTCTCTGATTCGAATCCCGGGTTGGGTTAGCAAAAAGTTATTGAGTTTACTATTAAGAAATCACAAAAGCAGGCCGGAGTTAAAAAATTGTCGGTGTTACTCACCCCCATGCCTCGGAAAGCACGTAAAGCAACGGCTTTGATGTGGAACAACAAGTCCTGCGCCTAATCTTTCTCCGGTTGCGTCGGATTACCATCCTATGGGATCACGAGAGTTAGAGAATCACTTAACACTTTGGACACCGTGACCAAAATTAGGTCAGGAGAACCTTATTGAACACGATAAAATAAAATTTGATAGCATTTCCTAAGCTAAACACCGAGGCAAATTTGACGTAGGCGTCAGGAATTGAAGTTTGTCTCGGTGTTTGTCATGCATAGCTTAGTTGATCAAGCGACAACATGGTTTGTCGAGGTCGAAGGTTCAACTCTTACTTCATGGATTGTCTTTTTCCTCTATTATAATTTATATTCTACCATAGCATGGGCAATGCTTATATAATTAATCTTCACATACTAAATCAGGTCTTACTGTCTGTCCTTGTAATAAATGTTTTCTTACTTTCTGATGTAATGGTCGCGTGGGTAGTGTTCATCGTCTAGTGCTTACGTCTATTTATTTTATAATTCTAGTCGTACTAGCACAACTAGATTTTCAAAATTGAAATACATCTGGATTTTTATTCGAATGAAAGAAAAATGTCTCGATGGCCATTGATAAAATGTAGGTCTACGTGTGATTTCCGATTTAAGCGAAGTGTTTCTTCATTCTTCTCTTTTAAGAGAGACATCTCCCGCACTAGAAATAATTCCTATGTCGCGGAGGACTTTACAAAACATTCAAACAATGGACATAAAGAACATCTAGACTCGGAACAAACATTTGTGGATCACACAAACTTTTGTTGCGTGTGGGATTCGAACCCACAACACTTGGCGCAGTGGCAACGGCGAGACGACCATTTAAACCAATACGCCATCCGAGCAGGTGCATTCGTGTTTTTACGTTTTACATGAGCTATTCAATATCAGTACGCAGTCTAGAAATATATCCAGTAAAGGGTACCAAAAACAATGCTATAGAAATGTCGAATGTTTTACTAAGGAAATATAAAAACAAACCTCATTTATTTGAAAACTACCATTTTACAAATTAGCTCTTCCAGTTAATTCAATTTATTCATGTGAAAAACAACAAAGTTTCGCTTGCAATCTTTTCTAAGAATTTGGCAAGAAACTGCATCTTTTCCCTAGTTGACTTGAAAACAAGGATATTGACTCAATGGATAACCCAAGTTGACTTACTATTCGTGCTTAAAAACCACACCAATTATCTAGTAATGCAGTCTTTTGATTTATCCAATACATAATATTATATACCAAAGAATCTGGAGTCGATATGAATATAAAAAAATTATGATTAAACAAGTGAGAAATGGCAATGAATTGCTGTAAATCTTAGAGTGCGAAAAACAATATATGCAAAGGTCACGTGATACCACGTGACCTAGAGATCAGACGTCAAGGTCATAGTCATTTCGGGGGTATATCGACTATGCTGAGTCGAATGGCGTTGACTGTGAGTCTAGCTCTTACGGTTCTTGAGTTGAAAGTTGTATAACAGACAGACGGACGAACAAAGCTGTTGTGTAAGAGTTTTTTCGAATTCTAAAACTATGATGAAAATATACATATAATAACAATAATGTCCTCCAGACCGAATTGTGGTCACGGCGGCCAATCTTAACGAAGACTTGCCATCTTCGCAGGAGATACTATAGTGCACAAGTATGTGCGCAAACACAAGTGCACTCTCTGTTCCCTAACCCTCATGATCGGATGGGACGGTGATCCGACACGACCGGAGAGAGATCAGGCGCAGGACCAACGGCTTTACGTGCTTTCTGAGGCACGAGGTGTCTATCACAGCCAACTTCCTAACTCCGGGCACGTATTGAGATTTCTTTAAAGAAAAACCCTTTTTGTTGGCCTGACCCGGAATTCGAACCTGACCTCATGCACAGCAGTCGCGTTCACTACCGCTGCGCCACGGAGTCATAAACAGATTATTGTCTGTCTGTGTGTTTGGTCACTTTAAACTGTACAATGGCTTATTCAGTGTGCATGGGATTTCAAATAATATATTGAGATAATCTTGACTTGACATTTAAAATCTGTTTCATTTAAACCGCTTAACAAATAAAAACGTGTTCTAAATAACGTGAATACATACATAATAAAATTGAAATCGCGTGTACAGCTTAATACTGTTAATACTAAGCATGACGACCTCGATGGCGTAGTGGTTACTGTAACCGACTGCCACGCCTGAGGTCGCGGGTTCGATTCCCACACAAGTCAAACATTTGTGTGCATGAACATGAATGTTTGTCTTGTTCTGGGTGTTTCTATGTATAATATGTATGTATTTACAAAAAAAAGTATATATGTATGTTTATCCATTGTCTAGTACCCATAGTACAAGCTCTGCTTAGTTTGGGCTAGATGGTGTTGTGTGTATGTGGTAGAATATTGTGGTAGAATATTCTTCCTCGGTGCGGAGTCGCCGCAGAATAAATGATTTTTAACTTTGACTCTATTAGTAAAATATGGTGTTGTGTGTATGTGATAGAATATTATTATTATATTATTATTATAATACAACAGTAAATAATATTAACTTTTGCTAGGAAATATTTTCATAATAAGTATAGGTATCTACTTTTAATTAGACTTAAAAAAACACTATCCTGTATCAAGGTACTGGTCTTATTTCACACAGAACTCTACAAACACATAAACAACGGACATAAACTACACCCAGATTCAGAATATCTTTTGTGAATCACACAATTAATCGTTCTGTTTGGGATTCGAAAGCACAACACTTGACTCGGCAGCTATGACGAGGCGACTGCTTGTCCGCTACACTCTATGCATTTAATTAAACTGCATAACATTTAAAGAATACAATTAAAAGTGACACTAAACTGCACGCGTCGATAAAGCAGTTTCATCCTAACAAAAGAAAGCCATAAAATCTCAATTCCTTTCTATATCTGCGGTTCGATTCGACATATCTATTTATCGCTACAGCCACCCGGACTCTGATTGCGAACGGTAGTTTTGAACAAAAAATGAAAAGGAATCTTTTTGCTCACTACAACCCGCCAGCAGAACAGAAAAGATGCATTAAAATTCACTTTGGAGCTAACTTACTAATGAAACGTTTCTTGGCAGATTAATGACGTAACAAAGCTTTTATTTAAAAATAGAAAGGTCCGTCATACAAAAGCAAAATATAGGACTATGACTGTTATTTAAGAAGGGGTCGGCAGAGCCTTATAGCGCCCATATTTCATCAGTTACATTTATTGAAATTAAGCTACTATATACGGATTTTATTGCGTTATTTATTTTACACTTTATTACACAATTTTGAAACTGTCATACTACTAGATACTATTGAACTTTACAAATTTTAAGCTAATTAATTTATTAAAACTATTTATATTTAAGTTTACAATGAATTATACATAAGTATAGTGTATGAAGTAGTCATAACGGTAGTATATTCTACTGCTATGCATGGGATCTGGGGTATTATTCCCGGGTGGAACAAAGTGATTATTTATTTATTTATGTCACTCCAACCACTTTTTCACATATACATTTTAGAGATCTTAACTAAATGATATTGTATGTTTGCAGACAATATATAATTACAGTTTACAATTTAATAACAAGTACTATTTCGAATGCAGTGTTCTAGTAGTAGCGCAAATAAAAACAAAATAAAAATGAAATGGGATTTTCTCTGACACTGTGACTGGTAATAGACATATAGAATATAAGTCTATGGGTAAACAGCTATAGACTCGCAACCTAAGGATGCCCTTAGGTCCCACAAAATAGAGAGCGAGTAGAGACTAGTATTTTGTCAGTTATGCAACTGACAAAATACTAGTGTAATACACAATACACATATACACAGGTGTATGTGTGTGTCTAAATATATAAGCGTCTGACTAATTTCTAATATTATAAATTCGAAAGTAACTCTGTCTGTCTGTGTGTTACTTATTCACGGCTAAACCACTCAACCGATATGGATGAATTTTGATACAGAGGTAGTTTGAAACCTGGGAAAGGACATATGCTACTTTTTATTGATGTAGGTACCACGCGGGCAGTGCCGCGCGCAAAATCTAGTTTAATATAAATCTATATATTAATACGTGAAGCAAAAACTTTGTATCCCCTTTTACGAATATTGCGTGGACGAAGGAATATGGAATTAGGCACAGTTAAAGTTTATATGGAGATATATGCATTAGAAATATATTAAAGTAATGAAATAACACTACACGCACGCAACTATGCATTTGACATACGCAGTCGAAGCGCGTAACTATGGTTACATACATCAATATAATATAATGACATACATCAGCAATATCTTCAGGATTCCATCATTATCAGGATTTGGTCGAATTTCGAGCACTTGGCCACCGCTAGTACATAAATAAGAAAACGTGAGAAATGAAAATGTTCTCGAAGAAATGTGAAGTCTGCCAACCCGCACTAGGCCAGCGTGGTGGACTATGGCCTAACCTTTCTCATACTGAGAATAAAATATATAATAATAATACCAGCCCTGTAATAAACTGTCCCACTGCTGGGCACGGGCCTCTTCTCAGTGTGAAAAGGTACCATAGTCCACCACGCTGGCCCAGTGCAGATTGGCAGACTTCACATATCTTTGAAAACATTATGGAGAACTCTTAGACATGCAGGTTTTCTCACGATGTTTCCCTTCATCGTTAAAGCAAGCAATAATTAACTATTTAATACGCACATAACTTCGACAAGTCAGAGATGCGCGCCTTGGGATCGAACTCGAGACCTCTGCGTGGCAGTCTAATGGTTTCCCACTAGGCTATCTCTACTATTAAGTAATAAATTAATATTAATTATACTTTGTCCGAAGCAAGATTCGAATATGGTTGCTCGTTCCTTTATTTGGTCGAACAACAGCTTTGTGCTTCAATATTTCTTTTGTTGCCTATTCACCCAGTTAGTGAACTGTTTAAAATCAAAGTCAAAGTCAAAAATCAATTATTCATTTAGGTCACAAAGTAACACTTATGAACGTCAAAAAATATAGGTTACTGAGTTTACTAAGTTACTGAAGCTACATTTAGGTTAGTTGCTAGGTTCAAGCAAAGGGTAGAGCCTGTGAGAAGAAACCTGCAAGAAACTCACGGCCATGCTTTTAAATCGCCAATTAAATATAATTTCGGTATTTTACAACTCATATCAACAAGGTGTTGCAACCATTATACCATATGCTACTAACTTTAAAAAACTAAAGATAATAACAATAATAAGTTAATAATATTATAGAGATTAAATAATTTGGGTCTAGTTATATTTTTGACAATGCAAAGGCAGTCCGTGACTAAATGCGGTTGTGGATAAATTGTATTTTTCAATAATAATCAAAATGAGAAGCAGGACACTTGATAACATCACATATAATCACGAGGTACCTTTACATTACTAAATTGACTTAAAGGTAATACAGATCTTTCAACAAGCAACTAATGCCATGAGTTTTTGTCAGTTAAGTAGTCGTTGACTGAATAATAACCCTTCCGAATGAGCTGTATTTTAACGGCGCTTTTAATTTTAAGCTATAGTAAATTAATTATATTGATACATACTTTATTAATAAAAACGTTTGACTATCATGTCAACACAAAGCGAATTATAAACGACCGATACATTTTTCTTTTATAGAGACTATTTACGAACCAGTCGTAAGTAGTCTGTTAAATAGGTGTATGGATTAGGTCGCCGACTCCTCACTGCTAATGTACCGAGTGTAGTTCTTATCCACATATAGTCAATGTAGAATAAAACGCAAAAAATGACTGACAAACGGTCGTTTTTTTTTTGAATGCCCGTTTTGTTATATATACAAACACACATACATGATGCCTTTACACCCTTTATATTAACAACAGTAGTAGTGAATGTAATTATGATCCGTGTAGGTGAATCTGATTGCCATCTCCGAAAAAGTGTTATTTGTTTTTTTTGTCAAGAGATATCAGAAGCAGCACAGAGCTTAAATCTGCGCTTGAGAAGCGGTAATAGACTTGCACTATCAGTTAGAACGAAAGAAAGAAAGAAAATTAATTAATTTGACAATAAAAAAGAAATTTAATGTTAACAAGTTAATTACAAAATAATTAAATTTTGCCAAATGGGATCTAGTTCAGCATATGCAAGGCTAAGGAAGCCTTGCGCTGGTTTTCAACTAGATCCCTTTGGTGACAACACGGATGCTTATAACAATCCACTTAAAATATGTAAAGTAAATTAAAATTAAAAATATAAACAATTAACAAAAAGAAACAACAAAGAAAATAAGGAATAATTATACAAAAATACTCATTTAAATGTCAAAAAAGATATAAACAAATTGTAGGCATTTAATTAATATAGATAATATACACGATGTAAACAAAGTTGCCAGCCACACGCCAAAGGAGCTGCGGGTGACGAGGCAATAAACATACTTCGGTATCGTAATCATAATATACATAGGACCTAAAACTATACATGGGGTATTTTCGGTGCTTAATACATCTTTGCCTAGCACCTAGCACTTAGGCGACATAGATTTAAGCCTGTTTCCCAGACGGGTAGGCAGAGACTACGGATTTCCATTTGCTACGATCCTGACACACTTCTCTGGCTTCATTCACTTTCATCATATTCCTCATACACGCTCGCCGGTTTAAGGTGCTCTTAATCTAAACATAGGCATGAAACTATATAATACAAAGTATATAAAACGTCTACTAATTGGTGTGCTTTCTGGCAATTTTATTGCTGTGAGGTTATGTAGTATAATATTACAAACATATGCAATATATGACATTTTGAATAGCCTTATTCATAAAAGAATATCTTACTAAGGGCTTTATACCATCGGAAGTTAAAATACCCAGTCTATTATAGTTATTCATAAATTTTCTCTAAACTCTTATTAAATACAGCATCGTTATTTAGAAAGCTAGCATTCTTATGCGTTGTTATTAATAATACTTTTTAGAAATTTTGCTTATAACGACGTTATAACCCTCTTGTAAGTTTTATGAATAAGGCTGTCAGTTTTCATAGTCAAACCGTCTACTGTTAGTAGAAAGAGGTTTTCTAGCACAAACACTCTAACACAACACACAAGGAGTATTCAAATGTCGAATGGACGACTAGGACAGGAGAGCAGACCAAACGTCCCACTAGATGGACAAGCGGCCGTGTCAAAGGGACGACCGAGTGACGCGCTGAATACAAAATGCTGTGACATCGAACGCTCTGGA
This sequence comes from Catocala fraxini, assembly GCA_930367265.1. Lineage (NCBI taxonomy): Eukaryota > Metazoa > Arthropoda > Insecta > Lepidoptera > Erebidae > Catocala > Catocala fraxini. The sequence continues at coordinate 27,277,991 of OV884027.1, read as the reverse complement.
ATTTATAGCAGACGTATTCTGCAGTGAATTTCATGTGACTAAGATGATTTTTAATTACACGTGCTATTTTGGTTTATGCGTCTCCTATTGGACTTTATTGACTGCTTATCAAAGACAGCGTGGAACCATAATGAGAGAAAATATTAACTAAAATAAATTAACTTCCAATTTTTATATTATTATAAAATTTACGAAAATCATCTTGTTTCACTAGCAGCTATACAGCTTACAGATTTGCAAGATGTTTCTTGATTAGAAGGTACTTACTTCTTACGTCTCATTTTCTTCTTCTCTCTTGGCCTTTATTATTCCCAAGTCATTTGGGGTTGGCTTTTCTGGTCTAACCGGATTTGACTAGATATCAGTTACGATACCCTAAGGCTAGACTAGTGTCAGGATATTAGAGGGTACTGACTTTCTCAATAACGACTGCCATAGATGTTCATGGCAGCCGGGACCAACGGCTTAACGTGCTCTCCGAGGCACGGAGCAGGCGATAATTGTCAATCAATACGCACATAATTTCGAAAAGTCATGTAATTTCCGAAAGTCAGAGGTGCGCGACGTGGGTTCGAACCCGAGACCCTCTGCATTGCAGTCTGTTGGTCTCCCCACTGAGCTATCGCTACTCTTCTTTCGTCTCATTTTATGAATGTTTAAATATCGCTTATATTTTTTATAAATAAAATACTTTTCAGAATAGAAATGATTATTACATTGAAATAAAAACAATAAAACATACTAGCTTATTGTTGTTCTGCTCTACCTCTCATCTACTTTTTACCCACAATTGATACCACGTAAAATTATTTACAAAAGATTTTGTATAAACACATATCGCACTCTTAATAAAACAGCGACTTAACTCGAAATTTGAAAGTAAGGCAATTTGAACTCTAATTGTATATGTTAAATTCTAATATTATATTTGTGTTAAATCTTTGCAATAGAGTTCAAAATTGTTTAATCCAAAATACTGAAATAAGTCTCTGTTTTATTAAGGGTGCGATATATATGTATAATAGCCAAAATGTAATAATCAAAGTCTGTTGCGAAGCAGATTTATCACAAGATCAACGATATAGTCTTACGCACGTGTAAAAAGGAGTATAACTTTATAAAAACTTTGATAACAGTTCAAACACTTTTTATAATTTGTCACCCTCGATGGCGTAGTGGTTAGTGTAACCGACTGCCACGCCTGAGGTCGTGGGTTCGATTCCCGCACAAGTCAAACATTTGTGTGCATGAACATGGATGTTTGTCTTGGTCTGGGTGTTTCTATGTATAATATGTAAGTATTTACAACAAAAAAAAGTATATAAGTATGTTTATCCATTGTCTAGTACCCATAGTACAAGCTCTGCTTAGTTTGGGCTAGATGGTGTTGTGTGTATGTGATAGAATATTATATTATAGCCTGTAGCAATGATAACCGTATATGACCAAATGATAACACAAACAGACACGTATTATAAACTAACATTTCTAATTTCATGTGGGGGTAGAAAAGACCATTTAATACAAAAATGAAATTCTAGGATTGTTAATACAATATTAGCTGTGTATCAATACACACATTAGCTGCCTGCTAATATTTACAAATGTTATCCATAGGTACAAACACAGCCTCACACGTAAATCCTACCAAGGGAGGTTAGAGGTCTATCACATCCACATTCAGCTAGCAATGGTTTTAAATTCCACGCACTTAATCAAGATAAGTTGCCGTGTACTAGGCACAGTTCCAAAATCATTGTCGCTACTAATACTTTTATGACAGAAAATTCCAATTACACTGCCGTCACTGCACGATCTATTCAAATCCAAGTGCTCATGCACAGCAGTCACATTTCTCACGCCTGCCCTACCACGTCGACTAATACCCTATATAATATTATTATATCAGCTCTGTATTAAACTGTCCTACTGGTGGGCACGGATCTCTTCTCAGAGTGAGAAGGGTTAGGTCCACTACGTTGGCCCGTGCGCAGACTTCAAATATCATCGAGAACACTATGAAAGCTCTCAGACATACAGGATTCGTCACGATGTTATCCTTCCCCGTTAAAGTAAGCGATAACATCGAAATATCTAAGATGCTCGCCTAGGGATCGAACTCAAGACCTCTGCGTGGCAGTCCAAAGGTCTTCCACTAAGATATCGCTACTTCACCGACACCTTGTGATAATAAAATATCCTTCAGAACCGAGCTAATGTGAATTAAACTACTTTACCTCAAATTCTTATAAGTAACTAGATTTGACAATATAACTCTTGTTTCACCTACTTTTATAGTTAACGCGGTGTTCCTCAGGGACGGAACAATTTCTTCGATTCGGTTAAAATAAGAAGTTTGAGGCAAACCCGCGGAAACAGAGTTGTTTTAGTGGGTAAGTTGCTGTAACGGTTTTTCCACGTCCCCTGAGTAGAGTTAAGGTAAAGTTGTTGAGTAAGCGATGCTATAGCTATACTTTTGTCTAACAAAAATGTGTTTTTATAATGGCAAGGAAGCATAAGGTGTATGGCATGCTTAGCGGATACTTGGCATGTGGTATTGCCGTACTAACATATAATTCTACAAGACCAGTGCCGTCACTAAAAATCCCGAGCTGACAACATACTCTTAGTGAGTTCTGGACGCGGTATATCGCGGTATAATAGTCGTTTATTTGTAGTTATATATCGATTTTAGATCGATCTGAAACACATACTATAGGTACTCAGATCGACTTGCTAAATCGATCATCGAGTCGGATCTATTCATGATATTAAGTAGAAACATTGAAAAAGAAAGCAAATGTTGATCACAAAACATTATGCATCGTATAAACTATCATCAGATGGCCAAGATCTCACGTGATGACAAAAATCATTGTCGATTTTATCGAGCACTGTACGGCTAATGGTTCTTTGCATTATGTCCCTGCGGTGAGTTAGACATTTCAATACATTCTAGAAAAATATGATATTCGATTTGATTTCAAGGCCATAGAATCGATTTCCGGATAGATGAGACAATCCATTTCAGGAAATACAGCTTATACATGTAAGTCGTTAAAAATGCTTATGGCCTCTTTTTACAATCGCCAATATACTTTTTTGTTATTTTTTTAGTATCATTTGTAACAAATTCTAAGTTTTCACTTTGAATATTATATTCACAATTGGTATTCATGCAACCATGCATTTTTTTACCTTTGGGTGCTTGACGTTTCGTCCAGGTTACACCGGCGATGAACACAGTGGTCATGTGGTCATAGTAAGCTTGTCACCGGCTAGCCCGCTAAGTTACAGTCGAAATGTCAAGCACCCAACTATGCCGTTCACTAACTAAAAGAACGTTAAGTGCTACGTTCGTATATGGCTTAAAGTTATAGCGGTCTGGACGGTAAAACTGTAAACAATACGTATATTCGCCTTATTTCCCTTGGCAAATTATAAAGTTACGAGCCCGTACGCCCCTCAAGATTCGCCCCCTAGCAGGTATTTGTAAGGTTTCTTCTTAAAATCCACCCAAAAATAGGAGCGCCGCGAAGCAGGGCTCCGTCTTTCTATGAAAGGGGCGAAAGTCAAGGGGCGTACGGGCTCGTATTATATATATATAGTATTATATTGTATCGCTTGTAGTATAAGATCGTCCTAACAATTCGCTAACTTAGTTGTTCTTTTACGATACTCGTACGTAATGGTGAAGTTGGATGAAAATGTCGCCACTTCTCTAAGGTGGTAATGACCCGTCTTCCAAGAAGATGTCCTTGGTTCGAATTATAAAGGGTAGAACATTGACAAGTGTTTAGCGAATATTTTCTATTTTATACTAAAACGGCGGCATATCTATAGGACTTGCGATTGAGTGATCGTGGGTTCAAATTGCACACGTTAACCTGCTTATAACACTCCTAGCATTCCAGCTTAGCTGACTGGGTTAAAAATAATACAAACGGACAGACAGGTATATTTGTGAATTTACCTGTATGTCCGTCAGTATTATATAGTAGGAATTTTCTCCAGGAAAAATTTCATATTGTTTTTTATTTATTATCTGCAATTTTCATTTTTCTGACTGTGAATCATAACATAATGCATAAACCACACATGTTGTATAATTAAGCCTGTATCAGCTACAATCACAATAAATAATTGTCTAGAATACTGATCAAAACGATATACGAGTATAGGTAGAAAGCTTATGTTTGTTACATCAAAATAACGTTCACAATAACTACAAACTGAATAATCTATTCGGCCAGATCTCTGGTGAGAGCTAACAAGTAACTTAATACATCCTCTGAATACAGCATACATACATATAGTTCGTAGACCAACCGCTACCCATTCTTCACGGTTCGTGTCAGTTTACAAGAACATTTGCCATTGCAAAGGTGAAATATCGTGCGGATTAGTATGAAGAACAATCAAATTACTTACATACACACATATAGCCTTACATCTATATTTCCAAAGGGCTAGGGAAATCCATATTCCACCAATTTTATTTTAATTGCCACGTGGCGAGTGAGCTTTTTATTGGGCACAATTATTCGTGCTGCACACTGAGAAATTCTTGACAGAAAAGCCAACAACACTTCTGCCTGATCCAGTAGTAAATGTGATTACTGTACATGCATAGTAATCTATTCTCTAGTCTTCCACCGCTTTTCGTGGACTGCCAGACGACTGGCAGATAACATAACATGTTCTATTAAAAGGGTAGCTTCCATTCTAGAACTGTACCAGAATCGAAACAGTGACTTCATAATTCCCTTTTTCTTAAATTTTCTTTTTTGTATCTGCAGATCCGTCCAACACATCAATCAAACAAACATCATCACTAAAGCCTAATTCACATTAAGATAGTCTTGTGCTTTCTTTATTTTTGACGTCAGGTATGACAAGGATATCACGATTCTAACTTCAAGAACCTATCCTCATATAAATGGCCATGAATAACAAATCTTCATTGCCTTTAAAAATGCATTCGAAACTTGTTTCCACTGAAATCAACACCCATAAATCGAATACGAGTGGATGGGAATCGAATATATCTATCCTAATCGATTTCGATATCGCATGTTTTCGTATCATTGATCATAGATAAAAGTAATGTTGCCATAAAATTGTTCATATCGCTCCCGGTTAGCTGTTAAAATTGAAATAACTTGGAGCGTAAAAATATTACAGATATGCCTCAGCCTACAATGAAATATAAATAGGCATACTTTTAAATCATATATGTGCTCTCACTGTACTTAGTTCGCATGAAAAAGTGTCAACGCTAAGAGGAGTGAGCTCACAGATTTAATTTACGTGATAGAAAATTATAGAGCACAGTTTGCAATATGAGTGAGCGTGATAATACTAAGTATATCTATAATTACTAGCGGTCGCCAAATGGTCAAAATTCGACCTAATTGATTTAAATTTTAAGTTTGATTGTTATTAAGGGTTTGTTGTCTATAACTATACCCTTATAATCACATTTAATTTAGTCACCTACTCCACATACATAATATGTAATCATAGTTACGAAGAATTCTACGACATCATCCGAACAATGCCGAAATACTACGAACGCGATGCTTGTGTCAAATGCATGGTAGTGTGCGTGTAGTGTTACCACTCTTTCTCCATATAAACTGTGCCAAATTTTATACTCCTCCGTCCGCGCAATTTTCGCAAAATGGGATAGGTACAAAGTTTTTGCGTCACGTATTAATATTTAGTTTCAGTTCATGTTGGTATTGTGTGTCTGATGACAGCTTAACGTATAAAAATGTGACCATATTTAAACGCTCTATGATTTAAATGTTTAATACACACATATTCTCACGCATTATCCCGGCTGTACATGATACCTCGGTTTCGATTGCCGGTTCGAAGAAGGCGTTAGTAGATTTTTCTGTCAAGAAATTCTTAAAAGGCGACATGTAGTCTGTAACTATGCTCTTATCATATTGTGGGAACTAAAACTTTACGCCTCTGCTTACCTCTTCTGTGATATAGGCGTGAGACAATATGTATGTCTTTTCATAAATTAAATAGGAAAGCACCCTCATCGTCTCAGCTAAAAGACGTCCACCGCTAGCCATAGGCTTCCCCCAAGGTTTTCCACACAGATTGCAAGCACCCTAATTGATGAAAATGACATTTGCTGAATAGGAGCCTCTGTCAATCAAATCATTTTCATACACATTAATATTGACGCTGGCTTTGATATTGTTTAGTAAACTAGAAATCTTAGGCAATGGTGAATAAAAATTCTCACGCAGACAAGCGTTTACTTTTGGCTGAACTCTATCCCGTCTTATAATAATCCTAATTATCATAAGACCATTTGCCAAGCAGATTTTGGTCGTGCTTACCCGAGAAATGACTGGAGCTCACCCCAGGATGCTAGGATTATTGTATTCTATTATAAAAAAGACAACTCTCGCACTAGTAATAATTCCTGTATCGTGGCAGACCAACAAGCATTCAAACAACGAACACATAGGTCACCCGCCCGGACTTGGAATAAGCATTTCTAAATCACACAATTTTTTGTACCGTATAAGATTCAAAACCACATCACTTGGTGTAGTGGCAAAGGCAAGGCGCCCACTTAAGCTACTATGCCTTCCGTGCAGAATTATCTGAAGGTCAGTATGTCAGGAGTTAACATAATATTCTTGGATTTTATATAGGCTACCATTGTTCAAGGACCGTGACCTTCTTAGAAAATAACCTTAAATACGCCAATGGTAAGAAATTAAACCGATATCTTACTAACCAGAAATCGAACCTCGATCCGTGGTCACTGGACCAACGCATTCTTCTAGTTACATTCGCTTCATTTGTAAGAATCGAATAGGAATGTCTAAAGCTCAATTCGATTCGTGTCGAGACACGAGAAAGAAAAATGTTACTTACGCTGTGTGCAGAAATGCAGTGTACCAGACGTAAATTCTCTCGAATGAAATGGAGCGTCTGTTAAGACACTCTATTTTTTTGAGATATCATAATCATGTTTACGTGAAGCAAAAACTTTGTACCCCTTTTTACGAAAATTGCGCGGACGGAAGGAGTATGAAATTTGGCACAGTTAAAGTATATATGGAGAAGGAGGGGCGAATCCTAATATTTTTATAAATATGCATTAGAAACACATTAAATTAATAAAAAAACACTACACGCACAAAACCATGCATTTGACACACGCAGTCGAATCGTGTTCGTAGTATTTCGACATTGTTCGTCTGACGTCGTACAATTCTTAGTAACTATGGTTACCTATACCTTATTTATATGTAATAGAGAAAAACAGAAAACAATGTAGCAAGCTTAGGAATTTTGGTCGAATTTTGACCACTAGGCGACCGCTAGTCAATATAAATAGATGATATTACACATGCTTATATTGTCACACTCGATATCCTGGTGTATCATTGTAGTGGCAGTAGTGAATTCCTTTGGATTTTGAAACTTATCTCTTTGAGTTGGTTGGGTAACATGAATTGGCTTGAAACTCGTAAAAATAAAGGACGAGGTAGCGCAGTGATCATTAAAAATTGTCACTTAGTCAGCGGACTAAGTACAACAATGTCAAGTACGAAAAATTGTAAGTCACTAATAGTTGTTGCCAATCGCCCTCCGGCCAGATGGACCGATGACCTGAAAAAGGTTGCTGGAGCTGACTGGATGGCGAAAACGAGAGATCGGGCCTTGTGGCGCATCCTGGGGGAGGCTTACGTCCAGCAGTGGACTGTAATAGGCTGAAATGATGATGATGATGATGATGATGAATCGAGCTATGCGTTATTAAAAGTCTGTTAAGCTCCACACGACAAAGAAATTATTGGTATAATAATAGGGTGTCGCTTTTTTTAAACAAGGACAATATTATATGAAGATACATGTGGCAGAAAATTGATAGCCATTATTTTACTCAATTATACAACAAATAACATAAATATATGAATAATATGTACGGACACCAAAAACATCCAGACTTGGAACAAGTACTTGTTGAGCATACAGTTCTTAGTCCCATGTGGGGATTAAACCCACAACACTCGGAGTAGTGTCAGTGGTCTCTTCAATTACTTCACGTGCGCTTTTTTATAAGCCAGTTTAACCTGCAAGTTTGGTTTAACCTGGTGTCAAGTTGGCAATTTTAGGACGTTTTGTCCTGGAATACTCCATAGTATAATAATAAACAAACAAAAATATTTCTAGTTTGTTGTTAAAAATTATATTTAAAAAATCTTAATAACAATTTATTTTTTGATTCAATTAAAGATTATTAAATCATACATCTGGAGCATTGCACACATTTGTGTGCATGAATATGGATGTTTGTCTTGGTCTGGGTGTTTCTATGTATAATATGTATGTATTTACAAAAAATAATAATTATATATGTATGTTTATCCATTGTCTAGTACGCATTGTACAAGCTCTGCTTAGTTTGGGCTAAATGGTGTTGCGTGTATGTGATAGAATATTATTGTTATTATTATATATGGTTATATTTTAGGTTCGTATAATATAGCAGCGATAGCTCAGTGGGGAGACCAACAGACTGCAATGCAGAGGGTCTCGGTTTCGAACCCACGTCGCGCACCTCTGACTTTCAGAAGTTATGTGCGTATTGATTAACAATTATCGCCTGCTCCGTGCCTCGGAGAGCACGTTAAGCCGTCGGTCCCGGCTGCCATGAACATCAATGGCAGTTGTTATTGGGAAAGTCAGTACCCTCTAATATCCTGACACTGGTCTAGCCTTAAGGTATCGTTAGCCTTCGGGTTGCGGAGGTCAGGTGGCAGCCGCTCCGTGTAAAAACTGATATCCAGTCAAATCCGGTTAGACCAGAAAAGCCGACCCCAAGTGACTTGGGAATAATAAAGGCTAAGAGAGAAGAAGATATTTTAGGTTCGTAAATTATGCATCGGGACCCAAAAAAGAATAACTTGCCACTGCTGTATAACGTGTTACTAAAAGTTATGGTCACAATAAAAACATATAGGTTAGAAACCATGAATTAATAAACGTAAGTCGTAAACCTGGCCAGGTAAAACAGACCGAAAGTAAAAAACACCTAGTATAGACTAGATATAAAAAGCAAAAGAACGGGTATTGTGGGACAAATATAAAGAGACCTATGTCTAGAAGTATCAAACATATTAATTGACCATTCCTTGAAGGCATCGTACTTCTAACAAAAAAATAAAAGAAATCTTTCCTTTGCCATGTCAACAAGCGAGCAATCATTCCTCATACAAGAATGACGCGTAGCCGGAGGGTACCTACAGACATCGTCGACCGCATCGCTTAACATCGGTTGAGGTAGCGGTCAAATACGCTCACCGCAACGACATTTCGCTATGTTTTCGCTTCACACCTCTGTCTGTCTATCTAATAAGGCATTCCTGGCATACAGGTGTGTTGTGAGGTATGTACGATATAATTAAACAAAATTGCTCGAAATCATTCAGACTGTTTGTGACCACGGCCAGTGCAACCTGGTACACTGGTAACCTGGCCGAAACGTCAAGTATTTTGTAAAGTTTTGTTAATACTGAGCATGATCGCGTAAATACCTGTTCTTCGTTATAAAATTTGCTCGTAGCTATCAATCAATCTTAACATTTTTTATTGTTACAAAAATGTTTCAATATTTAAAACATTATTATCTTCATTCATTTACTTTTTTATTATTGAAAAAACATCTCTTTGTCTAGGAATAAATCCTGTGTCGCGAGGAACTTTACTAACATTCAACAGACACTATGAACACCCATATTTGGAACAACTCTATGTGGATCACACAATTCTTGTCCTGTGTCACTTGTGTGGGGATTGAACCCACAACACTCGGCGCAGGGTCAGTGGCAGGACAAACACTTAAGCCACTACGCCATCACGTCACGCGTTCAGTCATGTTGAACGTCCCTGACTTTGAAATTGCTTGTACGATTTGCCCGAAAGTATAATAACATAGGCTACACCAAGAGTATAATCTATACAACGCCATGCTACGATCCAATAAAACAGTAAACATAAACATTATTTACCTCTGATACAAGGACACAGCTAACTAAATAATATAGCAAATAATTAAATTGGATAAAATATTAAAGGGTGGAAGAAACAATGGATGACAACTGGCCAAAAAATAATTTACCGCAAAACTGAATGAGACAGCCCAAAAAGGTAAGACCTCGACGAACTTTCACCACTTAAACCACTACGCCATCGTCCACATCAGAGACATTATGAAGGCCTGGTGGGGAATACAATGAATGCGAATGAAACAAGAGTAGTAGTACGCATGATTAAATATTAAAAAGCCAGTTCCAACACTCAATTAAAATAATATATTGTACTATCAATATTGAACAAACAATTTTCTTTTTAAGCGTTATTTCATTGACACGTTACATGACTGCAATAGTCGAATATTGAGATGGGGCCTGTCTATTGAATATCAAACGTCCAAAAGACCGACAGGTTAACTACCCACAAGAAAGGGTATATATATTTACGCTTCTTTCCCCAAACAATTGTACATTGGGTGGAATATTTGAAAATTGCTTGCGTTAACCCCCCTCCCGTCCGATAGTTGGACATTTAGACAGATCCCTGATTGGGTTCTCTGTATATTCTGCTTTGTACGAACGGACAAAAGCGGTGCGAAGAAAACTAGAGCTGCCAGGTATGGGCGTGAAGCGTTTGAATGGAAATTGTGTTTCCATTCTATCGTGAGTCGAACACTAATTTCAATGGTTCGTGCTTACATTGAGAAGCGTTTGATAGGCGTAAGATACGGCTACTTATACAACCGTATTTTTGTGGAATATGTTCGTCGTTAACAGAAAATATTTTGTCTGTTTATGACCTTAGCGTGTTCTTATGGTCGCTTGCAATACTCGGGCTTTATCGACCTATTAAAAGGCATTAAAGACGTGATGTAAGAAATATCATGCTCAAAGGTTTGTGCACTTCTTCTAACTGAGCAAAACGCAATAACAGTGTTACTATTTTTGCACAGCTTTTTTTTAAGGGATAGGAGGCAAACGAACCGACGAGTCGCCTGATGGTAAGCGATTACCGCCGTCCATGGACACCTGCAACACTAGAAGAGTCACAAGTACGTTACCAGCCTTTTAAAAAGGAGTACGCTTAAAGGTTTGAAGATCATATTGGTCCGAAAATATAGTTAATAATTAATTCCACAGTTTTGTTGTGCGAAGCAGAAAATTTCTGGAAAATGCAAGGTTGTGGAACATCTAAATGATGGGGATGAAAATGCTGTCGCGTAGGACGATGGCGAAAAGAGGGGGCAGGGATCAATCCGAATAATTCCTTGGAGCACTCCCAGGCTTTATCGGGCGAGCCGGCTTATTTGTACTGTCACCAAAGGTAAGCACCTCCACTCGAAAGTATAGTGCTGTTTAAACCTAGTCATCATTTAACCCATCATATTTTCAGATCTTATCATTACGAAGTTTAGTCCCCGATAATGACTACGTCTAAAAAGCACAATACACAAGCAAACAACGTTGAAACAAGACACAAAGAGTACCTACCCATCAAGTAACACTGGCAAGTCGGAGCAAAGTGACCACTCAAACTACGGCGACATTCGTGTAGTCTAATAATTTAAAATCATTTAATATTCTTCAGGATTATGATCCGTAATAGTTACAAATAAATTTTTCTATTTTACTACACTAGCTTTTGCGCGCGGCTTCACCCGCGTGGTACCTATGTACATCAACAAAAAGTAACCTATGTCCTTTTCCAGGTTTTTAAACTATCTTTGTATCAAATTTCATCCAAATCGGTTGAGTGGTTCAGCCATAAAAAGGTAACAGACAGACAGACAAGAGTTACTTTCGAATTTATAATATTAGTAAGGATTTAAAAGAAAAACGTCATGGTTTTGTTTTAATGTGTCACTACACATTACCATTGTTCTAGATTACAAATCACTACACTACCTCTTGCCATTTCTTTGTCCCAAATGGAGCAACTTTTCCCAAATCACTTATAAGTCCCCACTTCAAGAATGTCTTTACCAGAAACAATACAGTTAAACCATACATCACTATGGACCGTAACATTAAAGAAATGAAACTCGTTCATTAAAGGATAATGGAGAGGCCCTTAATTATTAATTAATTATCGGAACACGTCGGGAACAGAACACGGACAAAGGGCCAAGTTCCCATTTGTGATGAGTGTTCATTGTTGGTAGTGAAAAGATTTCTGAACGAAAGCGGGCAATGGTTAATAGTGGCCGATAATTGAACTATTTGAGTGGTATCGATTAGTGTGATCGATTAGGAATTGTTTCACCGCACTATTGGAACAATAGTGCTAAATAGGAATTGTGGGAACGATCGGTTTTCAAACTGAATGCTTACTTATATTGATGTAGAAGCTTTAATAGATATGACTTTTTTAATTAGGTGTAGTAAAGCTACTAAAGCTTGGTTGACGGTTATATATTGTAATGCGTGCTTATTTAGCTTATGGCCTGTTTTCATGCTAAATACATATTATTAAAACTGGTACGGCGATTTTGCTGTCAAGATGTTAATACATATAGTTGGCTACGTATATTAATACTTATATAGAAATACTACTTACTGCTTTGTTTATTTTACGCAATAATTAATTTTATTAAAAATAACTGAACGGTCGCTACCCAAGACAACAGGAATCCCACACAGGGCGATTGTCTCGTATGATATTTGAAGCCGTAGCATTGTGGATTATACTAATTATTGTATGTACGATCTACAAATGTAGTGCAGGTGTTTGCTTTGTGTCCATTAATTGAATGTTTGTATAGTTCACCGCGATTGCACATAGGCGTTTATCTAATAGTACGGGATTTATTTATAATAGAAAATTTTAATCTATTATATTTCAACAACCAAACGGTTAATGCATTGGACTTGTGATCATGAGGTCGTAAGGTCAAGGTCAATCCATTGCACAGCTAAACCCGTTCCTAAACACAATCATTAAGCTTAGCTGAATAACAGTATTTTGTAAGCAACGCTTACAACACTAGTCTTTAAAATAATTACCTAAAACATTAGTTTTTTTGTGCCCGACGTGTTTTCTTTTTGTGGCAGACGTGTTCATATAATATGATAATAAAAAATCTAGTCACATTACACGAAAAGAAAGATGCTTTAAACTAATTTCTGTAATCTCAAACTTTGCCCGCTCTTTGAACCCACAGATAAAAAAGCTCGCATATCACAAACAGTCCCTATAATAACTCCACCCTTGTCACAACATAAAAGTAAAGATTAGTTGTCTACGGTACACCTGTCTCGTCATGTAGGCACCGTGGGTTTGACAGCATTTTATTGGAACCCTGATTTCCTATTCAATAAGTTTTGGGTTCACATTACGATGTGAGCTGGACCGTGAAATGTTTTGGCTGAGTATAGGGCTGGCGAACGTCTTAAAATTGTGACTTTTTAATAAAAAATATACTGACTGGCTAACTGTCTAGCAACGGCAATAAATGCAACTGCTTTGCATGAGGTATCTAGTCGATTTTCGAGTCGGAAAGTGATATAGAGTTTTTTGCTATGCAATTCTCAGTAAGTAGCAGGACGCAGCCTGGAACTGTGCTTGATAGACAGTAATAATTAGCTAATGAAATATAGATGTAATACAGCTCAGCTTATCCCTTTAGATATACAGGCGTGAGATTATGTAGTTAGTTAGTTAGTTATTTGGACGTGTGTTATCCGCACTTAGCCCAACAATTAGGCCATTGTGCGTAAGTAGCCGACGCGAAGTATTGTTCGGTTACTCATACCACCTCAACTCCGTCCAGAATGATAATAGGGGACCGATGTTGCGCAGTACCTCTTTCATCGTTTCTGGACTGTTTAGGAGTGTCGCCCGTTGGTTGCTCACGCTTTTACAATGTAGGAGCACGTGAGCCGATGTCTCCTCCAGGTTTCCATGCAGCCTCTACATAAAGGACTGTCAGTGATGCTGTGAGATTATGTATATATGTATTTTCGAGAATAAATCCTGATTCCAACGTTTGTTACAAAAGAGGTTTACTAATTGACTGCCTCCTTACAGCAGCTGTTTAAATTTAGAACATTAATGGCTTACTAGATTAACAGAAAAACTGCTGCGGGCTCCAAAATCGTCCAACGACACAGTGTTAACGCCTATTCGTCTGACGACCCAGTTTGCAGTCGAAATTGATCATGTTCAAGGCCGAAATCGTCTGCTGAAGACAGCACGACCAAGTGTAAATAAGCCAACATTTTGCCTTTATTCTTTCAGCCGGTTGTGAGGTATTCATCTCGGGTTGATCGGTTTTACTGACACAGATTGTTTTGTTCGAAAATTTCCTAATAATAGCTTAAAGAAGCTCAGTATTCCTGTATATTCCCAGACTTTACATGGAAACTTGCCGAATATACCACAATAGGCTCGCCTTCTATTACTCGAGACCTCTAAACATACACACTAGTTATATACACTTAAGTCTACACATTAGTAATATAGACTACATAGCAAGAAACCTTTAAAAAAATATTTATGTAGTATCATTTAGAGCGGCAACCCTACCTGGATATAATAGTGTGTGGGCATATGACTAACTGTGTTATCTGTGACGGCTTATTTATTTCAACTTTTGTAATGCGTTTTATCTGTTAATACCATTGAGCACAGAGATGTCATGCGATTGCCCTCTACCTACAGAGCTTTTATACAACTTTGGATGTACATCAAAGATTTTTATGTACATTGGCGGGTGCCTATTTTATTGCTAGCTGTAGAATATTAAGTAAGCTCATAGTTTAAGAAACATAAAATTTTTTTAATACAGTATTTCTCGTAAGGGAAATGATAAGTGTATCGCACCCACATTTCGCTAGTTATAATTTTAGGTACCGCATACGAGGGAGCTTGTCTATTGCCACCTACTGGGTTTAATTTTAGCCTCCTACGCGCCTGTGCTAGGTAATGGGAATTTGTGGCAGAATATTGTTAGTAGATACTGGTCCAGCAATCATGCACAGTAGTCGCAATTTATTTTCTGGCTTGTCAACACATTCGCGTAAATATAAGACAAATTTAATATTGTCTTTCATTTACACGAATTATTAACGCGAATGTTATTGATTGAAATCAGACTTCATCGGGCTTTTATTGATTATATTTTAATAGTTTAATAAAAGTTGTGTAACAGTTTTAAAATGATGTAATAAAAGTAGTAAATAAACAACGCGATAAAATCATCATCAATGCTACTTTTAAATATAATATCATTGGCTTGCATACTTTTTGCTTATGATATTTAATTTTTTTACATTACGTCAATATTTGACATTAATATACACTTTGGTAATCTTAGAAGTAAACAGCACAACAATGTTTTGAGTGTAGTGTTAATTTAATTATGGCGTAAAAATGGCCGATCTTACCGACCACAGTATATTTAAATTTAAACAACAGTAGCCATATCTCGTGTTACACGTGAACATTCCTGTACCTTTAGTGTGAATAAATAAACTAACTAAAAACAAGCACTGTCCAAGATCAAACAATTCTATAACCTAAAAATTAAAGTTACAACAACGAATGTCAATGTTGATATTAATATCGGATAATAAACCACAATTTTATGAGTAAACATCCGTCTAAACAATTTAATAATCTAGCCTTAACAACTGTTTATGAAATGGCAAATGCAAACTTAAAACACAAAACAAAATAACTTACAAAAAATCGACATGAAAATGTAAATGCAGTCTTAGTGCGACGAAAAGCTTTCAGAACGGCCGTTAATCATGAATTTTAACATAATTGATATAACACTATTGCTTTTTACTATTTTCATTTCTTTTTTGGGCAGCTGGATAAATTATTACGAGAGACAAGCGCCTGCACTTGTCAAAAAATCTGTGTTTTACTGCAACCCTGCTTACCACGACTCGGAGGCGAGTGTCCTTAATTATATTGAGATACCTAAATCGTACTTCAAACATTTTTATACGTATGCCTACATCTTGAGTTGGACTTCTTTAGTTTATATGAATTTGGCGTACTTCTTTAACCTAAATGTTAGTAGTTCTCTGCGTTCTTTTTTTGCTGTGGTCATGAAGAATCAAAGACCAGGTAAGTCCAGTTCCAATCAAGTCATACCTATTCAACAGTGAAAAATGTTTTTGGTTTCTCTAAATCAATTTGAGGCATGGTAAAGAGACCTTGTACCGATTAAGGAAGTGCATTCACCGTTCGCAGTCAAATAACCATATATTCCTGTCAACAGCTTCTTTGCCTTTGCGTTGGTGGTGTCAGTAGGCGAACCAGAAGCATTTACTCCTTTTTTGTAGAGTTAACTACATGGAAAAGATAGCCGAGGTGTTTTTGAGGCTAAGACTCAGGCAGGCCGTATGTTCAATCGCCACGATACGTATGTACAAACTTTCTTTCTCTTTTCCAGTATCAGTTACAGCAGCCATAGCATCAATGATTATGCTAACTATACAATGTTCGAGGCGCCTTCACGAGACGTTATTTCTGCAAGTGTTTGCTAAAGCCACCAGAATGAATATATTCCATTTTGCATTGGCGATCGCACATTATACCATCTGTATACTGGCTGTTCTTGGAGCTAGTCCTCTATTTTGTGGTAAGTAGGAAAACATTCATCTTTTGAAACATTTGTGCTCTAATATTTACGATCTCTTTTGATATAAATGATTTGTCATTCAGAAAAATACATTTTTCTTGATCAAATTAAACGCCAGAATGCACAAGATTCTACTACTGTGTGACGGTGTTAGAAGGGGAACTGATCATCAATCGTATAGTATAGTATAGTAAAGCTAGGGAAATTGGATGAATTACAATGCGTAGTTGAGTCCTTTCATAATAGGATCCATATAATCATTCTCTCAGAGACATGGATTAAATCAGATGAGGAAGCTATAAGTCTTCAGGTTCCCGGTTATATTCACTACTTTAACTACAGGCGTAACATGAGAGGTGGTGGAGTGTCAATATTCATTTGCAATAGCCTAAAACACCATGTCACAGAAAATCATTCTGAGGGTGACGATCACTACCTTTGCATGCATCTCGACCACCATTGTCTTGATATCGGCGCAGTATATCGGAATCCAAACGCTTAAAATTTTTTAAACGTTTATTCCAAGCAATTGCATGAAAGAAGCAGAGGTGTTGTATTTGGAGACTTCAACATTAACTTACTGAGCCAACGACTGGCAACTAATAACAACAAAGATATGCTACAGAAGAATGGCTACAATATAATGAATAAAATAGACGGAAAATATTGTACACGTGAAACAGTTTCAACAAAATCAATAATAGACTATGTTTGCTCAAACCTGGAAAGACATAGATACAATTTTACCATAATTGAAATCCCGATGTCTGACCACAAGCAAATATATTTTTAAATACAAAAATACCAGCCTGAACCACCGCGACGAATTAGATATGAAGCTATTAACTACGAACAATTATTTAAAACTATGGAAAGCTGCACAGATATTAGTAATAAATTATATCAACTATTTGAAGAGAAACTGAAGCGAGAAGTCGGCATTAGTAGACTCACAAAGACTAAAATTTTTAACCCACCCCGCCAAGACTGGATCAACAGGAAAATTATAGATAGAATAAATAGTCGAAATATAATATGGAACAAATTTAAGAATAACCCAGAAGACAAATTATTAGAAAAAGCATTCACCAAGGAAAGAAACGAAGTATCAAGAACCATTCATAAAACTAAAACTACATATTATTTAAAAGCATTCAACGACTGCAAGAGTAAACCCAAAAAGATGTGGAAACTGATAAATAACCTTTATAACAACAAAGTAAGAGACCCGTCATTCCCAAATAAACTTTTAACACCCAATGGTTACAAACGGATCAAAATGCTATCTGTGAACATTTAAATGATTTTCTCTAACGTTGGCTTGATTTTAGATAGTCAAATACCAGCACATTTTCATAATAACTTAACAAATACAAAAGGAGCAAACACTGCCGGGCACAACAAAAGAAATTGCTAAGTTAATAGATAGTTTAAGCACAAATACTAGTTCCGGGTTAGATGGGGTTAACAGCAAATTAATAAAATGCGTGAAACACATCGTCCTTCATAAACTTACTAATTGCATAAATAATAATATAGAAAATGGCACTTTCCCTGATAGTTTAAAAATGGCTAAAGTTACACCTATATTTAAATCTGGGACCAAGTCGGAACCTGGTCGGAACCTTGTGCCCTGTGGTATACCTCAGGGTTCGATTTTGTGGCCTCTCTTGTTTCTTATATATGTAAATAATATAAAAGAACTCGGGCTTACGGCAGATATAACATTATAACACTGCTCTATTTTACTTTGGCTATTCTATAGATTCTGTCATTATAGACGCACAAAATGATTTAGATCTTCTAAATATCTGGTTTCAGTGTAATGGGCTAACTATTAAATATTAATATATCAAAAACAAACTATATAATATTTACAGCAAAGAACAAGAAAATATCACATTACACACCGTTGAAGATAAATAACCAAATTTTAAATAAAGTTGATAAAGAGAAATATCTTGGACTAATCTTAGACTTCACCTTACATGGAAACTATTTCTAAAATAAAACCTAAATTAACTTCACTTTCTGGAGTCCTACGGGGTATGGTTACATGTTTACCGCACCGAATTCGATATAATATACATATATAACCCTCTTATAAAACCGCATTTAGAATATTTGGCTGAAATTTGGGGCGCCGCTGCAAAAACAAATCTAGAATCACAACAAAGTTCCGAAAATAAATAAATTAAAACATTGTTTAAATATAAATTCCTCACACCAACAAATATATTATATAAAGAAACAAAATCATTAAATATAATTCAAACATATATACATAAAACTTGTTTAGTAATAAAGAAAATACCAAATAAAGATATACATACTCAAATAACATTTACAAAGAAAAAACAAATACAAAAAAAATTTGACTTAGACGTGCAAACGACCCTTGTCTCTTTCACCCAAGAACTAATTATGGAAAAATAAATTTAAAGTACGAACGTGCTAAATTGTATAACCAATTACCGAAGAATATCAAAGAAGCAAAATCAATGCCTACCTTTATAAAACATTTAAAATACTATTTAACATCTAATCTGAGCGCACCTTAGATCGCTATTTCACATGTCGCTTCTAACTATCTGTGTAATGTGTGCGTCCAAACATTGTTTGCTCCTTATTTATGTAAGTTTTTTTACTAGTGGGTACTAGTAAAAAAACTAGTAATATGTTGAGTGAAGTGCTTCGATATCTAAGTACATCTAGGATAAGATTATAATTTGTTTGTGTTTAATCTATCTCATGTAAGTGAATTATTGTAAATTCTTATGAGAAATAAAGGTATCTCAAACCTTAATCTTGATAACTGACTAAAGATAGAACAATAATAAAAATAAATTATCTGCTATTTCTCTTTTTTATCGATTTCACTTGCTAGAGAATAATTATTTTCATACTTGCCAATACTGTACCTACTGGCTACGTCAATGTTCTTCTTATAAACCCCATGGCCCGGGTGACTTTACAAACATAACATTAATGGAAACAGTAGAAATTAACGTACGCACCAGACTCAGAACATTTATTTGTGAATCGCTCATCAATATTTAATACTGTTTGCCCGCTACGCCATCCGTGCAGTTGATTTTATAATTATTGAGATACACCTAAGCAAAGTACCTCAAATATTTCCTTGTGGTACACCGAAATCTTTTCCTTACTTTGTATTTACGTCTTTCTTGATTCTGAACATTTTCTTTATACGTTGCCTTTACATATATTCAGACAGACAGACAGACGCCTCTTAGGAAGAG
The DNA here is from genome assembly GCA_930367265.1 of Catocala fraxini. Classification (NCBI taxonomy): domain Eukaryota; kingdom Metazoa; phylum Arthropoda; class Insecta; order Lepidoptera; family Erebidae; genus Catocala; species Catocala fraxini. Next base: position 27,258,053 of record OV884027.1, on the reverse strand, counting down.
GCTACGAATTTCCACTTGCTACGATCCTGGCATGCGGCTTATGATTCATTTACCTACACTCAGCATATTGTTAAAGCTCTTCTATTTGAGTTAAGTGACCTTTCTTCAGAAAGCCATTGATCTGGTCAGAGAACGTTCACTTAGGCCTTATTTGTGACGATATGATTTTTATTTGCAGGTAGTCCAGACAGAAAAGACTTAGTATGGTGCGACGTAAATACATTATTAGCTATCGTACCATGTACTGTTATATTCGCCTGGGCGTCATACGAACAGCATCAATCCAATTTAATACTTGCGAGACTTCGCAGTGACTTAGATTCCAGTATTGTTATAAGGGAGGAGTACGGTATGCCTCGAGGTAGGCTCTTTGATATCGTCTCGAGCCCTCACAGGCTGACTGAGATAATTATCTACGCGGCTTTAGCGCTGATGATGCAGACGAGGACGTTCTTTCTTATATTTATATGGGTATTGAGTAATCAGGTTAGTTTTTATTATTCTTAAGTTATTCTCGAATTATACGCATTCAGTATTTCTACACGATATAATTTCTGTTCCTTGTGCTTTTAACAAAAAGCAAAACTAGTATACTGGGTGTAAGAGATGGCGTACCAAAAACTTTAGCAAGACGCCTTTCTATAGGAACGTTCGGCTAAGTGGTGTACCAGTTTTGATTTAGTTTCCTAATCATCGAAAATTACAACAAGGTTCATATTAAAAAGATATCACTGAAAGAAATGCATAATAATGACGTAAACCTAATTGATAAGTATTCAAACGTCATAGGTTACTTATAAGTGCATGGCATTTTAACCTTTATTATAAATGAATAACACATTAATTTCTACAAAGAAAATTTAAATGTTTATATACTAAAGTAATAAAAACGATTTACATAGACAACCAAATTCTATTTGATAAATAAAACTCACAATTGACACCTTGTCAAATATATTTTAGTAATTTCTATTATTTTCCTCAGAAAATCGATATATTTTCCGTGTTATTTTGTACTCAACCGCATAAAAATATAATCTTCAATGCCTGCCAACTTGACCATTGCTGAAAGGGCACAAATAATTTCCCAATTTAATGACTGATCCAGTATTAGTGCGATATCGAGGAATTTAAATATATCGAGACGTAGTGTCCGATTTTGGGTTCGTTGTGAAGGAAAAGAAGAAAGTTTGTTAGATCACAAAAGAAGTGGTCGCCGGCCTACTCTCTCATAATATGAGAGAGGAATATGAAATCAATGGTTTTAAACCGACAAATCATTTTGCGGAGATGTTTGATGTGAGTACCCAAACAATAAGGAATCATCTACATTACATGGGGTTGCACCACAGGCATTACGCCAAGAAAATATATTTGACGGATGCTCACAGACTTGCTCGTCTGAACTTCGCCAGATAGCACTTAAAGTTTGATTGATCTAATACAGTGTTTTGTGACGGGAAAAAGGATAAATCAAGTCAGCATGGACGTCTCCACCTTTGGCGATATAATTCAACACGGTATAGAGATGATCATGTAATCCCAAATAGAGAATCAGGTTGAATTTCCGTAAATATTTGAGGCTGGATGAGTGCAGATGGTGTAGGAGAATAATAATTGTGCTCTCTACCTCCTCGAGCGACGACTGTAATTTATATCGACGTGCTTCAAAATGCAATGCTATCGACAGTCCGTAATGTATACCCGGAGAACGAAGTGCCACAATTTGATTTTATTCAAAATAAATGTTCAGTTCATAATGCGAGGATCGTAAGAGCCTGGTTTCGTTCACACACTGACGTAAAGGTAATTTCGTGGCCCTCAAGATCACCGGACCTAAACCTGATAGAAAATGTTAGGGGCCTTATGGTCCAAATATGGTCGCATCAAAATGAAAGAACCAAACAAGCTCTTATTAGTCACTGTAATTCAATCTGGGAGGAAATGCGGGGTACCGATATTTGCTCACGGCTTGTTGATTCAATGAGGTCTCGTCTTTTAGAGGTCATAGAAGCCAATGGCGGTTACACACGATTATATTTTTTTTATTTTTCCAATGTCTTCTAAATTTTACCATACGACTATGTTTATGTTTTTTCATATTAAGTATTTTAATAGTGATTGTGACAATTTAATAAAAGGATACATCTATTTTTAGCTTTTCTTTCTGACAATATAATAAACAAGTGAGAATTGCCGTAAATATTAGTTCGAAAAAATGGTTCAAGTAATATGCAAAGGTCACGTGATACTACGTGACCTTGAGGTCAGAGGTCAAAGGTCATAGTCATTTCGAGGGTATATCGACTACGCTGAGTCGAAGGGGGTTGACCGCGATTCTCTAGCTCCTACGGTTCTTTAGTTGAAAGTTTTATAACAGACAGACGGACGGAAAAACGGACGGACGGACGGACAAAGCTGTTGTATATGTAATATGTGTATAAGAGTTTTTCGAACTCTAAAACTAATCCCGAAATAAACTGTTTTATTGAACGCATATGGTAATTAAAAGTTTACATAATTTGTAAATACCGACAGGTGGACTCGCCTTGTGTCAGAACTTTACAATTACAAATTTGTAGATACAATTTTGTCTTCGAAATCTACAGGTGTTTTCTACACAGTCATGTTAACGTTTATTAAACAGCATTTGTAATGTTTTTACATGTAAAATTCTTACATAATTGTAAGGTTTATTAAACAGCACTTGTCGTAAAACTTAACAAATATGTCACGTATTTACAAAATTGTCGGATTGTAATGTTCAATATCCAGTGCTTTGAGGATTACAATTTAATTACATATCATCACCCCGCCATTGATTTTACGACGTCATTGGTTCCATCAAGTTTAAACTAAGAACAGCTGTCACGTAACATACAGTTATCATCGTTATCAATAATCAGATAAAGATGGCAATAGAAGTTCGATCTACAAGCGAAACTAATCTTTATCACTTAAGAATCTGCAAGCGGCATTCAACCTTAGGGTGGTACACCACTTTCTTGGCCGACCGTACGTACTTATATCGACGCAAAATTCTATTAATCAAAAAACGCAAAATTAAGATTTTATATTGATTAGCATTATGACGCAGTTTGCAATGGATTGCTACCAATACAAAGAACCACTCGCGCGAGCGGGAATGGCGCCTGCGTTCCGCGCGCATAAAAACAGCTGATCTGTTTAAATCACGACGATTGAGTTACAGTATTCCCAAATTAATAATGCGCATGCAGATCTTCGCTAATTGTCGTATTCCCGGAAACACCCGAATCATTGAATCGTAAGAGCCCTAAACAATGCACTTGCATTTTGCACCTTGTTCGAAAGAAATAGGAGTCAATATCATGTGTACACAATTGAAAACAATTTGGGCGGTCGGCGGCGGTCGCCGGTCAGTCAAAAGTCCGTCAGTCGTCTTTATTTATTGGTGGTAAAATAGGTAAATATACTAACATTTCTCACGGTTTTTTATATTAAAAAATTGGAAATATCTACGTTAAATACATATTAAGTACTAGAAAAAACATTTTAGAAATCAGATTTAGGGTTATATAAATTTAATAGAAAGATACACATGCATAAATAAACAAATAGATATAGGAATAAATAATATTATAAAGTATATTAGTACATAATGCAATAATACAACAAATAAATAAAAATATGCCTAACTCTGCCCATACGATTTTCTTTCAGGCGAATTCTTCCAGAATGGATAAATTTAAACGTGGAAAGCCGCTTAAGTCACAAGCACGGCAAATGGTATTTAATGTGTACCTTAATTTTTTAAATGAAGCCAATGTTTTCAAAAGAGTCCATGATGGTTATTTTAACAAAATTCAGGACCGTGTTACAAAAGCTACAGGAATTTCACGACGAACTTTGAGTAATATCTTAATCGAAAAAAACAGAATCAGTCAATGAAATTTTCCTCACCGAAAAAAGGAAAACCTAAAAGTAGATTTCGGCTGGGACTGATGATGATGATGATTTCGACTACTGTGTTATTCGTAATATGATATACAATTTTCAGTTGACGCTTGAAGAACTGTAAATAATTGGAGAAAAAAGTTGATCGAAGCTATTCATTTCAAAGGCTGTGCAGAGACTTTAAAGCTGATCTTGAAAGAAATAGGGTTTAGGTTTCTGAAAACTGATGATAACAGACGGTTACTTATGGAAAAGCATGATATACGTTTAAAAAGGATCAAATATCTCAGAGAAATACAACAGCTGAGGAATTCTGGTAGAAACATAGTGTTTATGGACGAGTCATACGTGCATACATCACATACTAAGGGTAAAACTTGGCAAGATAGCAGCAAAAAAGGTATCAAACAACCTTTTTTGACAAAATTTTTTGTAATTGTTATATTATTCTGGAATGATCAGTGCTGTAAATACTTTTGAACTGAGATTTTAATGATTAGATTTCTAAGATTTTAATGTAAACCTGTGTTTGAAAACCATTTTTTCTTCTTCTAATATAAACCTTGTGTTATTTAAACCTTCTTTTCTTCCATCATTACACCAACTTTAGTAAGACACTTGAAAAGTACTATAAAATTTTCGAAGTAAATCAATCCAACAAAGATTGTAGCATATTCGCAATCGTGTGGGTTTCCTCGCTATTTACTTACATGGAATTATCGAATCAAATTTCGTTACTGATAAATCAATATTTATCTCTTTTAGCACAAAACACATAACTACTAAATTATGCATGAAGAAAATGCACTTAACCACTCTATATACATATCGTCTTCCGACGCTCGGGGAATACGACTGTTGCCGAACAGTGACGAAGATTTGTATGCGCATTATCACTTTGGGAGACCTGTACATTGCTGTTTTTTAGTAAAATGTTGTATTCTTATAATAAAATCATTATTCAATATACTGGATGGTTTTTGCATTTTGTAATGATATTACATATATCATAGATACACAGTCAAAAAAATCACCATAAATTTAATCTGTCGCGTCGACGACGTCATTAACACAAAATTTTCCTGTCCGTAGGTGGGCATTATCTATTATTGATCAGTCATTATTACAATTGATAGCCTGAAAATGGGTAATAATACTAAGTTGAACTTTAAAATTGCACTTATTTGAAAAATGCGAAATTTTTGAAAAATTCGTGAAGAAAAGTTTTACACGCTAAAACCTTTTTCCACGAATTTATTTTTTGTGCTATCATGTGAGAAACGATTCAATCTATTTTTAAATAGGAATTCAATTTCGATCTAATTACTACGGAAACTAAGTTATGTCATATTTTCAGCTGCAAGCTTCAATTGGAACGCACAACTGGTACAGAGAGACATACAAGAATTACAGAACAAACTACGCGTTGATACCTAAAGTGATATGATACCATCTGTCTCTAAACGTGTGTTAATAATAACTGGAAGCGAAAAAGAAACAATAAAACAACATCTTACAGTCGTGTTATATTTTGCCGTTTATTTACTCTGTCATAAGCAAAAGGTAATGATGTGGACAATGGAAATAAATTCCAAATCACTTATATTTTAAATTCTTCATGGCTGGCGTAGTTCAATTGTGATTAATGTACAGCAGCTCAGCAGAATGCTCATGTTTTGTATATACATATGACACGTGTGGAGGAGCTTGGTACGATGTCCCTCTGACGTAAAGGGAGCCTCCTCTGACCAGGCTAGGTGATCGCACCTGGGGGACCGCGGCCCGACTGTTGATATCGGGAACTTGTATAACTTAGTTGCTATGTAAACTTCACCTGCATGATTCAGAATTGTACGGCGAGCGTGATTATAAGCGCCTATTGTGTACAGCGCCATCTGTTGTCTGTCATCGAAACTTCTTCGTCTGTCTAGTGTTGCTACACATAAATTAGGGGACTGGCCAATTAGTTTCTTCACAATAACATGTTAGATCACGATATAAAGCGAAAGCACAATGAAATTCGTAAGTTCTAATATATAAATTACTTAAATGTGGCGTTTTAGTTACATAAGAAGATTCTTTACGATCTATAAACAATATAATTTTATTTCGCTGTTTAATGCACTGTAAGCGTGCTAGTAGTATCCTTTTACTACTTGTCATTGTAACATAATAATTGTACCTACATTATTTTTAAATGTTCACCCAGTCCCGAGTTAGTATCCCAGTAAACTCTCGTTATTATATTACCTTACTTTATGCAGTAACCTTAGTTTATAATTAAGTGCTGACAACTATAATAAAAAAGAGCACTAAAGAGCTGACTAACGTTAATAAATTCTTATTCATTTTTTGCAGACTATTTGCTAGATTTGTTACCCAGTTCTTTTATGCATTGACTTTAATTTTTTTATTACTTCGTTTTCTTTTGCTACCTTTTGTCATAAGATGAATAGAGACTGTGATAAAAACAATTATTTTATTTAATGTACTATTCCTTCATAAATATACACTTACTATTTTTCGAGTAGCATTTAAGTAGCACTAGTTATTAAAATTACCCAATTAATATAGAGAGGCATGAAATGAAGAGACCTTATATTTAGATCAAAGACCGTAAAGGGACCTTACTATTTACATACTGGCCCCATTTATTACCCACACAAAAATCAATATTAACAAGAATATAATTATAAATATGAAATATTTTTTACGCTTACTAGCAAGTTCCTTGAATCCACTTTACGATTAGGAAACAAGACAAATGTTTTCAAAACGCTCGGTTAGATCATGTGACATACGGAGCTTAAAATGCAAACGGCTCAGTATTACTATCCTGAGCATATGAGAAGCGCATTTCGCAATCTGCTACCTTGTTGGCAGAATTAATTATATCAAAACCAGACCTTATTTAGGGCCAAATCCACCCGCAGCGAATATACCAACGCAGTACTAAATATTTTTTGTTTTGAATGTGACAGCTGTTTGTCAAGTTGCGACAGCTGTTGTCATTATGACGTTCTGATATGCCAGATTATTAAAGTAACAGCAAAAAAATTACCCCTAAATTATGGACTCCGTTAACATTGATAAAACTTAGAGAAATTTTTGTTATTTTAAATAGTAAATTTCTTCATTCATCGTATTCATTCATAGTCAAACTTTATTTAAGATCTTGTCCGTAAAAATATTAAGATGATTAATAAAAAGTGATAATAGGACAATGACTTAGGATTGTAATTGGACGGTGATTTAACATATTTTATTTTTTTACAATAAAATTGATAAGGGATTTTAAATAAGCCATACCAATTTTGAATCTACAACATTCAAGGAGATTTAAATTTATAACTGGTATCTCAGTTGTTTATCTCTCAGCAGATAAAGTGGGCATGTAGGACAAAACCGAAAGTACAAATGGATCAAACTACCGTTAGATCTTGTATTCGTTTCTCAGAAGTGTTTAGGATTACAACTTGTTCTGTTAACTCCGTTCTCTAACTCATAACATCATGGACGATTTAGACATTAACGTGATAGACTTTATATTCCTAAACCTTGCCTTCGCCGTAACATTTACCGGTGTTATCATAAATAATTATGAAAAATATGTCCCAGCCTTTATTATTAAGGGATACAGATATGGGAGCTTCGCGTACCAAGGTAACGAGGCAAACTTTCTTCAAGTTATCGAAATCCCAAAGGCATACTATAGACATTTCTATTTATTTTCAACATTATTCAGTGCTACGACGTTGATCTACATGTGTATGGTGTATTTCTTTAACATAACTGTGAGTTATCCCGTTCACTTCTTTCTAAAGGTGCTGTTACAGGAAAATGAGCCTTCTGGTAAGTAGCCATAATGTTTCTAATTCAATAATAAGTATAACTGATTTACATTACCTTGCTCTAAGATCTAGACTTACAAGAATGTTGATAACTTAAAACTAGATTATCCTTTCACTTAGACAGCTGTAATTAACTACTAAGTTGTTGCAATATCTTTATAGTTTATTATTGCACCATCTCTATATTTTGAAAGAGGATTTAATACTTTTATTTTCCATGTATATTTTATGACTGCAGATTGTGTAATAACTTTTTAGAGTTAAATATTTAAAAAACAAACCTGACTAGACCTTACAGCAAGGAATTTATACATTTGTTTGATTTTAATTCTCATTTATTATTCCTCTTTCTTCACCAGTTTTATTTTAGTCTATGATGGGAATAGCACAATCTTGTATATGTGTGTACACTCACACTAGGCATAGCAGTTGCAGTGAATCCACAAATAGTGGATTTGTGTTTGGGTCAAGTTTGGGTGTTCTTTTTTTCCGTTGTTTGAATGTTTATAAAGTCCCCCGCTATACAGAAATTATGCCTAGTGCAAGAGCTGTCTTTTTTAAATTTAACTGTTGTAAAAAATCTACAACAAACTGTAAGCATTAGATCCGTCGAAAATACAAGCAAGCAAATGGTCTATTGCAAGTCTACTTGTCCCTTCAGTAGTATGTAAAAGAAAACCGTAAATGAGATTCCGTAAAGTAATATATTACAATACACAGTTTAGGTATAAATATGACATGAACTAAAATTTCTTTTCATATATTTGCACCCATTTAAGCCACAATACATATTATTATTTCCTGTAGACTGCGGGTCTTCCATTTATAATAAAAATGATAATTATCTTATGATGAGTTAATGATAGAGACCAAGATGATAAATAAAATGTTCCGCAATGAGTGCTGTATAATCGCTGATTTATTATAAGTAATAATGTATATGTAATATATTAATGTAGGTCAATGTAAACGACCTAATGCACAAATGCTTAGTTGATTAAACTACATACAACTAGTAATGTACAGGTTCACCATACATTCACTTTATTGAAACTTAGAGGCTTAAAATCTAGACAACATTTTTTTGTGTCTGTTGGATGTTTGTAAAGTCCACAATACGAAATAATTCCTAGTGTGGGAGTTATTTTACAACAAATGCAATTATTGAATTATATCTTACCGCATTCTCTTCTCAGCAGCCATAGTCATGCGGAGTAATTAAATATATAAGAAGTAGTTTAAATTTATTGTGTATAAATAGCGATAGCTGCAATAGCTCAGTGGGGACCAACAGACTGCAATGCCGAGGGTCTCGGGTTCGAACCCCCGTCGCGCACCTATGACTTTTCGAAATTATGTGCGTATTGATTGACAATTATTGCCTGCTCCGTGCCTCGGAGAGCACGTTAAGCCGTCGGTCCCGGCTGCCATGAAAATGTATGGCAGTCGTTATTGGGAAAGTCAGTACCCTCTAATATCCTGACACTGGTCTAGCCTTAGGGCATCGTTAGCCTTCGGGTTGCGGAGGTCAGGTAGCAGCCACTCCGTGTAAAAACTGATATCCAGTCCAGTTTGGGCTAGATGGTGTTGTGTGTATGTGATAGAATATTATTATTCTATATATATAAAAATAAAAATAAAATATTAAATCTGGTTAGACCAGAAAAGCCGACCCCAAGTGACTTTAATGTGAGTTTAAATTTATTGTGTTACCTTTATGCTACTATAATATTATAACTATAAATATTATACATATTATATACATAGTACTGCTTCTATATCCCTGAAAGAGTAGGCAGAAGTGTATTACAACTACATATATTTAGCAAAATATGGTTTTAGGTCCCATAAAAGCATTGAATCCTATTACCATCTACCGAGCTCAGTTCCAGCATCATGTTGCTACTGATGGTTTTAGGTTTGAATCCCACTCATTGCGCTACCAATGCTAACATAACATAAGCAATTTAGCTTAGTTAGAATCAAATGATTTCTTCTTCTTTATACTTTAGAGCTTTGCTCTTGTCGGTGGTGTATACGCCATCTTTCTCGATTTTCGGCCAATACCATGACCTCCTTATAAGAGATGACCTTCGCCTTTCCTTTGTTGGAATGCCCTTCTGGGTCTGCCCTTTCCTCTCTTTCCTTCCACTTTTCCTTCTATGATGTTTTTTATAAAGTCGTCATGTCTTACATCTTTCCTCTTCTGTTCTCAATTGTCGTCAAAATGTTGCGTTCTTCTTGGACAAGGCTCAGTACTTCTACGTTGCTTTTCTTTTCTGTCCAGCACGACATTTCGAATGCTTCCAGTCTTTCCCGGTCTTGTTGGGTCATTGTCCATGTTTCGCTTCCGTATAGAGTAATAATAATAATAATAATATTCTATCACATACACACAACACCATCTAGCCCAAACTAAGCAGAGCTTGTACTATGGGTACTAGACAATGGAGAAACATACATATATACATTTTTTTTTGTAAATACGTACATATTATACATAGAAACACCCAGACCAAGACAAACATCCATATTCATGCACACAAATGTATGCAATGCTCCAGATGTATGATTTAATAATCTTTAATTGAATCAAAGAATAAATTGTTATTAAGTTTTTTTAAATATAATTTTTAACAACAAACTAGAAATATTTTTGTTTGTTTATTATTATACTATGGAGTATTCCAGGACAAAACGTCCTAAAATTGCCAACTTGACACCAGGTTAAACCAAACTTGCAGGTTAAACTGGCTTATAAAAAAGCGCTTACCTGCATGGTTGGTGTAGTAATTGAAGAGACCACTGACACTACTCCGAGTGTTGCGGGTTTGACCCCACATGGGACTAAGAACTGTATGCTCAACAAGTACTTGTTCCAAGTCTGGGTGTTTTTGGTGTCCTAGCTTGAATGCCTTTAAAGTCCTGTCACAAGAAATATTACTATTACGGGAATGGTCTTGAGCAAAATGAAGAGAATAGAATTACTGGGCACATTTCCAGACCCTATATATACTGTTATAAAGAATTTCTCAACAAGAAAACCTAATACCTCTGTGTCTATACCGTATTTTAAATATCCCTGTGGCTTTAACAATAGCTCGGTACCATTGCGACACATATTTAGCATGTAAGATGTGTTCTTACCATACATTTGTATTCTATTGATGGTTCAAAGAGACGATTATGGAATCAATTGCTACGCTACAATTACTGTACATTTAAATGAGATATTATGTACCTTGGTTTTAAAGTATACTAGATTTTGTCCGCAGCTTGGCTTGTTTATAAGTAGGTTAGGTAAGTTTTGTAACAGTACTTTTTACTGGAAAAAAAGTACTCTAAGTCCTATTTTATATCCTCGATAACGTCGAGTAGTTAAGGCGTGAAAGCGTAACAAACAAACTCACATTCGCATTTATAATATTAGCAAGGATGTAAGTAAATATCCCTATGAGCGTTTGTTATGGGCCAATTTTGCTTAGAGCAGTGGTTGGCAACCTTGTCGTCCACAAGAGCCAAATATAGATAATACACAAATGAAATCTATTCAAAGAGCCATTTTTTTAACTTAAGCTTACGAAGACGTTATTACACGAAAATAATTAGGATTAAAAGAACAGTCTCAAGCTTGCCTTTGTCTAATAAGTCTTAGTTTAACTACCAGTAAATTAAATTAAATTTGATATCATACTTATAAAGCAAGATAATAAGTAATATTCCGTGCCTGCTCTAAACATTTCTTGGTAGAGCCGCAGCTGAGGACTCAAAGAGCCGCAGGTTGCCGACCACTGGCTTAAGACGGACATTGGAGTTTTCTTTAGGGCAATTCTCAGTACACATAAATACATAGCCTCACGCCTATATTTCCGAAGGAGGATGTAAAAGTGTGATGCATCCACGTTCGGTCAGCTCTAGATTTAACTATTTATTTTAATGGCTAATCACGCATATACAATTTCAAAAAACTTAAGATTAGCAAACTTTGAGCGAGTGTGACAATCTTTTATAGGTAAGCACAGCATGCACGACGTAAATTTTTTTGTTTTAGAATAAAGAAAAAAAATAACACTATAGTGACAAACTTTAAATACAAAACTAAATTAAAACAATTAATACTAATATTTAATCTACTTCTCCCTAGCCTTTATTATTCCCAAGACACTTGGAGCCGGTTTTTCTGGTCTAAGCGGATTTGATACCCTAAGGCTAGACCAGTGTCAAGATATTATAGGGCACTGATTTCCCAATAACGACTGCCATAGATGTTCATGGCAGCCGGGACCGACAGCTTAACGTGCTCTCCGAGGCACGGATAATACTAATATTGAGTAAACTACATTATTATTTTACACATCATATTCTTTAAAATTAAATTATAATTAATATAGGTCCCATATCTTAGTAGACGTGCCTTTCGCCGTCTATAAGGCACAGATCAAAACTCTTTACTGCTTCCTAAAGGGATTGGCAGAGCTGTGTGACACCCATACTAGGAATGATTCTGTATCGCGGGGGACTTTACAAACATTCAAACAACGAACACAAAGAACACCCAGATTCGAAACAACCATTTGTCGATCACACAATTTTTGTCCCGTGTGGGATTCGAACCCACAACACTTTACGCAGTGGCAGCAGCGAGACGACCACTTAAAGGAGTCTGCCCTCTACCCCGTCTCATACCATGACCGTGCTAGAAACGTGTCAGACAAAAAAAAAAACATTGTAAGGAAATGTAAATAAGACTACGCCCACTAGACCGTTCCGTCACCGACCAGCAGTTCCTATAGCAGGGCGTATCGTGTTGCTTTTCGTGTTTGATACGTTCCTAGTACGGTCATGGCATGAGACGGTGTAGTGGGCAGACTCCTTAAAGCATAACGCCGATCGAGACCTCATGCACATCAGTCGCCTCCACTACAGCTTAAGTGTGGTCATACCATTTCCTCGACCTTATCTCCGATGGTAGCAAAGGGTTCGTTTTAACTACACTTCGCAATTTCGTTTGCATCGATACTATCTAAATTCGTTCAGTGGTTTTGCATGTTTTCAGAAGCAACAAACAGACGGACTAAACATGCAAAACAATTGTTTTAGTTCAAATAATAATATCAGCTCTTTATATAAGTTATACAATTGGAGGCATGAGTCTCTTCTCAGTGTGAAAAGGGTTAGGTAAGCCACCACGCTGGTCCAGTGCGAGTTGGCACACTTCACACATCTTTGAGAACAGTATGGAGAACTCTCAAACATACAGATTTCTTCAAGACATTTTATTGAAAGTTATTAACTGTTAATACGCAAACTTTGAAAACAGAGCTGTGTGCCTAACAAATTAGATAGGTAGTCCATGTTCTGGATTACCGCATACGATAATTTCACCCCAATTCTCGAGCAATTTACTCAAACCAAACAGCAAACTAAATCTATTATTGAAATATAACCGCAGGTACTTTCACTTTAGAACTACATAATAAGACATAAATAGTAGAATACATACATACATACATACATACATACATAGATTCACGCCTGTTTCCCAGAGGGGTAGGCAGAGACTACGGATTTCCATTTGCTACGATCCTGACACACTTCTCTGGCTTCATTCACTTTCATCACATTCCTCATACACGCCCGTCGGTTCAAGGCGCTCTTAACCTGGCCTTTGTCCAGAACGCCTCCGATCTGATCAAGAAACGTTCGCCTAGGTCTTCCTCTTGCGACTGTTCCATTCACACTAGCCTTATAAACTTTCTTAGTCAGTCTTTCCTCGTCCATTCTTTCTACATGCCCAAACCAGCTTAACATACCCTTTTCTATTCTTGTCACTATATCCACTTAAATAGTAGAAAACTCGCCTATAAGGTCGACTTTCGCAATCTATAACTAATTAGTACAATTGTTTTTATTGCTATTTACATTATCATAATTAAATGTTGAATAGTAGATGCTTCCTTCTTTTTATAAATTAGTAGCTATAATATTGTCTTCTGTTTACGCGAATATTATTCATTGAAATTAAACTACTATATACGGATTTTATCGCGTTGTTTATTTGACACATTATTACATAATTTTGAAAACTGTTACACTAGTACTACTATTAAACTTTACTAATTGTTAAGCGAATTAAATTATTATTAAAACTATTTAGATTTAATTTAATTTTACACTTTCCCCGACGTTGCGGTTGCTTTTCAGCAGCCATGGTCACGGGGAGACTAAGATGGTAGTTGTCTCAATGTTCCAGTGTAGTTATTTCAAAGTACCCGAACATAATTTAATCATTGGTGTTTCTATTTACGCAGCATGAGCTCAGAGTATCATGAAGTCTAACTGTGGTTTGCTTCTTCTTGGGTTTGATTTTTTTATTAGTAGCTACTTGGGTAACGAATTACTAGTCTTCTCTCTTAGCCTTTATTATTCCCAAGTCACTTGGGGTCGGCTTTTCTGGTCTAACCGGATTTGACTGGATATCAGTTTTTACACGGAGCGGCTGCCACCTGACCTCCGCAACCCGAAGGCTAACGATATCCTAAGGCTAGACCAGTGTCAGGATATTAGAGGGTACTGACTTTCCCAATAACGACTGCCATAGATGTTTATGGCAGCCGGGACCAACGGCTTAACGTGCTCTCCGAGGCACGGAGCAGGCGATAATTGTCAATCAATACGCACATAATTTCGAAAAGTCAAATAACTTCCGAAAGTCAGATGTACGCGACGTGGGTTCGAACCCGAGACCCTCTGCATTGCAGTCTATTGGTCTTCCCACTGAGCTGTCGCTGCTCTTACGAATACTACGATATATGAATTACTAGTATTCTTGTTAAATTAATACGTTTGTGTTACGAGTGAGTTCACGTTTGCCTGCGTTGGGAACTGACAAGCAAGGCATCTGACGAGCAAGATTTCAACACTGAACCTGTATTAAATAATAATTGCATCCAGACCGAAATTCGGTCACGGCGCTAATCTTAACAGAGACTGGCAATCTGCGCAGGAGATAATTATTATAGCGCAAGTGTGTGCGCAAACACAAGTAGACTCTTATAATCCTAACTAATATTATAAATGGGAATGTGAGTTTATTTGTTTGTTACGCTTTCACGCCTTAACTACTCGAGCGATCATCATGAAATTTTGTATGTACACATTGTCAGGGGAACAGAAAAGGACATTGACATATATATCTATCAACCAGAAAATAGTCATGTTCCTAACTTAGCCTACATTTTCGCGAGTGAAACTGTGGGCAAAATCTAGTCCAATATATAACTAATAGTGTGCCACATTCCCGTCTTCCTGTCTCCAGGCTGCTATCGAAAGATTCTGTATTACAGAAAAGCATGCACGGCAGTCGGTGTCACTATCGCTAGGTCACCGAGGTCCTATAATTGCAGTGACTGGATTATCTATATATTAATACGTGAAGCAAAAACTTTTTTCCACTTTTTACGAAAATTGCGCGGACGGAGGAATATGAAGGATGGCACAGTTAAAGTTTTATATGGAGAAGGAGTGGCGAATCCTAATATTTTAATAAAATATGCATTAGAAATATATTGAATTAATGAAAAAACACTACACGTACACAACCATGCATTTGACACACGCAGTCAAATCGCGTATGTAGTATTTCGGCATTGTTCGGCTGATGTCGTACAATTCTTCGTAACTACGGTTTCATACCTTATTTATATATGATACAGAAAAGAAGTGAGAAACTGCAATGAATTGTCGTTAATCTCAAGAGTTCGAAAAATGGTATCACGTAACCATGAGATCAAATTTTAAATCAATTATGGTCGAATTTCGACCGCTAGATGTATATATATAAACAAACCTTTCTCATCATTGCAGTGTAACAGTTAATAAACTGAGCTGATACTATTATATAGATAAACTGGTAGGTGACTGCCACGGTAGCGCAGCAATAGTGTAGGTATAACTACTGTGCAGCAAGTCTCCGGTCGTAGAAAATATTATTAGACTTTTTTTTAAGATGCGACTCGACCGCTTACCCTCTACGGTATCCATTAAACATATTTTATTTCTGTTTCCAGTGTCAGTAACAGCCGCCCTCATAGCGATGTCTCTGCTCACTATACAGTGTAGCAGACGACTTTATGAGACGTACTGCCTGCAAGTGTTCGCAAAGTCCAGCAAGATGAATCTCAGCCACTATCTCGCGGGGATCATCCATTATTTCGCTTGTATCGTAACTGTAGTTGGGCAAGCACCGCTTTTCTGTGGTAAGTACCCTAAGTTAAGCTCTTCAGTGTGCTGGTGTTGCAGATTGGTAAAACAGGTGTCAAACATATCTACGTTAGCAGATTTAATGCCGATTTTTCAATAGTCATATAACTTTTATCACAATCATCATCATATTATAAACTTTTTATGCGGTTTTTACCAATGCGATGAGTGAGCAATGTTTAAGTGTATAATTTGTTAAGCTTTTGTACTACCTGCACGAAGCCCGGGCGAATTGAATTGCATTGGATGAATTGAATTAAAATTTACTTATAATAATTTTCCAAAAAGTAACACAAGCATTCTAGCGAAAGGACAGTAAATTTGCTTCGAAATTACATCGTTCGCTAGAAGGATCGTGAAAATGTTCGTAGCGATGTTTGACTCTATGCTTGGCTCTTGGTCTTGGTTCGTTGTTCAGTTCGACAATTTAAAAACGGCAAAGGCTCGATGTTCTATTACAAGTAATTACTCAAGTCTATCAGCACCTTAAGACATCTCCACGCCAATATCGCCTGAACATATTGCTACCAACGATTCTACTGTAAGATTCATACCATGCTCTTGGGAAAAATATTGATCTGAAATAGCCCCCTCTAGATGAGCCCAACCAAGCAGTCTATATCACACTTACATTTAATTTCCAGGTCACCAATCCCGCGAGGTTATATCCTGGACTGACTCCTATACCACAATCCTGGCTGTGCCATGCATTGCGATATTCCTCATAACATGGTACGAACAACTGCAGACCAACATCATATTCGCGAACCTTCGTAAAGACAAGAAATCTGGAGCAGTAGTTACTGAAGAACATAGGATACCTCATGGAAGGCTTTTCGAGATGGTTTCCAGTCCTCACAGGCTGTGCGAGATTGTGTTATATACACTTTTGCTGATGCTGGTCCCGACTAAAACGTTCTTCTGTATTTATTTGTGGGTTTTGGGCAATCAGGTAAGAGAAATTTGTATTTATAATAGTATTTTTTTATATAGCTAAGGTGGCTGTACGGTCTGCGACCTTACACCTTTTAATTCATATGCTATGCTAAAATATGGATAATGAGAAAAAGCCAAACTGATAATGATGAGAGAATGTTAAACTAATAGACGGTTAAAGTGAGTATCGCGGGGAAATGATAGAGAGCTGTTAATGCTTTTATACCAAGTAAATTCGTAATTGAGACGAACATCAGCATAAAATGCATACAAGTAAAAATGTACGGGTTTGCTGGTACAATGGCAATGAAACATAAAATAGCCCGCCTAACCGTAAGCTGAAGCTTATGATCGCTTGTAAAACCAGGGTTATCACTCGTGAGGAAAGAAGTTACAGAAGAGATAAAAGGAAAAGATTAATAGAGGTATTGATGTGATTTGTCGGTTTATTCTTACTTATCAAACGGGCGAAACGCAGTAATTGTTACTAGTATTAGTTAGGTAGACAGGTTTAAAATTAAAAGGATAGTTGTGACATTTATTGGTAAGTACATCTCTGACTTTTCGAGTTAAGTGCGTATTAAAATATCTAATTATCGCTTGCTTTAACGGTGAAGGAAAACATCGTGAGGAAACCTGCATGTCTAAGAGTATTCCATAATGTTCTCGACGATATGTGAAGTCTACCAACCAGCACTGGGCGAGCGTGGGGGACTTTTTTTTTTTTAAGTTTGTAATTGTGAAAGTCACATTCCCCATTGCCAGTTTTGGGGCGGGCGATGCGAATATGTCGGGATCCAGCCCCTAAGATGGAAATTCGGGCTGAACCGACTAAAACCACCGCGGTGTTCCTTTCACCTTTATGGTGGAGCCGCGCGGATCGCTCTCGTATTCAAATCGCGACCCCGTCAAAGGTTCGACCCGCCGATGGACGTGGCGAGTCCCACACAACCATCACACAAATTAACAAGACGAATTCACAAACACAATAAAAATTGAAACACACAATTCGGGGATCTGGTCCCCGACGACAAAACGGGGACCTAGTCTCCCTTCCGACATCGAGAGGTGTGCGCGGAACACGAACGGCGCCTATTCGGACCTGCGCTGATCGGGCGGTGGACGGCCCCAATGGGTCCACCGCGCGCAGGCTTCTTCTCAGGGTGGAGCGTGGTGGACTATGGCCTAACCCTTCTCATACTGAGAAGAGGCCCGTGCCCATCAGTGGGACAGTTTTATACAGGGCTGATATTATTATATTATTTTACCAATTATTTACTCCTTTAGGTACCGTGTTGTCGTTGCTTGTATTTGCGTTGCAGGCAAAGTTTTATTCGAGTTTTTGATTAGGTAATTCAGTAGCAACATGGAGGCTAGAAATGTGTCCAGTAACCAGTAATAGGCGCCCTATTCCATAGTACTTACTTCTAACATAGCTGGAAAATGTGAACATAATCGGCTGATCTATTAAACCTGTCAATAGTTGGAAAGCCAGTCATAATTGAAAACCTATTGTGTCTGGCCGTCGGTGTGCCATTACCACTCAATATGTTAAGAATACTCTACTGCTAATATATGTATGAGAAATTAATTATTATAACCATTGACGAAAAAGGTTGCTTTTTTAGCCATCAGCCATTATATGACTATATAAGGTATCGCTATCATTAAACGATTGAGCAACCGTCAGTGGTAACCATCAATCATTGAATGGAAATCAAACAAAGATTTATTTCAGTTGTGTAATGATACTTAATGTTCTTCCATATTTGTAAAATGAATTGTGGAAATACCAAAAGTAAGCTGCAGTACAAAGTATACTCAAGACTGCGCCGAGCGTAAGACAGATAATGACAGAACTCGTCCGGCGCATATCAAAATCGGCGCGCGGCCGCCATAATGAAATTGTATGGAGACTTTGAGGTGCTTTTTGATAAATATGCATCTTTCTTGTCAACCAATAACTTAAATATTTGGAACGGACAAATTGTAATATAACTATTTATGTTTCGTTTAAGCGTAAAATAGGATAGATTTCTACTGTTATAATCTAAAAATCACGTAACACGAGCTTACGTTTTTGTATTTTTCGTGCAAATTTACGTAATTTTGTAAGCTTAATATTTATTATTTTAATTCTGTCTAATAATCTGTCTTACGCTCGGCGCAGTCTTGAAGTCCAGAATTACCATATTTAAACGTTATACAGTGCATCTATGAATATTTGGTTTTGCTATGATATTAATAAGATGTTTATTTATTTTCAGATACAAACATCGATCCAAGCACACAAATGGTACCAGAAAACCTTTGACAAGTACCCCACAACCAGATACGCCGTTTTTCCGCGTTTATTATAAACGTCTAGTTTATTTGTGATAAGACTGAGCATTTGTTACGTTAAATTATTTATTTATTCGTGAAAATAGAATATTGTTATTTTCTTACCAGATATACAAGGCCTATTTAACATATAGGTGATATTTGCGACTGCTTTAAGAAACAAATAAAATTGCCTTACTGGACTTATTAGACTTTTATTTATTTATTTATTTTGGTTTGTTAACAAATGTAACAATAATACATTTTCACAATTATATACACGAGGTTTGAGACAAAAAGTTACATCCAATTACAAGCAAACACTACATGCACTAATACAGATACCTATAATTAAAAAAAGATTACAACTATCATATACATATGAGTCACGCGCGAGCGTCCGATGCGAATGGTCGCGGATGAGTAATAGCCCGATAATGTCCGGGGATACGATTAAGTGTGCGAATTGTAATGTGGTGATTTCGGAAGTCCTTGCGTTTATTCGTAATAAACATGACGTTATGGACAATGAAAGTCTCATAAGAATATGTGTGTCGGCGTTTTCTGAGGAGGAAATCGACGAGGCAAAGAAATTGTTGTGCAGTACGACAAAGATTGGTAAACGATTGAAGTCGAGGCGTAAAGCCAAAAAAACAAAAGGATTTAGAAGACATGATAGCGGTCTTCAAAACTATAGACCCTGATCAATTGCCGGTTTTTGTCGCCTACGAGCTACATAAACTGCCCCCTGTGTGTTTCGACCAAGTAGACGTCACGAAAATACTAAAGGACCTGGTAATTTTGCGTGCGGAATTAAATAATATTAAAGATAATTCTGTCACTAAGAACGACTTAGAAGTGGCTCTGAAAGAGAATAATATCATACAATCATCTGCTAATCAGTTACAAAATCCGATATTTAACCAGAATGTAAATAAAATTAGAGGTGGAGGGTATAACTTAAACAGTGGACCGATTGGATTGTCGCCGCACCTACCCTCACAACATTCACAGCTGATCGATTCTGACTCACATTCGCAAACGCAGCCTACAAGTGACGATGACGGGCCGAAGTATCGTTCTCTCGCTCACTCTCATGCACAGATGCTACAGGCTGTCGATGAGTCAGCTACCACGCCGATTAACTCGACGCTCTTAGAAAACACGGATGACAAGAATACAAATCTGCTACAATCAATGCTGAGTAATAAAACAATGGCCGAGGTATTAGTGCAAGGCGAATGGCCTACAAATCATTCTAAAGATGGTTGGACGCTTGTTCAAAATAAAAAGTCAAAGAATCGGTTCGAAGGAAAAACGGGAACCGCAAGCCCTAATGCTAACTTTAAATTTAAAGCTGCTGACTTAAAAATTCCGCTTTTTATTACGAATGTTGACAAAGAGACTACTGAAAAAGATATTTGTGATTACATACAAAATAAGACGCAAGAAATAGTGCAGCTTCAGAAAATCAATATGAAATCTAAAAGGCCGTATAATGCATTTAAATTGCTTGTCTCTAAATACAAATTGAATAAATTTTTAGATGACAAAATATGGCCCGAGGGTATACGGTTTAGACAGTTTATTTACTTTAAGAACAAAACAACAAAAGTAGATAAGCAGCACGATGTTGAAAATATAACAAACATATAATGGGTTGTATGTCTAACGTTAAACTATGCACATTCAACTGTAAAAATATAACTCGATCAGCTGACTGCGTTCGTCAACTATGTGCACGAGCCGACGTGATAGCACTACAGGAGACCTGGCTGCTGCCCCATGACGTGCCCTTCTTAGCGACCATTGACGGAGACTTCGCGTACACTGGGAAATCAGCAGTGGACACCTCTGCCGGTGTTCTGATTGGCAGACCATACGGAGGTGTGGCGCTATTGTGGAGGAAATCGTTGTTTGCGTTGGTATCGGTTATTAATTGTGCTAGTGATCGTATCGTGTGTATTAAAATAGCGCAGGGCGAGCGGTTTTTGCTAATATTTAGTGTGTACATGCCCACTGACTGTGCTGAAAATCTTACTGAGTTTACGAGTTGTCTAAGTGAGATTATCTCAGTGATTGAGAGCAGTGAAGTGGAGTCGGTTTTTGTGTTGGGAGACTTTAACGCGCACCCAGGGACACGATTCTCACGTGAGTTACTTTTAACGTGTATTGATCAATCTTGGACTTGCATTGATACAGAACTTTTGCCGCAAGACTCGCATACTTTTACTAGCTCCGCCAACCCCCTCCTTCCCTTCCCTCCGCTGGCTGGATCACTGTGTTGTCACGGAGGCAGCCAGACATTTGGTGAATAATGCGTCTATCTTGTACGGCGTTTACATGTCGGACCATATTCCATTATTAATAGAGTGTAACATTCATCTAATTAAACCTAAAGTTATTGGATCTAACATTTCTTATAACAAAGTTGTATGGGGTGAGAGGGATTTAGAACAGATAAATGAGTATTTTGGTTACTGTAATAGCAACCTAAAACAAATAAATTTTCCTTCAGAATTTTGTAAATGTGCTGATAATATGTGTCACAAACCTGAGCATCGGGTGGGGATAGATAGGTTATATAATAAGTTAATTTCTATTTTAAAAAGGGGATCCGAAGTTACTCATGCTGGTTCTGTTAAAAAGCGTCATAAAGGAAAGTATGTAGTGGGGTGGAACAAACACGTTCGAGAGGCTCACCGTAATGCCCGACTGTATTATCAAACGTGGCTGTTATACAACAAACCTACTTCTGGATCTATTTATGAAAATATGTGTACATCGCGAAATCTTTTTAAAAGTAAATTAAAATATTGTTAAAACAATCAAGAGAAAATTAAAATGGATATATTAGCATCTTGTCATGAAAGTAAACAATTTAATAAGTTTTGGAAATCAACGAATACATTAAAACATAGATCGGGGATACCGGTGAGCGTCGCGGGCGTGAGTGACCCCAAGGATATAGCTAATGCTTTTCAAAAACATTTTACTGTAAACTCGCGGTTGAGTGGCTACAGTGAACCGTCAAATAGCGGCGCGGGGTTGGCCGTGGCTGGGGTTCCTCCTGTCAGGTTCTCCGCTAAAGAAGTCGCGAGTAGTATACAGAACATGGTGAGGGGAAAGTCCCCCGGTCATGACAGCCTCAGTGTCGAACATCTTAAATACGCTGGGGTACACTTACCGCGAGTACTTGCTATGATTTTTAACCTATGTCTAAGTCATAGTTATTTACCTGTAGAACTTAGCAACACGATAGTCGTGCCAGTAATAAAGAATAAAACTGGTGACGCCTCCGATATCTCCAACTATAGGCCGATATCGCTCGCCACTGTATGTGCGAAGGTGTTGGATAGTCTGCTTGATAAAATTCTAGCTAAGCATATTGTTCTCGAGGATGGTCAGTTTGGTTTTAGACCGAATCTGTCAACGGATAGTGCAATTTTATGCCTTAAGCAGACTGTCCAATATTATACAGACAGAAAGACTCCTGTAATGGCATGTTTCCTGGATTTATCGAAGGCCTTCGACCTGGTCAATTATGACCTGCTCTGGCATAAGCTCACTCACGACACCACTGTTCCGACTGATGTGATATCACTGTTTAGATATTGGTACAGTAGTCAAAAGAATACAGTTAAGTGGGCAGGCTCATATTCGGATATGTATGGGTTGGATTGTGGGGTGCGGCAGGGGGGGCTGAGCTCCCCCGTCTCTTTAACCTATACATAAACAAACTGATAGGTGGGCTCTGCAGCACCAAAATCGGTTGTCACGTAGACGGTGTTTGCGTGAACAACATCAGTTATGCTGATGATATGGTGCTGCTGAGCCCATCTATCGGTGCAATGAGAAGGCTTCTTAAAATTTGTGAAAGTTATGCAGTGGCTCACGGGCTCAAATATAATACCGATAAGAGTGAATGGTTGGTTTTTAAATCGGGTAATTTAACCTATGAACAACTGCCTGAACTCTCAATCTCTGGGTCTCCTTTAGGTCGGGTTGCGAGGTTTAAGTATTTGGGCCACTGGGTCACTGATGACTTAAAAGACAATGTAGACATTGACAGGGAGCGCAGGTCGCTGGCTGTCCGTTGCAACATGCTGGCCCGCAGGTTTGCATGCTGTACGCAATCGGTAAAGATAACGCTTTTTAAGGCCTTCTGCCAGTCGTTTTACACGTGCAGCCTTTAGACCAAGTTTACTCAGCGGGCATACAGCGACCTGCGCGTACAGTACAATAACGCATTCAGGGTGCTTCTGGGATTGCCGTGGCGATGCAGCGCGTCAGGGATGTTCGCGGAAGCGTGTGTCGACGGGTTCGCCGCGATCATGCGAAAGCGATGCGCTTCCATGATGGCGCGCTTGCGCTCCACCTCCAATGGTATCCTGAATGTTTTTGTGGACCGATGGGACTCTCCCCTTTTGCGAAGGTGGATAAGTGTTCAGACACACTTATCCAAATAAATAGAACATTTAAATGGCACACTGATTAGTTATTTTTGTAAATTTAATTTAATACTAACCCTAGGCTAAGTTGTACAACTACTAATAATATATGGATGTAAATCTGAAATAAATATTTGAATTTGAAAAATTTGAATATATATATATATATATATATATATATAATAATATATATATATATATCGGCGCAACAACTATAATTTATCAATTAATCAAATAATAATTCTGTTTAATAATTCAATTGTGTTAAAACTAGTTCATAATTAATTAATTACTGTATGATTATTACAATGTAACAAGTTCAATTCAATACTTAACCTAAAAATTATACACGTGCTCGCTGCACTATAAATACGGCCACACAGAGTGCGCTCGGTCAGTCTCGCTCGAGTCGTCGAACAGTACGGAGCTCTGTAAATTAGTTGCTAAGCAGTCAGTTGAATAAACGAGGCTTTCAACAAACAGGTGAAGTTTTACTTAGACGATTGAAGATGTGTGATCACCATAATGATGATATTCGTGACGTCAGCTGTGCTGACGTCACACTTTTTAAAAACACACCGGAGCCTGGTTCTCCGTCATCAGAAGTGGGATCACATGAAATCCCTGCTCATGCCACTTCCTCATCAGCTCGTTTACAACCTGAGCAATTGAATCCAGCCGTGACCCAGCGTCAGGAGCCTGTGCTGGTCACCAATACGCCAATGGAAGCCATACCACAATCAAGATCACACGCCTATCTTGATCAAGGAATGCGGATGGATGGAATACCACCACAATTCGTTATGCAAATGATTGAGATGATGCAGAAGATGTCAGAGCGTTTATGTGCTACACCCAGTGAATCAAAAATAAGGATCAAAGACGTTTACTTGCCATCATTTGATCCAGATACACACGTCGGAGTACGTGAATGGTGTCAACATATAGATCAAGCCATTGAAGCATATAAACTGAGTGATTTTGACGTTCGCATGAAAGTGTGTAGCCTATTGAAAGGGCGTGCGAAGATGTGGATCGATGATTGGGTAGTCACCACCAGTACATGGGAAGAGTTGCGAAAGAACCTCGTCACCACATTCGAACCCGAAAACAGATACTCCCGAGACATATTTATGTTCCGAGAACATGTTTACGATTCGTCAAAGGATATTGCAGAGTTCTTATCCCGCGCATGGATCCTATGGAGAAGGGTAACCAAGGACAAGCTGGGAGATGAGCACGCTGTGGAAGCAGTGATTGGATGTGTTAATGACGAGCGTTTACGCATCGAATTACTGAATGTCAAGGCAACCACTGTTCCTGAATTGATTTCAGTGGCAACGTCTATACGAAAGAAACGTTCTCATGCCAACTCAAGTTCCACAGTACCCAACAAGCGTCCGCGATTTGTGGACAGTCAACAATCAACATCAAGCTGTCGCATATGTAAAAAGACGAACCACTCAACCAACGATTGCAGATTTAAATCTTCAGAGGCTAAATCCGAAGCTAGCAACAGGGACACCAAAGCACATACCATACTTACCTGTACCTACTGCAAGAAGCCAGGCCATACATATGAAACTTGCTTCAAACGGGAACGCTTAATGACCTCAAACGTCAACTATGTAGCAAGCAATAAGCTGGCTCCTATCTCCATCAAAATAGGAGAAAAGATATTGCAGGCTGTGTTCGATAGTGGGGCAGAATGCTCAATTATGCGAGAATCGGTCGCTACAATTCTACCCGGCCAAAGGAGTCCAGCAGTCAACTATTTGAAAGGGATTGGACAATTTCCGGCATTATCGTTAACCAAGCTTACAACCATATGTGTTATAGATTCCATCAGTATTGAGCTGGATTTCTACGTGTTACCTGACTTGGAAATGTCAACAGATATCCTAGTAGGCATGAACTTGATTCATGATACCAATATGAATACGATAATTACATCTAATGGGACAAAGTTAGTTCATAACACACTTGTCAATCAGGTGAGTACGAGTTCTCCTATTTTCAATAATCTGGATTGTGATCTAACTAATGAAGATGAAATCGCGCAATTACGTCGGCTTCTGAATAAATACGAGTATTTATTTATTCGCGGATATCCTAAAACTCGGGTCAACACTGGGGAGTTGGAGATCAGACTAAAAAACCCGGATAAATTCGTCGAAAGAAGACCATATCGTCTCAGTCCAGTGGAAAGGGAGAAGGTTCGTACCATAATTCAAGAATTATTGGAACATCATATCATACGTGAAAGCAAATCACCTTACTCGAGCCCTATCATCTTAGTCAAGAAGAAGAATGGTGATGATCGACTCTGCGTAGACTTTCGGGAACTTAATTCGAATACACTTCGCGATCATTACCCACTTCCATTGATTTCTGATCAGATCGACCAGCTAGCAAATGGCCAATTCTATACAAGCCTTGATATGGCAGCTGGTTTCCACCAGATTCCTATCGCTGAGACCTCGATAGAAAAGACCGCCTTCGTCACACCAGATGGGTTATACGAATACCTCACCATGCCATTTGGTTTGAGTAATGCTTGTTCTGTTTATCAGCGATGCATCAATAGAGCTCTGATGTCATTGTTGGGAACAGCTGCGCAGGTCTACGTGGATGATGTGCTAAGCAAATGCACCGATTTTCCAGAAGGAATATCGCACCTGGAACAGATTCTCATAGCGTTACAGGATGCTGGATTTTCTATCAACGCTGACAAGTGCAGTTTTTTTAAACGATCCATCGAATACCTCGGAAATGTTGTTTCCGATGGAGAAGTACGACCAAGCCCACGTAAAGTGGAGGCTCTCGTGAAAGCTCCAATACCTAAGACTGTCAAGCAGGTGAGACAGTTTAATGGGCTGGCAGGATACTTCAGGAAGTATATTCCTGACTTTTCACGTATAATGCTACCATTGTACGAACTGACAAAACAAGGTGCAAAATGGACATGGACAGACAAACACGAAAAAGCGCGTAACACAATTATTGAATGCTTAACGTCCACTCCAGTACTAACATTATTCCAAGAAGAAGCACCCATACAACTGTTTACGGACGCTAGCAGTCTTGGATATGGTGCAGTGCTTGTACAGGTAATTGACGGACGTCAACATGCAGTTGCCTTTATGAGTATGAGGACTACTGAAGCAGAAAGCCGCTACCACTCCTATGAATTGGAAACTTTAGCAGTGGTGCGTGCTATAAAACACTTTCGCCAGTACTTGTATGGGCGAAAATTCACGGTGATAACGGACTGCAATGCTCTAAAAGCGTCAAAACACAAGAAGGATCTTTTACCAAGGATTCATCGTTGGTGGGCATTTTTGCAAAACTACAACTTTAAAGTAGAGTACCGTAAGGGCGAACGCCTCCAACATGCCGACTTTTTCAGCAGGAACCCGACCGAGTTTGCAGTCAATGTGATGACAAGAGACTTAAACTGGCTTAAAATCGAACAGCGACGTGATGATGGACTACGACCTATAATAGACAGCCTTAGTGATAATAATCCGGTAGAGGGCTATGTCTTGGAAGATAACGTTTTGAAGAAACAAGTTAATGATCCTGTTTTTGGTCAGCAGCTTAGCACAGTCGTTCCCAAGGCCTTCCAATGGAGTATTATCAATTCTTTTCACACCGCACTGAAGCATCCTGGCTGGGAAAAGACATTACAAAAAATCAAAGAAACTTATTGGTTCGACAAAATGAGTTCTACTATACGACGATTTGTAGACAATTGCGTAATATGCCAAACATCCAAAGGAAGATCTGGTGCTATTCAAGTGCGATTACACCCAATACAAAAACCAATAGCTGCTTTCCAAGTTATTCATATGGATATAACTGGGAAGCTGGGCACTCCAGATGATCAGCAGTATGTCATAGTCACCGTTGACGCTTTTTCTAAGTACGTTCTGCTCTATTTTTCCAGCAACAAGAACCCACACAGCACATTAGCTGCTTTGAAGCGCACTGTGCATCTATTCGGTGCACCGATCCAAGTAATAGTCGATGGAGGAAGAGAGTTCCTTGGCGAGTTTAAAGATTATTGCAATCACGCTGGAATAAATATTCATACCATAGCTCCAGGAGTTAGCCGAGCAAATGGTCAAGTAGAAAGGGTCGTTGCAACTCTCAAAAATGCTTTGGTGATGATTAGAAACTACGAAGCAGAACAGTGGCACACCGCGCTTGAGGAATTGCAACTAGCAATGAACTGCACAACTCATCGTGTTACTGGGGTTGCTCCATTGACACTTATTACCCAAAGAAAGCACTGTGTACCTCCTGAGCTTCTCAGCTTGGTAAATATTGATAATGGGACCATAGATATCGAAGCGCTTACTCAACAAGTGCAACAAAAAATGTCTCATTCAAGCGAACGAGACAAACAAAGGTTCAATCTACGTAAAGCCAAAATCCATAATTTCCAACGAGGAGACTACGTGTTGATTAAAAATAACCCTCGCAATCAAACATCACTCGATCTTAAATTTAGTGAACCATATGAAGTTTGCAGAATCTTGGAAAATGATCGCTATTTGGTGAAGAAGGTGACCGGCAGAGGACGACCTCGTAAGGTTGCTCATGACCAGCTGCGCCGCGCTCCACAACCGGGTGAACAGTTAACCGTATCGGCGGGCAATGTATCACCTAGCCATCAGGATTCGGCTGCAATATCAATTGAGCCTGTCCCTTCAACTTCACGAGACCCAGCAGATCACGACCTACAGGGTGAAAGCAATTCATCAGAATAAACTGTAATTAACTCAATTTAAATAATTCAAAATAACCCAACGAGAACCTTTAACAAATCTACGAGAACCTCCGAGAACCTCCGAGAACCTCCGAGAACGTCCGAGAACCTCCGAGAACCTCCGAGACGTCTACGAGAACCTCCGAGAACCTTCGAGACCTTCTAAGACCCTACGAGAATCGACTAACCTTTATAACACTGATACTACCAAACCATATAAGGCATTTTATGTTGGTAATACACAAATTGCTTACAGATATCCGACTCAAAAACAAATTTATTTTTGCAGAACTACAACCAACAAGGCTGGTGCAGAGCGCGCACCGCCTGTCAGTATGGCCGTATCGGCGCAACAACTATAATTTATCAATTAATCAAATAATAATTCTGTTTAATAATTCAATTGTGTTAAAACTAGTTCATAATTAATTAATTACTGTATGATTATTACAATGTAACAAGTTCAATTCAATACTTAACCTAAAAATTATACACGTGCTCGCTGCACTATAAATACGGCCACACAGAGTGCGCTCGGTCAGTCTCGCTCGAGTCGTCGAACAGTACGGAGCTCTGTAAATTAGTTGCTAAGCAGTCAGTTGAATAAACGAGGCTTTCAACAAACAGGTGAAGTTTTACTTAGACGATTGAAGATGTGTGATCACCATAATGATGATATTCGTGACGTCAGCTGTGCTGACGTCACACTTTTTAAAAACACACCGGAGCCTGGTTCTCCGTCATATATATATATATATATATATATATATATATATATATATATATATATATATATAATATATATATAATAATTATACGCGGCGACGCGTATGGACGTGTTACGTATCGTGTGTGCTACTATTAATCAAAAAATATATTTATATTTTACGTTTGAAAGTCTTAAATGGAATCGAAGTGTAGCGGCTGCGATGCTGTCGTTAGTGACTCACAGTTTATGGAGTGTTCGCGAGTAAAATGTAAGAAGAAATTCCATCTTATTTGTCTGGCCTTAACGATGGAAGATGTGGAAACTTTTACGCCCGAATACAGGAGTCTATGGATATGTCCCGAGTGCACATGCACAATGCCGAAAAGGGGAAATAAAGACACACCTGTTCGAGGAACCACGGTCACCAGCAAAGCGTTTTCACCGAGCAACAATGTGAACACCGCACAGAGAGGCAGTCGACGGAATACAAGCGAAGTAATGGATACGGATAGCTTACTTCTAGACGAGATACGGGAGTTTCGAGGGGAAGTGAAGTTTTATTTGGAGGAGCAGCGGAAAGAATATATATTAATGCAAAATAGATTTGTCAATACGGAAACAGAGTTAAAAGAATTAAAAAAAATTTTGGGGGTATTACAGCAAAAGGCGAACAAAATTGATATACTTGAAGCAAGAATTAAAACTTTAATGGATAGAAATGAGACCTTAGAAGCCAGTCTACAGAAAAGTCAGGCAAAAGTGTCAAGTAAGATTGAACAAGGCTATACAAGGCTTACACCGTCTTTTGCAAAAATCGTCATAGATAAACAGAAGCAGGTAGTGAGCAATAATGTGCCAGCAAAGGAATTTGTGGCCACGAAAGCAGCGGATGTAGTATCGAAGGAGGAGCAGATGCCAGTAATAAATAACGAGAGGTCTGGGAATGTGTTGATCGAGGAAAAGCAAGATCTAGAAAAAGAGGCAAATTGGACTACTGTGGCAAGGAAAAAAACGAGACACTCGAACAGTGAAGTAAAAAAAGGCGGAAATACGAGCGCAATTGACATACAGGGAACGGAAAAGAAAAGATACTTGCACGTATGGCGTTTACAAAAACAAACAACAGTAGAAAGTTTAGAAAAATATGTAAGGAACATTTATGACGAAGAAGTACCAATTAAAGTGGAGAAAATAAAGCATAGAACTGAAAGGGATTATGCATCATTTATCATTGGAGTTCCGGAGAGCAGATATGAAAAGTTATGTCAGCCTGAAAGCTGGGCCGTTAATATAGAATTTGCAGAATGGGTGTGGTTTCGTAGACCAACCAACAACCTTAGAAACCCTTAGTAACTCCGTCGAAATATTTTATCAGAACGTGCGCGGGCTTCGGACAAAGCTTGAAGAATGTTTTACAAATATTTCAATGGCAAATGCAGACTTGTTCGCCATCACGGAAACCGGCTGCAATGACTCCATCCATGATGCAGAAATATGTCCACCTGGATTCACTATTTTGCGGTGTGACCGAGCAGATGGACGGAAACAAGGCGGCGCGTGTTTAGTGGCCACACCGCGTTTTGAGTTGCGACGAGTGTCATTACCCGATGACGTCAACGTGGACGACCATATGTTCGAACTGGTTTGTGCTACTGTTTACCTACGTAACAGATTTTTGTTTTTGCTTTGTGTCCTATATATTCCACCTGGTAGTAGTGATAGTGAATACATGGTTATGTTTAACATTATTGAACAATTATGTAATAAGTACAGGGATATACTAGTTTTAGGTGATTTTAATTTGTATTCGTGTTCTGTAGCCATAAATAATTATTATGAATACTTTGAAACTTTCTGTGAGTTCACTCAGAGTAACGTAGTGAGAAATTATAATGGTCGTCATTTGGATTTAGTGCTAAGTACACTGACGGAGGGAGGGAGTGTGAGCGTGCGCGCGGCAGAGGCACCGCTCGTACCGGTAGACGCGTACCACCCGCCGCTCGACATCTCGGTCAGTACACACACGCGCCTGCGCCGGCACCCTGGCTCAGCAGGCTCAGCTACACCTGATGGTAACGCATGTGTACTAGACGGGTGGAACTTTAATAAAGCCGATTTTTTGTCCTTATATTCATTAATTGCAGCCGTGGATTGGACTCCATTGTATGAAATGGACTTAGAAGCAGGTTTAAATTATTTTTATTATGTTATTAATTCTATTATAGATGACTGTGTACCCAAAAAAAAGCGAAGTCGTGTAAACTCAAGATACATTTATCCTGAGTGGTACACTGTTGAAATAATTCGCAACATAAAGTTGAAAGCTGCTCGGCATAAGCAGTACAAAGTAAGCGGATCAAGGGTCGATTACGAAGCATTTGCTCGATGTAGAACTAACATCAAAAATATGTTAATAGTAGCAGAGGAACAATATCGCAGCCGTGTTCAAGAGCAAATGCTAAGTGATCCTAAATCCTTTTGGAATTATGCCAAGTCCAAAAAAGGTAGGAGAAGCCCGCAAGCGATCTTGAAAGACGGTGTGGCATTATCTGGGCAACGGTCTGTGGAAGAGTTTGCAGCTTACTTCTATTCTGTGTATAGGGCTGAACGACCAGAGTTGGATGTAGACGCGGCTGTAGCCAGCGCGGGTAGCGGTAACGAAGCAGCGCGGGTGCACTTGGACCAATTACAGTTAGGAGATGTGAGTCATGCGCTCCGAGATCTTAAACCAAAACGCTCCGCAGGGCCTGACGGCATCCCGCCTTATATATTCAGGGATTGTCGAGTAGCGCTGGCAAAGCCGTTACTTTATATATATAACCAGTGCCTGAAAGCGGCGGTGTTTCCGGAAAGGTGGAAAGTGACCCGTGTTGTTCCGGTTCCGAAGTCAGGGTCAGCAGAATCGGTGGATGGTTACAGACCAGTTGCAGTATTGTCTACGCCAGCGAAAGTATTGGAGACTGCCATATACAAAAGTATATATCTTCAGGCTAGTGCACAATTGTCAGACGCTCAACATGGGTTCCGACCGGGAAGAAGTACCACCAGTAATCTGCTTTGCCACATGGCTCATCTGGTACCGACGGTGGATAGTGGGGGACAAATTGATGCTGCTTACTTTGACTTTCGTAAAGCATTCGATCTCGTCGAAAATGACATATTGCTTAAAAAGTTTGCAAGCGTCGGTTTTACCCCACATTCACTCCGGTTTTTTGCTAGTTATTTGAGAGATAGGCAGCAATATGTGGAATATGCGGGACACGTGTCAGATCCATATTTCACGAGGTCCGGGGTGAGTCAAGGGAGTAATCTTGGCCCTTTGGGCTTTCTTTTGGTGGTTAACGACCTGCCAGGAGTAGTCCTAGACGCATCTTGTCTGTTGTTTGCCGACGACCTAAAATTGTCCCTTGAGATAAAGAGCGTCGATGACTGTGTCAGGCTACAAAGGGATATAGATAGGGTAGTGAAATGGAGTAAGGAAAACCTATTGCAATTTAATAGCTCGAAGTGTGTTACCATCTCTTTTTCTCGCGCACACAATCCCATTTTACATACCTACTATATTGACGGGTTGCCTATGGAACGGGTCACAGAAGTAAAGGACTTAGGAGTAGCATTTAACACTGGCTTGACTTTTCGAGAACACATCATGCGGAACTGTAAAAAAGCGTATAGAAATTTAGGTTTCATGCTGCGTACAGTACGAGGGCTCACTAGTGTGAAAGCTATTATAGTATTATATAATGCATTAGTGAGAAGCCAGTTAGAATGTAATGCAGTCATCTGGGCTCCGCATGAAACTAAATATAGTCTCATGCTGGAGAAGGTACAAAATAAATTTATAAGATATTTATATAAGCGTTATTACGGAGTCTATCCCTTTTACCCGTTAATGTATCCGACTTTATTTATTTTAGGTATGGTCGGATACAATGAGCTAAGGGTTAGAAGGGATTTTGCATTAGCTTTATATATATTTAAATTGCTTAGAGGGAAAGTGCATAATGCAGGTATTTTAAGCCAGGTGAGTCTATGTGTTCCGGACAGGTACGTGTGGCGACGACGAAAGCCACGACTGCTAGTGGAACCGCGTGCTCGGACTAATCTTCTAAAGGAGGCCCCGCTGACGCGTACGCTCCGCACACTCAACCTCATAGCGAGTGAGACGGACTTATTCCACTGTTCTCTGAGTGAATTCACAAGGAATGCTTTGTTTGTAATTAGTTATAAGTAATAAGTAAGTTAGGATTAAACAGTTCGCATATATCGCATTGGGTCATCCTGTAATGGTAAATGTAAGTAAGTAAATAAATAAATAAATAAATAAATAAATAAATATATTTATGACTTTTAACCAAATATGTGCTAGATAGAAACTATTTCTTTTAAAAAATATTTTGACTATTTGTGTTACAAATGACTCGTGTTCAGGATAACCTCTTCAGATAAACTAGAATGCTTCTTTATATATTGAATACAAGTAGGCGTTACTTGGCGAATGTCAATTGTAATAAAATTTTGGGAAGAGAGGAACCCGCATTTGGGGACAGTCCACTGATAGAGAACTTGTTTTCAGGATGCAAAGGCGATGTATAAGGTCAATGTGTAATATAAAACTAACTGATAGTTGTAACCTTTTTTCAAATCTTTGAAACTACTTACATTGCCATCACTTTATATTTTGGAAACGGCTTTATTTGTGAAAACTCACACTGCAACTTTGTTAAATTTTTGTTTGTATTACTGTTTTGCTATATTTAAGTACCTTCTAACTGTATAATATGCACGCCGTGGCAACCTTTAAGTAAGGTAGCACTAAACACTAGCTATAAGTACTGGCCATAAGAACATGTTACAGTGTATACCTTGTTGGTTGTCCGAATAAATAATAATAATAATATTCTATCACATACACGCAACACCATCTAGCCCAAACTAAGCAGAGTTGTACTATGGGTAATAGACAATGGACATACATGTGTACTTTTTTTGTAAATACATACATATTATACATAGAAACACCCAGACCAAGACAAACATCCATGATCATGCACATAAATGTTTGACTTGTGCGGGAATCGAACCCGCGACCTCAGGCGTGGCAGTCGGTTACACTAACCACTACGCCATCGAGTCGTTAAATAAATAAATAATGCATTAGAGCTATAGAAGCCAAAATAATTAGGTATCTTAGAAATTTTAACTATCTGTATGTTTGTACGCGTATCAAAAACTACTGCACGAAATGAAATGTGGTTTTCACAGTTGTATTGCTAAAGGTATACGTTAAAATCTAGTGCATATTTCGTTTTCATTCGCCTTAGAACTCGAGTATTAATCTGACAGTTATTTAATCCTACAATGTGAACACTCTGATGTTTATAAAATTATCAGTCGTTGATTGTTCGTTGAACACACGGGTAACGAATGCACTCCTATTGGCCATGGACTTTTCTATGTTCAGCAGATACTATAGGTAGTTTGAACAAGCGTAATATGTCAATTGCTTGCGTAATTGTAAAACAAACCGTAATTGTTCGCCGCGGACGACAACGGCAACGGACAGCGTCGACCTTTTCGGTACATTTAGGCAGACCGCAGATGAAGTTTTACCCCCTCGTCTGCGGACCGTCTAACATTAAAACTCAAAATAATAAATAGAAACAAGTATATTGACCAACCGAGGAACGAATACAAACACACATAAAACAATTAATTGCACGCACACCTATTAATTCTAACTCCACCCGTCGGCCATTACTGCTATTCGAATAACCTCATTACTTGAATAGGAAGCTGAAACAAAAAAAAGCATGTTTAAATTTCTGTAATCTGTGGAACAGTAAATATATAATTATCAAAGACTAAATTTTGCCGCGCAAATGTAGGTTAGTAACAGTACTTTTTTCTGGATGTGTCCTATTCTGTACCCCTGACAAAGAGTGTGAAATTTCATGATGATTAGTCGCGTAGTTAAAGTGTGAAGGAGTAATAAATAAACAAACTCACTTTCGCATTTTTAATACTAGTTAGGATTTAAATCATAGATGTACCCCGCCGTTACTCAGATCGCAAGAAAAATTGTCCACACCAAAAATATTGAGGTCACACATAGATACCGATCGATAGTGTACAATTTTCAATAAGTAAGGGTGAGCGTGATAATACTTTATTTATAATTCAGATGTCATGTTGTGTTGCCAGTATAATCTTACAGGTCTAACTAGGAGCGTAAAATTCTCGTTTTCTCGCCCGCATCTTATGTCACAACGGCTTAAGGCGCGCACGACTGGGCGGCAATAAACGAGAAAAACTTATGTTTTTCTGTCAAGAACTTCTCAATAGCATCTTGGAGTCAGGGTTATTGGTTATTGGCAATAGGCCTTAATACATTGGACATAAAAAACCTTTTACGCATTCACAATTGGACCCGGTAGATCGGTATGCTCGGTTTCTAGTAATATTTTTCAATTTTAATACTAATTTTAGGCTGGGAAACGTCTTTCGGGTCTGCTAGTGTTATAATCTATACTAATATTATAAAGAGGAAAGATACGATTTTTTGTTTGTTTGTTTGTTTGTACGGATTTAACTCAAAAACTACTCATCCGATTTAAAAAATCTTTTACCATTAGAAAGCTATATCACTGGGTAACATAGGCTGTAGTTTATTTTAAAAAAGTACTGTTACCAACATAACCTAACCTTCTACGCGAGCAAAGCCGCGAGCAAAAGCTAGTAAGCAATAATGACGTTTCTATTAATCTATTTAATATAAAAATACTAGCAAATGCGTCTTTTTTACTAATTTCAAATAATATAAAATAAATTAATTGACTCGAATTTAGTAAAATTTGGATGTCTTTTTTCTTATGATGGCAGTAAATTATATAGCATATTTTTTATATAAAGTCGGTAACGTACCTGTAAGGATACCCCTGCGTCTTGGCTCTGAACACAGACAGCAGCAGTGAAAAGAAAACACACACGAGTACTAGCCCCACGACCGACTGGAACCGACGTCGCTTGCCCTCCGTCTGCGCTCGAGCTATGTCGTTCTTGGTACCACCGGCCGCTTCTATCATCAGTATCATACCTACTACTACTGCTCCATCTGATAATGGCGATAAGGAAACATATCTCGGAAAAGTTAGCAAATAAACAAAAGACCAGCCTTTTCCGGGTTTATAATGTTATTAAAACATTTAATTTTATGACATTCAAAAACAAATTATTTAATTTCTTACTAGACCAAATGCTACTAAGTATTCTATTAATGACTTTTTAAAGAAAAAATTGAACCATTTAAATTAGGATATGACTTTATATAAAATTTTGAAGACATTGTTTTTTTAGTCTATGTTTATTAAAGTTTTCTTTTATAATATATTTTCTACTGACCATTATATTTTGTAAGCATTTGTACTTTGGAAACGGCAGAATATTATGGACAATTTGTTACACCTTGTAAATACAATATTCTAGCAAATAAATATATTATTATTATAAAATATTTATTCGGTATAAGTAACTGTTTGGGACTGTATTAGACAGCATATCAGTGTGTTTGAATTTTTTCTATGCCATCCGTGCTTCCCTAAATATTAAATAGGTAAATATTGCAAGCTCTAACGGTGAAGGAAAACATCACAAGGAAAACTATACTTCTAAGAGTACTCCATAATGTTCTTGAAGATAGGTACTTATGTAAAGTTTGCAAACCTGTACTGGGCCAACATGGTTGTCTATGACCTAACCCTTCTCATACTGTGTAGAAGTCCATGCCATTTATTACAGCTGGGCTGGCTTTATTTTACAATGTAGTTTTCTTTAAAAGGATACTCAAAATAGCTACAATATAGCTCTCCAAAATAAACTGTCCATGGGAACCACCATTAATATAAACCGGTCCACTCTTAGTCCTATGGAAGAATGGAGGTCCTCTTATCTGGTTCCACATTTGTCCGGAAACCATGGCAAAGCAGAAGAACACTGCAGCAACAGCCCACATCTGTTTGTTGTAGAGGAATTCCAGGTTGTTTCTACGGAGGTAAAGGAAGCCAGCGACTAGTATAAACAGCATTGAGAATGCTAGTGCTCCGGAATAGTTTGGTGGACGGAACACACGGATCTGGAATGTTGGAATGATCAATTTTAGTGTCAATTTCTGTAGCTGTAAGGATTATGATAGTTGAACCAGTACAATAAGTATTTTAAACCTCTCAACCAATCCAGTTATCAAAAATACGACAATCCAAAAAGCTATTTAAACAAAAGAAGACTTATCATAACAAAATTTACATCTTAAATAGTCTAAGTTTGGAAGCCGGCGTCCTAGCGTGGGTTGAGAGGTTAAATGTCAAAATAAAAATATCTTTATTCATCTAGGTCACAAAGTAACACTTATGAATTTTAAAGTTACACAAACTTAACAATAATTTGACGTCTCGATGGCGTAGTGGTTAGTGTAACCGACTTCCACGCCTAAGGTCGCGGGTTCGATTCCCGAACAAGTCAAACATTTGTGTGCATGAACATGGATGTTTGTCTTGGTCTGGGTGTTTCTATGTATAATATGTATGTATTTACAAAAAGAAAAAGTATATCTGTATGTTTATCCATTGTCTAGTACCCATAGTACAAGCTCTGCTTAGTTTGGGCTAGATGGTGTTGTGTGTATGTGATAGAATATTATATTATATTAATTTATATTTACATGTTGCCACATTCAGCAAAGTAAGGGTGTAGGACCAATGTGAAGAACGGGCAAGAAACTCACGGCCACTCTTTTTAATCGCCAATTTTAATTAGACTTACAAACAAATCTAAATAATTTTACCTGTTCGGTTAAGTTAGAAACTAACAGTTATGTATATTGAAGTTAAATAAAATATCACCTATTCCTGCAAGGCTAATTAACAAGCTCAAACAAGCTCAAACATGATTGATACAATGAGCCAATTTACATTCATCAAGAATGTAAATTGGCTATTGCTAATTCAGTCAGCCAATCACAGCAGTTGACATGCACAATCATAACATATCAATGATAAACAGATTTTTTGTTGATCTGCTTCTCAGAAACTGTATGTATGCATGCTATACTATCAATTTACATTTACCACATTCAGCAAAGCAAGAGTGTAAAAACAATGAGAAGAGTAAGCAAGAATCATATGACTACATCTTTAAATCCAATTTTACAATACTGCTTATCTCGCAAATCATATTTAATTTTTATATTTTATAACTTCCACACTAGTAATAATTCGTGTGTCGCGGTTGATGGACACAAAGAACACCCAAACTGGGAACAACCATTAGTAGGTGATCTACAAATGGTTGTTCCCATAAAACTATCCTGTGTGGGATTTGAACCCATAGCACTTAGCGCAATGGCAGTGATGAGGTGACCACTTAAACCACTACGCAATCAATATCAATATGCAGATTTCTTTTTGTTATTTTATCTAGTACCTGATTATCAGATCTATCTTGAATCCACTTGGCAATAGCCTCAGCATGGATGCCACTCCTCTCAAAGTCCATGGAATCAGCGGGTTTAGGTTTGCCTTTGGCTGGGAAGTGCATTATTACAGGGGCTGTGTTGAGACGCAGCTGGAAATAGGAACACAAATAAATGAATACATATAATATATACTGTAAGACTTTAACCTTTTGAGTGGCTGCAGCCTGTAGGTGACCATCCACAATTGTTTTTTATATATGTCTGGTATTTCAGCAATAGACAGATCCATATTTGTCTATTAACCTGTAATTTTTTTAATGCTAAATATCAAAAACCTGTTGGATCTGGCTGCCGGTGTGCCGCTGCAACTCTATAGGTTAACCAGTCAATCAGAAGCTTAGACTCATGCTATACTTTACTCTTAGTACTGGTTTCTTAGTCAGGCAAATGTTATCAGTATTTATGTCAGTCAAATATCTGTATTAACCTATATATAAATAAATATGTACAATATTTATTTATTAATAGATTTTTAGCAATTTGAATTGCAAATTACTTGTACTGTTATTAGTTACTCCAGCTCAGCTAAAACTTATGTTACCATACTCAGTACCTCTCAATTACAAATCTAATGTCTTATTGAGCTTCGGCTTATCCTTAAGGAATTACTTCCTGTAGGAGCCCAAAGATTTGTTTTATTTAACCTAAAAAAACAAAGCAAACTAGCATATGGCCCACCTGATGGTAAGTGGTCACTATAGCCTATGGATGCCTGCAACACCACAGGCAACAGTTACCCGTTGCCGACCATGTAAAAACTTAACTCAAAAAAGAGGTAGTTATACTACATTTTCTGTTTGAGGTGAATGCACCTGTCCTTAACAGTTCTAGGATATATGTATAAGTATGATGTGTTACATTTATTTACTGTAGTATATTGCTATCATCTCATGTATACTTCAACTATATATTAGTAATTTACTAGGAGTTTAGGAGCACTAGGAGTTAGTTTTTTAAAATATCACTCACCATTTGGAAGACATCGGATCCTTCATCAAAATCAACCATACCGAAGAATAACTTATTGTGGTATGCAGCCGAGAACCTAAATGAATTGGCTACAACTAAGAATTCATCATACACATGCTGGCAAATTGCACACCGTCGTGACGGAGCCATTGCAGTGAACATTATAATGAATGAGTAGTCTTTTGGTGGCGATTTCACATATTCTTTAAATTTGTTTAAATTTAGGGATACTATAGACTTTTTGTTTGTTAGGTCCGTCAGCTGCTGGACTTTTTCTTCAAGCTGAAAAATAAAACAATATCATTAATTATTTAGATATTATCACAGAGGCATTAGAACAAATTAGTGTCAATGGGTTCATTGCTGTCACTTGAAACTACAGAATATCACTTGTCTGAATACAATACCTACACATAATGCATTACAATATAGTATAGAAGTAAACTGATCAATATTCAGTACATCACAAATAAGACATGATCATTAAATAAAAGAACATTAATAATAACTACTTTAATTTAAAATAATTCTCTAAATTATATTGGCAAGGTAAATAAAGTTAAGATATGAAATAGCAGATTTCACAGCAATATAAAGATATGTATTTACAGAATATAAACAAATCCCTATTTTGTATTTTACATAGATTTCTAATCCGTTTTGCCTCGTTTACGATAATGCCACCATAAAATGCCGGTACGACTACAATATAATACAAATACTTGCCCCTTTAGCACGCGATTGTGCTTCTCCCTCGTAATATGTTAAAATCACAGTCAGGAATAATAAAAGCTTATACTTCATTTTTAATATCTGTAACTATAATTCACCATAAAAATCTAAATGTAATATCACTTCAATGACTACAGTAGGCTTAGTTTGACGTTTGCCACCTCAAAACAAACGTCAACGTCAGTAATTAATGACGTGTACTTTAATAGCATTTGTGAAGTATGCTACAAGTCTTCTACTTTAAGAAGCACTTGCAAAGATACACGCGCACACACACACACACACAATGTTTATATATGTTATATATATCTTAGACATAAGATCACAATCACAATGTGTATATATCTTAGATATAAGATGTTAATTAATAAGTATTTATAATTGCAAACATAACAGTTAGAGATATGAAAGAGCGGGGCCTTCTGTTACAAGTATATTATATACTTAAAAGGAGACCCCAACCACTAAGTTAAGAAGGACTAAATGTTTAATTTTATTTATTAAAGATGTATCATCCGACTTATGAATAAAGGTATTCGACATTAATTATATATTGACCTGGGGCGCCACAGAAATGTTTGACCGATACGAAGTTTTTCATTTACGCCGATATAATTATGCGCACGAGATATACCTCGCCTTTATAATACCGTAGTAACATAGATATCAGTTTCGGTGTTATAAATCCATATGATCGATTAGAATTTATTTTGCATCCATGATATTGAAACGGAACATCTTGCTCGTGATTGAGGATTGATATTCCAAAGCCTGCCTACCCTACCCACTACTACTATATGAGGTCCTTTCCTTTTTTTCTTGAGTTGGGTCCTTAGTGGCGCACC
The DNA here is from genome assembly GCA_930367265.1 of Catocala fraxini. Taxonomy (NCBI): domain Eukaryota; kingdom Metazoa; phylum Arthropoda; class Insecta; order Lepidoptera; family Erebidae; genus Catocala; species Catocala fraxini. The sequence continues at coordinate 27,216,737 of OV884027.1, read as the reverse complement.
AGTAATGAGTTCAATTGCTGAATTTGAGTATTATTGGGACATTTTATCAAGAAATCAGTGACAGCACAGAGGCCTAGAGCAGTATCCAGTAGAAGGCAATAGGAGCGCCTCTTATTATTTCAGTTTAAAAATTCTTTATTTCTCTAAGATTACAAATCACTTACAAGGAGAAATAAATTATAAATCAAAGCACAAAAATGTTTAAGGTTCATGAATGCGCATACGTTTGACGGTATTCTTAAAAATATATTATATATTGCCAGACAGGTATGTAGGTAAATTTAAACACTTTAGTGATCTACGCTAATAACGAGTTCTTTGCTAAATACAGTTAAGCGAATATAGGGATCGGTTTACATGTTTCAAGTAAATATTTTTGTAGGTAAAATTATTTATTTTTTAGATAAGCCTTTGAATATATATATTTGGGACATACCCCATTCCTACTGCCTACACTTTTGGAAACATAGACGAGAGGCTACGTAGTGCTTCTGTAAGACAAAGTGGAATCTCTAAAATCGTAGCTTTCGAAATGCGGGTATCCCACGCCTCCGCCTAGTTCCTTCGGGAATAATGTGGGCGTTAGACAGTGTATGTCCATTTATTGTTATTTTCTATATCTTTTAGGTAATAAACACTAAGATGCTTTTTAGGCACACACACCTTAGGCCTGGCGCATTAGGGCGTTTACCAAGCCGCGCCCTACACCAGTGCTGTTACTGCAGTGATATTTAACCCTTTGATCGCCACGTCAAAAAACAAAAGCGTGCTCTCTCGGTACCAAGCTACAATTTCATCCTATAAAAGTCTGTCATGACTCATGTTACATGCAGTGTCACATTTGTCCATGTCGTGCTGGACACGTTTTGCTTTGTCATGTATACATGACTGTGGCGGTAAAGAGGCTAGATCGGGCTAAGAATTATGACGGCATGGCAATTGGTCGAATATAATCACCAATTAACGACTTATTATTATTATTGGTGCAATGGCTGTAACAAGATGAGCGCTCATCTTGGCACAGCCACCAATACCCCCTTATATCTTTTAAACGGAGGCTTGATCAATGTTGATATCGTGACCAATATCAACTAATTATTGGTAGGTAGATACCTACCTACATTTAGATCTTCGTTCGGTAATGTGGTTTTGGAAATACAAGGTGTCTGTGCCAAGATGAGCGCTCACTTCAGCACAGCCACCCCCTCACCCATACCCCTTGTATCTTTTAAACGGCAGACCGACCAATTCTGCCACTTTACGGCCAATTTCGACTAAATATCACTAGGTACGTAAAGACATTTCCAGTTTGCGATGGTGGCTGTGCCAATATGAGCCATGCCTTTAAAGTATGGCACTGAAGCATCGATAGATATAGTTGTTCGGTAGGTACTGTTCCAGTCGACACATCACAGATGTCAAAAGGTAAACTAGAAATATTTAGAGTTCTCTACTATAACAACTCTCTAACGACTAAAGTTCAATTGCAATACTCTCACATGCATCTTTTTCAAGGGAATATTAACATGTCAGGAACACGATAAAAACAAATAATTATTTTGCTATAAAATAGCTGACCTAGCTAGCCAAATATCGACAGATACTTACGCTCGTTAAATAGACCTACACCTACTTACGACGATCGTCAACGCCCAAGATGCCAACGATTATTGATCACTAGCTCTCAATTGGAAATATTCGTGTGACCTTTACATGTAGGTCATTCGGTCGATGCACGTCTCGTACCTAGCACTCTTATTCCCTTTAGAATTCATTACTATTTTATTAGTTCTCGGGTAAAAGCTTTCCGAGAAAAGAACGAACGTTGGCACTACCAAAGATGCTTGTTTTATTTACTCAGAGCATCACAGATCTGTTTAGCTAGTGCAGCTTATTACAGATTAAAAAACAAAATGAATTGGTGTATAAATAAACAAAATAAAAATGGTCTAAAGTGAAACAATAGATTCATAATTTACATTAGTTGTTTTCAAAATATTTTATTAACACAATTCATTCAATAACACCAAAGATTATAACATTCTCTAACATGAAACCTAAAATAAAATACAATTTTACCTAAATGTATTTTACTTACCAATTTATAATCATTCAAACATCATTCCGACTATGAGGTATACAGAATAAATATAATTTGAAATATTTTTTTTTTCACATTATAAGTCGTCAGAAATGTATTAATACTATTCAATATTTTATATTATAGTTATAGTAATAATTTTGCGACAGTTGCTATATAATGTCATGAAAGCATCCTTTAGAACACTTTATATATAATCGCTCGCAAGAAGATCGTAAGGAAAATAAAACACACAGTATAATCAAGTAGAAACAAAATAATATGGAATGTACAAACCATGTTTATTAACTGATTCCTGGCAATACAATGTTTGTGACTCGCTTTTGAATTTATCGACAGCCACTCGAGAGGGTAACATTTACAAGCCCATAACAGTACGATACGGATACATACATCCACTTATAACACTGAAAGCTATAGCATTGTAATATTTAAGCCAGGTTTACAACATTCTCAGCGATAGACATCGGTACACAGTACCCTGGGGGTTTCAACGGTTTCATAAATTATTAAGATAACTTGTTTGGACTTAAATTTCTACTCTAACTGTACATTAGTTTCGCCTTAACGCTAAAATAATCTAAAAGTGATATCATCGGATGATACGAAGATAAGTTTCGCGGGGGGTTGTAAACGCGCAAATAAACATCTGATATGTGTCCAAAGGTGAAATAAAATCTCCTGTCACCGAAACTCAAAATAAAATGCTGTAATAAATTAAGAAATAAATTACGCCGTCATCGCACGGTAGCGTTTTACAAAACCATGATTGGATTCGAATATAGTGATCGTTTATATTTATAAAATGGAAATAGAAAAATTATTTATACAGATCGCGTCTCTTGGCGCGGTGCGGCCGCAGCATCAAGGCGGCACCGAGCCCGAGATATGCGACAACATATAAATGATTAACGTCAAGTAATCAACAAGTACTATACAAGGTGTTGGTGCTCCGAGGCCCTATGCGGCTCCCGCTACCGGCGACGACTTCCCTGTGCGCGACAACAGTGACTGAGCAGATGTGGGGCATAGAAACTCGGAGCACGGGCGACGGGAGCAAGAGTGTGCTTAACGCGTTTACTGTTTCGTGTAAAGGTAGATGGCGACGATGAGACCGTATAGACCCAATACTTCAGCGAAAATGAGGATAAGGATCATGCCGACGAATAATCTGGGCTGTTGTGCAGTACCGCGGACGCCTGCATCACCAACGATGCCTATGGCGAAACCGGCCGCTAGACCTGAGAATCCTACAGCGAGACCGGCACCCAGATGGATGAACCCTCTGTAACAGAACAAAAACATAAATAGTACAATTACAACAAATAAATCTTATTACGGTGTTAGTAAGTGGTTTTAGATGCACATAAGCTTCTTTGCGGGAGAGCAATCATTATTGGGCACATTTCTGGGCATGCATTACAATAATGAAAATTCCGTTACAAAACCCAATGACACTGTCCGGCACGGGTTTCGAACCCAGTAGGTAAAAATCAGCAGTTACGCATGCACTGATCATTATGTTAAGAGATCGACGTGTCTCCAGTCATTATAAAAGTACCAATTCACATTAAACAATGGATTGCGTATAGAACTCGTTTCAGATAACGTTGGACGATAACAGAAAAGTACTGTAATTGTTAGCGGTAATCCTACTAATATTATAAAAGTTAAAGTTTGTGAATAGTATTATATTGATGCTTTTTTTTTACGCTTAATCCGTTGAACGGATTTGGATGAAATTTGGCATACAGATAGACAATGTAATGGATCAACACATTTATTCCCGTTCCTGAGGGATTCACGGGAAGTAGAAATTAGTTAACTATAAATATTATTTCATAATTAAAAAGGATGCACGAAAAATTTATATAAAAGAGTGTACAGTAGACAAAATATATTATATGAATGTGTTTTTAAAACGTTCTCAGGCTAAACGATGCTTATAGTCGACAGGTCACATAAAAACCATTCTCGAGGTCAACAGCATCAAAACTTACGCCCGAGTAGGTATGTCGCCAGTAATTATGTGATATGAAATATTATGTTCCCGCAGTGAACACTGGAGTGTTATTACATAGCGTGTAATTGTCCTGAATCAAACCAACTTTACTGTGGACTTTTGATTATAAGTCTACTGATACAATGAAAATCGTTGTTATTGTCGAATTTTGCTGCCAAATTATTCGACGTTGTTTAAAAATAAATGTCATCACGAACGGATCAACTTGTAAGCATAGCATATTGAGATTATATTTGCTAACTACCTTCAATTTCCGAATTATTTTATTACGGTTGCCGTAAGCGTATAAGATCAATTTTAAAGCAAAGGTATTTCATTATAAACTGTATGGCAAGATGTTCAAGACGACGGACCTTCATCGTAATGAAAAGTTACGAAGTCTTACTAATGCAACGATCCTTTACAACAACTTGAGGATAACGTGAACAAAATTGAGGTCAAAGCTAGAATAACATTATAATTATAGTTAGCTTATATTTTGGGCGTAATCTCTGTAACCACTGAACAGACTATGAAAAGAAACAAATGGAAAACTACCCTATTCCTCACTATTATTGATATAGCTCGCTAGTGAAGCCGTGAGCGGAATCTTGTAGAATAAATCAATGTTAGTGACGTGATAATATACTAGATAGATTTGGCTGTATATAGGAATACATTACAATTGACCTTATTCCTATAGTAGGTCAGTAGACAAATGAATGTACAATGTTCTTGCGAAGATTAATAATAGGACTCTGGCAAAGGATGTTCGATAAACTAGGTCATATGAATGCTGGCGCCTATGGGAGTTCGGGACATAAAACGTAGCCTTATCGAATAAACCTAGTAATTTATATTCTTAAAGCGAATAGTTCTAGTTTTACTGTATATAAGATCCACGATTTTCCATGAAGGAATAGACTGTAGTGGTATTAATTTACAACTACACTTTCCCAGAATTCACGCTGTTACTAAGATTTTTTTTTAAGCAGTTTAGACATTCTCTGTTACTTACAGAAACAAATGTGTAAGGTATTAAGTCACGTTGGTATTATCTAATTTGATTGATCATTCTTATCAAGGCACACGTTCGAGTAGGCACTTTCACAATCAAGCATCGCATGAAAATCGTTACCGAATTGTACGCATTAACAATGCAACGATTTTAGGAATTAAGTACAAACTTTGTTGTTCATGTTTATATAATTCGATATGGTTTCTGTATGGCCTATTACTGGTAGAGGGCAATAGGATCAGCCTATGTGGGTAGATACATGACCGATTAGAGTATGAATCAATTACACATATGTCTAAGCGTTCAGTGACACGCAGTCATACATATTGACTAACAAAAAAACGATCCATGCGCATTTTTCTTTAACATAAACATTATTTACACAACTGTATTAAAAGAAAATTCCAGACTATAAATTATGTTTGCAAAGATCGAGTGGCCGGCGTATCTGGCCCGAATAGCTTGCTGAGTTATTATAACATACGAATGTGTATAAGTTTAAATGACGAGCTAGCTCGTGGGCGAGCAGACATCGGCTAGCCGATTATTTACCGGCTGGGGACGTAAAGACTAGACTATGTGAGCAAGCTAGCCGGAGACCTGGACGTCTGCCAACACAACAAGAAAAATCGGGCTAACGGTTTGGACCGCAAGAATGTGTTATGAGATGTTTTGTGAACTCTCAATCGATACTTGCGCGATGATTGATATCTATAATTTTAATGTTTGATTGATAAGTTTATAATGTGTGCGCTACATATTTAACAGGCTTTTTGGTTGGAAGAGATGAATAGATAATTTTTGGTATTTCTCCACCTCTTAAGATTTTTGGTTTACATAGTACAATCATAAACAAAAATTACGTAATTGCCAAACAAGATAATAATAATAATAATAATATTCTACCACATACACACAACACCATCTAGCCCAAACTAAGTAGAGCTTGTACTATGGGTACTAGACAATGGTAAACATACATATATACTTTTTTTTTTTGTAAATACATACATATTATACATAGAAACACCCAGACCAAGACAAACATCCATGTTCATGCACACAAATGTTTGACTTGTGCGGGAATCGAACCCGCGACCTCAGGCGTGGCAGTCGGTTACACTAACCACTACGCCATCGAGACGACAGCGTTAGGTCATTTTTAGACGGCGTTCTACATAAACATTGAAAAGGAGTATTTTGGATTTTGTGTCTCCCGAGACACATCTACCAGTAAGTCTGTGTGACAGTCAATGCCTCTTTCCATGCAGATATTAACGTTTTAAAGATATAAAAACAACTCACACAGAAACTAAATTAAAATACAGCTACGCACAACAGTATCGTATTGATTAGTTACATAATACGACATAGCTTTACGCTTATAACCTCCTAAGGATTAAGCAGTGTCAAGTGTATGGAAGATTATTTCTATAATAAAAAAGATAATGATCTCGCACTGTAACAATTCTTATAAACAGCCTTGTTACAACCTTGAGTGATTGCAGTGACAGGAAACATGCGATTCATTGAGGCGTGACGAAATGTACTGACGTTAATGGTTGGACAGCTATCAGTGAATACTTTTTATACAAATAGTTATGCAACGATATATAACAGTATTTAGAGTATCTGTTTAGAAATATTTGATAACAGGGAGTAAATATATTTTACTTATCATTTTTCTAGAAGAATACTAACAACCATCAACACAGGATCTTTTCATATTAGTGTATTGAGTGACGTAGCAATTATTCACCAACCCTTTTTGCAGCTCAAAAGGTTTTTGTAACATGAGCTGAAGAACTTCGTAACCTACATTGCCAACTGAAAGGCGAGCGACTATTGTATAACCAGAAAGTAGCAAAAGCACTTCATGAGGCAATAGTAATACCGATAGCGCAACTTTAGGCTCGTGAACTGCTGTGATAGGCTTTTTAATTCTGATGACCGATATAGGTCCAAACTTTTCCTTTATTTTTTAATAAGACTGGGAAAATCCTGTGTTTCCTGGGACTTAACCTACATCTAAAGAACGGACCAACAGAACAGATTTGAAAGAAGTATTTGCGGATTACACATTTCTTGTACTATGTGGGCGTTTCACACACGGACACGTGGCAAAATAAAATGTCGAGGAAACCACTTAAAACAACATCCGTGCAGTCAATATTTGTATGTTCAGATGAGTTTATATACAAAATTATAAGTAGCTGAAAAGTAAGTAAATTATAAGTAGTGAAAGTACTTTCACAACAATGCAAGTGAAAGGACTTCTTTGTAAGTTTCAAAAAAGTATTTAGTTGAAAAAGATGTAGTCGTCTTAGCAACATTTAAAGCAGTCAAAAGTATCCAAATATGTCAAGACTGAATTGATACCAAAATTTTTCAATCGTAATCGAAAAGCATTTCTAATCTTTTATTGTATTAGAAATAACATTATGTCAAAACATCGCGATTTTATTTATAACCTGCACGGCAGACGTTTTTCTGCCTTTTCCGGTAGGTGGCGCTTAACTAGGGCGTAAATGGTCCACAGCATGACCACTCCTTGCTATTTTTGCTTGCCACCTTTTTATATTATATGAGTATACACTAGGGTTCTGCCTGCGTGAATCCCACGGGAACATATCGAGATAAAATGTAGTCTATGCCCGCAGGACAAAATCTATCTGTTTGCCTAATTTCATTAAAATCCATTCAGCCGTTTAGCATTTATAATATTAGTATCGATTTAAAGTCGTAAGATCGCATTAACTATTAACACATTTCTATACCATCCAATCCTTTCAAGATACAACATCAACTAGCTTGTTCTAAAATTTGGATTTAGGTACTTCTGCCTACCTCTTTAGAGATACGTAAGTATGTATTATTAAAGTACCAGGACTTTTAAAGTCGTAAAGAGTAGCAATACCAAATTGTACTTACTTGTAAAGGGTGTAACCGCCGGCGGGCGACTCCAGGGAACCGGCAATAAGTACAGCTACTACCAGACCGTAAATGGCGATAATACCCGCCATGACAACGGGAATGATGGACTTCATGATGAGCTCAGGCCGCATCACCGACATGGCGGCAATACCGGTACCTGACTTGGCCGTTCCATAGGCAGCTCCCAGCGCTGAATAGTAAAGAATAGATATTTATGAGTATGAGTATTGTTTGGTATCTTAGCTGGTGTTGCTTGGGCCTTGTATGATATAATATCAGGCTTTTTATAAACTCTATAGGTAGCTATAAGAGTAAAGAGTGACCTGTATCCTGCACTAGATAGTCAGGCTGTGGATAACAATGGTAGATTCTTACTTATGAAATTGCAGTTCTTTGCCTTAATTTAATTTCATTATTCCTATACACAATTAAATTAAAATCATCATAATTTTGAGAATAGTCTAGATCAGTTAATTTTTATATAAATTGTGTCCAAAGCTAGGTTGCTAAGTAAAATTCCAGTTATGATGAATGATGATTAATGACCTATATAGAAAAAGTATGCAGAAAAATAATGCAATAAGAAAATTTCATTTATTGCATACCTATAACTCCAACTTACAATAAACCTATTATACATAATAAATATTAATACTATTTGTGCATATACACTGGAAGCCTTCAGAAATACTATATTGGTTGATAGACTTGTTATAAGACAAAGGTTGTGATATAAACTACTTCATATTTGCTTTTTCTCTAAAATAACCTTATTTCACATCTACAGGTGTGAATGACAAAGAACATACACATGAGATAAATTAGATATGCTTTAAACCATCACATTAATGATAAATTAGATACGCTTTAAACCATCACATTAATTTAACCCCATTTATTAAAAAGAGGCAATGTGCCAAATAAAATGGGTGTGGTCATATTATCCCAGTCATTCTCAATAATCAGAAGCATCTGATTTAGACAGTGGCCTAAGAGTATAATTACTGTTATTAGACAAGACATTTCAGCTACAGCCATTGTTATTTAAGCACAATGATTGTGTGTGATGAGCTTTGCAACAAGTGATGAGAGTTCTGTGACAAGTGATGAGTGAGACTACTATGCATGAGGACTTGGATTCAAATTCCTGGTTATAGTTCTTATGTGTAGAAATTCTCAGTAACAACAGTCTCTGAAACTGCTAGTAAACAGTATTGTAGTTGCCCTGAATAAGCAAAATTATTGCTTTTGAAATGTGGGTGTCATTCACACAAATGTATTACACCCATGCTCTATCAGCAAGGATTTATACAACACATACCATACCTACACCCCTATAAACAGGAAAGGCCTATGCCTTGCAGAGGCAGATATGTACCTGCCTCTGCAAGGATGCAAGTGTAAGACTATGTTCAATGTCTTGATAAAAACATATTCTAGCCCAAAGCCAATATTAAGTTGCATAGGGGTATTAATGATCCCTCCAGACCACCCATGGTTTCTATCAATGACAGATAGTATTGGTTCCAATACTAGACATATCTGGTAAATATATAGGTGAGTTGAATGTACTTGTTAGACATGTGACTCATTCTCATTGCATATGGCTGATAAAGAGACAATGTAATTGGGTTTTCTATCAGGATAATTTCAGTTCTCGTTACTTATTAAGTTGTCAGCCTAACCACATCCAGACAGAATGATTAAAGCTGCATCTGGATGCCCGAATCTGAATGACAGTTGATGACCTACTTGTAGTTATCGGGATTTAACAGTATCTAATATGGAGCAATAGGATTTAATCATGTTATACGAGATCTGTACATAGAGAATCCTTAATATACCCATATTACCTATATAATAGGATTCATATGAGAATTATGTCATGTACATATATATACTTTACATTTATAGCTGCAATCTCAATCACAATTTACACATGTTATGTAGTCACTAATACTGAAGCAGAACATTCTGAATTAGTTCTAACATTGAACTTTTACAATAGCATTGAATGTTCAAAGTACTTATACTATAAAATATTGTCATGCTACTGTTTTATTTCACAATCTATTGAAGTGTTTCAAAACATTTAATGAAACCTTTCTATTCATATCAAGTAGTTTATCAAGTATCTTAGTTAGTGAATATTGTGAAGATTACAGAAAGCATGACAGTACTTTTTTACATCATGTGACCTAATAAGTACATTCAGTAAGTGGTACATCAAGTTGTGTACCTACCTTACATATTTTTATAATATCTTCAAAACATAATAATAATCATTAATTATTTACTAGGATCGCAGAAACATTGGTTAGTTCAATACAAGTTGTTAAGAACTTTGTGTTTCTGCCTCCTTGTGACATACCATAAAGGTTGTTCATATGACATAACCTTATTCTTTACTATAGTCTGTTTACTATGGTATGTCACATGATTGATTCATTCATGAATTTCATTGATTTTAAAGTTCAGACCTGCTTTGTGAATACTGTAATTGAATTTCTGTAAAGTACTATATATAATTAACTTGGTTCCAATATACCATAAATAATTAACTTAATGTATGAAACATAAGCAGTCACATGATGCCTAAGAGCTATGAGTTTTGTCAAACTCAATAAATGGATGATTTATTACCACAGATTCTTGCTAGCTTATTTAGATAGCTTTACATAAGTAATAGATTGAATGAGTGACTAAGTTAGAACTTAGAACAGCTGACTTGATCACATGATGGCAAGGTAGTCATGTGATGACCAAACCCTAGATTTTCTTACTTGAACAATAGTTTACAATGGGAATCTTATCTTTGTATGTACAAGTTTAGTGTATGTACATTCTCAACATAGTGAATTATAATATGACAATACTAAACCAAACATAGGAAATAAGAAATGCTGTAGTTAGAATGCTTTGTAGTATATCTCATACATGTTTCATGACTCAGATTGGGATTTTCCCCATACGAATCAGAGACCAAATTGTATCTTACATGAAATAATAACAAGTTATGATTACAATCTAAAGTACCAAGGACCACAAATATATATGTAAGCGCCCAATTTCATACACGACATCATAATAGTTCTGTAATGTCGATCCAGACATTCGCAGCAGTGCTACCAACCGAAAACGCACCCTATCAATCACATGACTAATGATCCACAAATACTGACAATTAGGTCCAAGTTATCAAAAACTAGCTTAAAATTAGCCCTATAAACCAAATATCACAATCATTGTCTATCTGGCGCATACCCTCATGCACATATCTATATATTTATGTCGAAATAACGTAAAGCACAAGGTGCGGCTACTACTATAATTAGTGCTCCTAAAATAACTGGTTTCGAACCGATTTATTAGAACAACGGAATAAAAATTGTTTACAACAAATTCCACACGTTACATCCATTAGATGCTCAATATTTGAAACACATTTGGGAAGATCGATAATCGTCCAAGACAGCCATTTCTACGATAGTAGTCCACACAAAATACATACCGCTAAAGATGATAGCAGACGCCGCCCCCATAACTCCAAAAAAGGGTCCGTAAATAGGTTGTTCTGGTGCCGACATTTTGAATGTTTATTGGGGAGTATTTACAGGTCCCAAAAACTGTGATGACTATCTGCACACACTCACTCCAGGGAACTACTTTAGCACAGACAAATATGGTCCAAGCTTTGCAGACTCGATAGAATGGGTCATATGACGATTGATGTTCAAGGCAGTGCTAAATATGACCAAAGTTCTGATTGGTTATGATACGTAACTTCCGAAATGCGCAACCAATCCTGAGCTAAGGATTTGGTTGCGTTATGACGTAGAACATTGATGTGGATCGCTGGCCAGCAGTTACCTATTGCGCATGTACTGTTTGAAATACTTTTAATTGCTATTTCACAAATACTGACAAATATTTACACGAATCAACTTTAATATTAAATATTTAAATAAAAATTTTCAAAGAGTATATCAAAACATTAAAATTAATTATTTAAAAATTATATAGTTCTGTATCGATTATTAGTCGATATTGCCAGTTTATTTTAACCTACATTTTAGTAGTAATAAATAAATAATAATATTCATTTATAAAAAGAAAACATAATTTCACATATATACCTAAAAGCCATGCCCCAATAACTCTGATCTAGCCTACAACGAACCACCTGTTTTTCAGGTTTCTGTAATGATTTTTACCCGACTGCAAGGAAAGGTAATGTTTTTCGCGTCTATCTTTGTTTCCAATATTATTTATTACCTCATATCTTCCAAACCACTTGATGGATTTCTTTAATTAAGGTATCGTAAGATTCGTCTCATTAGTCCAAGTGATCTTAGATAGGATACATAAAAAAATTAAATATGGGGGCTTCTGGATTTCCTTGTTTAAGATGTAATTTTTTTAAATCTTTTTCTGCAGTATGGGTGTCAAATTAAAGGGCTCATAACAAGAATTCCAAAAAGGTATAACATCCCTGTATTACTTAAAATAATGATAATTAAAACCACATTTATTTGTTTTTAAGTAATGAAAACTGCAACCGTGGGTACTTTTTTGAAATCCTTATATCAGTATGGATTCCAAAAAGCTATACACAAACGTCATATGCAACACGTTATAATTAGAATAACTGAAAAACCTCAAATAAAAAAATAAAAATAACACGACTGCATGCTAAAAGGTAAATAATAATTTCAAAAGCATAGAACATAGCGACTTAAACAGTCGGGACCCATTAACATATAGACCGGCTTAAATCGTCACAATAATGTGTCCCGACTGTTTAAGTCGCTATGTTCTATGCTTTTGAATTTATTATTCGTTTGCATGCAGTCGGGTTATATAGTTGATTTTAGGTTTTCATTATGAAATCTACTCAATTATGACAATCAAATAAATAAATAAAGAAATACAACTTATTATTCTATCTAAAAAGGCATTTTATGAAAATAGGCAAATAATCATGACAAAATCACCGGTAATATTCTCTTCGTTTTATATATCTAGAAATAATAGAATTTACTATTAGTAATATTGTTTCTATAAGTAGAAAACAATACCTCTCTAACGATGTATAGCACATATATCATCCTTAGGCAAAATAAAATGAAAACAGCGTGTCAGACTGTGCGTCAAAGGTCCGTTTTTTGTATTATAATATGAATAATTTGACTCTAAGTCAAATTGTTCATATTTCTTGATATATTTTATAATATTATATTACAAATTATTACTTACAAATATGTTAATATTATTAGAATTCTAAGAATAATACATAAGAATCTTATTAGTTTAGATTGATAAAAGTATAATAACGACACGGAGAAAGAAACGAACACGCAAAAGCTTTAAAAGTTTAAGTTTTTGTAATAAATATTATAAGAAATTAATATTTCTTTAATTTACCTTTTTGTTATTGACATTTTATTTATTTCTTCAGACGTTCATATTCGCAAAACATTCGCATAAGATTTGTGAATGCGAATGCGAATACGAATGTCAAAAAATTTGTGAATTTTTACGAATGCGTATCCGAATGTGAATATTTGTTACATCACTAATACCTACCATTGAAGAAATCAATTAAATTATCATTAAACCAGTGCAGTTACACTAGCTACATTATCTGGTTTGATGATAACTTAGTTAGTTTCTTTGTTACCAAATTTGCAAAAAGCGGGTTTGGATGGACTGCTCAACTTTTGGCTAAATTAGCATAATAGCTCACTTACTTGTTGGGCATCTCAATTCGAATCATAATTGGAATTGAGAACATCACCAAATGTTTAGACAACAGGCATTACTCATATACTTTATAAGTCTGGTAGTATTAAGGAACCCAAAGAATAATTTTGTTCGTTCAGTACAGGGTACACAAGAAACAGTAAGCTTTCAAAAAATAAATAAAAGAACCCGACTGCATGCAAACGAATAATAAATTCAAAAGCATAGAACATAGCGACTTAAACAGTCGGGACCCATTATTGTGACGATTTAAGCCGGTCTATATGTTAATGGGTCCCGACTGTTTAAGTCGCTATGTTCTATGCTTTTGAATTTTATAAAACCCGAGGGAGAACAGCAGCAGCAGCACGTCTAACCAAACCTCGATGTTCCACAGGAGTGGCCCAATGGCCACATTACGCGGTACTGCGTACAGCCACGGGGTACAGTCAATGTATGAGCAGGATTCCAGTCTATAAGTAAATTTAAGAAAACTCATGTATAATTTGATTTCATTCCTTGGAAAATTATGTCTTATTCATGGAATTTCAATGTTACAAGAATGCATTTACGTGTGATAAAGTAACACTGCCGGCCTCACATATACTGCTAGTTCGGTTACATCTTAACCACTATATGTATATTAAAACCTATTATCGTTTTATAATTTAATTAATTATTTTATAATCAATAATCTAAATAGTTATTTCATATTTCTTTATACTTAATTATATGTATTAGCTTGGCGCCTTCCACTTGTCAGCTTCCGGCTCGATTAATAAATAGTACGTATTGTTAGGTACTGATCTCTGTACTTTTTTTACACTATGTCGAATAATAAATCCTATAATCATTTTGTTTTACTATGTATAATATAATGATAAAGCTATTAGATTCTTACTGATTTTGTCACACCGGCGCCTCTGCTTCCGGTGTAATAAATCCTTAATGTTACATAATCCTGTATTATTAAATAATAATTGCTTGTAAATAATCATCAGAATAATTAAGATAAACAATGTTTAATATTATCTATTGAGTTTGTGAATTTGGTATTAAATTAGGTAAAATGTTTGTATAAATACCGGTGGTTAGAATATTTTGGTACATTCATATTCTAACCGTTGAAACGTGCATTTAAGATAATAAAAGTGCTTTTCTGTACAACTTGTGTCTTGGTTGTCGCTGCCACCCTGACTATTCACCTTTTACATACACTACCTGTTGGTAATATTGAATAAGCTACATAGTATATAAACCTGGGGGAGAAGGTGTGCAGGCTTTAAAATAAAAGCAGGCCATGTAGGGGCCCTCGTCGCCACACTCCACTTGTAACTAGAATTTATTGGTCAACAACTCATAACGAGTAATTGTTAAACAATGATGGAATATATCTGAATACATGTATATCTCAATAATCCGAATAAAGTAAATCTATTTCAATGCAATGTTTTGTGTTTCATTAACCGCTATTTATTGTATAGCTGATGTTTACAGCGTGTAACAGAAAGGTGTGGTCGTATTTAAGTATCACATAGTGTAGCCTCTGTACAATGGAAAATTGCGACTAATAAATCGGTATACATTATTTTTACTATGATATGACATTTTCTTTTTTATCAACTTGTCAATATCAGCTTTCTAGTCGATATTAAAATACTAATAGCTCACTCGGTGACATCCGTTTACTCAAAAATTACCACTCCCAATTTTGATAGTCATTTAATGCGTTTGTTTTTATATTTATTTAATAAAAAAGAAAATGTTTGAAACTGTCATAAAATTTTAAAGATTTTTTTTGATCTAATGTATATAACGGCCCTAAAATATAGCTACAACTTTCTATTACACGCTGTATATAATGAACAAGTAACTTTACTAACATGCTAGTGCGTATTAGTAAACTTGTTATTTAGACACGAAAAATAGGTAAATATTTGGGTAAGTACAGTCATATCGCATTTTAACTTTTTTATAATGTGTGTCATTGGAATATATTTTCCAAGCAGCGACAGCCTAATAGGATGAAAGTCAGATTGCCAAGCAGACGTTTAGAATTCGATTTTATGGTTTACACTTTTTACTTCTTACAATTAATCATTATTAGTAAGATTGCGCATAAATGTGCCCTACCGGATTGAATTTGAGACCTCTGTGTGGCAATCTAACAGTCTGGAGAACATTTTCTACAGATAGAATTTCGGTCCTGGCCACCAATCTTTATCGAAATATATGCACAAGAGATATTAAATTAAAAAAATGTGTATGCAAATACAAGTTCACTTTCTGCATGTTTACTCTCATAATCCTAAGAAATGACAATCTGCCTTGACCGGATGGAGATTAGACATAGGACCAGCCGCTTTATGTTCTTAATGAGGCACTGGAAAGTAATACCGTCAACGGCCTAACTCCGTGCTGACTGTGAATTTCTTGATAGCAACATCAAAAAGCTTTTCGTTAGCTCTATGCGGAATTCGTACCCCATATACAGACGAGGTAAACAAATTCGTTTTCGAAGTTATGCGTGTATTGAATGGCATTCATTCGCATTTTCGAAAGGTATTTTATGGAGCCCATTTCTACGAAGCCAAATCATTGAAGCAGTATGCGGTTGGTTAATTAACCGATGGGCCATTTCATTGAATATCTTGTCTAAGAATTTCCATGTTACGAGTGGCATATTTCTTCGAGAGTCACACGTCTGAAGGTCAAATAAAAGAACATTATTATCCGTCTTCAAAAAAGTAGATGGTTCTTAATTGGAACCATATGTTTTTATTCATCACTTACAGTAACATATATACTTCATGCCTACATTGTTATAAGTGCTCTATTCAAAATGGAAGAATGGATTGATATTTGAAAAATAAATTATAATATTATAATATTCAATGGAATAAGAGTGTTTATTTTATCTTTTATCTTGTTAGGCGTGTACCGCGTGTAACTATTTAACATTTTTATGAAGCATTCGACAACCATGTATGTAAAGAACGTCGATTATTACTTGATACACAGTTTTTATAAACTAGGTAGGTCAAATTAATGGCATGGTAATATATATTTTTATGAAGTAGGCATCATCGAGCTGTCAGCATGTTAAAATGTTCGGATACACGACACATTTCAAATAATGCTGCAGTATGGTCATATTATCTAGTATAGTATTAGTATGTAAAATTATTGTATACACATTATTACCAAAATATTTATAATTTCTAATATTTATTTGTAATATTTTGGACGTATGGACTATAGAGTAAAACCGGATAGGCGTAACTCACGTGTTTGCAGTATAATTGTATCTCTTTCATACTCGTGAATTTTTATATATGTGCTTCCCATTTTAATGCTATACATAAATATTTGGCTCTGGTTGATGATAGAGAGTGACATATATAGCGAGCGAGAAAGAACTATAAGTGTCAAAAGAATTGTCATATTTGTCAAATTTCACGTTGTCCATGTGTTTTATGAAGCGATCCCGGTGTGTGTATCTTTTTAAATAAATTTTATTTATTAAACAATGAATATTTGACCTAATACATATTTTGGATTGAAGCTTAATTAATTCTCTACACAATGAAGTTCCACTATACGGTAATATTTTGTCTATTATTATAATATCATTACTTTTATACACTTGATTAAACTTTTGTTTATGTTATTAAACCACAACAAACTTTATATTATTTTACCATCTTAAAGTTCAGCATAATAAACATTTTTTGTTCGATGTTAAGATTTTAATATATGCATATTTGTTTAAACAATATTTAGTCAGTAAAAGCTAAAAATAATTTTCAAAACATAACCTTTACGATGTTTTAGTTTCAAAATTTATTGGGTACCGTATATAAGAGAGGCGATGTTTTATTCACTGGCGATGGAAACTGCGTCATCAGCCCTGTTGGTAATAAGATCACAGTCTATAATTTGAAACAGTAAGTAATTCATTATTCTTACCGTTAATTCTATTATTTAGTCTACTACTATTCTATTATTTTACCGAGGTTTAGCACTCGCGTAAATGTAGGTTATTTCAATCTTATATTCCTTGGCAGCAGGACTTTTTTCTGGATGAAGGGTACCTATGTCCTTTTCTGTACCATTGACAATGTGTATGTGAAATTGCATGATGATCGGTCAAGTAGTTAAGGCATGAAAGTGTAACAAACAAACTCATACTCGCATAATACATGGTAGAGTGGGCTTATAAATAAATAAATGAACACTTATTAGGCTGAACTTTTAATGCTTAAAACTGATTGAGTCTTAGCTACGAATGGCTTTTTTGGGTAAAGGATATATTGTAAAATATTATGAAAGTATAAACATATAATAGGTTAATAGACACTATGGTTGCTTGAGATTTTGTGAGATGATGGTTGATTAGTTAATTTTTCTATGTTATGAAACTTATGGCATTATATTTTTATTATTATATTTCATATTTAATGAAATAAATAATGGTTAAATTTAGTAACTATTAATTTCATAGGCTTTATTAATGACTAATAATATATAACTAATATTATAAATGTAACTGTGAGTTTGTTTGTTACGCTTTTAGTAACTACTCAAAGAATCATTAAAAATTATGCATATGAGTTGTCACTGAGTGGTACAGGCACCTTTCGTCCAGAAAAAAATTGTTTCTGAGGGATAGAAAATTGACATAAATTACATTTACTTACAAAGCCAATAATTTCAAATACTACTAACAAAATTACAACATTTTGTTCGAAATAGTGTATGAAAGTACTGTTGAACTGTTTAATTTGGAAGGTAATATCTAATGTACTCTATTTAACTAGTGCTATTAAAAAACAAAGAATAATAAATTTCTATATTATTTCAGGAATAAAAGCAACACTTTGTCTTTTGAAAGCTACTATAATTACACAGCTGTTGATTTATCTCCCAATGGATCTACTTTACTGGCGGTCAATGAAAGTATGTATAAACCTTCTCTAATCATTTACTTGAAATGTGAAATTTGAACACAGCACGCAGCCCTGATTTTTTAATATATCCCTAAGTACATAAGCGTTTGAAGCTTTGGGCACAGGAGTGCCTGATTTAATATAACGTAACGGGCCTCTTCTCATTGTGAGAAGTGTTAGGCCATAGTCCACCACGCTGGTTCAGAGTGGGTTAGCAGACTTAATATATCTTGGAGAACTCAGATATGCAGGTTTCCTCACGACGTTTTTATTCACCGTTAAAGCAAGCGAGAATTAATTATTTTATACGCACAACTTCGAAAAGTCAGAAATGCGTGCTTTGGGATCGAACTCTTGACTTCGGCAAAAGCTATGGCTTTTTAGCTTTTTAGCCTACTGGGAGACTGTTGATCAGCGGTCTCCCACTAGGCCGTCGCTGCTTGTTTTTGCTTATCATTTTGATATGCTTTATACAACCTGCATAATAATTAAAGATGGAATAAAATTCCAGTAATGGAAGCTATGGAACTTTGCTTGGTAGTCACTTCATTGTGTTGGGCATACATTTTTACTAATAGCGAGCATTTTAATTGCCATAATATATGTTCTATTAAACTTATCGGAAAGAGAGGAACCCGCCTCGGGTTGCTCACCCCAACCATTGCAATTCTTCTTCTTCTTTTCGTGTGGTTAGTGGCCAACCTGTTGTCAAGAGTTTTTCAAGCCGCCCGTAGGCCTTTGACTTTGCTTAACGACTGCTGTCAATTTGACAACAAGCAGGACCGACTTTTTACGCGCCTTCCGAAGCATGGAGATGCTCAGATGAAATACCACTAAGCGGTCATCCATCTATAGACTGACCGCACCCAACGTTGCTTAACCTCGCTAATCGTTTACTGATCAGTGAATGCAACTGGCTATGAGCGCCTTTCAAAAAGGTTAACAATACCGAACTCTTCTGGCTATCCAGAAGAGTTCCTAAGAGACCCTATGGTCAGCCACGTAGTGGGATCCGGGCGTACTCCAACACTTGCAATATTATTTTATTACAATGGATTTCCTCTAAGTAACACTTAATTCGATTAAATTATATATTATAGCTCTATTTATCTAAAGATAGGTAGGCCCTGTTCAGCCCAGATTTGTCTGGTGCCCACCCCAACATGTAGTTCAGAGCCAGAGGCCTAACTAAGCCCTAAGCATGCCAATAACAATAATCACTAATTTTGATTTTAGAGGGTGAAGCGCAGATGATCAGTCTACTGACATGCACAGTGATACACAGATATAAGTTCAAGCAACAAGTCAATGCTGTCAAATTTAGTCCAGACGGCAAATATTTTGCTGCCTGTTGTGATGATACTGGTAAGTTATATTTAATTAAATTGTAGACTGCACATATGGTATAGTGGTTTAAATAATCGCCTTGACAGTGCGTGGAATCGATCAATGAATATGCAAAAAATTTTGTGAGATTCATAATTATTTGTACCAAGTCTAGGCGTTCTTTG
Source organism: Catocala fraxini (assembly GCA_930367265.1). Classification (NCBI taxonomy): domain Eukaryota; kingdom Metazoa; phylum Arthropoda; class Insecta; order Lepidoptera; family Erebidae; genus Catocala; species Catocala fraxini. Next base: position 27,196,480 of record OV884027.1, on the reverse strand, counting down.
TGTTCGTTGTTAAAATGTTTGTGAAATTCGCAAATAAATAATAGTAAATAATATCAGCCCTGTATTAAACTGTTCCACTGCTGGGCACGGGCCTCTTCTCAGTGTGAGAAGGATCTCACGTCTGCCAACCCAGCCCACTGCGATGCCCAGACTTTACATATCTTTGAGAACATTATGGAGAACTAAACATGCAGTTTCCTCGCCATGTTTTCCTTTACCTTTAAAGCAAGCGATAATCAAAGTCAGTCAAAATCTCTATTTCCATAAAAATGTGTAAATAATTCTTGGACACGTCAATTAACTGATATATTAATTTAAATATAATGAAATAAATATAATTAAAAATTTAGCATTAATAAGCCTGTGTGAGGTAGCCCACCTTTCATGAAAAGAAGAAAGCAAGAAACTCATAGCCACTCTTTTCACTCGTTAAATGTTTATTAACAATACAAATCTTTATATATATAATTCTACTGTACGTGTGTATGTCACTGAACTCCTCCTAAACGGCTGGACCGATTTTGATAAAAATGTTGTGTGTGTTCATATTGATTCGAGGATGGTTTAGATTTGGGTTCCTTTTTTTTTTCGTGTGTACAGGGCAACGTCTGTCGGGACAGCTTGTAAATTTATATAATTTTTCTTATATGAACTATTTAATACGCATATAACCAGTCCAACGGTCTGATTTTTTGAAGTGCCCACTAGGCTATCGCTGCTATAATGTATAGACTAATGTACATATTATATATAACGTACTGTACATATATTAACATTGTCTCATTCCAGTGTTCGTTATGACCGCGCCGTGTACCTTCACCGGAGAATTCCGTTCATTCGTCATGAAACGTGTCTTTAAGAAGTCACGAGACATGGTCACATGCCTAGACTGGTCATCATGTTCGAAACTCCTTGCAGTCGGCTCCAAAGACACCACAACCAAAATCTATACCGTAGACTATTTAGACAATTTAAATATGTATTCTTTAAGTGGTCACACTGATAAAATAATAGGTGTGTTCTTTGAGAAGAAGAGTTTGGATTTAATAACGGTCAGTAGGAATGGACAAGTTTGTCTTTGGGAGGCTAGTATTGATTCGGAAGATTTGGTGGTATCCGGTGTTCAGATATCGCATAGGAAGAGACGTAAACAGCAGAAGGCAGAGGAAAGTGAGGATGAAGTTGATGAGAAGGCTGTTATTGAGAAGGATAAAGAATATGTAAGTAGCCATTTTATTGTTTTTATTGCCCCTACTGTAGATAAGGTTACAACCTATTTAAGGTGCCAAATGTACCTACTATAAAAAAAACAGAAATTATTTATTGCCAAAAACAAATTTGATACAAAAGACAAAAACCGTCCGTAACAGGCTATGTCTGTCTCTTGGAAGGTTTTACAAAGGATTAACAAAATTTATAATTGATAGCCACAGTTCTAAGTATTGTCTAATCACAGTTAAGACAGTTCATCATCTCAGCCGAAAGACTTCCACTGCTGGACATAGGCCTCCCCTAAGGTTTTCCACACAGACCGGTCTTGGGCCACCCGCATCCAACCGCTTCCCGCGACGCTTTGTGGGGCTTAAGACAGTTACAGTTATATAATAAAGTATTTTTTTATACCACGATGGTAGCAAATAGGCTTGATGGTATGGCCCGCCTGGTCATAATTAGTTACCGTAACCTATGGATGCTTGTAACCCAGGAGTATCCCATGTGCGTTGCTGACCTTTTAAAAACCTATTCTCCATTATTGAAGAACCCCATACTATAGTCTGCCAGGCAAACCTCAGCAGAGAGATCATGCCACGACTGAAGCGTTTTTGGGAACCAAACATAAAAAAAAACACTTCGGCCGACCCGGAAGTCAAACTCGAGAGAGGAAGAGGCATAATAATTAATACTGCAAAAATCTTTGTTTTCCCAGGAAAGTGACCAAGAAGAGAAAGAAGCAGAAAAAGAAGGCAAGGTGGAAGAGGAGAAAAGATTACTGTATAAGAAGTTGGGCAGACATTACATAGGAGATGAGATCAGAAGATCGCATCATAAAGTGAAACTAACTGCTGTGCAGTATCATAAGGATACGAAGATGCTAGTCACAGGTATTGTAGAATGATATATATATATTGCATGCTGCTCCTGTATTTGCAATGGCGGTGCTTCACACAGTCAAATACCTATAATTAAGGGATCAAACCCACAATACAAATCTGTTACATTTCAGTTAATATCCTCATGTATTATTAAGTACTAGATTTTGCGCTCGGCTTTGGTCGTGTAAATGTAGGGTCGGTTAGGTTGGTAACCGTATTGTTTTCTGGATATTAGGTACCCTATGTCCTTTTCTGTTCTCCTGACAACGTGTATGCAAAATTTCATAATGATCGATCGAGTAGTTAAGGCGTAAACGCGTAGCAAACAAACTCACATTCGAATTTATAATATTAGTTACGATTAACAAATGTTTATGGAATAATAACCAACTGCATCTTTTTTGGTGTTCAGAATAACTTCAGTCACTTTTGCCTAAATATGAAACATTTCAATGTGAAAATAATGTAACATTTTATTTGGCATTTAATATCGTGTGTCCCAATAATGTTCATAACAACTATTTTTGTTATTAATATCTTTTTAAAATGTTGTTTCACATATTGCTAGATGAGACATCTTAACACATTCCCGGACAGTACGTCGAGAGACGTGAATTATGACCCTCATAATATGGCACTACGGCTGTAGGCGGCGATTTAAAATACACTAAAAGTAAAACTCCGTCAACTGCCGACTATTTCCCATAGCATTTATAGGAAGGATATGACTCTGTGCCGTTTTAGGCTAAAATACAGAGAGTCACAGCAAACACTCCTGCCGTAACACACGGTTTAGAATTCACTTGGTTTGAATGTCCGCTTACAGGCGGTTACGTCTCCGACCGTTACTGCCGCAACACTCATTTTTAAAACCGTGTAGTGTGGCAATACGTCCCCAGACATGATGTCACTTTGTATGGAAAGTTTCTGTGCCATATCACAAATTATTGAGAGTGGTTTTGTGTCCGTGAATGTGTTAATAGATGAAATAAATAAAATATTAATAAATTAAAAATAATATTTGTTTAACTTTTTTAGGGTTTTCAACGGGTATATTCTTCCTTCACGAGATGCCAGATGTAAACCTGATACACACGTTGAGTATATCGGAGCATCGTATAAGCAGTATTGCTATATCAGCGCCTGGAGACTGGATAGCATTCGGCTGTCCCAATATTGGACAGTTGCTTGTTTGGGAATGGCAAAGTAAGATTGAGACTGCCATATTTCTATTACGATACTACTAGTAAACATTCGAATTATTCGAATATTTAAGTGATACACATTCATGATTATGTACTAGCTATAGTGAACATTAATGAAATCCAGGTTTAATAAGTTAAAAAATGTCTTGAATCGCATTTTTTTTTATTGGGTTCGACACCACCTTCACTTCCACCACTGCACCACCTTTGAGCCAGGTTCAGCAGTGGTGACTATGGAAAACACCGAGTTTATCACACTCGTGAAGTCCCAGGGAAAGGCAAACGGCCTTCAGACCCGCAACGAATTTAATTAGAAGTATTTGACAAAAGTTTTAAGACTGCGCTGAGCGAAATGTGCCAAAACAGGCAGTCACAGTTAAGTGAATAAAATAAACACTTTTTGTTTAATACAAATATAAAATATACATTTACCATAACAGTGAATGTGTTTACAATTACTCCGTGTAAAAAACTTAAAATAATTAATATTTTCGCCTACAAAATTACGTAAATTTGCATTTGCGTGTTACGTGATTTTTAGATTATAACAGCAGAAATCTATCCTATTTTACAGCTTAAACGAAACATAAATAGTTATATTACAATTTGTCCTTTCCAAATATTTAAGTTATTGTTTGACAATAAAGATACATATTTATCAAAAAAGCACTTCAAATCCTCCATACAGTTAGACTTTGGCGGCCGCGCGCCGATTTGAATATGCGCCGCACGAGCTCTGTCATTATCTGTCTTACGCTCGGCGCAGTCTTAATACAATATTCCAATCGCCTCCGTATTAAAAAGAAATATTCAAATGAGAACTAAAACAAATGAGGCTAGCATGCTTGGCTTGGCTATCGTCAAATCATGATTGGAATCGGTAATCGAGTAATACAGTAACAATACATTTATCAATTCGAATGCGGTCGTTTAATTTTCGAATTATTTATTTGTCTATTATCTAACTTACAATCGCATAAACTTCATTTAGTTTCTTTTTTTAACAGACTATAAAAGGCATGTGTGATGTGGAATTTTACCTCATAAACCAGGACATGCCTGTATATTCCCTGCGGCAGATATATCTCTATAGGCAAATGTGTAGACTTATGGTGCCTCATTCATAGTGTAGACTGGTGTGTTGTAGACTAAAGGTATTTTCAGTTTAATAGCCAAATTTTTTTGAATCGAATATACGCTCAACAAATTGCCATGGAATATTTTCAAATACTAAACTAATGTTGTATGTGATGAAAGTGAATAAAGCCAGAGAAGTGTGTCAGGATCGTAGCAAATGGAAATCCGTAGTCTCTGCCTACCCCTCTGGGAAACAGGCGTGAATCTACTAAACTAATGGAAAAATCAACACGTCGTCTGGAATCAAACTTATAACCTTAACTTTTCATATTCCAGGCGAACAATACGCTATGAAACAGCAAGGACATTCGCTAGACATGACTTGCCTCACGTACTCGCCTGATGGACTGTACATAGTGACAGGAGGTTACGACGGTAAGGTCAAAGTGTGGAACACTTCCAACGGCTTCTGTTTCGTGACCTTCAATGAACACAAGTCGACAGTCACCAGTATTACGTTCAGCAGTAATAAGAAGTTCTTCGTGTCTGCGAGTCTTGATGGTACTGTTAGGTGTTATGATTTGACTAGGTGAGTTTGAGTATTTGATTTCTATTGTGTTCTTATATTGAATAGCAGTGGATTGAAAACTATTATATTTTAATTACATAGGATAATTTCTTTTTTAATAATTGTCTTGTCTCGTGTGGGGATCGAATCCTCAAAACTCGGCGTGGTAGATGTAGCGACCGACCGCTTAAACATCACGCCATTTGTGTAGTCAAAAGTTGGTTAAAATTGACTTAAGTTATGTAAAAAGCATTTAAAAAGAACATTTTCATGAAAACAGCATCAAAATCGGTTTCAAATTTGGGAACAATTTATATCTTAAATTAGGATTAAGATAAATTGACAAGTTAATTATACTTGCTCGAATGCCTAGATCCAGTTGTGTGGCTGGTGTTCTTTGGCTGGGGTTGTGTGAATTAAATGAAACTATTTTGTTTCAATAGACTGTTCTATGATATAGTGAGGCCGGCGCTGGCCCAGCCCGCCACGCCAGCGGCCGCCGGGCGCCGGTGGGCCGTAGGGACATACTTTAAAATTAAGAATAACAAATCTACTCCTACTACTATATTTAAAAAGATTCTAACAAATTCATTTATAAATGAATTTAAAATTCAAAGGTTCAAATATATATTGCCTAACTTTATGTATAGATTACTAACAATAAATACACTACTCTTATGACATTAATAATTATTCTGTAAAGTATCACTTATAATTATTGAGACTTATACAATTATTCCAGGTATCGTAATTTCCGTACGCTAACCTCGCCTAGCCTGGTGCAGTTCAGCTGCGTGGCGCTAGACTCGAGCAGCGAGCTGTGTGCGGCCGGCGGACAAGATGTCTTCGAGATATTCTTGTGGTCCATCAAGTTTGGCAAGCTTTTGGATGTGAGTATCATGCATATAATGTTTAATATGCTAGTATTCTATTAGATAAGCTGCAATTCTTTTTCTATCTTTAATTTATCATATAACAATCAAAATTCAAATCTCAAAGATTATTTATTCATGTAAGTCACAAAGTAACACTTATGAACTTAGATTATTTACTAGATTCAGGCAACGGCTAAGCCTATAGGAAGAAACCTGCAAGAAACCCACAATCCAATTCAATATTCGTTCTCTAATAAATTATTAAGATAGTAAAAAAGAAAAATATATTTTATATCTAGATACCCAGTCTTAGATCAGGTTCAATATCCAAATAAAAAAAAAACGATTCGGAGTCGCACACGAAGAATTTCGTACAATTATGTACAAGATAATAGTAACATTTTGAAATTCGCCATCTTGTTTTTTTATTCATTGTTGTCATAGCAGCAATAGAAATACACACTCTGTAAAAGCCAACGGACTGTCAGACAACGGAAACTTAGTATGAGGGTCCCGTTCACACCGCTTGGGTACAGAACCCTAAAAACTAATCGTTTTACTACTGACAGTTAATTTTTGACACTTATTCTACGAACAATTATAAAAAAAAATTGTTTATAAGTCAAAAAATAGAGAGAAATGAATGAATACAGACAATGGTTTCCATTTTGAATATATATTTTATTGCAAAAATGGAATATAAATGTCTTCCTTTTTTAGAGTTCGAAAAAACTCTTATACAACAACTTTGTCCGTCCGTCCGTCCGTCTGTCTGTCTGTTATAAAACTTTCAACTCAAAACTCTAAGAGCTAGAGGCTCGCGGTCATCGCCATTCGACTCAGCATAGTCGATATACCCCCGAAATGATTATGACGTTTGACCTCTGATCACGGTATCATGGTATCACGTGACCTTTGCACATTACTTGAACCATTTTTTCGAACTCTAAGATTAACGGCAATTCATTGCCGTTTCTCACTTGTTAATATAATATGTATATATGTTTTATGTCTCCAGGTACTAGGAGGTCATGAAGCACCCGTGTCTTGCGTCACGTTCAGCCCCACGCTAGCAAGCTCGCGCCTCATATCCGCGAGCTGGGACAAGACTATCAGGATATGGAACTGCATCGAGAGCAGCGGCGACTGCGAGACGGTTCAGCTTACATCGGACGCCTTGCAAGTTGTCTTTAGACCGGATGGTGAAGAGGTATCAATGTTCAATATAAAATTCATATATAAATTTTATAAATGCGCTGTTTGGAGATTTGAATGTTTGTTACTCAATCACGCGTGAATTGTTAAATACATTTGGATGCAACTTAGTGCACAGATGGACTATGTCCTGGACTACCACAAAGAATACTATTTATTTCGGTTCCTGTGATATTAAAGCGCGCGAAGACTGAAACAAAAAATTGGCCAAAATCTAGTGATATGTTTATTGGTAACCATTAACAATTATATTAAGTGATTCAAGTAACTACTAAAGACCTCTGTTTAAACTTACTTGGGATTATTCTCTATTAAGACTATGTCCTATATACTCTTAACAGGGAATAATATATCACGTATATCATGTAGCAGTACAACTAGCAGTACTGCAGTGCCTTAGCAGTAATAAAGCTCTTAATCAAAATTCTTATAGTCGAAATTAGACTATTATCATTATTAACTATTTAAGGAATCATAATTCATAGTATATACTTCATCTAAAAATAGACAATGGGTGTGTGCATCTCCACAGACAGAATTGTGCACGCTTGATGTGATGTACCAAGCAATGCGTAATGCGATTCGCGTTGCCGTTTTAAAACTGCCATCGACACGATAATAAAAAGATCTAAAAATAAACGAGACATCTCGATTTTATTTTAATAACAAAAGGCTAATCAAACAAAACAAAAAAAAATAAATGAGGTTTGACAAACAGGAGAGAAAAGGTAGTAACAGTTTTAGTCTATTTATATAAAGGTAACCTTGCAACAAATTTCTATTAAGTTTTAATAATCTTGTTATAGAAATAATTCAACTATTATTTCTATAACAAGATTAGCGTTAGACGTATTAGCTTGTTAGAACAGGTTCCGAATTTCAAGACGATATAGACCCAGTTCCTTATTCAAGAAAAAGTCGTTTTTGCCTCGTGCAGTAAAATTTTGTTATATTTCTCATTAAATATGTATCAAAATTTAACTGACCGTAGGTAAGAATTGGACCCATAATGAATACTTTTTGAATATGGAGATAAGAAATTTACGTGTTTTTTATTTCTTGATTATATATATTTATTTCTTAACGATCTCACCTGTTGTAAAGTGACAATGCAGTCGACGATGGAGCACGCTTGCCTAGGAGATACCTATTCATTCTCAACTGGCAGTCACCCAGATTGTACTCATCGTAAAACACAGACTTAGGTAGTGACTTCCACTCCTTAGCGGTACGCATTATAAAAGTGGAAGCAAAGCGCTTCTGCGGTCTGAATTTTCTCAGAATCAGTGCCTATGGCTCCTTGGTCAAAATATTATTAATTGATATAATATTTTATATGCTTTTAATAATTCCAGTTTGCAGTATCTACCCTGGACGGTAACATCACTTTCTTCAACTCGACGACGTGTGATCAGACTGGCAGCATCGAAGGACGCAATGACCTCGGCTCCGGAAAAGCTGATACTGACCTCATTACTCCTGAGAAGATGCTTAAGACTAAGTAAGTTGTGAACAATAGTCGGTTATGTGGTATTTTAAAGTGAAAACATTTATTGTCGTAGATTACACATCTAGCCCTTCTTGAATGTTTAAATTGAATTAAGAAAACTAGCTGTCCCTGCAAGTTCACCTACATCTATACTAATATTATAAAGCTGAAGAGTGTGTTTGTTTGTTTGAACGCGCTAATCTCAGGAACTACTAGTCCGAATTAAAAAAATATTTCAGTGTTGGATAGCCCATTTATCGAGGAAGGCTATAGGCTATATAACATCACGCTACGACCAATAGGAGCGTAGCAGCAATGAAAATGTTGCAAAAACGGGGGAAATTCTCTTATATGAAGCAGACTAAGTTGCGCGGGTCAGATAGTTTATATATATAATTATTGCTCTGCTTCGGTGGCTCGTACGTAGCTCTGGATAAAGTAGCTTTCTAATGGTGAAAGATCGGTTCAGTAGTTTCAGAGTTTACAAACAAACACACGAATCTTTCCTTTTTATTATATTAGTATATATAATAAATTTTTATAATATAATCATCATCATCCTTTTGCCCTGGTTCCAATTTATCTGGGGTCTGCGCAGTATGTCCTTCGCTTCCATACTTCTCTGTCACCCGTCATCTGATCATTTACCTTTCATATCCATCCTCACACAGTCCATCCATATTTTCCTTGGCCTTCCTCTCCCTTTTCGTCCCTCTACCCTCATATTCATCACTTGCTTACCTACATACGTATCATCTCTTCGCATAACATGTCCATACCAAGCCACTTTCAGACTACATCTTACGTATTCATTCCTAATTCTGTCCATTCTCGTCACACATCCATCGTAACATTCTCACCTCTGCTACATGCAATTAATATAATTGAAGAGGAAAAAAGTCTGTTTTTGGAGTAGAGGTCATGAGCTGCTGTGTGTATTAACATTGAGGTAATACTTAGTATGTTCTAAATATTAACCCAATGTTTTAGTATAATTTTTACTTATGTGATATTGTTATTTTCCAGGGCATTCACAACGATATGTTATTCGGCGGATGGGTCGTGTATACTCGGCGGCGGTAACTCGAAGCACGTGTGTTTGTACAGCGTTAAGGAATCTATTCTTATCCACAAGTATGTCATCACACAGAACAGATCTTTGGATGCTGTTAATGTGAGTATTATATACATACATATACTTTTATTGATATCTGCTTATCACTTGCGATTGATCGTAAGTTGCCCAGGTGGGCATCGACTCAGGAACCTTTCCAAAACCACCAAATCAAAAGAACCAAAAACCTAATGACCCTCTCTCTGATCTCAGTGAGAGGGTCATTGAGTTTTGTTTTAGTAGACAGGACTAGGCTCGCCTTCAATTACGTGTGATTGGGCGTGGGCGTGGGTGCAGCTGTCAATGAGTATGGCAATCTGCGAATGCATAGCCCTTTGGTGCTATACAGTAGTTCAATGCACAAATGTTGACAGTATTATAAAGGTCCCAAGTAACGGGTGACCAGTCAAAAATCCTTTACAACACTTACAGATTTCATGAGAATTTCTGACATCGGGCATTCGGGCATTGAACTCTAGACCTCCCCCATGCGTAAACGCAAACTAATGCCACGAGAGCAAAGATTCATTTTAAAAAAAATCTAATGATTCTGTTAATTTTTATGCAGGACTTCATAAATCGGCGTCTGATGACAGAATTTGGCAACATGGCGCTTGTTGAAGAGAGAGGGGACTTGGAGGGAGGGGATGTCAACGTGCGTCTCCCCGGCGTTAAGGAGGGGGACATGGCCGATAGGAGGGTTAAACCTGAAGTGAGTATTATATGCAATATATAATATAAAATTAAGAAGGGATCGCAGTCACTCAATTTTGATACTTATAAAAAATATTTTTGACTTTTGTTTGATTTGATGTGTTTATTTTTGAGGGTATTTAAAAAGTCTAGATATTAGATTTTGGGGCAAGTAACGAACGGCTAGTAAAGCGGTCGCAGTGCCATACATTGTGTGTAGTAGATTCGATACTCACACGAAACAAAAATGTATGTAAATTTATTCTTACCCTAAGGTTCATAGCTCCCGGTAACAGCTTACCAATACGCTTATTTATTACCTTAACAGTAATTATTTTTACCATATCCCAGGTTCGTGTGCACTGCGTAAGGTTTTCGCCGACGGGAGACAGTTTTGCAGTGGCGGCTACAGAAGGACTTCTGATCTACAGTCAGAATGCTGGCATTGATGGCACGTTCAGGTAATATAATATTTACTATTTTTACTCAACTGCATTTAAAATACAAAATACCTTTGTTTAATCAAATATACCTATGTTTAAATAATATATACCTTGGTGGAGGCCTATGTCCAGCAGTAAACGTCTTTCGGCTGAAATGATGATGATGTATAAATAAATCAAATATACCAGCTTTATTTAATACTAGCGACCCGCCCCGACTTCGCGCGGTTAGTACAAAACCTTAACGAATTATAAGTACACCTATACCTGCCTCATGAATCACTCTGTCTATGAGAGCAGGATTTTTTTTTTTAGTTTATTCCGATCTTACAAACAGACTCGGCGGGGAGTTTGTTTTATACTATGTAGGTAGTGATTTTCAAATTATATAAAAACACGAGTCATGTTCTAGTCCGATTAGCGTATTAATAGTTTCGTATTTCACAAAATTATAATAGGTTAGCTCAGCATTGAACATAAGGCTGTAACGAAGATATAAGTCGCATTCAAGACATGATTCTATATCAGCGACAAGTCCTGTATACGTTTTTCTTTGTGAACATGAAAACGAAACTGTAAAATGTTCAATAATAAACATGAGTAGCAGTTCGTCTGACACTAAATGCATAAAAATAAATAATTATATCAAAATCAACGAAATTCAATGCAATAATAATCAATTTTCAACATATTGACTTCCTTTTTTCAACAGGCCATACCGTTTGGAATCCGGTTCAACGCCGTTCGCGGTGAAGCAGCTGCTAGCGGAAAGGTCGTGGGGTTCGGCGCTGGTTGGTGCAATACAGCTCAACGAACATACTGTGATACAGCAATGTGTTGAGGCCGTACCTCCTTCGGATAGTAAGTAACGCACACGTTATCAGGGATGAAAGGTACGCTATGTCCTTTCTGTACCGCTGAGAACGTGTATGCGAGATTCCATGATGATCGGTCGAGTAGTTAAAGCGTAACAAAAACCTTTCATCCAGAAAAGAAATATTATATAATATGTTTACTGCTATTTATTTGCGATATATGGGTATCACAATAATAGCTGTTACAAATTTAAGTATTGAATACCACCATATTACAACCAGGCTGGCATGCAAAATGTTACATAACATAAAAGATTTAATAATTTCAATTACAAAAGGTATCAAAAATTTAATAATAACGCCAATCTCGTTATTATTAAATTTTTGATACCTTTGTAAAACCCAGGATTCAACCCCTTCGTCTTAAATGTTAAAGCATTTAAAATACATGTGACCTTATGGTCCCTATATCTCGGGGGTCTTTTGGCCTACAGGGCCCATATTCAGACTCTGGTATGACACCAAGGTGTCTGCAACCAAGTTACAAGTCAATCGGTCCAGTGGTTCCGGAGTTATGCCTGTCACTAACAGGCAGACACACAGACCCACATAGTGTTTTCATTAATCTCTAAGAAGACTCAGAGGTTAATAATTACCAAGTACAGCCAACATTATTTTACACAATTATGTCAATTTATAAATCTTCAAACTTATGATGAATATTGAATAAGATAAACACATTAATAATAACCAAATATAATATACATATATATTAATTTTTTCCACAGTTAACCTGACAGTATCGAACCTAGACGACGACTACGCCGACCGTCTTCTTAACTCCATAGCCCGTCTGCTAGAAGACAGTAGACATTTAGAACACCTCCTACTATGGGTGAAGTCTCTAGTCTCCGTGAAACGGCGCAAGTTTCCACCCAGCGTATTACTGGCCTTGGAGAAAGTGCTTACCGTCAAATACTCGCAATTGAGCAAGATGTAAGTACTTTTGAATTTTTTTATGATATGCTTAGATTCCTGTTTCTAAAATCTGTGCTTTTGAGGCACGGGGTTGAGGAAATCTGCTTATTTACTGACTTTTATTTATTTATTTGGTCATCCAGTAGTTTTATATTATTTCTACGTAACTAAATAAAACGATTAAAAATACAAAAAAAAACTTGGCGAACTTGGTAAACGAAAAACATGGCTATTAAAAAGAGGGGCCATGAGTTTCTTGCCCGTTCTTCTCATGAGCCCTACACCCTTGCTTTGCTGAACGTGGCAGTAAATGTAAATGCACAGAATTTTTTTTTGTGTAACTTTGACATTTATATGTGTTACCTTGTAACCTAACTTGAATAATTTTATTTTGAATTTTAAATTTTACAAAATTTTGAGGCGTCACAGCATGCATTATTATAATGTAACAACAGTATCACAATATATAAAAAAATAAAGATCTTTTATATATTGTGATACTGTTTTAAGACTGCTGACTCTACTAAGAAGAGACTGATATGAGACTGGAGGCTGCTATTAAGAATTTCTTGATAGAATATCATAATAATTTCTTTGTTGGCTTAACCCCGGAGTCGAACCTGAGAGACTTTATGTAAAGCAGTCTGTTTCATTACTTCTACGCCGCAGAGGTAGTTTTTATTAGGTATATTATTGCGTGAAGAGTAAACGTTGTACAACTTTTTAAGCATATTACTCACACGGAGGAGCGTGAGACTGGCTTAGTTACAATTTATATGATAGAAGTAAGCTTAAATTTATAAAAATGTAATGCTTTGTTGTATTTTTAATATTTTATTAAGTAATTTTATATCTATCGTTCTATGTCTAGCACTGGGACACTGCGCGACCACTCGTATAATTAATTGTTTTAGAGTTGATTAGATTTTTCACGCTATTTCACCCGCGATAGCTCAGTGGGGAGACCAACAGACTGCAATGCAGAGGGTCTCGGGTTCGAACCCACGTCGCGCACCGCTGACTTTCAGAAGTTATATGACTTTTCGAAATTATGTGCGTATTGATTGACAATTATCGCCTGCTTCGTGCTTCGGAGAGCACGTTAAGCCGTCGGTTCCGGCTGCTATGAACATCTATGGCAGTCGTTATTGGGAAAGTCAGCACCCTCTAATATCCTAACACTGGTCTAGCCTTAGGGTATCGTTAGCCTTCGGGTTGCGGAGGTCATGTGTCAACCGCTCCGTTTAAAAACTGATATCCAGTCAAATCCGGTTAGACCAGAAAAGCCGACCCAAAGTGACTTGGCAATAATAAAGGCTAGGGAGAAAAATATTTCGCTCGCATGAATCCTGCGGAAATAAGTTTATACAGGATTAAGGCGTAGTTTTTATTCTGGTATACATACCTCAATAAAAATTATCCTATATGTTTATTCAGAACATGATCTACCTGTGTGCTAAGTTTCATTAAATTCCATTTAACAGTATACGCATGTTTGAATAAGAAACAACCAAATGTCATTACACATTTTCACGTTAATAATATTTGTAGAATTCTGTGTTATTTTTAATTAAGCAAACTAATTATAATCTATAGAACTATAGGTCAATGTAGGTCTATATATTAATACGTGAAGCAAAAACATTGTACCAATTTTTACGAAAATTGCGCGGACAGGGGAGTATGAAATATGGCACAGTTAAAGTTTATATGGAGCAGGAGGGGCGAATCCTAATATTTATATGAAATATGCATTCGAAATACATTAAATTAATGAAAAAGCACTACACGCACACAACCATGCATTTGACACACGCAGTCGAAGTGCGTAACTATGGTTACGTAGATCAATATATAATGACATACATATATCAGTAATTTCTTACAGGCAAACTTTGGTCGAATTTCGAGCACTAGGCGACCGCTAGTACTTAATAAATAGTCCTATAATTCTTTCGTTGTCTCTTTTATTTTCTGTGTCAGGCTGACTGTTATTGGAGTTTATTGTCAGTAAAATTTTAGCGTTAGCACGGAGCTTGTCAATTTGTATGGTAATCCTACTGAATTTTCAAAACCTTAATGAACTTGCTAAGGCGATTTAAAATAGTGGCCGTGAATTTCTTGCAGTTTTCTTCTCATAAGTTCAACGCTTTGCCTGAACCTAACAACTAACCTAAATTTAGCTTCACTGCCGTCATAAGGAAAAAAGAAGTACATAATTAAGATATTTCTCAAAATTAAGTCTTTATGTATTTGGAATCGGTAAAAAGTAACATAATAGTAAAAGTAATATGTTTTGACGTTCACAAGTGTTACTTTGTGACTTAAATGAATAAATGATTTTTGACTTTGACTTCTAATGCCAGACATAATTAAAAAACTATTGTGTTTGACCACCGGTGTGCTGCTGCACAATAGGTTAAAGTTAGAAATAAGGACGAAAAGTAGGTGTAATATAATTTTCTTCCCCGTTTGGGGATATTCAGGCTATATAATCGCGCCCTTAATAAAACAGAGACTTATCTCAGTATTTTGGATTAAACAAATTTGAACTCTATTGCAAAGATTTAACTGAAATATAATATTAGAATTTAACATATACAATTAGAGTTCAAATTGCCTTACTTTCAAATTTCGAGTTAAGTCGCTGTTTTATTAAGAGTGCGATATGTATGTAATGATTTATCTAGTAACTTTTTACCGGTGAAATAATATATTCCAGACGTTATACAATTAACAGTATTACGCTGTTCAAGGTTCGTTCCGGTTTGTGCAAACATTGACAATGTTACGTCAAAGTTACATATTTAACACTAATGTATTAGGCGGTATATGTTTACTCAGTTTGACAAGCGGCACTTGGCACTATGGCACTAATTTGGCACTAATATCAAATGGTCTAATTAGGGTTTGGATGGGAGTGATCATATGCAAAGATTTAAATCTATACTAATACTATAAATTTAAAGAGTTTGTTTGTTTGGTTGAACGCGCTAATCTCAGGAACTACTGGTTCGAATTGAAAAAAAATTTTTTTTTGGGTAAGCTTATTTATTGAGGAAGGTTATAGGCTATAACATCACGCTACGACCCACGGGGGCGGCGCAGTAATCATAAACGCGGGTGAAACCGCGGACACATTTAAATCATAAATAGATATGCTTTCACCGTACTTAAATCGCATGAAAAAGTGTCCACATTATTCTGTCAAGTCTTAAAATACTAGACATAATTAGAAATCGA
This sequence comes from Catocala fraxini, assembly GCA_930367265.1. Lineage (NCBI taxonomy): Eukaryota > Metazoa > Arthropoda > Insecta > Lepidoptera > Erebidae > Catocala > Catocala fraxini. The sequence continues at coordinate 27,180,672 of OV884027.1, read as the reverse complement.
TTGTATCTGACCACCGGTGTGCCGTCGCAGTTTGAGAGCTTAATAAGAGCGAGCTCACTCATTATATTTACATGATAGAAAACAATAGTCTAAAATTTCCAATATGAGCGAGCGTGATAATACTATATTAAATATAATACTTTTTTTACTTTTTTCTTTATTTAAAGTGTATAATTTGTAAAATTATTTTTTACTTTGTTCGTTATATTATGTATTAGCTTATAATACCGTTTTAGGATATCCTGTAAAGGTATTATAAATGTGTTTTAATTAAATAAATAAATATTTATAATTCAGATGGCATGTTGGTATTGTGTGTCGAATGACAAGTTTACTTTCAGAAAGGCCATTACCATATTTAACGTAATACCTATAAAACGTAATAGGGCGCATCTATGATTTAAATGGCTGTTTGCGGACCGATATTCATCTTACTGTTTTACGAAATAATGGACGGTAAAAGATTTACTTAAATATGTAACTGTCTCGTGCGATTGGAGTGCGCTTTGTCAGCATGAGGTCTCTGGTTCGGTTCGGGCACAGTAATAAAATAGTATTAAAATAGTAATCTATTTATTTATGTGGGTTCGGGCCACAAATAGTTGTTCCGAGACTGGATGCTCGTGGTATCCGTCGTATGAATTTTTTGTAAACTCCCAGACGATACAGCAACAAATTCTAGTGTGTGAGTAAACTTGAAAATAAAATAACAGATGATGATTACACTAAAAACGGCATATACCATAGCAGACGAAGGAAACAAGCCTTTGTCTACGTAATATGCCAATCCGCCATAGTAACATGGCAACGTGCCACAATATTTGTCATAAGTATGTCAATTATTATGTCGCCATTTTATTGCCAAATTGTCCACGTAGCGTCCAAGTTTTACTTACGTAATAGTACTTGTATTCGTGCCAACACATTTATCGTAACTTGACATCACAAAAGATGTTAAGTTAGATATTTGTGTCTTTTCATATTCACTGATGTATAGACTGCCTTGATGACCCAGCGGCAGTGAATGCGACAGCTATGCATATGGTTTTGGAATCGATTCAGTTTCAGGCATAGTGTTATAGAGGTTTCAAAGTCAAAGTCAAAGTCAAAAATCATTTATTCACTTAGGTCACAAAGTAACACTTATGAACGTCAAAGGGGTTAGTGAGTTTATTACATTTACTGAATTTACATTTATGCTAGTTGCAAGGTTCAGGCAAAAGGTTGAGCCTATGAGAAGATACCTGCAAGAAACTCAAGGCCACTCTTTTATATCGCCATCAACTTATTATTTCAGTATTTAACAACTCATTTATGTACCAGGTGTTGCAGTCATTATGCCATATGTCACTGTACATAAAAAATTCTAAAAATAAACAAAATGTTAATAATGTTATGTAAGAAGCATTTGAGGTTTGAAATAATATTTATCAGTAGGTACCCATTCGTAATAGACAGTAGTATGGCATGAGGACGCATACACTTACACTTTGTGACAGGAAAAGGTAGTTCGTGACTAAATGTAGCTAAAACAAAATTTACGTTAATACTTATAACGTTTGTTAGAGCAGCGATAGCTCAGTGAGGAGACCAACAGACTGCAATGCATAGGGTCTCGGGTTCGAACTCACGTCGCGCACCTCTGATTTTCGGAAGTTATATGACTTTTCGAAATGATGTGCGTATTGATTGACAATTATCGCCTACTCCGTGCCTCGGAGAGCATGTTAAGCCGTCGGTCCCGGCTGCCATGAACATCTGTGTAATGGCAGTTGTTATTAGGAGTGTCGACACAAAAGATCCCACTGGGTCGAAGTGTCGCTGGTCTGCACTGACTGGCCCCAAGATAAGATAAACCGTTTGTTTAAAAGAAAAGCAAGATACTTTAACATCACAAAATAAACACGAAGTACTTTCACATAACTAAATTGACTTATATAATACATACATTGTTTGAATCCTGTATGAAAAAAGCAACTAGTTTCATGAGCTTTTATCATTTAAGTAAACATTGATTGAGTAATAGCCCTTCCGGATAAGCTGACTTTTAACAGCACTTTTAAATTTGAGTAAAGGTAAATTAATAATATCAGTCGGTAGTTTATTAAAATAACATATACCGAGTCCCGCAAATGAATTGTGAACTTTATGTAAACGATGATACAGACCTACTAACTTATGCTTATTTCTAGTGTTTAAGCTGTGAATATCACTATTCTTATTATATACATATCTTATCTTATGTGGGGGCCAGTCAGTGCAGATCGGCGACACTTCGACCCAGTGGGATCTTTTGTGTCGACACTCTCCTAATAACAACTGCCATAGATGTTCATAGCAGCCGGGACCGACGGCTTAACGTGCTCTCCGAGGCATGGAGCAGGCGATAATTGTCAATCAATACACACATAATTTCGAAAAGTCATATAACTTACGAAAGTCAGAGGTGCGCGACGTGGGTTCGAACCCGAGACCCTCTGCATTGCAGTCTGTTGGTCTCCTCACTGAGCTATCGCTGCTCATGATTTCTTATTATATAAGTGAATATTATGTTTTATAAACATAATATTTGTAAATATATATTGCGACGCAACGGTTAGTATACCAATTTCTTTAAAACGCTCTTTCAGGGAAACTTTTGTTTCTTTATAAGGCTAGTGTGAATGGAACAGTCGCAAGAAGAAGACCTAGGCGAACGTTTCTCGATCAGATCGGAGGCGTTCTGAACAAACGCCAGGTTAAGAGCACCTTGAACCGACGGGCGTGTATGAGGAATGTAATGAAAGTGAATGAAGCCAGAGAAGTATGTCAGGATCGTAGCAAATGAAAATCCGTAGTCTGCCTACCCCTCTTGGAAACAGGCGTGAACCTATGTATGTATGTATTTTGTTTCTTTCAAGATATTCTTAAAAGCAGTATGATATCTGGTACTGTGTGAACTGGGTCCTGAATACAGTAATAGGCACGCTATATTTTACGTGACACCTATAACCGTTTGTATTTAGGGTGCTCATGCGGCTGCATCGCTAATGTTTGCTGAGGCACATAGGTACTGATGGCTATCAAGCGATAATCCGTAAAAAGTAGCGCTATTGTTAAGAAGATTGAGAGACAGTTGTAACAGCATCCTTAAGATTATTGCCTCACGTGCGGACTGTCCCAGCCAATACAAATGGATAATAAATATTATCGGGCAAGACTAACATGATATTGCGTATTTATTATTATCAATGGCGTAGTGGTTAGTGTAACCGACTGCCACGCCTGAGGTCGATGGTTCGGTTCCCGCACAAGTCAAACATTTGTGTGCATGAACATGAATGTTTGTCTTGGTCTGGGTGTTTTTATGTATAATATGTAAGAAAAAAGTATATGTGTATGTTTATCCATTGACTAGTACCCATAGTACAAGCTCTGCTTAGTTTGGGCTAGATGGTGTTGTGTGTATGTGATAGAATATTATATTATTATATTTTGAACTATAAGTAATTAAGAATTAATTAGACATGTAAACATTACCTGCGTAAGTTTTATTGTATCGTTTCGATGTTTGAATACTGATCCGTTTTCACTATTTTTCTGTATTATTAATGTCTCCAATATGGATTTTATCTGCAATAAAAGATATTATTGTTATATTTATGTGTGATGTATTAGAGAAATGCACTTTCTTGCCGGCATATAAGGTTCAGATTGTATCGTTTCGATGTTTGAATACTGATCCGTTTTCACTATACGACACTGTCGGCCTCGATGGCGTAGTGGTTAGTGTTACCGACTGCCACGCCTGAGGTCGCGGGTTCGATTCCCGCACAAGTCAAACATTTGTGTGCATGAACATGGATGTTTGTCTTGGTCTGGGCGTTTCTATGTATAATATATACATATTATACATAGAAACGCCGTAAATACATACGTATTTACAAAATAAAAGTATATATGTATGTTTATCCATTGTCTAGTACCCATAGTACAAGCTCTGCTTAGTTTGGGCTAGATGGTGTTGTGTGTATGTGATAGAATATTATTATTATATTATTACTATTTTTCTGTATTATTAATGTCTCCAATATGGATTTTATCTGCAATAAAAGATATTATTGTTATATTTATGTGTGATGTATTAGAGAAATGCACTTTCTTGCCGGGATATAAGGTTCAGGAATGATACACATAATTTTGCGCGAATGAAGCCGCGGGCAAAGGCCATTGTATAATAAAAAGGAAAGTTGGGTGAAAAGAAATCAGGATAAGCTAAACATTTATTTTTGCTCTATCGTTAAAACTATTGAAGGTTAAAACTTGAAATGACAATAGTTTCAAATCTAAAGTAAAACAACAAAAAATTAAAACCGGTCAATTGTGAGTCGGGGTCGCTCCATTGTGTCCTAATACAAAAACTTCGATGCGTAATTCTATAGTGCTCTTCGCTAGTTTTTACTCTGTTTACCGAATACTGGCCTTGAATTATTCTTATAACTAGTCAATACATGATAAAGAGCAGACATTAGTCGGCCTCGATGGCGTAGTGGTTAGTGTAACCGACTGCCACGCCTGAGGTCGCGGGTTCGATTCCCGCACAAGTCAAACATTTGTGTGCATGAACATGGACGTTTGTCTTGGTCTGGGTGTCTCTATGTATAATATGTATGTATTTACAAAAAAAATATGTATATAAGTATGTTTATCCATTGTCTAGTACCCATAGTACAAGCTCAGCTTAGTTTGGGCTAGATAGTGTTGTGTGTATGTGGTAGAATATAATATATATATATTTTTTTTTGCATTTGAAGATAAATTGCTGTTGTTAGCTACTATTCATACACAAATTTAGACTTAACATTGCATTATTTAGTCTGTCTGTGGTATCGTAACTCCTCTACGAAACTACCGATTTCAATGGTATTGAGTAATAGGTAGTGACTAATGAACATACCGTTCTATTCGTTAGGTTAACCAAACATTTTCACCGTCATACTCGTCAGATGGGTAACCATTTGAAAAAGTTGTTTATTTTCATTATGATCATCAGCTAATACTACTTAGTCGACTTATGCCATCTATGTCTCGGCAAATACGTAAAGCTGTCAATCCTGGCTGTCGCAAACAGTTGTAAAGCAATTTGTAAAACAGTCTGTTAGAAACAGCTGACTATGACAACTAACTAGAAGTGAGACGGTGGTATGAGAGAGAGGTATCTAGTAGTACCTCTTTCTTATTCATCCTCTCCAAAGATACATCATCGATTATATAAAAATATTCGGGTCGTCTAAGAGCTTTTTAAATATAAACTTTATGACTTGATAATATAATAAAGTGCGGGAATCGTCTTGAAAAGCATATTAGATAACCATAATTTTCCATTCAAAAGAAAACCAACAAATTTTTTTTCGTTACTGTTTAAAAGGTTGACGTCAAGTAACGAGAAGCACAGGAAATAATATTCGAGGAGCTCAGTCCTGTTGGGGCCTCGGGCCACCCCCAGGCCCACCAGCCAGAACATCGATATTAGGTATTCCAGGCGATGATAGGCGACGGTACCTATTTGCCATCGAGGCAGGCCTCTTTTCCACCTTAGTTGTATAAAAATTAAAATCTTCAATGCTAGTACCGCAGTCACATGTTTCGATGATAAATAACTCACGATATACAATCATGTTTTTAAGGTCAAGTATGAGATAACAACATATTGTACGCTATCAAGGCCACGCCTCTGTTGTATGAGAATTTTTCCGTCTGAGAATTTTTCACGGGTATTCTCATGTGTGGAAAATAGCTACTTATGTTGCGTGTCTAGAAATATTGACACGTGACGTTAAGTAACGGTGTGATTAGTATCGCTGACTGCCCTTTCTATATAGGCATTTCTTGCAATGCAGAAACGTAAGCAAGTAATGGCAAGTTCCAGAAGCGACGACATAAGTTGATTATGGCAAAAAAGCTTACGGCCCGTCCAATTGTAAACGGTTACTGTAATCTATGGATGCTTGCACCACCGAGAACATGCACATTGCCGACCCTTTAAAAACCTAATTACCCTCCTTTCAAACAACCCTGAGTTGTAGTCGTCTAAGAAAACTATGCAGGGTTCCTTGCACATTTCGCAATTTTTAAGTATTAAAATCATATCTAGACAGCAGGTACTGTCTTTCTGGAAGACAGTACCTGCTGTCTAGATATGTAGAGCTGAAGAAGAGCTGAGTAGTTGACCAACCTCACCTACGCATTATCATTCAATTGCTAGGTTAAATGCACGTCCAACTAATTAAGTATAGTAACGTTGCCCGGCTATATCTGAATGACTTGAAAACGGTTGCTTGTTTAAGTTGGATGCGAAAGGAGGGTATTGATATGTTGATCAGTAAAAAAAGGCTGATTCATTGATTGATTAGTATCTGGTCGCAGTTACACGATTCTATATGTTATTCCAGCACACAATTTTTGTGCCAACTTTCATCAATATTCGATCGACGGTTTACGTCTGCATAAGTACCAAACATCTAAAAGTGCAAATTTATAAAGTTAGAAAACTAATTAAATTGAAATTAAACAACTTTAGGTATACAGATTTTATCGCGGTGATCCTAATAGGTTTTATAATTAAAATAGTTTAAATAAAATTAAACAGTAATTAGTAAAAGTGTTTAACAAGTGTTTTATAAAAAATATACAACGCGATAACATCCGTGTAAAGTAGTTTAATTTCAATGTATAACATTCGCGTAAGTGTAAGACAATATTAGAATAATTAGAATTACCATACAATAAATTAACACAAAGAATTCAATTAGAAACAACTATTTTTCAAATTAAATATCTTAAGATTTATAGACTCATCGTATTTTATCTTTAAAATCACGAGTTATTGGATTTAATTTACAACTCCATCAGCGAGGTACCTGTTTATCGTTTGCGATAAGGATAAAATTAATCCAGAACTCTGGTTTCAAAAATGTTCAGATTAATCGGTAGCAGTGTAAATAGTAATGAATATAAACAAGCATGATGAAGGCCTGTTTTTGGGCCTTCATCGTGAATAACTAAAATAATTCCAAGTGTACATGACCAAATCCGAACTTATAATAAGAGAGCCAAAGTTATTCGAAGAAGTTTCAAAGCTGATGTTGACAAGAACCGAAAAATTGGTTTGGAAATTTGAAATTTTTAAAATGATAACGACTTTAGTGACTGTTCAGTTTGGAAAACCCACTACTGTTGACGATTTAATAGTATTGTTGACAAGGAGCAAAATTCTGGAGAGTAATACCATAAGCTAAATTACAGGCAGGTGATGATTTTTAATAAAGTAATTGATAAATGTTGCTACAATTACGTGGACCAGAAACATACATGTAGCTATAATACATAATATACAGGTTTGGCAACCTCTGAACATGCGTGAGAGTATACACCCCTTTGCAAAAAAACGGGCACCCTATAGTCATTGGCTTTTCTATGGATAATATTAATATTTTTAGTATGTCATTAGCAAATATTTCTAGAAATTTCTTATTATCAATGAGAATATAGTTTATAACACTTAAATCCTGGAATCGGTGTTTTAGTCAATCTAAACAGAGAGCCGTGTTAAAGTGGAAATTTTCATGAGTATGATGAAATTAAGACTACGAGTATATTTATGGCATTTTAATAAACAAAGACTTAAAAAATACATATTGATAATGAGTATGACCTCCCCTTGTAACGATTATGGCACGTTATTACGTGCCATAATCGACTATTGTCTTGGCATGCTTTCCACCAGACTTTTGATGGTGTCCTGCGGAATGTGTTCCCACTCAGCAGAGATCACACGTTTAAGCACCCTGAAATTTTGTGGAGGTAGTTGGATAGACCGTACTCGCCTTTTTAGGAGGTCACAGACGTGATCAACGGAGTTAAGATCAAAACTTCGCGCTGACTAATCCAAATGACGAATACCGACCTCTTACATATAAGCATCTACATACGTCGCCAGAACGGTGGGGCCGAGCATTATCGTCCATGTAAATGGCATCTTCACAAATGTGCATGTTGACAAAGGATTTCTGTTATGTACATTTGCGCATTTAGTAAGCCGTTTTTAATTAATACTATCTCAGTACGATAGCTAGAAGTTACGCCCGCCCAAAACATAACGGATCCTCTACCATAAGGGATGATTTCTTCAAACCACACATCGGCATAGCATTTCCCTAGTCTTCGTAACACTCGCCGACGTCGGTCCTTACCGTTCAGACAAATTCGAGCCTCATCGGAGAAGAGTACGCTACTCCAGTTACCTAATGTCCAAGATAGGCAATTTCTAGCGAACCTCAATCGAGCAATCCAGTGCTCAAACTTGGGGACCGCACTGGTCGTTGGCTGCGTATATCAGCCGCTAAAAGCCTCCTCCTCAATGTCCATAAGCTAACTTGTGCTCCTCGTTCCTCTTCAAGGTTTCTTTTGAGGTCTATGTAACTGCATTTGCGGTTCCTCAGCGCCTAAGTCACTAAAAAGCGGTCGTCTCGTGGTTGTGTGCAACATTTTCTCCCAGTGCCTTGCCTTCTCTGAACGGAACCTATCTCTTGGTATCGAGTCCAGATTCTTTGGACGGTTGAACGACTCACTTTTATTCGCTGTGGGACTACACCCCACTCACTTCCAGCAGCGATATAATTTTATTATTTTATTATTTCTTATTGCTTTTTTGCTATTACAATAAACACAAAGATATGAGTTTTAAGTCACAGTAAGACAGGATTATGCGACAAACGTAAAATATTCAATTAAAAATAACGAGAAGTTAGGCTTAGTTTCCTGATAACCTATCCCCGTATATAATAGTACTCTGTCCAATTAAACACAAATCCACAAAAAGTAAGTAAAAAGTCACACACTGAAAAAGGGATTATTATTTTTAAAAACAAAAGTTTCGAAATTGGAATTTTCTTTTTTTTATACCCAGACTCTTTATTAGGCTCCAGTAACATAGCTTGGCTATTAAAACCGCTTTAGAACAAAATTATTATCAATTATGTAGAAAATCAAAACCGCTCGTTTTTTTGCAAGGGAGTTAATATACGAGCAATTGTGCGTTCACAGTAAGATTCTAAGGTCGGACGAAGTGTTATATGGTTTATAAATATGTCAGCCCTGTATTAAACTGCCCCACTGCTGGGCACGGGCCTCTTCTCAATGTGATAAGGGTTAGGCCATAGTCCTGACTATGGCCTATCCCTTATTTGTATTAAAATTGGGCCAGCGTAGTGACACTGGCCCGATTCGGGTTAGCATGACTTCACATAACATCGAGAACATTATGCAGAACTTTCAGACAAACAAGTTTCCTCACCATTAAAGTTAGTGATAATTAACTATTTAATACATACATAACTTTGACAAGTCAAAGATGCGCGCCTTGGGATCGATCTCAAGAACTGGCAATGAGCCCGGTAGACCTCAATAGGCACATCCGTTATCACGTAGGCTCAAAAAAGCATGAATAGCGAAATGTGAGTGTAACTGACTTGTGTCTACTCCTTCGGGAATATACTAAATATGGACTAGCTCATATTTTCTCTTTTCAAAGTATCGTGTTTTAGTTGAACTAACTCGACACGTGATAAATCAGCTGATTTGAGTAAAGCGTTGACGTAACACACGCAAAATCATATGTTCTTGTGAATCAAGTCTCGTGAACAGCTGATACGAATACGCTTACGTGTCAAGGACAGATACTTTGTACATTTCGCTCGTCTGTAACTTATACAGTAATAGGTTTTTAAGTTATAAATAGGTGATTTTCTACATGTGATTTTGTGATGCCTTTATAAAATACAATAGTTATATAAAAAATACCAGTTTTATTTTGAGAATTTTTGCAATTTTATGTTACTAGTTAACCCCCGGTTCAGTCTTATATTAGTTAATAAGTTATTATTTAGACCTTGCGAAATACTTGGTATTGCCCGTTCCCGTATAAACTCATGGATAAAAAGAGTATAAAACACTTATATAAATATGCAACCTTGTGTAAAAATTTCAAGTCGATTTATCGAATACTTTTTTTATATAATTTGTGTGGTGGTTAGGTCGTCTAATGTCTACGGTATTCGTTGTAGTATTTTATAATTTCAGCCATACCATACTTGGCATATAATAAAAAAAAAATTAAAGAAATTAAACAATTATATAAAATGACATCGAATTTAGATTTACACTTAAAAATGTATTGATGAAATAGATTACGTTACTTATTTTCGACATATAGTAGCACTAGAAGCATTGCTTCGGTAGCACACGACTTGAGGACTCATCCTCATGGCATTGCTTCTATGGTGCTATTAGAACAACCGTGCATATCTATGAGTGCCCCTTAACCTAAGGTATTGGCTCGTTGCCCGGAAATGTAAAGCTATGTATACGCTTATCACCATGCAGGCCATATTATTTGCCAAATTTTTTGTGGTATAGTCTTACGCCGGTATATCTCTGAAGATGTATGCAGTCGTATACTACATCCACATATCGCCAGCTATTTTAGGTCTCACGTAATAAGCAGCGAGACTATACAGTTTTGAGCTGTTATTGAGATTTTCGAACATTAAAACCCTACTTGTGGTAAACCGGGCAACGTACGATCTACGATCATATTCAAATATAAGCTTATGCCACAGATCCAAAGAATCTATCTCCAGGTGTATTGAATAGTATCACTTAACACACAGTCCGATCACTCATATTGAATGACAGATTGTCGCCTGTCTGAAAACGGCTTAGTAACAGCGTTTGCTCGCCCTGATTTTATACAACTTTCACGTAATGATAAGCTAGTCATACAATGTTATCGTACAATCTTCAGGGTCTAGATAGTAGGGTTGAGAAACCAGATATTAATTCGCTATAATATGTCTCTACATTATCTTTTTCTTTTAGTTGATCTGTGTGCTTTCTTCTTGGTCTTCCATTTTTCTTTTTGCTACTATATTTCCTTCTATAGTATTAGTAATGGAAAATATTGAAACATACATAATTTCTCGCCTACATACACTGCCGGTCAAAAGTTTGAGACCACCTACATCAAAGTTGCAAATGGATGTAAAACTCAAAATAAAAAGCTAAACATGAAAGGATTTATTGTGATATTTATTAAGTATGGCAAATGCAATTAAATATAAATAAAAAATATTAAATATTTCGACAATTTAACTTAAAATATATGTTGACAAGCTAAACAGCTTTTTCATCAAAAACCCTCCCTTGCATTGAATCACTTTGTTGACAAGTCTTGGCATGCGGGCAATCAATTTGTCGATTGTTTCTTGTGAAATATTGTTCCAGCTTTCTTGCAATGCTCTCCACAAATCTTCTTGTGAGCTGGGACAACAACTGCGCACGTTTCTGTCCAGCTCTTCCCACAATAGTTCTATAGGGTTAAGGTCGGGGCTCTGAGCGGGCCACACCATGTTTTTTAACACCCCTTCTGCTTCTTTTGTATCTAAATAACCCCGGCATAATTTGGAGCTGTGTTTAGGGTCGTTGTCTTGTTGGAAAATAAAGCCATCTCCAACTAGCCGAAGTCCCGATGGTACAGCATTACACTCCAATATTGCTTTGTACTGCTCCTTTTTCATAATTCCTTCGACTCGTACCAAATCTCCAGTTCCACGGCTCGAGAAACAACCCCAAACCATAACGGAACCACCGCCATGCTTCACTGTGGGCAGGACACAGTCTGGCATCATCTTTTCCTCGGCACTCCGCCGAACAAAAACACGTCTTTTGCTCCCAAACACTTCAAATTTGGACTCATCTGTCCAAAGAACTCTTTTGAAGTCTTCTTCACTCCAGTCTCGATGGGTAAGGGCCCACTGCATTCTCTTCTTTTTGTTATGTGGCCTTAAGAGAGGTTTTCGCACTGCTACGCGACCAAATAACTTAGCGTCTCTTAGTCTTCTTTTCACTGTGGTCAATGACACAGGTGTAGACCGGGATTTGTTCACTTCAGCGCGGATTTCTGGTGCTGTCAGGCGTCTATTCCGCTTGCTTGTTACCACGATCAACTTATCCTCGCTAGAAGTGGTAGCTCTCGGCCTTCCCGACCGCGAACGATCTTGATTATTGCCAGTCTCCTTGTATCGGGTTATTGTGTTATGAACACAAGTCTTCGACAACTTGAGCTGAGTAGCAATCGCACGTTCAGATTTCCTTTCGTTGTGTAAAGCAATGATGACAGCACGAGTTTCACCGCTAATTTGGCGTACTTTTCCCATAGTGAGATGTCTTCACTGTAAGAACGACGAGCTCGGACTAACCAAGATTAAGAAATATTTACTCCATGGAAACTCAGGTGTTCACAGTGTTTTAGGAAGTTAAAATTTCCTAAAATTCTGTTAACACAAAACAAAGCCCAAATAATGAATAATAGTCAGGTAACAATAATATTACAATGACTTTAGCGCGCGGTCCGCACGCGGCGCCCATTGATGTTTCTAGACAAAAGACCTTTGTACGATGATTACATAAAAATAAATAGAATAATGACTTCGAAAAATAGTTAAATATCCATTGTATATGCAGGTGTTCAAATTAATTGTTTATCATATGTATTTTTAACAAATTTTATTGTGAAACAATATTTTAACTTGTGGTCTCAAACTTTTGGCCGGTAGGGTATATCCCCAAAGTTGTAGGCAGCGATCTGTTACACCCGAATTTCGCCAACTTTATTTTTAGGTGCCACGTAATTTGACACATTTCTAGACTCCAGATATCACTATATAACTTCAACTGAAACTGAATAACACACAAAATAAAACACACAAAAATCGGAGAATTTCTTAACAGAAAATCACTATAATACTTTGCACAACTCGGGAAACAAACCCTTAACCTTTGTCTCTCCGTTAGACCTTTTGAACAGCGGTTGTATTCAATAACGCTGCAACACTGAATCGTTGATAATACTTAAAATAATTAAATCATACATACTCAATTAATTTATTTCTTTACAGATGCGACTTTAACAAGTACACGATACGATGCATTAAGAGTGTTGGCGAAATGGCCCCGAAAATGGAGGTGGACGAACAAGCGGATAGTGACAACGAATCCAGCGGTAGAGGCACTTTCTCTGACACTGATTAGTTGAATAAAATTGTTATTTTGTATGTTGTTGGTTTTATTAAGCAAAAGTACCCCGCAGTATAAGCGATGTGGTTTCAAAGACATGGTAGACAAGAGAAATCAATGGATTGTTACAATAAATCCAGCGGTAAAGGCACGTTTTTTATACTGATTAGATGAATAACGTAGTTATTTTAACTGTAATTTTTTTTAAGACGGTAACCCTTCTGTATTAGCAATATGGCTTTAAAAATGCAGATGCACAAACTAGCGGATGGTGACAACGAACCCACAAATAAAGGCACTGTCTCTGATATACAGGGTGATTTTGAAATCGTGTAATTTTTTTTAACCACGCATTCTGCTGGTGATATAGAATAATCCTGACCATATATTTTTTTATTAGATATATATTTATGGAGAAATTAATGTACGAATTTTTTTCGTGAAATGGTTTCTGATAGTCATATGTTAACCACCCGACACAATCTTAATATTTGACAAATTAAAAAAAAATTACATCTCAATAACTGATATCGTAAATAATAAGGGGCAATAAAAAGGACCGCCCGTTATTATTTACGGCATTAACGATTGATATTTTTTTTACCGAAAATAAAAATGGTATATTATTTTTTCCAAGAAAATAATTCAAATAAAAAAAATATGGTCAGGTTATTCTATACCACCAGTAGAATGCGTGGTTAAAAAGAAGTACACGATTTCAAAATCATTCTGTATATATCTTATGTTTTATAAAGCAAATATTGCCCAGAATTACGACGTGGCTCCATAAATAAATCCAGTGGTTAATTATTACAAATCCGTAAGGCGTTTTCTCTGACATTGATTAGGTGAACAAAATATTTCTTTAGTGCTGGTATCGTGACTCTTTAGATGGAAGACGTCGAGTAAAAATATAGTGTTGAGGCCAGTGATCATTTATTTATGGTTATAGAAAGTTATAAGCGACCTGGAATATTGCTAAGTCATAGGTCATGTGACAAATTAAAGCACGTGATCAAAGACTTACACGATATAAGTTACGTATGTATTGCTTTAAAATTGCCTTCAAAGATCCCTGCAGAACAAAACGCCTTTTAAAGAAGCTTGAATACCGTGCTGATAATTAAATTACCCAAAATTGATATTTATGCTCTAAAACCTGTATAATATATTCGCATCTCGTGATCCTCAGCTTCCTAGTTGCTCACGTCTTATATGTGCAACCTAAATTGCCGCATCACGTGCCTTAGGTCTTGACGCTTCGGAAAAAGCATATGAACGACTACGATCCTTCATTCGTGTTGGCTTATAATACCTTTTACTAAGATAGTCGAATGATAGTGTTGTTTTATAACTCATACCTACATTGAGAGAATACACTAACAGGAACAGAAAAAGGTAATCCAAAATCGTTTTATATTTTTTTGTACATCAAATTCAAAATTTTACTGTACATAAAATATTATTATTTTGAAGCTAGCCTAAGAAAGTAAATAAGGCAAATGTGAATATGATAATAAGAAGATCTAAGAGAACATTCTTTGAAGAGCCCAGTGAAAGAGAAAGGCTAGGTCACTAAACCTCGTTATGCCTGAATCGTAGCAAGCGTACCCCTAGTAGGTAATTGTCTAAGGCTAGCTCAGGCATTTTCAATCATCATATATGTAGTAATAAATAATACTGAGAATTGGGCCGGCTTTATTCACAGTAGTGTAATTAAAAAGGGACAAATTCCCGTAATTAAAAATGTTTAAAATAGAGTTGCAATTTCGTCTGTGTCATGAATTCTAGTTATTCTCCTAAATTAAAATAAACTGGAATGTTATCATAAATTGCACTTGAATTTACACTCCACGTATGCTAATATGAACCTATAATTTTCATTTCACGTCTGACGTTTATTGAGATAGATCAGAACTCTATTTTGATAAAGTGTAATTACGAGAATTGGCCCTTATGTAGTACAATTGCTATACTTTTATATTCAGTCAATAAAAAATCAGATCTTATTGCTATGTGAAAAATAATAAAAACATACACTATCAATGTCCTTTATTAACTTCAGTCACACTTGGCCCTAATATAAAACTAACGGAGTTACTATTGCGCGGCCACGAGAGCAGCGCGGTTGCGCGTGCGACGGCGACCGCAGCAGCCACCACAACCATTATAGCGATGGTTAACAGCAACCATTTCGCTACCTCGACGTAGCTTAGCAGCTTGTGAGAAGCGTGCAGCTCATCTTGGATTGACTGCGGTACTTCTGCGCCCTGGAAAGAAAATAATAAGACCATACTTCAAAAAAGGAGATTTTCCATTAGGTTGTGTTTTTTTATAATTTTTATCTCAGAACTTTGTCAGTTAAAATCAATATTAAATATTTTCTTTCCAATAACTTGGCAACGTCAAATATTGGTTAGGTTTCATTAGTAAGAAGAAGAAGACTTAAAATAATATTTATTTTCCTCTTGTTAGTGTTTTTGAAGTCGGTTTATATTTTTTATTAAATAAAAAAAAGAAAGAACGAAAAGAAAGACATAATTCTTTATTGCCACAAAGAAACATGACTACTTACATATTTTTCTCACAAAATAAAGACAAAATAATAAAAAAGACAATTAAATAAATAGTTCGTAAGTAAAAAAAATGCATACATATCATGCTATTGTGGCAACAAATGGTCTCCATTCAGCATTGATGTTGCGATAAAACTCACGTGATATCGCAACGCTGATTTTCAATGGAGACCACCGTTACGCATGGACGTCAAGCCAGCTGCATACAATATTACAAAAAACAAAAAATGAGATGAAATAAACTATTACTTAACTTATTATTTCATAAAACAAATACACGACAAAAATAAATAAAAACCCATACTGTATGCATGTATTGTCTCATGCAGAGATCAAACCTTATAATAAATAGTTATTATGGTGTTGCAGTAGACCCGTTTTTAGAGTTTGAAAAATCTCTTACGCAACAGCTTTGTCCGTCCGTCCGTCTGTCTGTTATACAACTTTCAACTCAAGAACTTGAGACTCGCGGTCAACGCCATTCGACTCAGCATAGTCGATATACCCCCGAAATGACTATGACCTCAAGGTCATGTGGTATCACGTGACCTTTGCATATTACTTCAGCCATTTTTTCGAACTCTAACATTTACGGCAATTCATTGCCGATTCTCACTTGTTGGTTGTGGTTAGAAGATACATCAAGCTGTTGTTGGTCCAAACTGTCATTAACATATTTACATTCGATATGATAAGTCAGTATCCTAAATTATTTGGATATTAGTTATTATACATTTATCAATCAGGCAGGCTTTCATCCGCGGCATTGCTCGTGTTAATATATTTTTATACCTCATGAGCATTACTTTATTTTGGATGAAAGGTATTCTATGACCTTTTCGGTACCCTGACAACAAGCAGGCGATATTTAATGATGATAGGTCGAATAGCTAAGACGTGAAAGAGTAACATCAGCCTCACATTTGCATTTACACATTTATAATATTATCTATGTTAGGATTTTCATAATAAACTAGGCCCTTTAAGTTATATTATAATATATAAAACATACAATTTATATACATATACCGAGCTGTAAAATGTTTGCTATATATTAAACATTTAATAGACTTCAATCTTAACAAATTTCAAACGAAAATATGACTATATTTTCATCTAAACTTCGAAGTAAATTTTCTTCTAAAGCTAGAATTTTAGAAATATTATATTGTAATATATATATGTCTATAAGATGAAAGGCAATTTAATAGACATTGGGCGTTATCTTTTATAAGTCCTACCTACATATGCCGCAACTCGCTAAAGTAATAGCCCAATTTCACAAGCGCCATTATCTTAAATGTGATAACTTAAAGATATGATTATCTCAGACCTAAATATGCTTTATATAAGCTACTAGCTGACCCGCGCAACTTTGTCTGCTTCACATAAGAGAATTTTCCCCGTTTTAGCAACATTTTTCATTGCTGCTCTGCTCCTATTAGTCGTAGCATGATGTTATATAGCCTATAGCCTTCCTCGATAAATAGGCTATCCAACACTAAAAGATTTTTCAATTCGGACCAGTAGTTTCTGAGATTAGCGCGTTCAAGCAAACAAACAAACAAACAAACTCTTCAGCTTTATAATATTAGTATAGATTATGCAATGAGTTAGCACTGAAAATAGTTCACGGCAATGATATCATATTATACTAAAAAGAATCAGATATCTTACTAACGCATGAAAATTTAAGACTCAGAAACGACCCAATTTGATCGTTATTGTATTGTTCTCAAAACAAAATCGGGTGTTTTGAATCTGTTGAGACTCCCTTGCAAAACAGTCAAAGCACAATAATTATTGTTAGAATTATAAGCATTTCCTTTAAGCAAGATCTTTTGTTATGTATTTTATACTTATTTATATATTTTTTAAACATGTTCGATTTTAATGACAATATTGAACGGATCAATTATTGACGACCAATAGTTACTATGAAAGCTAAACGTTATATACCTATCTGGTCTAATATTTGTCTGTAGTCGGAAACGTCGGCCGAAAATGTTTAATCATTTATTTAGAACATAGACGTTTATGTCCAATAATTATTATAAACTTATTTTTTTTTATACAACTGTGCTGGCAAATACCTCATGGTAAGTGGTCACCGTAGCCTATGGACGCCTGCAACACCAGAGGCATCACTAGCACGTTGCCGATCCTTTAGGAAAGGAAGAAGAGAAAAATGGGTGTGGGAAAATGAGAAGGAGCGGGAAGGGGAAAAGAGGGTGATTGGGCCTCCATTTTATTTTAATTTTATTTAATATATATTGCTTCATTGCTGATCAATATAAATGCCTCTTAGTGTGAAGACTATAACCTAAACCTTCTCACACTGGAACAACGTCAGTGTATTGTCAGTACCACTTACGTTGATACTTGTATCAAAGGAAATGTAGTCGGCTGTTAAAAAAGCGCTCTAACGTCTATGGACCAACATGACACTCTGACTAATCTACAAATGAACCCGGCTTGGATAAGCACCTTTACTTTACAGAATATTGCAGTTTCATGCTGTTTTACTGCAGAGAGAATAGATGCCATGAGCGTTACCACTATCTTTAAAAGTGATATTATTGCATACGGTATCACGAGAAAGCACGTTATTGAGATTGCGCATTGTGCCTCAAGGTTACTTCCTATTCAGACGAAGAGCTGAGCTGTCAGCAGGATCAATGGCCTGTATCTCTTGCTCGGATAGTACTAGCTTTATTTATTATTTTGAAGGCAATTATTTTGTACATGGCTGCTGTAAAGCAACCGAAACTTCGAGGCAGAGTGTAAATTAAAATATAAATAGTGTAAACGTGACAAATTCCGTATAAAATAGATTAATTTCAATGCATAACATTCGCGTAAACATAAGACAATATTAGGCTTAGATATGTTTTGATTGATTATTTGATTTATTTGTGTGTTTATGTTTTTATCATTTTAATTTTTGTGCGCCGTTTATATTGGTAAGACACAGCTATGTAGGTACTATACTTCCATTTGTTTTTGTAAGATCTTTTTATAAAACTGTGTTTAACAAATAAAAATATTTTGTAATAAAAGATAATTTTAATGTATAAAACTAAGTTCTTTAGTACTTCGTGATACAGATAAGAATGACGACATCCTACAAAGTCACGTTTGTTAAGTACCATTAGCGACATCTAGTTAAAAACCCAAAAACTTGTGACAGTAGATAAGATAGCCTGTGATGTATTTATCTACGTATAGAAGATTGATGTTACTTATATCGCCAGATAACAAGATATCAGTGAACTAATGTAAAATTCCACGCCTGTCAGTGTTCAAAGAGATCTCCGGATGCATAGCTCGTCTGAGATCCCAAAACCATATTAGGTAAGGTTGATTTCTACAGGCAATTAGGTAAACATCGCATAAAGTATATTAGATTTAGACCGGTTTTCCGTTTGTTTTTACATATGCCTTTCAGATCGATCTGACCTACCCAAATAACATACATAAAATTCAGGCTTATTACACAAAACGAAATTACAAAGCATAAAGATATTCAATCAACAAATCAGCAAATAAAATTATGAAATATTGATAGGAATTAGTGTATAACTTTTCTAAGGAGACTTCTAAGTGTCTGAAACTAATCTTTAGTTTTGTGTTAAATAGAAATTACAGTTGGAATATAGAATGTAAAAATATAGGACCACGCCCTCTCAAAAATTATATAAAGATTTTTCAAAAATCCTCGTAATGAAAACTATTCAAAATCTTCAGCCGATAGTGACAGTGTAATAAATATCAAAAATCATATTCTGATAATTTAAAATAAACGTCCATTGTGAACATAAATTACATTTCAGCTCACATATCACATTTATTAGACTAGATCGGAAGTATTTTAAACAGTTTTCTTACTAGAATTGGCCTTAGTTGTATAACCAGTTGTTGCTAAACTTGAAATACGCAGTGTGAAACAAATACATATTATGATCTTAATCTTGGCAGTGTGCTGGCCCGGTCGCTACCAGCACTTTATCTTCTCAGGAGCTAGGAAAAAACCAAACCCCAAGTAGAGATTTTACTTCTGTGCCTTGCATAAAACTGAACCGTATTGTCGAAAAATATATGTTTCGTTATTATTATATAGGTTGGTCTTTCTGTAAGTGGATATTATACCATGTTTTGATATAATTTTTAGAGGCACTCATAGCCAGTTGCACTCACTGATCGGTAAACGATTAGCGGGGTTAAGCAATGTTGGGTGCGGTCAGTCTATAGATGGGTGACCACTTAGTGGTATTTCATCTGAGCGTCTCCGTGCTTCGGAGGGCACGTAAAAAGTCGTTCCCAGTTGTTGTCAAATTAACAGTAGTCGTTAAGCCATGTCAGAGGCCTACGGGCGGTTTGAACAACTCTTGACAACAGGTTGGCCACTAACCACACGAAAAGAAGAAGATATATATATATTTGTTACATAGAACTATCAACCTTAAAAATCGAAATGCTTACCTCTTCAACCCATAACATGGGGAACAGTCCGGTAGGCACACTCCTCAGCTGAGGAATATTTTCTATATGACGCATCTCAATGTTGAACTGTAATCGCTTAAGACCTTTCAACACGACGCCAGTTATCTGTAAAATACATTATGGAAATTAGGAAGGAATTACAGTTATTGCAGCACACAAGACATACTTCTACTTAGCTGTGGTCTAAATAAACTATAGATCCTTGAATATCAAATTTTTATTTTATTTTATAGTAGGCAAACGAGCAGACGGATCGCCTGATGGAAAGCGATTACTGCCACCCATGGACACCCGCAACACCAGAAGAGACACAAGTGCGTTGCCAGCCTTTTAAATTTCCCCCCACCCTCAGGAGGGAGAAGGTTTGGGCCTCCGGTACCCTCACTCACTCGACGAAACACAACGCAAGCGCTATTTCACGCCGGTTTTCTGTGAGGCCGTGGTATCACTCCGGTCGAGCTGGCCCATTCGTGCCGAAGCGTGGCTCTCCAAGATACCAAGACCACATATTTAGGATTGTTTAATTTAAGCCAGCTACTTGTTACGGTACGTAATATAAAGCGCTAAGGTAGGTTTAGGCTTAATAATAGAGTTCCATTAAGAAAAAAAAGACCTATCACGAAATATAAATGCCGAAGTTTCGGGCGGACTTTTCGTACCGTGACACATTTATTCCGTAATTCGTCCTGAATTTCGGTACGTACACTATTGATTGTTCTAAGCCTTGCCATGAAGTAGTCCGAACCAAGGAGTAAGTGTGGCAGAGTATTTTTTTTCATGACACCTCCTACTCTATGAATAATCCTGTGTCTACTTTACACACATTTAAATAACGAATACAAAGAACAGCCAGACTCGAAAGAAATATTTGTGGATCAGACAATTTTTTATCCTGTGTGGGATCGAACCTACAATACTCGGCGCGGTGGCAGTGGCGAGGTGACCTGATAAACCACCACGCCACAGTACATACATATACAGTATTGTAACTCGCCCCTGTCCTTGAGATAATAACCTATAACAGCGCGGTTCGTAGACACGCGTTAGGGCTGCCCGCCTACAGTATTTTAATTTTATCTACCTATTTCAGTTTCTTTCTAGTTCAGTGATTGTAAATATTATATGTATATTATATTATACAAAATGAAATTCGTAATTAATGAAATAGAAAGTGTTCAATAAAATCTAAATCTAAATCATCACAAATCGCACGCTTACTGCTTACAAAACAATCACACCGTCCGTTCGTCACTGCAGCGCATTCGCGACTGGTTGCGTGCCGAGCGCATGCCGACGCCGAGGCGCGTAGGTATGTAGGTATACTCGACCGACTCGTTCCGACCGTTTGTATGAGGATAGAATACTGTATATGAAGGTACTGTTACCACGCCTTTGGCATAAAAAATTGTGTGACCCACAATTAGTTGTTCCGAGTCTGGGTGTTATCTCTTTCTCTCCGTTGTTTATTCCTAGTTTTCTCCGTTGTTTATTCCTAGTGCGAGACTCTTTTAATAGAAATAGACCTACAAAAACGTACTAACTTAATAATTTACAACATGAGATAAAGAACAATAAACCTTATACTGACCGGATCAATATAAACAAATGTGTTGTGTTTCTCCTTGTCTGGTTTGATGCCTTCCTTGAAGTACTCCAGCAGTTCTTCAGAGCCTAAGTAGAAGTGCGGTAGTGAAGCGATTGCGGGCGCGCCTTGGCACGGCATAAGGTTCAGTAAGCCCATGAGGAGACAACCGTCGTGGTTTGCACTCCAATTTCTAGCCAAAATAGAAAGGATCATTAGGTATAATATGCATATTAGTTAGGTACATATGAAGTAGTGTCGGATACCTACTTTGTATAGAGTTTCAACCAATATAGATAGACTTAAACCCATATCCCAAAGGGTAGGCAGAGATTTATTATTATACACCAGCACTTCGCCAGTGGTTTTTAACTCCACGTAATAGGAGTTCTAAGTTCTAAGGATGCAGAGACAATACTTCGGCTGCGCCACTGAGGTTGTCCACAGAATTTATCCCCATTAATTATGTAGGATCTAAAACACAGCTGGGGAAATTTAGAAAATTATAACCGACCGACCTATGTATAATAAATGATCGTTTTTAAACAAAGGAAATAAATAATAAAGAATATAATAATATAAAGTAACATAGATCTTTTTCTCCCTAGCCTTTATTATTCCCAAGTCACTTGGGGTCGGCTTTTCTAGTCTAACCGGATTTGACTGGATATCAGTTTTTACACGGAGCGGCTGCCACCTGACCTCCGCAACCCGAAGGCTAACCATACCCTAAGGCTAGACCAGTGTCAGGATATTAGAGGGTACTGACTTTCCCAATAACGACTGCCATAGATGTTCACGGCAGCCGGGACCGACGGCTTAAAGTCCTCTCCGAGGCACGGAGCAGGCGATAATTGTCAATCAATACGCACATAATTTCGAAAAGTCATATAACTTCCAAAAGTCAGAGGTGCGTGACGTGGGTTCGAACCCGAGACCCTCTGCATTGCAGTCTGTTGGTCTCGCCACTGAGCTATCGCTGCTATTCATAAAGTAACATAGCTAACATCAAATATATCAGTGGATCGCTCTTTTACCGCGAATGTACTTATTTATTTATATGTAGTAGAGCCTCGCTGATTTCAGCATGAATGGGCCGGCATTTCACAGAATATCGACACGAAACAGCTGTATGCCTACTGTTGTGTTAAGTTCAGTTAGTAAGAGTGCCGCAGGCCAAATCACCCTCTTCCCCCTTCCCACTCCTTCTCCTTCCCACTTCCTTTCCTAAAGGATCGGCAACGCGCAAGTGATGCCTCTGGTATTGTAGGAGTCCATAGGCTACGATGACCACTTACCATCAGGTGGGCCGAAGGCTTGTTTGCCAACTTGGTTATATAAAAAAAATATATTACCTTTAATGATTAATGGTTAGAATTTGGACGTTCGCATATGCGAAGTTGAACCTTACACCATACGACATTGCTCACGCTTATATCCCAAAATGATAAGAGATTTTTTAATTTTTAGGCGGGTTTGTATTACACCCACATTGTGTCTGGTATGGTTTTAGGTCCAAAGTAAAAGAAGGGGATCCTCTAGCCGTCTACCGGGAACAGTATTAGACTTCGTTGCTAACGAGAACTTCTTGTAAGAAAAATCTAATAATATTTTAGCGTTTGTTTGGCATTCGTTCAAGTGCACGTTTGCGTTTCTTGTGAGTTTGATCTCCACATGGGACAAAGATTTGTGTGATGCACATACATACAGGATGTCCCAGAAGTCGACGTCAAGCCGGAATCTGGTAACCGACTAAGTTATATATAGCTATCAGACAAATATACAAAGTAATCTGAGTTACGTATTTTAAGAGCAGCGATAGCTCAGTGGGGAGACTAACAGACTGCAATGCAGAGGGTCTCGGGTTCGAACCCACGTCGCGCACCTCTGACTTTCGGAAGTTACATAACTTTGCGAAATTATGTGCGTATTGATTGACAATTATCGCCTGCTCCGTGCCTCGGAGAGCACGTTAAGCCGTCGGTCCCGGCTGCCATGAACATCTATGGCAGTCGTTATTGGGAGAGTGTCGACACAAAAGATCCCACTGGGTCGAAGTGTCGCCGGTCTGCACTAACAGGCCCCCACATAAGATACATACATACATACATACATACGTATTTTAAAAAGAAATCAGAGTTACGTATTTTGAAAAGAACGTCTCACAGGATGTATATACTTTTGATATTATTTATAATGCCTATAATTTTAAAAATACGTAACTTAGATTTTTTTATGTTTTTTTTTATTGTTATTATAACTTAATCTGTTACCTGATTCTGGCTTGACGTCGACTTCTGGGACACCCTGTATATGGATTCTGGGTGTTCTTTGTGTCCTTTGTTTAAATATTAGTAAAGTACACGACACAGGAATAATTCCTGGTGTTGCCGGGAGTTTTTCAAAGAAGATTAAACTTACTTTCTACAGAAGCATTTGTTATCCTTGTTGGCGCTTTTGGCTGCGAAGGCGGACTCTGAAATCTCGTAGTAGTACGCGCTGATATTGAACATTTCCCGTTGGTCTACTAACTCAGCGTACACAGATCTGTGGAGATAAGAAAAGGTTATATATTAATGAATGCCTGGAATTGTGAAGTAAGTATTGTAAGTGGCGGTAACATAATGGATATGGCATGAGACCTGCTATTGAGAGGTCATGGGTTTGAGCTCTAACCAATACACTACCGAAATTGTGTAAGGAGTGTGTTCAAATCATAATTTATTTAAAAATATCAATTATTTGGAACCTAAACAGTTAGTAATCTTTAAAGATATATTCTTCGCGTATAGTTATAATAGTTTTATTTCTATTTAAATAATAATATGAGATTAAATGAAGTAAAGTTTGGCCTTATTGTTAGTAAAGGATAATGCAGTTTATTAGAAATAATTATGCTTGTTTGGGTAAATAAAAGGGTGTGAACTGCTTTGCCCGAATTTTATTTGCCATAATAGTCAACAGCCATAATATTGTATGACGTAATATTCATTTGCCCTACTCTTATTTGCTATATTAGTCACGTGCTAGAAGCTTTGTTTCCCATAAAGTCACTTACCATAACATCATTTGTCATAATCATTGTAAGCCCTAATTATCACATGCCCTAATTATCACATGCCATAACATCATTTGCCATCGACATTGGGTGTGTAACGGTTGTTATATCAGGAGAAATTGGATGCAATCGGGACTTTAGGGCACCCCGACTCGGATAGGTTAGGTTAGAAGGGGATGGCGGGGTCGTTTGAGCGAGCGAAGCGAGCGAATATACCCCGCCATCTATCATATCATCTATTATTTCTTTCTTTCTTTCTTTCTAGAAAGAAAGAAAGAAAGAAATATTTTTTTTTAATGAAGCTTTGCAACACACAATCAAAACTATTATAATGCAAAATTTGTGTGTAACAGTAATAAATGTATTTATAAATTGATAATAAAAATAAATAAATAAAACTTATATACATTATTATATACCTATATGAATTACTACATTAACGTATTACACGTTAATTAGTTACATATACTATTACTTAATATATTATTATATATAATATCGAATACACATTTATACATGGAGCCCTTGCTGTTCAATGTGCGTCGCAGTGTTCATTAAAAAGAGATGTTGCTCAGCATAATGCTGTACCGCTTGCGATACAGCGCTGATTTTCAGCAACACCTCAATAGTGATTATGAGCGTCTAATACAGTCTAAATTAATACCATTAAACTACAAAAACAGTACAGAATTTTTAATAATTACAGATAATAAGAAACACAGATTACAGAGTACCCTTGCAAGAATGTAGTAACTGGCAGTGCCTCTCTATCTACTCTTACGCAGGTTTCCTATAAGATAATTAGTTTTTGTAGAGCCTGCTGGTGGTTTTTGTAGAACCGACCCCAAATATTAGAAAAGGCAAGCTCTACTTGAAGTTCGACAATTGCCCGTCTTTCGGCCATTGGTCCATTTTATAGGGTTGTAACAGCTGCGATAGCTCAGTGGGAGACCGCTGAACTGCCGCGCAAAGCTCTCGAGTGCGATCCCAAGGTATACATCTCTGACTTTTCGAAGTTATGTGCGTATTAAATGGTTAATTATTGCTTGTTTTAATGGTGAAGAAAATATCGCAAGGAATAGCATGTCCGATAGTTCTCTATAATGTTCTCGAAGATGCATTCAGTTTGCTATCCCGCATTGGGCCAGTGTGGTGGACTCTGACCTTACCCTTCTCACGATGAGGAGAGGAATAGTCCTCTCCTCATTGTGAGAAGGGTATATCAGCCTGGCATATCAGCCCTGTATTAAACTGTTTTACTACTGGGTATAGACCCAGTAGTAAAACAGTTTAATACAGGGCTGATATGCTAGCGTTGTAATAATCTTCTTGTACTCTTACCTGCATATATCAGGTTCGAAGGTGTAAATCCTTTGGGGCACGTTGTTTACATCAATAGGTGGGAATATCGTGGAGTCGGATCCGTTGATCTTCCCGCAGTACTGGTCTCCCCACATTGGCATGATCTCCTTGTCCTGGTAGCTCACTATGCGTCCCAAGTCGTACATGTTGTCTCGTCCTCTGATCATCTCGTACGGACCGGATTCTGAGCGATTCATCTGGGGAAAAGTTGTTAGAATCTGAGATTGGCAGATGAACCAGCAGCCCATCTCAACGCGGTAATCGTCGCTCGTGGATAATTTCATTAGGCATTAAAGAAGCAATATTAAGACAATACAGATAGCTAGCGTACGCGTTTTTTCGTTTGAGTTTCGTTTTTTATTATTTTCTCTGCCTTTCTTTACAGAGAGGCAGTAAAAATAATAAAAATAGTCTATTCTGTTTTTAAGTTGGCACACAATCTGGTTGGTCTGTAAAGTGTAAGGTGGTATCTAACTACTAGAGGCCTACGTACAGAGGAGTATCCTAATTAATATAGTACCCTGCCAAATAATTAATATAGGAGCACGGCTAATAAGTTAAGCAAGAAAGGAGTAAAAATGATAGTTACTTTGAATGGGACATCGATAAGCAGTACCTAACTCGGAGAACGGATGGCTCAAAGGCGAGGGCTGCTAACCCAAACGATGTATGTATTTTATAAAGAAGAGTTACAATGACGGTAAACTACTGATTGTTTATTTATATTTGGTTTTGATCATGTAGTTCAAGATCCTAGAGCCCTTACAAACCAGCTTACAAAAAGTTTTGAAATAGTTCCGTTAGTATCATATAAAAAATCAAGACCGAAAATATAATTTTTTTTGAGAGCTTTAAGTCGTCTGGTATTAGTTGCCGCCGACGGAAATTGTCTGGCAATATTGATTATTAATTATAAACAATATTTTTTAAATTTATTAACTTAAAAATCCGCACTGAGAATTTAAGAAAAGTGAGTATTATTTACCCTTTTTTTTACTTGTGGGAATGCTTTGACGCATACCTCTCCGCGGGGTGACGGAGAGGTTATGTCGGGCTCACCGGGGGAAAGATACCCGGTAATACCGACTAAACATACCACGGTGTTCCTTGACATAACCATAGATGGCAGGGTCGCGCTTTCACATGCAATGGCGACCCCGCCGAGGCTTCGGCCCGCCGTGTGAAATGACAGGTCACTACATGAAAAAGACCCTCTATTGTCCCCTTGTGAGGGGACAAAAACACGACTCAGAGGCACGCGTGTGAACACGCACGCCGCCTCTCGGACCTGGTGCTGATCGAGTGGCGAGCAGGCCAACGCAGCGCTACCTCTCCCGCTTCGCCGCCTCCTTGATGGACATGACTTTCTCACAGAAGGAGGCGACGGCGTTCGACGACCTCTCGCACCGGACCATAGATTGAACTACGGCCGGGAGCAAGACGGCAACCATACCGACTGCCAATCCGCCAAAGTATGCAGCGCCGAATCCACAAAAACATCGCGGCAGTCGCCGCAGTGATGACATCCGGGCGTCTCCTGCCGGCCTATGCGACACAGGAACTGGCCAAAACAACCGTGGCCAGTCATTACTTGTGTCAGCCGGAAGGTGAGGGCGCCATGCCGCCTCTCCCGCCACTCTTCAAGAACGGGACTTACCGCCACGATCGTGGCGTGCCCAGCACTGGGGTGCACAAGTCGTTCCTTCCATTCGTCTACCAGGACCTGGCGGAGCTCGGACCGTGCCGCCTCTAGAGCGGGAAGAGCAGGTCCTTCGCCCCGAACTACCGCTTCCTGGCGCCAACAGTAGTGCGACGCCAGAAGCTCCGCTTTCAGGTCCCATGGCATTGATCCGGTGAAGAGGCTCGCAGCCTCGAACGAGATCATGCGTTATCCTCTAATCAACCTGACGGCCATGGCGCGCTGTGGCGCACGAAGCGCCAGTATTATTTTTACCTGCCTTTAGCACTTGGACTAATGGCCGCCGGGCCAAGCTAGCAGGTATGCATACACTAGAGGTACATACTAACACTACTTTATCCCATACATTTTATTTCTGAGAAAATAAGTAATGTTATGGTCTCTGGGATCTTGCTCTAATGGTTAGGCTAGTAAAAGTATTTCCTTGGCGGAGCATTTATCTCTTATTTTATTGCCAATTATTGTTGTGTTGCACTGGTAACGCAACAACTCTTTATATCGGAATTGCCATCTTTAATACCTGCAGAAGAACGAATGATATTTAAAACCGAGAAAGTGTTGTATTTTTACCGTAATTAAGATGGCCGCCTGGCCACCTACTTAAGGAGCCTTCCTTAAGTAGGTGTTTTACTGTCAGCACAGGATCACGGTTGTTTTGCGCAGGCAGCATTTTATTTCCGTATGATTGTTTGCCATGTAAGTACCTAGTATATAAAGCAAGAAATAATATTATAAATTTGAAGACTTACGTGTGAAAACATGGAGAAATAAAAGCCATTGGTTTCTGCCTTCCGCATAGTGGGTGGAGTTTCTGCCTTAATTTTGCCGCAAACCAATCCTGAAAAAAATAACAAATATAGAATTAAGTTGCTTTTGAAGTTATATTGTAGATTTAACTAAAATAAGTGCAGTCATAGAAAATTACCATAGCTGGAATAGGTAATGTACTCTCCTAGACACAGGAAAAACTTGACCGTTTTCAGAAGGTTAAAACAAAATGTTGTTTTCACCATTAGATTGTGATTTATATTTTTCATTAAAATTATTATTTTAGGCCTATCTTATCCAATACCGAATGAAGTAAGTGCCATATAGATAGTTATAAGTCCGCCTTCTAGCATTTAATCGAAAAACACTAAGCGCTATGTCAATGTAGCCTTCCCCTTTGGGGATATATAGGCGTAAATCTATCGCCAAATATTTACTAACAATTGTAACGTCAGTTTCGTGTCAATTTCTATTAGATTTATAGGCCATTCAGTCAGCCCCGTAAATTGTCAACGCGTATGTGAAATACGAGCTAACTCATGGTACGGTGTTTAACTTATGTGTGTCACATATGTTGCAGGTGATATATCTGTATCTGATATTGTCATGCCTATGTCGTCGAAGGCGTATGCAGAGGTGTATTACATTCAAATTTGGCGTTATAACCAGCTCTGGCTTTAGGTCCACATATACATATAAGTATACGAACATTTTTTTTTTATATGTTTCGCGTGGTCATTACTTATATTCAAAGAACGGACACAAAGAACATCCAGACTCGAAACAACCATTTATGGATCAC
Source organism: Catocala fraxini (assembly GCA_930367265.1). Taxonomy (NCBI): domain Eukaryota; kingdom Metazoa; phylum Arthropoda; class Insecta; order Lepidoptera; family Erebidae; genus Catocala; species Catocala fraxini. The sequence continues at coordinate 27,151,209 of OV884027.1, read as the reverse complement.
AAAATTTTTTGTCCTGTGTGGGATTCGAATCCGGCTACACTCGGCTTAGTGGCAGTGGCGAGGCGACCACTTAAACCACTGCGCCATCCGTGCAGTCTTCGACTCTTGTGGTTCCCTAAGTACAGTTCCATAGTCTGTTACTGCTACTGAAATATTTTTGGTCAGAAAAACCCAAAAACACTTTGCTCAACCCAGTAACGAAGTTCGACTGCTCATGCAGTATGTATGAGGGCTCACTGACAAGACTGGCTACATTTAAAGCTAGGGCCAAACAATACATACTACAAGCCGTCACCTAAGATAAGAAATGTTATATCTCTTGGACCAACTACGTCTACAAGATGCAGGTGATTACATCTATACGTGAAGCAAAAACTTTGTACCCCTTTTTAGGAAAATTGCGCAGATGGAGGAGTATGAAATTTGGCACAGTTAAAGTTTATATGGCGAAGGAGGGGCGAATACTAATATTTTTATAAAATATGCATTAGAAATACATTAAATTAATAAAAAAACACTACACGCACACAACCATGCATTTGACACACGCAGTCAAATCGCTTTCGTAGTATTTCAGCATTGTTCGTCTGACGTCGTACAATTCTTCGTAACTATGGTTACAAATACCTTATTTATATGTAATAAAAAAAAAGAAGTAGCAAGCTTAGAAATGTCGTCAATGAAAGGGTATAGTTAATTATAAGGGTAAAGTTATAGACAATAAAACCTTAATAACGATCAAACTTAAAATTTATACCAGTTATGGTCGAATTTTGACCACTAGGCGACCGCTAGTTTTGATTAATTTGAGAGAACACAAATCGTAAAAGAACACCCAATTCCTACTATTACTAGAATGCTTCGTGAGGCTATTAAAATTAAAAGCACCCTAATTTCAATAACGAAAATGGTTAGAATATATCCCTAACTTGGTTTCCAGAAATTAATTTACTCACTTCCAAGAAGAACGTTGAACGCATCTTGAGTTATGTGAAGCACCAATAATAATTTATTGAGGAGATATTTTAAAGTACCCGACCCGAACTCGAACATTGTTTAATTATAATTAAATAATGTTCAGGTACTTTGAAATAACACTTCAAGTTTGAGACGCACACCGCCTTAGTCTCCCTGTACCTTATGGTATGGCTTATGAAAAGCAGTCGAATCGGTGGAGCACGTTATTTTCTTCTTAAATAAATAATAGTTTAAAAAGTAGAAAATAATTTAATTTTTCTTTTTCTTTTTTTCTCCAAATTTATTAAATTATTTTCTACTTTTCAAAGCGTGTTTTATAGTCATTTTAAACTATTATTTATTTTATTTTTAAACTAATAGGTAATTATTTTTATGTTGTTAAATAATTTTTTCCCCTAAATTATTGTATTGTCGTCAGTCCTCGGTAAGTGTGCAACGTTTCAAATCAGTCTGTCGGTTTGAAAGGGGTTCAAAGATTCCGTTACATAGATCCGATACATACCAAGCTATACTCTGTCCCAATAGAATTATTTTTTTTGTAAACAATCGTTTTATGTCTAATTAAATATAAAATCATTTAGAAAATTCAAACTCTCTTTGAAAAGTAAATAATGAATACAATAAGCCGTATGAAAGTCCTTATTTTGATAAATATCCATAAATTTATTTTACAGAAAAGTATTTTATGATAGAAGCCACTAAAAGTTGTTTACCTTTTTCTCAAATTCTATTGCGGTAGCCTATAATAAAAGCGTGTTAAAAAATGACAGCTCCCAAACAAGGAATAATTCCTGTGTCGCGGGAGACTTCACAAACAATGGACACAAAGAACATCCAAACTCGGCGCAGTGGCAGCGGTGAGGCGACCACTTAAACCACTACGACATCTGTACAGTTACAGTCAGTTAGAACGAAAATAAATAAATCAAATGAATTAGAAAGAAAAGAAATAAAGAAATAATATTTATTTGGCTCACAAAAGGGCACACTTACAACAAAACAAGAAAATAAAATTAAAAGAAAAATGCAAAAACATAATAAAACTAGAGATAAAAACATATAGTAAACTTTATTAAGAAATTTATCATTTCTGCTCACTGACAACACCATATCTTCCGCTTGAATACACAGCAACCGACTGCCTCTATTCAAAGTATAGGCCAGTATTGACATTGACCAGCGATACAAACGTTAATCTATTTAAATTATTTATGTATGTATAACTTAAGTTTAAAAAGGAACGTGACATCGCTCAGTATGCATACGTTGCGATTGTTAAACCGCAGCACTGGCGCCGGGTGCCTAGAGTGTCTTTACATATAAAATATATATACTTAAATATGTAAAATATACGAGTAAATAACATATCAACACAATAATTAAATAGTGTAAACTTGTGTGGAGTAAGATATGGACATTTGAGTGTATTTTTAAAGCAAGCGTCAGTGTGATACAGGTGGCGCATCCGCCCTATTATTTTACGCGCGACGCCGTATATACATAATATAATTTTTAAAGATGTGTTTAAAAGACATCGCGATAAAATCCGTATAAAGTAGATTAAAGTTACATTGTAACTATAAAACTCAATTCAATAACAGCTTATCCGCGAGAACCAGCTCGTGTTGCCTCCACGCGATGCAGTTACTGGAGAATCGCATTATACGTTTATAAACTATCAAAGAAAGCAATTTCCTCGATCTCGCGCTCGTTTCCTTGTACACTAGTTTTACAGAGAGATCACTTATGATGAATATTTAATGCAGGTTCACAATGTAATTTACTATAAAATAAAAAATAACTGCCATTAGTGTCGCAAGATATCGAAAATAGCTGGACCGATTTGAATAAGATTTTTTATTTTATTTGCTTGAATACTGGGTTGGATTAGGAAAACCCTAAAGTAAAAATATCGGATTTGGTCATTTTGGAACTGCTGATTAAGTTTTGGGTATAATTTAAAAAATATAGGTTATCGAAATTTTGCATTTGTGTATCGACTTACGTTGCAGGCTGTACCAGCTGAAAATGAGTGCTGTGTTGTTGTGCACATATTATGTATTACGTACTACAGGACTCATTTCATAAATTTTTTATTATTTATTACAAACAATATAGTTGAGACTAGATTTTGCCCACAGCTTCACTTGCTTTAATGTAAATAATGTGAAAAATCTACCTCGTGCACAGATTTTTTTTGGGATAAAAGGTACCATATTATGTACTTTTATGTACCCCTGACAGTTGACAGACAGACCCCTGAAGTTAAGGCGTTAACAAACTCACATTACATTCATTATATTGGTTAGGATGTCTCCTCAAGTATGTAGTACTTAATAACTCCATGACCGCCTTATTTATATCTATACTAATATTATAAAACTAAAGAGTTTGTTTGTTTGGTTGAACGCACTAATCTCAGGAACTACTGGTTCGAATTGAAATGTCTTTTAGTTTTGGATAGCCCATTTATTGAGGAAGGCTCTAAGCTGTATAACATCACGCTACGACCAGTAGGAGAAGAGCATTTATGAAAAATGTAGCAAAAACGGGGAAAATTCTCTTATGTGGAGCAGACTAAGTTGCGCGGGTCAACTAGTAACATATAATATAATAATAATAATAATATTCTATCACATACACACAACACCATCTAGCACAAACAAAACAGAGCTTGTACTATGGCTACTAGACAATGGATAAACATACATATATACTATTTTTTTTTTGTAAATACGTACATATTATACATAGAAACACCCAGACCAAGACAAACATCCATGTTCATGCACACAAATGTTTGACTTGTGCGGGAATCGAACCCACGACCTCAGGCGTGGCAGTCGGTTACACTAACCACTACGCCATCGAGTCGTAATATATTGGTAGTATTTATTTTTATCCTGTTAAAATCTATTAAAACACAATAAATTGAAATATTTTCAAACTAACCTAAAAAGACTTAATCAATATATATGTAGATGCATCAATCATCAAGAAACTTTTATTGTTTTATTATCTTCTGTTTACGCGAATATTATTCATTGAAATTAAACTACTATATACGGATTTTGTCATGTAATAAAGTGTCAAATAAACAACGCGATAAAATCCGTATATAGTAGTTTAATTGCAATTTTATTGTTCTAGTTTTGTAACAGGTTAACACACCTTTTAACCTACGCTAGGACAAAACTGCTAAATTAAATAAAGTTCATTTGATTGAACAGAGAGACTATAATTTTAAATTCAATCGTTAGAGGATTTGAAATGCTTAGCTTTGATTAAAATTAAAATCTAATTCAAACTCAGCTTATAGTATAAAATCGTGAAAGGTGAAACTGCCTTTTTAATACCAAGGTATTTTTTATGCTTTGGTAAAAGCAAGCCAGCTTAATGGTAAAAAATTACTGTAGTCTAATTACGAACAATATAAGGGCAATAGTGATCCTTATAAAAGCGTTACCAAAATCCTAGTTCAAGTTTATTGTTAAGTTGCTGTCAACGTCAAGACTTTACAAAAATACAAAGAGCGGACACAAAGAACACCCTGACGCGGCACAACTGTTTGTGGATCACACAAATTATTGTCCCGTGTTGAGATCGAATCGAACTCACAACACTCGTTGGGGAGCAAGTGTCGAACCTACCTCTTAAACCACAAAGCCATTTGTGCAGTTAAATTGGAGGCAAGGCAGTTACTGTCTACCAGCCAGGGTACCAGACTCCGTGGCGGTACTGACAATTATTTGATGCAATATCTTGCACCCCAGTGATAGTAAAAGAGTGGTTAAAATAAAATTATTGGAAAGAGAGGAACCCGATACGCACCCTCGGATTGCTCACTACAAATATTGCAATAGAAAAGGTCGACAATACCGAACTCCTCTGGATAGGGTCAGCTAAGGCGTGGGACCCGCGTGTACGCCAACTGCCAGTATTCCACTTCGAGCACAAAATATGCGTCGACACGTGTTTCGTCTCAGCGCGAGGCATCTTCAGGACCGTTCGACCGAGGGTGCGCGGCGGGTTTCTCTCTTCCCAATAATTTTATTACCATGGACTTCCGCCACGTAACGCCAACTTCGATTCAATATAAAAGAGTGGTTGCTATGAAATATCTTACCTAAAGCAGCGTTGTCTCCATCACAGCTTAAATACAAGCCATCGAAGAACAAATCCTTTACTTTGATTCTCAAGAACCCGTCTTCGAGATTCGGGAAGAATTGCTCCAAAGCTTTGTTTATTACTCCAGCTAGACTGGGCATCATGTCGTGGACCGTTAGAAGGGCAGCCTGGAAAGGTAAAAACATATGTATTAAGTGTGTGAAAGAAAGGACATTAACATATTTAAACCTATGTATAATTTGAATCCTGAAAATATGCTTAACAGATTCATATGTACATAATTTTTTTCTATTAAAACGGCTATCGCTCTATGGACACTACCTAACAATGGACGAAAGAACACTCAGAATAACTATTTGGATCTATCCAAATACATTGATTTTAAGAATATGCGTTACGCAGGGCTGTGAGCTGCTCAAGAAGGCAATGTACTGGCAGCATACAACTTATGTACTGGCAGATCAACTCCACTGGTTCGGCGACTTCCGAGTAATGCCTCTGATCTGTCTTACACCTGTTGTCCGAGAATGTTGTAAGTTGAGACTTGCCTATCCCAAATTAATGCATATGTGTGTAAGTAATAATTAAAATATAAATATCCTTACGCCTATAACCCTAAAGGGGTAAGCAGAAGTAAATTACACCCATATTAACTCAGCTACAATTTCGTAATAGGGGCTGATCCTATGCCTTTTATCTGACGCAGTGCCAGTCTCCGTTATGCGACTGAGAATTTAATGACAGAAACCCAGTAATATTTGTTACCTATTGGGTTTTGCCTATCTGGGGTTTTCTATAATTTCATAGCATTTATTCATTTGCACAGCAGCCACATTCACTATTGCTGCATTACTTAGGCAAATTAGTAAATAGATTTAAAATCTAATCTTGCCAGCTTACATAGTCGTATGTTGTAACTTCAGTATTTAACTCTACCAAACTTTCATTCGTTCTGGGCTCAATCTTAAAAGTAATCGAATTAATTAGTAAGTAATTTTCAAAGTTATGAACCTTAAAAATTACTTACTACTTAATAAATACCTAATTAAGCGTAAGACTGTTTCGTAGTACCGCGCATAGTAGGCACGCAACTTTTCTTTTAGGCAGTTCTAGAAGCAACACGGAATTTGGAGATATGCATCCTATAAAGAAGGATGTGAACATAACTGAAAAATGTGGGTGTATATACGCAAATTAAAACCAAGAAAATACTTTGACCGACGACGTAAGTATAAAGTCGAGGACTACGTGATAGCTGTTCATTTGCAGCAGATTTCTTAAGGTTTCCATGGAATTGCTTCTGCTATGCCAAGAGAATGCGATCATATTCATAACCAGCAGTTAACGCTAGTAAAATAACGCTTACTAGTAAAATATATAGCTACTGATTAAAAAACGTTATCATTTTCAATTCATAAATATGAAACGAAATGATCCTAAAATTGAGAATTATATTATTACAAAAATGAATTATTACTAAGGTGACATCCATTCAGGCTTTATTATTGCTGAGGGAGGTTTTAGAACTACCGGAGATATCTCGTTAAACATTATTTATAGTACCTGTGTAATTTTTATTGTCCTATTCGGTTTGAATACATTTTTCAAAAATAATAACTTTGGTTATGAATTTCGTCATTTCTATATTCATAAACTGACACTATATTATGTCACCAAAGGGATAAACAGACGTATATTATACCCACGGTTTATCAGAGTTTTAAGGTTATACGTAAAAAAGACTGGGCACATCTCTTGACTCTGTAGAACAGAGACTTTCGACGAGCCGAAGTTCGAACCCGTATTTGGTTCGATCCATTTGTCAAGAGACCAGCGAGGGAGTTTGTGGAGATCTAGGTGTAATATGTCGTACAATAATTCCGAAGAAGTGTGGTAGCTCAATTGTAAAGGCATCAGACTTGCGAACGACAGATCGTAGATTCAAGCCATACATTATACTACCGACCCACTTCTAACATACGCATTAAGCTTTTTAATGAGTTGCTAGCAACTCCAATGTTTGCTTTTAATTTTATTAAGATGGCTGAATGCTATCATTTCCATTGTCTAGTACCCATAGTACAAGCTCTGCTTAGTTTGGGCTAGATGGTGTTGTGTGTATGTGATAGAATATTATTATTATTATTATTATTATTTCTGGTAAGTAATAGAATACAGTAGCGATAGCCTTGTGGCAGACCTTCACTGCCACGCAGAGGTCTAAAGTTCGATCACAAGGCGCGCATCTTCAACAGCCTCCCGCATGGAACAGTACAGGAGGCGCTCCGGTATAACGGAGTGCCCCTGTATTTGCGGAGGCTGTTGGCCGACTACCTCCAGGACCGCGAGGTCCTGGTGGAGGGACGCGACGGTTTGAGGCGCCGTCGCGTATCCTGCGGGATTCCACAGGGGTCGGTGCTGGGACCGCTCCTGTGGAACGTTGGCTACGACTGGGTGCTTCGGGGCACGCTTCCCGCGAGTATGCGGGTGGCGTGCTATGCCGATGACACCCTGGTCGTAGTTAAGTCTAGGGGAGGCGGTGCGGTTGGCCGCGGTGGGAGCTGCCCTAGTGGTCGACCGTATCCGCGCCCTGGGATTGGAGGTTGCCCTCTCCAAAACCGAGGCCCTATTGTTTCATGGGCCTCGGGGAGGACCTCCTCCAGGTACGCGAGTGGCACTGGACGGGGTTCTGGTCCGAGTTGGGACCCAAATGTGGTACTTGGGTCTCATCCTGGACGGGAGGTGGACTTTTGGGGCACACTTCACCCAGCTGGCCCCAAGAGTCCTGGGAGCGGCGGCTGCCCTGGGGAGGCTGCTGCCCAACGTGGGTGGCCCGAGTGCCACCTGTCGCCGACTGTACTCCGGAGTGATCCGGAGTATGGCCCTTTACGGGGCACCGGTCTGGGCGGACGCCCTTAGTCGCGACAATAAGACCCTGCTGCGACGTCCGCAGCGGGTCATCGCGACGAGGGCCATACGCGGTTACCGGACGGTGTCCTGGACGGCGGCGTGCGTGCTGGCCAGTGACCCCCCCTGGGAGCTACAAGCGGAGATCCTCGCCGAAGTTTACCACTTCGTGGCGGCGAGGAGATCCCGCGGGGAGCCCCCGGGGTGGGAGGAGGTCGCACGCATGCGGCGACAGGCGCGAGCCGCCCTATTGAGGCGATGGACGGAGGACCTGGCTCCACCGGCCCCGGGCCAGTGGACGGTGGAGGCCATTCGCCCGGTCCTCCGGGGGTGGATAGGGCGGCGATTCGGGTCGCTGACCTTCCGACCGGTGCAGGTGCTTTCCGGGCACGGATGCTTCGGAAAGTATTTGCACCAGATCGCGAGACGGGAGGCGACCCCGGCCTGCCACGAGTGTGGGGCGCCGGAAGACACGGCGCTCCACACGCTGGAGGCGTGTGCCGCGTGGGGGCCGCAGCGGCACACGCTTTCGGCCATAATAGGCGGAGATCTCTCCCTGCCGAGCGTGATCAACGCCATGCTCGGCGGCGAGAGGTCGTGGCAGGCAGTGGTCTCCTTCTGCGAAGCTATCATGGCGCAGAAGGAGACCGCGGAGAGGGTCAGGGAGAACAACCTCCTCGCTGACCCTCTCCGGCGCAGACGGACGGGAGCGAGAAGGAGGCGATTTGCCCGCCTTTTCGCTCCTGTATAGTGGGGTCACTGGTACAGAGTCGGGGGACTCTCTACCGGCTTGCACGGCCCCACACGTCTGGAGGATGGCCTTGGTGAGCAAGGCCTTCCCTCCATAGGTGCTGAGGCCCGGTCACCATCAGCCGGGCCAACCGCCGGGGCGGGATGGTGATTGCTAACGCGACCCCATCCCGCCCCACTCCGTCGGCGGAGGGACTGCTCACCCCAGGTTTTTAGTGTGTATACCGACCCCCTTCAGGGGCGGAAAGTCTCACATAACCACCCTACCCCCCCCGGGGTAGGGGGTATCCATAAAGGATTTTTCTAGGACAAAAAAAAAGGACAAAATAATTTGTCGAAACAAAGGGTTCCCTGTAATTATTATAATAGAATATAGTAAAGTAAATATATTTACCAGATAAGAGAAATGCACAACGGTAACTTCGTCATCTTCTGTTAGATCGCCTGAAGCTTGTGCGTCGAACTCGAAGTGTTTCTTCAACATGTACTTGATAGTGTCATTCGATCCATATCCTAGGATCCGCCGCTCCCGGTATTGTCTGGAAATAACAATTAGATTACCATAAACCATTAATAAGTCTAAGTCTGTGTATAGTAGACATTTTTGGAAATAAAATTGGAATCGACATAGGTGTAGCGGTTTAAGTGGTCCCTTCTCTACTGTCACCGCGCCGAGTGTTGAGTGTTGGGTTTGATCCCGACACGGGACATACATTTTTGTGACCCATAAATAGTTGATCCGGGTTTGGATGTTCTTTGTGCCGTTGTCTGAATGTTTGTAAAAGTCCTCTGCGACAAATAACAGGTTTTATTCCTAGTGAGGGAATTGCCTTTTTTTATAACAACCATATATTAACCTAAAAAAAATTGTTCTAATTTTCTGCAAGCTATACAGCACTAGTCGTAAATGCGACTGCCATGCATATCACGGGTTCGATTCCGATCAGATGAAGTGTTATGATCAAAGTCTAAACACACACATTTGACCTACTACGCTTTGAGGTCCTACGTAATAGTTACTTAGGACCTCAAAGCGTAGTAGGTCAAATGTGGCTGTAGTACACCTTAGCCTTTCTCTTTAGCGATATAGGCGTGTGACTATTGTTTTAAACATAGCGAGTAATAATTGTTGATAACAATTTCCTTACGCAAATATAATTCGCAACGGGTCTTAACGCGATCATGCATAATATTTTATGATCTTCTCCCTAACCTTTATTATTCTCAAGTCACTTGGGGTCGGCTTTTCTGGTCTAACCGGATTTGACTGGATATTAGTTTTTACACGGAGCGGCTGCCACCTAACCTCCGCAACCCAAGGCTAACGATACCCTAAGAATAGACCAGTGTCAGGATATTATAGGGCACTGACTTCCTAATAACGACTGCCATAGATGTTCATGGCAGCCAGGACCGACGGCTTAACGTGCTCTCAGAGGCACGGAGCAGGCGATAATTGTCAATCAATAGCACATAATTTCGAAAAGTCATATAACTTCCGAAAGTCCGAGGTGCGCGAAGACCCTCTGCATTGCAGTCGTTGGTCTCCCCACTGAGCCATCGCTGTGTTTTATGATAATAATAATAATAATAATATTCTATTACATACACACCACGACATCTAGCCCAAACTAAGCAGAGCTTGTACTATGGGTACTAGACAATGGATAAACATACTATACTATTTTTTGGAAATTCATACATATTATACCTACATAGAAACACCCAGACCAAGACAAATATCCATGTTCATGCACACAAATGTTTGACTTGTGCAGGAATGGAACCCGCGATCTCAGGCGTGGCAGTCGGTTACAATAACCACTACGCCATGGAGGCCGCCGTTTAACTTATTAATTTTTGAGGTTTCGACCAGGTTACACTGACCGTGACCATTATATATATACTAATATTTTAAAAAGGAAATTTATTTTTTGTATGTTTGTTTGTACGAGTTTAACACAAAAACTGCTCAACCGATTTTAAAATTTCTTTCACCATTAGAAAGCTATGTTATCACCGAGTAACATAGGCTAAACCACGAGCAAAAGCTAGTGTTATATAAATCTATATCATCAACGCGAAAGTTATAAAGTTATGATATCCATACGTCATTATTGACTATTATTTATCAAATCTTTGAAAATATCCTTCGATACACGTGCATCAATATTGTCATACATTACGTTTTCCTTTGTATGAGTTTTCTAGTCATTCTTAAGTTTACTTTTATATGCAATATCTATGTCGTCATATTTATATGTCGGTCCTATCTTTAAAGGTAAAGTATAACATAAAGTAGAAAAATCAAGATTTCCTTATATTGAGAAGAGGCACTTGGCCAGCAGTGGCTAACAGAATTGCAGACTGATATTATTGAGAATTTCAGTCGGCTACATTTTACTGTTCAAATTATCTTTTGAATAGTAAAAGGTACACGTCTAAATATCTTACAAATATCTTACAGAATATTCGTAAAAGGTAAGATTCTCAAATTTTTCGTTAAGCATTTTCTTTTATATCTTCGGATAGCCGGTATACCTCAAGAAGCAAGAAAATACAAGATGTTATATTATTATCAGAAAAATTTAAATATATTTTTTTTAAGTTTTTTTTAGTTATATCGCGATAACGGTAATATCAAACCCTAAGTAGTTATAGTTTAAAATCTTTAGTAAAACAGAAGTCTGGCTAAGATTGAGTCGCCTTTGCGCCATGAAACTTCTACGGAGCCAGTGTAGGAGTTCGAGTCGCACTTCTCCAATTTATTTGCAACACAAATTGTAGTACTAATTGCAACATAATATTAGATCGCACGGATGGCGCAGTGGTTTAGCAATTTATTTTATCAATTAGCTGGAAACCAGATACAATTAAAATACGTGCCTGCCGTGGTAGAAGCTTAAGCTAACTGGTTAATTGGTTGCCTAGGCTCTGCCAGTGCACCAAATGCCTTCGACTCACGGGACAAAAAACGCACCATAACGGTTTAAGGGTCTTTTCATATATTAAAAAAAAAAATTAGCAATTTGGGTTTCATATGACTAGTATTCTTGTTAACCCCTTCAGCTAAGCTGCAATGCTGAATGCTTGTGTTAGGAGTGGGTTCACGTCGGTATTACAATGGGTGGGATGCGAACCCATGATCTCTCGATCGCAAATACAATGCCTTATCCATTGGTCTACCGCCGCTTCTAAGGATTCTACCAATTTGGTTTCATTGTTGGAAGTTGCCAATGCGTTAGCGGTAACCCAGTGCTGTAAGCGACCTTACAGCAGTCGCTTACCATCAGCTGGCTCATATTCTTGTTAACGATCTTAGTAATATGAGAAACTTTAACTAACTCCGTGGCGCAGCGGTAGTGAATGCGACGCTGTGCATGAGGTCTCGGGTTCGAATCCTGGGTCGGGCCAACAAAAAGTTTCTTAGTTAAGTTAGAGTCTCCCCGTGACCATGGCTGCTGAAAAGCAACCGAAACGTCGGGGAAAGTGTAAAAATAAATTAAATCTAAATAGTTTAATAATAATTTAATTAGCTTAAAAATTAGTAAAGTTTAATAGTAGTAGTAGTGTAACAATTTTCAAAATTTTGTAATAAAGTGTCAAATAAACAACGCGATAAAATCCGTATATAGCAGTTTAATTTCAATGAATACTATTCGCGTAAATAGAAGACAATATCAACAAAAAGTTATTAGGTTTTTCTGTTAAAAATCTCAATAGCAGCCTGGAGTTAGAAACTTCCAAGTGGTGTAGCGCACCCCCGTGCCTTAAAAAGCATGTAAAATCATTGGTGCTGCACCTGATCTCTCTCCGGTCGTATTAGGTTGCCGTCCCATCCGATGATCATGAAAGTTAGTGGACAGAATGCACTTATGTTAGCGCACACATTTGTGCACTATATATATTTCCTGCGCAGACGTCCAGTCTCGGTGATATTGGCCGCCATGACCGAAATTCGGTCTGGAGGATATTAATATAAGAAAGCGTATGTGCAACAGTCGCTTTTGCATGATATCAAAGGTTTGATTCCCGAGTCATTTTGGAGTTATTTTGTAAAGAAATTCTGAGTAACATGGAGTGGGATACCGTTGGACTGTTATGCAGAGGTCTCAACTCCGATCCCAGGGCGATCCGATAACTTCGAAAAGTCAAAGATGTGCATCTTTGACTTTTCGAAGTTATGTGCGTATTAAATAGTTAATTATCTCGTTTTAACGGTGAAGGAAAACATCGTGACGAAACCTGCATGTATAAGAGTTCTACATTATGTTCTCTAAGATATGTGAAGTCTGCCAACCCGCATTGGGCCAGCGTGGTGGACTATGGCCCGAGGCTGCGGAGCGAAGAAACGGAGAAATATTAACCAATAGGATTGCATACTGCAGTGGAGCGGAGATTTTATCCAATCCTATTGGTTAATATTTCTCCGTTTCTTCGCTCCGCAGCCTCGCTCCGCCTCAATGGACAGGCAGGCTTACCCTTCTCACATTGAGAAGAAGCCTGTGTCCAGCAGTGGGACAGTTAATTACAGGGCTGATATTATTATATATGGAGTGTAGAACCATGACTGTTAAACGGCAATGGTATTGGACGTGGACGTCCAAGGACGACACGTCCCTATCACGTAGGACCTAAACTATACCTGGCGAAATGAGGGTGCTATGTACCTCTACCTAATATAGGCCCTCCCGGAATATAGGCGTGAAACTATGGTATCGTATAAAATAACCAATTTCAAGGTAAGTATTATTTTCAGTTCTATAAAACTTAAAATGCTCGTAAAATGTATAAGTATTTGCGTAGTAATAATTACGTTTGCATAATAGGTTTCATATTTTAGTGAATATGTACATATATATCAATAATTTATAATATATTATATTGTACTTAGCCTTCACTTTCTATACGGGATATTATCGAAAAAGAAGGCAAAGTTATGATTTCTGGTCCAACGGGTGCAGTTCCAGTTTCTGAGCTACTATGGATTAGGATTATACCCATACCCGATGGGCTATCCAACACTAAAATAATTTTTCAATTCGAACCAGTAGTTGCTGAGATTGGCGCGTTCAACCAACACATGAACAAACTTTTCAGCTTTATAATATTAGTATAGATATCTATATTTTTGCACTTTTTATTTGTAGGTTAATTTAATTGTTGTAATACCAGTTAATTTACAAACAATAAAATATATAATAATCAGTAATGCGATCAGTTATCTACATATATATTAATACGTGAAGCAAAAACTTTGTACCTCTTTTAACGGAAATTGCGCGGGCGGAGGAGTATGAAATTTGGCACAGTTAAAGTTTATATGGAGAAGGAGGGGCGAATCCTAATATGTTTATAAAATATGCATTAGAAATACATTAAATTAATGAAAAAGCACTACACGCACACAACATGCATTTGACACACGCAGTCGCAGCGCGTAACTATGGTTACATATATCAATATATAATGACTTGTATCAGCAATATTTTACAGGCAAACTTTGGTCGAATTTCGAGCACTAGGCAACCGCTAGTACATTATAATTCTGTATAAAATGACACAAATATTATAATCTAAATACGCGTTAGTCGCGGGAAAAACAATAACAATGGCTTTGTAACACATGTTGTTGTAACCAAAAGAATTTTAATAATAATACTGTTTTGCAACAAGCTATTGAATGAGATGTTTGTGACAGTCAATTAAAATAATAAATATGCTAATTATTGTATACGCAAGAAGATGGCGCGGGCTACATGCGCAAGTTACTGTCGCAAGTTTTATGCGCCAGTTATGCATAATTATACAAGTAATATGCGCGGGTTAACCAAGCATGCGCGCTACACCCGCAGGCTATTGCCGCAAGTAATATGCGCGTGCTATCCTTACATGCGCGGATGCCTAGCGTCGGTCGATGACACTTAATATAATAACCGCAGGTACCTCATTTTGCGCATGTACCCCAAGTCGTGTATAAGAGCCATTATGCTTCCAAATACATTCCCTTTGTCCAATAGTGGGACAATAGACTAGAAAAACTAAACAAATACTAGTAAAGATTGCACAACGAGTGTTGTGTACCAACTCATTAGCGCTTGTTTCATACCCGTTTTTAATATTTATTGGTGTGGTGTAGAGTTTATGCTATATTTACTCGAAGTTTGTATTATTTCATTATTAGTTGTCTGTTATCAGTGGATATAGTGACAAGAATAGAAAAGGGTATGTTAAGCTGGTTTGGGCATGTAGAAAGAATGGACGAGGAAAGACTGACTAATAAAGTTTATAAGGCTAGTGTGAATGGAACAGTCGCAAGAGGAAGACCTAGGCGAACGTTTCTTGATCAGATCGGAGGCGTTCTGGACAAAGGCCAGGTTAAGAGCACCTTGAACCGACGGGCGTGCATGAGGAATGTGATGAAAGTGAATGAAGCCAGAGAAGTGTGTCAGGATCGTAGCAAATGGAAATCCGTAGTCTCTGCCTACCCCTCTGGGAAACAGGCGTGAATCTATGTATGTATGTATGTAGTTGTCTGTTGCAGTTATAGTCACGCTTATGATTACTGCACAGCTTCCGTAGTACGTAGCGTGATGTTCTATGGCCTATATTACTTCTAAATAAAATAGTTATCGTATATATTAAGGAATAATTTTAAAATCGGTGTCGTAGTTTTTATTTCTTTATGACAAACACCATTCAATTGTTTAGTTTTCGTAATTGCTTAGAATATCTATCTCATATACTTTGAATAGCCGTCGAGTTGAAGGTGTAAATCACTCACGTGATCACCACAAAAAATTGTGAACAACAAATGGTTGTTCCGAGTCTGGGACTCAGAACAAACATCTGATTGTTTTTTATACTTCTTTGTTGGCTTACAAACATACGGCCCACCTGATGGTAAGTGGTCACCGTAGCCTATGGACGTCTGCAACACCAGAGGCATCACTAGCACGTTGCCGACCCTTTAGGAAAGGAAGTGGAAAGGAGAAGGAGCGGGGTAAGGGAGTGATTGGGCCTCCAGTACTCTCACTTACATAGCGAAACACAACAGTAGGAATACTGGTATTTCACGTCAATATTCTGTGAGAGGGTAGTCCTTCCACGGTCGAGCTGGCCCATTCATGCTGAAATCAGCGAGGCTCTACTACCTATAAAAAGATTTTGGGTGTTCTTTGTGTCCACTGTTTGACATTTATAAAGTCTCCCGCGACGCAGATGTTTGCCTATTACGGGAGTTGTAATTTTTTTTTGTTTTTTATTATTTCATCGGTGACAGACAAGCCAGCGGCCCACCTGATAGTAAGCGAGAACCGTGGCTCATACACATGGCTGTGTTTTCTTAGCATATATTTTAATACATACATACATACATAGATTCACGCCTGTTTCCCAGAGGGGTAGGCAGAGACTACGGATTTCCATTTGCTACGATCCTGACACACTTCTCTGGCTTCATTCACTTTCATCACATTCCTCATACACGTCCGTCGGTTCAAGGTGCTCTTAACCTGGCCTTTGTCTAGAACGCCTCCGATCTGATCAAGAAACGTTCGCCTAGGTCTTCCTCTTGCGACTGTTCCATTCACACTAGCCTTATAAACTTTCTTAGTCAGTCTTTCTTTCCATTCTTTCTACATGCCCAAACCAGCTTAACATACCCTTTTCTATTCTTGTCACTATATCCACTTTCATGCCGCATCTCTCTCTAATCACACTATTCCTTATTCTATCTTTCAGAGTCACACCACATATATTTCTCAGCGCTCTCATTTCTACAGCATTTATTCTGTACTCATGCTTCTTTTGCCTCCATACCCAACTTTCACTTCCATACATAAGTGTGGGCACTAATAGTCCTCTATGAACAGCCAAACGTGCCTTTTCGGAAACATTTTGACTGTTCATAAAAATATATTTTAATTTATTAAAATAATTAGTTTGAAGTTTTTATTTTTAAGTTTTGATGAATAATCTTATTTATTCTAAAATATCTGTCTTGAAGAAAAACCATTATACATATAATTACCAGAGAACTTCAATGAAGCTAAATTCGTTAAACCACATAATTATACAAACAAATACAAAAGCAGGAACGAAATCGTCCATGACGTCAGTCAAAACTCGTTCTGACTGCTAACTGGTCCAAGTTATTTATATACCGCAGGTCATATTTAGTTTTGTTGTGTTTATTATATTCTGTTAACGATAATGTCCGTTGGCATTTTATAGTAATCTTTCCGGTTCTAGAGTTGCAATATAAGGATACAATACGAACTAATATTATAAAGAAGAATGTGAATTTGTTTTTTTTGTTACGTTTTCACGGCTTAACTACTCGACCGATCATCATGAAATTTCGCATACACGTTGTCAGGGGTAAAGAAAAGGATTATCCAGAAAATAGTACTGTTCCCAAGAGATATGTTTTTACAAAATCTTGTTTACCCTGAGGGAAACTGCGTGTCAAATCTAGTGTTATATAAACTAGAGATATGTTAATTTGCATACATATATGCATGTTATATGTCATCATCTTTCGATAGCTATATTATCACCGAGTAACATAGGCTATATTTTATTTAAACAAGTGAGAATCGGCAATGAATTGCGGTAAATCTTAGAGTTCGAAAAAATGGTTCAAGTAATATGTAAAGCTCACGTGACACCACGTGACCTTGAGGTCAAAAGTCATAGTCATTTAGGGGGTCTATCGACTATGCTGAGTTGAATGGCGTCGACCGCGAGTCTCTAGCTCTTACGGTTCTTGAGTTGAAAGTTGTATAACAGACGGAAGGACAAAGCTGTTGTATAAGATTTTTCAAACTTTAAAAAAGTACTGTTACTAACATAACTTTAACCTACTTTTACGCGACCGAAGCCGCGGGCAAAAGCTAGTTATTATATAAAAGACAAATCCCGCATTAGTAATTTAGCCCTGCGTCGTGAAGGTCTTTACATATGTACATATGCATTTACGGACTCAGAGTACACCCGAACTCAGAATAATTATTTGTTGATCGCTCATAGTATCCTGTGCGGGATTCAAGTCCAAAACACTCGGCGCAGAAATAAGTAAACAGTTCCAGACTTCATATGATACTGCTACTGAAAATTTCTTGCCGAAATGTCGAATAACATTTGGAGACCACATGCATAGCGGTTGTATTTGCTACCGCTGCCCCGACAAGGCTGTTTTCACGGTTATAGAAGTGCTATACTTAACGATAAATTGTTACATGAACTAGACATATTAAAACTGTAAGTATCGCGATAAATTTTACGATCATAGTTGTTACTTTGTAACGTAAATTATTAAATGATTTGTTTTAATACTAAGCACTAAATCAAATAATTTATAAAAATTTAAGAGATGTTAGACTGCGCTTATTAAATTGTTGTCTCTAAATAAGCAAAATGTTAATCACTGACGTAAAACCAGGAACAGTTTAGCTGGCATAGCGACGACTTGGTTTGTCAATGTTCAACTCTTGCTTTATTGACACCCTTGTTTATAATTATATACTTGAGATATTAATCTTTTATTATTATAAAAGTGTAATGAAGTATCATAATTGCGATGCGGATACTTTAAAAAAATTATATATTACTGTGGCGGCTTGTAATTAGCAGTCTGTCTACAAAAATATACTCATATAATTGAAGTAATTAATCTGTAAGCCTTATTTTAAAGTTGTAAAATAAAATAAATGTCTTTACCTTGTGTCATTCGTTTAGGTAGACTGGTAGAGAATGTCCTGCTATAAACATGTTGTTACGTGTATAAAGTTAAATAAACAAATAAAATTCATAAAAGCATAACTCAGACTCAAACACAACTAATTAAAGTTTTTAAAGCCGAGACTATGTTTTCTTTATTCATTATATTTGTTCGAGCTTAAGGCAAAAACTACTAAATGAATCTTCTCTCTTAGCCTTTATTATTCCCAAGTCACTTGGGGTCGGCTTTTCTAGTCTAACCGGATTTGACTGGATATCAGTTTTTACACGGTGCGGCTGCTACCTGACCTCCGCAACCAGAAGGCTAATGATACCGTAAGGCTAGATCAGTGTCAGGATATTAGAGGGTACTGACTTTCCCAATAACGACTGCCATAGATGTTCATGGCAGCCGGGACCAACGGCTTAACGTGCTCTCCGAGGCACGGAGCAGGCAATAATTGTCAATCAATACTAAATCAACTAAATGAATAAAAATATATAATATAAAAGATATATTTTGTTACGAACATTTTATTTGGTCTCACGGATTGTCTACGTTTAGTATGTGAATAAGTAGATACAACACATCTACGGTTTTTATGATTGGAATTGGATAAAACATTGCTTATATTCTAAGCTGAACTCCAAGCAACGTGACTGTGAAAATCGCATCGTAATCCGTGCGGTGTTTTTGGCGTGCTATTCCAATATAGGACTACGATAGTATGTCGGTCTGTTTGTTCTAACAAACAGACCGACATACTATCATAGTCCGATAAGACGGCAATCCTACATGAAAGAAGAGAGATCAGGCGCAGGATTAACGGCTTTGTGTGTTTGCCGAGGCTCAGGGGTGAGCAACATCACTAAATGCCAAACTGCCCAGAGTTTTTAATAATCTTTTTGATGGCCCAACTTGGGAATCAAATCCTAGACGTAATATGCAGCAGTCGCATTCACTACCGCTGCGTTGCAGAGGCAGTTAGATTATATTAAAGCCGACATTAACCTTTTTTCTGAAGCCTCTGAACATCGTTTGTATTTAAACCATAACTTTTTATTACACAATAAATAAAAAAGGTTAAAGTCATTCGCGCGATAGTCGATAATATGTGTACCGGTCTAACAATTTAATCACTCAAAGGTCGCTAGGTATAATTAGAAGGAAAACTTATCAAGGGCAAAGCGCACTTATTGCAAATAAATGATTACATATTTTAGAGTTCGAAAAAATTCTTATACAATAGCTTTGTCCGTCCGTCCGTCTGTCTGTTATACAACTTTCAATTAAAGAACCGTCAATCTTTCAATTAAAGAAAAGTAATTTCAGAGTATATCGACTATGCGGAGTCGAATGTCTAAAAAAACCGCGAGTCTCTAGCTCTTACGGTTCTTGAGTTGAAAGTTGTATAACAGACGGACGGACGGTCGGACGGATGGACAAAGCTGTTGTATAAGAGTTTTTTCGAACTCTAAAAGGGACTGATGGACCGATGACCTGAAGAAGGTAGCTGGGTTAGAACTGGACGTTGTGGCGCAAGCCACATCGGGAACGGCTTATGTTCAGCAATGGACTGCAAAAGACTGATTGATTGAAGGAGACGACGGACACAAAGAACACCGCACTCACTAAAGTTTGTTTCGTGAGGGAATCGAATTAACAACTCTCGGTGCAGTTGCTGTTACGAAGTGACCGCTTACTCCTAATGGATTACACCATCATTAAATGCAAGTTCACAGTTGACGTATATGTCGGAGGTAGTTCATCCATTTGGGGTACCTCGTTATCAGAGTCCGAGTTCGACATGGTGCAAGTAGGAAATAATAGTCTCCACACGAATTACAACCGTTTATTTATTACTCTCGATAACAAAATAATAAAATCACAAGTGATCGAGCCGATGGCAATGGATTAAACTTTGATTAAAGTACGGAAATAAAAATTCGATACAGATTGGCAGAACGACCTCTCGCGCTTGTGTCTCACCAAAAAGTGAACTCCCTCCAGTCAAATGCGTCTAATGTCCAACAATGACAACTGACAGCTGTCAAACAAGACCTGCCACGGCCTAACTTCACCCAAGCATACTGCTTGACGTTTCCGACAAACGATGATAGATGGCGTCATTTGCATAAAGCACGCAAAGCAATCACAATCTAGTATCTAATCATTATAGAGCAGTGATAGCTCAGTGGGGAGACCAACAGACTGCAATGCAGAGGGTCTCGGGTTCGAACCCACGTCGCGCACCTCTGACTTTCGGAAGTTATATGACTTTTCGAAATTATGTGCGTATTAACTGACAATTATCGCCTGCTCCGTGCCTCGGAGAGCACGTTAAGCCGTCGGTCCCGGCTGCCATGAACATCTATGGCAGTCGTTATTGGGAGAGTGTCGACACAAAAGATCCCACTGGGTCGAAGTGTCACCGGTCTGCACTGACTGGCCCACACATAAGATACATACATACATCTAATCATTGTAATTAAAATCATGATCATAATTGTGTTTGTCGATATAGGTTATAAAACTTATAAATTAATATTGCACCTAGTCTCATACACGTCACCGTATTTAATTCTCGGTAACTCTAAACAGGTTAAAGTGCCTGTATTAAGAAATACTTGCGTCACCAGTGGCATTGTATTGTTGACGTCAGTAGGGCAATCACTGTGCATTTTCCACCTATAGTAATGATCTAGAAATATGCTCATATATAATACTAGATGTGCCCGCGGTTTCACCGACGTTTATGATTACTGCGCCGCCCCCGTGGGTCGTAGCGTGATGTATTGTATATAGCCTATAGCCTTCCTCCATAAATGAGCTATCCAACACTACAGAGCTTTTCACCGTGGGAGAGCCACGCTTCGGCATGGGCCGGCTCGACCGGAGTGATACCACGGCCTCACAGAAAACCGGCGTGAAATAGCGCTTGCGTTGTGTTTCGTCGAGTGAGTGAAGGTACCGAAGGGCCTACACCCCCGTTGCCAGCCGTTTAAAATTGCTAAAGGAGGAGACCATTTTAAAAGGCTAGCAACGCACTTGTGATTCCTCAGGTGTTGTGGGTGTCCATGGGCGGCGGTAATCGCTTAACATCAGGCGATCCGTATGTTCGTATGACTACTATGGATAAAAAAAAAACCAAAATAATTTTTCATTTCGTATCTATAGTTCCTGAGATTAGCACGTTCCAAAAAACAAACAAACAAACAAATTCTTCAGCTTTATAAT
This sequence comes from Catocala fraxini, assembly GCA_930367265.1. Taxonomy (NCBI): domain Eukaryota; kingdom Metazoa; phylum Arthropoda; class Insecta; order Lepidoptera; family Erebidae; genus Catocala; species Catocala fraxini. The sequence continues at coordinate 27,129,485 of OV884027.1, read as the reverse complement.
ATTATATAGATTATATGAGACAAATTATTGATTAATGAAAAAGTTATTAAAATTTTGACTGATAGGCTCGGTTACGCAGTTAATGAGACGGCTATCTGGGCAAAGTGTTACTAGATTTTTCAGTACAAAAATTCTTAATAACAGTAGTCTGGTGATAGGCTCTCTAAACGTTTATGCGGAATTTCATGATTATCAGTTGAGTATTTAATAAGTGAAAGCGTAACAAACAAACTCACCTTCGCAATTATAATATTAGTAAGGATGTTGGTAAAAACTGACAACAAGTCTCGTGATGGCCCTTTGAAGAGAAGGGGAAAGCAGAGACAACGATTTTTCTACGAACGATCTTAGCATATTTCTATTTTGTCTTATTCACTCCGGTCACACTTTTATGCGCGTTTGCCCGGTCAGCTTCTTTTTGATGTCACATTGGTTTACTATTAACAGAAAAGTATACCGATATAAGATTACAAAAATCCTAACTAATATTATAAATGCGAATGTGAGTTTGTTTGTTACGCTTTCACCCTTAACTACTCGGTCTGGATGGCGTAGTGGTTAGTTTAACCGACTGCCACGTTGAGGTCGTGGGTTCGTTTCCGGTACAAGTCAAACATTTGTGTGCATGAACATGGATGTTTGACTTACTCTGTTTCTATGTATAATATGCACGTATTTACAAAAAAAAGTATATATGCATGTTTATCCATTGCCTAGTACCCGTAATACAAGCTGCTTAGTTTGAGCTAGATGGTGTTGTGTGTATGTGATAGAATAATATATTGAATACTAGCTGCCCGGACAGACTTCGTTCTGTCAAAAGTAATTTTTCTTTTTTTTATATTAACTTGATCACTAAGGGGTATGAAAAATAGATAGTAGCCGAGTCCTAGACCTACTCAATATGCATGTAAAATTTCATAAAAATCGGTCAAGCCGTTTCGGAGGAGTATGGTAACTAACATTGTGACACCAGAATTTTATATATAAGATTATTATTATCATCATAAATTTCGCATACACTTTGTCAGGGGATTAGAAAAGGATATATAGTACCTTTCATCCAGACAAAAGCACTGTTAGTAACCTAACGTTACCTACGTTTACGCAAACGAAGTCGCGGGCAAGCATTTCGGCATAAACAGAGAAACAAGTTAGGTAACTAATAAACTAAAATAAATCAACATTCAAATCAAGTTGCAGTCAACTGCAGAGGGTACACCAACACATTTGTTGATTGTTTAATATAATTACACAATTAATCATACGAATAAATAATTTAATAAAATATAATTCGAGCAGCGATAGCTCAGTGGGGAGACCAACAGACTGCAATGCTCCCAATGTCTCGGGTTCGAACCCACGTCGCGCACCTCTGACTTTCGGAAGTTATATGACTTTTCGAAATTATGTGCGTATTGATTGACAATTATCGGCTGCTCCGTGCCTCGGAGAGCACGTTAAGCCGTCGGTCCCGGCTGCCATGAACATCTATGGCAGTCGTTATTGGGAGAGTGTCGACACAAAAGATCCCACTGGGTCGAAGTGTCGCTGGTCTGCACTGACTGGCCCCCACATATGATACATAATAAAATATAAATTAAACTTTAGATATTTATCATTTAACTTTGCATTGTTCTGATGTACGTCTTGATCACGAGACTTTATTTATTTTATGATAGATATAAATATTTTGCAGAAAACGTTGTTTACTAAGTGTTTCTAACTACAATTTAGTCATTAAACGTAATTAATCAATTTCAATTACATTAATCAATTTCAAAGGAGTGTTCAGATTGCAATCGTATAGTATACTCGTATACTATGAATATAATATAATTAATGTTTGAAGGAAAAAATGTCCTAGCACTTTAAGCTTTCTTCGATAATTTAAATTAGAAATATTTTTGAAAATTTGTGCAAAATGTTTCCGACTTTTCAAAACTGTCAGTACGCATTGGGTCTACGTGATGGACTATGACCTAATACTTCTCATGGTGATGTTAATAGTCAGCTTATATGGTAGGTCTATTATACAATCACAGTGGCTATAGTAGATAGCCCGTGCCTAAGAAAGCACGTAAAGCCGTTGGGCCTGCGCCTGATCTCTCTCCGGTCGTGTCGGATTATCGTACCATCGGATCATGAGTGTTAGGGAACAGAGCGCGCACTTGTGTTTGCGTACACACACTATATGTAATATCTCCTGCGCAGATGGCCAATCTCCGTTAACATTGGCCGCCGTGACCGTAATTCGGTCTGGATGACATGGAACTAGTTGCTTGTTTCAAACAGGATTTAAATATTGTAACTGTGATGTCAGTCAATTTATTTCTGTGAAAATATTTCGTGATGTTAAAGTAACCTTTATTTTTTAAACATCTACCGTAAACTAAAATATAAACCGAACATCTAATCTCACTGTACGCTATATAGATGTTGTCAAGAGTATAATACAATATCTAAGTCCGTACCTGACATTGGAATTTACCAATACTCTAAAAACAAACTAAAGTACAAAATATTGTCTTCTGTTTACGCGAATGTTATTCATTGAAATTAAACTACTATATACGGATTTTATCGCGTTGTTTATTTGACACTTTATTACATAATTTTGAAAATTGTTACACTACTACTACTACTATTAAAATTTACTAATTTTTAAGCTAATTAAATTATTATTAAAACTATTTAGATTTAATTAAATTTTACGCTTTCCCCGACGTTTCGGTTGCTTTTCAGCAGCCATGGTCACGGGGAGACTAAGATGGTAGCTGTCTCAATGTTCTTGTGTAGATTACACTGGAACATTGAGACAACTACCATCTTAGTCTCCCCGTGTCAATTAAACAACGCGATAAAACCCGTATAAAGCAGTTTCATTTAAATATTAACATATACATATATCTACTTGGTTTAAGATAATATAAAAGATAAATCTCTAGATAAAACTAATTGATAACATATTATGCAATTACGTAGATTATTCTATACAGATATTGTACGGAAGGAAGTCACATGTAATAACAGTCATCATACCGATGGTTTTAACGCTCTACTGAACATCGTACCAGTTTGATGAGTTATGACACTGTGAAGTAATCGTAACTGTGATTGTCGGTCGTGCAGTCTCGGGTTTAATTCTTGAATAAAAAGTGATTCTCTTTTAAAAACTATAGTATGCCGTTGACAACCGGATGAAAAAGTAATTAAAGATGGGATGTATAAAGAATTACAAAGTCGGACCTATACTCAAAAATGTTGTCTAGGAATGTCAAAGTCATCAATACGCACATAATTACGTCCCGTGATAGACACAATAGAACATTAATTGTTATGTATCATGTGTGATTCATTGGATAGAGCACCAGTTAAAATACAATTATAATAATAATAATATCAGCCCTGTATTAAACTGTCCCACTGGTAGGCACAGGCCTCTTCTCACTATGTGAAGGGTTAGGACATAGTCCACCACGCTGGCCTGGTTGGCAGATTCACATATCTTCAAGAACATTATAGAGAACTCTCAGTTATGCAGGTTTCACACGTCACGATGTTTTCCTTCACCGTTAAAGCAAGCGATAATTAATTAACTATTTAATACGCATATAACTTCGAAAAGTCAGAGATCGCGCCTTGGGTTCGAACTCGAGACCTCTGCGTGGCAGTCCAACGGTTTGACCACCAGGCTATAAACACAATTCTATAATGTTAATCGATAAAAATGTTCAAAAAAATGTTTCAAAAAATTAACTGTGATTAATTTAATATATATATAAGCTAAATTATATCCGCGGCTCGGCTCACGTTCATGTAGATTTCGTCATTTATATCTTTTGGAAACAGTAATTTTTCTAGAAGAAAGGAACCTTACACCCTTTTCTGTAAACTACTTTTTACGCATTTAACTACGGTTTCATTTTGGAAACACTGTTGTATAATATATATCGCCAATCTTAAAGACATAATTTTGAAATCTGTGCTTCAAAAAAGAGACCGTATTTAATCTATACTTTACTGGACAAGTTAGAGCATTACGGCATTAGAGAAAATATTATACAGCTTTTCAATTCTTACCTAACAAACAGAAAACAATATGTTGAAATTAAAACAGTTGAAGAAGGTGTGGAACAAATTCATAAATCAAAATTATTTACTATTAATAGAGGCGTTCCTCAAGGCTCAGTGCTGGGTCCGATTTTCTTTTTAATATTTGTAAATGATTTAACTGCATACATACAAAGTGTTTTACCGGATGTTAAATTAGTTATGTTTGCTGATGATACCAGTGCTGTTATAGCTGCTCATGATATACTTATATTATAAAGATGAAGAGTTTGTTTGTTTATTTGTTCGTTTGTTTGGTTGAACGCGCTAATATGAGTAGTATTAAAAAATTCTTTCAGTGTTGGATAGCTCATTTATTGAGGAAGGCTATAGGCTATATAAGATCACGCTATGACCAATAGGAGTAGAGCATAAATGAAAAATGTTGCAAAAACGGGTAAAATTCTCTTATGTGAAGCAGACGAAGTTGCGCAGGTCAGCTAGTTAATGATATATGTATATTTTAACTAAATTATGTCCGCAGTTCCGCTTGCATTAATCTACATTTTGTCAAAAGTTTCTATATCTCGGAAACAGTACTTTTTCTGGGTCAATGATACTTTATCCTTTTCAGTTACCCTGACAACGTGTATGTAAAATTTCATGATGATCGGTCGAGTAGTTAAGGCGTGAATGCATATCAAACAAATAAACAAGCTCACGTTCGCATTTATAATATTACTTAGGATTTAGAATAGTTAGGCTTTATAAAGAACTTACTTGTAGACATAGGGACCAATCTCGGCGAGTATAGGCTTCTCCCCTCGGTTCACCTCCTCAGCGTTCGTGACGTTGAACACGTACACTTTGAAGTCCATAGGCATCGGCATCTTCAGCCATTTGTCGAACATCATCGAGTCTTTCTCCAGTTGAACATTCTAGAACAAAACAATATGTTTTATGTACTATTTAAGTTCTCGGTATTATTTGTTTGCGACTGCACGGATGCCGCAACATGCAAGCGGAGTCTTGCTGAGTGTAATGGATTGGAAACTTACACGGGTCAATAAAAATACGACCTTATTTTACAATTTTTTTGAGATACCTGTAGTTTTATTTATTAATTCTTAGTATTCTTGTTAGAACGCTTATGCTGTTTGAATATTAGTCGGCTTCGGTGGCGTAGTGGTTAGTGTAACCGACTGCCACGCCTGAGGTCGCGGGTTCGATTCCCGCACAAGTCAAACCTTTGTGTGCATGAACATGGATGTTTGTCTTGCTCTGGGTGTTTCTATGTATAATATGTATGTATTTAAAAAAGAAAGTATATATGTATGTTTATCCATTGTCTAGTACCCATAGTACAAGCTCTGCTTAGTTTGGGCTAGATGGTGTTGTGTGTATGTGGTAGAATATTAATATTAGAATATTATTAGTTTACTGCGATACAGGAACTCATTAAAAAAGACAAATGAATTGCGAGGATAGATATTTTATAATTTTATAAAATGCCACTCTATCTCTAATGAATCCTGTGTCGCGGGTGTTTTTCCAAACATACAAATAACACAAAGAAAAGACACAAAGAACACAAAAATGTTTGTCTCGTGGGATCGAACACACAACACTTGACGCAGTGACAAGTCCACCACTTAAAACATTATGCTATCTGTATCAATATTTTGAAGTCTTGAAGCATAGTCAAGAAGTTCCAGTAGGGTTAATAGTTATAACTTTTTTTATGTTATGGATATCCTCAGTAGCCAGTCTAAAACAAACCAGGCACACGCACATACCTGCAACAAAGGCCGGTGTTATCTAAAGTTCCAAGCCGTAAAATAAAACCTAATTAGATTTAATCTAATAACCTATATTTACAAACGTATTAAAAAAGATAACATAATTACAAAAACACAAATAATTAGGTTTAGGCATCGTAGAATTCTTCAGCATCGCTGTCAACTGGTAACTTGCCCAGAAGACTGGCAGCATTGCCACGTTGAATGGCAATGCTGATTTTTTGGGCTAAGTAAAGACCAGCCTTTTGATCACGCGAAACGTCGATCAGGCGTTTTGCGATCTCCCTGTACAAAATACGAGCGCTCGGACCCCATGAACCTTAAGATTTCATTACGAAATATTCACGTAAACATATGACAGTACTATGACTAAGTCTCATAAAAACAATGATCATGAAATTGTCAACAACACAAAGAAAAAGTTAGAAACAAAAATATACATATTTATAACTAATAGATTTAAGAGGTAACCTATAGGTTATTGTACCGCGGTTCATTGACCTGAGATTTGTGATAAATAAAGTCATGTGATGTGATAGGTTAGGTAGTAAACAGGATCGGGTAGTTTGAGTACAATCGTGGGTATAATCAGCTCTATTCGAGCCATTGAACGACGAAATGACTATGACGCACGTGTTAAACAAAACTCAAAATTGTCGAATAGGAGACGTTTTTTGACAAAATTTTATTGATATTTACATATCTATTTATAAATAGCGTGGTATAACGTTAGACATTTAATTTATTCTTAAATTGTTATGGACCAAGATTTGTTGTTGTGAAATGTTGAAATTAATTGCCGTCATTCTTTTATTTTGCAATTTTTGCCGTTGATCCGTGCGTCATATATAAACAGATACTGCCTGAATGCAGTTTAAATTTGTCATTATTTTTATAAATACAATTCTTGCTTCGGGCAACAAGCTATATATGCGAGTGAAGTTTAATTTCGAGTGTCTAAATAAAGTTATATATATATATATAGTTATAAAAACTTACTACTTTTAAAAAGTATTTTGAAAACTTCGTTTGCATATTGCTAGTATTTTTGCTATCTCGTTCAACTAAGCTGAAATGCTTGTGTTAAGCACTGTTGTTACTGTATAGATGGCGTAATGGTTGAAGTGGTCGCCTTGCCGCTGCCACTGCGCCAAATGTTGTGGGTTCGAATTCCACACGAGACAAAAAAAACGTGTGTTTTTAAGCAATAAATAAAAATATTGATGTGTGTCAAATAATTGACCGCATGCCCGCTGTGCTATCCTTGGATACTTTGTCGTTTGACACCACGAGTTATTGACACCACGGTGTGTATCGCACAAGGACGTTTTATGAATTGGCTGTTTGGGACCATTTTCATATTAATTTTGCACCATGGTGAGAAACGACGAATGTCTTTTTTGCCTTCGTCGTTTCACACCGTGGTGCGAAACAGTGAAGATTCTTTTTGACATCGTTGATTCGGAACACTATCAAAAATTTAAAAGTCTAGAGCGATTTGTGTACTGACTAGTAGAAAACGGTGATTGAGACAAACAATTAAAATTAAATATTTAATGAAATCTTGGTTACTATGGATTACATATTAATTATTTCAAATAATATAATAAAGCGTAAATAAAGTAAAATACAAACGATAAATAATTAAAAGATTAAGGGTATATTATTTCACTTTTCAAATAACTATGTACTTAATTACAAAGATCACAACGCACTCTTAATAAAACAGCGACTGAACACGAAATTTGAAAGTAAGGCAATTTGAACTCTAATTGTATATGTTAAATTCTAATATTATATTTGTGTTAAATCTTTGCAATAGAGCTCAAATTTGTTTAATCCAAAATACTGAGATAAGTCTCTGTTTAATTAAGGGTGCGACAAGTTCGAGTGTACAATTAGACGATCATCTTTACATATCAGTATAAAAAGGGATAATAATAAGCAAACTAAAAAAATCACAGATTGAGGGTAGATTACCCTGTTACTAATAACTAATTATGTACTAACAATCATGTATATTAATCATATTAACTTAAAGTCAAAGTCAAAGTAAAAAAATTATTTCCATAAAAATGTGCAAACAATTCTTGGACACGTCAATTCACTATTATATTAATAAAAAATAATAACAAAAATAAATAGAAGGAAATAAAAATTTAGCATTGAAAAAAGCCTGTTCGAGGTGTAGAGCTTTCATGAGAAGAAACAGGAAAGAAACTCATGGCATCTCTTTTCAATCGCCAAATGTTTACATCAATATAGTTTAATGTTATATTATGTTCCTTATATGAGCTGCTGTGTGTAGTTTTTACAGTTATTTATTTCAATAAGATTTAAAAAGTAAAAACTTATATATATAAAATATAAATAAACAATAAAAAAATCACAGATTGAGGGTAGATTACCTTTTTACTACTAACTAACTACCTCTGTCCTTCCATATCTGTTTCACTTCTTAGTAGCAGCACGTAGTCCAAAAAAGCCTTGGCTATTCTAATGAGGGTGTTATATAGCTCTGCCTATACTCTCGGGTATACAGGGCTAAGAGCAGCGATAGCTCAGTGAGGACCAACAGACTGCAATGCAGAGGGTCTTGGGTTCGAACCCACATCGCGCACCTCTGACTTTCGGAAGTTATATGACTTTTCGAAATTATGTACGTATTGATTGACAATTATCGCCTGCTCCGTGCCTCGGAGAGCACGTTAAGCCGTCGGTCCCGGCTGCCATGAACATCTATGTAATGACAGTCGTTATTTGAGAGAGTGTCGACACAAAAGATCCCACTGGGTCGAAGTGTCGCCGGTCTGCACTGACTGACCCCCACATAAGATAAAATAAGATACAGGGCTAAATGAAAAATGTTAATAAACTTTTATCCATGTAATCTTTACATTATACTTAAGAACTTTTGTTGTAACAACTAATACCTTTTTTATTAAAATAAAAAATAAAAATGCTGATTACCTTTTTTCCGCGTCATCTTTACATTATACTAAGACATTTTGTTGTAACAACTAATACCATTTTTATTAAAATAAAAAATAAAAATGCTAATTATCTTTTACCAGCGTCATCTTTACATTATACTTAACACATATTGTTGTACCAATTAATACCTTTTTTATTAAAATAAAAAATATAATGCTAATTACTTTTTACCCGCGTCATCTTTACATTATACTTAACACATATTGTTGTACCAATTAATACCTTTTTATTAAAATAAAAAATAAAATGCTAATTACTTTTTACCCGCGTCATCTTTACATTATACTTAACACATATTGTTGTAGCAATTAATACCTTTTTTATTAAAATAAAAAATAAAATGCTAATTACTTTTTACCCGCGTCATCTTTACATTATACTTAACACATATTGTTGTACCAATTAATACCTTTTTTATTGAAATAAAAAATAAAATGCTAATTACTTTTTACCCGCGTCATCTTTACATTATACTTAACACATATTGTTGTACCAATTAATAACTTTTTTATTAAAATTGCATATAATTGTCTTTCGCGCAACGCCCCTCCCTCTGCGGTGTGTTGTTTGGTTACGCTGCTGATTCCTGTTGCGATCCTGTCTAGTCTTAAGTCTTATTCATGTGTGATTGTCGTTGTGATTTTAATATTTGTATTTTTTTAATGATAAGATTTATGTTTACGCGAATTTAATACATCGAAATTAAACTACTTAATACGGATTTTATCGCGTTGTTTATTTTAGTCACTATGATGACATAATTTTGAAACTGTTAAACACTGTTTACTTCTATTTAAGCTATTTAAATTATTAAAACTATTTAGATTTAAGTTAACACTTTTAAGCAACCATGTTTACGGGGGACTAAGATGTTGGTTGATAGCAACCATGTTGATAAAATATAAAGTATTTTAATTTCAATTATGAGAAGTGGTGGAACAATAGTCGTGGTAGTACAAATAAGTATTGGTTAAAATGTTATTAATATTTTTCTAATAATCCTGTACCGTGATAAAATATGGTTATAACCAAATAAGGAACAAGTTTTACTATTTCCTGATCACCGATCTCTATGATCAAATGTTACATTTTAAAACGAATTCTTGATGCATAATTTATAATATTTTGTTTATCCGTAAAGGTAACGATATGCAGATTTGGAGAACCGTAGTTATTCTATATCGAGTAAGATTATGCATAGAGTCAGATTATCGAGTGTTATCAATTCGGTTGTGGAGATAAGTTTGATAAAGGTTACAATATACAATATAAGACGTATTATATTGAGATTCTATTAGTATCAATTGTGTAAGCAAGTTAGTTAGGGTTTGCAGCAGTAGTGTACGTCACTGCTGTGCAAGAGGTCATGAGTTCGAAGATAATAAAATTAATTTTTCGGACAAGAAATTGTTACTCCGTGCCTCGAAAAGCACGTAAAGCCTTTGGTCGTGTTGGATTACCATACCATCGGATCTTGAGAGTTAGGGAACAGAGAGTGCACTTGTGTTTGCGCACACGCATGTGCACTATAATGTCTCCTGCGCAGACGGCCAGTGTCCGTTAAGATTGGCCGCCGTGATCGAAATTAGATCTGGAGAACATTATTAGTATGACATTATCTCGGCCTATACCTAACCACAATATAGATTAACCTTTATCACAGATTAAGAGTTCCTATGATATAAACAACAAATATTACTTGTGAATAGGATTAAGGCATAGCCCATGCTGGCCTAGGTTGGGTCGGCACCGGAAAGCGCGAGATGACCTCCAGCGACCCTGAGGTTTTGTCGAGGAACAGCATGGTAGGTTTAGTCGGTATTCCATTATTATCTTCTTTGCCATCTTTCTCTTTTACCCCGGTGAGTCCGACATAACCCCTTCGCCCGCAATCGTGCATTTTTTTCTTGGAGGAATTTATTGACTCGTACCCCAGTCAATAAATTCCTCCAAGAATAAAATAAAAAAGAACAATTAAAAAAAAGGTTAGGTAGACTCTACACATCTAACATTATGGAGAACTCTCAGAAATGGTTTCTTCACGACGTTTTCCTTCACCATTAAAGCGAACAATAACTATTTGTGAACGATACTAACTTTGACATCTCAGAGGTGTGTGGCGACTCCGCACAGACGAAGAAGTTCCGCCTACATCTAACAGATGGCGCTAAATACGCTCAAATGACGTCACAATCCTGCATCGCGCAAACGGAGTTTATACAGCGACTAACTATATATACAAACTCCCGACATCAACTGTCGGGCCGCGGCCCTCCAGGCACGATCAACCAGCCTGGTCAGAGGATTCTCCCTTTGTGTTGGAGGGACATCACACTCCGTTCCTCCACAGGTGCGTGCATAAGGACCGAACCTGAGACCTCTGCAGTCGTTGGACTGCCCAGTAGGTGGTAGCAGTAGGTAGGTGTGCTAGTATTTTATACCTTTACTTATTATATATATTATTAAACGTGATACAAATGTGATGTTAATATAGTGACGCGGGTTTATCACGTGTCTTTAACACAGGATAGCTTTCCCACCGTTACCGAAATATTAACGTACATTAAATTATTAATAATTTATTTAAATATTTTAAAGTTTAAGAATACCGTATTTAAATTTATTTCTTATAGCATTTTACGCGATGGAATCTTTGGGTTCATTTGTTTTATTGTGTAAGTATTATAGTAACGAAATACATGCAGGTCGAATCTGTGACTTCCCGGACGAAGTACTTTTATACTGATATGGAATAGGCATAGACTGAAGATACATCTATACTAATGTTAAGAAACTGAAGAGTTTGTTTGTTAGGTTGAACGCGCTAATCTCAGGAACTACAGGTTCGAATTAAAAAAATATTTTAGTGTTGGATAGCTTATTTATCGAGGAAGGTTATAGGCGTCACGTCGTAACGTGATAACGTGATGCCACAGACGTGACGGTACAGTAATCATAAATGCGGGTGAAACCACTTGCACAGCTAGTACATAAATAATCACCCGCAAATATTTAAATCATAGATGTCCCTCACTGTACTTAGACCACACGAAAGTGTATTTATTTTTATAAAGATAATTCCCGCACTAGAAATAATACCTGTGTCGCGGGGGACTTTACAAACATTTAAACAACGGACACAAAGAACACCCAGACTCGGAACAACCATTTGTGGACCACACAAAGTTTTGTCCCGTGTGGGATTCGAACTCACAACACTCGACACAGTACCTATGGCCTCTTAAACATCTACACTATACGCGTGCAGTCTACACTAAGAAGAAGTACACAGAACTGAGAGTACATATGTAGTTATTTAGTTTAAATATGCCCACGGTTTTACCCGCGTTTATGATTACTGCGCCGCCCCCGTGGGTCGTATCATAATGTTATATAGCCTGTAGCCTTCCTCGATAAATGAGCTATCCAACACTTAAGTAAGTTTTAAATTTGGTCCAGTAGTTCCTGAGATTAGCTCGTTCAACCAAACAAACAAACAAACTCTTTAGCTTTGTAATATTAGTCTTCTTCTCTCTTAGCCTTTATTATTCCCAAGTCACTTGGGGCGACTTTTCTAGTCTAACCGGATTTGACTGGATATCAGTTTTTACACGGAGCGGCTGCCACCTGACCTCCGCAACCCGAAGGCTAACGATACCCTAAGGCTAGACCAGTGTAAGGATATTAGAGGGTACTGACTTCCCAATAACGACTGTCATAGATGTTCATGGCAGCCGGGACCAACGGCTTAACATGCTCTCCGAGGCACGGAGCAGTCGATAATTGTCAATCAATACGCACATAATTTCGAAAAGTCATATAGCTTCCAAAAGTCAGAGGTACGCGACGTGGGTTCGAACTCGAGATCCTCTGCATTGCAGTCTGTTGGTCTCCCCACTGAGCTATCGCTGCTGCGATAGCTCAGTGGGGTCAGGGCTCAGTCAGCTTTATAATATTACTATAGATGGAAAATGATATTGTACAATTTTCAATATGAGTAAGTATAGTCTCACGCCTATACTCGCAAAGCGATAGGCAGAAGTGCTTTACACCAACACCTCGCTAGCTAAGGCCTTAAGTCCCATGCAATAGTAGTAGGTATCGTATCGTACCAGACTCTGAACTGCTACTGAGTATTTTTGGTAGAAAACTTTAATAACATTTTGCTCGACCCGAGGATCGAACATGGGACCTCTAGATACTATCGCTGCATCACCGAGGCAGTTGTTACTAAGACAAATAAATAATTGACATTGTGAATAAATACATATTTATATAGCTGTTTATAATTACAATTAATTATATAATAACAATACTATAAAATGCAAATTAACTGTGGGAAGTTTGCGATATAATTGTATATTATTTACGTAATAAATATTTAATTATTTATAAAATTTAAGTCTGACAGCCCACGCCAACTATTGCAATAGAAAAAGGTTGACAATACCGAATTGATAACGGATAGCCGCGTAGTGAGATGCGGCTGTACTCCAACTGCCAAAACTTTGTTTTACACACAAGTTTATAAATGACCTCATTCAACACATGCATGAAACTGCCCCAGGGTCTATTCAGTTGATAGTGTTTGCCGACGATACAAATGCAGTTGTGTCTGCAGATAATCTAAATGACATTCACACATGACATCACATCCGGTCCCCTATTGTCTTTCTGGACGGAGCTGGGGTGGTATGAGTAACCGAACAACTTTTCGCGTCGGTCACTTACGTACAATGGCCCAATTGTTGGGCTAAGTCTGGATAAAACACGTCCAACTAACTAACTAACATGACATCACATGATTAATCAAAGATTGGACATCTTTTACAACTGGTTTTCACTAAATGGCCTTAAGGTTAATGCGAGCAAAACTAATGTTATGCTTTTGACAAACTTCAAAGAAAGTTGCTAACATTGTTTGCAGAATAAAAGGTGACGCTGTGACTCCAGTCTCGTTTGTGAAATTTTGAGGAGTCTATATAGACGACCAATTAAATTGGTAACAAGAACTCACTCATCTTGAGAAAGCAATTAGCTTAGCTTGTTATGTGCTTAAGAGGCTCAGAAATGAGATTAGCTTAGTATATCAAATTAGTTTACAATGGCTTTCCACCAAGTAACGCTTAATTCGATGTTATATGACAAATCCTAGTATTAAAGACCTTCTGGGAAGACTGTTTGACACAAGAAGGTGTCTACAAGGCCGTTCTATATGTACTTTGATCTGGAGCGCTATTATATGACGTATAAATAGCACAGGTGGTTAAACGAGTGACATATGCAACACGTATAATTAACCCATTATAAAAATAAAATCACACTAGTTATAAATAATTACAAAAGCAAGAAAACTTGACTGCAACGTTGAATTTCTTGAAGGAATGGTCGCCACTAAGACGGAAAATACTGTTGAAAACGTCATATAATATATTAACTGCCTCCGTGGCGCAGCGGTAGTGAATGCGACTGCTATGCATGAGATCTTGGGTTCGAATCCTGGGTCGGGCCAACAAAAAGTTATTAGGTTTTTCTGTTAAGAAATCTCAATAGTACCGCGGAGTTAGGATGTTGGCGGAGTTAGACACCCCCGGTTTGGAAAGCACGTAAAGCCGTTGGTCCTGCGCCTGATCTCTCTCCGGTCGTGTCGGATTGCCGTCCCATCGGATCATGAGAGTTGGGGAACAGAGAGTGCACTTGTGTTTGCGCACACACTTGTGCACTATAATATCTCCTGCGCAGATGGCCAGTCTCCGCTAAGACTGGCCGCCGTGACTGAAATTCGGTCTGGAGGACTTTATAATATATTATCATTATATTCTACCAAATTTTGGCCACGGTTTCGCTCGCGTAAATATAGATTAGTTTAGATCAGTAAAATAACTTTTTCTGGATGAAAGGTACCAATGTCCTTTTGTGTTCCACTGACAACGTGTATGCGAAATTTCTTGATGGTCGGTCGAGAAGTTAAGGAGTGAAAACGTTATAAACAAACAAACAAAATCATAATCGCATTTATAATTTTAGTTAGGACTAGCTTTTGCCCGCGGCTTCGCTTGCGAAAAAGTAGGCTAGGTTAGGTTAGATGTTCTTTTCAACCTTATTTTTTAAATAAAATGTAGTCTGTTACTCATAATGTAGCTTTCTAATGGAGAAAGAACATGGTTATAAAAATATTAATATAGGTTATATTATCATTCGAATAATCGAACTTCCAAAGATTTGTTTGAAGTATCGAATAATTCGATTTTTTATCGATACTCGCACACTACGCAGTAATATGTGAATCAATTAGCTACTGAATGAACTGAACTGTAAACATCGCTGAGTGTGAAGGAAAATAGTACAAGAAAATGCCGTTTCTATTAATATGTAGGTATCTAGCTAATTGTATTGTATAATCTATAATAATATAATTGTAGACATCGATCTGGTTGACTATATTTATGTCAAAGTATTACCTTAGGTCGTCATTGATTACAGTATAACCACAGTCTAGGTTATCTTAACTAATATTATAGATGCGAATGTGAGTTTGTTTGTTCGTTATGCTTTCACGCCTTAATCTTATCTTATCTTATCTTATGTGGGGGCCAGTCAGTGCAGACCGGCGACACTTCGACCCAGTGGGATCTTTTGTGTCGACACTCTCCCAATAACGAATGCCATAGATGTTCATGACAGCCGGGACCGACGGCTTAACGTGCTCTCCGAGGCACGGAGCAGGCGATAATTGGCAATCAATACGCACATAATTTCGAAAAGTCATATAACTGCCGAAGGTCAGAGGTGCTCGACATGG
Source organism: Catocala fraxini (assembly GCA_930367265.1). NCBI lineage: Eukaryota > Metazoa > Arthropoda > Insecta > Lepidoptera > Erebidae > Catocala > Catocala fraxini. The sequence goes on along the minus strand of OV884027.1, from coordinate 27,113,837 downwards.
GTTCGAACCCGAGACCCTCTGCATTGCAGTCTGTTGGTAAGATTTTCTTAAGAAATAAACTGAATAACTTTAAATGCAAAATATATTATGTATATGTATATTAATATTATAAATACAAAGGTAACTCTATCTGTTTGTTCGTTCGTTACGTTCTTACGGTTAAACAACTTAACCGGTATTAATGAAGTTAAAAAAGGACATACGTACATTAATAAAAGCAACCTAATTCCCGTGTAACACGTAGCTACTTAAATCATACATACAGATGTATAGTCTTACGCACCCAAGAAACTTAGGCAGACGTGAAGTAAGCATCCACATTTTGCCAATTACGGGTTTTTAAGACCAACGTAATACAGGCAAGCTCACTGCCATTTACCGAGCACAATTTCAGACACTGTTCTGCTACTCAAAATTGCCCGAGCATCGTACCTAAGACGTCACGTGCACAGCATTCGCATACACTACCACTGTGCCATCAAGGCAGTCTTAAATAATTTACATAATAAACGATTTATAAAGTACTCCATTGATCTTGAACTCACAGCGTCATTATAAGGCGGCCGTGTTTCTATTAGTCGGCCATTTTCCTCTAAAGGCCATAATTCTTAGCATTGACAATTGACGGAGTTTTATTTCTATTGCAGCGTAATCACATTCTCACAACTTGGTTAATGTTACATATTGACAGAGTTACTTTCAGGTTTTTTAATTACTAGCTTTTGTCTGCAGCTTCGCCCGGGAATGGTACATTTTTCTGGATGGTAGCTTATGTCCTTTTTTGTATAAGGCCTAAGAAACTCACATTCGCATTTATAATATGGGTAGTATTTAACTGATCCTCAATTTTTCGTCTTGGTTCCACCAAAAATACTAATTGCACAGTAAAATATGCTTACTAAAATATTTTAAAGAGATCAAACTAAGTCGATGGAGCCCCGCTTCGCAGGGCCCCCTATTTTTGAGCGGGTTTAAGCAGGAACCTAACATAACCTAACCCTTCCGAGACGGAATGCAGTGATTTGAGGCGTATAGGTGCTCGTTATGATATATTTTAGTAAGCATATTTTGCTGTGCAATTACTATTTTTGATGATCATTATATTTAATTCCTTATAATATTAGTAAGGATTAGGATACACACGTAGTAACACGCCTATATCATTAAAGAAGAAGCCGTTTTAGTAACTACGGTTTCAAGTCCTATATAATGGGGGGAAAACTTGTTGCAGTCTACCGAGAACGGTACCAGTCTTCGTGCTGCTATTGTGAATTGAATTAGAGGAAAACCTAGTAACTCTTTGCTGGGTATTGTATTCGAGACCTCATAGACAGCAGTCAGACTATCAAATAATTATAACACACTACATTTTGCCCGCTGCTTCGTTTGTTTAATGAAGTTTTTGGTAATACATTTTTATCCCTCAGGATCAGTAGTTTTTTCTAAATGATAGGCACTTTTCTCTTTCTTTGACTTTGTCCTTATGTTAGTACATAAGTGCCTTTGTACCTCTTAAAATGTGTATGCAAATTTCATGATGGTCGGGTAAGTAGTTAAGGTATGAAAGCGTAACAAAAATTCAAACTCACATTCACATTTACAAAATTAGTAAGTAGTAAGGATCTACAGACACCGACAAGGTACATTTTTATTAAATGTTTGGGTATACATTATAAAAATGTTAAAATCCCATAGAATAATTCTTTGACTTGCCTAATGGTATAAAAAAGATGCAGTCGTAAACGCCAAATGCTGGTTCTTATAGCAGCACGTCTTTGGTCCTTAATCTTTAAAAACACTGGTTGTACGTGCAACCTTGTTCATAAACATTATCAAGTTACAAGTACTAAAGGAATTTTGTTTACACGATAAGAGCCAGTGAGATGTACTGCTTCATCTCACACGATTGGTATTAGTTTTGTTTTATTATAACATTAACTATCTGCTTTACATTCTTATGATAGTTTCAATTCCTTTTATAAAAGACATAGGTCTGAGATACGCCAGCTAGATATAGAAACACTCGTCAAACATCTATACTAATATGATAGAGCTGAAGAGTGTGTTTGTTTTGTATTTGGAAGCACTAATCTCTGAATCTACCAGTCGGATATGAGAAATTCTTTTCGCATTTTATGGCCAAGTGCTTAAGACTGCGCCGAGCGTAAGACAAATAATGATAGAGCTCGTGTGGCGCATATTCAAATCGGCGCGCGGCCGCCATAGTAAAATTGTATGGAGGATTTGAAGTGCTTTTTTGATAAATATGTATCTTTATTGTCAACCAATAACTAAAATATTTGGAACGGACAAATTGTAATATTACAATTTATGTTTCGTTTAAGCTGTAAAATAGGATATATTTCTACTGCTATAATCTAAAAATCACGTAACACGAGCTTACGTTTTTGCATTTCTCTTGCAAATTTACGTAATTTTGTCGGCAAAAATATTAATTATTTTAAGTTTTTTACACGGAGTAAATTTAAACACATTTGTTGTTATGGTAAATGTATATTTTATATTCGTATTAAACAAAAAGTGTTGATTTTATTTCTATTTATATTTAGGTTTATATTTCTACATCGCGCTACAAGTCACAGTATATATAGGCCTATACGTCTATTACAGAAGATTCATGGCGTGTGGTAGTCTGTAAAACCGCTCTTTTCGTGGCTGTACAAACCGATGCATGAGCGACATAACCTACCGTAGGTTCGACAAGAGAAATCGGTGGTGGTTTGTGCTAAACCACCTAGATGAAGGTTTTGTCTCTTGTCGGCAAGTGCGCTTGAAACCAGGCGTCATCGCAAAACTTGCGACCCTCCATTACACGTTTGCGCCAATCTGTTCTATTTTCTACGACACAGTAACAGCGCACTATGCCCTCTGCCGGGCAATAGTCAGTTTCTTTTTCTTTTTATATTATAAATTTAATATAGTTTTATATTATAAAAAAACAATGGATGATAAATTGCGTAGTCTTACGTTTAATTAATGACACCTTAATAGTAAACAAAGCTACCATTTTTTTAATGACTATAGAGCAAAGTCACTTACAAAGATCACCTGTGTACAAAATAAACAAAAGACGAGTGGACTTTGGGTCTACAAATTATCAAAAAAGTTAAGCAGGTTGGCAACATCGTGCTAAGAATAAAATTATTAAATCGCATTTAAATACGTTAACTTTTTTATCCGATGTCGGTATACGTTGAATAGATTATTAATCTTTATGTATGTTGATCATCAATAGCAGCGATAGCTCAGTGGGGAGACCAACAGACTGCAATGCAGAGGGTCTTGGGTTCGATTCTACGTCGCGCACCTCTGACTTTCGGAAGTTATATGACTTTTCAAAATTATGTGCGTATTGATTGATAATTATCGCCTGCTCCGTGCCTCGGAGAGCACGTTAAGCCGTCGGTCCCGGCTGCCATGAACATCTATGGCAGTCGTTATTGGGAAAGTCAGTACCCTCTAATATCCTGATACTGGTCTAGCCTTAGGGTATCGTTAGCCCTCGGGTTGCGGAGGTCAGGTGGCAGCCGCTCCGTGTAAAAACTGATATCCAGTCAAATCCGGTTAGACCAGAAAAGCCGACCCCAAGTGACTTGGGAATAATAAAGGCTAAGAGAGAAGAAGTATGTTGATCATAGCACGAGATTACAAATGCAGCATTTAATGAAAAGAAATTATTCTTTCAGACAGGATTGCTCTTTTCCAAAGAAACAACTGTCTCTGCCGCAATGACTGACTGATGAGTTAATGTAACTATTTCGATTGCTATTATAAAAATAAGTCACTAACTTAACAATCCCACGATATTAATTTCAAGTTTGTAATCACAAATAATCAAGCATTCAAAACTAGAATGCATACACGATTTAAATATTTTAAATATAGAATATTTCTGGTTTGTGTCTATTGTAAAAGTTGTTTAATGTATCGCATTTTTAACAGATTCAAAAAAAGGAGGTGGTTCTCAATTCGACTGTATTTTTAATGTGTTTTACCTCAGAACCGATTTAAATTTGATTAAGATCTGACTGATCTGACCAGTGGTTTTTGAGTTATCCTTTATAATGCGTATTTATTTAGTTAGTATACTTAAAAACTAAAAGACAGAGAACGAGAAAAAAGAAACACTTACCTAACAATTTCCTCTGACAACCAAAGATGCATATCTACTAAAATATAATACCGAAACCGTGCAAACTACCACACAAACTTATTTTTAAATATACATTTGCAATGAAAGATGAAAGAAACTCACTTTCTGTATTTGCTTATCGATAATTTTCTGGAAACCCCACGACGCTAGAACTATTGCCAGGACCAAGAAACCTAGCGACGCAGCGAATAATATTTTCGAGTGTTTTCCCAACATTTTGAGCACTTCACACTAAATTACAAAAGTTCGATGGCTTAACAACAGTTTAGCCAAGACCGCGTTCGTTCAGCTCCGAGCTATAATTGTTGAAGGATCTCTTCTCGCGGCTTGTTTTTCCTTGTTTTTTTCTACAATGATAATATTAAACTGAGTTGTCTTTGCAGATAAATAAACAGGTTTACTAAACAGGGTAGCTACGTATAGGTCTTGCATATTTAATGTCAAACTTTATATGATATTATATAAACAAAAAATTTCAATCGATTTTGTTTATGCAGATAAATACTTTTTTATGTAAGTATGTAGATAGTTATTTTTTTGTTTATTATGAGTGTCGATTTTCGTTGTTCGATTTCTTATATTAATTTTATTGATAGGTTTGGTTAATTTTGTTTTATAGTGGTATTATTCAAGCATGTTTCAAATCCATTTAGTCATTTATTCCTGAGTTTGGTTTTTAATGATTAAAATGATGTTGAAATTTGATGTTTGTTATAGCCTAGTATTGTTATTTTATAAAACTGGTTGTGTGTAGTTGAATGTTTCTTTAACCTAATACTAAACCTGTCGGTACGAGCCAGTATTGAATTTATAGGTATTATCGAACGGTCTTTATCGGAATAACGCATAATTATTTGCCATGTTTCATGTGTTAGTAACACGGTGTGGATTTATGTAAACTGAATAGCATTTTTTATACATAAAGTATAGAGCAATTATACGGCTCAGCTGATATATGATATTTACCATTTAGGTAAAGTGACAAGCAATCATGACCTGCATGATGGTAAAGGGTTACCATAGCCTATGCACGTTTGCAACATCATGCGTACCACTCGCGCATCGCCAATCTTTTAGAGCCGTCAATTGCTGATATAAGACATAAATTGAAACCAGGTGTCTGGCCGCTGGCGGGTCGTTGTCGCTTAAGAGGTTAAAGCCAGCGTAAGGGACAAAAGTATCCAGACCCTGTACTCATAATACAGCGTGTTTTGAAGGACACCGTAAACATTTCAAGTTTAGCATTAAAAATACGATAATATAAAAAAAATCTGGTACGTATACATTTCATGTACTAGCAAGCGAGTGAGTATTCACAACTTTAGTGATTCTGAGAATTTTTCGAACAAAATACGCTCTCGCTAATACCTATGTCTTTAAACCTATATAGATTTTTTATCTCTACCTATTTACAATGTGTATAAGCATTAATCAAACCAGTTTAGCTTTTTCTACACCCAGCATTGCCTCTTCGATGACTTAAATATATGGATTTAAAAAAATGTCAATTTATTAAGACCTGTACTACTTTGCCGAACACTCCGGCAAAGTAGGTACTAGCCGTATGCAATTGCTACGAATAGTAAACAACATTAACGTTTAATGCATTCGAATAAATATCAATGTCTCTAATCATTATAATTTTTATTCGAATGATCAATTTATAAGTAAGTGCTTATCGCTAATTTATACAGTCATGATTTTTTGTATTTCTAATAACCAACGTGTCTAGGAGACTGGCGGCATCTCCACATTGGAAGGCAATGATTATTCTTTGAGCAAAGAAATACAGCCTTTAGACGCAAGACCTAACACTTGAACTCCGTGGTCATGACATTAATTTTATTTTTGGGATTTTTGTTTTTTAAAAGACAACTTTGCACTACGAATAGCTCCTGTATCGTGGTGGACTATTCAAACATTCAAACAACGGACACAAAGAACATCCAGACTCGACACAACCCTTTGTGGATCTCACAAAGTTTTATCCCGTGTGGGATTCGAACCCACAATCCTCGGCGCAGTGGCTGTGGCGAGGCGACCACTTATGCCATATATATAAATAAATACGTTTCTGAATTTTTAAATAATATAATGTTAATATTTTTACCTTCCGTATTCATTATTGCCAAGTAGGACAAACATAATTTATAAATTGCTATCTGCAAAAAGTCTTACAATAAAATGAATAGGTATTATCTAAATAGCCATTTTCCCACGTTACACATTGTATGCTAAATTCTACCTTATTATATGAACTTTAGACTTTGATAACACTTCGTTTATTATATAAATTATTTTCTTTAGCGGCAGCAGCCTGCCGGCGTTCTGACACAATAAGTTTCAATAATTTCTGGCAAACATTAATCTCACCTTTTACTCAACATTGCATTTACTATGCAAAGATTAATCTTTGTCCGAAATATTCGCGGACGCATTTTTTTTTATACATCTATGTTGGCAAACAAGTATAAGGCCCACCTGGTCACCGGAGCCTATGGACGCCTGCTACACCAGAGGCATCATTTGCACGCTACCGACCCTTTAGTAAAGGAAATGGGAAGGAGAAGGAGCGGGAAGGGGGAAGGGGGTGATTGGGCCTCCGGCACTCTCACTCACCGAACGTAACACAACAGTAGGAATACTGGTATTTCACGTCGATATTCTGTGAGAGAGTAGTCCTTCCCCGGTCGAGCCAGCCTATTCATGCTGAAATCAGCGAGGCTCTGCTACTGATAAAAATGATTTGGAGCCATTTCTTTCGATTTTATTAATATTTGTCTGTCTCGTTCATCGCGTGGTATAAACTTATATGTGCGTGCGATTGAGATGTCTTACATTAGATTCCTCGGGTATTGTTAGAAAATTATTAGTAGCAGGACGGAGCCTAGAAATACGCCCTGTTGTACGGCAACAGACTCTCTAAAATATAGCTGTACCTTTGCCTGTACCTTCAAAATGATATAGGTGTGAGCCTTTTCTATAGTTATTTTATTATTTAATCTTTTGTAAATACGAATATTATAATGCTAGAGTTTGTTTGTTTGGTTAAACGTGCTAATCTCAGGAACTACTGGCTCGAATTGAACAGTTATTTTAGTGTTGGATAGCCTAATTAACGAGGAAGGCTATATAACATCACGCTACGACCCATTGGGGCGGCACAGTTATCATTAACGTGTGTGAAACCGTGGGCACAGCTAGTGTTTTATATTTAGAATATTATAGAATTATTATATTTGCTTCCCACTTCGAAAATATAGTCTATTGTCGGTTACAGTTGTTGTGTGATATCAGGATATATTTTAAAATTCCAAAATATGCGCCTATTGTTTGTGGAAAATATTCTTTACGTCAGTCATCTATACTAATATTATAAAGCTGAAGAGTTTTTATGGTTTAACGCGGTAATCTCAGAAACTACTAATTCAAATTGAAAAATTATTTAAATGTTGGATGAAGCCTATTTATCGAGGAAGGTTATACGCTATATAACATCACGCTACGACCCACGGGGGCGGCGCAGTAACGATAATAATAATAATAATATTCTACCACATACACACAACACCATCTAGCCCAAACTAAGCTGAGCTTGTACTATGGGTACTAACAATGGATAAACATACATACATCCTTTTTTTTTAAACGCGGATGAAATCGCTATCGCACCTAGTCTTGTATAACTTTGAAGGTAGAAGCAGGAGTACACACTTCTGTTCTTTCGGAGTTATACAGGTAAGAGCCCAAACTATAGTCTTTTTTTAAAATCTTTTATGTTATTATTAGCAGAAAAATATCTTAGTGTTTTAGCTGCACCGGCCATTCGGCGGCCAGACACAATTGTTCTTCATTTTGTCTGTCATTCCAGCCATTCGCAGATTAACTTTACAAATCATCATCATCGCAGCTGAAAGACTGCTGCTGGACATCGGTCACCTCCAAGGTTTTCCACATAGACCGGTCTTCTGGCAAATACTACGTTATAAATATTTTCTGAAAACCCATATAAATACAGAAAAATACGGATACGAAACGCTTCACAAAGTAATTAAATGTTTAAGAGCAGCGATAGCTCAGTGGGGAGACCAACAGACTGCAATGCAGAGGGTCTCGTGTTTGAACCCACGTCGCGCACCTCTGACTTCCGAAAGTACATGACTTTTCGAAATTATGTGCGTATTGATTGACAATTATCGCCTGCTCCGTGCCTCGGAGAGCAAATTAAACCGTCGGTCCCGGCTGCCATGAACATCTATGGCAGTCGTTATTGGGCGAGTCAGTACCCTCTAACATCCTGACACTGGTCTAGCCTTAGGGTATCGTTAGCCTTCGGGTTGCGAAGGTCAGGTGGCAGCCGCTCTGTGTAAATACTGATATCCAGTCGATTCCGGTTAGACTAGAAAAGCCGACCCAAGTGACTTGGGAATAATAAAGGCTAAAAGAGAAGATTTAATTTTTATTTATAATTTTTATCAAGTGATTTATATTTTTATATGGCCTTCGTGTGTCGTAGTCAGGCTTCCTATTAATCTCTTTCTTATTTAATACTAGATTTTCCCCGCAGTTTTGTTTGCGTTAATAAAATTCTACCTCCTGGGAACGGTAATTTTGTCCTGGTTGAAATGTACCCTATGTCCTATGCTGTACCCATGACAACGTGTGTGCGAAATTTCATGATAACTGGTCAAGTAGTTAAGGCGTGCAAACAAACAAACGAACTCACATTCGTATTACAATATTAGTTAGGATTATAGACTTGTTTGCAGTAACTGCGATTTATTTATTTATTTTACATCAAATAGAACGACTTGCGCCAATAACACTATTTATTCAGAATAATATAACATAAATTTAGGAATTAGTATTTACGCGATATTACCGCTGCATAATATTTCATATGGTAATTTAATACAAAGAATATGTAATATAAATATATTGATCGTTAGATAAACATATATCAGCAATTTTTATACACTGTCTTATTGCACATCTTCGAGAACATTATATAGACATCTCACACATGTAGGTTCTCTCACGTTCTTGTTATGTCAAAGCGAGCGATAATTAACTAATAAATACTCACATGACTTTAAAGTGAAAAACGTTCCTAGAGATCGGACTCGAGAACTTTGCGTTGCCAATCCTTCTCATACTAAGAAGAGGCTTTCTCAGAAGAAGGATAAGGCTGTAGTCTATCATCTTGACTTAAAAATTACAGGTCTTCGATAACATTATGGAGGATTCACGTTTATGCAAGTGTCTTAGTAAGTTAGTAACTTTAAAGAGGTAGAGTTGCGTGTCGTGGAATCGAGCTCAAGACCTCCGTGGTGCATTCAATATGTCACCAAATTAGCATTGCCCTATTTATTTACTCTCCGAAGTGCTGGGCAGAATGTCTAGTCTTTCGGCTACATAAGTGTGCTCTAAGTGGCGGTAGCCTTGCGTTCGCAAGGTTGCGGGTTCGAATCCCACCCATTGCACTACCGACGTGAACCTATTCCTAATACAAGCATTCTAGCTTAGCTGGAGGGGTTACCAAGAATATTAGTAATTTGTAACTCAAATTGCTAGTAACATTTATAAAAAAACCAAATAACGGCGAATTTATGTCGATGGCGTAGTGGTTAGTGTAACCGATGGTGTTGTGTATATGTGATAGAATATAATATTATTAATATTATTACATACACACAACACCATCTAGCCCAAACAAAGCAGAGCTTGTACTATGGGTACAAGACAATGGATAAACATACATATATACCTTTTTTTTGTAAATACATACATATTATACATAGAAACACCCAGGCCAAGACAAACATCCATGTTCATGCACACAAATGTTTGTGCGGGAATCGAACCCGTGACCTCAGGCGTGGCAGTCTAAATGTGATAGAATATTATTATTATTACACGCATAAGTACATATGACTAGCGATTAACTAAGTACGTATTATAGTTTTTCTAGTAATACGCTTCTATCTATTCTTCTAGGTAATATACACACATGAGCCTGTGAATGTTTGTTATAAATATTATATCTACTGCATTAACTTAAGATAGAAATTCCCACATTAACATTAATTGTTCGGAGCATTGCTGAGAATATGCTGTATATTTAATATTTTCTGCAATATTTATAGAACAATAGCAGCGATAGTTATAATTCTTAAACCAATGTGTTTTCATTACGTATAACTTCAATCTCTCTCCCTGAAAGAGGCGACTTTTGGGGATCGAAGCGCAAGACTATATTTGTTTTGTTAAATCCTTCTCTTACGCCATCCGTGTAGTTAAAATATGATATGTAGAATCATGCATAAAATGGCGGAAAAAGCAGGGATATATTATACCTACATTTTCGTAGGGATGTTTTAAGCTCTCACGTTTATGCGGCAAGCCTTTGCGCCCATCTTACCGAACATATTACCAGATTCCATGTTGGTACAAAAAATTATTTAACAGAAAAACATAATAACATTTTGCTCGACCTGGTAATCGATTCCGGGATCTCACGATAGATTAAGAAAACTTATGCCATTTGACCATTAAGGTAGTTTATTAATATTTTGATATTTTTTGTTAGTTTATTTAACCTAAACTCCGCTGTATAAAGTTAACTATATTTTTTTAACTGTTTAAACGTGACGCTAAAAGATAACGATTTATTATGTTTTAATGGGGTAACTGGTTTTATATTTAATATTTAATAGAATTATTATATTTGCTTCCCACTTCAGTAACATAGTCTGTCATCGTGTTTACCGTGTATTGTATTATAATCTTTCCAAACCATAGAAAAAACGTCATAAGTATATATTTTAAAATTCCATAATATACGCCTATAGTTTGCGGAAAATATACTTTACGTCATTAATTGAAATTAAACTACTATATACGGATTTTATCGCGTTGTTTATTTGACACTTTATTACATAATTTTGAAAACTGTTACACTACTACTACTATTAAACTTTACTAATTTTTAAGCTAATTAAATTATTATTAAAACTATTTAGATTTAATTTTACACTTTCCCCGACGTTTCGGTTGCTTTTCAGCAGCCATGGTCACGGGGAGATTCATTACGTACATTACGTCATTAAGTTTAAATTCCAAAATATAAGTCTGTAGTATTCTAGAAATGTAAATATTAAGAGTTATTTTTTTCATTGTCTTTAGATTATAACAAACGTTTCATTTTTACACCGATAATTATTATAACACAAAATTACTACCGATCGTTCGAAATCCAAAAAAGATTAGTTATTAAAGTTATTTTTCATCATACAAGATAACAAAAAATATTTAAAAACTTGTAATAAAAAATACGTTTTCATTTTTCAGTTTGATAATAATTTGCACGACGTACAAATTTTATGCTTATTATCCATTTTTCAAAAACAACTCAGTTCACTTTACCACAACACCATAGAAGCACACTGTTAAGAGTCGGAACCGATACTAGACCGTTTGTACATACGGACAGTCAATGGTAATATACCACGGTCACGCCATTGTCATACGTAATTGCATACCACAAAGTATTAAGTTTATTAGAGATGTACATTTACACGCATAATGGATATCACTAATATAATTTGTATCGTTTCCTATTTGGCCGTTGAATAGTGTTTCCTGGGCAAGGGGTCACGAGTTATAATAATTACAAATTATATTCAATATTGTCTTCTGTTTACGGAATATTATTCATTGAAATTAAACTACTATATACGGATTTTATCGCGTTGTTTATTTGACACTTTATTACATAATTTTGAAAACTGTTACACTAATACTACTATTAAACTTTACAAATTTTAAGCTAATTAAATTATAATATTGTCTTCTGTTTACGCGAATGTTATTCATTGAAATTAAACTTCTATATACGGATATTATCGCGTTATTTATTTTACACTTTATTACAAAATTTTGAAACTGTCACACTACTACTAGATACTATTGAACTTTACTAATTTTTAAGCTAATTCATTTATTAAAACTATTTATATTTAAGTTTACACTTTCCCCGACGTTTCGGTTGCTTTTCAGCAGCCATGGTCACGGGGAGTCTCCCCGTGATCATGGCTGCTGAAAAGCAACCGTACCGAAAGTGTAAAATTAAATAAAATCTAAATAGTTTTAATAATAATTTAATTAGCTTACAAATTTGTAAAGTTTAATAGTAGTAGTAGTGTAACCGTTTTCAAAATTATGTAAGAAAGTGTTAAATAAACAACGCGGTAAAATCGGTATATAGTAGTTTAATTTCAATGAATTATACTCATTCATAGATTTACAATTCCCGTACTTAAATTTAAAAAGTGTCCTCACTAGGAAGAGTGACATTACATTTTCTTTATAGGGAACGATAGTGTACAATGACCGATATGAGTGAGCGTAATATTCTAATTCTTACTAATATTATTGTTCCGTTTGTTACGCTTTAACGCCTTGCCTACTAAACCGATCGATATGAAATTTTGCATACACCCATCTGGGGCACACTAAGAAAGTGAGCTCACACATCACAATTACATAATAGAGGACGATAAAGTACAGTTTTCAATATAAGTGAGCGTGCTATATATTTATAACGCAGATGTTATGATACTTAAATATTTCAAATGAGCTCACTGTTCTTAATGTTGACACCTATTACAGTTACATAATATAGAAGATGATAATGTACAATTATAAATATAAGTGAGCGTGCTGTATGTTTATAATTCAGAAGTCACGTTGGTACTGTGTATAATAAAAATAATAGCAGCCCTGTTTTATCACAGTTCTGGGCCCAGGCCTTTTCTCAAATTGAAAAGGGTTAGGCCATAGTCTTGCTGTAGTTAAGGTACTGTGTGTCAGATGACAACTTAACGTCCAGAAAGGTGACCATATTTGAACGTTGTAGGGCGCATTTTTGAATAAAATGTTTGATTATTGATTATATACTGTTGTGAAAGAGTTTGCCGTTGACAATTATTATTGGTACTTGTGTAAGTTCCATTCTTCAGAAAACCAGCGGGAGAGTAGTACCAACACGGTTACTGCGTTTCGCCTGGTAAGTTCGATCCGTAGGCTGGTAGGCTCCCCTTCATACAATTCCATAATAAGATCTTTGAATGTAGAGTTCGACAACACGCGAATGAATCCTTGGAATTGCAAGTGATTGCTAGTTACAGGAGTCGCTTGCTAATAGGTGGGCAGTATATTTATTTGCTACCTTTGGTATATAATAAGAACCTTTTTAGAGTTCGAAAAAACTTTTATACAACAGCTTTGTCCGTCCGTCCGTCCGTCTGTCTGTTATACAAATTTCAGCTCAAGAACCGTAAGAGCTAGAAGCTTGCGGTTAACGCCTTTCGACTCAGCATAGTTGATATACTCCGAAATGACTATGTCCTTTGACCTCTGACGTCAAGGTCACGTGATACCATCTTTTAACTTAAGAACCGTAAGAGCTAGAGACTCGCTGTTAACGCCATTTGACTCAACATAGTCAATATACCTCCAAAATGACTATGATTTTTGACCTTTGACCTCAAGGTCACGTGATACCATCTTTTAACTCAAGAACCGTAAGAGATAGAACCTTGTGGTTAACGCCATTCGACTCAGCATTGTCGATATACTCCGAAATGTCTATGACCTTTGACCTCAGACGTCACGTGATACCATTTTTTCGAACTAAGATTCACGGTAATTCATGGCCATTTCTCATTTGTAACAAGAAACAACTTAACAAAGTTGAAAGCCAAGCCAAGAACACTTGGCTTGGCTTTCAACTTTGTTAGAGTTCCCCCCTCATTTGAATAAGCTTCCTACAGTTTGTCTGGTGTTTTGCTTTTCTGGGGATGAGCTATTTGCCTTTTAGTAGTTTAAGTACTTGATAAGTTACGTCTGTGTTAAATACTTTTGAAAACAAAATAAAATTGATAAAGTAAATATTATTTGTAGCTTTGCCTTGCAATTTGTTTACACAAAATTATGTTGATTAGTCGTAAATTTAACTTTTTAATTTAAATAATAAGATCAAAATCTGTATACAATAATAAAAGAAAGCTTATGAAAATATTAATACTTTCATATTTCTCCAGAGAACTATATAGAGAGAAGAAAATAAATTGGCTATATGTTATCCAGCGATAAAAACATCGCTCGTGTAAAATTTAATCGTAATTCGATGTACACTACCAATAAAAATGTGCTTTACGATTTTATTAAATGCCGAGATTTTTCAACCTTATTATATTTTAGCAAAAAATTGTAACCCATTTTCGAATTCAGTTCACGCATTTTCAATAATTTAATGTTATTGATCACGAGTCATCATAATGTTTCTTGAAGGTATGTTGTTCAGAAGCACTGCTTGTAACCAGGGGTACCAGGACAATATATGTAAAAAGTTACAAATAGACTTGGTTTTTTAACACCAGTAAGTGATTATGGAGGCAACTAGCACGTCCACGTTGCGATGGATTCAATCGGTATAGTTTGCTGCATGGAAATCGCCGAATAAAAAATGCTACGTTACTGATCAGGAGTGAATGCTGAATTCTTAAAAAGTCATTAGAAGCCATCGTCTATTTATGATACTCAATCGGTATTTGCCTAAACTCACTTTGAGATTAAACATCAATGTTACTTAGTTCATTAAGTGGGTTTTCGTCACTGTCAAAAACATTTAACATACTAAATGTAAGGCCATGCTATGCTGGTTACCGATACAATAGACATCAAGCGCAGAGGCCTGATCGATTCCAGCCCGAAATCTCGGACTTACTCTCAGTAGCAAAACAGAATCTAGAAATGCCGGCTCATTTCCAAGTTCTGTATTAATTCTGTGGTAATCGGCAATAGGCTTACCCTTACTATTATGTGAGGCCTACAGTCATAGCTGGCCAAGTATGTTTGTCTTTAAACAGGTGTAACTCAATGACAAAAAGTAACGATAGTCTGGTGGGAACCCGTTGGACTGCCACGCAGAGATCTCAAGTTCCGTCGCAACGTGTGCGTCTCTGGCATTTCGAAGTTATGTGCGTTAAATAGTTAATTATCGCTCGCTTTATCGGCAAAGGAAAACATCGTAAGAAAACCTGCATGTCTAAGAGTTCTCTATGACGTTCTCGAAGATATGTGAAGTCTGCCAACCCACACTGGGTCAGCTCGGTGGACCATAGTCCAGTGGCCTTACTCATCTCAAAAGCTTGTGCCAAGCAGTGGGATAGTATACATGGCTGATCTTATATATTAAAGATAGGCTTGCCCCTTATTATATAAGGCCTTTTTTTTCTTTATTTATTAACGAGGGTTTGATCACAATGATTATGTCACCCTCGAGGAGACACTTATTACCAATCACCTTCTACGTTTTATACAAAGATTTACTAATTTTATTAACATCTCAGCTTTTTCTGATAACGGAAAAGCTAGAATGTCATTACATTTACCGATCATATATAAATTTATGTTGTATTTTTTAACAAATTCTATTCTTGCTGCCTCGTTCCGAACGCACTCCATCAAAATATGATCACATCACACATCAAATCACATCTTCTACTATGTCACATTCGGTACAATTTGGTGAACTTGTTTTACGCATTAAATGAGCAAATCTATTTAATGGAATGTGGCCGGAACGAAGCCTCATCAATGTTACGATGTTACTTCTAGACATATCCGATCCATCAAACCAGGGTAACTTTCTTATGTGAGGTTGAATTGTACGATACCATATGCCCTTAGTGAGCGACCTCTCGTCGAAATATTGTTGCCAGTTCGCCCTACATTTTTCTTTGATCAAATACAAAATATCAGTATGATAGGGCAACCATTCTAAAGCTGTACCATCCACGAGGGCTTCTTTGGCTAGCCAATCTGCTTGTTCATTGATGTGAGGCCTTAATACGAGTATATAGCTGGCCAAGTACATGTGTATATGCACAAGTGTTAGTCAATGAGTGTTGTAATAAGGTATTATTGCGCGCATGGGTTTTGACAATGTCAAGGGTATACATATCTAAACTACATATACATAGCTAAGCATTATTATCAATTGAAATTAAACTACTATATACGGATTTTATCGCGTTGTTTATTTGACACTTTATTACATAATAGGGAGGGGAGACTAAGATGGTAGTTGTCTCAACTCGTTGTTGTGTTGAGACAACTACCATCTTAGTCTCCCCGTGACCATGGCTGCTGAAAAGCAACCGAAACGTCGGAGAAAGTGTAAAATTAAATTAAATCTAAATAGTTTTAATAATAACATAATTAGCTTAAAAATTAGTAAAGTTTAATAGTAGCAATAGTGTAAAAAAAAAATTCATAATTATGTATTAAAGTGTCAAATAAACAACGCGATAAAATCCGTATATAGTAGTTTAATTTCAATGAATAATATTCGCGTAAACAGAAGACAATATCATTATTATCAAAGTAGCCAGTACTGTTATAATATTGCTTGGACCTGGTTTAAAGAAGGACAAGCCATAGCACTCGCAAAGACGGCGACAAGTAGTTCATTCCAGAGAATACTCAACATACCGTTTTTGTTGCTATATAGCAAATATGGCTGACAAGTATTATCTCTCCTATGAAAGCAGTTCTGATAACCTATGATCGTTTGCTAAAAGGAATATCTCGACTCTATGGAAAAGGAAATAAAGATGGGATGAAACGAAAAAATTGGCAAAGGTGTGTATACGAGTACCTGGTGCTTTTACTCAACGGGGAATAGCAATAACAGTGCGACTATTGTATCGCTGCTTCTGTACGAAGGTAGTACTTCTCCGGGAAAGCCGGCTGATTCGCACTGTCACCATATATCTGGCAATGGCAGTCTCTTTCTCTATGCTAGTTGGAAATGTTGCCAAGAAGAGCGGGTAAACCTTTTCTCTCCCTTGGGTCCCTGTATATAACATTTCCATCATTGTATTGTCAGTGGTATAGCGGTAGTGAATCAGATTGCTGAGTATAAAATCAATTCAAGGGTCGGGCAAAGTGATATTCGATATTTCTGGCAAGAAATTCTCAGAAGCAGCATAGAATCTGGGGTACCCGGAAGAATTCAATCTTATCACCTTTTATTACATGGTATATAGTGTGATTAGATAGTAATAAGGAAAAGTGTGATTAGAGAGAGATGCGGCATGAAAGTGGATATAGTGAAAATAATAGAAAAGGGTATACATGTTAAGTTAGTTGGGGCATGTAGAAAGAATGGTCGAGAAAAGACTGACTAAGAAAGTTTATAACGGGAAGACTTAGGCGAACGTTTATCGATCAGATCGGAGACGTTCTGGACTAAGGCCAGGTTAAGAGCACCTTAAACCGGCGACCGTGTATGAGGAATGTGATGAAATGTGAGCAACTACTACTACACTTCTGCTTACCCTCTCAGAGATATAGGCAAGACAATGTATGTATGTGTTATACATTTTAAAAAGAAATATTTTAACAAGTGTTCCATTCAAAAACATGTTTTTGTATTGTATGAGTGGACAAATTTATACTCTGCTATTTGTCTTGTATTGTGTGCTGGCTCTGAAAACCGTCTTGAAGGCGATATTTTGATTTATGTAGATTCGTTGACGCGAATGTTACACATTGAAATTAAACTATACTGTCACAATTTATGTTGTATGGGTAGGCAGTGATATCTTTAATTTAGAGTCATGCAACGATGAAAATTAAATATTATACTACCATGGAAAGTAAATAGTAGTTTTGAGCCCATTGCTTTTGTTCATCATATCATGAAACACATTTTTGAGTAGTAGAGCCTCGCTGATTTCAGCATGGCCCATTCATGCTGAAATCAGCGAGGCTCGACCGGAGAAGGACTACCCTCTCACAGAATATCGACGTGAAATACCAGTATTCCTACTGTTGTGTTTCGTTCGGTGAGTGAGAGTGCTGGAGGCCCAATCATCCCCTTTCCCACATTCTTGCTCCTTCTACTTCCCACTTCCTTTCCTAAAGGGTAGGCAACGCGCAAGTGATGCCTCTGGTGTTGCAGGCGTCCATAGGCTACGGTGACCACTTACCATCAGGTGGGCCGTATATTAGCATGCCACCTTAGTCGTATAAAAAAAAAACTATTATTTACGTGCACGTAAAGGTTTGACCCTCCGAAACCCTATCATGAAGTCGCCCGAACAAAATAGTTTTTTCACTTTGCAAGAAATAAAACCGAAGTAACGTAAATTTTTTGTATTTCGTTCGGCCCGAAGTTTCGCCTTTCGATCGCAGCTTGGACTTCCAGACTTGGCAAAGTGTTATGAGTATTTCCTTTAGTAAGTGATATGATAGCTGTTCATAATAACGTTAATCTGCAACAGCACTAGCCCAATGGATAAAGCGAATCCCATCGATTACACTACTGACGTGAACCGATTCCTAAACCACTAACACAAACATTTTTTAAACATTAAGAATACCAGTAATTTCAAATCCTAATTGCTCGTAAGTTATACAAAAAATATTGAATATAAGCGGTTTATTGCCATGTTTTATAGTAGAAGAAAATTGATTTCCAATAATTTTCAATTGCAATATAAATAGCAGAGGAAAATGTATTTTATTTTCAATTTACTTTGTAACCGCGTATTGCGGTGTCCCTTTAACTCCACAGGCCGGCAGGCCAAGCTTCTCATTTCCCAGCCATCAAGAATTAAAAAATTTATAAATATGGTCTCTCGAGTACACCGGGTTATTACATTTTACATCAAACGATCGTCATCTATTAATTTGAAAGCTATTGGCTTCACATTGAGTTAATGTTTACTTATGTGCTGGAAAATTGTTGTTTCACTGACACCAGCCAGCATTTTAGTAAAGCTGATTTTTACAGTAGATGTGTAATATGTAGTTAACGGCCTATGCATACTTACTTATTTGAAAATGGGATCAATTTATTTTTATTTTAGAAGCAGCGATAGCTTATTGGGGTATACCGATGGCTCAAAGTTTTAAGTTATCAGATGGTGAGATGACTACTATTGACTAGGTACTTTATCGCACCGGTTATTGTGGGTTCGATCTCCAGACAGAACAAAAACTTGTGTGATCCACAAATTGTTGAAGTTCTTTAAGTCCGTTATTTGAATGTTTGACAGATTCAGATTCGTTTATTTGCCAGAATGTAGTACATACAACAGATGTCAATAATTACAATAATGGTTCTGTACATACTACCATAACAATGGTGTGCAAAAAGGTCTTATTATATAATTTATAATTTACAGTCTATTCTATGAAAATTATATTATTCTCAAAGTTCTTTTATTATATAAATATTAATTATGAATTAGAATTACGAAGACAGAAAATTGAAAATAATAATTAAATTATGGCAACTTGATAAGTACATTATTATACATTAAATATTTATTATTATATATTATAGGTATAATTATATTGAAATTAAACTACTATATACGGATTTTATCGCGTTGTTTTAGTCTCCCCGTGACCATGGTTGCTGAAATGCAACCGAAACGTCGGGGAAAGTGTAAACTTAAATATAAATAGTTTAAATAATTTAATTAGCTTAAAAATTAGTAAAGTTTAATAGTAGTAGTTTCTAAATTGTGTAGTAAAGTGTCAAATAAACATCGCGATAAAATCCGTATATAGTAGTTTAATTTCAATGAATAACATTCGCGTAAACAGAAGGCAACATTATCCATATATGTATATAAAACTCTTCCGTTACTAAGTGACTGACAGACAACGCACAGCCGAAACTACTGAACGCAAGAAGCTGAAATTTGGCATGTATGTTCCTTGGAGAGTGTAGGGGAGCACTAAGAGAGGATTTTTGGCAATTCCACCCCGAAGGGGGTGAAAGGGGTGTAGTACTATTCCACGCGGACGAAGTCCGGGCAACAGCTAGTATAATTATATTGTATATTTAAATGTCATATAATCATTGATGTTATAAAAACAATTGTCCAGAAACCATTTAGTCAATTTGGTCTTAAAATGTCAAGGTTAAATCTTTGAATACATTCGGTAATTTGTTATAAATCTTGATAGCATTTACATATGAATTTCTTTTAAATATTTCTTGATTACAGTGGGGTTGGTATAATTTATACTTGTTTTGTAAAAGAAATGTAATCTCTCTCTTTCTTTTTGATACTTGCGACTTAAGTTCAAAGTATTCCGAATGTTATTTAACAAATATACAGACTTCGTTTATATACATATAAGATAGCGGTAAAATTCGATGGGTTTGCTGCTATCCATGTGCCATGCTCCGATAATAACTCTTACGCATTTTTTTGTTAACAATATACTTTTTCAAACTCTACTGAACTTCCCCACAACAAGGACCATACGCAAGAACAGAAGAAACATATCCGTGGTATGCATTAAGTGCGGCTTCTGTTGATACTGTCATCCGAAGTATTTTTATAGCATTCACAAAGTTATTAAGTAAGTTTGTCACAAATATACTCATTATGGAAAGTCACCCGTCATGGAGGCATTATTCCAAGTGCTTGCTAGCAACAGCTGTCTTGGAAAAATATACTTCCAAACTGAGGAACAGTTCTGACTGAGGGTTGATTTATCATAAAATAAAAAATCAATAACAATATCAACTTGAGAATCGAACCAGCGATGGGGTTATATAAACAAAATATCACGAGATCAATGAGTGACTGAAATAATTACAGTTACTAGCGGTCGCCGAGTGCTCGAAATTCGACCAAAATTTGCCTGTAAGATATTGCTGATGTATGTCATATATTGATATATGTAACCATAGTCACGCGCTTAAACTGCGTGTGTCAAATGCATGGTTGTGTGCGTGTAGTGTTTTTTCATTAATTTAATGTATTTTTAATGCATATTTTATATTAATATTAGGATTTGCCCCTCCTCCATATAAACTTTAACTGTGCCAAATTTCATACTCCTCCGTCCGCGCAATTTTCGTAAAAAGGGTTACAAAGTTTTTGCTTTACGTATTAATATATAGATAAGCAGTATTGATACTAACACAGTAAAAAACTAAATTGGCTTCATCTTCACCTTTGTACTGGATCGTATCTGAATCTTCGAAAAAACTGTACCACTGTAATAAGTCAGACTGGTTGAACAAGTTCTTATGTAAAGTCACTGATCTAAAAACTTTATGCAGCAATATCACTAAACCTTGCCAAGTGTATGCTTCTCAAATCTCTTAAGCTTAATTTATACAATAAAGCTGGCAAACAAGTGTGCGGCCCATCTGATGGTTAGCGATGACAGCCAATGATTGCTTGCAATAGTAGAGGTATCATTTGCTCGTCAACAATAAAGAAAAGAAATAAAGGAGTGCATGAAAAGAAAAGGAATGTGAGAGGTATATTAACCTCTGGCACTCTATAACTGCGCCGAAGGTTTCTGAGTTTGATAAAGCCTCAAATTTTGATGGTTTAATTTTGGGACAGTCATTTGTATGCTAGATGTAAAGTTTATCGATGCGCGATTATTACCAGCCAAATCGAATCATTAAAATATAAACGATTCCATTTTAGAATAAGTATTCTTCCTGTTTAATTATATTCGATTAACTATTGACTCTATTAACTTTTAAACTTTTGCGTTGTATGATATATATATAATATGTAACGGGTATTAACGCGATCATGTATAATCAGAATCAGCTTGTGACCACGGCCGGTGTAACCTGGTCGAAACGTCAAGCATAAAAAAGGTAAACATTATGCATGATCGCGTTAATACTCGTTACATATTATATTTTGACTCTATTGTTTGTATTAATAAGCCAGCTGGGTGATCTTTATTAAAGGAAAAGGCCTTCATTTAAGGAATGGTGCTGAAATCGTTTTAAGTCTCTAGCGATAGGTCTTATAGATTACAGGAATACAAAAGCCCAATATCAAGACCCCTGAAGGTGCTGTTAGGTTTTGTGAGATCCACAAATGGTAGTTTCCAAACTGTTTATAATGTTCGAATTTCTCCAAGGAACACAACGAAACGCTAAAAGGAACGAAAGGGACGAAACAGTAACACTGTGTATGTGTCCTAATTTAACTAAACGGTACTAAAATATACGCTTTTATAAATAAATGTTATCGATGGATTCGTTGTTATGATTCATAAACTTTACCATTATTAAACATGGTATTAATAGCCGACAATTATAGTCAATATGGATTCAATTAATAACCGAATCGAATTGTACGCTTTATTGTTATAAACAGTTAAAATTCATTTGATATTTATCAGTTATCCTATCGTGTCGATTCTACTAGTAGTCAAATAGATTAGGGCTCCCGAAATTTATCGCACAATTTTTGTCATGTTGTGTCATCAAGTTTTACCACATAACAATTTATTATAGAACATTATATACATATATAGTTTATAGCAGCGATAGCTCAGTGGGGAGACCAACAGACTGCAATGCAGAGGGTCTCGGGTTCGAACCTCCGTCGCGCATCTCCGACTTTCGAAAGTTATATGACTTTTCAAAATTATGTGCGTATTTGTTGACTATTATCGCCTACTCCGTGCCTCGGAGAGCACGTTAAGCCGTCGGTCCCGGCTGCCATGAACATCTATGGTAGTCGTTATTGGGAAGTCAGTGCCCTATAATATCCTGACACTGGTCTAGCCTTAGGGTATCGTTAGTCTTCGGGCTGCGGAGGTCAGGTGGCAGACGCTCCGTGTGAAAACTTATAACCAGTCAAATCCGGTTAGACCAGAAAAGCCGACCCCAAGTGACTTGGGAATAATAAAGGCTAGGGAGAAGATATATATACATTCACACACGCAGAGGTGTATAACACGCATATGTCGCCACAATTACTGTGTTAGGTTGGTTCCCACGTAATATATTTAGGGTTTATAAAAGAAAATATAAAACCATTTTGCCAGTTACGGCTATCTGAAATTGAAACCTGGGTATTGCTACCGTTATAGGTTGAGACACCCGTTTATTAAACGAGTCGTGCCTTTCTTGTCACACAGAAATCGGTAACAAAAATTGTCAACCATCTTAACATAACCGCCAAATACTTAAATTATACATACGCTCTATTGCATTTAAATATTTAACTTTCTGGATGTAAAGTTGTCATCCGACATACAAAGCCAACATGACATTGGAATCTTAACTAATATTATAAATGCGAATGCGAGTTTGTTTGTTTGTTTGTTACGCTTTCACACCTTAACTACTCGACCAATCATCATGAATTTTCGCATACACCTTGTCAGGGGAAGGAAAAAAAGACGGGTACCTTTCATCTAGAAACAAGTGAGAAACGGCCATGAATTGCCGTAAATCTTAGAGTTCGAAAAGTGGTATCACGTGACCTTGACTTCAGAGGTCAAAGGTTATAGTCATTTCGGGGGTATATCGACTATGTTGAGTCGAATGGCGTTGACCGCGAGTCTCTAGCTCTTACAGTTCTTGAATTGAAAGTTGTATAACAGACGGATGGAGGGACGGACGGACAAAGCTGTAGTATAAGAGTTTTTCGAGCTGTAAAAAGTACTGTTACTAACCTAACCTATATTTATGAAGGTGCAGGCAAAATCGAGTTACGAAGTAAACATTGTACTCACTTAAAAATTGTACACTATCGTTCTCTATCTAATATGTGAGCCTACTTTTCCTAGTATTGACACTTGTTTGTGCGTTCTAAGTATGGTTAGAGCACATGATTTAAATATTTGTTAAGGATTTGTTAGTAGTAGTAGAGCCTCGCTGATTTCAGCATGAATGGGCCGGCTCGACCGAGGAAGGACTACCCTCTCACAGAATATCGACGTGAAATAGCAGTATTCCTACTGTTGTGTTTCGTTCGGTGAGTGAGAGTGCCGGAGGCCCAATCACCCTCTTTCCCCCTTCCCGCGCCTTCTCCTACCCACTTCCTTATTTTCCTAAAGGGTCGGCAACACGCAAGTGATGACTCTGGTTTTGCAGGTGTCCATAGACTACGGTGACCACTTACCATCAGGTGGGCCGTATGGTTGTTTGCCACTTTAGATGCATAAAAACAAACCGCGTCAGTAGCGAAATTACAGTACAACATATT
This sequence comes from Catocala fraxini, assembly GCA_930367265.1. NCBI lineage: Eukaryota > Metazoa > Arthropoda > Insecta > Lepidoptera > Erebidae > Catocala > Catocala fraxini. Next base: position 27,089,588 of record OV884027.1, on the reverse strand, counting down.
TCTTTAAAATTTACATATATGTAAAGTTAAACATAAACATCATAAGTGCAAACATTAAAGTGTAGGTAATATTATCAAAATGACAAAATTGACCAATCAGCTATGGATCAAATGACAGACAAATTACTTCCTGTGTATTTGTTTTATGACAAAAAATGAATATTTGGATGACATTTGTACATATCATTGGTTGTCTCATTAGCTTAGCGGATGGTGTATATGACTGCGGATCATGCGATCTTGGGTTTGAATATGGGTCCGGGTAGATAAGAAGTTATTGGGTTTTCCTGAAAATAAATGTTGAGTAGCAGGCCAGAGTTTGGAAGTTGGCAGAGTTTTATCATCAGCAAGTATGTAAAGTCTCTCGATCTATCACTAGTACTGCCAGTTTGCCGCCGACTATGAAAGTGAAGGTATAGAGACTGGACTTGTGTTTGCGCACACACTTGTGCACTATTCATATCTCCTGCGCAGATGTTAGTCTCCGTCAACATAGGACGTTGTAACCTTATTCGGTCTGAAGAATAGTATTATTATTTATTACTAACTAACAAGCTTCAGCTCTCGCCAAAAAGCGCGGCCCAATTTTTGGTGACGCGGATCTTTAAAAGCCGGTATCACAAACAAATACTCAAAAGCAACAACAATGTGTCACATAACAGTCCATTGCTTTTTTTTTATACTCTAATAGGCTTGCGTTTGACCGTGATCTCACCTGATCTTAAGTGAAGATGCAGTCGACGATGGAGCACGCTTGCCTAGTAGATACCTATTCACTCGCGACTTGAAGACACCCAGATTGTACTCATCGGGAAACACAGACTTAGGTAGCGAATTCCACTCCTTAGCGGTACGCATTATAAAATTGGAAGCAAATCGCTTCGTGCGTAAATGTGGTATATCTACCATGTACCTGTTTCGCTGGCCTGATTGTCTGGTCGTCCGATGGTAGAATGGGGAAGGAGGAATCAAATTATGCAGTTCCTCTGCACACTCTCCGAAATGTATCCGATAGAAAACCGAGATGTCGTATGTCTCGTCAATATAATGTTATTTGTTCGCATGTTGATGTCTTCTCTAGTGACCAAATCACTTTTTTAAGTTTTATATAAGTTGAATTCAGATTTTTTGGATAGTAGAGCCCCGCTGATTTCAGCATGAATGGGCCGGCTCGACCGGGGAAGGACTACCCTCTCACAGAATATTTACGTGAAATAGCAGTATTCCTACTGTTGTGTTTCGTTCGGTGAGTGCTAGTACCGCAGGCCTAATCACACTCTTTCCACCTTTCCGCTCCTCTTCCTTCCCTACCTACCGTTTCCTAAAGGGTCGGCAACACGCAAGTGTTGCCTCTGGTGTTGCAGGCGTCCATAGGCTACGGTGACCACTTACCATCAGGTGGAACGTATGCTTGTTTGTCACCTTAGATGTATGAAGAATAAAAAAGATTAACCTAGTGTTATCCTAGTTAAGTTAAATTAAGTTCCAATTTGCCTGTCTCCATGAAGTTATATATAATTATAGAAGCTGTGTACAGTTATAAAAGGACTTCGGATTCAAATATGGTTTACTGTAAGATCTATTCCTAGAACTATGTGATCTGTTTTCTCTAAGTATACCATTTCTTTTTAAATTTATTCATCTGCTTTCTGTGTCGCGATTTACTTTACAAACATTTAAACAACGGACGCAAAGATCAACCAGACTCAGAACTACCATTTGTGGATCGCATAATTTTTTATACCGTGTGGGACTTTAACCTATAACACTTAGTTTTGTGGTAGTGGCAAGGCGTCCAACAAAACCACTCACTCCACCCGTGCAACCAAATGACTATGATGAGTTGTAGAACAGTTTTATCGTACGAGCGTTAATCGTACATCCATTTGTTGAGCTCACGTAGTATACTCATGGGTCATATGGGGATTGAACTTGCGTCATTGGCCTTATTGCCGGTAGCTTCTATATAAGCCACTTATTCTACCGTGCTTCCATCATAAATACCATAATTTGTCTTACGTGCAAATCACCGGGGCCGCAAAGACTTGTACGGGGCAACAAAAAAATTGCAGTCACCGACTTATTTTCAAACCAGACGACATAAAAATTCAGTTTCTGTAGTAATTTCAGTGAAATGTGTGTAGGCCTCTTTTTATGGACTTCTTTGTTGAGGTCCGAGACTATACCACAGTTGCAGTCTAGTCTCGAGCCTCCACAAGATTCCCTGCCTTTTCAACCTCTTAATCCAGCCCTAGCTATCACTGCTAGCTATATGGCCTACCGCCTACCCTTTCATAAAATGCAAGCGCGATGTTAGTGACGAAAAAAACTTAACTAAGCTATTAATTCTAACTTTTAAACTTTCGACTTGCATGATATATATGTATATATATAATACGTAACGGGTATTAACGCGAATCAGGTTATTATATAATACGGACACGTCGGCTAGCATATGTAATAGGGATACCGTGGGTGTAGTGTGTGACATGTATGTACATGGACAAACAAAAATATGCCAAAAGTGAGGGTAAATCAAGATTTTTCTGCCTCACCATCGGAGACATGTCATCGCAGCACCAGTCAGCTTGTGACCACGGCCGGTGTAACCTGGTCAAAACGTCAAGCATAAAAAAGGTAAACATTATGCATGATCGCGTTAATACCCGTTACGTATTATATAGGTATATACTATTAATTCTAGTTCAAACTAATCGACGGCTTTCAATGTGCACTAAGTAATTAGTAGCACGCTTGGAAACGTCGCTATAATTAATGATAAATTATTTTGTTGATAACGTTACACTATTAATATGAACTCTAATTATATATAGATAAGGTTTCATTTAGTTAAGTAATACGGTAGTTGCCTGTGTTTCACTTACAAAGTGAAACACAGGCAACTACCGTATTACTTGAAGTTAAACTTTGAGACACCCTCCGAAAGAAACTGTTTGAGGATACAGCAATTGGTTGCACATTGAGAAAGACATTAGTAGAGCCTCGCTGATTTTAGCATGAATGGGCCGGCTCGACCGGGAAAGGACTACCCTCTCATAGAATATCGACGTGAAATAGCAGTATTCCTCTGATGTGTTTCGTTCGGTGAGTGAGAATGCCGGAGGTCCAATAAACCTCATTCTTTCCCCCTTTCAGCTCCTTCTGCTTCCCAATTCTTTTTTCTCTTCTTCCTTTTCTAAAGGGTAGGCAACGCGCAAGTTATGCCTCTGGTGTTGCAGGCGTCTATAGGCTACGGTGACCACTTACCATCAGGTGGGCCGTATGCTTGGGCCTCCGGCACTCTCACTCACCGAACGAAACACAACAGTAGGAATACTGCTATTTCACGTCGATATTCTGTGAGAGGTTGGTCCTTCCCCGGTCGAGCCGTTCCATTCATGCTTTTTTCTGAATAGAAAGTGTGCTTTTCACCCTATGTGCTTTTCTGTCCCCTGACAATGTATATGCAAAATTTCATGATGATCGGTCGAGTAGTTAAGGCGTGAAAGCGTTACAAACAAAGAAACTCACATTCGCATTTATAATATTAGTTAGGATTATTCTATGAAACTTGTTCTTCTGCCTACCTGTCTGGAGTATGCAGGCCTTATACTATTGTCCTATAAAGCACATCGAATGTTTATATTTCAATTTGCTTTTCTAGCATCCATATTGTAGAATTCAATAGCGTGAATATAATTTCCCTTGTGGACATGCATGGGTTTAAAACAGTGCGGATAAATGTACTAATATGATACCAGATTGTAATCATAATGGTTGCAACGATTATATATATTGATTAATAAATCTGAAAGCAATTCGTTACTGTTTTATGATGACCGTGTTTAGTGACTTAATTTGATCCCTAGAGTTTAGAATTATGTAATTTTTGTTATTATTTTATATGGAAATGTCAAGGTCTGTTTTGATTTAATGATTTTGTTTATGGGAATGGTAATTCACAGATGAATTAATGGATAAAGGAATCATGTTGCGCCAAGGGATGGGTTCGACAGGAAATTTGTGTAATCTCCTAATCATAGTTAGGAAACTAGGCAGGCTTTTGTGCTCGTTTCTTTAATAGTTGTGTAACAACAAAGAAATATTTTCAGGGAGGGATCTTATCTTATCTTATGTGGGGGCCAGTCAGTGCAGACCGGCGACACTTCGACCCAGAGGGATCTTTGGTGTCGATACTCTCCCAATAACGACTGCCATAGATGTTCATGGTAACCGGGACCAACGGCTTACCGTGCTCTCCGAGGCACGGCGCAGGCGATAATTGTCAATCAATACGCACATAATTTCGAAAAGTCATATAACTTCCGAAAGTTAGAGGTGCGCGACGTGGGTTCGAACCCGAGACCCTCTGCATTACAGTCTGTTGGTCTTTCAGGGAGGGATAGTTGTCTACAAAGATAAGAAAAGAAATAAAATACCTGTCTATATATGAAATATTAGTAAACTCTTATAACTGATATACTAAATATGTGGTTAATACACCTCTGCTTACACTCAGGGCTATACAAGCCTCAGTCTGTCTGTGTATGTTATAAAAAGAAACCATGATAACACGGAACATAATATTCTTAACAGAACTATTTACAATAAAACCACTAGCATACCCAATTCTAAAAAGGGCATATCTCCCATAGAAAATCTATAGGAGATGTTTCGTTTCAATACTGCATCTTCCATTGATCTCACGGTAAGTTTTCATAACATAAAGTATGTGACACAGGTAATGAAAGTTATGAATATACAATGAATTGCATAAAGCTGGTAGAAAAACACGTGAATGGCTTGAAGGTCAGTGACGAAGCATACAATTGTGTAGGAAACCGTACTCAGTAAAGACTAGCAGATTCTATATTATTACGAATCTCGTTAATGGTATAAGGAAAGTCTTGCAATAGCGCGATTGAAAGGTTTTTAATGATGGCAATTGGCGATGCTTTGCTTTTTTTCTTTTTATCCTCCAGACCGAATTCCCGTCACGGTGGTCAATGGAGACTGGCTAGAGATATTATATTGCTAAATTCAGAGTGCAAACACAAGTGCACTCTCTATTCCCTCAAAGTCAAAGTAGTTAAAAGTTACATTTATGAACGTCAAGATCTTTTTAGACATTTTATTAAATCTCACCCAGACTTACAGTTCGATGTGACGTCAAACCGAACTGGGGCAAATCTGGTACAGGATCATGAAATTTACATTCTTTTCAAGGCACAGGATTCCGGATTTGGAATGAAATATGGAAACCTATGCAACGATATAAACAAAGGATAAAGACAATAAATTCAGCTGGCGCCCGGCCGAAACCAGCAGACGTCAGTAGACAAGACAAATTGTGGCTACTAATAATGAAGATCGTACCCGCAGGCATCCTCGGACGACAATGGATAGATCCGGACTTTTTTGTCCATTGGGCAAGAAGACCGTTGTCTGCATGAATGAATGAGAATGCCTTAAGAAAAGCATTTATTTGTACGAGTGGCGTAGTGTTTAGGCGGTCGCGCCGCCGCCATTGTCACTGCGTCGACTGTTGTAGGTTTCTACTAGGCAAACAATATCACCCTCAGACACAAAGAAGTTGTGATCCACAATTAATTGTCCAGATCTGAGTGTTCTTTGTGACTCTTTATAAAGTCTCCCTTGAATTTGTTCCTATTGCAAAAGTTGCGAATTTTTTTTATGTAGCTATGGTAGCAAACAATCTTACGGCCCACCTGATAAGTGGTCACCGTAGCCTATGGACGCCTGCATCACCAGAGGCATCACTTGCGCGTTGCCGATCCTTTAGGAAAGAAAGAAGAGAAAAAGGAAGTGGGAAGAAGATGAAGCGGGAAGGGGAAAAGAGGGTAATTGGGCCTCGGGCACTCTCACTCACTAAACGAAACACAACAGTAGAAATACTGCTATATCATGTTGATATTCTGTGAGAGGGTAGTCCTTCCCCGGTCGAGCCGCTAAAACCAGCGAGGCTCTACTGAATTGAAAAACATTATTGTTCGTTTTACTATCTGCTATTCGTCAGTTTGGTTCTGTGATCCGAGGTTTGAAATGCCACTGTTAGAATTACGCCAGATTGTAATTCTGCTTTGAAATAGAATCCTTTGGAGCCTACATACAAATTAAGTACGGCAAAATGTTGCACCTGATATTTGTTTTCGTTGCAGTATTGAAACACGCAGGCACGTTTGAAACTATTTCGTTCATTTTAATTATAGAATTACTAGTTATTTCTAAGGAACAGTACTTCCTGGGTGCAAGGTACCCAATATCCATTTCTCTACCCCTGACAACGTGTATGTGAAATTTCATTTTGATTCGTCGAGTAGCTAAGGCAAGAAACGCAACAAACAAACTACCTTTAGTATTTTGTTTCTTTTTTGTTTTTTATAAAAATTTGGTCAGTAAATTTCTATTCTGTCTGGACTATACAGGCCTTATGCTATACTAGCTTTAGACCGCGGCTTCGCTTGCACGGAAATATACTTTTTCTGGATGTGAGGTACCCTATATCTATTTCTGTACCCTTGAAATATACATTTCATGATGATCGGTCAAGTAGTTAAGGCGTGAAAGCGTAACAAACAAACTCACATTCTCATTTATAGTATCAGCTAGGATGAGTTTGCTTGTTTACGGTCAATCGTTTGATTAATTGCCAGGTCGGGCTAAGTATATACTAAGTCCTTGTTATAGGTAATTCTAAGTAGCAGCACTGAGTTCACAAAGGAGAATGCCCATTTTTGTATGGGGATCCGTACCAAGTTGCGTCAAACCAAATTCACTCTCAAGGCTCTAGTTTTTATTTAACTTTTCACTACCAACAAGATTTTGTCAATATTTAACCACATTTTCGAGATATTAAAAATAAAATAAAACGCCGTATTATATTCTTTAATCATTTTTAATCGTAAGCAGCGATAGCTCAGATGGAAGACCAACAGACTGCAATGCTGAGGGTCTCGGGTTCGAACCCACGTCGCGCACCTCTGACTTTCGAAAGTTATATGACTTTTCGAAATTATGTGCGTATTGATTGACAATTATCGCCTGCTCCGTGCCTCGGAGAGCACGTTAAGCCGTCGGTCCCGGCTGCCATGAACATCTATGGCAGTCGTTATTGGGAAAGTCAGTTCCCTCTAATATCCTGACACTGGTCTAGCTTTAGGGTATCGTTAGCCTTCGGGTTGCAGAGGTCAGGTGGCAGCCGCTCCGTGTAAAAACTGATATCCAGTCAAATCCAGTTAGACTAGAAAAGCCGACCCCAAGTGACTTGGGAAAAATAAAGACTAAGAGAGAAGAAGTCATTTTTAATCGTCGTGATTATTATACTTTATTTATTATTTATATATAAGTATGCGTTTTAGGCCGCAATGTGGAATGTGGATGTGAAGTGCATTGCATATTATAGATATACTGCGCTTGCGCAATAAGTTGGGACCCGATCTCGGTCGCTTGATCCTCCGCACGCGTGCCGTTCTCGCCTATATTGTGACGTTTTGCGCTCAGGTTTCAACTTATCACGCACGGGTAATGTTTTCACACTCTACCTAGGCCTACGATAATGACTAACACTGTATCGGAACAAACACTTATTATTATAACGAACTTTAGTTTTACGGATATGCCATTTTTTGCGTATTTGTTATTATTTATCTATCTTTTTAATGTGGTTTAAAACCACGGTCAATATTCAGTATATTACACACACAAATAAAACATTATTTTCAGTGTAAATGTACTTGTGACGCAACATAGTACGGGGTATGGGCATTGTCCTTTATTTGATTGACGCCATTATGCTTAAAAAATATGCAAAATCATGCATAACTCCTGATTAACGTTGGTTCTTTATCATAGGTGTGCATTATGTTCGATTTTTGATCAGGCTCAATTTCTGGGCACATCACGCTGGCCCAGAGCGGGTTGGCAGACTTCATATATCTTCGAGAACATCATGGCGTATTCTCAGACATACTGGTTACCTTACGATGTTTTTTTACAATTAAAAGCAAGCAGTAATGCTCATAACTTCGAAAAGTCAGAGATGCGTGCCTTGAGATCGAACTCAAGACCTTTGCGTGACAGTCCAAAGGTGTTCCTTTACGTTAACGCTGCTATAAAATAAAGACTAACACTTCTTCTAGCATTGAAAGTGATCATAGACGGTAACCGCTTATAGCTAGACGGTCTGCAAGCTTGTTTACTTTGATGTATTTTACTTGTTTCGTGGTTCATACACGCCAGGCAGAAAAATAAAACCTCTTTTTGCCAACTATGCTATTACGGCATGCGTGCGAGCCTCTTTCTGTGAACTGGTTGCTGCTACGGAATTTTTTTTGACTGAAAGTCCTAATAACACTGCCCGATCCGGACTAAGTTACGGGATCATCAGACTTAATCTTAAATTTTACATTATACGAATTTAAGCCGAACTCGAGTAACCAATCTGAGACCTTGTGCACAGCTGTAGTCGTATACCGCTGCGTCACCAAAGCAGTTATTTATTTATCACTTAACTTTTTGTTCAACACCAAACAGTTATCTATATAACTGTTTATTTTTAAACAAAATCATAAGTGACAGCTGTCAGCCGATACGTCACAATGACAATTACTTTAATGTATTTTATTTGAAGTGCGTTGCACTTACGCTTTGTTTAGGACAATAGTTAACCTTCTCATATTTGCACTCTTAGCTTTAGTTACTATCAAAAACATTGACATTGTGTTGATATTTTTTATTTATTTTCGTTATTTTCAATCTATAGAACTTTTTCTAGGTATTAGAACTAAGCAAACATTTTTAGCAGCGAAAGCGTAGTGATCGACCGTTGGACTGTCACGCAGAGGTCTTAAGTGACGACTGACTTTTCGAAGTTATGTGTGTATTAATTCGTGAATTGAGGCTTGTTTTATCGGTGAATGAAAATATCGCGAGGAAACCTGCATGTCTGAAAGTTCTCCATAATATTATAATATATTCTATCACATACACACAACACCATCTAGCCCAAACTAAGCAGAGCTTGTACTATGTGTACTAGACAATGGATACTATTTTTTGTTAAATCCGTACATATTAAACATAGAAACACCCAGACCAAGACAAACATCGATGTTCATGCACACAAATGTTTGACTTGTGGGGGAATCAAACCCGCGACCTCAGACGTGGCAGTCGGTTACAGTAACTACTACGCCATCGAGTAATATCTGCAGTCTGCCAACCTGCACTAAGCCAGTCGTGGGCCGTGATGGACTACGACCTCCTCACATTGTGAAGAGGCCACTGCCAGGTGGGACAGTTTATATATAGAGCTGATATTATTATTACCTATATTATTTGAATTTGTGTATCTCTGATTTTGATTATTTATTTGATTACGTACCTATCTATTAGTCGAAAACAAACATGAATGCGATACTGCCATTCGATTACTCAGTCGGTGAAGGACATAGAAAATGGAAATAGTAGAAGAATTATCTTAAAACAAAGGTTCCTTGGTTATACGAAACCTGACTTAAAATTTCGTGTTTATTTCATTTATATCAGTTTATAGATAAAATTATTAATATTTCAAGTGTACTCTCTCTGTTCGTGCGCATGAAACCGTGGACACAGCTATAGAAGTAATAAAATAGCGTTTCACATTGGAAATATCTAAAAAATGTAACTTATGTTCGGTTTGAGGTCGCATTAGTTTTACCTGAGATACCTATAGTGTGAAGGACATCTATAAATCAAAGAAGTTCTTGAAATATGTGGACAGTTTTAGTGCGTTCTTCCAATATCTTTGTAACGATAAAGTAGCTTATATATTGAAGTAAAACCTTCACTTGTTTATCAGTGTGGTCTGCAATAATGGCTCATTCTTTTCGTTTATTTGTATTGCTAGGAGTATTTTTCTTCAGTTCAGGTGAGATAATATTATTGATATTTGATTTGGTTTTTAGTAGAGATTATTCCTGCTCTTTGTATAATGCCTATATCGCGAGTCACATTTTAAATATTCAAACTACAGTTACAAAGAATACTCATATTCTGAACACTGTTTGTAGATAGACAATTTTTTGTAGTACTGGTAGAAACAAGGTAGCTTATGCCACTACGCCATCTATACAGTTACTATATATTCCTGTGTAGTTTATTTTTGTATATAATAATGTCAGCCCTATATTAAACTGTCCCACTGCTGGGCACGGGCCTCTTCTCAGTGTGAAAAGGGCTAAGCCATAGTCCACCACGCTGGCCCAATGAGGGTTGGCAGACTTCACATATCTTTGAAAACATTATAGAGAACTCTTAGACATGCAGGTAATCGCATGATGTTTTTTTTTACCCTTAAAGCGAGCGATAATTAACTATTGAAATTAAACTGCTATATACGGATTTTATCGCGTTGTTTATTTGACACGTTATTACAAAATTTTGAAAATTGTTGCACTACTACTACTATTAAACTTTACTCATTTTTAAGCTAATTAAATTATCATCAAACTATTTAGATTTAATTTATTTTTACACTTTCCCCGACGTTTCGGTTGCTTTTCAGCAGCCATGGTCACGGGGAGACTGACTCTCACAATTTTCAAAATTTTGTAATAAAGTGTCAAATAAACAACGCGATAAAATCCGTATATAGCAGTTTAATTTCAATGAATAATATTCGCGTAAATAGAAGACAATATTAGATAATTAACTATTTAATACGCACATAACATCCAAAAGTCAGAGATGCGCGCCTTGGGATCGAAGTCGAGGCCTCTGCATGGTAGTGCAACGGTTGCCCGCTACTTATTTTTGTGTTTTTAATAATAATATAAATAAGAGCAGCGATAGCGTAGTGGGGAAACTTTAGTCTTAAACTCAATTATTATTAATTAACAATTTGTTTTCTTTTTACTTTTAACAGCGTTTCAACTTAAATATCATATTTTTCGCAATAGGTATCATTACTCTACAGTGGGCGACTATACAAACAATCTACACAAAGAGCAACCGGTTGTAGTTATTACACAATTTTTTGTCCCTTGCGAGATTCGAGTTTTAGTTTATATTTAGAATAGAATTGTTATATTTGCATAAAGTGTAGGTATATAAGTCGAAATATTATATAATTGGAGCCATATACATTTTGTCAAACTGTGACATGCAAATCTTAATTAACATCAAAAACACATTAATATCATAAATAATTCTCGAATTGTAAATTATTGCTTAGCCTAATTATTATGTATACATGCACATATATTACGCTTTTATTACAATTCACATTCATTTTTGACAAACTTAAAAGTAATCTTCTAATGAGTAAAAAGATTTATCAACTAGAGAATCTTTTAATTTCTTGAAATTAAAAGATTATATTATTTATACTACTACTGCCAATAGTTTTCTTTAAAATTACTACTTTTAAAGTATGTAGATATTCCAGCGATCGCGTGAAACACAGGTTTAACCTAGTTCAGATAAGCTAGCTAATATTGAAGTATCATTTCTTGGCATAACTGTGATTATTATTTTGATTAGAAACTAATTTAATAAGGCTGTGAATTAATGTTAGATATTAAGATTTAAAAATAGCAGTGATAGCTCAGTGGGGAGACCAACAGACTGCAATGCAGAGGGTCTCGGGTTCGAACCCACGTCGCGCACGTCTGACTTTCGGAAGTTATATGACTTTTCGAAATTATCTGCGTATTGATTGACAATTATCGCCTGCTCCGTGCGTCGGAGAGCACGTTAAGCCGTCGGTCCCGGCTGCCATGAACATCTATGGCAGTCGTTATTGGGAAAGTAAGTACCCTCTAATATCCTGACACTAGTCTAGCCTTAAGGTATCGTTAGCCTTCGGGTTGCGGAGGTCAGGTGGCAGCCGCTCCGTGTAAAAACTGATATCCAGTCAAATCCGGTTAGACTAGAAAAGCCGACCCCAAGTGATTTGGGAATAATAAAGGCTAGGGAGAAGAAGATTAAGATTCAATTTCAAGTTGATTTAAAACCACTACTGTATTCCGTTTTAAGCAGTTTTATTTGTTATTATTATATTTATTTATTTATGATTTATTATTATAGAAGAAATCTTTAAGATATAGCTAGACTTTTCGATTTGTAGTTTATCTAATGTTTAGAGTCACTTATATTTTCACCATAAACAAGTAGTCTCTTTAATAAATAATGTAATTTATATGTTATGCATGTCTGTGATTTATTTAATTACTCTGATAATGTTAAATTAAGAATGCCTCAACTACAAAACAATGTAATTATACAGTTGGTAAGATTAAATTATAAATAAATATAAAATTGTTGTCTTCTGTTTACGCGAATGTTATTAATTGAAATTAAACTACTATATACGGATTTTATCGCGTTGTTTATTTGACACTTTTTTACGTAATTTAGAAACTACTTCTATTAAACTTTACTAATTTTAAGCTAATTAAATTATTAAAGCTATTAATATTTAAGTTTACACTTTCCCCGACGTTTCGGTTGCTTTTCAGCAGCCATGGTCACACTAATGATTAAATTATGTTCGGGCACTTTGAAATAACTACACTGGAACATACAAGACAACTACCATCTTAGTCTCCCCGTGACCATGGCTGCTGAGAAGCAACCGAAACGTCGGGGAAAGTGTAAACTTAAATATAAATAGTTCTAATAGTTTTAATAATTTAATTAGCTTAAAAATTAGTAAAGTTTAATAATAGTAGTTTCTAGTGTCAAATAAACAACGCGATAAAATCCGTATGTAGGTAGTAGTTTAATTTCAATAAATATAAATATTAAACGAGATTTTTATATTTTTCAGTTGCATCTTTCGATATCTTTGATATATCTATATTACGAGATTTTTTCCCGAGATTAGGCCAGGATACCATAATAGGTGGTCATGAAGCGGATATTAAAGACCACCCGCACCAAGCAGCGTTGTTGTATCAGGAGGACAATGAATACCATTTCTATTGCGCAGGAGTGATCATCAGCCAGAATTATGTACTTACAGTTGCTCATTGTTTAGAATAGTAAGTATTTAATATGTGGCAGATAAGCGATATAATGGATTGCGTTAAGCGTGTATAATGGATTGTGTTCTGAGGAGTTGTTTGAGATGATGCCCTTAGCTACTTTTTATTATCGCACCGTTTGCCATCGGCAGGGATTTCATTCTCACACCTTACAACCTAATTGGTGCCGCACCAAGCGGTTCCAAAGGAATTTTCATCCGCGGACGCTCAGGTTGTGGAATGAAATCCCTGCCGAGGTTTGGTCGGTATGGGGTTCTTCAAAAAGGGTGTTAAAAGGTTTTTCAGGGGCGTCAAAGCACAAATGATGCTTCTCGTGCTGCAGGCGTCCATAGGCTACGGTAACCACTTACCATCAGGTGGGCTGTATGCTTGTTTGCCACTTTAGTTGGATAAACAAAAGAGACTTATATTTTATACTTATATATATACATATATATACAATATCAGGCCTGTGCTGACCGCACGGAAGGCGCAGCGGGTTAAGGTGTTGATTTGCTGCTACCGCCTGTGTTCGAAACCCATACGGGACAATAATTATTTGTGTGATGCACAAATCATGGTTAATCGAAATCTGGGTATTCCTTGTTTAAATTCTGACGAAGTTTACTGCGATACAGGTATTTTAAAACAATGAATCTGGGTATTGTTCCAAACTCCGTGCTGTTATTCAAATATTCTTGACAGATAAACCTAATGACATGTTGCGCACTTACTATCGTTTTGCCACCATGGGCAGCTGAAGTGAATTAAAAAAATGCACGTTTGTGTGTGTATGCATAATTTCATTTAAAAATAAAAAACATATATTATCTTAATTCTCCGTCCGTTTTTAAGCATGGCCGTATCATCCATCCCTCGTGTTATATTCTATAAATCGTTTCGTCGCTTTTAAATTGTTATTATTTTGGTTATCTTCGTTGTAAATAGTTTTTAAATTTCAGTCAAAATGCTTCAAACCTAGTCGTCGGCCTCGGTAGCTCCTGGCGATCAAATGGCACCATGATGCAGGCAGCTGAGCTTATACCGCACCCTAAACACGACAGACAGAGAGATTATGACGTTGGTCTGATCAAAACTGTGGATCCTATACAGTTTAGTGACGTCATCAAACCTATAAAACTCCAACCCAAACAAAAACCTCTGAAAGATGATTCGATAGTGACTGTTGCTGGTTGGGGACTTACTGAGGTAAATGATTTTTGTGAATTTTGTGAGTTTGTTAGAGAAGTGATTATGTGAAGTCTGCCAATGCGCACTGGGTCAGCGTGGTGGACTATAGCCTAAATCTTCTCACATTGAGAAGAGGCCCGTGCCTAGCAGTGGGACAGTTTAATACAGGGCTGATATTATTTTATGTTTTGCTAGACCCAACGTTGTATTCAATATCCTACTACACGTGTGGAAGTAGAGTTGGCCTGCAGAGTTGTATGTATACGTTACGTTGGAGGATTTGGGTCTTTCTTTGAGTATCTAAAGGTTTTCCTCAAACGTGTTAATCTAATTAAAGTAGATCGTCAATTAGACCATATATATAGCAAGCTTTTTCCAAGTCAAAGTATCGGCATTGCAAGCGCTCAGAGGTCGTTTGAACATAACCTTATAAAGCAGATTCTGATCCCCATGTTTCCTTTTACTGCTCTAAGATTACTAATCTTAGAGTAAGCACATGTCCACACTATAATATTCTACCACATACTAAGCAGAGCTTGTACTATGGGTACTAGACAATGGATAAAAATACTTATATATATATTTTTTGTAAGTACATTCATATTATACATAGAAACACCCAGACCAAGACAAACATCCACGTTCATGTACACAAATGTTTGACTTGTGCGGAAATCGAACCCGCGACCTCAGTCGTGGCAGTTGGTTACACTAACCACTACGCCATCGAGGCCGACCATCTCCGACTATCTGAGCAGTCTTGGTGATACGTTGTGTGCGTAGTTGGGAAAGCGAAGCATGTGTTTAAAAGTAACTTATAAATTGCTGTTATATTTACAGAAAACTTTGTTTCAATCTACCGTACCTACATATGTAAGAAAGAACTCAAAGCAATAAGTAGGTAAAGATTCAAGTTCGGAGCACTGCAAACTTAAATTGATTTGATAGCAAGTGTGAAAGCTAAGGAGCAGCTTTCAATTCTACATTCTTTGATCAGCTGTTTCCTATTCTGCTAAGACAAAATTTGCTCATCTTTGTTTGGAATATTCTAGGTCATTGACTGTCCGAGTCAAATTCAAATTTATTTATTTGCTAGAATGTAGGTTTACAAAGTATAACCTTAAATTCTAATGTCCCATATACATTCTACCATTACATATGGTGTGCAAATATTTGTTTTTGTTGTCATGTCATGCTACTGTTATAATATAATAAGTAGGAATTAAATTTTGATACAAGGTACAGCGAAATGAAAAAAAAAAAAAAAATAATTGATGTCAAATTTATAAATTTCGTAGATAAGTATATAAGTGAAATGTCATATTAAATATAATTCTAATGTCCGTGTTGGTTAAATGTAACAAAATTATTCCACTATTAAGTAAATTTATTATTCCTTATACGACATGTAATCATTGACACAAGCAGCGATAGCTCAGTGGGGAGACCAACAGACTGCAATGCAGAGGGTCTCGGGTTCGAACCCACGTCGCGCACCTCTGACTTTCGGAAGTTATATGACTTTTCGAAATTATGTGCGTATTGATTGACAATTATCGCCTGCTCCGTGCCTCGGAGAGCACGTTAAGCCGTCGGTCCCGGCTGCCATGAACATCTATGGCAGTCGTTATTGGGAAAGTCAGTTCCCTCAAATATCCTGACACTGGTCCAGCTTTAGGGTATCGTTAGCCTTCGGGTTGCGGAGGTCAGGTGGCAGCCACTCCGTGTAAAAACTGATATCCAGTCAAATCCGGTTAGACTAGAAAAGCCGACCCCAAGTGACTTGGGAATAATAAACGCTAAGGGAGAAGAAGATACGACATGTAATCATTTAAACTATAAAAACACTTTTCTAAGAGCCATTTGCTCAACTTGTTTCTAAAAATTTTTTAGGGGAAATCCTTAAATATATTGGACAATTTATTATAGACCATAATCGCATTGACATATGAATTTATTTTAAATAAGACAGATTTACATTGAGGTTGATGGAGTTTATGTTTATTCCTAGGTATTACATTACGTTTCGTTACTTCAGACTGAAGTTCGAAGTACTCAGGATGTTGTTTAATGAAAACACAGACTTCCTTTATGTACTTTCTTTTTAGTCTTTAGTTTAAATGTTTCTTATTACCCGTAGCAATAAAAAAGTCTCATGTTTACCCTGTTGATTCATGTTAGTATATAAACAAAGCAGTAGGGTCCTTAAGAAGTGAATGATTCCTACATTTTGCCAGTTGACGAGACCTCTGGGTGGTAGTCCAACGGTCGACCACTAATCACTGATCTTAAATGTCTCAATCTTTGAATTTCAGACCTTAGATAAGATACCGGAACATTTAATGGCAGTTAATATTTCGGTGGTAAACTATTACAAGTGTTGGAAGTCATGGTACGACGCAGGCATGTTGCTGACTAGAAACATGTGGTGTGGGGGCAACTTCGACGCTGGCGGTGTGGGACCGTGTATGGTAAATACTCAATCCTAATTCATGTTCTAGGCCTTGTTTGTGACGTTTTCACGCCTTAACTACTCGACCGATCATCATGAAATTTTGCATACACGTTGACAGGAGAATAGGAACGGACATAGAGTACCTTTTATTCTTAATAAGTGTTGTTCTCGAGCGAAGCCGCAGGCAAAAGCTAGTTTACTATATTTTGAAGTTTTGCTTATACTGGCATTTACCTTTATCATAAAGAAAATAGCTGATAAATAACTTTGAGTTGAGAATGATTGTATGATTTTAGGATTCTTTAGTGCAGTGCGGATGATGTGGTGGTTAATGTGGTCGCCTCGCCACTGACACTGCTTCGATGCTCACACGCTACAAAACGTTGTGAGATTCACAAATAGTGGTTCCGAGGTGTTCTCGGTGTCCGTTGTCTGAATATTTCTTAAGGACTATCGCGATAAAGAATTATTCCTATATATCGTGACATAAAGTATCCTACCACCAGCTTGGGATCCAGTAATAAAAATAGTCAAACCCAAGAAGAAGCAAACCACAGCTAGACTTCATGATACTATGAGCTCATTCTGCGTAAATAGAAACACCAATGATTAAATTATGTTCGGGTACTTTGAAATAACTACACTGGAACATTGAGACAACTGCCATCTTAGTCTCCCCGTGACCATGGCTGCTGAAAAGCAACCGAAACGTCGGGGAAAGTGTAAAATAAAAATAAATTAAATCTAAATAGTTTAATAATATTTTAATTAGCTTAAAAATTAGTAAAAGTTTAATAGTAGTAGTAGTGTAACAATTTTCAAAATTTTGTAATAAAGTGTCAAATAAACAACGCGATAAAATCCGTATATAGCAGTTTAATTTCAATGAATAATATTCGCGTAAATAGAAGACAATATTATATAAAGTATCCTATACAAGGTGGCGCAAATGTTATTACATTAAATGATATACTACCTTACGCTGGTTGATATAAGATGGTTAACGTCGGGCACGCCACGATCGTGGCGGTAAGTCCCGTGTTTGAGGAGTGGCTGGAGAGGCGCCATGGCGCCCTCACCTTCCGGCTGACACAGGTAATGACTGGCCACGGTTGTTTTGGCCAGTTCCTGTGTCGTATACGCCGGCAAGAGACGCCCGGTTGTCACCACTGCGGCGACTGCCGCGACGTTGTTGAGGACACGGCGCTGCACACTTTGGCGGTTTGCCCCGCCTGGGAATCGCAGCGCCGTGAGTTGATCGCGGCAGTCGGATTGGTTGCCCTCTCGCTCCCGGCCGTAGTTCAGTCTATGGTCCGGAGTGAGAGGTCGTGGAACGCCGTCGCCTCCTTTTGTGAGGAAGTCATTTCCATCAAGGAGGCGGCGGAGCGGGAGAGGGAGCGTTTGAACCCTCTCCCCAACCGCAGAGCCGGGCGCCGGAGAGCGCGAGACGACCTCCAGCCACCCTGAGGTTTGACCTGGGGGTGGCGGGCTTTGTGGGCCTGCCCGCCATCCGTTCAGCACCAGGTCCGAGAGGCGGCGTGCGTGTTCCCACGCGCGCCTCTGTTGTTTCGAGTCCGTCTCCCCTCTAGGGGGGACAGTAGGGATAATATGTGAGGAGTGCCTTTGGGTAGGTCTTTCGTGTAGTGGCCTACCGTTTCATACGGCGGGCCGAAACCTCGGCGGGGTCGCGACCGCATGCGAAAGTGATTCGCGCGGCCCCGTCGATAGCGGTTTTGTCGAGGAACACCGTGGTAGGTTTAGTCGGTATTCCGGGAGGTACTCTATCATCTTTAACATCTTTCTTTTACCCCGGCGAGCCCGACATAACCCCTCCGCCCGCCCCCGCGGAGGGGTATGCGTCATGCATTCCCCCACGTAAAAAAAAAAAAAAAAAAAAAGATGGTTAACGTAAACCAAAAACCTATTTTCGCAAAAATTAAGAAGTTATTTTTTGAACAAAATAAATAAAATTAAATTAGACACAAATTGCAACACCATTGTAACCAATCGTGCGCTGTAGCCAGCTCGTTAACGGTCATAGATTCCGAGAAATCGTCTTTGTCAACTCGCTAGGATCCGGAAATGCCCGGACCCGATACAATACGAAGGATTTTTAATATCGTTGCTTAAGGTCTCTGACATCTAATTACAGTTATCTCTGCATTACATGATGTTCTAAAATTCTTTAATTAAATTAATTTCATTAATTATTAATTTAATATTTAAAATAAAAATTTAATTCTTTATGTTTTTATTTTTGTTTGTATTTAATATACTCAAATACAACAGAGCTGATTTAAAAAAATACACAATGTACAAGCGTGTGCGCAAACACAAGTGCACTTTTTGTTCCCTTGCTCTCATGATCCGATGGGACGGTAATCTGACACGACCGGAGAGAAATCAGGCGCAGGACCAACGGCTTTACATGTGTCTAATTATAGTATTAGTAAGATGATGGTATGTACCCTATATCCCATATTATACTTTCAGGGTGACTCTGGTGGTGCAGCAGTGCAGGATAATACAGCAGTTGGTCTTGTATCCTTCGGTCACAGTACTTGCGTCCCTCCAAAGTTCCCAATAATCTTCACAGACATCGCAGCGCCCAGCATCAGAGATTTCATAAGTAACCACACTGGATTGTAGACTACATTCGTATGATTAAATACAGTTCAATTTTCAATAAATATATTTGTGTTATGTTTTTTATACCTGTTTTTTACTATATGGATGGCGCAGGGTTAAGTGATTAACTTGACAAAACTAGTGCGTCATGTATTGTGGGTACGAACTCCTAAAGAAGACAACATAAATGCTGTCGTGTACTAATAGTCCTTACGAGTCCGGATTCTCTTGGCATGTGTTGTTACAATGTTTGTGAAGTCCAAGTCAAGACTCAGAGCTTGATCCTTAGTTGCAGTGTGGCCGGTTTTCTATATTAAGAAACGAGTCGTTTGGCTACTAATGGTTTGAATAGGGTGCGTCTCATAACGTATAAACTCATTTGGTCTAATTTCATTTTATTATCGTTCATAAGATATAATCAATGTGAGATATACCAACTGTTGATATAATTTCTTTACGTATAACATTTATTTATTCTAAAACTTAATTAGTATAACGTTGTTTGATATAACGTTTATGTAATCGAAAATCACGTGGTCTAACGTTTAATATGTATATTGTTTATTTAATCGAAAATCATTAGGTCTAACGTTTAATATATATAAAAAACGTCATTATGGTTAACACCCCGACTCAGAGTACCCCGACTCGGATAGGTTAGGTTAGAAGGCTAAGGCGGGAGCTCCGCTCCGCTTCGCTCCCGCCTTAGGCTTCGTGGTTATTTTTTTTTATACCATCCAGTTATAGGAGCCCCGCGAAGCGGGGCTCCGTCGACCTATCTTAGCGCAGGTGGTAATCAGTTACTAGCTATGTTTAATATCTACTTAGGTTACTCAATTTTGCTTTGTGTTTTTAAGTAGGCGTTTTCATCATATTTGACCAAATAAGTTTTATATCTTTTGAGTGGTATGTCAAACGATGTTATATTTAATGTATGTAATGCTTATAAAAATTAGTTATTTTAAAATTATATCAATCGTTTATTATATTAACTTATCGATATATTAAATAAAATTATAGGTTCCGTTGTTATATGTTGTTAATATTAGAGATTTTGTTGTTATATCATCTATTACTTACCCGTTTGAATACGTCTTAAAAATTCGCTGTCTGTAGGTAAAACGTATTGATTTTTGATATAGGAATTGGGCCTAAGTCTACCATGAAACTGTCTAATTAACACTTCGGGCTAATCGAATTTTTCGTTTGGCCCCTAGTATCAGAGAGCAAAGATTCTACAGATTTATTTCTTTCAAAATGACATTTCTCTGTTGTTCGGACTTCTTCATGAATGGGTTTAGGACAATCAAGATGTTATGTACCAAAATTTATCCTATATTATTTATAACATCTTGATTGTCCTATGATCGGCTCGGAACTTCGGCATTTACGTTTAATGTAGGCAAATGAGTTGTTAACTTAACTACAAGTATAAATAAGTGGTATTCTAATAGTTAAGGCATCAGACTTGTAATTGAGTGGTCGTATATGCCTTACCTATAATGATATTGAGCAGCGATAGCTCAGTGGGGAGATCAACAGACTGCAATGCAGAGGGTCTCGGGTTCGAACCCACGTCGCGCACCTCTGACTATCGGAAGTTATATGACTTTTCGAAATTATGTACGTATTATTACATTATCGCCTGCGCCGTGCCTCGGAGAGCACGTTAAGCCGTCGGTCCCGGCTGCCATGATCATCTATGGCAGTCGTTATTGGGAGAGTGTCGACACAAAAGATCCCACTGGGTCGAAGTGTCGCCGGTCTACACTGACTGGCCCCCACATAAGATACATACATACATACCCATAATGATAGTCATGTAACTCTTATCTGATCGCAATTATTCAGATTAGCTAGAAGTTGGCAATAGAAACCTTAGCTATAGTAGCTGTTTCTGATAAAAATATATACACATGCATTCACACCTTTATCGAGGATATAGGTTTTTTTTTTATATCACAGGAGGCAAACGAGCAGACGGATCGCCTGATGGTAAGCGATTACCGCCGCCCATCGACACCCGCAACACCAGAGGAGTCACAAATCCGTTGCCAGCCTTTTAAATTCCCCCCCACCCCAGGAGGGGGAGGATTGGGCCTCTAGTACCCTCACTCACTCGACGAAACACAACGCAATTGCTATTTCATGCCAGTTTTCTGTGAGGCCGTGGTTTAAGTTCGGTCGAGCCGGCCCATTCGTGCCGAAGCGTGGCTCTCCCAGGGTTAATGCAATTGCTCGGATTTCTATACCCGGGTTGGGTAAATAGTTGAGGTTATTAATGATTGGCAGAGGACATGAAGAGGTCGTGTACTGACAGAGTCTTACTAAATAGGTGCTATGCTAGCCTTGCAGATTATTGCCACTTATCGTTTATTAATATAAATATACATGTCCATACACAAACTGTAATTACACGTAGATTGCACTACATAGTCGTCTATCATGTGAAAATGTATGTTGATACATGATAAGTATAAATATTACCTATCATAAAATATCATATGCTTATAAATTTGTAATTGATAATTTGTTAATAGAAATAAAATTATTAGATGACATTGATGACAATCAGTGTCATGTTTGTTAACAAGAACCGGGGGTCGTTCAGAAATGTAACACAACAAAAATATGATGCGCTTAAACATTATAACATAACGTCTTTATTATTATTTTCTTTTATTATTTTTGTTTTTTATTATTTTCAATATACTTTTAATTATATAAATATGTATACACATAAGTTTTATAGAAATACCAATATTATTATTTAGTATAAAATTACTTTTGTCATATAAGACCACCTTGCCTAATTTATTTAAAATGTTATTTTCTTTAATGTTTTATTTTTAAAATTTAATCGAGTTATGTATCTATGTTACTGCCTACATGCACCGAAATTATGCAGGCTCTGCGAGAATACCAGCGTTGTGGATATACTGCAACATTGCTGACGCAAGACCTTATTTGTTCTTCTTATACATATTGCTTGTGTTTCCTGATACCTCATGAGCGTGGAACAAATAAAATTATTATTCTTTCTTCTTTCTTTCTTCTTTCTTCTTTCTTTCTTATTAAAGTAAATATCCAATCACACTCTTCCGATATCAGGATACGAACCCAACACCTCATGATTAATCACATATGTTTGTGACTTTCAGAACCATTGAGGTTATCATCACGGCTTGAATAATTCGAGACGTTGAAAAGCTTTTAATGTAATTTAGGCGCGCGTTGCTGCGGTCTAAGAGTCACTTAGTATTCCACGAAACACTGGTGCATGTTTGTTCTCGCTTAGATTTCTTTTTAAAGTCGCTAGTTCTATGCTTGAGATTCGGAACACGAATGAAATGAAATACATTTTGACACACGACGACTTTTTATAACAGTATAGACGCATTCTTTTTCTTTTTGCATTGTAAAAAGATTAATCGTGATTTGGGTTGAAAATGACTAGTATTTCTGTTAACCGTTCTAGTTAAGCTAATATGCTCTTGTTAAGAAAAGGTTTACGTCGGTAGTAAAGTGGGATTCGAACTAGTGATCGCAACCACCTTATCCATTGCGCTGCCATCGCTTACATTGGTCTTGTTATGAATGTCATTGCATGGCGGCATGGCGATAGTGAATGCTGTGTATGAAGTCGTGGCTTCGATTCTGCTAAGAAATTTAAACAGCAGTACTGACTCTGGAACAGTGTTTGGTAGACATCAATATGCTCTTACTTTAGTACTTACGTAAAATCACAAATGGCGGCATCCCACAGGAATGCACACCGGGCCAAATGGCAAATTTTATCAAACATGTATACACACGTGATTCAATAAACCCAAAATCAACTGAAACATCCAAATATCTTCTCAAGCTTTCACATTTATAATATAAGTAGAATTTATCAGTCTGTAAGTTACGCTATACTTAACACTAATACCAAGGTATTTTAACGTGCGTAATAAATAATTATTTGCAGATAGCGAGTGGTTGAAGTGATAAAAATGATTTGTTATTCAAAGCACGCGAGGTGTCGGTGTGACAGCAAGTGTTTCCATTATTTATTAGAGTAACGGTAGCTAGCTTTATCGGTCTGTATGTTTGCGACTATTTTGACGCAATTGATGCTTTAGCAATATAAATAAACACAGTATACAGAATATTGACTACATGGATAGTGTAGTAGCTTCAGAGGTTATCTTGCCGCTGTCACTGCGCCGAGTGTTGTGGGTTTGATCACGGGATTATGGGATAAAAACTTGTGTGAACCAAACATGGTTGTTCTGAGTCTGGGTGTTCCTTGTGTCTGTTGTTTGAATGTTTATAAAGTCCCTCGCACCAAAGGAGTTACTGTTAGTGCAAAAGGTGTCTTAAAAATTGCCCAAGTACAGGGTTAGTTTAAAATACTAATCTTCTTTTACCCATGACTTATTTATACCTTTCTTAATATTTTTTTTACCATTTTATAACTCATTCATGTCATTAATTCATGAATTAATTTAATTGTATAATGTTAATATTGAAAAGGCTTGCTCTAATCGCATGACTATAAACTACGCGGTCGCTTTCCTTCACAACCATACATACATACATACATAGATTCACGCCTGTTTCCCAGAGGGATAGGCAGATACTACGGATTTCCATTTGCTACGATCCTGACACACTTCTCTGGCTTCATTCACTTTCATCACATTCCTCATACATGCCCAAATTTAAAATAATAATTGATCTCTCATTTTACAACCAATGATAATGCTGTTATTACAAAAAAGGGTAGTGTTTGTTATCTTATACGCAATTATATAACAAAAGAAATCAAACATAGTATACCATTCGATTATATTGAATTAAAGTGATTTCAAAACAAAGTACACGTAATATTGGTCGGAGCACAGTCCCTAGAGGGACATCACTTTCATTCTATTAGCTTTTTGTCAACCGTACCATAAATCAAGTTGATGAAATTACAGCAATTATAGTACTAGTTTTTACCCGCGGCTTTGCTTGGGAGTACAGTTTCCTAGATAAAAGGTATCCTATGTCTGACAAGGTGTATGCGAAATTTTATGATGATTAAATGATCACGCGTTAACTACTCGTAGTTAACGCATGAAAACGTAACAACCAGCAGCAAACAAACTCACATCCGCATTAATAATATTAGTTAGCATTCGTAGTTTGATATAGAGTCATTTTTTTAGTTAATTCCATTACTGTTAACTACTTCCATTACATTGATATACATAGACACATCTGTATCCAGAAAGGGTAAGCAAAGATGCATTGCAATATGACAATATATCTACTACATTTTTAGTTCTTTCTTTTTTTAGTACGAGCCTATGTCCTTCGTCACTACAACTACATAACTTGACTTTGCGCTGCTACTGTTGTCGTTGTCCGCTGCCATCTCCTTCGCCATCCTCTTGGTCATAGCCTTTTAGTAGACATAGATGATGGTGTAAGGGCGTTTAGTTACGGAATGCGTCAGCACACTTACTATTGCACTGCGCGCATACAAAGGAAATTATAGCTAGTAGGTTCTGTACCGCGGAGTCAGACAGTGTTGTCTCTAATATAAGAACATGTAATAAATGTATGTACTGTGTTGTGAACAATATAGACTTGGTGAACAATTTATTGCCGTATCATTTCTCATCCTGTAGGACAGAATCTACTCCACAATGGAAATTGCTGACTGCCAGGTAGACCGTGCGCTTCTTATCGCATATTTTTCTAAGGTAGAAAGGATTGTTAACGTATGGCATAGCGAGCAAGCACTCTTCTTTATTTAAAAAATACATCGCACTAGGTATAAATCCTGTGTCGCGGGAGGCTTTACAGACATTTAAACAACGGGCACAAAGAACATCAAAATTTGTGGATCACACAAATTTTTGTCCCGTGGGGGTTTCGAACCCACAACACTCGGCGTAGTAGCAGCGGCGAGGCGATTACTTAAACCACTACGCCATCCGTGCAGTCATCTGCATCATCTCGTCGCTACCAAGTTCCACCATGCTGACGATTATTTGTCCAATAGTTGTATGTTTGAAAAATCTCGCACCGCAGAGCTAAATTGCAAAAAAGCAGTGTTTCTGTATTGGCTAGAAATCAACGCTACTTATGTTTATGAGCGTTACCTACTGATAATCATAAACAACGCTTGATTTACCGCAGGAACACGACACAAACTTATTTCACCCAGAACGTTTTCACTTTGTTATTTTAACCCCATTGCTACACATGAAGCTTAAATTACTTTTAAGGAGTTTTGCAATTACTTCCATTTGCAAATATTCTCGACACCAATATTTTAGCCACGCCACAATTGCGACGCTTAAATCTTTTCAAAACATTGTGTTAAGTTGCCGAAACTTAATCTGATTTATTTGGGTAATTTAAGGAAGGTTTAGTTTGATATTTTATTAGTAAGATCTTACTTTTTTTAAATATTTAATGAATGTATCGTTTACGTAGTATACAGTGAAATGCATGGATAAGGCACGGTAGAGGTATATTTAACAGTAAATGAAAGCCATCTTGTTTATACAAGATGGAGAATAAAAATCATAGGCTAAAATTAGCCTATGACCTTTTACAACGCTGCACTGCCACTCCAAATGGAATTAAAATGGGATGAAGGAGTTGATGAGGTAGACATGTGAACCTCCTCAACTCTGAATTACTAGACGAAATGCTGTAGCAGTTTTCTACTATGCGGATTCTTGTACTAACTCAAGTGCGCCACCTTATACATAATCAAAGAATTGTCAGTGGATCTTCCACTCGAAAAAAAAAGTTATCCATTTGCCAAAAACTCGATATGTTAATCGATATATTCAATACGATCGATCTCGATTGTTTAATCGCAAGTGTGCCACGCGCCTACTATGACATTGCCTAAGGCCGAGCACATATATTCGTCGAAGACCCGAAGGTTGCTGCTGTCGGTCGTTATGACAGAAAAATTCAATTAAGCTGCCTGTGGGTGCTCTATATGCAATCTGACTTGATAATAGATAAAGTGGATATATAACGAAGGGTTTATTAGTTCGCATTTGTATACTAGTGTTAGTCAAGTGTGCAACAATGTTTCGGCTATTGACTTCCATGTTATTGCTTGGTGCAGGTAAGTTTATTTTACATTTCTTTTTTATTAAGTCTTTTTATTATTTCTTATTGTTGTAATAGGTGCGAGATATAATTAAAACCATGTTATTTTTAAAGCTCAGTTGTGCTTGCCTGGTAATAATTTTCTCTTCGTACACTAGGATCCTCAATCTACTAGGGGATTTATTTGGATTTTTAATCCATATTAATCCTCTGTTATATTTCCCTGGTGGATTTATTTGGACTCCGCCGTCCGATATGGTTTAGAGCTTGAATGTAGTGGGGGATTTATTATACACCTTGATTATCTTTTCAAAGCATGCTTGAATTTAATAAGGCATTTATTTGGCTCTTAATCTCCTTACAAAGAATGATCTCGTGGAAGATTTACTTGGATTTGACATTTTATTAATTAAATTTCCCATGTAGAGTCTACAAAACTGCACTTTCTTGTTCGATGCGTCATCCGTGTAGTCGAATTTAAGCAACAGCTGTTTCATCTTTTCTTCTTTTTTCCAGTGGCATCATTCGATTTATCCAGTATAGCAAATATAGCAGATCTATTGTTACCACAAAGCACGCAGAAACCAGACATTGATAGAATCGTGGGTGGAAAGAACGCGAGCATAGAAGACCATCCCTACCAAGTGTCGTTTATTGTGAACCAATCGTACTTCTGCGGTGGATTTATCGTCAGCGAAAATTATATACTGACTGCTGGTCATTGTGCACAGAAGTAAGTCCTTAAGCCTTATTTTTAAACCGTCTCATTGCTAGTCTTTTCTCAGTGTGAGAGGGTTCAAGCCATAGTCCACCATGCTGGCTCTGTATGACTTCATGGGGCTCCTATTTTTGGGTGGGTTTAAGAAGGGATCTAACATAACCTAACCCTTCCGAGACGGAATGTAATGATTTGAGGCGTATAGGTGCTCGTTATGATATATTTTAGTTAGCATATTTTGCTGCGCAATTAGTATTTTTGGTGGTCATTATATTTAATCCCCTTTAATATTAATTGTTTTTTATTCTTATTAACCTTATGTAAATACGAATGTAGACACTGTCGCTCTAATAGGATCGATTGGTTCAAATTGAAACTTATTTATTGCGTATTACTTGGAGATGTTAAAGGTTAAGAATAGAGTCGCCACAAATTTGCCTCATGGCATGCTACATAATTATTTATATGATTGCAGAATAATTTATTGAAATTTTACAATGCTTGTGTAATTTTAATCAGATTACAATATATAATTCCGGCTCCAATGATCATTAAACTTCTAGTTTGAGTTAACTCTAAATGAGAATTTCTGTAACAAAATATGTAAAACGAATTATATGTTATAAACCTGTTGAGTCACAGCGGTACACCGGTAGTCAGACACAATAGGTTTTTAATTATGTCTGGCATTCCAATAATTAACAGGTTAATTAAATAATTATTGAGAGATTCAACATTTTATTATTTAAATTATTGAACGCCATATAGCGTCGTAATATATAAACACAATAGAAAATTATTCGCGTTCATTTATGACTACAAGACGTTGAATGTTAAATAAGGTAGCTTACGCACTAGGACTAATTCCTGTTGTATGAAACTTTATATACATTTAAACAATTAAAAAAGAGAAAACCTACACTTGAAACAACTATTTATCGATTGCATAAATGTTTATCCCGTGTGGGATTCGAATCCACCACACTCGGAATAGTGACAGCGGCTGGGCGACCACTTTAACTATCCCGCCAGCCTTGCAGTCGTAATTCAAACATACCACCAGATTTTAATTTAATATATAAAAAAACTTACAAGGATCCATGTAGCTGACATTTTTGTATGGGTCTACGTTACCTGAATAAATAAACAAATTATGATTATATTCCAGGGTGGATCCTACAACCGTAGTCCTAAGAGCTGGCAGTAGTTGGAGAAGAAATGGCACCATCATACCGATCGAGAAAGTGACGCCGCACCCTCAATACGACGATCCTGCCTTTGACAAAGATGTGGCAGTGATGAAGACTGTTAATCCCATAGAATTCAATGACGTAATGCAACCTATCAAGCTACCTCCTAAGGACAGGCCTATGGTTGCCGATTCAAAAGTTATGGTTAGCGGTTGGGGCAAGACACAGGTAATTATATCAAGTCGTTAACTATGAAATTTCCGTTTACGTCCTACATTTAATTTTGCGGTTTCGAATTAATGTTCGTGAAGTTCCCCATGACACAAGTATCACGGCTAGTGCAGGAGAAGTCATTTAAAAAAATCAATGATAATCAAATATTATGTCAAACAAACCACGATAAAATCCTTATAAAGTAGTTTCATTTCAATGTATAATATTTTCTTAAACATGAGACAATACTGGTATGTGGGTCAATCAAATAACTTTCTATGCAATGTCCGATGTTGCCAAAACCATTCAATCGGTACCGTTCTTGGAGAAAGTCCAATATATGACGCAAGAATTTCATAAGCATTCAGAACACAACACATTACGGAAATGTGTTTCGTGACTAACTTTTCTTTTTTAAGTGAATCTCTCGCATTAGGAATAAGTCCTGTGTCACATACAATACAAACATTCAAGCAACGGACACTAAGAATTCAGAACAACTATATGGCGATCACACAATTTTTTGTCCTGTGTGGGGATCGAACCTACTACACTCGGCGCAATGGAGTCGCGAGGTAAACGTTTAAACCACTACGCTATGCGGGCAGTCTTTTAAAATGTTTAAACTTTGCTTCGAAACAATAAGGTACGTTATTACATGCTTCCTAAATTAAATTTGTTGTATATGTAGACGAGTGTCGGTAGCGCAGTGGTGATGTATGCGACTGCTGCGCATGACGTTTCGGGTTCAACAAATTGTAATTGGTTGATGTCTGTCTAACGGTTATATTCAATAAAATAGGAATTTTTAGAATTTTTGTCAGTCTGTATGTTTGTACGCGCATCACGCAGAAACTACTGCATAAAACTGAATGCGCTTTTCACAGTTTTATTGATGGAGGTGTAACTAAAAATCTTGTGCATGTTTCATCTTGATACGCAGCCTAAAAGTTGAGTATTATGTGTAGTCTAACGTCTTCGTACATGCAAAGAAAGAAGAACATAGTAAAATACCTATTTCAAATTTCCACGCCGCCAAACATTAACAAAAAATTACAACTAGAGACAGACGTTGCTATCACAACTTCATAGAAAACTCATTGAACTGAAGTCTCACGTTACCTGTTCTTTGTATTCCTGTGAGGATATAGAAGAAAGTACGAAATATAAACGTTCAATGTTTGCACGTATGATATTAACGAGATATTCACAAGTTTGTTATGTACCAAAAACGTACAAGCATTTATATACTATTTATATACAACCGAGAATGTATTTCTGTACTTTAGATGACAACTATCGCACAAAAAAATAATTCTTCCGGGGTACTTTATAAACATTTCAACAACCGATATAGATAAAACTTCGACTCGAAACAATCATTTATGAATCACACATTTTTTGTTCCGTCTGGGATTTGAACCCACCAGGCGACCACTGAAACCACTATGGGTTCGATTCATAGTTCAGGACATTCTGTCAAGAGGTTCTTAATAGTAGCTTGGAATCGACCATTATGTTTAGTTAAGAGCACTTGGCTCGTGCTTAGTTACATGGGACCTACAACTATAGCTGTCGAATAGTTACATGGGACCTACAACTATAGCTGTCGAATAGTTACATGGGACCTACAACTATAGCTGTCGAATAGTTACATGGGACCTACAACTATAGCTGTCGAATAGTTACATGGGACCTACAACTATAGCTGTCGAATAGTTACATGGGACCTACAACTATAGCTGTCGAATAGTTACATGGGACCTACAACTATAGCTGTCGAATAGTTACATGGGACCTACAACTATAGCTGTCGAATAGTTACATGGGACCTACAACTATAGCTGTCGAATAGTTACATGGGACCTACAACTATAGCTGTCGAATAGTTACATAGGACCTACAACTATAGCTGTCGAAATGTGGGTCCTAGGTATCTATACTAATATTATAATAAAGCGGAAGAGTTTGTTTGTTTGCTTGAACGCGCTAATCTCAAGATCTACTGGATCGAATAAAAAAATGATTTTAGCGTTGGATAGCCTATTTATCGAGGAAGGCTATAGGCTATATAACAAAACGCTACGACCCACGGGGGCGGCGCAGTAACCATAAACGCGAGTGAAACCGCGGACACATCTAGTACCCAATAGTAAGTAATAAGTAACGGGCACAGTCTCTGCC
This sequence comes from Catocala fraxini, assembly GCA_930367265.1. Lineage (NCBI taxonomy): Eukaryota > Metazoa > Arthropoda > Insecta > Lepidoptera > Erebidae > Catocala > Catocala fraxini. The sequence continues at coordinate 27,058,871 of OV884027.1, read as the reverse complement.
TTCACCTTCAGGAATTGAGGCGTGAGACTGTAATAATTATATTCATTATCTTGATAAGATTACTCCCTCACTTGAAGTAACTCGTGTTTCGCGGCTGACTTAACAAATATTAAAACAACGAACAGAATGAACATCCAGATTTAAAACAAATAAATATAATATATACAAATGTGAATCACACAATCTTTGTCTTGTTTGGGAATCGAACCCACTACACTTGACGCAGTGGAAATGGCAAGGCGGTCCTTTAAACCATTAAGCCATTTGTGCAGTCGAAATGTGGATTTACTACACATACTGACTGTCCCTTCGCTGATCTAGGAATTTATATAAAACTAGCTGTCCCGACAGAAGTTGTCATGTACACACAAAAAAAATTTCAAAAACCCATATTTAATCCTTTCTCGAATCCACTTGAACACACACAAAAATTTCATCAAAATCGGTCCAGCCGTTTAAGAGGAGTTTAATTATAAACACACGCACAGAAGATTTATATATACATAAAGATATAGAAACTTTAAAATATTATTTTATAGTTTGGCGCAAACAGCATACCTGAACATCTAATGGCGGTCGAGATTCCTGTAGTGAGCTATACCAAATGCAGCCTGGTCTACTCGTCTGTGCTGACCAAGAACGAATGGTGCGGAGGTAACTTCTATTTCGGCGGCAAAGGAACGTGCCAGGTAATTATGACTCTAAAGGAATCTTATGGTCAAAAACACGACAAGAACTAGAAAATTTCATGTGTGTCACTCTTAGAGTGGAGACTTTTTCTTTAAATCTAAGAAGGGTATGTATGTATGTATCTTATGTGGGGGCCAGTCAGTGCAGACCGGCGACACTTCGACCCAGTGGGATCTTTTGTGACTGCACTAGATGTTCATGGCAGCCGGCACCGACGGCTTAACGTGCTCTCCGAGGCACGGAGCAGGCGATAATTACCAATCAATACGCACATAATTTCGAAAAGTCATATAACTTCCGAAACTCAGAGCTGCGCGTTGAGTCAATTGGATATAAGAAAAATCGTGAGTGTAGTGTGGATATCTCGCTATCTACCTCGCACAGCTGGTTACGGTTACATCGCAGTTTTTAGCGTGCATCCTTTTAAGATAATTTCATAATTACTTACCAAATATGGAACACTTGAATCGTAATTATTTTTAAGTATTTAGATTTCAAAAAAATATAGTTAAGCGTTTGTGTAATGTAACCATTTCAAATAAATAATTTAAAAGTAATAAGCTATTTTCTCTTTTCGATTATCCGACAAAATCGTCCTTTCAACCTACCGTAAGAGAGCCATAAAGTAGTAAAACTGGTAATAATGTACTTTCTACTCAATTTGCAGGGAGACTCCGGTGGCGCTGCTATACAAGACGGCATGGCTGTGGGCATTGTGTCATACGGTCGTGGTTGTGCCTACCCCTTGTCTCCAAGTGTGTTTGCTGATATCGCAGCTCCGGCTATCCGAGATTTCATCAAGGAACAAAGCGGCTTGTAAACATTTCTCACTTTAAGGGCCTATTCCACCACGTCCAAATAGCGTTTATCTATAAGATAAAAGTCTCGCCTTCTCCCTTTTTTAGCCTAACAAAAGTCAGACTGCATGCGATTTATCTTTCGGATAACTTATTCTTGATAGTGGTGAAACTGGCCGTAAGAATGATTTCAAATAATGACGCAGACTTTGAAATTACAGCGAAATTATAATTATGATTTTTTTATTAGGATTAACAAGAGTACTAGTAATTTGAATCACTGTTTCAGTGGCACAGCGGTTGTAATTGCGACTACTGTGCAAAAGGTCCCGGGGTCTATTCCCGGATCAAGCAAAGTCTTATTGGGGTTTTGAGTTAAGAAATTCTCAGTAGTAATACTGAGTTTGGAACATTGCTTTGTAGGCGGCAACAGGCTCGCCCCTATTATGATGGACCTCAAATCGTAGTTAGCAAAATTTTGGTGTGATTCGCCTCTGCTTATCCCTTTGAGGAAAGAGGCGTCAGTCTATGATATTGATGATGATGACCAATAATTTGTGACGTCACTTATTAATCTTGTAATTTGAGTAACATCAGTATCATCATCATCAGTAACGTATTACCAGTAGTCTTGTTAATTCTTTCAGTTTGAGGTCAATGCTTGTGATAGGAGTGAGTCCACGTTAGTTAATAATAAATAATAATAAGTGCTATTAAAGTATTCAGGGAAGACGCCGTTTTTCATCAATATACCGGTCCACCAAACACCCATACCCATACCCCATATATTAGAATCCATACGTAGCAATAGTCCTACGTCTGCTGCGGCTAGTGCCGCTGTAGGTGTTCCACAAGGTGTGGTTGTGTCCCAAACTCTCGAAGGGCCTCTTCACATTGGAACTATGTCTGCGTGTAAGCCTCCCAAAGGGCCAGGTATTTTCTAATATAATATGTTAGAAAATACCTGTGATAAAAGAAATATAACTAAGAAAAAAAAATTCTATCACATACACACAACGCCATCTAGCCCAAACTAAACAAAGCTTGTACTATGGGTACTAGACAATGGATAAACATACATATATAGTTGTGCAATAAATGGAAATCAAGCCCACATTCGAAATTTCGAAGCCTAACCATTGGGTTACTGACGTTTTTATGTTTGACTATTTAAATAATAATAATAATAGACTTGTATGAATGAATTTCGTGAATGTAATTTATTATTATATTTATGTCTTAGAAATAAAATTGTATCTCAACATCTGTTCTTTTAATTCTCTTTTACTGTGACGCCATTGTTATGAAGTGATAGATTAGAAAACCTAAAATTGATTATCATTACAATACATTTCTGACATGGCTGCTGTCTGTATATCACTGCAGGGATTTAGTTTTAAAAGTCATTTTCCAGTAGCAGTATTCCTACTGTTGTGTGTCGTTCGGTGAGTGAGAGTGCCGGAGGCCCAATCACCCTCTTTCCCCCTTCCCGCTCCTTCTCCTTCCCACTTCCTTTTATTTCTAAAGGGTCGGCAACGCGCAAGTGATGCCTCTGGTGTTGCAGACGTCTATAGGCTACGGTGACCACTTACGATTAGGTGGGCCGTATACCAGATTGCCAACTTAGTGGTATAAAAAAAAAACTAACCGAGATTTTGAGCAAGTGTAAATTTAAATCTAAATGGTTTTATAATTTAAATAGCTTAAATAGTTGTAATGTTTAACAGTAGTAGCCTAAAAATATGTAATAAAAGTGTTTTAAAATGAACAACGCGATAAAATCCATATAATAGTTTAATTTCAAAGACATTTTAATTTATTGGGATCACTTTAACAACATTAAGACAATGGATCCTAAAATCTACGTGATTTTAAGCCATTTGTGGAACGTACAACTTTTTCTCTTTTGCAGTGATCGAACCATTTACCTTCGGCACAGGATTGTGGTTTCCACTAATACCATCGAAGCACCCGTGCAGTCTGAACAAATATCTTTATTATCTACGTGTCGGTATGGCAGTTCGATTCAAAGTCCAGCCAAAAATCTATATTAAGGCTTTACAACTACCATAAACACAGTAAAAGTCTTCAATGTTGTTTGCCGCTTCGTTCATCAATTCGTGTAAAATGTCTGATGATCGCGCCGATGTTGGCAACCATATTCAGAAAGAATGGAATGTCTCGGAAACGCGAGCTTTCCTTTATAGAGTTCGAGAAAACTCTTATACAACAGCTTTATCCGTCCGTCCGTCCATTCGTCCGTCTGTCTGTAATACAACTTTCAACTCAAGAACCGTAAGAGCTAGAGCTAGAGACTTGCGGTCAACGCCATTTGACCCAGCATAGTCTACATACCCTAAAATTACTATGACCTATGACCTCTGACCTCAATGTCACATGATACCATTTTTTCGAACTCTACGTTTTCGGCAATTCACGGCCGTTTCTCACTTGTTATATTCCACAGGCAGAAATCACTGGCACTTTGAAAACGGTACTCTCTGTAGAAATAACTCAATATCAAGGAAATATTGACCTAACGTTGCTGCGTTTAGTTTCATTTTAGTTTGATTGATGCTACTTATTACTTGGATTATTGGTTACAAATCATTCGTTTTGAATTTGGAGTAAATAAACTCTTGACTCGAGCTTTCCATTCGAGAACGTTAGAGTACTAAAGTTACCTAGAATTTTCTCCAGACTTCTTATGTATGCATAATAGTCCTAACTAAGATTATTAATGGTTGTTTATTTATTTGTTTGTTATACTTTCACGACTCGACCGATTATCATGAAATTTCGCATGCACGTTGTCAGAGGAACAGAAAAGGAGATTGGTGAAAGATATTTACATTTACGCGAGCGAATCCGCGGCCATAATCTAGTAAAACATATATTTATTAATTAGTAATTTATGTCTTTTATTTTTTAACGGATGAATAATATCTGCAGTTACAGCTTTAATATATTATAAACCGCCATCACTCGATCCGGAGCTAATGAATTTACGCGCATTTGCAATGCAAGCGCTTATTTCTATCAGTCCCTGTCATTCGTTGAAACATTAATTAATCGTATCTATAAATAAATCGAATCTATTTTCAATAAACACAGGAAAATAGGGGAGAAATCTTATTAAAAAAAATAGTACGTTGTCTTGAAATTATATCCATAATTAGATTTTACCAGCGGCTTCGCTCGCGATAAGTTAAATTACGTCAATAAATTATATCCTATGGGAACAATACTTTTTTTTAAATTATAAGTTACCAAGTCCTTTCTTATATTTCTGGCAACGTGCATGTGAAATTTCATGATGATCGGTCCAGCAATTAAGGCGTGAAAGCGAAGCAAACAAATAAAATCACATTAAGGGCATAGGGTATTTCATAGAGAAAAAAATTGTTAGTAACCTAACTTAATCTACATTTACGCGACCAACGACGCGGGCAAAATAAAGATTCTAATATTAAACAAAAACACATTAAGGGACATACATAAGACATTTTACATACATTACGTACATTAAGACATTTTATCCAGGAAAAAGTATTGTGTAACCTAACCTATAATAATAATAATAATAAAGCTCTAAAACTCTCGAAGGGCCATACTAAATCTCTCGAAGAGCCTTTGCATGTTGGACCCATGTCCCCGTGTAAGCCTCCCAAAGGGTATTTTCCTAACGTATTAGGGAAATACCCATAAAAGAGAAAAAAATAATAATAATAACGTTTATTGGCATTACAAGATACGGTCATTTGAACACATAAAAAATAAACAAATAATTTTACAGTCCACTTGTAAAACCTACATTTACGTGAACTAAGACGTAAGGAAGTATGATTTTCTCGATAAGCTGACGAGAAACTCACAATTTAAACGATAACTTACTCGGCAGTCATATGATAGGAAACGGTGATTTGCGAAGATGCCAATTTGACCGTCATGGTATTATTTTTAATCACAAGTTAAGCAGGATGTTTTGGGCTGTACGTTCAAAATGCCTGGTCATTCTCGTCGTAATTATGAAGTTTAATTGGTTTATCATGTGTCTTGGTTTTGATTTGGGTTCCGTTGAGTATTTGGTTTTGAGATTAAATAAAATAATATGGTATTTTTTTCGGGTGTTAGTCTAATTCAACTTAAACGTATGAGGGCAGTTTAATATTGTTACGCCCAGTGACATCTCTCGGCATTGTGGGAAAGACTCGGCAGTTCCGTCTAATAATTTACACCGCCATCTATTGACATCTTACGGAACTACGTAGTAGGTATGCTTACGAGAATCGTAGAGAAGACGCTGGTACTTCTCGAATCATCGTACTGTTTACATACCGGGCATAGCGTTACTAGAAAGCTCTAGAAACGCTTTACCCGCGTATAAATAGGGCGCACACGCACCGCCAAGGCAGTTTACAATCGTAAGCGGTCAAGTGTTCATCGAAGCAAACGGAAGCGGAAATACTACGGAGTTTGAAGGAGTACAGTGAAAAGGTGTGGTATAGTGTTTGTTGTGTTTTAAATTTAATAGTGTGTTTGAATAAAACGTGTTTTAGTCGGTAATATTGTTTATATTCTTATCCGTCGAACCCAGCACGTAACAATATGATAGTATATCATTGCTAAAGCTATCTTTTTTTACGTGTTTATCTATGCGTTGAGGTATTTTGTGACGTTTTTTATACTATGCCTAGTTAGTATTGTAGCTTCGTTGGTCTAGTAGCTACTGTATATGGCTACGAATGACGAGATTTCTGGTTCCAATCTCGAGTGAAACCAACAAAAAGATATTACGATTTTCTGTTAAGTCGTTCTCACATTGGAGTTAGAGAATTGGTCATGTTTCGCTCCCTGTTTCTTTCTGATAGACGTCTCGTCGTATGAAGGTGAAGGAATAGAGAGAGCGCTTGTATTTGTTGCGCATAATAATACTCCTCGTCCCGTTGTATCAGTAGAGCATCTTAACTCGTCCTTCGAGTTTCTCGCGCCTTTATCCCCGACAAAAAGTTTTTTTTTTCTTTATTTTAGGAGCTTAGTCAGTTATGACTATGCCGCTCCATTGGAACTTTCTACAACATTACTATAAAACTACTATATTATATTAATAATACGATACAATTATGAATGATTACTGTGAACGTCGTCGCATGCCAACTTCAACAAGTTTATAGATTAATTTAGCTGCCTCGGACAGCGGATATGCTAAAATACTGTTACATCGTCCAATATCCTTATAATCTGTAATTGCAGACAAAATTTTAGATCTGACGTCCTCGTTTCGGACACATTCCACCATAATACGATATTTGTCGACCTCGATGGCATAGTGGTTAGTGTAACCGACTGCCACGCCTGAGGTCGCGGCTTCGATTCCCACACAAGTCAAACATTTGTGTGCATGAACATGAATGTTTGTGTTGGTCTGGGTGTTTCTATGTATAATATGTATGTATATACAAAAGAAAAAAAAAGTATATGTGTTTATCCATTGTCTAGTACCCATAGTACAAGCTCTGCTTAGTTTGGGCTAGATGGTGTTGTGTATATGATAGAATATTATTATTATAATATGCAGAGCATCCTCCACTACACCACAATCACAACAGAGAGGAGATGCTACTTTTTATCCCCGACAAAAAGTTCATATTTATACCCGTGGTGCTTAAGTATTCTAATCCAAATCTATTCCATAATAATAAGTAAGACAGTATTCTTGTTCAGCACCTCGATAGAGAAAAATAATGTGTAATATTTATCTTACAAACTGAGCTTTTCTTAGAACTGTCATGTCTTTATAACCTATAACAATATAATCGTTGTGTATTACAGCAATTATGTATGCGGTCCAGTGATCTTCGGAATAGGCATATCATTAGATGAGACCTTGGACAAAATTGCAGAAGGCTGATATTGCCTTGTAGATATCATAATTATGTAATTAGGTGAATGATAATGATATTCTATCGTGCTGTTTATGGTATAAAAACTTTGATTATAATGACATTAAGGTTGGTATGTTTCCCATACATTCATAAGCTTATGGTGGAATTATAATTAGAAAATAAGTTCAATAATTTATAATAAATTAATAATTTAATATTAATTATAATACGTAAGAAATAAAACAATTACCGACTTAGCTCTATATACTAAAATATATTTCAATATGCTTTATAGATGATCGAATGTTCGTTCTCCTCTCCTAATTTTGCCGTGCCTAACGGGGTCCATAATTGTTTCTTTTAAAAATTTTTTTGCCTCGATGGCCTAGTGGCTATTGTAACCGACTGCCATGCCTGAGGTCGCGGGTTCGATTCCCGCACAAGTCAAACATTTGTGTGCGTGAACATCGATGTTTGTCTTGGTCTGGCTGTTTATATGTATAATAAGTATGTATTTATAAAAAAAACGATATATGTATGTTTATCCATTGTCTAGTACCCATAGTACAAGCTTTGCTTAGTTTGGGCTAGATAGTGTTGTGTGTATGTGATAGAATATTATTATTATACTAGTAGTTTTCCCGCAGTTTCACCCGCGTAAGTCTCGTTCCCGTGTGAATATCGGGATTCACTCCTTTCACCCCTTCAAGGTTGAATTTCCAAATATGCTCTCTTAGTGCTCCCCTACACTCTCCAAGGAACATACACATACTTCTTGCGTTCAGTAGTTTCGGCTGTGCGTTGTCTGTCAGTCACTCAGTAACGGAAGAGTTTTATATATATAGATTATTAATTGGATTGGACCAGGCTCAATGATGGCCGTCTGTTCGAACTGGTCAAGGGATCCTACTGTTGTATCAGAGCAATTTAAAACGTCGTTTTAAAAGTCTCGTCATTGACAGCACGGATGGCTAAGTGGTTTAAATGTCGCCTCGCCACTGCCACTGCGCTAAGTGCTGTGGGTTCGAATCCCACACGGAACAAAACTTTTTTTGAGTTCCACAAATGGCTGTGCTGAGTCGTTCTTCTTTTTGTCCGTTGTTTGAATGTTTGTATAGTCACTTGCGACAAAGGAGTTATTCCTAATGCGGGAGCTGTCTTTAAAAACAGAAAATTCTAGAAGTCTTACTAGCAGCACGGAGCCTTCTATGGTGCTAGGAAGACAGCAGTAGTCTCATATCTCTATTTCGTGAAACCTAAAGTATGACTCTGAAAGGTAGAATAAGGAATAGTAGGATTAGAGAGAGATGCGGCATGAAAGTGGATATGGTGACAAGAATAGAAAACGGCATGTTAAGCGTGTTTGGGCATGTAGAAAAATGGACGAGAAAAGACTGACTAAGAAAGTTTATAATGCTAGTGTGAATGGAACAGTGGCAAGAGGAAGACCTAGGCGAATGTTTCTCGATCGGATCGGATACGTTCTGGACAAAGGCCAGGTTAAGAGCCCTAAAACGGGCGAGCGTTTATAAGGCATGTGATGAAACTGAATGAAACCAGAGAAGTGTGTCAGGATCGTAGCACATGGAATTCCGTAGTCCCTGCCTACCCCTCTGGGAAACAGCCGTAAATCTATGTATGTATGTAAAGTATAGCTAGGCAAATATAATACACCTCTGCTGTCACGTGGTATCTCGTGACCTTAGCATATTACTTGAACCATTTGTTCGAACTCTAAGATTTACAGCATCTAAGATTCATTGACGATTCTCACTTGTTTTTTAAATAAGATATAGCCTGTGAATCTCGGTGATAATATAGATTCTGGACGGTGAAAGATATTTTAAAATCGGTTAAGTAATTTTTGAGTTAAATCGTTACAAACAAACAAACAAACAATAGACCAATACAATCCTCTTGATAAAATTAGTGTAGATATGTTGCTTTTCGTATTATGAGAAGATCTTAACACATCGACTACTTAATATCATGCATATAAAGATATTCGGTTGCACAAATGGCGTGGTGGTTTAAGCGGTCACCTCGCCACTGCTACTGCGGCGAGTGTGGGTTCGATCCCCCACTGGACAAAAATTGACGTCAGAGGCCATAGTCATGTTGGGGTATATCGACTATGCTGAGTCGAATGGCGTTGACCGCGATTCTCTAGCTCTTACGGTTCTTGAGTTGAAAGTTGCATAACAGACAGACGGACGGACGGACTAAGCTGTTGTATAAGAGTTTTTCGAACTCTAAAAGTACTATTGAGCTAACATTATCCTACCTAACCTACCTCACGCTAGCGAAGCCGCGGGCAAAAGCTAGTATTGAAAAAATATTAACAGATAATTATTAATAGTAGAACAGATATTCCAATATTAATTATATAATTAACTTAAATTTATGATCGACATAAGTTATAATATTCTGATTAAATTTAGTTAATGTTACTAATTTTGATCAGCATTTGATTAGATTGAATGAATGAAAATGAATGATAAATTATGCCATCAATAGACTAATTAATTTCGCTAAGAGTTGATCAATTAATATAAATTGGAGTTTCGGCTGTGCAGTCGCCGTAAATAGAATATTGTCAGTTAGGAGGTATTGGCACATCACCGTCCATATAATTTATTGACATACTAGCTTTTGCCCGTGGCTTCGCTCGTTCGTGTACAATACTTTTTTTCTTGAAGAAAGGTTGATGATTATGATCTTATCTCAATGTAATTTTGTTCGTTTGTTAAGTTTCCACGCATTAACTAATCGCCGATCAAAGTTTCGAATACAGGATGTCAGGGGTACTGAAAAATACATAGGTTAACTTTCATGCAGACAAAAGAAATTGTTTCCATGTGATAGTTAGTTACATTATAAATATATTAATGGACCAGATTTGTGGTATGTACTTGCAGTATGTATATGCTTCATTTTGTCGTCGTTGACGATATAGAAGAAATTCTGGCTTCCAGGCATTAGGAATGGAACAATGCTCATTTTCTTAGGTCGTTAATCTATATCTGTATTTAAATAACGTATTTATGTTGTTCCTATTGAAGACTAATTATCGTAATAAATATAATCAAAATGGCGTTCCGATCTTGTCTAATAAATTTAATGTCAAATGTGAACTGAAATGCAATTTAGAATAAGTTTACATTTCGCATCTTTGGGAACAAACATGCAGAAGTGACCCTTTGTTCCCAAAGGTGCGATTTGTGTTATCATAAATTTGTGTGCAGACCAAGTAATTTTCCATGTTTTGAATTACAATATTTTGGATTTTAATTCTAACTAATATTATAATTACGAATGTGAGTTTGTTTGTTACGCTTTTGTTTATTTGTTACGCTTGCACGCCATAATTACTAAACCGATTTGATAATCGGTGAGTGAGATGATTCTCAGCAGCGATAGCTCAGTGGGGAGATCAACAGACTGCCTGACTGACTTTCGGAAGTTATATGACTTTTCGAAGTTATGTGCGTATTGATTGACAATTATCGCCTGCTCCGTGCCTCGGAGAGCACGTTAAGCCGTCGGTCCCGGCTGCCATGAACATCTATGGCAGTCGTTATTGGGAGAGTGTCGACACAAAAGATCCCACTGGGTCGAAGTGTCGCCGGTCTGCACTGACTGGCCCCCACATAAGATAAGATAAGAAACCGATTATCATGAAATTTCGCATACACGTTAATGACAAAAGGTACCTTTCAACAAAAATAGTACTATTATTAATCTAACCTTGCCTACAATTTCACGGGCGAAGTCGCGGGAAGAATCTTGTATTTCACTAATTTCAAATGGGGTACATAGTATGACTCGAGTAAACTTCGAGGAAAGAAAGAAGAACATTTACAATCGCCAGCTATATTCTAGGAACTACAAAATAGTTGCGAAGATTTTACCATACATAGGTATAGTAAAATGCCATTCTTGGATCAATGTTGTTAGAATTTCTAAACAAGAATCCCACGGGAAAGCAAAGGTAGTTTTACTCCTGCAGAAAACAAAGTACTTAAAGTTCTGACCTAGCAAATTGCATTTCTTTATGTACAGGCGCTTACGTAATCTATTCTATGACTATAATTAACAGGTAGTGTGTAAAGGACGACTAAGGCCCGGCGCACTTTGGCGGCACAGCAGGGGATCCTTCGGCGTCCCTACATGTAAGCACATACTGGCGGTAACTATGCCGTGACATCCTTAGTTAGCCGCGACGTCCTTAAGCATACCGAAGCATTCGACAAGGACACGTTTCGGCATGAACGACGCTAAGCTAATGAAGCAACGCGCGGGGCCGCGGGGTACGGGCGGGCGCTGTCTTGCCGCGGTATCCCGAAGACTGATAAAGCGTTCCGAGGGATGCCGAAGCGTTCCGAAGGCTGCCGACACGGCATGCCTAAGCATACCGCGGTATTGTTTTTGTACTTACGACTGTTAATATTGAAATTTCAACTTTATTTCCATACAATTAGTTTATATTTTTATTCGTCACCTGAAAATACCTTGCCATGCCGTGCCGTCAATGGGCGCCGGGCCTAAGGCTGAAGGTTCGTTAGATGTTCTTAATGTCTTTTAGCTTGATTTCAAGGGTCAATATTAGACTGACCTTTGGTTTGTGTCTCTTAAGTGGAGATTATAACACATACTAACCATGTAGGTTACTTGATTTGTGTGTGAGTTTGTTTGTTTGCTACGCTTTCACGCCTTAGCTACTCGACAACTCGAAATTAACGCATATACGTTGTTAGGGAACACATTGTACAGAATAGGACATATGGTTCTTTTCATCCAGAAAAGAATACAGTTTTCCCTAAAAACGCCGCTGTCAAGAGTAATCACACAACAACCGTCGATCGAATTTTGATGAAACTTAACATATGTATATAAGGAATATCCTGGATCATTATCCAGGATATTCCTTAATTTAAACTCACTATGCGATGTTGTAGGATTAATACGCGAGTAAGTGAAACTAGTTTCTTTAGTTTAACTATGGCGCTTCTAAAGACGACAGCCCATTCAACACGGATCTGACATTTAGCCGTGACAGTATAAATTTTACGTCTACAACTGTGTACAAGGGCTCTTCAACGGGCAATTATTTTGAAGTGTTATTTGGCTGCAATTTATTCATATTTTCGACTATAGTCGGGCCATCAGCTCAACAACATCTTAATGCATCGACGTTGCTAATCATAATTGTCTGGCTACATAGCCGGGGGCGGTTTGTACATTTTTGTATTGTGTCGCACAGTATGTGTTGTTACTGGCAACGTTACGTTACTATATTGCAGACACGTTGCAATAAAAATAAAGGCCGTTTATCCTGTATTATCCTGGCACATGACACGCAATAGATCTGATAGGACAAAAGACACCTTCTTTTGTCTTATCAGATCGGTCCTTGTTGTGTTTTAGAGAATATTGAATGCATTGCTTCAAACTCGTACATTTTGCAACGCATGTATGTCACGGCCGGAGGTCGTAGCTCGTGACATGACATACATAGATCTGGACGTGTTGAAATAAAAAAGCCATAAAAAAATTATTAAATACTTTATTATAATTATTTACAACAGTAATCGAATAACGGTTTGAAATCACAGTTCTGTTACAATAGTAATTATGGCGTAAGTTACTCCTGATACCATGGCGACAATGGCGAATACTCCTATCAGGAAATTTTTAAGTACTGTGAAAGAACACAGCGTGATGTCCTTGTTCCACCTCCATACGGTCTCGACAATGGCTGGGAGGAGCAGTCCCATGACGGAGAGGCAGATAGCTCCCACCAGCTCCATGAACAGTTCCAGTCTTGGAATTGCACAGGCGATGCCCACTGTAACAGATGTAGTGTTAAGTTATCATAATCGTAGTTATTGTATTTTGGTCATTAGTCCTTCGGGTAGTTGACTTAGTGACGAACAGAAAAATAAATTTTAGGGCAAAATTATAGTATTTAATACAGGAAATAATGTAGAAAGTTCTATAAACTTTACAAAATACCGATATGGCGAATTCCTCATCTGATAGGTCAGCAGATTTTAATGTAATGTAGATAATGTCTATCGAGGGTGTCGATCTTATATTCGAAATTCTTTGAATAAGACAATTAAGAAGCTACATTACTAATATTGACATGTAAACGTAATAAACACAGTTTAAGAATTGTATGTTGTCATAAAAAGAAAATTTAATAAATAAATTGGGTATACATTGGGTATCGTGAGCGAAATGATGCCTCATTTCGCTCACGATATTATTTTGCAGTAATACCTACTTATGGATCATAAATATTACCACGACTTGATATTACATACTGTATAGAAATTTATTTTGTTGACATTAATTTACATACATGTAAGTTAAACGTAATTATAAATTAAATTGGTACATATGAATGTTGATTGCTTGTTGTCGCTGAGTTTCAGTACATTAATACTATATACTATTAATGATGAAAGTGAATGAAGCTAGGGTAGTGTCTAAGGATCGTAGCAAATGGACATCCGTAGTCTCTGCTTACCGCTCTGGGAAACAGGTGTGAATCTGTATGTATGTAATGTACTGTGACTGAGTATAATTCAAGTCATTCTCGATTATATGCAACTTTTGATTTGATAATGGGACAAATGATATGGTTTATTTTAAGGTCTACATCTTAAAATTTAGATGCCCGTATTTAAATCTCAGTATGTCAAATGCATATTAAAATTGCGGTATTTACAAGCATAATTGCGTAGAACTAATACATAATCATATAATCAATAAATATGAAAAGTTTACATGATTGAATATTTGCCAAAGTTTCAAATATTCCAGTTTGGTTGCAGATTGAAATAATCCGAATAGTTGATCGATAATCACTCAATGCTAATGCCGCTCTCGTTTCCATTTCTCAGTAAGGTCTAAGTGAAACATAGCTGCTGAAGTTTGGAGCTCGTAATTTCAGGATTCTCCTTGAGATCCTTAGTATGCTGTTGATAAATTCTTGGCAATATAATCTAAGTTTAAGTTAGTTCCACTTCGAAGGATACAACATAATATAAATTAGTTAACTATTTGAAGTGTTAAAGTTAAGTTATGTAAGCTGAATTTCAGTAGATCATTGTGTTCAAAGTTTGCCATGCAATCATTAGTTGCCGTGCAAACTACGACACCCATTTCCTCCTGGGTAATTGTAGATTACATAAAGTGATAATGAAGTCGTAGTAAAAACCAAAGGACTAATATGAGGACTAATAGACTAATGTAATGTATTATTTAGGTTTAACTAACTAGTTTTGAACCCAATCAGGGTTCATAAGCATGAGCGCGGTATGGCAACTGATTTCACTAGAACATCGCGACCTATATAATGTACATATGTCTATCTAGAAATCTTATGGATAGTACAGTATTTTCTGTTTTTTTTGAGAGCACATAGTTGTTTACTTCTTCTAATGTAAATAACCTTGATTGAACTGCTCAAGGAAATGCTATGCTGCTGGCACGTGATTGATCATCTTGGTTTCTTTCAACTTTTATATCAGAAGCTTTTTTGACTGCAACCCTGTACCACCCTGTGTTGCAGGCATCCATCCCTACGTTACTGTTAATATATAGCTTCTAAATTACCACTACCTTGGACGTATAAGAATAAAGTTTACCTAAAATCAGAGTTCCAACCAGCCTTAATCCAGCTATGGCCCAAGTATGTGTCCTTGCGGGGATCCGATCTTGCAGTTTTCTCCATACGACGTCGACCGGCACGTAGTATATCAAGGCAAAGGATAGCAGCATCACACATGCCACCAGAATTTTTGCTGTTTGCGCCAGACTGGAATATAGAGAGAGGTTTAGAGGTTTTCAGATCAGAAAATGCTCTGCCTTTTGGTTGAGCTACAAACGTTAAATGAAATTGGACTAAACTGTCACGGTGTAATACAATAAGAAATCTGATGAGAACTAGCTTACTTAGATCGTTATGATCACAAATTCTCACTAGAAAATATTTGCGTGACAAATCTCGGATTTTATATCTCTGTACCGTTTTAGGTATGTAACTATATATATTTCTGAGCAGCGATAGCTCAGTGGGGAGACCAATAGACTGCAATGCAGAGGGTCTCGGGTTCGAACCCACGTCGCGCACCTCTGACTTTCGGAAGTTATATGACTTTTCGAAATTATGTGCCTATTGATTGACAATTGTCGCCTGCTCCGTGCCTCGGAGAGCACGTTAAGCCGTCGGTCCCGGCTGCCATGAACATCTATGGCAGTCGTTATTGGGAGAGTGTCGACATAAAAGATCCCACTGGGTCGAAGTGTCGCCGGTCTGCACTGACTGGCCCCACATAAGATACATACATATATATTTCTATAAAACGTAATAAAACTCAATATATGGTAAGTCACTCGTGAGATATAAAATGATCGTGTGACGTTATACAGCAATCTATGTAGCTTATGCGATAAAACTGTAGCTTTCTTTCTTGTATTATTTACGTATATATATTTTGAAAGAACTACAGTATATAAAAGCTTTTATGCATTGATCTAATAATACAATCTAGACAATGAGAAGCATAGTTCTAGTTTTAAGCTGGGGAGTACCTAAATTATGAGCAAGTCACCTTTATGTGACGAGGTTATCAAAAGGCGTTACTCTAATGAATTAATTTGGTTAGAGGCTGCTAAATATTGGCAATTTGGGATTTGGTTTATTTAGGTCTTTGTATTTTTAGATTTGTGGTTTATGTATACTACACTAACTTTAATAGATATTATAAGACAACGGTTTTCGAGAACACTCACACTTCTTTTTGAGGCAGATTCAGAGTCAAACTGCCTCTGACTTCGTCTCCAAACTGCAGATAGCCGCAGAAGCCCACGAAGCCGTAGAGCACTGCTACAGCTGTCATGGCGATATTTAGAACTCCTGGACATCCGAGGAAGTGCTGAGGCTTCTTCATCTCGTTCTCCACTGGCATCACTACGCCGATACCCTCCATGGCGAACAAACTTGTACTAAAAGCAAAAATGAACATGGTTATTAAGTAACACACAGTATGTTAGGTGAAATTTTAAGTTTATATTAAATGTAAGCGAGCCTAAAGGAGGCGTTGTGTTAAGATGATCATAGTATTCATCTATAATTTACCTACTATCCAGCACAGATCTCTTCTCAAAGATATATAGATATATATGATAAGGGTCTATAACACTGACCAAGTGTAGCATACTTAACATATCTAAAAAGACATTATAGAGACGTCTCAAACATTTAATACAAAATTACATAATTAAAGCATTAAATCCACAACATAAATTTTAAAAACTCTGTAGTACCGAAGTGGAACCCTCAGCGTGGTCGTCTAGCGGTCTACGGTGTTTCATTCCTCACATAAGCTTTCTCATAAACTTGAACCTGTGACTCATTCCTACTTATTAGTCCACCCGTTTTTCTATTTGTGGGTACTTCTCTTATTTTATGTAGAATGATGAAATAGGGGAAATGATAATTTTGTATTAAAATCAAGAAATAATTGTCTATGTCTGGTATGTAGTAGTAATTAAGGGGTTCAAACCGACTTTACAACATGTTTTACTCGTTAGTGATCAGGTCACGTTTTCGAGTACGTCTAGACTTACAAGTCTGGTCTAAGTTTAGTCTAGTTATAAGACAATGTTTTGTATTGTCTACTATAGATATGGGACGTAGTCAGTAATTACTTGTTTAAGTCCTTTTTGATATCACTATAGTGTCTTTTAGCGTGTGGCTTCCATCGCTTGTGGTTATAAAGGCTTTACTAAATGTATCATTAGTGGAGCAAAAATTAGGCATTTTGGTTTCGTTGTTTGACTACCAAGATGGAATGAATTGTTGATGCAAGATTTGCACTACGAGTAAAAGGGCCTGTGAACAGATAATATTATACTGCAATATCTTTGTCTATAGCCCGGCTACCTCCAAAATATTTGTAAGCGCCGAAAATTTCAAAGATAATTCTTTGAATAGCCGTGTGGCGACTCCGCACAGACGAAGAAGTTTCGCCTATGTCTAACAGAGGGCGCTAAATACGCTCAAATGACGTCACAATCCTGCATCGCGCAAACGGAGTTTACACAGCGACTTACAAGCTCCCGACATCAACCGTCGGGCCGCGGCCCGCCAGGCACGATCAACCAGCCTGATCGGAGGATCCTCCCTTTGAACACAAACAACAGGAGGGACATCACACTCCGTTCCTCCACAGCCGTATGCAAAATCATAAAAGGTATCTCTAATTACAAATGCAGCAATGCCTGTTTCGAAACCCTTTTACTATATACAATATATATTTCTCGAAATTAATCTTCGGGCGCGCCACGCCAGGTACGAAAAACCAGCTTGCTCTGAATGAAACAAAAAGAAAATTTATTTATTTCGCAGGAATATAACATACATCTTGTTCCTCCAATATCAAAACACCCAAAATTCGTTATCTTTTATTTCTTACTTTAACTTGTCAATTGCTGGAATGCCAGGCATAATTAAAAACCTTTTGTGTCTGGTCGTCGGTGTGCAACAGTGGGAAGTAAACAAATAACTCACCTGATAAAAGTGGGCAGTCCAGTAATAGACGTAGCCAAATCTCTATCAGCAACAGCAGGCCGGTCTCTCAAGCAGTAATATATCGAAATACATATAGAGCCGAGCCATACGAAGTTGGCTAGCGCTGAGAATGGCACCAAGTACTTCAGCTTTGAGATTTGCGTCAGTGGAACCAGCACCACCAGTGTTAGGGCGCAGTATACTGAGACGGACCAGGTTGGACCTCCGTAGACATCTGAAACCTGACACAGAATTTGGTTACTTTTTATACTATAAAGGTAATCAAATAAAAGGCAGTTCTTTGATGGTAAGCGGTAACCGGCTAATTATAAGCGGTAACTGGGGTAACCGCTGACTATCAGAGTCAGGTGCCTGATATTGCCAGCGATCTTAGGCTACGGCTGTTTGCAATACTGGTATTACGAGCGTGATTTCCAGCTATAGAGAAAAAGAATTGCGGTTTGGTGTAAGAAAATGAATGGAAGAAAAGTAAGTATTTCAATATTCGGAACTCTTCCAGGCATGGCAAACTCGGTAGCAATGTTACTCTTAGACTAGTTTTGCCATGCAATGACCAATTCGAATTTTCATGTATAGTTGGTTGTATTTAGACCTCTATGGTTTGACTTCAATAAACGAAAACATTAACCATCGTGGCGAATTGAAACAACGATTACAGGCAGACAATAAGCGATATAACTGTAAATACAAATTGTTTAATAGGTTAAAGGATTCTGAAAGGTTAATAATATACTCTATTCTCAAAAAATTTTGTACGTAGGTACAACATTTGGCAACGACGAAATTAGATATGGGATATAAGCAGCGATTTCATAGTTGAACACTTAATTATTATATTTACGGTTCGTTATTTTAATGTGTGACACCTGTTTGTTTAGGAAATGACTGATTAAGACTGCGCCGAGCGAAATGTGCCAAAACAGGCGGTCACAGTTAAGTGAATAAAATCAACACCTTTTGTTTAATACAAATATAAAATATACATTTACCATAACAATGAATGTGTTTACAATTACTCTGTGTAAAAAACTTAAAATAATTAATAGTTTAGCCTACAAAATTATGTAAATTTGCACGTAAAATGCAAAAACGTAAGATCGTGTTACGTGATTTTTAGATTATAACAGTAGAAATCTATCCTATTTTACAGCTTAAACGAAACATAAATAGTTATACTACAATTTGTCCATCCCAAATATTTCAGTTATTGGTTGACAATAAAGATACATATTTATCAAAAAAGCACTTCAAATCCTACATACAATTTGACTATGGCGGCCGCGCGCCGATTTGAATATGCGCCGCACGAGCTCTGTCATTATCTGTCCTACGCTCGGCGCAGTCTTAATGGTGTAAGTAGAAATATAAAAGATGCCAACTCAGATATAAAACTTACTTGTTTAAAAGACTCAGCTATTACTACGACGTACACGCAGCAAGCTCCTGCATGTGTGAGTGCGAGCGCCCAATCTGCCAACTCTCTGTAAATAGAGACACATTATTAATATTAAGCTTGTATATCTGTGAAGGGGAAGGCAGAGGTATTTTGCTAGCTATAGGTGTCATGTAGACGCGAGGTTCATAAATTAAAAATTATTAATAACCTTTTACCCGTAACTTATTTATATTAAATACCTAACTAAACAACATATACATACATATATTCACCCCTGTTTCCCAGAGGGGTAGGCAGAGACTACGGATTTCCATTTGCTACGATACTGACACACTTCTCTGGCTTCATTCACTTTCATCACAATCCTCATACACGCTCGCCGGTTTAAGGTGCTTCTAACCTGGCTTTTGTCCAGAATGTTTCTAATCTGATCGAGAAACGTTAGCCTAGGTCTAAACAACATTTGTTCTATCATTTTTCATACTTCATTATTTGATGTTTTCATACAAATATACAAATATTCTCATTAGTTGCTCTAATTACACGACTACGACTAAAGATTACACACGATCGCAAAAGAAAGCTGCGGTGTAAACAACACCCCACTGGCATACCCGTAGGCGGTGTGCAGGAGGCGAAATGGCTATTTTAAACCTTTTAATATATTTTTGTGAAAAGTGGTAGAGCAAAAGTTGTTTAGTATGATGTAAAAAAGATACAGGTAAAGGGTTATTAGTATTTTTAATTGAATCCTGTATAGAGACACACCAAATTAAATTAATTGTATGGAGGGTGCTATGGATTTAGTGCCCTTTAATCGCTATATCGTTACGTGGGATTAAAAAATGACTGGGATAATGTTATTTTTATATACTCCTACCTAATTTATCGCGAATGTCCAAGCATACCGTCTTCTTCTTTTCTTTTCGTGTGGTTAGTGGCCAACCTATTGTCAAGAGTTGTTCAAACCGCTCGTAGGCCTCTGACATGGCGTGACTGCTGTCAATTTGACAACAACCGGGACCGACTTTTTACGTGCCCTCCGAAGCACGGACACGCTCAAATGAAATACCACTAAGCGGTCACCCATCTATAGACTGACCGCACCCAACGTTACTTAACCTCGCTAATCGTTTACCGATCGGTGAGTGCAACTGGCTATGAGCGCCGCGCGTGTATATACACGAACACTCTTCTGATCTTTATATAGAGATCAGAAGAGTGTTCCATTAGTTTACAGCAACCTCATGCAACCATAACAAATTGCAAACATACAGATATTTTACACCCATATTTTGCCAGCTATATTTTTAAACATTTCCAAACTGCGTGCTTCTAAGTATTATTTAACAGAATAATCCAATAACATATAATTGACCGGCTCGAGAATCAAAAGAGCTTCACGCTCGGTCTCAATCATAGCCGTACTTATACCGCATGATGCAGTATTAATACTGCCATAGTAGAAGAACTTATTAACTTTATTTTATTCGTGTGCTGCCGTCTAAGTGTCTACTCAGCGTGGTACGCGTTGAAATTAAAAGTGACAGCTGTGTGTTATCATGCGTTTCAAAAGTGCAAGCGAATACACATCAGCTGTAGTTAATAAAAAATTGAATTTAAGTCTTATTGTCTCGATTTTAGAGTTGAAATTTCAATCAACAAATATAAGCAACAAGGTTTGCATTTAGATATTCATTTTTAATATTAAAGTTGAATTGCTTGTTGGTGTTGTTATAGTTCAAATTAGAAGTGGATGCCATTTGTTTTTACTGTATGTGTTCAGTGTTATATACTTGATGCTTGTGCACGATGCAAGTATCGTGTGCAAGTTACACGCGCAAGTCGCGCGATTGGCTTGCGTCGGTTTACACAATGCAAGTTACCTGCGTAGGGAATAAAGCCTTTACTACAAGAAAACGCCCGATATGGGAATAATTCCTGTTTTACGGTGGACTTGACGAACATTAAAAAATGGACACAAAGAATACTCAGATTCAGAACAACTATTTATGGAACATACAATTTTCGAACCCACATCAATCGGTCTCAAAGCAATGGTGTAACGATCTCTGTCATCTGTGCAGTGTTATACAATTTACATATTAAGAACAGAATTAATCCAAGCATGGGACACAAATTTTATTACGAGTTAAATACTCTTAATAACTAAACTAAGGTACTCTCTGGCGAGACATATTATAACTTAATACTATGACAATAAGGTTGAAGTTTAGATTTACTGTACCTCGCAAATGGTGCAAACTTCTGCATTGGTTTGGGTCCATGCTGGAAAACCAAATCACAGGTATCGGCGTATCCTAGCGCAGGCCTTTTTAGCTCCACGCAAAGCTCTTGTGATGTTTTCACCTGAAAGTATAAGAGTTATAATTACATATTCCAAATAAAGGAACGTTTTTTTTATTCGACTAAGGTGGCAAGCAAGCTTGTAGTCCACCTGATGGTAAGTGGTCACCGTAGCCTATGGACACCTGCAACGCCAGAGGCATCACTTGCGCATTGCCGACCCTTTAGGAAAGGAAGTGGGAAGGAGAAGGAGCGGGAATGGAGGAAAGTGGGTGATTGGGCCTCCGGAACTCTCACTCACCGAACGAAATACAACAATAGGAATACTGCTATTTCACGTCGATATTCTGTGAGAGGGTAGTCCTTTCCCGGTCAAGCGGGCCCATTCATGCTGAAATCAGCGAGGCTCTACTACTCTAACGAACTGTTGGAACGAGAGAGACGTATGTTTTCTGACCACATGAGGGAAGTTTTAAAAAGGCTAGTTTATTTATTTTTTAAACGATTGCAAACATAATTTAACTTTTTATTATAACCATTTAATATTATTAAATAAGAAAAATCCCGGCCTAGAAACAATTCTTGTGTCTCAGGGTCCTTTATAATCATTTAAACAATGGACACGAAGCATTCTCAGACCCGGAACAACTATGTTTGGTTCACACCAATTTTGTTGTTTCTCCCTTCGGGATACAAGCGTGAGTCTATATATATAGCTATCTCATATCTATGACTAAATTGTTTTTAGCCTAGTCACATCTGTAAATAGAACAGCTACAGTCTAGGGGCAGGCCGTAGAACTGCAACGAAGAAGTCTCGAGTTCGATCCCAAGGCTCGCACCTCTGACTCTTCGAAGTTATGTGCGTATTAAATAGTTAATTATCACTCGCTGTAATGGCGAAGGATAACATTGTGAGGAAACCTAAGTCTGAGAGTTTTCTATAATGTTCACGAAGATATTTGAAGTCTGCCAACCCGCACTGGGCCAGTGTGGCCAAAACCTTTTCACAATAGGAAGAAGCCTGTGCCCAGCAGTAAAAAAGTTGATACGCAGGGCTGATATTATTATAACATCTTGATGACGTAATACTCTTTCATAAGAGAATATTATTACAGCCCGTAATTACTTTTAGACGCGCCATAACGTTATCTCATAGTAGCCATTAGAAAGTGTCAGTGTCAATTACCGAAAATTCCATCATAATAGCCTTGAGTAATTGTAATTCAAAAGTGGGTTATATTTTATGTAATGTCTTTTCTAAGGGCCTGAATATAGTGACGTCACAGTTTTAGAGTTCGAAAAAACTCTTATACAACAGCTTTGTCCGTCCGTCCGTCTGTCTGTTATACAACTTTTAACTCAAGAACCGTAAGAGCTAGAGACTCGCGACGACGACGACGACGTGACGCCATTTGACTAAGCATAGTCGATATAGCCCGAAATGACTATGACCTTTGACCTCTGAACCATTTTTTCGAACTCTAAGATTTACGGCAATTCATTGCCGATTCTCACTTGTTTTTGTGTAAGTTGCTAACGATCGCTTTAAGCCAATTGTGTCAGGGTTTGCGGGGCAAGATGGACTGGGTAAATACTGGCTTACTGTTTGATTAGCCAGTACCTTTTTTAACCTATCTTCTGCACTCATATAAATAGCCCGTGTCGTGGAAATCTTCATCAAATATAAGTAATGAAACAACGGTCACAAAGCATACCCAAACTCGGTACCAACACTTCTGGATAACATTTTGATACCGTGTAGGGATTATAGATTATTATACGTCATTTGATGACCGAGACGACCAGATAAACCACTTGGGCACCCAGCCAGAAGTTTGATCATCCAATAATAGTTCCAAGAATCCGTGTTTTTTTGGGTTCTTTAATTATTTTTTTCGTTGGTTAGTGGCCAACCTGTTGTCAAGAGTTGTTCAAGCCGCCCGTAGGCCTCTGACATGGCTTAACGACTGTTGTCAATTTGACAACAATGGTGACCGACTTTTTACGTGCCCTCCGAACCTCGGAGATGCTCAGATGAAATACTAAGCGGTCACCCATCTATAGACTGACCGCACTCAACGTTGCTTAACCTCGCTAATCGTTTACCGATCAGTGAATGCAACTGGTTATGAGCGCCTCTTAGTAGCAATAAATCATCTTAACAAAATAGCTTACTATAGTATTCTTGTTTAATCCTCTAGCTTATTTAAACGAAAGAACACAACAGACAAAGACACAAATTTTTGTAGCGTTTGATACCCACGGCCTCTTATCGTAAACTCGATGCCATGACGCTACCATTTAAAATTACGTAAACAGTATGACCGTTGCCTTACTAGTTGAACACGTAACACCGCATTTACGACGATGGTTAAAGTTTTATGATAGATTATGCGGTTTAACTGATTATCTTCGAGCGGAGATAAAGGCATTGTGGCGTTTGAGATTCAACAGTAATATAAATCATCGCTCGTTCATTACATAGTTGGACGAGTAGGTATATTCTCTAAAGTATATAGACAGAAGTAGTATTCTAATCACAACTATCTAGTAAAACTTATCTGAAAGATAAATCGCATGAAAAGTTAAGTTATAGAAAAGACGTGGCGAGACTTTTATCTTATAGATAAATACTATTTGGAGGTGGTGGGACAGACCCTAAGTCTTGATGACATTTTGTCGTTGTTGATGTTAATAGGTTTTGACTTGTTGAGCCACAGCGGCACACCGGTGACCGGACACAAGAGATTTGTAATTATGTCCGGTATTCTAAGACTTGACTGATTAATGCATGAAGCATGCTCGCTGTGAATTTAAATGATTTAAATCTAATACGATGGTACTTAGAATGTTGGTCTGTGTGTCTGTTTGTTTCATGATTACGCAAAAAAGTTATATGAATTTTAATGCAGTTTTCATTGTGAGGTTTCGTTCGATTCCCGCACAAGTCAAACATTTGTGTGCGTGAACATGGATGTTTGTCTAGGTCTGGATCTTTCTATGTATGATATGTACCTACATATGTATTTACAAAAAATAGTATATAATTATGTATGTTTATCCATTGTCTAGTACCCATAGTACAAGCTCTGCTTTGTTTGGACTGGATGGTGTTGTGTGTATGTGGTAGAATATTATTATTATTATATTATAGCTTAACAGCTTGAAGTGCAGCTTAGGATCTATGCTACGTTTAAATTTATTTTATTTAGTAGAATCGGACGTACAGTCAAAACCGGATATAACTACATTGAAGGGACCATAACTTCTGATGTTATGTCCGATAGTTGTTATAAGCAATATACACAAGTATAGTCATATTCATTGTCATAGGTATGTCTAGAATTTTAAATAATATGTACAATTATGTGGTATGGGTATAGGTTATGCTTAAGAAATTGCTTTTAAATAAAATGACGAAAAAGAAATAAAAATGTTTATTCTATAATATTGTCTTCTGTTTACGCGAATATTATTCATTGAAATTAAACTACTATATACGGATTTTATCGCGTTGTTTATTTGACACTTTATTACATAATTTTGAAAAACTGTTACACTACTACTACTATTAAACTTTACTAATTTTTAAGCTAATTGAATTATTATTAAAACTATTAAGACTATTTAGATTTAATTTAATTCCTCTCTTAGTGTTCCGTCGGGGAAAGTGTTAACTTTCCCCGACGGAACACTAAGAGAGGATTTTTGGAAATTCCACCCTGAAGGGGGTGAAAGGGGTGAAACCCGATATTCACACGGGAACGGGATTAACGCGGGTGAAACCGCGGGAATACTACTAGTATATAATAAATGCATTCTACAAGCTGTACTCAGCTTAAAATATTCCTTCATAGATTGGAATAAGTTAAATTTTTAATAATTAAATTGAATCGAATTGTTTTGTTTTGCTGGACCAAGTAAAACGGTTGGTCGCTAAAGCCGATCAATATGGATAAAGTTCCGTCGTTTTGAACGACATGTCGTTGTGCCGATGTTGTTAGAGGCGGTATGATTACTTAGTTGTTTATATAGGTTTCGGTAGGGGTCTTGCCATTCGGTCGTAATAATCGATCCGACGTTATAAACGATGTCGTTATATTCGGTTTCGACTATAATTATCATACATACTATTCAAAAGGAGACAATTATGATTTATAGTCTTCAAAGTCAATACTTAACTTGCAGGCGAATAGTAGTTAAGGCGAACGAATTCGTAGGCAAATGTTAGTCTTTATAAAAAAGTCAGCTTTCGTATGTTTGTGTCCGCAAAACTCAAAAAGTAGTCGATGGATTAACTTGAAAGTTTTAGACAACCTTGCAATTCGATATAAGAGTGTTTTTATATACCTTTTGTTTGAAGTTCCAACAGGAACGAGAAATTACAACTAACAGACGATCACAGTGAAGCGTTGCTGGCTTTACCTAGTTTAAAATAAAGTTACTTACCAATACATGTATGACGTGACAGCATATGAATCCAATAAACAGTGTGCCTAAACTGCCAACCACAAGGCCGGCGTTCTTAAATGCTAGAGGCATAGCTAATACACCAGAACCCAGGGACGCTTTCAGCAGATGAGCAAGGGCACCGAAACTCCTGTAATAAATTATGTCATTCATGTATGTGTATGGAAAATGAGATAATCAAAGATGTTTGTTTTATAAACACATTTTACCAGCTATATGTATAGGTGGCCTCGATGACGTAGTGGTTAGTGTAACCGACTGCCATGCCTGAGGTCACGGGTTCAATTCCCGCACAAGTTTAACATTTGTGTGCATGGACATGGATGCTTGTCTTGGTCTAGATCAGTGGTCGGCAACCTTGTCGACCAAAAGAGCCAAATATAGATAATACACAATTGAAATCTATTTAAGGAGCCATTTTTTTAACTTCACCTTTGCTTTAACAGAAGACATAATTATTAAAATAATTATTATTAAAAGAACACTCTCGAACTTGCCTTTTTCAAATATGTCTTAGTTTAACTAACAGTAAATTGAATAACATTAAGTATCATACTTATAAAGCAAGATAATAGATAATATTCGGTGCCTGCACTGAACATTTCATGGAAGAGCCGCAGCCAAGAAGACAAAGAGATGCGCCTCGCGAGCCGCGGGTTGCCGACCACTGGTCTAGGTGTATGTATAATATGTACGTATTTACAAAAAATAAGTGTATATGCATTTTATCCAATATCCATAGTACAAGCTCTGCTTAGTTTGGGCTAGATGGTGTTGTGTGTATGTGAGAGAATATATTATAATATATTATATTTTAGAACCGACGTACATAAAATCAAAATATCATTTATTCGATTTTATTCATTTGATTTTATTTTATTCATTTGCGACGACGCAACGGATTTTTTGTAAATACGTACATATTATACATACACCTAGACCAGTGGTCGGCAACCCGCGTCTTGCGAGGCGCATGCAGCTCTTTGTCTCCTTGGCTGCGGCTCTTCCACGAAATGTTCAGTGCAGGCACCGAATATTATCTATTATCTTGCTTTATAAGTATGATACTTAATGTTATTCAATTTACTGTTAGTTAAACTAAGACATATTTGAAAAAGGCAAGTTCGAGAGTGTTTTTTTAATAATAATTATTTTAATAATTATGTCTTCTGTTAAAGCAAAGGTGAAGTTAAAAAAATGGCTCCTTGAATAGATTTCAATTTGACGCAACGGATCAACGCAACGCAATGAGGCATCTTCCTAACACTTATGAATTTCATATACCTACTTGACTTAATAACCTATATAATGTATTGACTACTACTATTAAAGACAAATTACAATCTGTCATCTAATATACTTCCTATTAAGAATAATTACTATGTTATATGTATTATTAACTATTGAGACACTGTCATTATTGTATAAATTATCTCAATTATATTCAAATGTGATATTATTCATGCCAAAGAGGTAGAATACAGAGGACTGTAATAATGTTAAGCAAAATTTATATAACATCAATGTATGTATGTATACATTTGTTCAACAAATAAATGGATTGATTGATTGAAAGCTTATGAGTAAGTGTGTTTAGCTAGTGATTTTTTTTTGTTTTTTATACATCTAAGGTGGCAAACAAGCATTCGGCCTGATGGTAAGTGGTCACCATGGCCTATGGACGCCTGCAGCACCAGAGGTATCACTTGCGCGTTGCCGACCCTTTAGGAAAGGAAGTGAAGAAAGACCTACTTTTAGGTCAGTCGATAGGTAAGGAAGGGGTCAGTCGGTGTTATAGCCACATTTCGGCTGCTATAATTCAGTTCCCACGTTATAGGCTGCGAGCCTATTGTCGTCTGCCGAGCACAGTACTGGTAATGTGCGGATGTGGCAGACGGCACCAGAAAGAGTCTGAACTCGTTGCTGTTACTGAGAACTTCTTAACAGAAAGTCCCAATAACACAATTGATCCTGAAATCTTACCCAAGTCCTCAATCACAGTACTCTCACACATTACCGACTATATTGTACTACGAACTTTAAATCTCATTAGCAATTAATAATAATAATATCCTCTGGACTTCTTCTTCTTTCGGCTACGGCGGCTAGTCTTAACGGAGACTGGCCAACTACGCAGGATATAATATATAATAATATATAATATTCTACCACATACACACAACACCATCTAGCCCAAATTAAGCAGAGCTTGTACTATGGGTTCTATACAATGGATAAACATAAATGCATACTTTTTTTTTGTAAATACATATTATACATAGAAACACCCAGACCAAGACAAACATCCATGTTCATGCACACAAATGTTTAACTTGTGCGGGAATCGAACCCGCGACCTCAGGCGTGGCAGTCGGTTACACTAACTACTACGCCATCGAGGCCGTCAATATAGTGCACAAGGGTGTGCGCAAAGACAAGTGCACTCTCTGTTCCCTAACTCTCATGATTCGATAGGATGGTAATCTGACACGACCGGAGAGAATTCAGGCGCAGGACCAACGTCTTTTACGTGCTTTCCGAGGCACAGGCCTGTCATACACCGCCAACTTCCTAACTCCGGGCTGCTATTGGGATTTCTTAACTGAAAAACTCAATAACTGTTTGTTGGCCCGACCCGGGATTCGAACCCGAGACCTTATGCACAGCAATCGCATTCACTACCGCTGCGCCACGGAGGCAGTCCATTGGCAATTAACTAAACTTATAAAGTCAATAAAGATACAGTTTCTGGAACTACGATACAGAATCTTGGTGTTAATCGTAAGTAATTTTTAAAGTGAGTTGGTTTGTTACGCGTTCACGCCTCAACCTTAACTAGACCAATTATCATGAAATTTCGCATACACGTTGACAGGAAAGGACATATGGTTTCATCCAGAAAATAAGTTCTGTTCTCGATCAAGGGAAGCCGCGGGCAAAAGCTAGTATCTAATAAAAGCTTTGATATTGTTTTCCAGCCTGAAATTGTTTATCGTAGTTTAGATCATTGCTACATTTGGTATACACATTAATTCACGGCTGTACATTCCTAAAGGCTTTATTAATATGAATGGCGATTTAAAAGAGTGGTCGTGAGTTTTTTTGCAGGTATGTTTCTTCTCATAGGCTCAACTCTTTGTCTACACCCAGCCACTAACCGAAACGTAAATTTAGTAACTTCACTTTTTATTAACTACAAGATGACCCGGTATACTTCGTATCATCTAACCTAACGAATTTTCTATATTTTCTTACCGTTTAAACGTTCCCTGAACTACGACAAACATTTCAAAACCAATATCAGCTAAATCGGCCAAGCCGTTCTCGAGTTTTAGCGAGACAATCGAAGAGCAATTGATTTTTATATATATTGATTTGTCAATTTTAGAAGGGAAAATCCATTAATATTTTTCATGTATAAAAATATACATTACGGCGTCAATAAGATAGAGTATATAACGTACAATCATTCGAGTGTTTAAGTATAGATGGACATATTCGAATTATCGATCGTCATTCGAATACGTAATTGTTTATTGATTTATGTATGAGCAATTCGTAATCAAATGTACCTATAGTCGATTGTTATAACTATCTCATGAAATATAATTCGTACACAAAAACTTCATTCGAATATTAATCAGTGATGTCACATAAATTGATATTCGAATGGAGCATTTCGAATCATTCGTCATTATTTCGGCTACAAATGAGGATTGTTAGTTTGTATCATTGCTTTATACGTATAGTCAATAAATGCTATAGGTGGTTATTTATGTATCGCGACCGAATTTAACTTGCACCCATTTCAATTACAGTGTAACCTTTTATGAGAGGCACGTGACTCTTGACCTTGAGCGGCCGCACAGATTATGATTGGTGAAGGTAAGCAACTTTATCGCTGTCAATTTCTTGGGTGGGTGACCATTCACCAAATCCGTAAAGCAGTGATTTGATGAGCATAGTGCAATGTCCTGTATATGGACTGGGCTTAAAGAGACATTACTGTATATTATAAGTATTATATTGAAGAAAACTTACGATGTGTTCGACGCGATAGGTCTGTGTTCCGAAGGAACGTAGGGATCCAAATCTTCTCTCGATCCATTGTAGGCTAATTCGATTCTGAAATAAAAACATATCAGTTAGTTTACAGATAAAATCCTCTATTACTTTTTTGATTTAGTTTAGAAGACGCATACAAGAAACAATCTATGTTAAAACTATTAATCGATCTGAATAATTACTTCCATTCATACGGCGAGAAGTTATAGCCAATAAAATGGCTGCAATAAAAACGATATGAAGGAATTATTATATAATGGTAATGATAAGATTAGGGTTTGCAATCGTAATCTAAGGTAAATGTTTTATAATATGCAATTGAATGGCATTTAACATGGCAATAAATAATGTGCATGAAACATTGTATTAACATCTTGAGTTATAGCGACAAGCCAAGCCATACAGAATAATTGTTTTCAATGATGTCTAACATTGTAGCAATTGACACATTACACGTTTATATAAATATAATATTAATTCATAATAGAATAAAGACAAAATAATTAAAAAAAAATCTTCCAATCAATTAATCAGAACTGCATATTGACGAGTTAACTGGAAAGTGATTTAATCAATAAGTATGATATTCATTAGTAATAAAATTAATAATTACAAAATATAATTATAATGACAATATGTAGTAATATTATTCATATATTATTAAGAAATAAATATAATTAAATATTTTATTTTATCTACAAATTATTTGAATAAATGAATCCAGATATAGGTTAACGTGTTCACTGGAAGACTTCCAATGAAGTTGACTAAATTGTTGGTAGTAACATAGAAATATAGAAAATAATGTTGCAACTTCAAAAATTTTTAACACAATACAACAAAAGATTAATATAAAAAGCCATACATTATCGATGCACCCCGCAACCACTTTGACTTCTTACTGCGTCTCCTTTCGTCCATAATGTCCCCTCAAATATAGTCCACATAAACATATATTAGTTTGTAATTTATTGACAGGAATTATATTGTATTTAACCTCAATATAGACACGTCAATGTGCCGATGAAATCTTTATTTACTATTGCATCATACGATTGTAGGAAGTCGGGACCATTTATTGATGCGTATTATAAAACAGCACGTGTTGAAAATGCTTTCTAATAATGTGTTAATAGGCGTTATATTGTATTAGACATGGTTAATAATGAACTGGAAAACAATTTCGGTGGTGTAGCGGTTGTGTACAAGTGCGATTTATGGGTCCAGCTAAGTATTATGGGGTGTTTCTGTCAAGAAAATTTCAGTAGCACGTGAAGTCTGAGTGGGAGATGGTAACACACTTGTCTTTTATTACGTGGGACCTGAAATAACGTAAATGGAAAAAATTGGCTGAAATACACTTAGGCCTATCACTTCTGGGCTATAAGCGTAAGACGACGTGTTTTCTTTTTTAAATACTGCTCTTAAATTGAAATGCGTGTCTAAAGTGTCTGCTATTAGTCCTGTCTTTTTGGTATTTAATTTGTCATTTATATGACACAATTGTAATAATAACGGGTTGACAATACTATCCAAGCCTAGTATAATGTTTACGAACATGTTGTACCAAGATAAATTAATATTTTCTCTTATTTGGTTTTATAATATTGTTTTCTATTTACGCGAATATTATTCATTGAAATTAAACTGCTATATACGCATTTTATCGCGTTGTTTATTTGACACTTTATAACAAAATTTTGAAAATTGTTACACTACTACTACTATTAAACTTTACTAATTTTTAAGCTAATTAAATTATTATTAAACTATTTAGATTTAATTTATTTTTACACTTTCCCCGACGTTTCGGTTGCTTTTCAGCAGCCATGGTCACGGGGAGACTGACTCTCACAATTTTCAAAATTTTGTAATAAAGTGTCAAATAAACAACGCGATAAAATCCGTATATAGCAGTTTAATTTTATTTGGTTTTATTTTAGGCCGGCAAAGCGTGGACTGCCATGTGAATTTATAATGACGGCAATTGAGATGGTCCTGCCTTTTGGTCATTACTAATTGTTTACAATCATGAGTGAGGTCATTTACACGAAAAAATATTAGATATATATCTAAATACGTTGAGAGTATATCAATCATTTAAATATCTGGGGGCCTACCGTGAAACGCGTTATACGCAATGGCGTACGTTCGTTCGTGCTTATTCTTACCATGAAACATCATTCACGCCGACATTCGTCACGAATATCGTCGTATGACATTTGTACGTCCTAAAAAAGCCGAAGTGTTTTCATGGTAGGTATATGCTTATTATTTCGTTCGTAATTCGTTTCGGCACGTCATTGCGTAAAAACATTTTCACAGTAGACCCGCTTATCAAGTAAAATAAGAAAAATAACTCTACTGCTTTGTTGACGTAGCAAGCAAACAGTTGCTTCGCCGCTACCGTCGTGCTGAGTTACCACTTAATCCGGTGTGATGGAATTCAAAACCAGAAATGGTATCGCATTTCATACAAAACAATTTACTTATGTGATCCGCAAATTATTGTTTCAAGTCCAGGTGGACCGATGACACGACGTTACTTAATGGATAAACACAAGCGCGAGGAAAATACTTAAAAAAAACTGCGGCACGGTGCTGGGGCATAGCTATTAATGAAAGCTCCGCGAAGTCAAGCAACTTTGTCACGGTCGGTTTTTGGATATTACTTTACCAAATAAGGTATTACATTTACTTTTTCAGCGATAGCTCAGTGGGGAGACCAACAGACTGCAATGCAGAGGGTCTCGGGTTCAAACCCACGTCGCGCACCTCTGACTTTCGGAAGTTATATGACTTTTCGAAATTATGTGCGTATTGATTGACAATTGTCGCCTGCTCCGTGCCTCGGAGAGCATGTTAAGCCGTCGGTCCCGGCTGCCATGAACATCTATGGCAGTCGTTATTGGGAAGTCAGTGGCTTCTAATATCCTGGCACTGGTCTAGCCTTCGGGGGGCGGAGGTCAGGTGTCAGCCGCTCCGTGTAAAAACTGATATCCAGTCAAATCCGGTTAGACCAGAAAAGCCGACTCCAAGTGGACTTGGGAATAATAAAGGCTAAGAGAGAAGATTTACTTTTTAATTTATATCTATTTTTTTAAGCCTAAAGCCTAATAAATAAAAGACCCGTCAAGTGTAAGTCGCCCTCTGTATCCAAGACTCACTTTTTATACAAGGAGTGTAACCTCATATTTAGCAGATATTTTTTTGCTCACGTAACAGTAGGTAGACCTTAGTAATCCACCCGTCACTGTAAAATATTGACCCGGACCTCACGAACAGTAATTAGCGTCACAAGACTAACGAACCCATTTATTTTTGGTTTTCCGTGTCATTAGATATAAAAAAGTATTCTTAATACCCTTCAACATTAATTTTTTATGTTTCATCACTTCTACCTAAAAGAACCTGAAATGTTACGCATGTAACACAAAATCGTAATTACGTTTTCAAAAATATCTTTATTGTACGACGACTCGATGGCGTAGTGGTTAGTGTAACCGATTGCCACACCTGAGGTCGCGGGTTCGATCCCCGCACAAGTCAAACATTTGTGTGCATGAACATGGATGTTTGTCTTGGTCTGGGTGTTTCTATGTATAATATGTATGTATTTACAAAAAAAAGTATATATGTATGTTTATCCATTGTCTAGTACCCATAGTACAAGCTCTGCTTAGTTTGGGCTAGATGGAGTTGTGTGTATGTGATAGTATATTATATTTTATTTTATATTTTGTACAAATATGGCCTCGTAAGTTGATGTGTGATCCATAAATAGTTGTATCGAATGTAGATGTTGTTTGTACCCGTTTAATGTTGGTGAACTCGACAACGACTGAAGGAAATTTGATAATATTTATTTTAATGTATATTTTACTATATTGAGTATTACTTATTTGTATTGAGCTTTTTTATATTTATGTAATTTTTTTTATTTTTTTTTTATTTTATTTATTTGGGAAAATAAACAGTAACATAATATTGTGTTTTACAAAATAAATATAACTATAGATCTAATAAATATGTTACCAACTACATTCTCCACATATAAACAGAAGACAAAGACAGTTAATTTAGTTTTACAAATAAAAAGAAAAGAAAAGATAAAGAAATAATAATAATAACATCATATACGTCCCCAGCCACACTTACAAAAGTAATACATATATATTTTGAGTAGTTACATAGGTATAGATATGGAGATAGATAATACTTAATACTTAATCAAACACATTAGCACATAGGGTGCAGAGTAGGGTTTTAAATTTGCCAACAGATAAGAAAAATATGTCCAGACTACTGAATTTCTTATTAAAGTTATTTGTCATGCGACGAAGGGGGCCTCTCATTCCAGCATTTGTTCGAGCTTTAGTGACAGCAAATAGTGGACGCCCTCGAACCTCTCGTCCCTGTACAGTTCTAGGTATTATATAGCTTAGCTTGTTACAAATATTCAAACAATCATAAGAGTGGTTACATAATTTATATAAAAACATTGTTTCGAGAAAAGTACGTCTTGACATCAATTATATTCGTTATAAATTTGTTATAGTTATTAGGTTTTTAGAAACTTGTACTTACTTTGAGATTTTTGATTTGACTATTAAAATTAAACAGGGGCTCGCGCTACAGGAACTATTCAGAATTCGGTAGATATCTATATTATGCACCAAAAAGTTAACTATCGTCGTTTAAAAAATGGCCGGTACGACAGCCTGTCTATAAGAAATTATTTAAAAAAATATATTGCGTCGATGTCAAATTGCGAATCGTATGAGATCAACTGGGGCTAATGTGTTACTGTGACATTCGTCGGTGACCCAATGTTCTCACATTTGATCGCAATTAAAGGAAAATATCGGCTGCTGTTATTATAACATATATAGGCTTAAATTGATTCATAGACTTTTCTTTTTAACTAGCTTTTGTATTTGGTTTCGTCGCCTAGTTTCATATATATGAAACAACGAATATTTGTAATATATTTATTGCTGGATTACGTTTATGCCCTATGCCTGGTTTTCTGAACCATTTTAGATTTCACTTATATTTACAGTTTAAGTTGAACTCTAAGCTACTAAGCTGGGAGCATAGAGCAAAATCTGTTTAGTGGATTTTGCATGATGCCGGAACTAACAGACTGACATACATATAGTATAATATTATCTAATGTTTATGCTAATGTTATTCATTATAATTAAACTACTTTATACAGGGTTTAACAGTAGTAATGTAATAGTTTCTAAATTATGGAAAGTGTTAAATAAACATCGCGATAAAATCTGTAAAATGTTGTTTAATTTTAATACAGACAATATTTATTAACAAGTGAAAAACGAAAATGAATTGCCGTAAATCTTAGAGATCGAAAATATGGTTCAAGTAATATGCAAAGGTCACGTGATACTACGTGATCTTGATGTCACAGGTCAAAGGTCATAGTCAATTCGGGGGTATATCGACTATGCTGAGTCGAATGGCGTTGACAGTGAGTCTCTAGCTCTTACGGTTCTTGAGTTGAAAGTTGTTTAACAGACGGACGGACAAAGCTGTTGTATAAGAGTTTTTTCGAACTCTAATAGGCTTCTACAACATTCCTGTAACGTATATAAAGGACAAAATAAATGCTAAACTTCCTAATAAAGGGAAGCCGAATTGCGTATGAACTTTCTTTTGTGGTTCTTAACAAAATCCCAAGGTCTACATCGATACATGTGCAATTAAAAGTTACGTGACGTCAATGGTTGAGATATAAACGGCATTCTGCGAAACCTCGTTAACTGTTATTTTTATGAAATAAAAGTAGTATTCAGATTCGTGTCTCAGAAAATCGCTCACGAAATCATAATATTATTGTATCTTTAG
This sequence comes from Catocala fraxini, assembly GCA_930367265.1. Taxonomy (NCBI): domain Eukaryota; kingdom Metazoa; phylum Arthropoda; class Insecta; order Lepidoptera; family Erebidae; genus Catocala; species Catocala fraxini. The sequence continues at coordinate 27,022,782 of OV884027.1, read as the reverse complement.
GTTATTTATATTTTTTTTTAATGGAAAATGAAAATATCGTAAGGATATCTGCATTCTTAAGAGTCTGAGAATGAATAAGTACTTCAGGGTTGAGATATAACTAAATACTTCTTCCTTATAGTGACATGTGGTCCATAGCCAACAGTGGGGCAGTTTATATCTAAATAGGTAATTTTTGGTCAGCACCAAAATAGGTGGTAGCTATATGGCTACGGATTATAAGATTGCTGAATAAATGGCGTATCGCACCAAAAAAATTTATTAGGTTTCTGCTTTTATCAGTAGCAGCCCGGAGTTAGCTGGTGTTGTTTTCAGTGCCTCGGCACCTGGATGTAAACTCTATAGTCCTTCGCATCTAGGGTGGCGTCCAATTACCGTCCATAAGACTATGCGATTGAAGAAATAGAAAGTGCAATTGTGTTTACGCACACACTTGTGCGATAATATCTCATGTATAACTAGTCTCCGCTAAGCCATGCTTCACCGTGACCAAAATTCGGTCTGGAGGTCATGAATTTAAAGAAGCAGCAACACGTGTCTTAGCCACGTGCCTACAGAAATATTTATATGTCACGAATCTTGTACCTGTGTTCTTAAAGACAAGAGATGAAAATAACAATCTATTCAGGGATTATGACAATAAAGATAAAGAAGCAGGTTAAACAGATGACGTGAGGAGTTTGGTTTATAAATATATTTCAAGAGTAATTGAACTGTAGGCATATGTGCTGTAGGTTTTAGTTTGAGGCTGTATTTTCAAATACAATATTTTAATATAATAGACTGTCTTACTGGTCTGATGAGGTAAGTTTGTAAGCTATTGTGAGATCTCGGGTGCGATTTCTGAGTCGTATAAAGTGTTATTAGATTTTCCTGTATGGATTTTTTTAAAAGCAGCACGAAAATTTTTTACAATTGTGATTAGTAGACAGCAAAAGGATTTCAATAGCCGCACTAGCAGCACGGAGTCACCTGAACTGCAAGCCTGTTGCTGTCTACTAAGTACAACAATTGCTAGCGGGCAAGCCGTTACGTGGTATTTATAAATGATTATTACACTGGATTGAGCCTCTTCTATTTTAGGGCTTAAAACATCCATCCTCCTTAATTTATACCTCATAGAATTATTATAATACGAAAAACATATAATATCTTATACAAAGAATTAAGCGGTAGTAAAGACGTAAAAAAGCAGATCCAGCGATAGCTCAGAGGGGAGACCAACAGACTGCAATGCAGAGGGTCTCGGGTTCGACCCACGTCGCGTACCTCTGACTTTCGGAAGTTATATGACTTTTCGGAATTATGTGCGTATTGATTGACAATTATCGCCTGCTCCGTGCCTCGGAGAGGACGTTAAGCCGTCGGTCCCGGCTGCCATGAACATCTATGGTAGTCGTTATTGAGAGAGTGTCGACACAAAAGATCCCACTGGGTCGAAGTGTCACCGGTCTGCACTGACTGGCTCCCACATAAGATAAGATAAGATAAAGACGTCAAAAATCCAATCATAAAGTACGTTATATATTAACGTTTATAATAGATTTTTTGGTTACCATTTAGTTCTAAATTCGAATTTAATAACGTCAAGATGTTCTACAACATTCAAGTAAATAAACACACAATTTATTATAAGTCTATCTTGTATTAAACTTATCTCAAAAAGACAGAAACATAAAAAGGTTCCGTTATTGTCTGGAATTTCTTTTATTACTATTGTTAAGATTATTATCGTACGAAACGGTTAAATTAATTGCCTAAAAGTATTATTATTATTTGGCTACATCATCGTGATAATGTTGTCATCACTTTATTTTAGGCTATATATCATTTGATCTTGTCTGTAGAGTGTAGATATAAACGTAGGTTCACATACCCAAGATATCACGCTGCGACACGCTAAAAACTTTCATATATTCTTTCTTTTTTAAAAAGACATTAGAAGTAAATCCGGTGAGATTTTATAAACGTTCAAACAACGGACTTAAAGAACAACCAAACTCGGAACAACCATTATAAGAGCAGATACGTTAAAGCAGTTTTTATTCATGTCGGCCTCGATGACGCCTCCGTGGCGCAGCGCTAGTGAATACGATTGCTGTGCATGAGGTCTCGGGTTCGAATCCTGGGTCGGGCCAACAAACAGTTATTGAGTTTTTCAGTTAAGAAATCCCGATAGCAGCCCGGAGTTAGGAAGTTGGCGGTGTATGACAGGCCCGTGCCTCGGAAAGCACGTAAAAGACGTTGGTCCTGCGCCTGATCTCTCTCCGGTCGTGTCAGATTACCATCCCATCGAATCATGAGAGTTAGGGAACAGAGAGTGCACTTGTGTTTGCGCACACACTTGTGCACTATATTGTCGGCCTCGATGGCGTAGTGGTTAGTGTAACTGACCGCCACGCCTGAGGTTGCGGGTTCGATTACCGCACAAGTGAAACATTAATGTGCATGAACATGGATGTTTGTCTTGGTCTGGGTGTTCCTATGTATAATATGTATGTATGTATTTACAAAAAAAAAGTATATGTGTATTTTTATCCAATCCATAGTACAAGCTCTGCTTAGTTTGGGCTAGATGGTGTTGTGTGTATGTGATAGAATATTATTATTTAAAATGAATGTGGCAGCACCTTGTTGCGTTGCTTGTGAATTTAATATCAAGATTTGAGCCAACATAAGGTTATGATTTTAGTACATACTTTTTTAAATAAAACAGGTTCTTCGGGACTCTTTGTCCTATTATTAAGCAAACTAAACTATTAACAAAACCATTATTAACCTAACATTATACGAAAATAAAGTTTAAGAATCTTCAAAAAGTTATTTTGTAGGTCTCGATCCTTAAATATTTATTTAAAAATGATTGTCCAATCCCGTTATGTGAACTTAGCCCTAAGGTATAAATCTTCATAAAGGTATCGCGTCAAAATTTTGACTCCATGCAGTGTACGAATCACCATGCCATTTTGTAAAGGTTTTCACCTTGAATAATAGCCTCGTATCTTTTCACAACAACATAGTAATAGTAGAAAATGGATTCATAAGTGAGATCTTACAGAATAATCTCAAGTGGTTTATGTTTGGGTAAGGACTGTGTTTACAATTTCCGCAAGTAAAGTGTGCTGATCTAAGATATATGTATACAGAAACAAAGAAAACAGAGAACCAAAACCAAATTGCTCAGTAATATTATGACTGCGAATGTGAGTTTGTTTGTTACGTATTTACGCCTTAACTACTTGATCGGTCGTCATGAAATTTTGAAAACACGTTGTCAGGGATACAGACAGATAAGGACATAGGATATCTATTATCCAGTAAAATATTGTTCTGTACTGTTAATGCAAGCGAAGCCTCGAGCAAAATCTAGTGTAGTGATAAATTAAAATACAATCAGGATTAAGTTACTATTATTTGACAGTTGCCATCTTGAATTAACTGTACACATCTTAGAACGTTATGTCAATCAATTTAAATTAAAAATCTAATATATAAAATCACGCTACGACCCACGGGGGCGGCGCAGTATCCATAAACGCGGGTGAAACCGCGGGCATAGCTAGTTTGGTTATAAGAAAAAGTGGGAGTATAGTGGGCTATCTCGCTGTCTCGCTCGGATAGACGCATTTAAATAGCGGTTACGTCACATTTTGATGACAATTACCACTACTACCAGAATTAAAACGAAATATCTTATTAATTTTTGAATAGATATCTTAAATTTTTCGTATTTTAGAGGATACAGTGACTATTTGAATTTAATAATAAAAAAAATTAGTCAACTGGCCGTGTCAACTATTTTTTAACTATTACTGCTACTATAACTTATTAATCATTATTTTCTAACATAGAGCAATACAGAATCTCACAACATTTTCGTTTGTCAACAAAAAACTTATATTTCAATTTTCTTTGTTTCTGTAACCTTCACAAATTTTGGTTGAGACAAATTGTGTTGAAATAGGGTCAATGAATTGACAGATACGCGGTACGATGCTGTAATTTTATTGCTAGCTGTCTAGACATTTAACTAGAAATATGTAATGCATATGAACAGCTGCTATCCAAATTACAGAGATGTAAATATGAGAACAAATTCTTACAATAGTATGTAGAAGCACAAATTCTAATAATGAACAAAATGTTCTTATTTTGAATGTGAATATAAGTTTGTTTGTTTGTTACGCTTTCATGCCTTACCTACTCAACATCATGAAATTTCACATACACGTTATAATTATAGACAAAGAAATGGATACATCTCTTATCCAGAAATAATATGTTCCTGAGGGATAGAAAATCGTCATAATCTACAACGCTTACGCTAGTGAAGCCGCGGGCAAAATCTTATTTATTACATAATTCAGCCTTCATTTCAATATATTATGTAATAACAAATTTTTTGTCTCTTAATTTTTTATAAGGACATTTCCTGACAAATGCCGACATGACAACAGCATACTTGAGAGTAACTACCTACAGTAAATCCTAATCAGCTTATATATTAGACTAGATGTTCCCGCGGTTTTACCCACGATTATCGTTACTGCGCCGCCATAGTGGGTCGTGGCGTGATGCTGTATAGTCTATAGCATTCCTCGATAAATAGGCTATCCAACACTAAAATAATTTTTCAATTCAAACCAGTAGTTCCTGAGATTAGCGCGTTCAACCAACCAAACAAACTCTTCAGCTTTATAATATTATAGTACAGATATGAAATTCATTTTTCAAGGCCACATACAGGTTGTTACTTTATTTTTTGTATTATAAATATCTACTTTTTTTTTATACTTCTAGGTTAATCTCAAGGCCAAGTCGACCATAACTTACACGCAGTATGAAGATAAATGATTCCGGCGCTAAACCCAGCTAATCTAGTGTCATCAAGCTTTATTTTATTACATCTTACTAGATTTTGCCCGCGACTTTGCTTGCGTAAATGTCGGTCAGGTTAGATTAGTAACAAAACTTTTTTTCTGAATGAAAGTTATCTTATTTATTTCTCTGTTCCCTTTACAACGTGTGTGCGAAATTTCATGATGATTGAAGAATTTTATCGATTATTGCAACAAGTTAGGTTAAAGAACAACTTACAAAGAAGCCGCGATGGGAAAACCGAATCAGAAACATTTATAAAATAAGGTCGATACTTTAATTGTCTGGTTATCACCACTTAATTTCGTCAAGTTTAGTTTAATAACTTTTTATTACACCTGTTGGTCTACCATGAAAATGTTTATCCGAAACATAGAGACAAACGAAAAAAAACATGCAAATAAATTACTTTTGATTTCTTTTAAAATTACATTACTCCGATCAGACTACTTCATCAAAGGGTTTAGTTTCCAAAACTTAGAGCTGAACAAAAAACATGCAATAAAGTTACTTCGGATTTACATAATATTGTCTTCTGTTTACGCGAATATTATTCATTGAAATTAAACTACTATATACGGATTTTATCGCGTTGTTTATTTGACACTTTATTACATAATTTTGAAAACTGTTACACTACTACTACTATTAAACTTTACTAATTTTTAAGCTAATTAAATTATTATTAAAACTATTTAGATTTAATTTAATTTTACACTTTCCCCGACGTTTCGGTTGCTTTTCAGCAGCCATGGTCACGGGGAGACTCACCTACTAAATCTAAATAGTTTTAATAATAATTTAATTAGCTTAAAAATTAGTAAAGTTTAATAGTAGTAGCAGTGTAACAATTTTCAAAATTATGTAATAAAGTATCAAATAAACAACGCGATAAAATCCGTATATAGTAGTTTAATTTCAATACTTCGGATTTCTTTAATTAAAAATTACGTTACTCCTTTCGAACCACTTCATGAAAGGGTTTAGGACAACCATATAAAAAGTGCCGAAATTTTGGAATAAATGTGTTTCACGATACGAACAGTCGGCGCAAAACTTTTTTATTTACGTTTCATAGTAAGTAGGCCTGCAGGTTTGTCTTGATGTTCGGATAAACAAGTTTCGAGATTCATGCGTTGAAGGGGATTACACAGATTATCTTTAGTGCCGCGTTTTAGCGCTAAACCGATTTAGTAACGACAGTACAAGATTAAGGTCTCATCATTTTTAATGATAGCAATTGTATGTTATCAACATTCACGTGACAAGTCAAATAAAACATTGCATTAGAGTAAAACGTTGATAAAATTGCACGTATTATATTGTAGTTTAAGTTCATTAAATAGTTTAACAGTAATAGCGAGTTATATCGCGTGTCCTTGTAGCAGATGTAATATATAACGCTTCCTATGTATACCTGTAATAAAATTGTTACCAGTTGATGTTAGTACATAGGAGATACTTAAGAAAAATATTGTAAAGGGTCTTTATAAGAGTTATAGAAGGCAAAGCAATCATTTTTAGAATATTTATCTGTTTATCTGTATGTTTGTACGCGCATCACGTAAAAAATACTGCACGAAATCGAATGTGGTTATCACATTTGTATTGCTGGAAGTCTAACTTAAAATTAAGCGTATGTTTCATCTTGTTACGCTGTCTAGATGTCGAGTATTATTAATAAGAATGTTTTATCTAATCTAAACTAATATTATAAAGAGTAAACATTTGTGTTTTTGTATGTATGTTTGTAATGTTTTCACACAAAAACTAATGGACCGATTTCAACAATTTTTTTACCATTAGAAAGCTGCATCTTCACTGAGTGACATAGGCTACATTACATTTAAAAAAAATAGGGATCCTTAATAAAAATGCAATAATATAACCCAAGGTGTGAAATATTAGTCATAAAAAATCTGTCATCACGTGCGCTGCGGAAACTATTGACGATAGAACAAAAAAATGTTCTACAGTATTATAGAACGTATCAATATCTACAAAAAAGTCCGCGATACCATATGGCCAACTACTGTAGTTATGCTACTATAACTACTTTTTCCATTTTAAATGTTGATAAAAGTGCCGACAATAATCAAACCATATTATTCATACCTCTGTATTAATCCTTATCCCATTAAATGATATTTTATTAAAGTCCACGCGGACGAAGTCGCGGGCAACAGCTAGTACCTTATTATGTGTGTAAGTCAGCTTCTTATTACATACAAAGAAAGATAAATAAACATAGGTACCTAATTTCGAATTCCATCCTTACAAAGTAACGGCCAAAGTTAGGCTAATAATAAATGCAAAAGTACTTTAGTTTTATCATTCTCATCAAAAATATCCATTGCAAAGCTACGTTGTAGTTAGAGTGTAGGTATATAGATAAAAGCTAGAGTAAATCTTCTCTCTTAGCCTTTACTTTTCCCAAGTCGCTTGGGGTCGGCTTTTCTGGTCTAACCGGATTTGACTAGATATCAGTTTTTACACGGAGCGGCTGCCACCTGACCTCAGCAACCCGAAGGCTAACGATACCCTAAGGCTAGACCAGTGTCAGGATATTAGAGGGTACTAACTTTCCCAATAACGACTGCCATAGATGTTCATGGCAGCCGGGACCGACGGCTTAACGTGCTCTCCGAGGCACGGAGCAGTCGATAATTGTCAATCAATACGCACATAATTTCGAAAAGTCATATAACTTCCGAAAGTCAGAGGTGCGCGACGTGGGTTCGAACTCGAGACCCTCTGCATTGCAGTCTGTTGGTCTCCCCACTGAGCTATCGCTGCTAGCTAAGCTAGAGTAAATATAGGCTTAAAATTATAATTATAGCCGTAAATTATCACATAATCAAATAAGAAAGTCGCTTAAATTTATAGCATTGCGTATTTTTATCAATGTGAAAACGATACACGATTACGTCTAAAATTTAGAGAATGATTTGGAACATCTGTTTCTTTTTTATAACTACATTTATATCTTAATATAAAAGTGTTAAAGAATATTTAGAACTATAATATTTTTTTGGAACTACATAATAATAAATAACTATTTCATGAGGCTTGCGATGAAATGGTAAAAGGTGTGATAGCAAAGTTAAGCAATGTTGTCAAGGTAAATTCTTTAGTTGAGTGATCACGCAGAAAGCTATTTTAGCACATCGGAGACAGTCGATATAGAAAGAAAGAAAGAAAATACATTTATTTTGACAGAAAGTGGAATATGGAGATTTAATATCCTGATATATGCCAATTACTGGTCAAACCTAAGAATCCTTATATATAATATTATAAATATGAATGTGAGTTTGTTGTTTGTTAGTTTGTAACGCTTTCACGTCTTAACTACGCAACCGCTCAACATGCAATTTTGCATACACTTTGTCAGGGGTACAAAATAGGACATAAGGTACCTTTCATCCAGAAAAAAACTACTGTTACAAACCTAATCTAATATAAACTATTGAATTTGTTGAAAATTGAACGAAACCGCGGACAAAATCTAGTGATATTACGAATTTTCAGATGTGCATGCCAAGAATATAATTCTTGGCATGCAAATCTGAAAATTCGTCCTTATTTCTCTGTTATCTTGTATTGACTGTATGGGTATAGCTTTTCTGCCCTATGTTATAATAGAAGCATTGGCTTCATATAAATCTATAGATGTGCCCGCGGTTTCACCCACGTTTATGATTCCTGCGCCGTCCTCGTGCCTCGTAGCGTGATGTTATATAGCCTATAGCCTTTCTCGATAAATGAGCTATCCGACACCAAAATAATTTTTCAATTCAGACCAGTAGTTTCTGAGATTAGCGCGTTCAAACAAACAAACAAACTCTTCAGCTTTATAATATTAGTATAGATTGGATATTCCCAATAGGATTGTAAGACTTTAAATATAACTCAACAGAAAATACCGTTAATTACAGTTATATATTAATTTGGTTAAGATGATGGTTATGATATGGAAAACTCTATATTTTTGTTCTACAGAGCCTAACCTTATTTTTTTTTTACGTGGTGGTAGCAATGATGCTTACCTCTCCTCGGGGTGACGGAGAGGTTATGACGGACTCACCCGGGAAAGGTATCCCGGTAATACGGCTAAACCTACCACGGTGTTCCTCGACATAACCAGAGTCGGCGGGGTCGCGCAAATCACTTTCACATGCAATCGCGACCCCGCCATTGCTTCGGCCCGCCACCGCGCCGTATAAAACGAAGGCCAAGACATCAAAATACCTACCCATTGTTCACTTCTAATTTTAACCCTACTATCCCCTTGAGGGAGGACGGACAGACGACACAGAGGCGCGCGTGGGAACACGCACGGCGCCTCTCGGACCTGGTGCTAAACGTCTACCCTAATTTTACATATTTAACATGAATATTGAGGGAACCACATAACATTCCACAATGTTGAGCAAGTATTTTGAAACGTCCTTATAGTTTTAGAATTTGGTCTGCACGCGATTTCTAGACTTTTAAGGTATCTAAGTAATACTAATCATATTTGAGGTCATATTAAGGTCGTTATTTATTAAACTTGTTTCTATTCTTTGTCTTACAGAAAACATTCTGACACTGCTAATATAGAAACAATATGCAGATTTTTAAAATTAGTCTCTAATTTTACCAAATATTTATTGCTGATAAATGCATTTTTTGAGTGGCAATAATTTACTTGAATTGGTATCTATTAAATTCGAATATATTATATTGATAAATCTACAATATTATCATCCATTTACTTTTTTATTTTAAACTTGTTTAAGTTCATTGAAATTAAACTACTATATACGGATTTTATCACGTTGTTCATTTGACACTTTATTACATAATTTTGAAAACTGTAACAACTATTAAAATTTACTAATTTTTAAGCTAATTCAATTATTATTAAAACTATTTAGATTTAATTTAATTTTACACTTTCACCGACGTTTCGGTTGCTTTTCAGCAGCCATGCTCACGGGGAGACTAAGATGGTAGTTGTCTCAATGTTCCAGTGTAGTTATTTCAAAGTACCCGAACATAATTTAATCATTGGTGTTTCTATTTACGCAGAATGAGCTCAAAGCTTAAGTATTAATGGAAGCATGTTTTCATGGCAACCAGATCTTTAATTAATATTATTACACTATTATTTAATTCACACTCTAAACCTTATAGGAAATAAGGAAATATATTTTACTAGCTGTCCTGACAGATGTTGTCCTGCACACAGGAAAAAAAAAATTACACACTAAATTTTTTATCGAAATCGGTCCAGCCGTTTAGGAGTTCAGTTACATACACACGTACAGTAGAATTATATATATAAATATGTACATAATCTGTTGTGCTTTTTTTATTTGTTATAGTAAGTAATTAGTATAGGTATAATTATACAATATTAATTATATAATCGTACTTATAAATTAGATAGTTATAATAATAATAATATTCTATCACATACACACAACACCATCGAGCCCAAACTAAGCAGAGCTTGTACTATGGGTACTAGACAATGGATAAACATACATAATATTGTTTTTTTATTATACATCGATATACTAGATAGTTATACTATTGTATTAGGCTCGTCCTGTGATGATAGTTGTATTGAGTAAATAAATAAAAAAACATCTTTAAATCCAATGCATTTATTGGTGATTAAACATTTGAAAATATATATATAAATATATATATACGATAGCTCAGTGGGGAGACCAACATACTGCAATGAAGAGGGTATCGGGTTCGAACCCACGTCGCGCAACTCCGACTTTCGGTAGTTATATGACTTTTCGGAATTATGTGCGTATTGATTGACAATTATCGCTTATCGTGCCTCGGAGAGCACGTTAAGCCGTCGGTCCCGGCTGCCATGAACATCTATGGCAGTCGTTATTGGGAAAGTCAGTACCCTCTAATATCCTGACGCTGGTTTAGCCTGAGGGTATCGTTAGCGTTCGGGTTGCGGAGATCAGGCGGCAGCCGCTCCGTGTAAAAACTGATATACAGTCAAAGCCGGTTAGACTACAAAAGCCGATCCTAAGTGACTTGGGAATAATAAAGGCTAAGAGAGAAGAAGACAAAACAGACAAAACATATGAAAATAAATTACTTTTATTTTATTAGAGACGCTACGGACATGACGGCAGATGAGCCAGAAACGGCACCTTACCGCTTAACCCCAATATTTATGTTTCTGATCTATGTATTGAACCCGAGACGCAAATATAAACACAAACTCATGTGTCGAAAGCAACAAAGTTTTTTAAGTGCCAGCAATAAAATTAAGTACTAAGTAAGTAAAAAAGCTTATAAATTAAATATAACAACAAGTTTACTGATAAAAAGGTAGCTAGTAAACGATGACTGTCATTAAGATAAGTTAGAACATCAAAAAAACAAGTGAGAACGGCAATGAATTGCCGTAAATCTTAGAGTTTGAAAAAATGGTTCAAGTAATATGCATATGCAAAGCAACGATAGCTCAGTGGGGAGACCAACAGACTGCAATGCAGAGGGTCTCGGGTTCGAACCCACGTCGCGCACCTCTGACTTTCGGAAGTTATATGACTTTTCGAAATTATGTTGTTATGTTATGTTTGGTGACATTACTTATCTACAACTTTTTCAAGGATTACCCTAATTGTAGATAATTTATGGGTTTATATTATGTTATTAAATATTATTATTATATTAATATAGTTATGTTATTATATATCATATATATATCGTTAATAAAATTGCATAATAGAAAAATTACAAACTGCACGAATGGCATAATGGTTTAAGCGTTCGCCTCGCTTCTACCACTGCGCCGAGTGCTGTGGGTTCAAATCGCACGCGGGACTAAAATTTATGTGACACACAAATGGTTGTTCCGAGTCTGGATGTTCTTTGTGTCCGTTGTTTCAATGATATCTTAATCTTCAATTTTGGGATTTATTATTATCACTTACTTTGAACTGTAGTTGTCTGATATTGTGTGAATAGGCGGCGTTGGAGCTTTCTTTTCCATTATGATAGTGTATTCTGAACCTTATTTTGCGAATGAAATGGTAAATTTTCCTTTGCAGTATATAAGTGTTATCTGCTTTTCTATTGCACTATTCATCCATGGCCACAAGGAACCTGTAAAAAAAGAAAAATGAATAAGTTATAGTCTATGTGTGCGTATGTATGTCAGATGGTTCTGTTCGACTAAACAAAGTGATGTGGTGGTATACTGTCAAGTCATTTTCAGCGTGAATTTCAGTAAAAGCACGGAGTTGGCAGACGGAAAACGTTAATATGCTTTCTACATATTATTTGTCACTCACAGCTGGTGAAATGTAGACTCTACTAATTTTTGAGAACATTTTACAGGTTTCATGCATTATCATAAAATATAATCTTCTCTCTTAGCCTTTATTATTCCCAAGTCACTTGGGGTCGGCTTTTCTGGTCTAACCGGATTTGACTGGATATCAGTTTTTACACGGAGCGGCTGCCACCTGACCTCCGCAACCCGAAGGCTAACGATACTCTAAGGCTAGACCAGTGTCAGGATATTAGAGGGTACTGACTTTCCCAATAACGACTGCCATAGATGTTCATGGCAGCCGGGACGAACGGCTTAACGTGCTCTCCGAGGCACGGAGCAGGCGGTAATTGTCAATCAATACGCACATAATTTCGAAAAGTCATATAACTTCCGAAAGTCAGAGGTGCGCGACGTGGGTTCGAACCCGAGACCCTCTGAATTGCAGTCTGTTGGTCTCACCACTGAGCTATCGCTACTTTTATCATAAAATATAATGTTGCACGTAAAAACTGAACAACTTCTAGTCATATTATCTAGATAAATGTGTGATAATGTTCAAAATATTGTATGTAGTCTAAAGTATCGACATTTATTTTCTTTTGTTTTGTATAAGTTCATTGTTTTAAACATTATTTTTACTATTCCTTTTATGATTTTATTTTATTTATGTGTTTAATCTAAGTTAGTTTGTACGGCTACTTACATATATCTTACTATGTGTTCTGTGAATAACGTAGTCGATTACGCAGTTGTAAGTTTAAGGTTATTTCATATACTATGTATTACCTACTGTGTAACTGTTTGTTGTTCCAAATAAATAAAACTAAATAAAATAAAATTATGAGACACATTCGTACGGCTGAATTTAAGATTTAGGAATATATTTAGTAATGTTTTCGTTAAAACATAGGAGCGATATGCCTAGTCTATAGCTTAGTCGGAGACCGTTCGACTGCCACGCAGACGTTTCGAGTACGATGCCAGGCTTGCATCTCTGACTTTTCGAAATTATATACGTATTACGTAGTTAATTATCGCTCGCTTTAACGGCGAAGAAAAACATCGCGAGGAAACCTGCATGTCTGAGAGTGCTCCATAATTTTCTCAAACATATTTGAAGTCTGCAATGCGCACTGGGCCAGCGTGGTGGACTAACCTAACCTTTCTCAAATTGATAAGAGGCCCGTGCCCAGGAGTGAGACAGTTGCAATACACGGCTGATATTATTATAAAACCAATCCGAAGCAAATATGTCCAAGGATAATGCCCTCCATATGTGGTGACATTACAATCGTCATGGTGATTTACTTTAAATAGCGTAAACTGTAACAAATCTGCAAATTTTTTGAGTCTATACATCAGAATTTAAATTTCCTTTGTGCTCTATAATTGTTTCATTATACTTTTGAAGACATCTTCAAACAGTTCCTGTCAGCTTGTTTTTGTTATTTTTTTACAACTAAAGCCTTCAAAAGAAAAACTGGTAAAGTAATCTCTTTGATTATGAAATCGTCATTCAAATTATTCTGTACAATTTCATCTTATTCATATTTAAACGGGCTTAGCACAAGATTATTTTCTTTCCGAGTAGGCGGCGTTCGTGTTCCACGCACGCCTCTCGATGTCGGAAAGGGGACTAAGTCTCCCGCTTTGTTGTCGGGGACCAGGTCACCAAATTGTGTGTCTCAATTTTTGTTGTATGATGATTGTGTGGGACCCGCCACGTCCATCGGCGGGTCAAACCTTTGACGGGGTCGCGATTTGAATGCGAGAGCGATCCGCGCGGCCCCGCCATAAAGGTGTGAGGAACACGCGGTGGTTTTAGTCGGTTCAGCCCGAATTTCTTTCTTATGGGCTGGATCCCGACATATCCCCATCGCCCGCCCCAAAACCGGCGATGAGGAATGTTATTTGCAAATTTCCACGAGACAAAAAAAAAAATATTTTCTTCATTAGGTATTTATAAGGACGAAAATTATAGGTGTAGCCAGTTACGGTATATATAATTTAAATAAGTTATTTTCCTCATTATCATCTTCAGAAATTAGTATTTAAAGGTCTTCTCATATTTGCAGCTACTCAAATCAAACCATTTATTTGCTGAATAAAGATATACATAGTTGTTATATAAATTTTGCCTAATTATTACAGTTCTCTTTATTCTACCTATTCGGCATGCATAATATCACATTAGAAAATAATTTAGATAATTTATAATTAATACAATAATGGTAATTTCTCAATAGTCAATTAACATAGTAATTATAATATATATAATTAAGTCAAGTAAGTGAGTGTATAAAGCAAGATAACATGATGTCAAAATAAAATTATAATTAAAATTAAATAATTCATTAATTGCTTTCCATAAAATCATTAACTTTATAATAACATATATTAAACTATTTAGATTTAATTTATTTTTACACTTTCCCCGACGTTTCGGTTGCTTTTCAGCAGCCATGGTCACGGGGAGACTACATGGCTGCTGAAAAGCAACCGAAACGTCGGGGAAAGTGTAAAAATAAATTAAATCTAAATAGTTTAATAATAATTTAATTAGCTTAAAAATTAGTAAAGTTTAATAGTAGTAGTAGTGTAACAATTTTCAAAATTTTGTAATAAAGTGTCAAATAAACAACGCGATAAAATCCGTATATAGCAGTTTAATTTCAATGAATAATATTCGCGTAAATAGAAGACAATATTATACATAGATTCACGCCTGTTTTCCAGAGCGGTAAGCAGAGACTACGGATTTCCATTTGCTATAATTCTGACACACTTCTCTGGCTTTATTCACTTTCATAACGTTTCTCATACACGCTCGCCGCTTTAAGGTGCTCTTAACCTTATAATTTATTTCCTATAATATTATATTATACGATTCTTACGACATTCATCGATGCTTCATTTGATTATACCTATATATATAGCCATACCTAACGAAATAATGCGGTTTGAAGCGATGTACTTAAAAAATTAGACGTGTCTTAAATTTAAGACCGCCAAACCTACTAATAATTCAATAACACATGTATAAAACCACGTTATTTTAATAATTTGACAAATTTATATTATATACATATATAATTATTACAAATTAATTATCATACAAAATAAGTAAATAAAATTCAATAATCCTTATATAATTATTTTCTTAGAATATTCGATACCAAAAGCTCTGTAGGTAAAATTAAATATACTTAAATTCGATAACGGGAAATTGTACATAAAATTGTACATATATTCGTAATATTATATTATGGTCAGTATAGTATAGCCATGTAGCCTAGCCTCTAGCCTCTTAGCCGTCGTAGCCTCTTTTGTATACTATGAACATGGCTGCTAAAAAGCAATCAAAACGTCGTAGAAAGTATAAATTTTAATCTAAATACTTTTTATAATTTAAATAGCTTAAATACAAGTAAACAGTAATTCGTAAAAGTGTTTAACAATAGTAGTAAAATTTCAAAATTTTGGAATAATATAGTAATATATAAAAAATAAACAACGCGATAAAATCCATCATCATCATCTTCTTGCCCTGGTCCCAATTTATTTCGGGTCCGCGCAGTATGTCCTTCGCTTCCATACTTCTCTGTCACCCGGCATCTGACCATTTACCCCTTTTCCTTTCATATCCATCCTCACACAGTCCATCCATCTTTTCCTTGGCCTTCCTCTCCCTTTTTGTCCCTCTACCCTCATATCCATCACTTGCTTACTACTACATACGTATCATCTCTTCGCATAACATGTCCATACCAAGCCAAACGATTTCCTCTCACCTTCTCATCTATGGGCACCACTTTTAAAATCCATATAAAGTTTTATAATTTCAATGTAAAACATTCGCGTAAACATAAGGCAATAATTAGACATAATATTAAAATTGTCATCAGTGACATACACATTTTAATTGACAAGTACGCATATCAATTTCTTTCAATAAATTTCAATTTCCATTACGCTAAGCCACTGCCTCCACACATGAGATTTTAAGCCTTTAATCTTCTGTAATCATAAAGGCTTCATGGAAAATGGGTTTGTTATAGGAAATGTGTTATTGATAGAATGAATATGGTGTTAGATGGGACCTATAATTGCATCCTGTGGCATTTCATATATAATTGAAATTAACAAACTGGATAGGTTTACAAGAATACTGATATTATTTAACCGAAATTGATAATAATATTTAAAAATTATATATGAAATAATATTGTCTTGCGTTTACGCGAATGTTATACATTGAAGTTAATCAAATTTATACGGATTTTATCGCGTTGTTTATTTAAAAAAAAAATACTATTATTACATAATTTAGAAACTTTAAAGTACTACACACTTTTACTAGTAACTTTTTACTTCTATTTAAGCTTTTTAAATTATAAAACTATTTAGATTGAATTTTACACTTTCCCCGACGTTTCGGTTGCTTTTCAGCAGCCATGGTCACGGGGAGACTAAGATGGCAGTTGTCTCAATGTTCCAGTGTAGTTATTTCAAAGTACCCGAACATAATTTAATCATTGGTGTTTCTATTTACTCAGAATGAGCTCAAAGTATCATGAAGTCTAGCTGTGGTTTGCTTCTGCTTGGGTTTGACAACTGCTGTGTGTGAACATGTGCAACAGGGGACCAACCACTACCTGAGATTTGACAAACCACAGATTCTCGCTAAACAACACCGATTTCTACCAAGGATGCTTCGCGAGGCTATTGAAATCAAAAAACATCCTAATTTTAATAGAGAAGATGGTTGGAATGTACCACCAGCTTGGGATCCAGTAATAAAAATAGTCAAAACAAATAAATTAGCTTTTGCCCGCGGATTCACTCGCGTAAATGTAGGTCAGGTTGGATTAGTAACAGTCTATTTCGAGATAAAAGGTACCTTATATCCTCTGCGGTTCCCTGACAACGTGTATGCGAAATTTCATTATGATCGGCCGAGTAGTTAAGGCGTAAAAGCGTAACAAAGAAACTCACATTCGCATTTATAATATTAAGTTAGGATGTCGAAAGTTTATGAAGATGTTCGGATGTTTGAGTCTCAATCACACTTAAACCATTGAATAGATATAAATGTAACTTGGACACAGAAAAACCATGTCCTAAAACATATAGCGGTAAGGATTACATTTAAAATAATGCGGGCGAAGCCTTCTTCTTTCTTCTTTTCGTGTGGTTAGTGGCCAACCTCTTGTCAAGAGTTGTTCAAACCGCCCGTAGGCCTCTGACATGGCGTGACTGCTGTCAATTTGACAACAACCGGGACCGACTTTATACGTGCCCTCCGAAGTACGGATACGCTCAGATGAAATACCACTAAGCGGTCACCCATCTATAGACTGACCGCATCCAACGTTGCTTAACGTCGCTAATCGTTTACCGATCAGTGAATGCAACTGGCTATGAGCGCCTCAAATATATAATATATATATTTGAGGCGAAATATGTAATATATATATTTCCCCTCTCGGCGAAGCCTTAGGCAGAAACTAGTTATGCAATAATTACATTTTATTATTAATTCATATATTAACCGTGGCACTTTCCATTAGTTCGAATGTTAACGCTAATAAAATATGCATAACAATACAAATGATATAATTAATTAATGTAAAATAACGGAATGTTTAATGTTAATTTTATTATTAAACATTTCAGCGTCGATTAATTAACTAATACATTCATATAAAGTTATAGCGATAGCTCAGTGGGAAGACCAACAGACTGCAATGCAGAGGGTCTCGGGTTCGAACCCTCGTCGCGCATCTCTGACTTTCGGAAGTTATATGACTTTTCGAAATTATGTGCGTATTGATTGACAATTATCGCCTGCTCCGTGCCTCGGAGATCACGTTAAGCCGTCGGTTCCGGCTGCCATGAACATCTATGGCAGTCGTTATTAGAAAAGTCAGTACCCTCTAATATCCTGACACTGGTCTAGCCTTAGGGTATCGTTAGCCTTCGGGTTGCGGCGGTCAGGTGGCAGCCGCTCCGTGTAAAAACTGATATCTAGTCAAATCCGGTTAGACCAGAAAAGCCGACCCAAAGTGACTTGGGAAAAATAAAGGCTAAGAGAGAAGAAGATTCATATAAAGTTATAGTATTCCAGTGGTCAAAATTATATCGTAACTCGTATAATCCTAACAAAAACGATAAACATACATACATACATAGATTCACGCCTGTTTCCCAGAGGGGTAGGCAGAGACTACGGATTTCCATTTGCTACGATCCTGACACACTTCTCTGGCTTCATTCACTTTCATCACATTCCTCATACACGTCCGTCGGTTCAAGGTGCTCTTAACCTGGCCTTTGTCCGGAACGCCTCCGATCTGATCAAGAAACGTTCGCCTAGGTCTTCCTCTTGCGACTGTTCCATTCACACTAGCCTTATAAACTTTCTTAGTCAGTCTTGCCTCGTCCATTTTTTCTACATGCCCAAACCAGCTTAATATACCCTTTTCTATTCTTGCCACTATATCCATACTATATATACGATAAAATAATTAAAAAATAGAAAAAGGTTGAAGAAACCATTTTCTCCTCACGTAATAATGTATAGGCTGCTCTGGAATATGATTTGTTTTTTTTTTTACGTAACTTATGGAACAACGTTCCTCCTGTTAATAATTTATTTAATTATTAAATAGGTATTAAACAATTAAATAATGTTTAATGACAAAGCTTTGTAATAAAATGTTGCTGTTTGTAAAATATATATCATAGTTCCGTTATCATATTTTTGTAATTCCGAATGTTTCTGATTATTATAATAATGCTGAAATATTATATTTTGACATGATATCTATATTAACATTACACAGTCAATTTTATGATAATTACATTTTATGATGTAGTGTGGTAGAATGTATATTTTATTGATTTTTATGATTCCGTTTAATCATTAAAATGATTGACCTGCTGAATATGAAATAAGAATGAATATTAATTCAAATTTAGTGATTGTAATTACATTTGATTTTAATTAAAATACATGACACAAAATCATTTTATTTGTGTTTTATGTTTAGAAGATTATACTTGCTGAATGCTGATTAAAAATGAATAGTAATTAATCGTTGTAATGATTAAATTGTAATTTAAATATTTTAATTGCCGTTGCAGAACGTATCATGAACACTTTATAATAATACCATCTTGTATGAATATCTACATTATCAGCAAATAAATGATTTTAATTTCTACATAATGTAACATTTTATTTACAATCTGTATACATAAAATAGCAAATAAATTAAATACCATCAAATTCGTCTCAAATAATTCAATTAGAAACGACTGAAATCAATAACAACTCGAAACGCCTGCCGTTTGATTTAAAAATACTTGCCGTTTTAATAATTCTCACATATATCGTAAAACACTTTATATCACCGAACACTGGCATAAAATAAAAAAAAACCTTCAAATTAACGTCATCACTTAAGTACGCGTGAAACATCAATATGAATTGAAGAAAATAAATTGTCGAATGTCTCTCACCTTTTATTGTTTAAACAATTTTATCTTAAGACATGTGCGTATCACTTATCGCGTGTACACTTCTCCATAGTCACATATCAAGTACGACTTACTAAACTATTCGTCAAGTAATCAACCTTCTGCTAGCACATAAAAACACGTATCTGTATACAGCGGGTTTACATTTTTGCTGCGAGAAAAAATGCGATATTATCTGCAGGTTGTATTAATACATACCCATAATTAAAATGTTGTATGCTATAATCTAGACACCACCAAATACCATGTTTTATGCAAATAAATTATTATTATTATTATAATTATCATAGTTTCACGGCTATATCTATACTAATATTATAAAGCTGAAGAGTTTGTTTGTTTGAACGCGCTAATCTCAAAAACTAATGGTTCGACATAAAAAAATATTTTAGTGTTGGATAGTCTAATTATCGAGGAAGGCTATAGGCTATATAACATCACGCTATGACCCGCGGGGGCGGCGCAGTAACGATAAACGCGGGTGAAACCGCGAGAACATCTAGTTATTAATATTATAGTCGTGCGGGTATACGTACGGGTATATAGCGGGTTTACGTTTTAACTGGGTAGGCAGAGATTTTTGGGAAAGGTGTTTGGCCATCTTATAAGACATTACGACTTTATAAAAAATATTATAGATAGAAAAGTGGAAGAAAAGAGAGGAAGGGGCAGACCCAGAAGGGCATTCACAGATCAAATAAAAGAAAAGACGAAGGTCATGTCTTATAAGGAGGTCAAGGTATTGGCCGAAAATCGAGAAAGATGGCTAGTACGCCACCGACGAGAGTAAAGCTCCTAAGTATTAAGAAGAGCTGCGGTATATAAAATCGGGATTAAATATAATGACCATCAAACATACTAATTGCACAGCAAAATATGCTTACATATGCAAAATATGCAAAATATATCATAACGAGCACCAAATCACTGCATTCCGTCTCGGAATGGGTTAGGTTATGTTAGGTTTCTTCTTAAACCCATCCAAAAATAGGAACCCCGCAAGGCAGGGCTCCGTCGACTTAGTTTGATCTCTAAAATATTTTAGTAAGCATATTTTGCTGTGCAATTAGTATTTTTGGTGGAACAAAAAAATTTAGGAACAGTTAAATACTACCCTATAAAATCTACCATTTGCGAGATATGATGTTATACCACATAATAGGCCCCGAGCCTATTGCTGTCAGGCACAGTTTCAGACCCCGTGCTGCTGCAGAGAATTTTTTGTCAGAAAACCCAATACCTGTTTGCCCGATCCATGCATCAAATACTAGACTTTATGCACGGCATTGCTTACACTGTATCACCTATGTAGGTATGTTGTTCAAATTATATATAGTGCCAAACTTATCAGCTTGTTAAAATCCTACAAATCCGTTTGAAGGTTTAATATTAAAGACACTATCTTATAAAGTATTGTATCTGTGATTTGAAAAATAGCAGGGGTACTTTTCTCTCTCTGTTAAGACTGCGCCGAGCGAAATATTCCAAAACAGGCGGTCACAGTTAAGTGAATAAAATCAACACTTTTTGTTTAATACAAATATAAAATATACTTTTACGATAAAAATGAATGTGTTTACAATTACTCCGTGTAAATAACTTAAAATAATTAATATTTTCGCCTACAAAATTACGTAAATTTGCACGTAAAATGTTAAAACGTAAGCTCGTGTTACGTGATTTTTAGATTATAACAGCAGAAATTTATCCTATTTTACAACTTAAGCGAAGCATAAATAGTTATATTACAATTCGTCCGTCCCAAATATTTAAGTTATTGGTTAACAATAAAGATACATATTTATCAAAAAAGCACTTCAAATCGGCTTGTCGGCTTCGGTGGCGTAGTGGTTAGTGTAATTGACTGCCACGCCTAAGGTTGCGGGTTCGATTCCCGCACAAGTCAAACATGGATATTATTGTTATTGAATATTCTAGAATATTATATTATTATTATAATTTTATTATGGCGGCCGCGCGCCGATCTGAATATGCGCCGCACGAGCTCTGTCATTATCTGTCTTACGCTCGGCGCAGTCTTAAGGCAGCCAAGATTGAAGGAAGAAAAGGTCAAATGGATAGCACACTTTTTGTTTAAAATACTATTAATTAGTATTTTTTTAATTTCTTTTACTTTTCTATAGGTACTTCGAAATTTAATTTTTGATTTTTAAACTTTGCAGAAATTTTGATAAATCTTGGTACACAGATTGGAGAGGACCACTTAAAACACTACGCCGTCTGTGCAGTAAAATAAAACACGAATTGACAGAAAAAAACATAAACATTTACTATAGCTGATAGCTATGTTTTAATTAATATGTATGTCTTAAGATTTAAGACAAGACAAATAAGACTGAACAACACTTCTTTTTTTTAGTAAGACTAGGACTAATTCTCATACCGCAGGAGATTTTCATCAATTCAAACAACGGACACAAAGCATACCATACCCGGAACAACAATTTGTGGAGCACACAAATTTTTGTCTCGTGTGTGTATGGAACCTACCGCAGTCGATGCAGCGACAGGCGATCACTTAAACCAATACGCCATCTTTGCAACTTTTATTTTAGTTGCTAGCAATCTTTTGAACAGAAAACATTTGCGTACAAAACCTTAGTGAACTACCACATTTTGCAGTATATTACAAGTTATTTGTTCCATTGATACGAATTGTGGTCTAATGGATGGTTTAACGCTATTTTGTAATTAACTGTATTTAAATCAATCGACGCGGCGTCCAGCTATCAATTTATACAATTGGTCGTACTGGTCTCGTAGCTGCTATTGTAGATTAATTATCGAATTAAATGATTAGCTTTGATGGTTTGCATACTATACATATTAATGTTATTGCCTTGGTAGCGCTGTGGTGGTGACTGTGGCTGATATGCAGGTGGTTTAAAATTCGATGCTCGGGTGATGAAAATATGTGGGGTTTTTTTTTATGGTATAGGAGGCAAACGCGCATACGGATCGCCTGATGGTAAGCGATTACCGCCGCCCATGGACACCCGCAATACCAGAGGAGGCACGTTGCCAGTCTTTTAAATTTCTCCTCTCCTCAGGAGGGAGAGGGTTGGGTCTCCGGTACCTTCACTCACTCGACGAATCAGGCCGTGGTATCACTTCGGTCAAGCCGTTTATTCGTGCCGAAGCGTGGCTCTCCCACCGTATCAATGTAATAGTCTAGCCTTTGTCTACTTCTTCAGCGATATAGGGTTGCGTCTATGTATGTATGTATTATTACAACGAGAAATATTACGTGCAGTTTTATTTCTTTCTAGTTGTATTTCGGTTTTCATGAATCAAATTCGCAAATTGCTTACAACGTGCGACTAGATGGGTTTTCACTGAGAACTTTCTGCCAGAAAAACACTATTAGATTCTACATATTTTATAGCAACTCATCGCAATACACGACAAAATGTCCCTTTTAACCACACATCCAAAAGTTATATGTAACTAATGGAGGCACTATTTTAAACTACATCACAATCTACATATCTTATAGTTACTTTTTGGCGAATTTACTACTTTATTTTGTATATCCACAAGTACATACTTGGGTTATGGAAAAGTTATAAAACTAAAATCAACAGTTTAAAATTAAAATTTGTATCAATTCCTTATATGAAAATCACTCATCAATTTTCCAACTTATTTTATAATAATATGCTTATTATTATAAAGTAAGTTGGAAATTTATTAAATAGATTAATCTAGGAATAGAATCTGTACCTCACGATCAGCAGTTGCTCAAGTTACACAAGTTGTCGTGGTTCGATCAGCACCGGTAATTAGTGACTTATATAACATTTTCTGATTACTGGCAATAGTGATTAGAGATTGGATATGCACACTTACATAGCAAAAGGTCAGGCGCATATTATTGGTAAACCTTTTTTAAATCCAAAGATCGAGTCGAACTAACACAGATATTAAATTTAAGATGCCTTATAAAAACATTAAAATCCACTAGCACATTCACAAAAGTCTTTTTTAAGCGCAAGCATTTTGATTTACATATATTGTAAAATTAAATGTTTTTATAAAATTATGCAAAGTGTAACAATGTCGTGTAGCTCTGTCGAACGTTTTTATAATACTAAGGAAAACAGCCTACACGTTTGAGTTTTATATTTAACTTAAGATGGTCTCTCATCTGTATTGAATTCATCCGCATGAATGAACGAAGTAATTAAATAGTAATTTATCATTTTAATCGATGGTACATTTGAGAGCTATAAATGTTGGTCACCAATATTAACGTTGAAATCTGTGCAACTTGATTTAATAGTACTTAAGGCAAATGTGACTTTTTTTTATATACGAACGCCTCTGATTCCTTAAAAGTGTTGGCGGATTTATATTACAACCTCAGGTTACATAGTAGTAGCCTATTGTCACCATCCGCTCTTCCAGACTGCATGGTGCACTGAGAATTCCCTAAGCGATAGATCAGTGCATTGAACTCGGGACTTCAAGACGCATGCAAACATAAGCGCGAGCTAATGCGAACCACTGAAGCAGTTTACTTATTAAAAATGTATATGTTAGTTGCGGTAACTAAAGATTAAAATAACCATCTCCTAATAAAGCTATGTGTTTTCGCATATCATAGGACTTATGTCCTGTATAATCGCTGTGTAGCGTATACAAATAAAAAAATGGACACAAAAGAAATCCAAAATAGGAACAACTATATTATAGAGATCTTCCATTTTATTGTCGCACCACTCCACTTAAGTAAGTAGCTTAGCTGTCCATAATCCTTAGATAAACTGATTCGCTATCAAATTATTACATAAAACGTGTAAGGGACTCATAATAGTTCCTTGTGGGACACCAATTCATAAAACGTTCACCTGCTTACAAAGTACATTATTGATAAGCTAATCATTTAAGTAACTTTACTATCTATGCTCTGAAATAAATGAAAAAGCTGAAACGTTTGATTTACTACGAGTACCAAATCCTAACTAACATTATAAATGCGGAGGTGAGTTTGTTAGTTTGGTACGCTTTCACGCCCTACTCAACCGATCATCATGAAACTTTGCACACAGGTTGTCAGGGGAACAGAAAAGGACATAGGGTATCTTTCATCCAGGAAAAAGTACTGTTATTATTCTAACCTAACCTACATTTATGCGGGCGAAGTCGCGGGCAAAATCTAGTTATTATATAGAGGACCCATAACAATTCCTTGTGTGATACCTATCCTACCTGAGGGACTACACACACTTATTCAGCTCTGTTCAGCTTTTGTCCATAGAAAACAACAATTTTGTATGAATATGCGTACGCATCCGTTCAGCTTTCCGCGTCTATTTAGCTTTCCGGGAAATAGACATAACATGAGGACAAATGTGTTTTTATCATGCGAATGCTATAGATAGAATTCAGCGTTCTTCTTCCGCGTTCAGCGCTGTTCCGCCGCGTTCAGTGGTGTTCTACCGCGTTCAGGGCTGTACGGCTATGTACGCGGTCGCAACTTGTCGACGAGGACTTCCGCGTTCATATGACCAAAATCGTTCAGCAAAACGCGAATGGAGCTGAATAAGTGTAATTAGTCCCTTTCTCATTCTTACGATGCTGTACGCAGCTGATAGAAGCAAAACTGCATAAGTGTGACCAAAATCGTTCAGCAAAACGCGAATGGAGCTGAATAAGTATGTGTAGTCCCTTATAGAGAAATTATGTTTTAGTTCAATCAAATCAAAGTTATTTGCAATGACGAATATTATTAAGATTTTCCTAGTTTACCTTATACAAAAGAAAAGGTAATTTACTAACAATTATTGAGTCACGAGGAAACAGTGTTTTTCAATATTATTGATGATGCTCTTCAGGTTTTCCCTTATACGCAGTAAATAGTGGTTTAGTCTCACGACGATAGAAGAAGGTTAAACGCAGCATGATATTTCTAAGAAATCGATACAGTACTTAAGTGTTTTAATTCAACACAGCATTATAAAGGAAATATAAATATTTGGAATCGAATTACTATCGCTCACAGGATATTTCTAAGTAATATCTTACTTGTTTTTAACCGTGATTCTGCCTACATCAATCCTATGAGGATATTACTGCATCTAAGATTTGTTCTTTGTGTGCCATATTTAGTTTAAATTCGTTTGCAGTTTACGCTTGATTTTTAGTATGAAATATTAATCAGAAAGGCACTCCCGCACTAGGAAAAATCCTGTGTCGCGGGGGGTTTTACAAACTTTTTAACAATGGACACAACGAACACCCACATTTGGAACAACTACAAGTGGATCACACACATTTTTGTCCCGAGTAGGTGATCAAACCCGCAACACCCAGAGCTGTGACAGTGGTGAGGCGAGAACTAAAACCACTATGCCATTTGTGCAGTCAGATGTGAGCTGTAGTATTTGTTATATATGACCAATATGATCTAATGAGCAGCGATAGCTCAGTGGGGAGACCAACAGACTGCAATGTAGAAGGTCTCGAGTTCGAACCCACGTCGCGCACCTCTGACATTCGGAAGTTATATAACTTTTCGAAATTATGTGCGTTTTGATTGACAATTATCGCCTGCTCCGTGCCTCGGAGAGCACGTTAAGCCGTCGGTCCCGGCTGCCATGAATATCTATGGCAGTCGCTATTGGAAAAGTCTACTGACTTTTCCAATAACGACTGCCATAGATGGAGGATATTAGAGGGTACACCCTCTAATATCCTGTCACTGGTCTAGTCTTAGGGTATCGTTAGCTTTCGGGTTGCGGAGGTCAGGTGGCAGCCGCTCCGTGTAAAAACAGATATCCACTCAAATCCGGCTAGACCAGAAAAGCCGACCCCAAGTGACTTGGGAATAATACAGGCTAAGAGAAAAGATGATCTAATGATGTATGAATTATTTATTAGCACCTGTAATGCCTTTTTAAATTTTGATATATACGAACTTATACTAGCTTGTGTTAAAAAAAGTAAAGATAAAAGCAGTTTGCATTACATAACATCTTAAGCAATAGGCGATCGAAAAATGTAACCTTGAATTTTACCTGATTCCTACTGTAACAGGTTTTTTTATATTCAATAATTTACCTTGTTGTTTAATTACGTTAAATTTAAACGAGTTCAAAAAGAAATGACCCGCATTATGGTAATCAATTATTTCATACTAGCTTTTGCTCGCGGCTTCGCTCGCGTCAAAGTACAAACTAACCTAACCTAACCTAGGTTATGTTAGTAACCATGCTTCTTTTTAAATAAAATATAGCCGATGTTACTCGGTGGTAATATAGCTTTCTAATGATGAAATAATTTTTTGAATCGGTTGAATCGTTTTTGAGTTAAATCCCTAAAAACAAATAAAATAAACAAACAATAAAATATTTCCTTTTTACAATATTAGTACAGATAAATTTGTAGCTGCTTGGTCACTTGAAGAAATAATAATACCAAATATTGATTTTCTTGTTACAGTTAATGACAAAATTATTTTTGAACAGCATGTATAATATATGACGAAGGTACTGGTCCAGTATTGTTTTTAAAAACAGGGACGTCAGCTGCACTGACGTCATTCTCTTCATCGGTATTGATGTACTCCATAACGGAAATGATTTAAAACAATAAATGCCAATAACTCAAAGTGTTTTATTAAAATAACTTTATACAGATGTTCTCACTACGAACGCTAACAAACGAATGTCCTTTCACTACGGCGGGCGGCCTTTTTATAGGCGATATAGTGGGGCGATCGCTGTGAGTCACTTGTTTACGCTGTTCGAAACACGTGCAAGATGACGTAACTTGTTTTGCTAGTGTCGCATGTTGTTTTGCGCCGATACGACCATTCTGACCGGCAGTGCGCGCTCTGCACCAGCCGTGTTCTCGATGTCTTATTGAAGAGTAAAACTGCAACAATTGATTGTTGTCTTCTTTTGAGATTGGTATCTATGTGTCTGGTTATACTATTTTACTCTGTGTCGATTATATTGTGGCCTACACTGTGGTAGTTCATGGAGATAACGTACACTGTGGTACTTTGTTGCGTACACTGTGGTACTTTGTTGCGTACACTGTGGTACTTTGTTGCGTACACTGTGGTACTTTGTTGCGTACACTGTGGTACTTTGTTGCGTACACTGTGGTACTTTGTTGCGTACTCTGTGGTACTTTGTTGCGTACACTGTGGTACTTTGTTGCGTACACTGTGGTACTTTGTTGCGTACACTGTGGTACTTTGTTGCGTACACTGTGGTACTTTGTTGCGTACACTGTGGTACTTTGTTGCGTACACTGTGGTACTTTGTTGCGTACACTGTGGTACTTTGTTGCGTACACTGTGGTACTATGTCGTTGCGTACTCTGTGGTACTATGTCATATTTGTGTTGTGATTGTAATGTATGTGTGATTTAAAGAAATTATGAAAACGTACCCTTAGTTTTTATAATGAGATGATCCCTGGGCTTGTTGTTCGACCGCATTGGCTCGTGAAGTAGATGGTATAGGCTCATTGGCCGATGCTGAAGTGTCATCTTCTTCTGCCGATACGGTTATCTGATCTCCGGGTTGAGGTGCTCGGCGGAGTTGATCATGAGCAACTTTTCTTGGACGTCCTGTACCAACCACCTTTTTGACTAGGTAGCGATCGTTGTCCAGAATTCTTGTTATCTCATATGGCTCACTGAATTTTAAGTCCAACGAAGTTTGGTTGCGAGGATTATTTTTTATGAGAACGTAATCACCCCGCTGGAAGTGATTGATCCTTGCTTTTCTTGAATCAAAGCGTAGCTTGTCCTGCTTTGCATTTTGTGACATCTTTTGATGAACATGATTAGTGAGTGCTTCGATATTAATTGTCTGCTCATCGATGTTTACAAGTGTGAGTAACTCAGGAGGAACACAATGCCTGCGCTGAGTAAGCAAAGTGAGTGGAGCTACCCCTGTCACGCGATGAGGAGTGCAGTTTAATGCCAACTGGAGTTCTTCAAGTGTTGTGTGCCATTCTTCTGTTTCATAGTTTTTGATCATAATTAAAGTATTCTTTACTGTAGCTACAACACGTTCTACCTGCCCATTTGCTCGGCTGACTCCTGGTGCTATAGCATGAATCTCTATTCCTGCATAATCACAGTAGATTTTAAATTCACCCAAAAACTCCCTTCCACCGTCGACTATGATTTGTATTGGAGTACCAAATAAGTGTACTGTACGCTTCAGTGCAGCTAAGGTACCATGTGGATCCTTTTTAGTTGTGTGATATAGGAGCACATATTTTGTAAAAGCATCTATGGTAACAATTACATACTGTTGGTCATCGGATGTTCCCAATTTGCCAGTTATATCCATGTGTATAACTTGAAATGCAGTAGTTGGTTTCTGGATCGGGTGCATTTGAGCTTGTATTGCACCAGATGCTCCCTTCGATGTTCTGCAGACCACACAGTTATCAACAAATTTTCGAATATTTGTGTTCATGTTATTAAACCAGTAGCTGTCCTTAATTTTCTGCAACGTCTTTTCCCAACCAGGGTGTTTCAATGCAGTATGGAATGAGTTTATCAAACTCCACTGAAAAGATCTAGGAACCACTGTGCAATGTTTTTGTCCAAAGATTGGGTCCTGAACTATTCGTTTGAGGACATTGTTTTCTAGTACGTAGTCATTGCTGGGAATGTTATTGGTCATACCATCCATAATAGCTCTCAGTGCTTCGTCGCGTCGTTGTTCAATTTTTAGCCAGTTGAGATCTCTGGTCATTATGTTTACTGTAAGTTCTACTGGGTTTCTACTGAAGTAGTCGGCGTGTTGAAGTTGTTGGCCCTTGCGGTATTCAACCTCAAAATTATAATTTTGCAAAAATGCCCACCAGCGATGGATTCTAGGAAGCAGATCTTTCTTGTGCTTGGACGCCTTTAATGCATTACAGTCTGTGATGATTGTAAACTTTCGCCCATAAAGGTATTGCCTGAAGTGCTTTATCGCTCGAACCACTGCCAAGGTTTCTAATTCATAAGAGTGATAGCGACTCTCGGTTTCAGTGGTTCTCAAACTCATGAAGGCAACGGCGTGCTGTCGTCCTGCAATCACTTGTACCAGTACTGCTCCGAATCCCAAACTACTGGCGTCTGTGTATAACTGAATTGGAGCCTCTTCTTGGAAGAGAGTTAGCGCTGGAGACGATGTTAAACACTGAATGACCTCCTCTCTTGCAGTTTCATGGCGTTCATTCCACTCCCATTTAGCTCCTGGTTTAGTCAGCTCGTATAGCGGTATTAGTTTACGTGAAAAATCTGGAATAAACTTTCTGAAGTAGCCCGCCAATCCACAGAATTGCCTTACTTGTTTTGGTGTTGTTGGTATTGGTGCTTTTACGAGAGCATCTATTTTGCGTGGGCTTGGCCGGACTTGCCCATTTGATACCACGTTGCCCAAATATTCAATTGATTGCTTAAAAAAACTGCACTTATCAGCATTAATAGAGAAACCAGCATCCTGTAGAGCTATTAGAATGCGTTCAATGTTTGATAACCCTTCAGCAACATCTCCACATTTGCTTAATACGTCATCAACATAGACTTGAGCTGCATTACCCAATAACGAATTCAGAGCTCTGTTAATACATCGTTGATATACTGAACTCGCATTACTCAATCCAAAGGGCATCGTTAAATACTCGTATAAACCATCTGGTGTGACAAAAGCCGTCTTTTCAATTGATGAGTCTGCTATAGGTATCTGGTGAAACCCTGCTGCCATATCAAAAGTTGTGAAAAATTGTCCTTTAGCTAATTGGTCAATTTGATCCGAAATTAGTGGTAGTGGATAATGGTCACGTAGAGTGTTAGAGTTGAGTTCTCTAAAATCCACGCACATACGGTCATCACCATTCTTCTTTTTTACAAGAATAATAGGGCTGGAGTACGGGGACTTACTTTCGCGTATAATGCCATGCTCCATCAATTCTTTCACTATGGTTCGTACTTTTTCTCGTTCGACTGGACTGAGCCTGTACGGTCTTCGTTCTACGTACTTATCTGGGTTCTTTAAACGAATTTCCAACTTTCCCGTCTTGACCCGAGTTGTTGGGTATCCCCTGATAAACAGGTGCTGATATTTATTGAGTAGTGTTCGTAATGTTGTTATATCTTCTTTATTCGTAAGATCACAGTCCAATTTATCGAAGATCGGGTTTATGCTTTGAACATGATTGACGTTCTGCTGATGTGTTAACGTTGTTCGGTCTGAACTGATTATCATAGTAAGTTTGGTGTTATTTATCAAGTTCATACCCACTAGGATATCTGTTGTCATCTCATAGTCTGCTACTATGTGAAAATGTAGTTCAACGTTGATGTTATCAATGACCACAACCGTAACCAGTGTAGCTATTGAAAGTACAGGAAATTGTCCAATACCCTTCAAGTAATTTGTAGTTTCAAGTCTTCTTCCTGGTAATTGAGCTGCTATGGACTCTCTTATAAGTGAGCATTCAGCGCCACTATCAAAAATTGCCTGAAAAGTCTTTAGTCCAATCTTTACCTGGATCGGAGCTAGTTTTGATCCAGAAATGAAATTTACGTTAGATGATAGTGAACGTTCTCTCTTGAAGCAGGTTTCAAAAGTATGTCCAGGTATTTTGCAAAATGAACATATTATCGTCTTAGTATTCTGGTTGGTGATTACCTCCTTGTTAATGGTTTCGGTTTTTTGTTTTGTTCCTTTGTTCAGGTTTTGATTCAGTTGATTTGTAATAACATTCGCTGGTATTGTGATTGGATCTTTTACAGATTCGACAGGAAGAACTCGACGGAATTGTATTCGAAAAACGTGGTCGCTTACTTGTGTTTTGATTGTTGGAATTCGGGTGAGAACGCTTCGTCGTTCTTATTGATGATGCAACAGATATCAGCTCTGGTACCGTTGTAGCCCTTGTATTCAGTAGCTCAATCCGAAGCCTTTCATCATTAATGCATCCAATCACTGCTTCAACTGCATCTTCGTTTGGTAACTTGTCCTTTGTAATCCTTCTCCATAAGACCCAGGCTCGTGATAAATATTCAGAAATGTCTTTCGAAGAATCGTAGACATGTTCTCTGAATCGAACTATGTCTCTAGAATAACGGTTTTCTGGTTCAAAAGTCGTTATAAGATTATTGCGCAACTCAGGCCACGAAGCCGTAGTGACCATCCAGTCGTCAACCCACATTTTCGCTCTCCCCTTAAGCAGGCTGCCAACCTTCATACGTATGTCAAAGTCACTGAGTTTGTATGTTTCAATGGCTATATCTATATGAGAACACCACTCACGTATGCCTACGTTAGTGTCAGGATCAAATGAGGGTAGATAAATATCTTTGATACGTATTTTCGTTTCTTGCTGTTTACTTAATTGTGCCGACATTTGCTGCATCACTTGCATCATCTGCATAATAAACTGTGGCGGTATGTTGTTTGCCGGTGCGCTGCTTAATTGTGGTTGTTCCTGCTGACTCGAAGTTCCATTATTGCTTGTGGTATTTAATCCGTGATGCAATTCCATCGTATCATCAGGTTGTTGAGCGGAAGTGGTAAGTGATCCCACTTCTGATGACGAAGGTACTGGTCCAGTATTGTTTTTAAAAACAGGGACGTCAGCTGCACTGACGTCATTCTCTTCATCGGTATTGATGTACTCCATAACGGAAATGATTTAAAACAATAAATGCCAATAACTCAAAGTGTTTTATTAAAATAACTTTATACAGATGTTCTCACTACGAACGCTAACAAACGAATGTCCTTTCACTACGGCGGGCGGCCTTTTTATAGGCGATATAGTGGGGCGATCGCTGTGAGTCACTTGTTTACGCTGTTCGAAACACGTGCAAGATGACGTAACTTGTTTTGCTAGTGTCGCATGTTGTTTTGCGCCGATATATACAATGCAACCATACGACATTGTAACTGAAAACACTTCAGATTAGCGTTACAATTGTTCCTTCACTTAGCGTAGAGATAATATTGTGATGCTGCATATGTTATTTTTGTATAAGCTACTATACAATTTATATATTTTACTTTTTTCACCGCATACATCAATCACCGATAGAATAAGGAATAGTGTGATTAGAGAGAGATGCGGCATGAAAGTGGATATAGTGACAAGAATAGAAAAGGGTATGTGAAGCTGGTTTGGGTATGTAGAAATAATGGACGAGGAAAGACTGACTAAGAAAGTTTATAAGGCTAGTGTGAATGGAACAGTCGCAAGAGGAAGACCTAGGCGAACGTTTCTTGATCAGATCGGAGGCGTTCTGGACAAAGGCCAGGTTAAGAGCACCTTGAACCGACGGGCGTGTATGAGGAATGCGATGAAAGGGAATGAAGCCAGAGAAGTGTGTCAGGATCGTAGCAAATGGAAATCCGTAGTCTCTGCCTACCCCTCTGGGAAACAGGCGTGAATCTATGTATGTATGTATCTATTTCACCGCAAAGATGGTAAAACCGAAGGTAAACGGTTACGGTGATCTATAATTGCTCGCAATCGTGACACTGACCCTAGGAGATAGGGTGAAAGGGAAGAAATGGGCGAGTACGTTAGTCATCGAAATTCTTATTCACAGGCTGAAAAGCAGTAACTGTTACTAGCTCTATCCTGGCTTACAGTTAAATTGTGGTATTTTCCAAGACCAGCTGCTAACAGTATGTATAAATACTCTGTGTGTCAGCAAATAGTCGCCAACAGTGAACATTTCTATTCATTTTCTTATTTTTATCGATTTGTTGTAGGATTCCCCAATAGCTTACCATTGCGTATTTATTGCTGAAATAGGACCATGACAAACATGATTGATAAGCGATGAACATTATCAGCATACGTCGCATTTAAATGATCTTTGTGATAACAGTACTATTGTACAATATGGAATTGATAGGGCCTTTATCCGAGCAATTGTTTTGTAACAGCTGTTTTTACTGAAGATTACTGATAATAGCACTTGTGAATTCATTGTGGAAATCACCGACATAGTTGGTGACTAATCTTGTGTTTGTAAAGTTTATGCAAATTGATTTGGTTTGTTAAAATAATTGTCCACAATCTGACACTATGACTTTTTTATTGCCAGAGGGAGTAAACGAGGCAGCAGCCGGCCTTGAGGTAAATGAAAACCATCGCTGATGGACGTGGATGCATAGCAAACACAATAACAATAATAGTTAGTCGGGCAATCAATCGAAACGCAAATGTGCTTCGAAAAAAGAGACCTCTATTTATTTGCAGCAGTTACACTGTTATAGTCGAATTTATACTTTAATAAATACTCCTATCCATACTTTTTTGAAAACGTTTTACCACCTCTCAATGATGCCAGTGTGGTAGGCTATAGTGCAGCTTTTCTTTTTCCTAAAGTAGAGCGGTGGTACCTTGATTTAACTAAAAGTGTATTATAAATTTTGTTTTAGACTTTTATCTTATTAGGTTTTCCTATGTACTGTGTACAAACATAGCGACAATGGGCACAAGAAAGTAGAGTCAGCATCAACATGAATCAAACAAATTTTTATCATGTATGGTGATCGAACCACAACACTCGGCACACGAACAGCAGTGATGCACTTAAATCTCAATGTCATACATGCTATCAAGTACTCTGGAGATATGCTGCGATGCAGTTGAAATATGGTGTTTCAGTCATTTTCCATTTAAAAGTATTGTCAACTGTGTTCTATAACACTAAGATAATGCTTGAAGCTGCTATTTATCACGTTTCTTGATAAATTACATCATTTCGCATATAAATAGCCAAGCTTATGGTGTCATCAAGATATTAATTTACGGGGTATTGTTCAAATGATGTTAACGGTACGTAAATATCATTTGAACGATACCTATCGTCTTTTGCCACTCGTTTGAAACGTTGAGGTGTGTTTGACGCATTACTGGGTTAAGGTACTGTCATGTGCAGGATGGATAATGTTTGCTGGAAGATTAAATAGGTTGAAGATATGTAAGTGTGTGTATTATTATGTTCTATATTCGAATCTATTAAGTTTAGACGGTAACAGGTGTGATCATAAAACTATGATTACAAACTCCGTACTGTCCGACTAGTAATTATGCCCTGTAGAGATGACGATTTCCATGGATGGCGTTGTGGTTTACGCGGTCGCTTCGCTACTGCTGCTGCCTAGAGTGTTGAGCTAGAAGCAAAAATCTGTGTGATCTACAATAGTTTTTCCGAGTCTGGGCGTGCGTTGCGGCCGTTGGTTGCACGTTAATAAAGTCCATCGCGACACAAGTATTATGGAAAGTGCGAGAGGATAAAGGACACGTTTTGGTCAGTCTATATGTCTACAGATAGCTATAGAACACCTATGATTATTTTTGTCAATATGTGTATTACCTAACTACATATGGCGTAGTGCTTTAAGTAGTCACCTCACCAGCCTGTATACTAAGTTCATCCAAATTCAAACAACGGTCCACGTGTAATTGAGTAACTAACTACATCTAAATATCTAAACATCTGAATACAAGTTGGCTCATTGATTGTAGTAGGGTTATTTTAATAACATTGCAACTTGTTGTGAAATAATAATAATAAAAATAATAATGTTCTCCAGACCGAATTTCGGCCACGGCGGCCAGTCTTAACAGAGACTGGCCATCTGCGCAGGAGATATTATAGTGCACAAGTGTGTGCGCAAACACAAGTGCACTCTCTGTTCCTTAACTCTCATGATCCGATGGGACGGCAATCCGACACGACCGGAGAGAGATCAGGCGCAGGACCAACGGCTTTACGTGCTTTCCGAGGCACGGGGGTGTTTGACACCGCCAACTTCCTAACCCCGGGCTGCTTTTGAGATTTCTTTACAGAAAAAACCCCAATAATTTTTTGTTGGCCCGACCCGGGATTCGAACCCGAGACCTCATGCACAGCAGTCGCATTCAATACCGCTGCGCCACGGAGGCAGTTAAAATTGTTGTGAAATAATGACGTATTGAATAATCAGGTTTATGATAAAACTATGACATGAAAAAAAATTAGTATCTTCACAGCTAGCTCCTTTCTAACCTGTTAATAAAATGCAGGAACCAGCGGGAAACTCCCATCGAGCAGGATTTTACGTGCGGTAATATCCCAGAACACCTTATCTCGAATTACAAACAGAGAAAATTTAAAAAAAGTAATATTCTCGAGTGTAGTGTAAATATGTGTTTTGTTTACAGCGGTGAAATTATAATTATGTGTAATTCTTTATCCTTATTACGGTGCGTCCACAGCCACTCATTGCTGGCGCTGGGCATAGACCATCGTTGCTAGTTATTTGGTAATGGTAGGAAAGGACCGGCTCGTACGGGAAAATACCACTCTCTTACAGTAAACCCATGTAGATATGAGTAGTAAGTACACTTACTGAGTTTCACGCGATTAGGAAGATGCCGAGGCTCACCTTTCTACCGTAGCTGAAGGGATAGGAGTATAGGAGTACTAGCAATTTGAAACTTGACTGTTAGTATCTTTAAAAATAAAAATAATGCAGCCAAGGATACTATACTGATACCGTCATTCAAAATCCAATTTAGGATTTAGTAGTAATCTTAGTCTCGATAGTGTAATAGTAGTGAATGTCGTAGGTATTGACTAGTGAATGTCGTATTGACTACTACTACATGCTATGAATGAATGTCAAAAAGTTCTCAATAATAGATAGAACTGTGCCCAGTAGACGGTAAAATACTTGCTCCTTATCCTGTGGAATACGACCAGAACGGGTAAAATGTGGGTGATATACATACTCCTATGCGTAGGCATCACCTAAGGGTAGCCCTAGGTGCTTATTGAGCCGGTGGTCAATAGATATAATGTATGTAAAAATAATAATAATAATAATAATAATAATATTCTATCACATACACACAACACCATCTAGCCCAAACTAAGCAGAGCTTGTACTATGGGTACTAGACAATGGATAAACATACATATATACTTTTTTTTTTGTAAATACTTACATATTATACATAGAAACACCCAGACCAAGACAAACATCCATGTTCATGCACACAAATGTTTGACTTGTGCGGGAATCGAACCCGCGACCTCAGGCGTGGCAGTCGGTTACACTAACCACTACGCCATCGAGTCGAGTATATTCATAGCTTAAGCCTAATGTTAAATTGACAGGTCTCGGCGATACAAGCTTTGAGCTTAGTGTCAAGACTTTTGATAACCAAACTTATTTTAAATATTTATGTAAAATTAAAATATTCTTATTCTTAAATTATTCTTATAATAATAAAGCATTACACTAAAAAAAAAAATTCTTGGTCAACTGTTACTGGTCAACCATTCAATCTGTTTAGTACTGTTAATACACATTTACTCTGATTAATATTGAATTAAACGTGTATTTGATGACGTGTCACAAGCTGTGAATAGTTGGCATTGTGATATAGCCGACGTAGCTAGCGCAAATTATGCTCTAATTGTGATTTAAGGCTTAACTGAGTAACGGCCTTTGAATTGGCCTCAGCCTAATAATCGAACCGTTACAATTATCACAGATTATCGATACGATTCAATGATTAAGTGGAGGCTGTGAGTATATTTATATAATTAAAAAAAATATCTTAATGCTAATAAAGCAGCGATAGCTCAGTGGGGAGACCAACAGACTGCAATGCAGAGGGTCTCGGGTTCGAACCCACGTCGCGCACCTCTGACTTTCGGAAGTTATATGACTTTTCGAAATTATGTGCGTATTGATTGACAATTATCGCCTGCTCCGTGCCTCGGAGAGCACGTTAAGCCGTTGGTCCCGGCTGCCATGAACACCTATGGCAGTCGTTATTGGGAGAGTGTCGACACAAAAGATCCCACTGGGTCGAAGTGTCGCCGGTCTGCACTGACTGGCCCCCACATAAGATACATACATCTGTTATGTTTCGTTCGGTGAGTAAGAGCGCCAGAGGCCCTATCACCCTTCCCTTCTCAAACCCCATCCTGCTCCATTCCCCTTTTGCCTTTCGGTAGGCAGTGACTTGGTTGTGTTTTTTTGACATTGCTTCTGTAATGCTAAAAAACACAGCCATGTGTTTGAGCCACTGTTCTCGCTTACTATCAGGTGGCCCGCTGGCTCATCCGTCTCCGATGAAAGCATTAAAAAAAAAAGGAACAAAATAGCGAGTCATCGAAAGTATCTATAGAATAAACTACCCACTATACATTTATAAATCTAATTGTAATTTTTTGCTTCTTGTTATACCCAGAAATGTGTTCTTTTTTAAATAAACTATTGTGAATAGAGATAAAAAATATTTTATAGTAGTGCACCGCCATCTATTACGATATAAATAAACTACTTAACAGTTTTGGATCGATTTCCGCTAGATCGCATCTATTACCGGCTTATACCATTTTAGTTTTGAGATGTACCTTCTTCTTCTCTCTTAGCCTTTATTATTCCCGAGTCACTTGGGGTCGGCTGTTCTAGTCTAACCGGATTTGACTGAATATCAGTTTTTATACGGAGCGGCTGCCACCTGACCTCCGCAACCCGAAGGCTAACGATACCCTAAGGCTAGACCAGTGTCAGGATATTATAGGGTACTGAATTTCCTAATAGCGACTGCCATAGATGTTCATGGCAGCCGGGACCGACGGCTTAACGTGCTCTCCGAGGCACGGAGCAGGCGATAATTGTCAATCAATACGCACATAATTCCGAAAAGTCATATAACTTCCGAAAGTCAGAAGTGCGCGACGTGGGTTCGAACCCGAGACCCCCTGCATTGCAGTCTGTTGGTCTCCCCACTGAGCTATCGCTGCTGCTGTTTTGAAATGTACCTGTTTGTATAAATTATAAATCTTTTCCTTTATGAGAAGAGATCCGTGCCTAGTAGTTGGAAAATTTATTATATATAAACTGTAGGCTAATATTAATTTTACTTTTATGTTAGAATTGCGATTGAAGCAGAATAGATAAAAAGATGGGAGATTTAACAATGGCGGCGAAGTGACCACTTACACTTATGCGCCACCCGTGCGATCAAAATGTCAGTTGGGGTTATGTTTATGCGACTGTTATACATGAAATTGAATACAGATTTTATCGTGGTAATTAAACTAGAATTTGCCCGTGGCTCTGCTCGGGTGAGTGTAGGTTATGTCAATTTTAGTTATTTATTTTTCTGGATGAAATAGCTTTTATCTAGAAAAAAAAGTATTCAAAATGTGTAATAACTGTCAATGTTAGGGTAGCCCCTATGTTCTTTTCTGTACTCCTGATGATCGGTCGAGCAGTTAATGTATAAAAGCATAGCAAACAAACAAACTCAAATTCGCATTTATAATATTTGTTAGAAAGTTAGGGAAGCACTACCTTTAAGCTATTTTGAAATTAAAAGAGTGTCTGTCCGAAATATTCTTATGACTGCCGAAAAGCAGCTATAAATCAGAGAAAATATAAATATAAGTAGTTTCAATATAGTTAGTAATAGTAATGTTTTTTAAGATAAGGCATTATAAAATCCTTACAAAGTTCGTTAATTTCAACAAGTAAAAATCAGATCAATAAAATCTGTACAATGACTTCGATATTGCCAAATTCTTCGGTGAAACTTGCTCCTGTTGCAACTGGTTTCGGTAAAACTTATTGTGTAAAAAATAAACCTGTTCTTTTTTTAAGCGCTAAATATAAAGTTACCGGGTACGTTATTTCTGGATACATTTTTTGTTTGTCTTTATTTGGTAAGTAACTTTTATTTGCGACTCCTTATGTGTGGACTATATCTGTTAAATATTTTTTATCCTATCTCGGGGCAATCTGGAAAATGCTTGCTAATATTTGAAATTGTTTGAGCAATGTAAATACAACAATGAGCAACAATGGATTAATTTATACTTACGTCTACTCTATACCGTAGGAAAATTCGGTCGTTTTCCTTGTCTAAATTGTAAAAGAAACCTTTGTAAAAAATTTAGCTAGTAAATCAGTCAGTGACTGAGTCAGAAATTCTCTTCTAAAAATTCAAAATTCAAAATAAATTTATTCAGATTAGGTTACAAGATTACACTTATGAATGTCAAAGTTACACTAATTTTTTTCTGCGAATTTACATTTACTGCCACGTTCAGCAAAGCAAGGGTGTAGGGCTCATGAGAAGAACGGGCAAGAAACTCATGGTCACTCTTTTTAATCGCCAAGTTTTTGTTTACAAATCATAACAGCTGTAAGGTGCTGCAACCATTTCTCCATGAACCATTACTGTACATACACAAGCATTTAATAAAATTTGATGGTAGCCTCTAAAGCAGCAGTATGGTAAATAGGAGCATCCACTTACATGTACATTGAGCAGAGATAGCTCAGTGGGGAGACCAACAGACTGCAATGCAGAGGGTCTCGGGTTCGAACCCACGTCGCGCACCTCTGACTTTCGGAAGTTATATGACTTTTCGAAATTATGTGTGTATTGATTGACAATTATCGCCTGCTCTGTGCCTCGGAGAGCACGTTAAGCCGTCGGTCCCGGCTACCATGAATATCTATGGCAGTCGTTATTGGGAGAGTGTCGACACAAAAGATCCCACTGCACTGGGTAGAAGTGTCGCCGGTCTGCACTGACTGGCCCCCACATAAGATACATACATACATATGTATGTACATGTGTACATTAATAATCAAGACAAGGTATGATTGTTGTCCGTAGTTTAATCTAACTATATAGTATAGTATAGTAGTAACTATAGTTGTTGTTATTTTCTCTTTTTAAGATATCTAGTTCTTTGGGTTCCAAATTACTAGTATTCTTGTTAACTCCTCTAACTGAGCTAGAATGCTTGTATTAGGAGTGGGTTCAGGTCGGTAGTGCAATGGGTGGTATTCGAAACGCTACCTCTCGATCGCAAGTTCTATGCCTTAACCATGGGGCTACCACCGCTTCTAAAGTCTTTAATGTATTTTGTTTAAGCCTTTTGCGCAACAAGATAAATTCTTTAAATTCATTTAAAAAAATATATAGAATATTATTTTTACTATACCTAAATATAGATTTCATAGATCTATCTAAACTAATATTATAAAGAGGAAACATATATGTTTGTAATGTTTTTACACAAGAACTACTGGACTGATTTCAAAAATTCTTTCACCACTAGAAAGCTGCATCTTCATTGAGTGACATAGGCTATATTACATTTTAAAAAAAAATAGGCAACCTTAATAAAAATGCAATAATATAACCCAAGGTGTGAAAAAATCAGTCATAAAAAATCTGTCATCGCGTGCGCAACTATTGATGATAGAACAAAAAAATATTCTACAGTATTATAGAACGTATCAATATCTACAAAAAAGTCCGCGATACCATATGTATTTTTTTAATATACAGCTAACTACACCTATATAGGTGTAGTTAGACTTATTAATTTCTTTAGTTGTAGTTTTATATATGAAAATTAGATAACAAATCAAAAGTAGGTATTGGGTAATAAATTAAAGTCCACGCGGACGAAGTCGTGGGCAACAGCTAGTATTTCATATTTTTATTTATGATAACTAAAGAAATAAATAAATAGACAAAAGTAAACAGTTTAATAACTCTTTCTTCTCTGTTTATTAAAACAGCAGTTTAATTCATATATGTTTTCTCAAATTTTGAATAATTTTATCGTTTTCAATTATGATTGTGGTTTGTAAGAATATACTAACCCTTACTACTAAATCAATCAACTTATAAAAATCAAATCAATCTTATAAAAACATTTTCTTACTTCTTCCTGATAAGTCGGTTGCTTTCCAGCAGCCATGGTCACGAGGAAACTCGAGTTTAATATCTATTCGTGTGTAATACTCCCGTAAAAGAATATTAAATACCTAAGTTAGAATTTAGTTCACATAATTCGTGAAATGAGTGGAATATAAACTACAACATTGTATCACAATGCACTGTTTATTAGAGTTTCATCAGTTTTATGTATCCTTAAGGATAGATTTTTATCTTAACTAATATAAAGTACGTAATTTATAGCGAACTTAAAGAGCTGAGCTTGGCACGAGGCCAACGATACAAATGAAGCACAAGATTACTTATTCAAACATACAGTCTCTATATTCCTGTAGGCAGAAATGTATTGCACTTATGTTTCGGCGATCATGGATTTTGGTTCCACATAAAAGACTGCGAAAGTAGCAGCGATAGCTCAGTGGGGAGACCAATAGACTGCAATGCAGAGGGTCTCGGGTTCGAACCCACGTCGCGCACCTCTGACTTTCGGAAGTTATATGACTTTTCAAAATTATGTGCGTATTGATTGACAATTACCGCCTGCTCCGTGCCTCGGAGAGCACGTTAAGCCGTTGGTCCCGGCTGCCATGAACATCTATAATGGCAGTCGTTATTGGGAAAGTCAGTCAACCCTCTAATATCCTGACACTGGTCTAGCCTTAGGGTATCGTTAGCCTTCGGGTTGCGGAGGTCAGGTGGCAGCCGCTCCGTGTAAAAACTGATATCCAGTCAAATCCGGTTAGACCAGAAAAGCCGACCCCAAGTGACTTGGGAATAATAAAGGCTAAGAGAGAAGATAAAATACTGCGAAATTATTGCCGTCATCCAAGCCCAAATTAAAAGCCGGTACGAAGCAACATGAATAGAGAGCCTATAGGAACTAGTGCTGTCTTCTAAGCCCAGTTTAGGATCTAATACAGAGTATCACGCATTTGTTGTGTTGTTTCTTCTTGGATTTGACTAACTACTGTATCTAAAGATAGTATGACTTCACGGTACTTTGAGCTCATTCTGCGTAAGAACACCAAGAAATTATGTTCAGGTTATTTGTACCTGGTACCTACAAGACGTATGGTACACATTTTAGGGCGCAGAAGAATTTTCGTCTACCAGGCTCAGTTTAAGATCTCGTGTTGACACTGAGAATTTCTTACCAGATGCAATCAATAAGAATTTGCTAAAACCGGGAATCGATATCAAAACCTCATATACACTAGTCACATGTTCTAACGCTGAGGTATTCACAAAAATGACTGCATCATACATCATAATAACATGGTATATGGCAATCGTGTTGTGTGGCAAGATTAAACTTCCTAACTTGAAAATAAAAGAAATATGACAGTCAAAAACTGGTCTGTACGAAGATACTTTTGATTATTGATGTGCAGATAAAATGCAACGGCCGGAGAACTTTCTTAATATATTGCTGGACTTTCAAAGGTCGATGAACTAAAGAGCGAAGGATTGCAATGAAAATAAAATGCATTGACGCAGGTTGACCGTCGAAGCCGGAACTTAAAGTTCTTTTGGCTTGTATTTTGGTACTTAAAATGTTTTTGATATGTAATTTGAGGCATCCGTTCACTTTTTTATTGTCTCAGCAAACGTAAAACGAGTAATTGACCTACATATCTTACTTGAAAGGGTTGAATCTCGTATATTCTTACGGTGCTATATTAGCACCAATGCTACATAGTAGAGAGTGGATATATGGTATAGGTCTTACTAAATCTGCTTTGCACGAGATGGATATCCATGACATAATTTACTGCGGTAGCGCAACGGTAACAAATGCGATTGCTGTGCTTGAAGTCTCGAGTTTTATTACCGGTTCCAGCAAAGTGTTGTTTAGTTTATTTGCCGGCCTCGATGGCGTAGTGATTAGTGTAACCGACTGCCACGCCTGAGGTCGCGGGTTCGTTTCCCACACAAGTCAAACATTTATGTGCATGAACATGGATGTTTGTCTTGGTCTGGGTTTTTAATATATAATATGTATCAAAGCATATAGAAAAAAAATTGCCCGATAGTCGGCATCAAGCTCGTCCTCTAATACGTGCGGCTTTATCTCGTAATTATCACTATGTGGGTGTAATACTTCTTTGCCAACACTTTTGTTATTATATTTTTACAAAAGACAAACATTCAAACAACGGACACAAAAATCACCCAGACTCGGAACACACAAACCATTTATGGATCACACAAATTATTGTTCCATGTAGGGATCGAACTCACAACCTCGGCACAGCGGCAGTGGCGAGGCGACCACTTAAACGACTTAGCCATCCGTGCAGCCCAGATTTGAAAACTTTGAGTGATACTGGCGTGAGACTATACTAATATTTTAAAGCTGAAGAGTTTGTTTGTCTGTTTCAACGCGCTAATCTCAGGAACTACTGGTCCGAATTGAAACATTATTTTAGTGTTGGATAACTCATTTATCGAGGAAGGCTATAGGCTATATAACATCACGCTACAACCCACGGGGGCGGCGCAGTAGTCATAAACGCGGGTGAAACTGCGGGCACATTTAGTGTTTGTATAAATGGCAATGACGTTTTACGGCTGTTTTTGCTAACTGTGATCATGCAAAACCAACCATACTACGATTAGCATATAATACGTTGAATCCATTGACGACATCGAAATAAATCACTGGGAATCCTTTGTCACTCCGAATCATGACGTTTACAAGGAAGATTAATGAATGTTTTTGCAAATGATCTCATACATATACATGAGTTTTAAAAAAGTG
Source organism: Catocala fraxini (assembly GCA_930367265.1). Classification (NCBI taxonomy): domain Eukaryota; kingdom Metazoa; phylum Arthropoda; class Insecta; order Lepidoptera; family Erebidae; genus Catocala; species Catocala fraxini. The sequence goes on along the minus strand of OV884027.1, from coordinate 26,978,525 downwards.
GCGGATGATGTTACTTATGTGTCATCATAAGGAATATTTTTCTTGTTAACATTTATAACTAACTAGCTGTCCCGACAGACGTTGTCCTGTACAATCCAAATCTAAACCATCCTCGAATCCACATGAACACACACAATTTTTTTTATCAAAATCGGTCCAGCCGTTTAGGAGCAGCTCAGTGACATACACACGTACAGTAGAATTATATATATAAAGATATCCTATACTGGAGAGACAACTGCTACGTCTATTAACAGGTAATTTGGGCATCCGTTCTTAGTAAAAATTTTAACCGAAACACGCTTTTTTTATGTAAGGCCATGGGCCATTGTTCAGTTACCATAGATTGTGAGCGGTTGTTACTTCATGAGGATCAGGCGCGCGGTGTGTTGAATAGGTTTCACGAGACTATAGATACATATCTATATTAATAATTTCGTCAAGTGCTACGGCAGAATCGATCGAAACCTTACCTCAATAATAAAACATAAAATATAAAGATTTCGAGTCGACAACATATATCCGCAAAATTCGGATTGTCGAGTATTTTGTTAAATTCTATTGGTGTTGACACACAAAACGCAGTCGCCATATTGGCCACTTTAGCGAAACGTCACTGACACCGGATGACATCTTGAGTAGTTAAATAACCATAGAAAAAAGAATACTGGCCATAACCTTAAAGGTTGAAGTTGAAGTTCTTTTCGTAGTAAAATTATTATGTACATTATCCAGTATTAATTTAGTTTTGCATAGTGATTTACTTTGTTTGGATTACACACATCATGCCGAAAATCGTAAGTATTTCATAAAATGAATGTCTTTCATTAGTCTTTTATCAATGTTTTGTTTGATGATACCTACATCATTTTGTTAACAGCCGAATCTCCTTGCATTTGGTAAACATTGTCACAAAAGGCTAGTTAATAATATTGTCCTCCAGACCAAATTTCCGTCATGGCGGCTAATCTTAACGAAGACTGGCCATCAGCGCAAGATAGGTTCTGTGACTCTATTTTCTCCAACTCTGAAGATCCGATAGGACGGCAATCCGACGCGACCGGAGAGAGATCAGGCGCAGTACTAACGGTTTTACGTGCTTTCCAAGGCACGGGGGTGTCCGCCAATTCCTAACTCCGGTAGGCTATTGAGATTATAATATACATATAATATAATATCAGCCCTGTATTAAACTGTCCCACTGCTGGGTACGGGCCTCTTCTCATTGTGAGTAGGGTTAGGCCATAGTTCACCACACTGGCCTAGTGCGGATTGGCAGACTTTACATATATTCGAGAACGTTATGGAGAATTCTCAGACATGCAGGTTTCCTCACGATGTTTTCCTTCACCGTTAAAGCAAGCGATAACTAATTATTTAATACGCATATAACTTCGAAAAGTCAGAGATGCGCGCCTTGGGTTCGAACCCGAGACCTTAACATAACCTAAGGTAGGTTATGTTAACCTTAACATTCTTGAGATTACTTAACAGATAACCGAGATACTTTTTGTAGGCCTGACCTGAATTCGAACACGAGACCTCATGTATAACATTCACATTAAATTCCGCGGTGCCATGAGGCAGTCAATAGAGGCATTATGGGGAGTAATCCAATACTTTGTACCTTACGTGATAAAAAGTAAAACTATTTCAGAGAAAATATTTCTACGTATTGCTTACAATACCAGAACGTTTATATACATATCTTTATAATAGTCAAAACAATAAAACTCCTTTATCCATTAAATGCTGGTAATAAACCTTGAGGCACGATGATGGCCTAGATATCATAAGTTCAGTTAATCAATGAGTTGTTTTAAAATTTTATTAGTATAAAACCGATGTCTTTACAACAACTATTTTTGCTTTTGAGCAAATTCAAAAACAAAGCCTCGCTTGTTTGCAAGTAATCGTTTACGACTTTGCGGTTACTACAAATCGTGACTACAAATAAGACGTGGTTTCCAGAAATCAGATTTCTCACTTAAGCAGTATACATGAGGAAATAACAAAAGCATTAGCTTTCTTTTATGTAATGTTTTATGTACCGCAGCAAAAGTAAGATGCGGACTTACTGCCAAACGCATTTTCTGTCAACCATTAGATGAGGGAGGGACAAACTAGTTACGTTCATTTATTTGGTTATTCAACATTTATTTACAATGCATTTACATTATTCATTTTAAAACAAATTAACTAATAATTATAAAATTACTAATAATTATAATACTAAATATTTACAAAAAAGGTTTAGGCGTCGTAGAATTTGTCAGAAACGGGACAAAATGAGTTACGTGCATTTAATTAATGCAAAATGTAGAAATTAAAAAAGAAATTGACTATACGGCAAGTAAACAAAATACCATATCTATTACGTGAAACAAAAACTTTGTACCCCTTTTTACGAAAATTGTGCGGACGGAGCAGTACGAAATTTGGTCCAGTTAAAGTTTATATGGAGAAAGAGGGGCGAATCCTAATATTTATATAAAATATCCATTAGAAATACATTGAATTAATGAAAAAACACTACACGCACACAACCGTGCATTTGACACACGCAGTCGAATCGCGTTCGTAGTATTTCGGCATTGTTCGGCTGATGTCGTAGAATTCTTCGTAACTATGGTTACATATGTATGTATGTGGAGTAGGTGACTAAATTAAATGTGAAGTTATAAGGGTATAATTATAGACAATAAAATCTTAACCATAGTTACGAAACATAGTACTACATCAACCGAACGATGTAGTGTTATTTTTCGTAACTATGGTTACATATATCAATATATAATTACATATATCAACAATATCTAACTTTTAAATCAATCATGGTTGAATTTCGACCACTAGGCGACCGCTAGTAAATATAAAATGGTTGATATGACAGAAAATTTCAACCATCTCTTGGCAACTTGACTGAATTCAATGCAAAAATAAACTACGATAAAAGCAGACCTACCTTTAGATTTCAACATTTATGTCTAAATATAAGAAGAAAATGTGTTATAATTTACCAAACATCGTTTCAGGCTTAGAAATGCTAATAAAAATACCTTACAAAATCTAATTATTTTTTGCTATGATTAGTAATGGGCTGCAGACTTTAGCTGCGACTGTGATTGATAGATCAACAAAAAACACACAAAATAAACTAAACCACCCATTGCACTACTGACGTCAACTCACTTCTATTTATTTATATTTATTTATTTATTTTTGGAAAACAAACAGATACATACAATTCTTAAAATAAAATAACTTCCATAAAAAGATGGTAGTAAGTACGTACCTCACAACGTTATCCACATGTTGGTAAAATATTTGTTTAGAACTTAATTGCATGCGAGCAGAACTTTAACAATGAAAATATTAAAAGTCAAATACATCAGGTACATAATAATAAATAATAGAAATTACAAAAAAAACAATGTCAATAAAAAAATAAAATAATTAAAATGGTATAAAATACAGATATTAAATAAAAATAAAAATAAAATAATTAATCAAATATTACATTTAAATAAATACAGAAATCTAAATAATTAAAAACTAACAAGTAAGGTATAATAAATAAGCAACATTCTATAATAATGAAAAAAATCTATAAAAATTCTAATACAAGCATTCTAGCTTAGCTGGAGGGGTTAGCAAGATTACTAATAATTTCAAACCCAAACTGCTGCTAATCTTTTAAAAAAGAAAATAACTAGTACCATGTTAAACTGTGCTGCTTATTATCTGGTTATACTCAATCAGAACTGATTTTCGCTGTATACTGCATCGATTCGATCCATCGATAACAATGTAATGTAACTGCCTTGATGAATACAAGAAATACTATAACCTTGGATGGTAGAGCAAATGAAATATTTTCTATAGAAACATCTACAGGATAATTAGACAGGGACGTTTGTGGAGAATTAATAATGTCTTTATCCACTAGTAGAATAATCGCAATCTTTGTATGGCATTATTAGAGCAATCCTGAATTCTGAGTAGTAGAGCCTCACTGATTTCAGCATTAATGGGTCGGCTCGACCAGGGAAGGACTACTCTCTCACAGAATACCGACGTGAAATAGCACCTACTGTTGTGTTTCGTTCGGTGAGTGAGAGTGCCGGAGGCCCAATTACCCTCTTTCCCCCTTCCCGCTCCTTCTCCTTCTCACTTCCTTTTATTCCTAAAGGGTCGGCAACGTGCAAGTGATGCCTCTGGTGTTGCAGGCGTCCATAGGCTACGGTGACCACTTACTATCAGGTGGGCCGTATGCTTGATTTTATACATCTTACATACTTGTATAAAAAAAAAAACAATTATTTGATGATGGTACAAATGAGCCGGTTTTACTGGGCAAGTCCATATTTTTAACAGAAACCTGGCATCAGAGTAGTAGCACAGTTTGACCCGGCTAGTAAAAGTAGAGAGAGGCTCAACAGAGCCTACCTTTAGCGTTTCTTGCCTATCATCCTACTAACATTTTATCTAAAAAATGCACCGCGTGTCTAATATCCTTGTAACAGGTTTGCTACATCTGTTATATAATAAAAATTCGAGTACTTTATTCACATCAAAAATGGTGATAATATAAAACCTGCCGACCTATTACTTTCAGAAGAAACTAGGGACACGCCACGCCTTCATACGGGTAGTACAAAACCTTAACAAATTATACATCTAAAACTTTCACAAAAATCACTTTGTCTATTGGTGAAAACCACATGAAATTCCGTTCAGTAGTTTTTGAGTTTATCTCGAACAGACAGACAGACGTGGCGGGGGACTTTGTTTTACATAGTGATAAAGCATAGCGACATCCAAATATTGCCACTTAATTGACAGTTACAGCCCCAGCTGGACTATCAACATCGTGATAACTGTTCTGTAGGACATCAAACTAAAAAAAAACCTATATAATATTATTGTCTGGTGTACGTTGTTCAACGTTCCTTAAGATACGCCATCAGCATTGAGTTTACAGCGCAAGGACTTTTTTGCAACCTTGGCATTCGATCTTGTCTGTAAAAAATGTGTCATTGATAGTTTCAGCACCACAGATTCATAGTTCTGCCTCAGTTACATAAAAACTAAAACTAGCAATGACCCTGCTGCAATCAAGCATATCTTTTTAAATACTTTGTTGTCGTAAATCACGCAAGCAGAGCTGTAAACACAAGTATGCATTATCAATGTTTGTTTTTATGCGTTCGATCCGATTATTTCCGGCAATAATCGAATAGACAGATATACACGCAAGTTCAAGGTTACATTCGAGCATGCATCAACAATATTACAAACATTGCATGCATGACCCTGTCTGTAGTTTTGAAAGTATGTCAAATCGCTACTTGGAATTTTAATTGGTTTGCTATGTATGATTTTGACGGATTGAAATGCAATATGTCAATCTTTTAGAAACAACAATGTAACATAGTATATGCTGCATATGGTAAGCCTGAATAGATTCTTATATTTGAATTATTTGCTGCATTATGCTTATCTTTATATAATGTATTTTGTACGTGTGTATGTCATTGAACTCCTTCTAAACGGCTGGACCGATTTTAATGTTTTTTATGTATTTAAGAGGACTTCTAGATGGTATAGATTCACAATTGATTCAATAGATCGCGATGCGATCGGGTTATAGGATTTCTTTTTCGTTAGAACCGAGCTACGTCCACTACTATAAATATGCTCGTAAAAGGTCATTTGATAGAAATTAGAAATAGGGAACATAGACTCACTCCAATTTCCCGGTGGAGTACGAGGATACAACATCTATCCATTTTCTACGATTCTGAGATATGACTCTCATAAGACTCTTTAAGCAGTATAGTTGGTTTAGAATATTCTCAACTTCTTCTCGGTCAGCTTTTCTACGCTAATCGGATTTGACTGGATATCAGTTTTTACACGGAGCGGCTGCCACCTGACCTGCGCAGCCCGAAGGCTAACGGTACCCTAAGGCTAGACCAGTGTCAGAATATTAGAGGGTACTGACTTTCCCAATAACGACTGCTATAGATGTTCATGGCAGCTGGGACCGACGGCTTAACGTGATCTCCGAGGCACGGAGCAGGCGATAATTGTCAATCAATACGCACATAATTTCGAAAAGTCATATAACTTCCGAAAGTCAGAGGTGCGCGACGTGGGTTCGAACCCGAGACCCTCTGCATTGCAGTCTGTTGGTGTCCCCACTGAGCTATCGCTGCTGCACTCACAACTCTTGACTAAAGTGATGTAATCAGTGATATCAATTACACTAATACTACAATCTATAACGTGATACATGAGTTTGATTTGTTCTTAGAAATAGCACTCAATCCTTACTAATATTATAAATTCTAAAGTAACCTGTCTGTCAATCAATATAGAGAATATATACTGAACAGATATAAATATAACGGCAAAACATTAATCAATTTTGTTTCTTAACGTTTTGAAACGCCGGCGACAGGTCACAATTAATTTTTAATAATGAACGACATTCCAACAATTGATAAATTAATAAAGTTGCTTTATGTTATTCTAAAAACCAAATTATTTTTTCTGTTAGCTTGAGAATTGATGAATATTAATATTAAAATAGCTTGAACCTTAGAGATGGTCTAGTCAAGAACAGTAGTTAGTTATTTACAGTATAGGTATTATCTGTTTCAACTGTTTTGTGCCTGCAGTTGTTTAAATGGGGTCTAACTCAATCACAACTCTATCAAATCGGGCAATGTACCGGCGCGGCGGTGACTAGTTGAGGACGCCCTTACCGCATGAAAATGTGGATAATATATACACCAAAAGAGCTATAGAAACTGACCAGAGAACAAATGCTTTAAAACAACACTTAAAATAATCACTGTCTATACGTCTGTAGATAATGATACACGTTTACTGTACATCACAAATAGTATCGACCTTCCACAAGTAGACCAAGGCTCATCTAACAATGTCAATGCACAGGAAAACCTAATGTTAGAATACTTATCCTCTTTCTACATAATATGTAGAAATTCTACTTATTTGAATACTCAAGGATAAAAATGACGGAATAATTTATGTAAACGATTTTGAGAATGGTCTTGTTGATGCCAAATTTGTTGTTGCATAGCAAACAGACCATTGCATTTGAGAGATTTCCACAGAGCATTGAATACGCAAAGTTCCTATTAAGCATGCGTTTCTTGTCATTCTCTATACGATTCAAGTGCGTAAGTGATCACTACGTAGGCGTTGCAAATGTTATTTTGTTGAAGTGACAATGTCGTCTGCGCTAAGCGCCATTCGTCACTCGGCACAAATATTGTATTGTAGCAGAAGCGAGGTTTTTTTTTATTTTGCTCGTCGAATTGACCACACTCCTCCTGATGGTAAGCAGTCGTGTGGTCTTAGAGCACTGGCCTCCACACCGTCCTCATAGCAGCCGAGGCGATGTTGAGGTCTTTACTTTGACGGCCTAAGAAGGTGCTTTTTCACACCCCGCTAAAGGACCCAGGATTGAAGGAAGAAGGAAACACGTGCCTTGGCAGAGAATTTCATGCCTTGATTGTTCAGCAGAGGTATGAGGACTCAAACTTGTTGGTACGCACTCTAGTCGACTCTATCGTGTAAGGATGGCATCTGAGCCCAGCACGCGTTGTTCTGGATAGGAAAGGGGAGCTAGGGATAAGGTGGAATAACTCTTCAGAGCACTCCCCGTGGTATATTTTGTAGAAACATGCTAATGAGGCAATGTCCCTACGGAGTTGCAGAGTTGCGTTACGAAGCGTAGAGCAGCGATAGCTCAGTGGGGAGACCAACAGACTGCAATGCGGAGGGTCTCGGGTTCGAACCCACGTCGCGCACCTCTGACTTTCGGAACTTATATGACTTTTCGGAATTAGGTGCGTATTGATTGACAATTATCGCCTGCTCCGTGCCTCGGAGAGCACGTTAAGCCGTCGGTCCCGGCTGCCATGAACATCTGTGGCAGTCGTTATTGGGAGAGTGTCGACACAAAAGATCCCACTGGGTCGAAGTGTCGCCGGTCTGCACTGACTGGCCCCTGCATAAGATACATACATACGTAGCGTTGGTAAATCCGAAGCTATATCTCATTTTGTTTTCTTTTTGTTTCAGATGACAACTCCCGCACTAGGAATAAATATTTTTTCTTCCTTTATTTCTAGAAAGACTTTCCTGTGTCCTAGTAATCCTGTGTTGCTTTACAAACATTCAAACAACGTACACAAAGAACACCCAGACTCGGAATAACCATTTGGGGATCACACAATTTTTTGTCACGTGTGGGGATCGAACTCGTAATACTCGGCGCGGCGGCAGTGGTGAGGCGACCACTTAAACCGCTACACTATCGTGCAGTCATGGGTATCATAGTACAATTTTACACTTATGTTTCAGCCTTATGATATTCGCGAATGGGAAGATAACCACATACTTACATTAGCTGTCCACATTCAGGCAGCTAGACTTTTATAGTACCAGGTAACAGTCGCGAGTTCATTAGCGTCGCAAGTGCATGAGGTCTCAGGTTCGAATCCCAGGTCGGGCCAAAAAAATTTATTAGGTTTTTCTGTTTAGAAATCTCAATACGAGCGGTGTTAGACACTCCCGTGCCTCGGCAAGCACGTAAAGCCGTTGGTCCTGCGCCTGATCTCTCTCCGGTCGTGTCGGATCACCGTCCCATCGGATCATGAGGGTTAGGGAACGGAGAGTGCATTTGTGTTTGCGCACATACTTGTGCACTATAATATCTCCTGCGCAGAGGACCAGTCTCTGCGTGGAAATTCAGAAATTCGGCGTGGAGGACATTATTGAAAATTCCGTAACAGAAAATTAACAACTTATCATATCGAAATTGAAACATGCCAGACATTTGGGAACCACCGCTTTTATTATACAAAAGTCAATAAAAATGCCTTAAACGAATTGACGCCTGAATTTTATTAAGTGCATTTCGCTTTAGAGACAATAGGAATCGTCTTAAATGGAGAAGTAGGTCAATGGAATTAATATCTGGCATTGATTGGTTTATAAGTATATGGATTATTTGAATAATATTATAGATATTAGTTCTGCTGTTGTCGAATAAGGTGAACATAGTATATATATATACTTGCAAAATTTTGTGTCCATTTAAAATATTTTTGAAAACCACAATTATGTATTTAGCCGAGGTTATGTCGTTTATATAAAAACAAATAACTTTCTACCTATTTATAATATTAGTATTTAGCGTCGCTGATCTACTGCAATGACTTTTCAAAAGTATACGCGCATATACAACTTCGACTACTGATAGAGTTTGAATTCGATTCCTAGGTCGATAAAAATATATTATTTACTTTTTTTCGAAATTATAGACATTCAAACTTTCTCGATTTATACATAATAAATATTGATAAGAAAACAATAAATTTTAACCTCTAAATACTTTTAATTGCGTTTTAGAATCTCTCTCTCTCTCTACTTTGAAATGTATGAAACTATTTCACCTAAAGATTCATCATGAAATATATTTAAGTACCAAATGATTTAGTATAATTTGCTCACGGTTTTCCCCACAACAGTAGGTCAACAATCAGAATGATTAACTCAACTATCTATTAATACAAATAAACTTCAGTTTCAAGTGTTTTCTATTATATAAATACGTGATAATTGCTTGTTACATTTAATTTTGTGTCCCAAGTCCAGATTCCCCGTATATCAGCTATAGCTTAATGGAACGCTAGATTGATTACCAGTGGTTCGAAGCTCGATCTCAAATTACTCAACTGACATTCAGGTGTTATATGCGTATTAAATAGTTAATAATAATAAATAATAATAAAGACGTTTATTTCATAACAGACGAAGGACATGATATAAACAATGTAGGAAAAAAACATAATTAAACTATACTACTTAATAATAAATGTACACGCCCGTCGTCCGTACAAAAATAGGAGGCCAGTTCAGCAATATTGCCGGGCATATGTGCCCGACGCTGGTTTTCAACTGGCTCCTTAATAGACACGGACGTCAAGACCCTGAGAGCAATACTTATCCCATTATAACATTGAACATTCACACACAGACATTACAGTAACCGAATATCCAGAGATATATTTTTTCTTTTTATATCAAAGCTACATTTATGAACGCACCTTCTTTCTGACATTGACACTAATGACATGACACTTACGCTACATAAAATGACAGATGCACGATCACGTTACATAATCGATATATGATAAAGTTGCATAATCGTAAACAATCTAGGATAATAAACACAAAGAAGAAATGTTTCAACCAATTAAGCATACTGGTAAGTGGGGACACTGTATTCGGGTCCGGCTCATAACAATAAGTAAGAGTCCCGCTCCAAATAAATTTTTATAATTGTGAAAAGCAATACTTAACAATGTTGAAATGAGACAAACGACAATGCCTTAGAGCGAGATGTACATAGACGCCAACAGCGGTTACATTGCATATACTACCTTCCGCACGCCAAACAATCAGAGTTTATATTATGTAATTATTTTGTAATCTGTAATATTTCAATCCGAATACTATGTCATAATCATGACTCAATTGGTACAAACATCACCAGTTATCGGACAGCATCGATTGCCTCAATCGCTGCCATTACCGGAAACAATAAAGTACACAAAATAAATAAAATACAAAATAAATAAAATACAATACAAATGTGTGTATACATAGGCACAAAAAGAATAGTGTTTCATCCTCATCCACAGAACGCTGTTTCATTTGATATTAAGATGGGCAAGTAGGTACTTAGTTCTTTATAACATTCTAATAGGTACCTAAATTGTTAGTTTGCTTGTTCTGAGCATTAAACACAAGTAATATAAATAGGTACAATACATTATGACTGCCAGACATTGATTAGTATTTCAAACATTTTTTACAGATAAATACAAAACTATATGAACTGCAATAATAGCTTAATGGATTATTATTAATGTATCCAGAGCACAGTGAACAGAAACATTGCATAGGAAAAATTATGCAGATTCAGTAAGTATATCAAAAATTATAATTATGTTATATATTAGCACAAGCTGGTACATAAAACTTACACCATTTGGCATCTTAGTATGTTAAGTAAACATAAAAGTTGTCAAAACTGAAAAAGTGTCTTATGGCAGGGTTATAAGCATCAGTGTAAGAATTTCTAAAACAGCTCTCCAATACCTTGAACCGGATTATAAAATTATTTTATATTTGGGACATTTGCAAGTTCAATATAGATCAACTAGGCAATGCCTGAACAGTGATTTATTGTGTATTCAATAGAATTCTCTTGTATAAATTCTTAAAGCCCATATATCATATTCTTACCAGTTTTTTGAGAACTATGTGGCTGCACTAATGTCGTCGTCACTGCACTATGCCGAGAGTTGTGGGTTTGACTTCCATTCGGGGCAAAAAATTATATGGTCTAAAATATAGAACTCTCAGACACGATTTTCTTAACTCACATAACTTCTTAAAATCAGAGATGCATGGCAGTTCAACAATCTTCCACCAGGCTATCGCTGCATGTATGCTGATATGTATATTGTTTCCTTTATTTAGTAAGTAACTTGAATTAAATACATTCCTATGCAAAATAACAGCTGTTATAACACTTTCACGTCATTATTTTCATTATAAAACTAAGCCTTGTTTAATTATCTGACGCTTAAACTAATAAGTGCTATTAGTAATCCTTGGCCTGAAGACGAGAATACTTTAGTTTTTAGAGCTCTGCATTCAAAGGGGGTCACATTCCCTAATTCAAGCCTACGCCGTGTGTTTGTCTATCTGTCCTAACTTTTATTTACGTCCAGTGTTGGTATAGTCTCCCTTAAAAACATAGACATAATAAATGTATACTGCCGGCAAAATGACAATACCCAAAATGCCAAAATAATGTATTCATCTATTATATTGACATCATTATTAAACGAAAGCTGTGTATACAGTTTTCGATTATTAGCGATAGCTCAGTGGGGAGACCAACAGACTGCAATGCAGAGGGTTCGAACCCACGTCGCGCACCTCTGACTTTCGGAAGTTATATGACTTTTCGAAATTATGTGCGTATTAATTGACAATTATCGCCTGCTCTGTGCCCCGGAGAGCACGTTTAGCCGTTGGTCCCGGCTGCCATGAACATCTATGGCAGTCGTTATTAGGCAAGTCAGTACCCTCTAATATCCCGACACTGGTCTAGCCTTACGGTATCGTTAGCCTTCGGGTTGCGGAGGTCAGGTGGCAGCCGCTCTGTGTAAAAACTGATATCCAGTCAAATCCGGTTAGACCAGAAAAGCCGACCCCAAGTGACTTGGGAATAATAAAGGCTAAAAGAGAAGAAGGGGCACACACTTATCAAAAATTCACGTTTACAATCTTTAGTAAAAAACGTTTAATTAGAAAAGACTAATTACAGTAAATATCATGTTTTGCTACAATATATGCGTATAATATTTTAGCATATTGTGGTGGAGACATTTAATTGAAATTTTGGTCGGTATACATCTTATTGGGGGTGAGTGTATGTGTAGGAACGTATACGTATATAAAGCACTTGTGGATATTATGTGGTGCGCATTTGATATTCTATCAGTATGTGGGGTCAAGCTGCTGCCAAACTCATATGAAACTGGGCTAGCTATATCTATCGCATGTCTGAAGAGAAGTGGTCAAAAATCACCACAGACTGGGCACTAAATAACAAACGGCCCCGCGGCAGGCATAGAATGAGATGGCGAGATGAATTGAATGTGTTCAACCGGGATTGGAGACAATTCGCGCTGGACAGAATGGAGTGGAAATATTGAAGGGAGACCTTTACCCTGGAATGGGACGGTACAGACCAAAAATTAAAATAAATAAATAAATGTGGAATGCTGTTCAGAATAATTAGCGGCATAAGTTTGTACTATACATAATCTCACGCCTTTATCCCTGAACGTGTTGTATATTACAGTGACATTTTGCAAACTTTACATATATAAGGTTCTAGGTAATATGTGCCAAGTCTATTGCCGTCTAGCGAGCACAAGTGTACATACCGCACTGCTATAGCAAATTTCCTGTTAGGAATCTTCAATAGCATTTTGTCCGACCCGGTATTTGAACCCGAGACCTCATTCACTGTCGTATTTACTACTGCGTTACCGAGACAGTTTTATAACTAGATTTAGTCCGCGGCTTCGCTCGCGTAAATGTAAATTGGGTTAGGTTATATAAGTACCAGTTTTCTCGACGTAAATTACCTTTTCTGTTACCTTTACAACGTCTATGCGAATTTTCATGATGATCGGTTGTGTAGTTAAGACGTGACAGCGTAACAAACAAAAAATAAACAATGTCTCTAAAATATTAGTAAGTATGATATAAGTTCCACTACGAGTATATGGTTCAATAACACTTTTAATCGCACTATTAATACGAGTGGAGCCAGGAGCATAAGCTAGTTTATGTAACATTTATAATCCTAGTTAGGCTATGGTAATCAGTGTTATAAAATATTCTAGATTTCTCGATACTATATTTAATTATTCCGGATAGGTTAGTTGTATAAAAACTGCAGTGGTCTAGAATAGGTTTAGTTTGCAATTGAAATATTTATGTAAGTTTATTATTAGTAACTATATCTAGAGAGATAAGGAACATGCTAAGCTTGTCTGGATCTAGTTTTTTTGTTGCTTTACTTAAACTAACTAAAGCTTTGTCTCTGTAGATGTCAATGCAATAGCTGGGTGTCGCGTCTTGGGTTCTAGTCTCGGATCGGTGAGAGTGTTATTTTTTTATACAACTAAGGTGGCAAACAAGCATACTGCCCAGCTGATGGTAAGTGGTCACCGTAGCCTATGGACGCCTGCAACACCAGAGGCATCACTTGCGCGTTGCCAACCCTTTAGGAAAGGAAGAAGAGAAAAATGAAGTGGGAAGGAGAAGGAGTGGGAAGGGGGAAAGAGGGTGATTAAGCTTCCGGTACTCTCACTCACCGAACGAAACACAACAGTAGGAATACTGCTATTTCACGTCGATATTCTGTGAGAGGGTAGAAAGCGTGAAATCGGCGAGGCTCTACTACTGTATTAGGTTATTCTGTCAAGAAATGTGAAAAGTAATTAGTTTTATTTTTATACAAATTATTACACATGATAAGCCTATTGAAATTAAACTACTATATACGGATTTTATCGCGTTGTTTATTTTACATTTTATTACATAATTTAGAAACTGTTACACTAACTAACTGTTACACTACTACTACTAGTACTAGGTACTACTAAATTTTACAAATTTTTAAGCTAATTAAATTATTAAAACTATTTATATTTATATTTACGTTTACACTTTCCTCGACGTTTCGGTTGCTTTTCAGCAGCCATGGTCACGGGGAGACTAAGATGGTAGTTGTCTCAATGTTCCAGAGTAGTTATTTCAAAGTACCCGAACATAATTTAATCATTGGTGTTTTTATTTACGCAGTAGTTTAATTCCAATGAATAACATTCGCGTAAACAGAAGACAATATTATGATAAGCCTACATTAAACACGATATACGTTTTTGCTAATTTGTTTAGAGTTTCCTAAGAACGATAATGAGGATGCGACTATGGTGTTAGTGCCTAGTAGATGACATTGGCTCATCTTCTATTACGTGAAACCTAAAGCATAGCTGGTGAAATATACATACATATACAGGTTGTAGCGTAAATAATGGATAACATTGACATAAAAAAAACAAACGAGAAAATGTCGCCAATCATAGAAATAGCAGCTGATTTTGTATGAGTAAGCACGATTTATATTTAAAATATGAAAAATATCAATAATTTGGTCATCCATGGGCATATGGTGATATAAGTGGGGTAAATGATAGTTGATAATCTGGCCAGTCGACAGTTTTAGGGTTATCCATTATTTACGCCACATCCTGTACATATTTTATTGTATTTTCATAAAGACAACTCTCGCACTAGGAAATAATAATGTATCGCGGGGGACTTTATAAACAATCAAACAACGGACACAAAATACACCCAGACTCGGAACAACTATTTGTGGATCACACAATTTTTGTTTGTGGGTTCGAATCCCACAACACTCGGGGGCAGTAGAAGTGGCGAGTCGACCACCTGAACCTCTACGCCATCTGTCCAATCAATATACATGTATCACACCTCTTCCTTCCTTTCCTAGAACATACATATATGTTTATACATACATAGATATGTATATAAATATTTACAGTCTACATGTCAAGGTAAGCAACGTCAAGCAGTGCCAATCGATAAGGTTACCGAATCCATTTATAGCATTAATTTTGCCATATGTAATGCGAAACGTATATATAAATAAACATGTGAGTCAGACCAAATGGAATTACAAATTTCGACCAAAGTCAAGGTATTGACATCAAGATTCGAGGCAAGGCTGTGGTCGTCGCCTTGAATAGTTCAATGAGATGCCTCGAGGCGGTCTTTAAGAAGGTCGATAAGGATTTCGCTACTTCACTAGCATTACTGTCTTCTTCGTTGGTTTCAATTCTTGTTCACTGGGGCTTATGTGGGTACCTCGCTACTGCCAGTGCACCGAGCGGTATTCAATCGCTACGCGGGACAAATTTGGATGTGATTTACGATTTTTTATTTCGAGACTGGGTGCTATTTGTGACTGTTGTATAAACGTTTGAAGGAGAACATCATAAACATTTGTCGCGACACAGGAATTATCGATAGTACGGGATTATTATTATAGTCGGCCTCGATGGCGTAGTGGTTAGTGTAACCGACTGCCACGCCTGAGGTCGCGGGTTCGATCCCCGCACAAGTCAAACATTTGTGTGCATGAACATGGATGTTTGTCTTGGTCTGGGTGTTTCTATGTATAATATGTATGTATTTAGAAAAAAGTATATATGTATGTTTATCCATTGTCTAGTACCCATAGTACAAGCTCTGCTTAGTTTGGGCTAGATGGTGTTGTGTGTATGTGGTTGAACCCTCTCCCCAACCGCAGAGCCGGGCGCCGGAGGGCGCGAGACGACCTCCAGCCACCCTAAGGATTGACCTGGGGGTGGCGGGCTTTGTGGGCCTGCCCGCCATCCGTTCAGCACCAGGTCCGAGAGGCAGCGTGCGTGTTCCCACGCGCGCCTCTGTGTCGAGTCCGTCTCCCCTCTAGGGGGGACAGTAGGGAGTTTTTAGATGTGCCTATAGGGTAGGTCTTTCATGTAGTGGCCTGCCGTTTCATACGGCGGGCCGTAACCTCGGCGGGGTCGCGACCGCATGCGAAAGTGATTCGCGCGGCCCCGTCGATAGTGGTTTTGTTGAGGAACACCGTGGTAGGTTTAGTCGGTATGTGGTAGAACATTATAATTATAATAATAATAATATGATTTGCGTTCACCTTTCCCGTGTATTTTCCTAATGCGTTAGGGAAAACCCGGGCCTTTGGAAGCTTACACGGGGTCATGGGTTTAACATGCAGAGGACCTTCGAGAGTTTTAATTTAGAGTGAGATGGAACACTTACCGAGACACTAGCCGCGGCAAGTGTTCTATTGCTACATCTTCTTTTCTCTAAACTATAACCACAATAACAGTTTTTCATACACAGCAATTGAATTCACTATCGTTGAATTATTATACACTCCGAGTATCGCGTTACCTTTTGTTGGAATCCTGTATCTGTTATAAGCGTAGCTGTCAACAGCTGAGTCAGTTCTTTATTTAATACTTTCGTTCATGCAAGTTTTTTTTTCTTCATCTAAGGTGGCAAACAAGCGTACGGCCCACCTGATGGTAAGTTGTCAGCGCAGCCTATGGACGCCTGTAACACCAGGGGCGTCGGTATATGTACATTCATTTTATCACGATATATTTTGAGTAAAAAACCACGCATTTATACTTACTTGACGGCGGCAACAATAAGCCAGCTCTCCCGGAAAAGAAATTTCTTACAGGAAATTGGTGTAAGAATAAGAAGTAACGCAGTTACTGCGTTTTGCCTCATAAGTCTCCTTCTCTTTTAGCCTTTATTATTCCCAAGTCACTTGAGGTCGGCTTTTTCTGGTCTAACCGGATTTGACTGATATCAGTTTTTACACGGAGCGGCTGTCGCCTGGCCTCCGCAACCCGAAAGCTAACGATACCCTAAGGCTAAACCAGTATCAGGATATTATAGGGCACTGACTTCTCAATAACGACTGCCATAGATGTTCATGGCAGCCAGGACCGACGGCTTAACGTGCTCTCTGAGGCACGGAGCAGGCGATAATTGTCAATCAATACGCACATAATTTCGAAAAGTCATATAACTTCCGAAAGTCAGAGGTGCGCGACGTGGGTTTGAACCCGAGACCCTCTGCATTGCAGTCGGTTGGTCTCTCCACTGAGCTATCGCTGCTTTTCTTGTTCTATTGCTACATATGGAACTTAATAAATCTGGGCTATAGGTATGGGTGTTTGACGGGCTGGTATAATGGAAACTATGGATAGAAACGGCATCTGTCTGATATACTGTTATTATATTATTATCTATACTAATATTATAAGGCTGAAGAGTTTGTTTGTTTGTTTGGTTGAACGCGCTAATCTCAGGAACTACTGGTTCGAATTGTAAAATTCTTTTAGTGTTGGATAGCCTATTTATCGAGGCTATATAACATCACGCTACGACCAATAGGAGCTGAGCATCAATGAAAAATGTTTAAAAAACGGGAAAATTTCTCTTATGTAACGCAGACAAAGCTGCGCAGGTCAGCTAGTGTACATATAAAGTCTCACGCTCATATCCTTGGAGACTTAATGGGTTGGGAGCCTTCTGCGCTCACCTACAGTCCGCGTAAAGTTGTCAAGACCATCTGAGGCCAACAACTAACACACACACTTAAAAAAAACCGTGGAGACTTAGGCAGAGGTTTATTTTGACCACATTCTACCAACTATGTCTTAAGTTTCAAGTAATAAAAAGCGAACCTGTTATCGTTTACCGAGCGCATTTTCAGACTTCGTATTACTACTAAGAATTACTCGACAGGAAAATCCATAAACACTTTTCCCAGACCGGGAATCGAGCCCGAGATCTAATGCACAGCAGTCGCATACGCTACCGCTGTGCCACCGAGGCACTCATACAAATTATAAAATTCATTAAATATTTGAAAGTTACATTATTCCGTGTGGATGATGATGCTTTAAACTATATTCTATCCGGCCTCGTCAGGATGGGCCGTTTGTTTATAATATTGGTATATTTATACATTAATTTATTTGGCCATAAAATTAAACTTATATTTACTCTAATAAATAGGATAGGCACAAACAGTGCCTACTTTAGGGGGAGGGCGACCGGAGCGGCTGCCTGCGGCGGTACTGCAGGACGCCGCACGCGCCAGCTCAACTTAACCACTTAATTAGAATACCATTTTTCATCGATCTAAAGGTAGGTAGGACCTAACTACACACAGCATATTAACTTTTATACACTTATCTCGTAGAAGTGAGTATGAGTATTCCATGTCTAACAAACACGGCCTGTCATTTTGTCGCTTGTCGTAATCTCTCACTAATTAATGTAGAACGAAATAGAGGCAATAGGCCAGAAATTGCATCTCGTATTAGGCCCCCTGCATTATAAATACGTTTTTCTTTGCTTTTTACCTACTCGTAAGTTCACAAGCAAATCAAAAAACCGTTTTAGGCAACCTGTCCCTACGTTGAAATTAAACTGCTATATACGGATTTTATCGCGTTGTTTATTTGACACTTTATTACAAAATTTTGAAAATTTTTACACTACTAAGTACTACTATTAAACTTTACTAATTTTTAAGCTAATTAAATTATTATTAAACTATTTAGATTTAATTTATTTTTACACTTTCCCCGACGTTTCGGTTGCTTTTCAGCAGCCATGGTCACGGGGAGACTAAGATGGCAGTTGTCTCAATGTTCCAGTGTAGTTATTTCAAAGTACCCGAACATAATTTAATCATTGGTGTTTCTATTTACGCAGAATGAGCTCAAAGTATCATGAAGTCTAGCTGTGGTTTGCTTCTTCTTGGGTTTGACTATTTTTATTACTGGATCCCAAGCTGGTGGTACATTCCAACCATCTTCTCTATTATCTTGTCCCTACGTGTAATCAAAGTAAAGAAGAACTAATGCGACATCGTTTTTTGCTGCAACAAAAGTTAACGGTTATGTTTAAATCTGATATTAATGGAGATTTGTTGTGTGATGAAATTTTAGGTTTGCAACACTATCTCGAAGACAGTCAGACAACTCATATCAAAACATTAAACTTTATCAAAAAACACAATCCTCAAGAATTATATCCCAACATTTGGATATCGCTGCGTATTCTGTTAACAATACCAGCGACTGTTATAAGCGGCGAAAAAGTTTTTCGAAACTAAAATTTATATGTAAACTTATTTGCTGTCTACAATGTCTCAAACAAGATAGACTAGTTTGGCCGAGCTATTTATTGAAAATCAAGTTGAAGTTGAAAATCTAGGTTTTGCCAGTATTATTCTGATAAGACTAGCAAAACCTAAATTCTAGCTTTTTGTCAGAATATTCTCTAGAAATTGCTGACAAAAAGCTAGAAAAGAAGATATTTTTTAATGGTTCATGACTGACAGGTAATATAGATAGGTAAGTTTCCTTGTTTACAGAATTAATGTTTTTTTTTAATAATAACATATTTTAATATGTTATTATTAATAATAATAAATACATGTGACGTTTGTAATTTTCTATTAATTTAATAAAAGATATGGTACAAATTCAGAATAAACTTTTTTAATGAAATAAGTATAACTAAAAGGGCGCCAAAGGCATGACGTGCTCGGGGCGCCTAGATGGATAAGGCCGGCCTTGAGCACAAATTTTATGCAATTTAAATGAATTAATCTCATTTCTATTGTGGTCTCAGTTTGTATTGGTTTATTTATACACGACAGCGTCTCACTGAAGGCAATTGATTGACTTCTTGATGCGTCTTGACATTTGCACGACGATGTGTTTCAAGCGATTCAGCCTTGAAGGGCGTCGTTGTAGTCACCGGCGTTTGACCTCCATACGTGCCGTTTAATAGTAACAGGCCTATATGGTTCACGCGTGTACCTGCGTTACTTATAAACGCTATACAAACTATGAACTGAGAGAGATTAGTCATCATTACGACTGCGTAGCATAGCATTAATTCACGCATGATTCTTACAATGCTCGGCGCGCAAGTTATTTTATGCACATGACATGATCTATGATGGAATCTTCTAAATATAAATTTGATGCAGCATCAAATTTTTGTTTGGAATATTTAGGATTTGTAAATAAAGTGCTTATGAGGTTGGTATATTAATGGAAATTTAAAGGAATTTGTCGGCAATTGCGCGTGTTGCATCGTGCAAGGTCCAAGCCACAAACATGACAAGAAATAGTAGGCCTTAGCAAGCTAATTCACGTCACTCACATGTTTTGTTCGGAATAGGAAAGCGATAGCATAACGCTCACTCCGCATCCGACCGACGCGTGTCTCTCGTACACTCTATTCACGTACGTAGCCACCGCGAGTAGCTTACGCATGTTTGCGCGAATTTAGTAAGATTGCCCACCGTATAAACTTGGTCAACTAAAATAAAAATAAAGTACAGACGTTATTTTTATATAGTCTAGCCTGTTTAATAAATGAGGTGATACGGGCATTTGTATATCTTGTACGTAAAAGGGACAAAATGGATTGAACACTGTAACTTGTAGCAAAGCAATATAAGTCACATTAAAGTATAGTATCGTATGTGACTGAGAGCAACACAATTTGCAGACATATTTATTCGTATAAACAAGGTGTAACAGAAAATTTTGTAAATCTTGAGTATAGGTCGAGCCTGAAAGTTATTTGTGGATGTATTTCTATTTGCTTTGTTCATTCAAAGTCAAAAACCATATATTAGTTTAGGCATAAAAGTAACGCATATAAACGTCAAAGGTTATTAGTTAGTGAGTTTTCCTAAGTTCATCATCAGCCGAAAGACGTCCACTGCTGGACATAGGCCTTCCCCAAGGTTTTTCACACAGAACAGTCGGATTAGGTTAGGTATTCCTTTTAATTTTTTTAAATTTACTATGCTCATGATGGTAATGCTGGGGTGGCGAATGGTACTAACTCGATTAAACTCATCCCAGTCGCCTGCCCCGGTGGCGAATGGAGGGGATTGCTGGGGGTGGCGTATGGGACTAACCCGAACGATCCTAGGCCACCCGCATCCAAATGCTTTCCGCGACCCTTACCTAAATTTCTAAATTAAAGTTTTATTATTTGCTAGGTTCAGACAAAGGTTTAGGCCTATGGGAAGATACCAAAGCCACGGACACCCAATGTTAAGAAAATGCAATATCGAGATTATCAAGATAATCTTAATATCGCATTTTTTATCATTCATTTTTACATACAAAAATGTAGGAAAACATATCAAAGATGGATGAAATAAAGAGACGTAGAAAAATTCTAGCAAAACATTAACGGACAAATACTCCATTGTTATTACTAAATCGTTTCTAAGCAGGTGCGCCGACCAGCCGTGACATCAAAAGCAAATTACCTATCATTACCTCTCAACAATACACATATTACGCATAATTCTGTCCATCCGGTTAAGTTTGTAAGGTTTAACGTAATATATGTTTTGTGGGGAACTCAAAGTGAAACCCATGTCTAAGCTAAAGAAAACCCTTAAATATGCGCTTAATATTTTAGACCAACCAATATTTATAAAAGAAACTCCAAAATCATAGGTCACAAAGTAACAAATATGAACGTCAAAATCTATTAGCTAGTGAGTTTACTATGTTACTGAAGCTACATTTAGTTTAGTTGCTAGGTTGAGGCAAAGGCCTATGAGAGAGATACCAGCAAGAAACCCACAGCCACTCGTTTAAATCGTCAATTAAATATAATTACAGTATCTTAGCCATAATCTATACTAATATTATAAAGCTCAAGAGTTTGTTTGTTTGAACGAGCTAGTCTCAGGAACTACTGTTCCAAATTGAAAAATTATTTTAGTGTTGGATAGCTCATTTATTGAGTTGTATTTATTTCAGGCAATTACCCATACATTTGTTAGTATCACTTAAAAACTACGTTAGTAAAAATATAAACATATAACTAACTAACTACATTCTTCTTCGTAGGAAGGCATTGGGAGTTTTTGACAAATGTCTTCCGCACAGGTGCTCAATAAAATGATCATTCATTCTTCTCTCATTTATCGATTAAGGCTTTATAACATCACGCCACGACCCACGGGGGTGGCGCAGTAATCATAAACGCGGGTGAAACCGCGGGCACATCCAGTATCATATATTACTGACTATACACATTTAAAATGAATAATAGTAAGCACTTACTAGAAACTAAAGATGGGTTAGATTTTTTTATTACTTACTTTATTTTTTTCGTCTCATTAAACACAATATATAAACTTTATATATTATACTGTATATATAATGAGATATAAACTGTAACTATGCCAAATTTTACACCCGTCCGTGCGGCCAATATCCGTCTCTCCCCTACCTATTACGTGGTTCGTAAACCATAGCAGACGTAATATTCGCACTCTTAATAAAACAGTGACCTAACTCGAAATTTGGAAGTAAGGCAATTTTAACTCTAATTGTGTGACTATGCATAATAATATTATATTTGTGTTAAGTAATTGCAACAGAGTTCAAATTTGCTTAATCCTAAATACTCAGATAAGTCTCTGTTTTATTAAAAGTGCGAATGTGTAATATACTACTATCCTTCGAGAATACAGGCATCACATAGTCTGACACCTATATCCATACATAAAAATTACGATTTCTTATATTGTTATTCATACATAATTATGTATGATCAAAAAGCAGCGATAGCTCAGTGGGGAGACCAATAGACTGCAATGCAGAGGGTCTCGGGTTCGAACCTACGTCGCGCACCTCTGACTTTCGGAAGTTATATGACTTTTCGAAATTATGTGCGTATTGATTGACAATTATCGCCTGCTCCGTGCCTCGGAGAGCACGTTAAGCCGTCGGTCCCGGCTACCATGAACATCTATGGCAGTCGTTATTGGGAAGTCAGTGCCCTATAATATCCTGACACTGATCTAGCCTTAGGGTATCGTTAGCCTTCGGGTTGCGGAGGTCAGGTGGCAGCCGCTCCGTGTAAAAACTGATATCCGGTTGGACCAGAAAAGCCGATCCCAAGTGTCTGGGGAATAATAAAGACTAGGGAGAAGAAGACATATGTATGATAATGCATAAGCAGTAATAACCTCCTAAGCCTAGATCTCGAGTTCAATCCCAAGGCGCGCACCTCTAACTTTTCAAAGTTATGTGCGTATTTAATATCGCTTGCTTTAACAGTGAAGGAAAACATTGTGAGCATACTGGCATGTCTGAGAGCGCTCTATTATGTTCTCGAAGATATGTGATGTCTGCCAACCCGCATTGGGCCAGCGTGATAACCTACGGCGTAACCCTTCTCACACTGAGAAGAGCCCCGTGCCCAGCAGTGGGACAGTTTATGTACAGGGCTCATATTATTATATTATACTATACTTATATACTATACTAGTAGTTTTCCCGCGGTTTCACCCGCGTAAGTCCCGTTCCCGTGTGAATACAGGGTGTCATCTCTTTCACCCGCTTCAGGGTGGAATTTCCAAAAATCCTCTCTTAGTGCTCCCCTACACTCTCCAAGGAACATACATGCCAAATTTCAGCTTCTTGCGTTCAGTAGTTTCGGCTGTGCGTTGTCTGTCAGTCACTCAGTAATGGAAGATTTTTATATATGTATATAGATATGTATACAATCCAGTATTTCGAGTCTTCCGCTGTTGACGATTATTTATTGACGGTATGAATAAGCCGACTGGCTTGGAGAATTACATTACCTCATTATTCACCCACCATATTACAAATTCTTTTTTAAGACAAACCTCGCACTAGAATTCCGTTGTACTATACTTTACAAACATTCATGGTAGACTACGGCCTAACCCATCTCACACAGAGAAGAGACCCGTGCCCAGCATGTAAGGCACTTTACATTATAAACAGAGCTGATAGTACATATGTTATTATTTTAACAGCTAATTATAACAATTACTTTATGTACACAATTGGACGTTTGTCTGTCCTTTTGTATTACAGAAACATGACGTGTGTATGTTAATTAACATGTGGTATTGCCTTTATGAATTTATAGGTACTATTATTTTAATATGAGACGTTACAGTATTATTCTTCAGACTTAAATCTTCGATGTGTTCCGCTTCGTTTTAATAAGGTTATTTTTTTGTCGTTAAGCTGTCATTTGCATACAATATGATATCGATATTATAAATATAGTATTATCACGATCACTCATATTCAAAACTGTGTACTATCGTTCTCTATCATGTGTTCATTCCCTCCAACGGTTATTCTATACAATGTAGACACTTTTTTATGCGATTTAAATACGGTATATTGTGATTTTCCCCTTAAATAATTAATAATAAAACATATGACAAGTACAATATTATTTTAGTGTCTCAATTAATAAATTAATATTTACAATTTACGGCTAAACGAAAATAAGCCTAGATATTTTTAATCTCCTGTATCGTGTGTTTTTGTCCCGCGTGGGATTCGAACCCACATTACTCGACGTAGTAGCGATCGACCGCTATCCGTGCAGTCGAATTTTATTTTATTAAATTTCCTAATTGGCTCCTTGACTCTTTGTTGCTTATAAGTGAGTAGGTATATATCCGGGGGCAGAGACTATAAATAAAAAAGAATATCCGAACTTATAATAACGTCATATAAAATATATGCATTGATTACTAACGTGGCCGTAGAAATAAAATTAGACACAAGAAAAATCCTTGGAACATATTTTCAATTACTTTCTTAAGTGCTTGAGAACGTGCTTCCTTCATAAAAGTCGAGATTTGTTCAATTTAAACATTGTTTATACACTTTATTAACCTGAAGAACAAAGGAAAACTGACATTATAACGCATTATGTTTAAAGATCAAGCTTTTTTATAGGACAGGTTTTGTAAACTAATATTGGAAGCCTTTTATAGATAAAAATAGTCTGACATTTTTAAGTTAGATACTTGTTTTTTATACAATAAAGGTCGCAAGCAAGTAATAGGTTCGCTTGTCCGCTTAAGCCGCAAGCTTAGTCTATAATTCCTTACAATACCTGGGCTATCACGCTTCCTGAACCTATATATTACTCTTACTTATCAGGCAAAAGGCGATAGGTCAGTGGGGAGACCAACAGACTGCAATGCAGAGGGTCTCGGGTTCGAACCCATGTCGCGCATCTCTGACTTTCGAAGTTATATGACTTTTCGAAATTATGTGCGTATTGATTGACAATTATCGCCTGCTCCGTGCCTCGGAGAGCACGTTATGCCGTCGGTCCCGGCTGCCATGAACATCTATGGTAGTCGTTATTGGGAAAGTCAGTACCCTCTAATTTCCTGACACTGGTCTAGCCTTAGGGTATCGTTAGCCTTCGGGTTTCGGAGGTCAGGTGGCAGCCGCTCCGTGTGAAAACTGATATCCAGTCAAATCCGGTTAGACCAGAAAAGCCGACCCCAAGTGCCTTGGGAATAATAAAGGCTAAAAGAGAAGGAGACTTATCAGGCAAAACGCAGTAACTACGTTACTTCTTATTCTTACACCAATTTCCTGTAAAAGATTTTTTTTCCGGGAGAGCTGGCTTATTGTTGCCGCCGTCAAGTAAGTATAAATGCGTGGTCTTTTACTCAAAATATATCATGATAAAATGAATGTACATATACCGACGCCCCTGGTGTTACAGGCGTCCATAGGCTGCGGTGACCACTTACCATCAGGTGGGCCGTATGCTTGTATGCCACCTTAGATGAAGAAAAAGAACTTAAATGAACGAAGGTATTAAATAAAGAACTGACTCAGTTGTTGACAGCTACGCTTATAACAGATACAGGATTCCAACAAAAGGTAACGCGATACTCGGAGTGTATAATAATTCAACGATATACGGAGTGTATATGAATTCAATTTGTGTATGAAAAACCGTTATTGTTTATTTTTGTTAAGACATTGTCAGTAGCTGCACGGATGGCGTAGTGTTTACGTAGTCGCCCCGCCGAGTGTTTTGGGTTCGGTTTCCACACAGGACAACAATTTGTGTGATCCACAAATAGTTGTCACGAGTCTGGATGTTCTTTGTGTCTATTGTTCGAATGTTTGTAAAGTCCTTGCGATACAGAAATTACTCCTAGTTGAATTAAAAAAAAAAAAAAATAATGATTCGATCCCTCTATTACGTCAGACCTAAACCTATTCTAGTCTTACGTGGGCGAAATGATCACTGAAATATGCAGTGCTGGAAGGAATTGTTTTCAGGCACTAGTTTTTCTATCCAGTGATAATAATAATATCAGCCCTGTATTAAACTGTCCCACTGCTGGGCACGGGCCTCTTCTCACTGTGAGAAGGGTTAGGCCATAGTCCACCACGCTAGCCTAGTGCGGGTTGGCAGACTTCACATATCTTCGAGAACATTATGGAGAACTCTCAGATATGCAGGTTTCCTCACGATGTTTTCCTTCACCGTTAAAGCAAGCGATAATTAACTATTTAATACACATATAACTTCGAAAAGTCAGAGATGCGCGCCTTGGGTTCGAAATCGAGACCTCTGCGTGGCAGTCCAACGGTTTCCCGCTAGGCTATCGCTGCTGGTTCTATATAGTTTCTATTCTATTCTATCCAGTGAACGACACGTATATATTTGAGGGATTAAAGGAAACATTTAAAAATCAGACTATTAATTTTTGAGTTTATTATTTACGAACGAAAACACAAAAGTAAAAATCTTTTTTCTTTAAAATATTAGTATGAGTAAGATTATGATGTCCTTAAATATTATATCAGTCGTTTAACAATTAAACCTGTATGCATAGCACTGCATGTCATCGCCGATGTAAAGTCATTGACATGCAGAATTAACTGCGTTGGGAACAGCACCGAGTCTTGTAGAAGCCGAATACACTAAGATTTATGCTTTTGATTACTGAGCAAGAACAGGCGACAACATCTATGATATTATATAGAATTGAACATTGTAATAAAATAGTTCCTAAAAGAGGAAACTACAACGCATTCTTGGATAGCTCATCTAACAGTTTTATTAGAAAAATGTTGAGAGCATCGAAATCTTCTGGTGATGGCATAATGCGTCGTGGGATCTAGATGTACTCTAACTTGCTATATGCTGCCTAAATGGCGCGAAATGACTACTGTGTATGGATAGGGATTGAATCCTTGATCAAGCCACAAAAAGTTATTGGCTTTTCAGCTAATAAATCTCAATAGCAATCCAGAGTTAGGAAGTTGGCGATGTTACACATCCCCAAGCCCCAGTAAGTACGTAAAACCATTTGTCCTGCGCCTGATCATTCTCCGGTCGTATCGAATTGCCGTCCCATCGAATCATGAATGTTAGGACACAGGGAGGACACTTGTGTTTGCGCACACGTTTGAGCACAATAATATCTCCTGCGCAGATGGCCCGTCTCTATTAAGATTGGGCGCCGTGACCAAAATTCGGTCAAGAGGACGTTATTATTATATGTCGCTTCAAACGCAATACATGCGAGCCATCCGCAGGACAGTTTGGCAACGAATTATTGTTTACAGCAGAATATTTCAAATTGGAGTACAGCTCAACCCTTAACCTTTTTCTACAGTATTAGTTGGCGGGAGCAATCCGAGGATACCTGGTAGGTTCCTGTTTTGGTAATCATTTGATGACATCGTTGATTCCCCGACCATGCAGATGCCTTCTAACTACCTATGTTATTTAAATAATAGCCTTTGTCTGGTTGAAAAATAATATAAACGAGCTATTATCAGAATCTGGGAATAAAATATTTCAGAGATTGTGGGAACAATCTTTATAAATATCCTGCAATTATTCGAATTCGTGTTCACGTTTTACTGAAGTAGTCCATACCTATTATTTAGTTCT
Organism: Catocala fraxini; assembly: GCA_930367265.1. NCBI lineage: Eukaryota > Metazoa > Arthropoda > Insecta > Lepidoptera > Erebidae > Catocala > Catocala fraxini. The sequence goes on along the minus strand of OV884027.1, from coordinate 26,950,433 downwards.
ATGTATCTCCATATCAAAATTTGATCTAAATTCGTCTAGTTAGTTAAGTGTAAAAAAGTAAAAATCAATTCATAAATTAATTTTAATAATATGGATAAATGATGAATAAAAATATTTTGTAGTAGTAAAATTAGTATGGACCTGGGTTAAATAATTATATTATAATATTAGACCTGTATTGTCTTAGTGTGAGGAGGTTTGGGCCATAGTCCAACACGCTGGCCTAGTGTAGGTTGGTTGACTTTACATAACTTCGAGCAGTTTATGGAACACTCAGTCATGCAGGTTTCCTTACGATGTTTTCCTACGATTTTTTCCTTCGACGTTGACGTGAGTTAACTATGTAATACGCACACAACTAAAAAAGTCAGAGGTGCCTGTCTTAGATTTGGTATCGAGATCTCGGCGTGCAACAGTCTCACATTAGACAATTGGTGCCTTTTTTACTATTTAATAGTTGTATAATGATATTAATGATAGAGCTGTAAAATACATAAAATAAATTATTAAAATACGTATATTTATACAATTGTCATTCGCTGCATATTCTAATTTTGTACAATGGCATATGTATATATGTATATATATATATATATATATATATATATATATATATATATATATATATATATATATATATATATATATATATATATATATATATATATATATATATATATATGACTACCCTACTAGGACCCCACAGAGTCTATTGCCGTCTACGCAGTGAATTTGCAGGAGGCTTATGAAATACCTGCGAGAGAATCGCCATCTTGGTAAGACTTCATGATCATACAAGGATCACCAAGGCAAATAAATAATTTACGAAACTAGCTTTGCCTCAAAAATAGTTTTCGTTTTCTGGATAAAATGTACCTTATATCTCTGTACCCCTGACAATATGTATGCGAATTTTTATGATGATTGGTCGAGTAGTAAAGCCGTGAAAGTGTAACAAACAAACAAACTCTCATTTGCATTTAATAATGTCCTAACTAGTACTAACTAATCTTAACGGAGATTAATTATCTGCGCAGGAGATATTATGGTGCACAAGCATGTGCGCAAACACAAGTACACTCTCTGTTGCCTCACTCTCATGATCCAATCGGCCGGTAATCCGCCACAACTGACGAGAGATCAGGCCCAGGACCATCGGTTTTTCGTACTTTCCGATGCACGGGGGTGTATACACCGCCAATTTCCTAACTCCGGGCTGTTATTAAGATTTCTTTGGCAGAAAACCTAATAACATTTTGTCGGGTCGACCCGGGATTTTTTAAAATATTTCAATTAATAGTTATATAGTAACGATTATTAGGATAACCAATATGAATTGAACTCTGAATACAATAGACGCAATTAAAACCGCAAGCTCAGTTCATTTGGAAATCAAGTTTTTGAAAAACCCTTACTCAACCATTACGAGACATCATTCAAGTTTGTGGTTTTGCTAATTGTGGTAAGACATTATATGATGAGTCATTGTGATTTCATATACATAATACCTATTCCTTGTTTAATACCTATTTCCTTAGGGACAGTCTGACGCATATATTTTTTTTAATAATTCACATAATGTTAGGATTATTGATAAAAGAAATCATTTTAATGTAAAAAAGCGTAGGGTGCTTTCTAAGATATTTTGATAATGACGCTACTCCTATCAGTATCTATCAATCCGACAAAAAACAACTTTACTTTAAACTGTGCCGCTAAGTACACATTTAACATTTAAAGTTAAAGAAATAAAAACAGCAACGTTTACAAAAAAAAAGAAAATCGAAAAAAAACTAGATCTAGACGTTGATCAATTCCAGCTTGCGTAAAACCTCCAAAGCAAAGGTTACCAAAAATACACAAGGAAAACGCTCCCCTATGTCCTATTGTGAGTCAGATCGACACACCAGCTTACAGACTGGCTCAGCACGTAGCGAAGATACTCTCACCACTCAGAGGGAACTCGAGAACACATGTAAAGGATTCATACCATTTTGTGAGTGAAATTTAACACCTACGTCTCACTAACAATGAAACAATGGTTAGTTTTGATGTACAGTCATTATTTAAATGCTTACCTGCTCATGACTGTATTGAAATAACTAAAAGGAAGCTAATACAGTACAATGTGCCTGAAGAATATGCAGAACTACTTAAGCATTGCTTAACAACTGGGTATCTGTTGTGGGACAATAAATTAATGTCAAGAAATCCATATTCAATATTTTTTTTGAATAAATCTTGTTATTTTAGTATTTTCAAACAATTATTTATTTTCTATATCTTAGTTCGGCTAACTACGAATAATAAATAGGTTATTAGAAGATTTAAAAAAAAAATCTGCCGAGCTGATTGCTCGAATCGGAAAGGTACGCATGCGCAGACCACGCGCTTGCTCTATCTCTGTCGCTCTCACGCAAAGGATCTGTGAGAAAATCATTAATCCTGACGATCCTAATGAGATAATCTTATTAAATTATTGTATCGTCATTGGTCCTCGATAAATCTACAACGTTTAAATGTAATCTGACTGTTTGAAGTGGGTCAAAATCAAGTCCAAAGGAGTCGGTTACAAACAAACATACAGGTGAAGTTAATAATAGCGTATTGATATCCCTAAAAGAATGAGTATCGTACTCATATTACTTTCTTAGACAGCTTTAGCAGAGCTTTAGATCCAGGTAGCAACGATAGCCTAGCACGCAGAGGTCTCGAGTTCGATCCCAACGCGCGCATCTTTGACTATTCAAAGTTGCGAATTAAAAAGGTAATTATCGCTTGCTTTTATCGTTAAGGAAAAAACATCGTTAGGAAATATACATGTCTGAGAGTTCTCCATAATGTTCTCGAAGACGTGAAGTCTGCCAACCCGTACTGGGCCAGTGTGGTGGACTATCAGCTAACTCTTCTCACACTGAGAAGAGGCCCGTGTCTTGCAAAGGAAGAGTTTAATACCGGGCTGATATTATTAGGTATATAGTCTAAGGTCCCACATAACGGTGGTGACGTTCAGGATTTTCAGTGGTGCCGTGCAGGCGCACTTATCTTTTACAGCACGCGCCGTTGACGCGGGCGCTGCGTGCACTCAATAGAGTGTCAGATCGTTTCGATCTGTTTTCATGTTCATTGAGCGAATTCACAAGGTATACATATTGGACATTAAGTTATCGTTCATATAGACATCAGGCATTCTGGTCTAAAAAATAAAAAATGCGCGGCCAGACCTAGGAATATTTCTTAAACTACTACTATGGATTTAACCCTGTAACTACGTTTTCTGACTAGTAAAAAATGAAAAATGAAGGGATTATGAGCCCATTCCCAGTACGAACCTGTTCCTAGTACGAGACCATTCCCAGCATGACCCCATTTCCAGTACGACCTCATTCCCAGTACGACCTCATTCCCAGTACGACCCTATTCCCAACACGACCCCATTCCCTGTACGACCCCAATCCCAGTAGGACCCCATAGCTTTCGTACTCGTATTTTTTCTTTTTTAAATGCATTAATACATTTTTTTAATCTTTTTTTTTTTCTAAACTGAATAACTACCCTGAAAATGCAGTTACAGTTAAGTTCATATATTTTTTTGAAGGTCTTAATATGAACTAGCTATTGGAAATGATCCTAGGGCAGGCCGCACAATTTTTTTTAGACCAGCTTTGTGTGGACATTTCCTGATGTCCTTTAATATATTTAATTTTTTTGTTACGGATGGAGTAGTGCTTTAATTGGTCGCCTCGTCACTTTATAAATATTCTATCATATACACACAACACTATCTAGCCCAAACTAAGCAAAGCTTGTGCTATGGGTACTTGACAATGGATAAACATACATATATACTTATTTTTTGTAAATACTTACATATTATACATACATTTGTGGATCATAGATATTATGTATGATCCACAAATGGTTGTTCCGAGTCTGGGTGTTCTTTGTGTCTGATTTGAATATTTGTAAAGTCCCCCGCGATACAGGATTTATTCCAGGATTTATTCGTAGTCTTTTTAAAAGAAATATAGAAGAATATTCTGTTAAGTATTACATATCAGATTTTATTGCAGTTACTATTGCTTTAGGTTAAAAACCTTTAATAATAGATTAAAAGGCGGGAAAAAAGGTATGTAATGGATTTAATTGTTTAATTGTCGTCTATTGCACACAGTTATGGACTGTGTGCTGCTACTGAGAATTTCTAAATAGAAAAAAACACAATACCAATTCGGGTATCGAACCCGATAACCTCTTGCAGCAGTCGCTGTTACTACCGCTGCACCACTGAGGCAATAGAGAGAGAAAAATAAGATATATACATATGTATAGTCGGCCAAAAAAACATTACATATAGCTTTTTTTAATGCACCTAAGGTAGTAAACAAGCATACGGCCCACCTGATGGTAAGTGGTCACCGTAGCCTATGGACGCCTGCAACACCAGAGGAATCACTTGCACGTTGCCGAACCTTTAGGAAAGGAGGCAATGGGAAGGAGAAGGAGCGGGAAGGGGGAAAGAGGGTAATTGGGCCTCCGGCACTCTCACTCACCGAACGAAACACAACAGTAGGCACACTGCTATTTAACGTCGATATTCTGTGAGAGGGTAGTCCTTCCCCGGTCGAGCCGGCCCATTCATGCTGAAATCAGCGTGGCTAAGTCTAGCTGTGTTTTGCTTCTCCTTCTTGGGTTTCATGACGTTCAAATGAACCTCAACCGTAGGGTGGTAGTCCACATTTTTGGTCGACTATACCTACATCATTTCAGTAATTATTTTATTACGTAAAATAATGGTTTCAAATATAGTAATATCACATGGTATAATTAAATACTAGAAAGCTATGACAAAGCAAGTCTATATTCTAATTGCATTCAGAAATCTAACGTCTAAAATGTAAATGTATGCGCAATTTACGTAAATTATAATTATACATTATATCAGGTTTGATAGGAATGTTAAAATTCGCAATCATAATATTCCTAACTAATATTATAAATGCGAATGTTAGTTTGTTTGTTTGTTTTTCACGCTTTCACGCCTTAACTACTCGACCGATCATCATGAAATTTCGCATACAGGTTATCAGGGAAACAGAAAAGGTCATAGGGTTATAGGCCTTTCATTTAGAAGAAAGTACTGTTACTAATCAAACCTAATCTTACCTACATTTACGCAAGCGAAACCGTGGGCAAAATCTATAAATAATAATAATAATAAATAATAACATCAGCCCTGCATTAAACTGTCCCACTGGTGGGCACGGGCCTCTTCACAGTATGACAAGGGTTAGGCTATAGTCTACCACACTGGTCTAGAGCGGGTTGGCAGACTTTACATATTTACGAGAACATTATGGAGAACTCTCAGACATGCAAGTTTCCTCACGATGTTTTCCTTCACCGTTAAAGCAAGCGATAATTAACTATTTAACACGCATATAACTTTGATAAGTCAGAGATGCGCGCCTTGGGATCGAACTCGAGACATCTGCGTGGCAGTCCAATGGTCTCTCGCTATCGCTACCTAAAATATAATTCTAGAATCTGACAGTTAAATTTTCATTCGTATAAACAGCGTGTAACATTGAGTGTAGATATGTGATAGCCTAGCGGGAGGCCATTTAACTACCATGCAGAGGTCTCGCGTTTATCCCAATACACGCACCTTTGATTTATCGTTAATATAGTGTCACAGACTTGACAGATAAATTTTAATCGTTTTATAAATATAATTTTGACAGTTTAATAATGTTACTTTTTATATTTAATTTGATTATTCCATTTAATAGTTCTCTATTTAACAGTTGACTCTATGACATTACATTATTGTTATTTCTATTATTTGACAATTTGACACAATTATAAATTTTTTCGACATTAATAATAATTTATTGAACTTTGCGACATTAATTTGATTATTATTACTGACTTCCCAATAACGACTGCCATAAATGTTTATGGCAGCCGGGACCGACGGCTTAACGTGCTCTCCGAGGCACGGAGCAGGCGATAATTGTTAATCAATACACACATAATTTTCGAAAAGTCATATAACTTCTGAAAGTCAGAGGTCCGCGACGTGGGTTTGAACTCTGCATTGCTGTCTGCTGGACTCCCCACTGATCTATCGCTGCTGTGTTTGTTATTTATTAGTATGGTTATATTTATTATTTGACACTTTTAATGGATTACAAAATTATGATTTGGATTTTGCATGTACATATATATAATATTTGCACACTTCTTTTGAGGTTGTAATTCAGCATGTTCTATATTATATACCTACCTACTATGTACTAACTTTGTGTACCTGAGTTATGCAAATAAATGTTTGATTTGATTTGTGTGCATTAAATAGCTTAATATTTATCATTCAATGGCGCAGCGTTAGTAAATTCGACTGCCGAGTATGTGGTTTCGGGTTCAATCGCTGGGTTGGGCAAAGTGTTATTGGGTAAGTAGCAGCACACGACGGACTATAATAATAATAATAATAATATTCTATCACATACACACAACACCATCTAGCCCAAACTAAGCATAGCTTGTACTATGGGTACTAGACAATGGATAAACATACATATATACTTTTTTTTTGTAAATACATACATATTATACATAGAAACACCCAGACCAAGACAAACATCCATGTTCATGCACACAAATGTTTGACTTGTGCGGGAATCGAACCCGCGACCTCAGGCGTGGCAGTCGGTTACACTAACCACTACGCCACCGAGGCCGACGTACATACCCATATATGTATGTATGTGATTATTGTACGCTTCAGTAATGAAGGGAAATATCGTATGGTTTTCATAGTAATAATAAGGGTAAATATCTTAAGGCAACCTGTATGTCTGAAAGATCTTCATAATGCTTTTTAAGATGACTTGTATGAAGTCTGCCAACCCGTTCCAGGGTAGCGTGGTGGACTATGACGTAATCCTTCTCATATTGAGAGGCCTGTGACCAGCAGTAGGACAGTTCGTATACATGCCTGATATTATTATTATTTGAACCAACATAAACATTTCTTCGGGGGTATGCATACATATCTTTGTTTTAGACTCACGTAGGAGAATGCCACTCTATTGTTGTCTATCTATAAAATTAATAGACCTCCTGTTATTGTAAATTTAATAACGAAAAGCCAATAACACTTATCTCGACTTGGGTATCGACGTCGGTACCTTACGATCGCACGCAACTATGTGTATATTCACTTGTATTTAAAAAGTAATATAAATATGTTTATGAGATTTTAAGTACTTAATTATTATATAGATATACTTAACTTAATAATAAATTATATATTACAGCAAAGACAACCAATCTTTGGAATTTAATTAAATCTATATATTTTTGTTTAAATAGTACTAAGATAATAATAAGATCCAATAATTAATTAACACAACGATTTCAAAAATAAATAACTAAGAAATCTAACTAAATAAAAAAAATATAAATACTTCTTACCGGAAAAAAACACAACTGTCTCGACACAACGTCACAACAAACTTAACAGACACAACAAATTAAAAAAGAATTATAAACAAATGTAAGTCACTAAAAATAAAAACAAAACAAATCACAAATTCAAATTTCGAACGCGATTTTTTGCTCGTGCAACACGTGCAAACGCAGCGTACATAAATTATACATTAAGCTGTTATATCTGCTAACGGCGGCGTCAGAAACATACTGAGGTTACGCGGCACACAAGGATTTTCGAAAGGGAATGGCCGATGGAAGTAGCACGGAAGAAAAATAAAATAAAGCGCAATAACTATTGTGTTACATTTTAATCAAAAGGTCTGTTATTTCGATATTATTATTATAAAACGCTTTGAAACGAAAATAAAAAGAATAACTATGTTAAAAGTAACGATGCGGCCATGGCATAAATTTGCGTCAATATTGAAGCTCCGAGCTTTATATGTGGATTGCAAAAATAGTTATTGTATAATTATGGTTTTATGTTATAAAATTATAAGTTTCTCAGTAGGTGATTTCGTTCCATATAACGTAGGATTTCAAATATAGCTAGTTAAAAGTGGTTTCTTAAAGAGCTAGAAAATATCTTAGTCTCAGGCTCGATTTATTGATCAGTTAATCACAAACAGTATTTAATTTTATTATGGAACTGAATAGTGTTTCGTATATTGTAGTCGGCAATACGCTCGCCCCTTTAAGCGTGGAACCAAAAGTAATATATAAGCGAAATATAAAATTTACAAGCATAATTGCGATGTATCTGTTATCGGAAATTTTTATAATACGTATTCTATAGAATATTTAGGTTGTTATAAAATACCTGAAGCGTTCAAGTAATGCGGGAAATATTTTTTCTGCGTTATATGCTCTGTATGTGTCACCGGCAAATAATGGATAATCTTGAAACAATATAACAACATAAACTATGTTCCCCAGGTAGAATAAGAATGTAATTTTTTTTAAAGTATTTCTAGTTTTGACTATACTCCGCTATGCTGTGTATATATATGTCGGAGAAGTATTGTTCTCTATGACAACGTTATTAGTGGTTGCGGGTTTAGTGGGCGTCATCTGGTTAATAAGCGAGCACAAAACACAAATATGCCGGTTTTACACTATTTTTATTTAGAACAAACAATATTTTCACTTCACGATAATGTCGAATGAAAAATAACAGTTAAGACCTAGCAGTGGGTTCAGAGCATTGATCTTAATTCTTTTTTACACAACTCGCAACTCAACGTTCCAACTCGATCAGTCGCTATCACTCAAATGTGTCTGTATAACTGTCGGCCTTCCTAAAGTAAAGATGGCGCCTCGACCCCATACAAGCACGCGCTCTGCTCTGATTGGTCGTTACGTGAATTATAATATTCATAACTTTCATTAGATTAATAAGGTTTTTGAGCTGTAGAATAATTTGACAAATCAAATAAAATTAATTAATTATTTTAAAAATAATTACAATGTATACAATTTATATTGTGAATTATACATGCATACAACAATCAACCCGACTCATAGCTTCCTCCGAAATATATATAATAATATCAGCCCTGTATTAAACAGTCCCACTGCTGGGCATAGGCCGCTTTTCAGTGTGAGATGGGTTAGGCCATAGTCCACCGCGCTGGCCCAGTGCGGGTTGGCAGAGTTCTCATATCTTCGGGAATCTTATGGAGAACACTCAGTCATGGCTTTCCTCACGATGTTTTCCTTTACCGTAAAAGCAAGCGATAATTAACTATTTATACACACATAACTTCAAAAAGTCGGAGAAAAAATGAAACTCGAGTACTCGTGGCATTCCAATGGTCTTCCAATAGGCTATTGCTGCTTCTGTGTACCATAGCTACAAATAAATGAGAACCATAAAAAATACGTATTTAATACAGATTTCAGAATGGTGTAATACATTATTCATTTTACTAAATCTACTAAGCAACAGTTCCAATATTATCAGCGACTTATTAAGCTTTCTAATTCATAAATGACACAAAACAAACACGAGGCGTTTCGATTTCTTTGTGTGAAGTGTTACTGTTACGTAATACCTCTGAATTGCAATTACTGTGAAACATTGTAGATACAATGTTAGATAGATATCTAATGATAAAAACAAACGCTCGTGTCAATCTTTTCTTGCAACACAGCACTTCAATTTTTAATCTAATCAGTGTAGTAAAAATGTGTAGTGGACTGCGTTATTTGCCGGGATATTCCCAGCTCTTGAAGAAGCCATTGTGGTGTCGCCAAGAGACCAGATATACTCCAGTATATGCTCCTTGTCAAAAATTATTTAGCCATGTAGGTCACAAAGTAACACTTATGAACGTCAAAATATATAGGTTAGTAAGTTTACTAAGTTACTGAAGCTACATTTAGGTTATTTGCTAGGTTCAGGCAAAGGGTTGAGGGTTAAGCCTATGAGAACAATCCTTGGGATGGCATATTGACGTCAATTTATATGGCCTAGAGATCTCTTTTTTAGAGTTCGAAAAACTCTTATACAACAGCTTTCCGTCTGTCTGTTTTACAACTTTCAAGTCAAGAACCGTAAGAGCTAGATACTCAACGCCATTCGACTCAGTATAGTCGATTTACTCCCGAAATAACTATGACCTTTGACCTCTGACCTCAAGGTCACGTGGTATGACGTGGCCTTTGCATACTACTTCAACCATTTTTTCGAACTCTAAGATTTACGGCAATTCATTGCCGTTTATCACTATAAGATATATAATGCGGTAGCCGCTTACCATTAACCTGTCAGTTCTCGAAATGCTAGATATCATTGAAAACCTATTGTGTCTGGGCACCAACACCACTGTGACTATTCAGTCACATAATGACTGTTGCTCATTGTTGACTGACTTTGACACTTTGACTGTGGTTCAATCGAAATTTTAGGCTACTTTGTTTGTACCAAAAATAAAGTAGATAGCTTTTGGAAAATCATCCCAGAGCGTATAGTTAGTATGTTTTAGCTGCAACAAAATCTTACTGATATCGACACGTGTAGTACTCACGAAGTGGTACCGTAGTATTAGTACTAATACAATTAAGTACAAGTGGGGTGATAAAACCTTCTGCGATTCAATAATGTTATCTTTATGATTCCAATATTAAATATTGATAGGCTACTCCAAAACATAATATTTATTTTGATCTACGGTTCATTTTCTATTATTATATTTTTAGATTTATTGTATGTATATATCTTATGTGGAGGCCAGTGCAGACCGGCAAAACTTCGACCCAGTGGGATCTTTTGTGTCGACACTCGCTCAATAACGACTGCCATAGATGTTCATGGCAGCCGGGACCGACGGCTTAACGTGCTCTCCGAGGCACGGAGCAGGCGATAATTGTCAATCAATAGGCACATAATTTCGAAAAGTCATGTAACTTCCGAAAGTCAGAGATGCGCAACATGGGTTCGAACCCTAGACCATCTGCATTGCAGTCTGTTGGTCTCCCCACTGAGCTATCGCTGCTCTTATTAGATTTATTGTATGTCGCCAACTCAGCTCTAGGGTTCTCTTTCCTTTTTAATCTCTACATTCTATCTCTCGGCTAAGGGCTTAAGCTCTGTGTACTTACCTATGAGACTTTATAAAGGTATATTTAATGGACTCTAAGTACATTCAGACCTAGAAAAATGATTTGTAGATTATACAAATAATAATTGTGCCATATGGGATCTGCACCCTTCGGTGGGGCGACTGCAACAGCGAGACGAAAGTTTGCGCTCTACGCTTTTTTTTTTCGTGGTAAAATCCTCCCTGTGCATACCCACTCGCTCAAGGGGAGGGCGAGAGGGTTATGTCGGGCTTGCCCGAAACTGCGGGCCTACCGACTAAAACCACCACGGTGTGCCAATTCGCTGCTTTGTATGGGTGGGTCGCTGGAACTGACACTACATCAGCGACCCACCCAACAGTGCCCGATGCAGAGATGTTGTGTCTGCGGGCGACGACTTCTAGACGACGTCCTGGGACAACAGAGGGCGTCGCTTCGACTCAACGGCTGGCGGGTGGGAGATCCCTGTTCTCCCACCCGCGGCCTTCACTACGGCCGCCCGGTATGCCAGCGGCGGCTCGGATCCGCAAGGATATTTTCCTCACGGATCCGCTCCGCCGCCTCCTTCTGCGAGATGACGTACTCGCAGAAGGATGCGACCGCTAACCACTTCCTCTCGCTGTCAACCATGGCTTTGATCACGGCCGGCAGCGAGAGGTCTTCTCCCACAACGTCCTGGAGTTCACGGCGCTGCACCGTCCAAGTAGGACATTGCCCTCTACGCCTAAAGTCTGAGTCTCTGATATAGCTGTAGTAGAGATTAAAGAGATTTATTTATCTATAGTTAAATAAACAGTGTAAACCAATAATATAAATTAATTTAGAGTATAACAATTACACTGATTTATATCGGTATGCAGTATGTATCTACATATATAGCAGCGATAGCCTAGTGGGAAACCATTGGACTGCCACGCAGAGGTCTCGGGTTCGAACCCAAGGCGCGCATCTCTGACTTTTCGAAGTTATATGCGTATTTAATAATTAGTTATCGCTTGCTTTAACGGTGAAGGAAAACATCGTGAGGAAACCTGCATATCTGAGAGTTCTCCATAATGTTCTCGAAGATATGTGAAGTCTGCCAACCCGCACTAGGCCAGCGTGGTGGACTACGGCCTAACCCTTCTCACAATGAGACGAGGCCCGTGCCCAGCAGTGGGACAGTTTAATACAGGGCTGATATTATTATATTATTATTATATCGGTATAGAGGATAACCTACCATACTTTCATTCGCAAGATACGGTTTACTCGCATAATTTCTTTCCATCCATCAGCAAACAGCACATTCAGTATTGACTGTCAGGAGAGGTGTAGTGCGTTTCTAATATACGACACTCGAGCAATATATAATAAAGGAGATATAAGTACAAATAGAAAACTGAAAATATGTTGGAGTACTGTTGCAGATATCTCACCGGTCGACTCTTGTTGTCATATTCAAATGGACTCCCGAGCCATTCTGTGCTTTGCGAGCCAATTTGAATATAACTTTATCCCACTGCGAAGGTTTAATAGCAGTCTCTGTGAAACGTATCCGTTTTTTAACTGCTATGTTCGACTAGGAAGGCGACCCAATACAGTTAGGTATATAGGTAGAAATGTCCTCCAGACCGAATTTCGGCCACGGCGGCCAATCTTAACATCTGCGCAGGAGATATTATAGTGCACAAGTGTGTGCGCAAATACAAGTGCACTCTCTGTTCCCTAACTCTCATGATCCGATGGGACGGTAATCCGACACAACCGGAGAGAGACCGGGCGCAGGACCAACGGCTTTACGTGCTTTCCGAGGCACGGGGGTGTTTTACACCGCCGACTTCCTAACTCCTGGCTGCTATTGAGATTTCTTAACAAAAAAACCCAATAACTTTTTGTTGGCCCAACCCGGGATTCGAACCCGAGACCTCATGCACAGCAGTTGCATTCACTATCGCTGCGCCACGGAGGCAGCTATGTAGGTAGTATGCAGGTATCAACAGGTAGCCTGTCCGATGTATCACATATGAACATAACAATAGATTTTCTATTGGATCTATCACGGGACAGGGAAAGGGTGGTTAAGTAGAAGTTTACTTGGAGTTATTATCATTATACTGGCAATAATTCCAGTGTCACGTAGGATTATACAAACATTGAAAATAATCTTGGTCTAGAAGCTGCTAGCAGACCAAATAGATAAATGTCTCGAATTTAGACTTCCATTAATATTGAAATTAAACTGCTATATACGGATTTTATCGCGTTGTTTATTTGACACTTTAATACAAAATTTTGAAAATTGTTACATTACTACTACTATTAACTTTTATTAATTTTTAAGCTAATTAAATTATTATTAAACTATTTAGATTTAATTTATTTTTACACTTTCCCCGACGTTTCGGTTGCTTTTCAGCAGCCATGGTCACGGGGAGACTAAGATGGCAGTTGTCTCAATCCTTCTCTTAAACTCTTGAATCTTTTAAACGAATTTTAGCGATTTTGGGTTACAAATTACTAGCTTTCTATGACGGCCTCGATGGCGTAGTGGTTAGTGTAACCGACTGCCACGCGTGAGGTCACGGGATCGATTCCCGCACAAGTCAAACATTTGTGTGCATGGACATGGATGTTTGTCTTGGTCTGGGTGTTTATATACAAAAAAATAGTATATATATGTATGTTTATCCATTATCTAGTACCCATAGAACAAGCTCTGCTTAGTTTGGGATAAATAGTGTTGTGTGTATGTGATAGAATATATTATTATAATTTTTCTTGTTAACCGCTCAAACTAAGCAAGAATGCTTGTGTTTGAATAGAGTTCTCATCGGTAATGCAATGGGTAAGATTTTATTCTGCGACCTATCGATGGCAAGTCCAATGTCTTATCTATTGGACTACCGCATCTTAGCTTAGCAAATCTTATCAATGTGATTTGTATGGGAAGCATTAAAGGAATTATCACCTAGTGCAGTGGGATCAAATTAGATCTTACTAGCTTTTGCACGCGGCTCCACCCGCGTGGTACTTAACTCAATAAATAGTACCCTATGTCCTTCCCCAGGTTTTAAAATATATCTGTACCAAATTTCATCTAAATCGATTTATTAGTTTAGCCGTGAATAGGTAACAGACAGACAGGTTACTTTAGAATTTATAATATTAGTAAGGGTTGAGTGCTATTTCTAAGAACAAATCAAACTCATGTATCACGTTATAGATTGTAGTATTAGTGTAATTGATATCACTGATTACATCACTTTAGTCAAGAGTGGTGAGTGCAGCAGCGATAGCTCAGTGGGGAGACCAACAGACTGCAATGCAGAGGATCTCGGGTTCGAACCCACGTCGCGCACCTCTGACTTTCGGAAGTTATATGACTTTTCGAAATTATGTGCGTATTGTTTGACAATTATCGCCTACTCCGTGCCTCGGAGAGCACGTTAAGCCGTTGGTCCCGGCTGCCATTAACATTTTTGGCAGTCGTTATTGGGAAAGTCAGTACCCTCTAATATCCTGACACTGGACTAGCCTTAGGGTATCGTTAGCCTTCGGGTTGCGGAGGTCAGGTGGCAGCCGCTCCATGTAAAAACTGATATCCAGTCAAATCCGGTTAGACCAGAAAAGCCGATCCCAAGTGACTTGGGAATAATAAAGGCTAAGAGAGAAGAAGTCAAGAATTAATAATAATAATAATAATAATATTCTACCACATACACACAACACCATCTAGCCCAAACTAAGCAGAGCTTGTACTATGGGTACTAGACAATGGATAAACATACATATACTTTATTTTTGTAAATACGTACATATTATACATAGAAACAGACCAGACCAAGACAAACATCCATGTTCATGCACACAAATGTTTGACTTGTGCGGGGATCGAACCCGCGACCTCAGGCGTGGCAGTCGGTTACACTAACAGTTACGCCATCGAGGCCGACATTTCAGTTGTGAGTGTATCTTAATGTAAGTCCATGTATCTATGAGGTACCTACGAGTATCAACAAATTGAGTTAAACTGACCTAGTGCGAGTGGAAGTTTCTCTATATTATCATTTAATTAATATCTGTGGTGTGTTAAATAAATTCACATTGATTCTTTTAGGTCAGGTGGAAATAAAACTCGTAACGTTTTCGTAATTCACACTGGTTTTTATATCGACTTTACACTTGTTATTCTCACTGCTGTTCAACATCGATTGCGCTAAATTTCTACAGACTAGCTACCTATATACCACGCCGCCATGATGAATGAAACCAACGATAATCTCATAATGGCGGGGCATTAGTCAAATCAGTGACTTACGTGAAACAATAAATTGAAACTAATTAAATTAATCTACCAATAATTTATGTGTAAACAAAATGTAAATTACTGTAAAATAGAGAGAATACACAAATAAATTATAACCTCTACTTTGTAAAATTATAATTTAATACAGTACATATGTTACTTAATTAAATAAAGGTATTGTATACATTCTAAAAATGTGTATAAATTCTAAAATGTATATGACAATCAAGGCAATATGTGTAAAAATCCTAACAATTCTTTTCTAGTTTCAGTTTGCTTGATTCGGTCATCGAATTTGAAATCGTATACATTCACTGCAATTGTAATAATAATAATCCTTTATTGATACAATACAGCTTACAGCTTAGTTGTAGTGGTACTTATCTAGCAGCTTCATTGCCAACCTTATTTTTCTTCAATAGGTTCTGTAGCCAGGCGTCATACTATTCTCTATTGCGAAACTCTTAGCTGGTCTCCTAAAGGACGTATTTTGTATAGACTTTAAATCGCATTTAATTATTTAGTTGCAACTTTTTTTCTTTTTAGAGATGTTAACTCCCACACTAGGAATAATTACTGTGTCGCGGAGGACTTTACAAACATTCAAACAACGGACACAAAGAACACCCAGACTCGGAACAACAGTTCGTGGATCACACAAAGTTTTGTCCCGTGTGGGATTCGAACCCGGCGTAATGGGAGTAGCGAGGCGACCACTTAAACCACTTCGCCTTTCGTGCAGCCGTGCATTATATTTAATGAATATGTATATAACTTAACGTAACGTATACTAAATATATTTCTTCTTGTTCATGGCACTGTTGTCTTATGACTTATGAGGCAACACCGTTCCACTGCCGCGCGCTTACAAACAAATTTCACCATCGCATCGAATTGAGCGGTAATAACAGTGAGATTATATAGATAATAATAGACGCTAGATAAGTACTGGCTTTAGCAATTGTGCAGTCAGTGCATGTGCTGCAAAATAATAGTTTACAACTAGTGTAAAAAATTTAAAGACCGTCAAAATAATATTAATTATAATTTATAAGGATAGTGACGAATTCTACGACAACCTGTTTTGTATTTAGTATTGTAATTATTTGAAATTTTACAAATATTTTTCGTCTTCTTAAATACACGTGTAAATATTTAAGCTTAAATAGTGTAGTAATAATTAAAAGTGTGTAATTATATTGTAAATAAATAAAAAAATTAAGAGACTCATTTTCAGAAAACATGGCGCGTGTTTTCGGAAAATAAGTACCAAATAAAAGAGGCTTAAAACGTCAACGTTTGTTATACAATTTCTTGAAAAACGTAAATAAAATATTACTTCGAGATTTTTTTTTTTTTTAGATGTTGCTAGCAGTTTGATAATCATTTTGAAATAACTTGTGTTTTATTGTTAATATCTCAATATTATGTATCTAGTATGTATCTTATGTGGGGGCCAGTCAGTGCAGACCGGCGACACTTCAACCCAGTGGGATCTTTTGTGTCGACGCTCAATAACGACTGCCATAGGTGTTCATGGCAGCCGGGACCGACGGCTTAATGTGCTCTCCGAGGCACGGAGCAGGCGATAATTGTCAATCAATACGCACATAATTTCGAAAAGTTATATAACTTCCGAAAGTCAGAGGTGCGCGACGTGGGTTCGAACCCGAGACCTTCTGCATTGCAGTCTGTTGGTCTCCCTACTGAGCTATCACTGCTCTTATCTCAATATTAACTTATCATCCTAATTGCTCATGCTTGACCTCTGCCAAATGTGGATGTAATATAATTCTAAATTAATTAAGTATTCTTAAATGCAGAAGTGACATACATATAGGATGGGACAAATTCTGGCAGCTTCCATCTAATATAACAAAATAGAATAATATTTCGGCTAATATTGTGTAAAACATATACCTTTGATTGAAAAACAGACAGCGAAACTATTTAACACGAGTACATAAAGCATTTTATTTCAAGTCCGGAACATGAACAATTGAGTCAAGGTAAAAAGTACTGATTGGTTTTGTTATGTCATTGACAATTAATGCCATGGACTTGATTAATGCAAGATCACGTCGCCACAAATTATATAGATACAGATGGACAGTTCAATATAAAGCGCGAGAAAATGCGAACGTACGGCATTTCGGATCTATGGAACTAATGCAAATTTTAAACCGTGATGGCCGGAGATGGGTGAAGGTTCAGGTGTAGAAATAAAATATATATTACTACTGCTGAGGTCCTATGTTCAAAGTGTAATAATAATAATAATATAAGGCCAATACAGTAGACTTGTGATCGAAAAGTTATGGTTTAATGCCTGTTACACTACCGACGCAAAGCCACTTGTAATACAATTATTTACCTTAGTGTGAGGGGCCAGCAAGAATATAAGTATTTTGTATGTACATTTTCTGGTAATCTAAAAATAATAAGTATAAACAAGTGAGAAACGCCCATGAATTGTCGTAAATTTTAGAGTTCGAAAAAATGGTATCACGTGACCTTGAGGTCAGAGGTCAAAGGTCATAGTCATTTCGGGGATACATCGACTATGTTGAGTCGAATGGCATTAACCGCTTGTCTCTAGTTCTTACGGATCTTGAGTTGAAACGACGGACGGACAAAGCTGTTGTATAAGAGTTTTTCGAAATCTCAAATGTATTTATTGATACTTGGTCACTTTGATCCAGAACAGCAATGCCTGCATCATGATGGTGGATTTATAAATAGTTGTTATCTTCAGACAGCCAGTGCACAGAATGTTATGTGTTCGATCACCACATAAGACTCAAATTTGTGTGATCCATAAATAATTGTACCACGTGTGGGTTTTCTTTGTGACAGTTGTTTAAATTTCGGACGTTCTTTTAAAAGCAAAGATATATATTTTATAAACCTTATATAATAAGAAACTATTGCGTTAGTCTTAACACGTTCTAGTGAGTCG
The DNA here is from genome assembly GCA_930367265.1 of Catocala fraxini. Lineage (NCBI taxonomy): Eukaryota > Metazoa > Arthropoda > Insecta > Lepidoptera > Erebidae > Catocala > Catocala fraxini. The sequence continues at coordinate 26,932,104 of OV884027.1, read as the reverse complement.
GCTATCGGTATCTTTCTAATCCATGGCGTCGCGTATGCTCAGTATTTATCTTTCACTTCAATAGTACCCGCCGCATGAAGCAACGCCGACCATTCTCTCGATATTCTATACAAATTACGACATTTACGTATACGTTAAGTTATAGAATAAACTTACCAAGATATTTTATGTAAACATTGTGCACTTTAAAGGATTGCAACATTAATGTTTACGAAACTGCTATGGTGAAAATACTTAGTAGTGCTGTGTTATTCTATAACATCTCACTTCCGAACTCATTTCGTAAATCCGCAGTGAAAAAAAAGTTGAACTCGAGATATAAGCTATTAGTTTTAAAAGATATGATGTGCAAGTTCACCACTTTTCCGGTATAAAAGATATGCTATTAATATTAATTAGTAAGGATTGGGATGGCACGGCTCATAGCATAATGTAGATCTTTTTTGGAGTAATAAATCTTTTGTCAAGATATTTTTCAGATCAATATTTTCATCTTGTAGTAAGCAGCGATAGCTCAGTGGGGAGACCAACAGACTGCAATGTAGAGGGTCTCAGGTTCGAACCCACGTCGCGCACCTCTGACTTTCGGAAGTTATATGACTTTTCGAAATTATGTGCGTATTGATTGACAATTATCGCCTGCTCCGTGCCTCGGAGAGCACGTTAAGCTGTTGGTCCCGGCTGCCATGAACATCTATGGCAGTCGTTATTGGGAAAGTCAGTACCCTCTAATATCCTGACACTGGTCTAGCCTTAGGGTATCGTTAGCCTTCGGGTTGCGGAGGTCAGGTGGCAGCCGCTCCGTGTAAAAACTGATATCCAGTCAAATCCGGTTAGACCAGAAAAGCCGACCCCAAGTGACTTGGGAATAATAAAGGCTAAGAGAGAAGAAGAATATTTTTATCTTGTGATAAAATACTAAAATAAAAAGCAAATCTAAGCATTGAATTTATAAACAGTATATCTTATTATGTAAAGTTTGCCGTTACGTTCGCGCCCGATTGTGAGGTCCTGATGTATATCTATGGATCAGACATAGTGTTATACGTTCTCTGTTCTGAAATGTTTAGTAAGAACACGTAATGTGATAATGTTTGAAATTGTTTAAAAGCCGCAGGAACAACTGGATGACGCAACTTTAAATAATCTTACGTTATTACATTGACATAGAGTAGCACATAGTTTAATTGATGTCAATCTTTAAATACTCGTTTCAATTAAACGGAATTACAATTATTGGAAAATTGTTCAATCAGCTCATTGCTTTTGTATGGCAGGTTGAAGTTTATTTAATTTAAACGCCTCAAAATATTTCAAGGAATACTCGAAGCGATCACTTGGATATGGACACCCTTGGATTGCTACGTAAAACTCTTGCATTCGGTCTTACAGTACGTACCTCTGATTTTTCAATGCGTGCGTGGCTGTGCGTATCTAATATATTTGTTTTTCAAACGACAATAATTCGTTTTTAAACATTTAAACAACTCAAAGAACACCAAGACTCGGTACAAGTATATGTTAAACATACAGTTTTTTATCTCGAAGCGGGGATCAAACCTACATCACTCGGCGTATCTACTAGCAGTGGGGAACCGCTCATTTTATATGCTTTAACAGTAATTAAGCCTCGCTGATTTCAGCATGAATGGGCCGGCTCGACCAGAGAAGTACTACCCTCACACAGAATATCGACGTGAAATAGCAGTATTCCTACTGTTGTGTTTTGTTTGGTGAGTGAGAGTGCCGGAGGCCCAATCACCCTCTGTCCGCTCCTTCTCCTTCCCACTTCCTTTTTTCCTAAAGGGTCGGCAACGCGCAAGTGATGCCTCTGGTGTTGTAGGCGTCCATAGGCTGCGGTGACCGCTTACCATCACCGCATACCGTGGGCCGTATGATAGTTAGCCACTTTAGTTGTATATATAAATTAAAAAATTAAGCATCTTGAGTAAACTTGCTCTTGTAGGAGATTTTCATAATGTTCTAGAAGATATTTCATGTGCTTTTTTTTTAGATTAGCTTGGTGGACTACGGCTAATCATTTTCACGATTTATAGAAACTCAGTATATAGCTATAGTAGATAGTTTTTTTAAACAAACATAGCTGTCTGATCCACTGACCGGTGGAGCAGTAGTATAAAAAATTTGACGAGCGGCCGTTTCACACGAATCATTTAAAAATAAAATATTTTCTAGTTATCGATTCGTACACATCGAAATAATTTTCAAAACTAGTGCAGGCAGGATCGCTACGCACACAAATAATAAAAAATAAAATAACACATCTTAAAATAATTTATAATGTTATTTATGAAATCAAAACTTACGTTTATGTAAGTATTTATCTCCTTATTGACATCTTACTCATATTTGTTTCATCTACTTATAATTTTATCTACAATAATAAAAAATATTTAATTTATAATTCTTATCTGTAGTTATAAAAAATTTACATGTATATTTATTTAATTTATCTGTAATCTGTGTTTCTAATTATCCGTAATAATTAAAAATTCTGTACTTTATTTGTAGTTTAATTGTATAATTTGGACTGTATTAGACGCTCATAATCACTATTGAGGTGTTGCTGAAAATCAGCGCTGTATCGCAAGCGGTGCAGCATTATGCTGAGCAACATCTCTTTTTAATGAACACTGCGACGCACATTGAAAAGCAAGGGCTCTATGTATAAATGTGTATTCTATATTATATATGAAATAATAGTATATGTAATTAATTAACGTATTATAATTTAGTAATTCATATAGGTATATAATAATGTATATAAGTTTTATTTATTTGTTTTTATTTTTATCAATTTATAAATACTAATGTAATATTACTGTTACACACAAATTTTGCATTATAATAGTTTTGATTGTGTGTTGTAATGCTTCATTAAAGTAAAATATTTCTTTCTTTCTTTCTTTCTATTTATTTTTACAGGCTAACTCAATGCGACAACAAGTAATATATGGTCAAAAGGTGTTTATCATAGAAGCAGTAGTTGTAAGGCACTACGTATCCATTACCACCTTTCTGGACGTCATCATCTGAAACACAATGCACTTATGTCACCGCTATTCGTGTCTTCAACAAATTACCAATAGCTATATAGGAATTAAATGGAAATGTATTTAAAACTAAGTTGAAAAAGTGGTTAATTGAAAATGTATTTTATAATCTCCAAGAGTTTTTTGAAAAGAAATAGTAATTATATAAAAGTATTTATAATATGTAGTGTTAAGTTTTGTTGCATTATATCCCTATATGTTGCATGTCCGATATGGACAAACTGTTGGGTCCTAAAACATATGTTTTATTAATACGATCAGTCAATGTACACAGTTATGCAATAAATAAATCTTTATCTTTATCTTTATCCTTATCTAATATAGTATTAACATGCTAATTCAATATCAAAATGTCTTAGTATCGTTCTCTATCTAATGTGTTAGCTCACTCTTCATGGTCTGGACACTTTTTTCTTGCGATCTAAGTATGATGTACATCAACGATTTAAATATTTGCATACCGTAGACAAATAAGTTACTTGTAGTTAGATTAGGTGGCTTAGTGTCACCTTCTTCAACTCCCCCAAAAGTACATGTGAAAATTATAAACATTTTATAATACTTTGTATATATTGTATTAGATTTTGCCCGCGGCTTCGCACGCGTAATTCTAGATATTACTGCCAATATATTTCTTAACCACGGAAACAGTGTGTTTTTTGGATGAATGGTACCCTATCTATTTTTCGGTACCCCTGACAACGTGTATGCGGAATTTGATGATAATCGGTCGAGCAGTTTATATATATTATATTAAAGCCAACTGGCTGTAATTCCTGTATCGTGGGGGACTTTATAAACAATCAAACAACGGATACAAAGAACACCCAGACATGGAACAACCATTTGTGGATCACACAAAGTTTTGTCCCGTATGGGATTCGAAGCCACTACACTCGGTGCAGTGGCAGTGGCGAGGCGACCGCTTAAACCACTACGCCATCCGTGCACTTAAGGCGTGGAAACTTAACAAACAAACAAACTTACATTAGGATAAGGATTTTCGTAGAGTTTCGCGAATGTTACACATTGCACAAGTCAAGCAGAGTATGTTTAGGTTTCAACTTATGACAAGCGAGCCAATTCTAACACGCAAACTTACTAACAAAAAGCTGCTGTATACGATCTTAAGATTTGGTATAATTATTATGTAAACTCTAAAGTATAATAACAATTAATAAAAAACACCTCAATATTAGTCGAGCTCGGACTTGTGTTGACACTGTCTTGCATTGCATGCAAGACAGTGTCAACACAAGTCCGAGTTAACTTTAATAATATTTCTGTTTATTAACTATCCCAGTGCTGATATCCGTACTAGGCGGGAAACCTGTATGACAGATGACCAGCCTCTCCTACCTCTAAACATGAAGTTGTTAGTGTAGTTTGTGTTTCAATAATTATGTTGTGATATTATTTTAATTTATGAGATGAGGAAGTATATAAGTATTCGTGATGTGAGTGTGTATGTGTGTGTCTGTGAGTGTGAGTGTGTGTGTGTGTGTGTGTGTGGGTGTGGGTGTGTTTGTGGGTGTGTGTGTGAGGGTAGTGCGTATGCAAGTATGAGTTTGAGGGTGTATGTAAAGGCGTCTGTATATGTGTATGTGGAAATGGAAAGTGAATAAAGCTAACAGATTTGTCTATTTCATTGGTAGTGCTAATCTAATTGCGACCTTAAATATGACATAACTATGATGGGATAAATAGTAGGTTTTCGGTTTCTTCATAATTTAGAGATTTTAGCCAATTTGAAATATTCTGTTTGCATTGGTACTTAGTGAGAGAGTAAATATGTAATTTTTTATTTAGTTTATTATATAAGTACCGTCCGCGAAAACTGAAGAATTTGCGTGCAAATTCTGTGTGCCAACGATTGTCAGTTGAAGGACAGACCCTATACTTGAGGCGTTTTTTAATGGTGGAAGAGTCATATGGAAGAAGAGAATGTTGTTTTAAAACAATATTTAAAATATATAGCTGGCGCACTGTAAGAACATCCGAGAGTTTATAAAGGTCAGCAGTAGGGTGTAAGAAGGGCAAAGAGTGGCTAACCTTAAGTACTGATCTTTGAGCTCTTTCCACTTTTATTAAATTAGTCTTACTATAACACTCACGTAATCTTAGGACAATATTTCGAAACCATTTTATAAACCTTTGCAGGTATCCTAACGTTGTTTGCATTTACCCTTAAAGCGAATGCGAATAAACCATATTTTTAACACATAACTTCCAATAGTCAGATGCATACATCCGACTTTTCGAGCCGTGGTATCAAATTCGAGACCTTTGCGAGTCAGTACAATGTTACCCTTCACTTATTTTTCATTCATTCATTCTTAGCTGTCTTATTATTCAAAACTAGCTGTTGCCCGCGACTTCGTCCGCGTGGACTTTAATTTATTACCCAATACCTACTTTTAATTTGTTATCTAATTTTAATATATAAAACTACAACTAAAGAAATTAATAAGTCTAACTACACCTATATAGGTGTAGTTAGCTATATATTCAAAAATACATATGGTATTGCGGACTTTTTTGTAGATATTGATACGTTCTATAATACTGTAGAACATTTTTTTGTTCTATCATCAATAGTTACCGCAGCGCACGCGATGACAGATTTTTTATGACAAATTTTGCCACACCTTGGGTTATATTATTGTATTGTTATTAAAGATCCCTATTTTTTTTGATAATGTAATATAGCCTATGTCACTCAGTGAAGATGCAGCTTCCTAATGGTGAAAGAATTTTTGAAATCGGAGCATTAGTTTTTGTGTGAAAGCATTACAAACATACATACAAAAACACAAATGTTTCCTCTTTATAATATTAGTTTAGACAAAATAATATTTTTCATTAATATCCTTTAACAATTATGAATGGGAATGAACTCTCATTCATAATTGTTTTCAACATTAATGAAATAAACATAAAGAAAATACATATAATACAGAAGTTGTTTATAATAATATTGAAATAATAACAATAACCATTAATATAAGGAAGTACATTCAGTAAATAGGTTCCTTATTTGTGATGATAACTGGTCACGGATAAAAATGATTCATTTATCACGATACGGGAAATACTACACACGGTAAAGTAAGACTATTAACAATGAGAGGAACAAATGTCATTATGTGCAAATGGAAATAGAGAATTCAAAAAAGCAGCGATTGCTCTGTGGGGAGTCCAACAGACTGCAATGCAGAGGGTCTCGGGTTCGAACCCACGTCGCGCAGCTTTAAATTTCGGAAGTTATATGAATTTTCGAAATTATGTGCGTATCGATTGACAATTATCGCCTGCTCCGTGCCTCGGAGAGCACGTTAAGGCGTCGGTCCCGGTACCATGAACATCTATGGCAGTCGTTATTGGGAAAGTCAGTACCCTCTAATATCTTGACACTGGTCTATCCTTAGGGTATCGTTAGCCTTCGGGTTGCGGAGGTCAGGTGGCAGCCGCTCCGTGTAAAAACTGATATCCAGTCAAATCCGGTTAGACTAGAAAAGCCGACCCCAAGTGACTTGGGAATAATAAAGGCTAAGGGAGAAGGAAATAGGGAGTAAAACCTAATGGTGGTAGATGAGAATATTACACATACTAAATTTTGCCTACGGCTTTGCTCGCGTTTATGTAGATGTTGTCAATAAACTATCACTCGAGAACAGTTATTTTATTCGGGATGAAAGGTACCCTATGTTCTTTTTTGTATTTTATTGTATCCCTGAAAACGTGTATTCAAAATTTCATGATGATCGTTCAAGTAGTTAAGGCGTGAAAGCGTAACAAACAAACAAACTCACATTAGCAATTATAATATTAGTAGGATGTACGGCAAGCTAATAGCAAATGAAGCACTTACTTAGTACTTAGCAAACGTGGGGAACGAAGTATTTTTGGACAGGGTTGCGGTATATCCAGTTGCGAGTTAAATAAGTTAAATAGGTTCCGTGTGTGTCTATGGGAGAGATAAAGTTTTTAGTATGTGCAAATAGTATTCAAGTATATATTTCTTACTTTTAACATATTTTGTACCTAATATTGTCTTCTGTTTACGCGAATATTATTCATTGAAATTAAACTACTATATACGGATTTTATCGCGTTATTTATTTGACACTTTATTACATATCGGGGAAATGGTAAAATTAAATTATATCTAAATAGTTTTAATAGTTTTAATAATAATTCAATTAGCTTAAAAATTAGTAAAGTTTAATAGTAGTAGTAGTGTAACAGTTTTCAAAATTATGTAATTAAGTGTCAATTAAATAACGCGATAAAATCCGTATATAGTAGTTTAATTTTAATATTTTGTACCTACAACTTAACTTTAAGAGACTTTAAAACTACGTGTCTATTTTTATTGTAGTTTATGAGAGCAACAATCATAATTTACAACTTAACTAATATTAACAAAACTAACCACTTATAAATAGAACAAAATGAAGAGTAACAAAATATGGCACTGTAAAAATTAATAAAAAAGGATGGCCGGTTTAGGCAGCGTCGTAAAATTCCTCAGATATATTGTATATTACAGAACATATGAAGGCTCTACAGCAGAAGTGCCCCGATTTTTCTTCTCCTAGACCATTTTCAAAATTTAGCAGGTTCCGGTAGACTCCCTGCAGTTACATTTCTACCATATTCCTTGGCATTCGTATTTAACGTTTGATAAAATTTCTACGGGTTATCTTTTTTTTTTTAGAAATTCTCTCTCGAATCGTCTGTAGGTTCGAGACCACTGGTACTGAATATGGAATATACAAGTTTTTACAAGTAACAGGCGTTGAGATTCTTAAAATATTATCTGTCTTCATTGATAAGTCAAGCCAACATTTTGGTTCTTCACTATCGAAAGCAAATACATTTTCGTGGATCCACGCTTACGAATTGTGGACACCCATTTTTTTGTCACGCCAACGCAGACCCCCATCTAGTCTCCCGTGGACCCCTGGGAGTCCACATGGACTACTTTGGGAACTAATGCTTTACAGTCTACATGCTATATTCCTGTATTCTTATATTTTTCATTCGTTAACGATAGTTATTTTAAGACAAAGCTTTGTAGGGGGCGTCGTTATGCGTAAGAAATGACAGTCACATTGATATATACTTTCTTTACTGGTACCAGAAACTTGTAATAGATATACAAAAATAAACTACATAAATAGGTACGCGACCTAGCTGAGCGGGTGTGGGGAGACGACTGCTGCGCTGCACACACACTGAGCGCCTGTATATAGAATTAATGCGTCAGCAATCTGTCTCTACACAATATGTGTCTCTACAGCTTGTGTATTGATCTACTGAAACTTATAATAATATCAGCCCTATTCATAAACTGTCCCATTGCTGGGCAAACTTATTTTAGGCTGAGCAACAATATAAAACACGACCTACATGTAATCCGAAGTGTGCACATCTGGTTATATGACCAACTATTAAGCATAGAGAAGGTAAATACATGATATATCCTATTTCCATTAACCTTAGTAATCCGTTTATATACTTCTTAACAAAGCATTGCGCCAGTATGTACCTTAAAGTGTCTTAAAGAAGACAAAACTGGGTAAAAAGAGGTCTATAAATAGTAAAAAAAACTGGATTACGAAGAGGTCTAAAACACTCACATTTCGTCAGTCAAGTTTAACACGTAATAAGCAAGCCCGTTTCCGTTATATTTACATAAATTAAAAGCCTTTGTGGGTTGAAAGTGAACGGTTTCCTGCGAAACTTACACAGGAAATAGTAAATCTAAGTTATTTTTTGGCGTATTATTTTACGGGAAACATTTGTCTATTTAATTATGCTAACATATAGTTCTAACCGGTTATATAAATATTTTGTTACAGCATCCAAGTAGTACATAATCATATATCCTGCCTGATCGTTATCGCAACCTCTGATTTATAAGAATGCGAAAGAAAAATACTCGTAAATACTCGTTATTAGCAGCGAAAGCCTAGTGGGAAACCGTTGGACTGCCACGCAGAGGTCTCGAGTTCGAACGCTAGGCGCGCATCTCTGACTTTTCGAACTTATATGCGTATTAAATAGTTAATTATCGCTAGATTTAATGGTGAAGGAAAACATCGTAAGGAAACCTGCATGTCTGAGAGTTCTCCATAATGTTCTCGCAGATATGTGAAGTCTGCCAACCCGCACTAGGCCAGCGTGGTGGACTATGGCCTAACCCTTCTCACAGTGAGAAGAGGCCCTTGCCCAGCAGCGGGACAGTTTAATACAGGGCTGATATTATACTCTTTATTATGTTATGTATTAGCTCCAATACGCGCGTTTATCCGTTCCGATCCCATGAATCTGATCTATTGGTGGATAATTTATCATATACTAGCTGACCCGCGCAACTTCGTCTGCTTCACATAAGAGAATTTTCCCCGTTTTTGCATAAGTTTTCATCGATGCTTCTCTCCTAATGCAACACTAAAATAATTTTTCAATTCGGACCAGTAGTTCTTGAGATTAGCGCTTTCAACCAAACAAACAAACTCTTTAGCTTTATAATATTAGTATAGATTATTTTTTATTCCGATCGGATCCCCTGCGTAAGGGATCAAAATATTTTACTAAGATTACACACATAAGTTACACTACAAACACATTTCGGTACAGTTAGTAACAAAATTGTTTTGGTTTAATAGTTTTCCTACTTACAGACAGAGGCAATACTGACAAGTAAAAACAGTAAGAATAAAAATGTGTCCTTTGATGCCGATTGTTTTGATATATTTAAAATTTTACAACACAAATTTGGGGTTGCGTTACCGAACGGAACCCCAAATTTTTAAAAAGGGACAACTTTTTTCCTAACTGATCCACTTTGTGTATCGGTATACACAAAGTGGATCAGTTAGGAAAAAAGTTGTAATAGTAATTAGTAATGGATCCAATTTGGGCATAAGATCGGAATAACGATCGGATACGAGGCACCGAATTAAAAATTATGCTAAGTTAATACATACCTACATAAACTCCAAAACGTATCTGAGTGCTTTCGTTTCATCTATTGAGGCGCAGCCGTACACCGAGAGACAGACTAGGTTCAAATAGATTTCAATTATGTCTAGCATTCCAACAATTAATAAGCTTCTGTTAAACGAGTTACGCGTGATTGCGCTATCACTAACCTCGTCGTGACTTTAAACAAGTGAGAAACGGCAATGAATTGCTGTAAATTTTAGAGTCCGAAAAAATGGTTAAAGTAATATGCAAAGGTCATGTGATATCACGTGACCTTGAGGTCACAGGTCAAAGGTCATAGTAATTTCGACTGCTGAGTCGAATGGCGTTGACCGCGAGTCTCTAGCTCTTATGGTTCTTGAGTTGAAAGTTGTATAACAGACAGACGGACGGACGGACGGACGGACAAAGCTGTCGTATAAGAGATTTTTCAAACTCTAAAATGAAATTATTGTAGTTATATTTAATAATAATAATAATGTGGAGGAATTTTATGAAGCCTATTAGTGGGTTTCCCTTTTAGGTGTTTTCAATTTATTTTTATGATATTTAAGTATAACTAATTTTTAAAGAATTGTTTAATGATATTGGTCAAGTTTTGAAAATAAATAAAAATAATGTAAAATAGTATTCGGAAAACCGCGATAAAATCCGTATAGAGTAGTTTACTATCTCAATGTGCAACATTGGCGATAAAGTAAGACAATATTCTTAACTGTTTATTTACTTTACTAAATTGGAATACCAGAGCGCAGAAACTGATTTATTATTGTGTACATAAATAAGGTTGTACGCGTTGTAATCGCCATTTTGCCTTTCAATGTTTGGCCTTCATGACACGGTTGGCGGCCTTGCGTTTGAATGCTAGGCATCCATACACAATATTATACGCTTGCTTGATTTGATATGGCTACGTCAAACATAAAAATTATTTTGTTACGGTGTAACTTGGGACGTCTATCCTAATATTGTCCTTTCTTCACGCTAAGCGGAGCGAGAAATCGTCGTAAGATTTTGTGTAGTGTGTCATATTTATGGACAGAAAAGAAAACAAGGGTACTTCCTTGTTTTCTTTCCAGAAAAGACAAGAAGGAAAGCTAGGATACTTCATTGTTTTCTTTCCTGTCTATAAATAAATTATTTTGGTCACATTAGCGACATTAGTTACTTCCTTGAAAGCGATTTTGTGATGTTATCGCTTGACATCAGATGGGCCCGAAGGCTTGTCTGCTACTAAGAGCAATTAAAAATCTTCATTGCCGATTCGGAAATGTGTTTGATAGTTATAGGACAACACAATAAAAATATATACAGGAAAATACATCATACCTTTCGCTTACATCTTCAAAAGAGTATGCAGATGTAATACATCCAAATTTTTTCAGCTGTTTTTACTTTTTAGATTCCATCTAAAGGTGTTACCAGGCCAATCGATCGACTTCGACTGACACCGTCGATCGACGATCGATCGATTGGTCTGGTAACACCCTAAGGTTGCATATCCATTGAAGCGGAGCGAGACTGCGCAACGAAGAGACGGAGAAAATAGGATTGCATTAAATCACAATCCTATTGGTTAATATTTTTCCGTTTCTTCGTCCCGCAGCCTTGCTCTGCTTCAGTGGACAGGCAGCCTAATAGGAGTTAGCCTAGTGCCGTCTACCGGGCACAGTTCTAGACCCTGCACAGTTACTGAAAATGTCTGTACAGGAAACTGAATGACACTCTGCCCTACTAGGAAATTGAATCCGAGACCTTATACACAGCAGTCGTTACTGATAATAATGTCCTCCAGAACGAATTTCGATCACGGCGGCCAATCTTAACGGAGACTGGCCATCTGCGCAGGAGATATTATAGTGCACAAGCGTGTGCGCGAACTCAAGTGCACTCTCTGTTCCCTCACTCTTATGGTTCGATGGACGGATAATCCGACACGACCGGAGAGAGATCAGGCGTAGGACCAACGGCTTCACGTGCTTTCCGAGGCACGGGGGTGTCCAACACCGCCAACTTCCTAACTTTGGGCTGCTATTCAGATTTCTTAACAGAAAATCCCAATAACCCGGGACTCGAACCCGAGACCTCATGCACAGCAGTCGCATTCACTACCGCTGCGCCACGGAGGCAGTTGTTACTACTGTACTATCGGAGTAGTGTACTGTCAAAGTCAGCTCAAATTACGGTAAAAATGTACAAAGAGAAACAAAAAGGTAAAGGAACAAACGTAGAGTCTCACTATGTAATCAAACAAGTGAATGCCTGTCGCTGGTTTTAAGTTACAAGGCTACGGTTAATCCTATCAAAAGGGTCACGTTTCCTGTGAATAAGTCGCGGAAAGCATTAAGACGGCGCCGAGCGAAATGTGCCAAAATAGGCGGTCATAGTTAAATGAATAAAAGCAACACTTTTTGTTTAATACAAATATAAAATATACATTTACCATAACAATGACTGTGTTTACAATTACTCCGTGTAAAATACTTAAAATAATTAATATTTTCGCTTACAAAATTACGTAAATTTGGAATTTTCGAAATATGCAAAAACGTAAGCTCTTGTTACGTGATTTTTATATTATAACAGTAGGAATCTATTCTATTTTACAGCTTAAACGAAACTTTAAAAGTTATGTTACAGTTTGTCCGTCTCAAATATTTAAGTTATTGGTTGCCAATAAAGATACACATTTATCAAAAAAGCACTTCAAATCCTCGTTACAATTTTACTATGGCGGCCGCGCGCCGATTTGAATATGGCGCCGCACGAGCTCTGTTATTATCTGTCTTACGCTGAGACCAAAATCGGGAAAAGTACTAGGAGAGCAGTAAGGTGAAAAGTATTGTGTGAGCAATATTAATAAGAAGTTATTAAACCTTATAGATAATAGAGTTTAATTTGTATAGCTATTGTTGGCTGCTTTAGTGCCACTGCGGACATAAAGGCTATTGCTATATTCTATTCTATTCTACCACATACACACAACACCAACTAGCCCAAACTAAGCAGAGCTTGTACTATGGGTACTAGACAATGGATAAACATACATAATATATATATGGCGAAGATTTAAGCATAGAGTATTACACCCAGATTTATTAATACATAAGACTAAACGGGGTTTACTATTACCAAGAGACATTTACAATAATTATACATTATTCATTATAATACTAATTAATCTAATATATATTTTCAAACATATTAACAGAGACAGTAATTATAAAAATACTAATCATTATAATACCAAATTTAATATTTTTAATATCCAAATTATGTCCAATATGTTTTAGGATCCACATTGCGATCGAAAACCTATTGCCGTTTGTTTCATGTTGTAAATTATCGCTGAGGCTTGTGTGAAGGGCTCTGTTTACTTCGTGTTGGCTTTCTCTGTTAGAAAATATGCAGTAGCAGTATTGTCTCTCAAATTGTACCTAGGCTCGTTCCCTATTAAGTTGGACTTATAGCTTGCAAAATATGCGAATCACTTCTGGCCATATAATTATGTATACCTTTGCGGTATACATAATTATATGGATGTAAATCTAATTATATGGATGTACATATGTAAGTTTTATATCTTTACGTTCATTTTCCCTCTGTATTGTACTTCTTTTTATTTGTATTTTTATCTAAGTATATTTTATTGTTCGTTTTCATGTTATTTTATTGTGATTTGAATTAATATTAGCGTAAAGCGTATTTATTATGTCATTGTGTTTAAAGTCATTGAACTTCACAGTCACGTGACTTTCTTATTTCTTTGTTAGATACGTACATACCTATAAGCGATAGTAAACTTAATTATTTTTGTTTTTTTTTTTTAACCCATGAAAATCCTTTAGGGGTACCTCCTCCTCCAAGGGGGAGGGTGGTTATGTGAGAATCTCCGCCCCTGAAGGGGATCGGTATACACACTAAAAACCTGGGGTGAGCAGTCCCTCCGCCGACGGAGTGGGGCGGGATGGGGTCGCGTTAGCAATCACCATCCCACCCCGGCGGTTGGCCCGGCTGATGGTGACCGGGTCTAGCACCTGTGGAAGGGTGGCCTTGCTCACCAAGGCCACCCCCCCAGAAAGCGATAGTAACCTAGTTTAACTTGATCTACATTCAGTTTTCTATGTAAGTTGTCGTAATTTTCATCACACCATAATCTGAATGACTTACATGAACCTAAAGACTGCATGGATGGCCCAGTGTTTAAGTGGTCAGCGTCCCGCTGTTAAAGTGCCGCGTGTTGCGGGTACGATCTACATAAGGGTCAATATTTATTATAAACCATAAATACTTAGTTTTGGTTTGGGTGCTTCTTGTGTTTGTTATTTCAATGATGTAATATTTAGATCTCTAGCGGATTATCTAAAAAAGGAACCAATAATTTTAATTAAGCATTTCATAAAATTTTCTTTGCATTGTCTACTAACATTAACTAACAACTACAACAAATGAAATTAGTTTATAGAGATTTTATCGCGTTGTTTTTGCAGCGTTATAGCCATGTTCGCAGGGAGACACTCTCCCTGTGAACATGGCTGCTGAAAAGCAACCGAATTGTCGGGGCAAGTGTAAATTTAAATCTACTTCTCTCTTAGCCTTTATTATTCCCAAGTCACTTGGGGTCGGGTTTTCTGGTCTAACCGGATTTGACTGGATATCAGTTTTTACACGGAGCGGCTGCCACCTGACCTCCGCAACCCGAAGGCTAACGATACCCTAAGGCTAGACCAGTGTCAGGATATTAGAGGGTACTGACTTTCCCAATAACGACTACCATAGATGTTCATGGCAACCGGGACCGACGGCTTAACGTGCTCTCCGAGGCACGGAGCAGGCGATAATTGTCAATCAATACACAATATACATGCACATAATTTCGAAAAGTCATATAACTTCTGAAAGTCAGAGGTGCGCGACGTGGGCTCGAACCCGAGACCCTCTGCATTGCAGTCTGTTGGTCTCCCCACTGAGCTATCGCTGCTACTGCAAGTGCACTGCAAGTGTAAATTTAAATATAAATACTTTTAATAATGTTAAATCTTCAAAAAGGGTGTTAAAAGATTTTTACAGGGTCGGCAACGCGCAAGTGATGCCTCTGGTGTTGCAGGCGTCCATAGGCTATGGTGACCACTTACCATCAGGTAAAGGCCGTGCAACGATAGCCTAGTGGGAAACCTTTGGACTTCTACGCAGAGGTCTCTAAGTTCGAACCTAAGGCGCTCTCTGACTTTTCGGAGTTATATGCGTATTAAATAATTCATTATCGATTTAACGGTGAAGGAAAACATCGTGAGGAAACCTGCATGTCTGAGAGTTCTCCATAATGTTCTCGAAGATATGAGAATTCTGCCAACACGCACTAGGCCAGCGTGATGGACTATAACCTAACCCTTCTCACACTGAGAAGAGGCCCGTGCCCAGCAGTGGGACAGTTTAATACAGGGCTGATATTATTTATGGGCCGTAAGCTTATTTGCCACTATAGTAATATAAAAAATATTCTTAAATAACAGTAAAGGCAATTTAATATGTAGATAATAAAAGTATTAATAACCAACGTGATGACTGCTTTATACTGATTTTAATGTTTAACATTCGCGTAAACGTAAGACAATATTATCTTAGTAATTTATCTCTATAGATGGTTACTGGATGGACTACATACTTGCATATAATTGCAGCTCTATATAAATAATCTAATATCTAGATTGCTTTGTATACACATCAATATAATCCGCTATTGGTAAGTTATTTTCTGTTGTGCAACAGCAATTTAACATAAACGTGACCAGGTTACGGTAATATAAGGCTTTGTTGTATTGACATTGTTGTTAGCAAGACGTCAATATCGAGCAACAATAAAAAACAAAATAGTTTTAGCGTTATATGGTGTTTTTATAGGACGCAATTAGCTGGCAAGGATGCTGCGCAAGATACTTGCGCGAGTTACATGCGTTAGACACTCGCGTGAGCTACATACATACGTAGATGCTCGAGCGATATACATGCACAAGATAGTCATGTAATCTACATGCGCAAGAATCTCAGGCAAGCTACATGCACAACCAGCGCGAGTGCCTAAACGCATATTATTCGCATCGTGTATAAAATACGAGTCGGGCGCAACTGAACAAACTTTTATATCTATGTACGGTTTTTTTTTACAAATTAACGAATATACATTTTATCAATTACGTGCTTTTAATTAAGTTAGTGCTTCAGACATCAGAAGCACTAACTTAATTAAAAGCACGTAAATGATAAAATAGAATTTGATATAGATTTGTGTAGTCAATGATATGTAGCATGTGTAATGGCAGCGACACTTGAAGATATGAGTTGTAGTATACCTACCTGTGGTAGCGAAAGCCTAGTGGGAGATCGTTGGATTGCCACGCAGAGGTCTCGAGTTTGATCCCAAGACGCGCGGTCTGTGACTTTTCATATAGTTATGTGCGTAATAAATAGTTTATAACAGCTCGCTTAAATGGTGAAAAAAAAAACCTTGGGAGGAAACCTGCATGTCTGAAAATTCTCTATAATGTTCTCGAAGATATGTGAAGTCTGTCAACCCGCACTGAGCCAGCGTGGTGGACTATAGCAGCCTTACTCTTCTCACACAGAGAAGAGGCCCATGCCCAGCAGTGGGACGGTTTAATACAGGGCTGATATTATACTCAATTCAAAAGGCTATTAAAAAAGTTTCTTGTAATTGGTTACAAGAAACTTTTGTAATTAAATGTTATTTCAATTAATTCATTAACCATATACGCATAATATACTTTGACATTCATATGTGTTACTTTGTGACCTCAATGAATAAATTATTTTTAATATAACTTCGACTTTACTGATTAGTAAAGGAGAACCCAGCAAGATATGTATATCGCATTTTCCGAAAAGAAATTAAACATGTTCACATATTACGAACAAAATTGGATTTCTGCTTTAACTCCAAACACTTAAACAATCTACTGAGTTGCTTCTAATTATCCAATTTAGACAAACGTCTGCAATTAAACTGTGAGTACAAGCGATTGTCTTACATTCGGTATATTCTTTAAACGAGTTCACGTTTAATATGAATAGTTCTATAGTACATAGGAACTCCAGAATCAGTGTATCTCTCGCAGAAGCATTTTTAGGTGTGTGGAATATGTAGATAAGGACTACGGAACACGAAATACTGCGTACCATGCATATTCTAGACATGAAAGTAATATTGTTTGTAAAATAATTGCGTAAAGAGGATCCTTTGTATTCGACTAGGTATACTAATCGTCTGTATACGATTTCAATCCGTTCATTAGATATGAACGAAATATGGCACACATATAGACCATGTCATAGGATTCACACGGGTGAACTGCAGGCAGAAACTATTACAGAATATGGCAAAAGGAGCGTCTCTAATATGAGGCTACTGTGTTACGATTTTTGTGTTAAAGACATCTAAAAACACCCATACTATACTTTGTGAGTCAGGCCTACTTAAAAATAAAATAAACTGCTAAAATATAGATCTGAAATATATTAGCAATATAAACGGAAAATTGGCCTTGAGCTTTTACTTTTTACAAAAATTAAGTATTAAGTATTGTGTTCTGTTTACGCGAATATTATTTATTGAAATTAAAATACTATATACGGATTTTATCGCGTTGTTTATTTCACACTTAATTACATAATTTTGAAAACTGTTACACTACTACTACTATAAAACTTTACAATTTTGTAACCTAATTAAATTATATATAATTTTACACTTTCCCCGACGTTTCGGTTGCTTTTCAGTAGCCATGGTCACGGGGAGACTAAGATGGTAGTTGTCTCAATGTTCCAGTGTAGATATTTCAAAGTACCCGAACATAATTTAATCATTGGTGTTTCTATTTACGCAGAATGAGCTCAAAGTATCATGAAATCTAGCTGTGGTTTGCTTCTTCTTGGGTTTGACTATTTGTATTACTGGATCCCAAGCTGGTAGTACATTCCAACCATCTTCTTTATTAAAATTAGGGTGTTTTTTGATTTCAATAGCCTCGCAAAGCATCCTTGGTAGGAATCAGTGTAACAGTTTTCAAAATTATGTAATAAAGTGTCAAATAAACAACGCGATAAAATCCGTATATAGTAGTTTAATTTCAATAAAAAATAGGAAGGTTATTTTTTAATACTACCTATGTGACACACAACAATACACGGTTCGCTTGATGGTTAGCAATTACCGTAACAAATAATCACTTAATTTAGCTGTCAATTGTTAAAATACCAGTCATTATCGAAAAGCTATCGTGCCTAGCCGCCAGTGTGGCGCTGCCGCTCAAAAGGTTAGGGCGTATTATTCAAGCGTTGCCAACCCTTAAAATGAGAAAGAAGCAGTTCGTGTCACGAGTCAAGCAAACTTCTATTTGGGCAACCTCAGATTTTGTGCTATATTTGGTCATATGGCCGGTAGACAGTAGTTGGCTTGCTTCTATATATATTATATGTGAATATTTTATGTGTATATTCATGCGCGGCAGCTACACCGCTTCCATCGCGATCAGAGTTATCGAATCTCACATGGGACTACTTATGACTACATGCGTACTTTATTTTTGTTAAATGTATGTTTATGAAGTTCCCCGCGACACAAAGTAAGCCTAGAGCAGAAAATGAATTTAAAAAAAAAAAGGAAGGCAGCATAAAGCAACGTGCAATAAAACATCTACAAACCGTAATTGCAATAAGTTCTGAATATATTTCATCTCTCTAAAGGCGGGTCCACACCTGCATTTATGTATGCACGAGCAGTGTGGTGCATCTTGGGAACACAGTGTGGATACCTTTGGACATGTTCGAGAGCAGATAGCGAGTTTTTCGCTTGTAAGTTATAATGTTCACTCATGGACATGAACAGTGTGGTTCGTGTGTAGGTATCTTAGGAACATAGTATTGACATGTTCGCGAACAGCTAGCGAGCCGTTCACTTGTGAGATATAATATCCTCCACCCTTAGAAATTTAGTATGGTCATGTTCGTGAGCGGATAGCAAGTAATTCGCGTGCGAGTTATAATATCTTATCGCGAATATAAACAACGCGATTCACGTGCGTCTTCAAAACATAATATGGTCATGTTCACGAAGGCCTATCGAATTGTTCGCGTGCCAGTTATAACGTTATAACTGGAGAGCACGTACTCTGGCGGAAAGGAACGGTGCGATTCGCGAGCATCTTAGAAACATACGATAGACACCTTGAGGCATGAGTTCGTGACGTATTCGCGCTCGAAGAATGTGACGCGTATATAGCCACTAGCGCAACGCCGTCTGCGTCACAGAAGATAATTTACCTCGTTTTTCAACATTTTTCATGAATGCTCCTCCTATTGGCCGTAGCCTTCCTCGATAAATGGGCTATCCAATACTAAAATATTTTTTTAATTCAAACCATTAGTTTCTGAGATTAGCACCTTCAACCAAATAATATGATTTGAGACGTGTAGCGTGTACTGCACGTGCGCAAGTGTGGTTCCACCGTAACACTAAAATTAAATTGCATTGCAAAGATGTCTTCACAGCTTTATTACGTCACCGCACACATTTTCATAATCAAATTAAATCGCGCTATAGTAAGAGAAATTGTACTATTAACCGTGTAAGTACAATTCATGTGTAATTTCAAAAGCATTATGCAACACATACAATGTTTCATAATATTAGATTAATCTACTGACATTCATGTCAGTATGGATGCATACACGAGTTGAGTTATACAACGATAAGTTTGTATTGGCGTGGTGGCAAAATTATAATGAATGCGATTGCTGTGTGTGATTGGATTGGATTCTCGGTTTAAGTAGGACCTTAAATCATAGCTGGAGTAATGTAATAATAATGTCCTGCAGACCGAATTTCGGCCACGGCAGCCAGTCTTAACAGAGACTGGCTCTCTGCGCAGTAGATATTACAGTGGACAAGTATGTGAGCAAACACAATTGCACTCTCTGTTCCCTAACTCTCATGATCCGATGGGACGGTGATCCGACACGACCGGAGAGAGATCAAGTGCAGGACCAACGGCTTTACGTGCTTTCCGAGGCACGGGTGTCTAACACCGCCAACTTCCTAACTCTGGGCTCGTATTGAGATTTCTTAACAGAAAAACCCAATAACTTTTTGTTGGCCCAACCCGGGATTCGAACCCTCATGCACTCATGCACAACAGTCGCATTCACTACCGCTCCGCCACGGAGGCAGTTAAATATAGTATTATCACGCGCCCTCATATTGAAAAATGTACCTTATCTTACTCTATTTTATTTATGAGCTTACTCTTCTAAACGTGGATTAGTGGCGTGGCGTAGCGTAGTGGGGTCGGCAGGAGCGGTCCGTCCCGAGCGGCACTTTTAGGGGGCGGCAAAATTTCATAATAAATATTTGAACTGTACAATACAAAACACAATAATGCGGCGACCAGTCTTAACGGAGACTAGCCATCTGCGCAGGAGATATTATAGTGCACAAGTATGTGCGCAAACACAATTGTGCACTCTCTGTTCCCTAACTCTCATGATCCGATGGGACGGTAATCTGAGACGACCGGAGAGAGATCGAGCGCAGGACCAACGGCTTTGTCTAGCACCGCCATCTTCCTAACTCCGGGCTGCTATTAAGATTTCTTAACTGAAAAACCAAATATCTTTTTTAGGCCCGACCCGGGATTCGAACCCGAGACCTCATTCATGCACAGCAGTCGCATTTACTACCGCTGCGGCATGGAGGCAGTCATAGCTGGAGTAATGAGTTTATAACACACATATGTATACAGCGTGTCATAGAAAGATGTGGTCATAATTGGTTTGGAACCGTAATGTATATCTAAAAATAAACAACCAACAACTCATATTTTAGATATACATTATATTCTTAAACAAACTATCGTAAAATTAAACTGCTATATACGGATTTTATCGCGTTGTTTATTTGACACTTTATTACAAAATTTTGAAAATTGTTACACTACTACTACTATTAAACTTTACTAATTTTTAAGCTAATTAAATTATTATTAAACTATTTAGATTTCATTTATTTTTACACTTTCCCCGACGTTTCGGTTGCGACTATCGTAATACAACACAGTAGTAACACAGTAGTTCATATAAGAAAAATA
The DNA here is from genome assembly GCA_930367265.1 of Catocala fraxini. NCBI lineage: Eukaryota > Metazoa > Arthropoda > Insecta > Lepidoptera > Erebidae > Catocala > Catocala fraxini. The sequence continues at coordinate 26,910,875 of OV884027.1, read as the reverse complement.
ATATAAAATTGATTTGTATTGTTAATAAACATTTGGTGATTGAAAACAGTGGATATGAATTTCTTGCCTGCTTCTTCTCATGAAAGCGCTACTCCTCGAACAGGCTATTTTTAATGCAAAATTATTATTTTATTTTTATTATTATTATTTTTTATGTATTATATGAATTAATTCACGTGTCTAAGAATTGTTTACAATTTTTTATGGAAATAAACATATTTGGCATTGACTTTATAGCACCAATGTTTTGTTGGTCTGCCAATAATACGTCGACCATCAGTTTCACAGGTGCATCAAAATATAAAAAATGAAGACGAAATATAATGGGGTACACCTATAGAGTTCATAATAAAATATGTATTTGTAAACGAAAAACATGGCGATTAAAAAGAGTGGCCATGCGTTTCTTACCCATTCTTCTCATGAGCCCTACACCCTTGCTTTGCTGAACGTGGCAGTACCTAAATGTAAATTCACAGAAAAAGAATTTCGTGTAACTTTGACATTCATAAGTGTTATTTCGTAACCTAAATTGAATAAATTTATTTTGAATTTCGAGTGTAACCATGATTTGCTCGCTATAAACACCAGTGTGACAAACAGTTAGTATAGAGTACATTGTACCTATCCGCATCATTAGTCGTTGCGTGTTAGACCCGCCACAGGAAGGCATTGTTCTACTGTCGACGAGATACCGTCTGGCCGTTAATAATTCATTGCTTTATTTATAAAAAAATAAAAGATGTTAATGGCTAATTGCATAATTATGTAGAATATGTAGCAGACAACTGGCCGAACGAAAAACAATGTCCTAGAACTCGATCACAGCGCTACCAGTGGTCTGATTGTGAATGTAAACCATCCAGGGACACGCACAGCACTCAAATACACACAAAAAATTTCATCAATATAAGTGCCACCGTTTAGGAGCAGTTCAGTGACATACGTACCTATGGCATAATGATGTATATAAAAATGGCTGCTGAATATTTTTTTTTTGAAAGCCATTGTCATTGCAACAAACAATTGCCTGTGCCCTAGTATGAGCAGATCACACCTGTCGTCAACTGTACAATCACTTATGCACATGAAAACCAATCAACGTTGATTCTAATTAAAAGTAATAATAATAATAATAAAAATTCTTCATGGACGACACCCTAATGATTTGGAGCAGTCTCATATAGATCTAATATGAGATCATAACAAATAATAAATGCCGAAAATGCCATATTCAACCCGAAACTATCCAACATATAACAGGAGCATGCACAACTCTCACACAGACGGACTACACACACCGCCATAACCAAATAGCTAACATAATCCAACAAAGACTAGCACATAAATATAAACTCACACAAGACGATAATAAGCCTTATTACAAATACACACCTCAAACTATACTCGAAAATACCACACACAAGCTTTATTATGATCGTGCCATTCTTACAGACAGGACCATCCATTATAACAGACCGGATATAACACTACAAGATAAAATCAATAAAACCACATACCTAAGAGATATTGCAGTCCCCAATACGCATAATTTACAAAAGATAATTAGTGAGAAAATTGGTAAATATGCAGACCTCAAGGATGAAGTATCAAGAATATGGAAACAAGACAAAGTTTACATAGTGCCCATAGTTCTTTCCACTACCGGTATCATACATAAACATCTTCAGCATAGTCTGAAATTAATAGACCTTAAAGATTCCCTATACATTATGCTCCAAAAAGCCGCCATTCTGAACACCTGCAGAATAGTTAGAAAGTTTATGTCTCCTGATGAAAACGAGGTTACACAAACCACTTCATCTACATGACCTTAAACACACCACACGCTACATTTACTTGGTTTTGGCCCGTAACTGTAAACAAAACCAGCCCTGAGCTGAGAAAAACAAAAGTAATAATAATAATGTTTATTACGCAGTCCAAATTACAATTAACATTAACATTGATAGCCACACTAGGCAAAGCCTGTATCGAGGTAATAATAACCAGACGACGCACACTACGTGTAGCACAGGAGCGTCTTGGTAAATCTTGACCGCTGAGCCAGATTTTTTCGATGAGACAGTGTAAATAAAAAAATCTGGTTTTTCGGTCAAAAAGCTCATCGAGAGGCTGTCGCTTGGTATAGGAATAAGTAGAATGGGTGTTGACAATCAGTGCAAGTAAGCAACATACATATCTGTGCACTTGTTCGTTGCAAAGCGAACATCTTTACACTTACCACTTGGCGAAACATAACTAGTATCTAACTCGCTCGTCGCTTATTATGGCCGATGATACAAAGCCTTACCTTACTGTGAACACAAACTCCCAACTGTGAACAAAGCTTTAATGACCGCCATCAACGCTCATGCTGTGATGGGTCCAGTTTGCGGTTCGCTTAATTGTATTAATAGACTTTATTTGGCGGAAATCAATTGTAAAACAAAGGCACGGACGTGGACCCCGTTAATGAGCCGTGGGTGATGTGGAGCTTCGTCGATCCGGCGATCATATCACAGCGTTATTGCTCATTAGCAATAACGCTGTGATATGATCGCCGATGATATTTCTAAGCTGGTTAGAAATATGTTTCATGTCACAAATTTATTTATTTGCTTTTACTATTACCGGACTTATACTACTTCATGAATGTGGTCAACAAAGGCTCTATAGCATCAACATTCCGCACTTAAATCTGAAAAATCGCTCAAATGCGATATTGCGCTAAAAATAAAAAAAATGTGCTAAATTTGCACGAAAAATGCAAAAACATTTTGCATTTTTCCTTTTGCACACAACATTTTGCCCGTGTTACTTGATTTTTAGATTATAACAGTAGAAATCTATTCTATTTTACAGCTTAAACGAAACATAAATAGTAATATTACAATTTGTCCGTCTCAAATATTTAAGTTATTGGTTGACAATAAAGATACATATTTATCTAAAAAGCACTTCAAATCCTCCATACAATTTTACTATGGCGGCCGCGCGCCGATTTGAATATGCGCCTCACGAGTTCTGTCATTATCTGTCTTACGCTCGGCGCAGTATTACTACGTTGTTCACTTACAATTTACACATAGAAGATGGACTACTACTCCTGCAGTGAGTAGTGATCTAGGTTCCTTATAGAGGCGCTAAGCAGCAGAGTAGCAGCGACTTATTTTAGAGAACTTGTGTCTAAGTCAGCAAAAATTCTAGTGTTGTAAGCATCCATAGGCAGGCTTGATTGTATACAAATACTCAGTTTTGATAACATTTTGGACAATTTAGCAAATTTCTTTATGATGTTTTGTTCACTTACAATTTTCTTTATGATGTTTTGTTCATTCTGATTTGCGAGTTCAAATGTTTCTAGAATGAAATATAGCTGTGAAATCAATCTAAATAAAACAAATAAATCAATTAGTTAAGTACTTATATTATATTCTTACATTTTAGTGTCACTTATAAAACTAAATTGTTAAAATTATTGATATCACATTTCTTTTTCACAATTAATAACACTAATTTTACGTAAAAATATACTTTAACTTTTATTGTACTCAAAATATGCTCATTACATTTTGACGAGGAAGTCTAAAAAAAGGGTTTGAGAGAAAGTCGGCATTCAATATTTTGGATACTGGGTTCAAGCTTTAAAAAGTATAATTTATTCTAGGAAAGGTCTGATTAACTGTTAAGGTGGACGTGCACATGTCGTTTGGGTCGCATACAGTACTCGTATCTGTATATATTCTACAAAACAATTTGGAGCGTGGCATCTACTTGTGTAATGCTTTTATTTGTAACTTCAACGACAAATCGGAATATGTTTCCAAGACGTTGATATCTGCTTTATACTCAGTACAATATTTCATCTACTTTTATCAAACTATTTATTTTTACTTTAGTTTGAACTTGAGTATGAGTGATATATTGCTATGACAAATTTGACGCGAACTATACGTACATTGCTGTGTACATGTTCACCTTAATGTTTATAGAAATTTAATATAAAATTAATAACCTCAACAAATTTCGATCAGATTATAAATAGCAATGAGTAGAAAGTTGAGTAAAATAATAAAAATATTATGCTAGTCATAAATTAGACAAAACATGGCATTTTTTTATTGATAATACATTAAAACTATTGTAAATATTGTAATCTATTGGTAACTACACAAGAATATGTAGCGTTAAATAAAATAAAGATTTGATAGAAGCCCTTGTAGTAGAAGATTGACGAACAAATTATCCTTTATAGTAGATTTAAGTAGAAAAATAAGCAAGCGATCGTTTTAATACAATATTTGTGAAACGAACAATATTTTATCTTGTAGTCTTAATAATATTGTTCTAGTATCCAATTTGCTTTATACAATCTTCAAGCAATTTGTTACACATATAAAAAAGCATCACATAAAAATTGCGTGTTAAATTTCATTTAATTAAATTCTAGGATTGTATTATTATATTTATAAACAACGCTAGAGATTTGTTTTGTCATATTTATGTTAAGATCAAACTAAGAAAATTGGCAAATCATTTTAAAATGGCTATACACATTAATCTCTTCAGGTCCTAGGTATTCTACTTTTAGAATCGTACTTCAATGCATTGTCTATTAGAGTTCAAAGTTAATATCAAATCTAGTGTTTCACTTCTATCTTGATGCTGGCTTGCGTTTTAGAGACTCTTACCTGGCATAATATCAAGCTTCCATAAAATTATTAGATTGCCACGAACTGGCTTGTCTAATTGCTTTTTGCATTCTGTATTTTGCTACGATGCTAAAAGGAGCACGCCTTTCTCGGACCTTAAAATTAATTGTTCTATAACAGTGGAAAGAATTGTTGAAACAGAGTAAAACAGTGTAATTCTTCACTTAACTATTCCATTATTTTGCAACGATTACTTATAAAAATGTTTAGAGTTTGTAATAATAGCTTATTTCTAATTACGAACAGAAATAATATTTTAATTGTTATAAATATCACGTCAAGTGTAAATATGAACAGATTTTTCGAGATTTTATAGCTACAAACTAATTTAGTTTTTTAAAGATACGTTCTGTAAAAAGAATATAAATAGTCGAATTTTGAGTTTATAGATATATAAAGAAGAAAACAATTATTAAAATCAAGACTAGTAAAACATTTTTTAGTAGCTGTAACCATAGGATTTAAGAAAATGTTTTCAAATCGTAGACAATTTGTATTAGCAAAAGGGCTGTCGTTAATTATAAAGGCTTTTGTAATAAAAAATCACAACCTAATTAGTGAGTTTATAGTCCTTCAGACTATCTACGTAAAAACGATCCTAAGAAATAATAAAACTATGGAATGACGCACTCTTCGATTCATTTGGACGGCATGTAAATGTATAAATGAATCTGCAGCCGTTATTTAAATTAGTTTGATCAATTCACGACACGTGTATGTCATAAAATATTGTATAATCAACTTAAACTAAACCTGTCATGGCTCAAATGTAATCAAAACCAAATCATATGCTTAAAGTATCGTTCATAAGCACACTGGTAACATTTGCTGTTACTTCCAGAGCAGGCGCTTTATTGAACTTTTCAATCATGCTGGCGATTGATACGTAGGAGCCGGCGAAGAGGGCAACAAGAGAGATCATTGCGATGAAGATGTTCTTGTATAGAATCCAGTTGAAGGGACCAAGGCCTCTGTCCCATTTGTGGACGGTGTCGATTATGGCAGGAGTGAGCAAGCCGAGACTGGAGAGGAATATGGCGCCGCAGAGGTTGATGAAGAGCTCCAGGTCGGGGAAAGCGGCCGCGAGGGCAACTGTTGACAAAATACGATTAGGATTAACAGGGATGTAAGCAGAGATCATAAATATGCCTAAGATCATTGTAAGCACCCTATTTAAATACGTTATCAACGGATTTATAGGATCGACCACTAAAATCACCATAAGGCATACTTGCATAAAAGATAAATCACATAATTGTACCATTATTCTTTTATGTGATAGAGACAGTCATGTTGTGTCGTAATCTTTTTGCCTTAGTGCCACTTATCAATCGGTGTAATTTGCCTTGCCCGTATAGTAACTATATTTATTTATGTTTATGTGCTACGTAATATAAAATTACTTTTCATTTACTCTGTTTTTTATACCTGTAATATTTTATGTTAAGATTTCAATTTTTTTGTTGTATTTTTGTTGTTTTATTTATATTTTTTTCATTTAATATGTTTAAATGTACCTATACTTGTAAAGTGCTGTTGTGAACATATTAATGTATTTTGTACATGCGGTGCTAACCTATAACAGATTGTTACACTAGTTTTAGTACTTATGTGAACTGTTTACTATAACGTTAAGTGTAAACAATTGTTGGTTGGCCAATAATGGTAAATAAAGTCACTGGATTACTAACAGAAAAAAACAGTTGGCTTTGTCGCTTGAGCTGGCAACTCAAATCTAACATCAGACCTCCCAACATCTTCACAATCTTTCACATTTATTTAAATAGTAGGAGGTGCTGCGGTAGCGAGTTATTTTAAAGGATTCAGTACTCACCTGAGCCAACAACAGCAGCGGTCCTGATGCAGATTTGCGTGATGTTGTGGTACCTCACTGAGATCTTCATATGCAGCTGTCTCCAGATCATCTCCATTGGAACATAGAACTGCAGACTGTACGTGAACAGGATAGCCAGCGCCATCAGGATCTTAGCACTTTGAGCCAGGCTAAAATAGCAAAATATATTTTATATGTATTACAGTAGATAATAGTAGCTAGTATTAGATTGTTTCATTTGTAAATATATGTATTTGTTATACAATTAAGCAGCGGTAGTCAATCGATCAAACTTCTTCTTCTTTCTTATTGTTTTACATGACCTTCCATTGGACTTGTGGTCGAGAGTTGGTGGATTTGATCTCAACCCATTGCATTGCGGTCTTGAACCTACTAGTAAAATTAAGTTTTTGGCTTAACTCAAGATTCTAATAACAGTAGTAATTTGCGACCCAAATTGCTAGGAACCATTTTGATAAATAAGAAAATCGTGTTCTGTTGTATTATATTTTAATAGCAGTCATATAACGACACGTGCATCATAAAAAAAATTATACGTATGATATTGTCTTCTGTTTACGCGAATATTATTCATTGAAATTAAACTACTATATACGGATTTATGAGCAGCGATAGCTCAGTGGGGAGACCAACAGACTGCAATGCAGAGGGTCTCGGGTTCAAACCCACGTCGCGCACATCTGACTTTCGGAAGTTATATGACTTTTCGAAATGATGTGTGTATTGATTGACAATTATCGCCTGCTCCGTACATCGGAGAGCACGTTAAGCCGTCGGTCCCGGCTGCTATTAACATCTATGGCAGTCGTTATTGGGAGAGTGTCGACACAAAATATCCCACTGGGTCGAAGTGTCGCCGGTCTGCACTGACTGGCCCCCACATAAGATACATACATATGTACATATGTACATATACGGATTTTATCGCGTTGTTTATTGACACTTTATTACATAATTTTGAAAAACTATTACACTACTACTACTATTAAACGTAACAATTTTTTTTTTAAATCTTATTGAGAGATGTGCGTCTCCCCGTGACCATGGCTGCTGAAAAGCAACCGAAACGTCGGGGAAAGTGTAAAATTAAATTAAATCTAAATAGTAGTAGTAGTTTTAATAGCTTTAATAATAATTCAGTTAGCTTAAAAAAAAACAATTAGCAAAGTTTAATAGTAGTAGTAGTGTAACAGTTTTTCAAAATTATGTAATAAAGTGTCAAATAAACAACGCGATAAAATCCGTATATAGTAGTTATACGTATGATTTAAAGATAGAACAGTTGACAGTTATTTGATGAAGGTAGCCCATTTTATTAGCGTATTAAGGTTGAAATAATGCTGTCGAGATTATTCTTGAAAATATATATTGAAGACCTTTTATAGTAAGGAAAAGTGAGGAATCACATTTAGGATATAAGGATATTTGTATGTTTTTTTTTAAGGTTTCGTTACAAGATGGTAAAAATGGAACCCTTATATTGCGATTTTGTCTATTCGTCTGCTTGTTGCAGCTGCTCATCTCAGAAATTTCTGATGCTATTTACTTGACATAAGAAATAGTTAAGACTAATGCTTGTCAATCTTTATTCGCAATAAAAACCTTACAAATTATATTTCTCTTTATTGCAAAAAGGACTAAATTAAGTAATAAAATTATGTTTAATCATATTTTTGATTCATTTTTATACTGCATAGTTTTAGACATAATGTATTGTGCATGACCCACAAAATATTATCCTAAGTCCGAGTATTATTTGTGTATTTTAATTGTAATTTTGTAAAGACACAGATCTGACAGTAACTAACTTTAAAAGAAGAAAAATCAAAATATACATCCGCGTTGCATGATTTCTGTTACAGAAAACGATAATAATATAATCGCAATCACATATATACATTTACTTTATATATATAATTCTACTGTACGTGTATATGTCACTGAACTGCTCCTAAACGGCTGGACCGATTTTGATAATTATTTTTGAGTTTGTTCATTTGGATTCAAGGATGGTTTAGATTCGGGTTTTTTTTTTCGCGTGTACACGACAACTTCTGTCGGGACAGCTAGTATATATATATATATTATTATAAGTATGTTCCTTTTTGTCAATCTATTTGTACAGTACAGTGCAACCTGAACGAATCGTCAAGCCTTTCAAAAAGGTACGTAAATTCCTAGCATAATTGCGCATATCGCGTTTTCTATTAAAAAATAGGTACTTACATTTCATCTTGGGGCAGATTCAACGTGACACTACCTCTGACGTCATCTCCATACTTCATATAGCCGAAGAATCCGACGATGCCGTACAGCGAAATGACGACCGTCATGGCAACATTCAACACTCCGGGACAGCCGAGGAACTGCTGCGGTTTCGCCATCTCATTCTCCACGGGCATAACCACGCCGATACCTTCCATGGCGAATATCACTGTGCTGGAATAAAAAGAGGTAATGAATTAAAAATAATACTATAATATGAATATTCCATTAAACTCCTCAGTAGCGCAGCGTCTGTGAATGCGACTGATGAGCACGAGGTTTTGATTCTCAGGTCTGGTGAAGTTTGATTGGATTTTTCTGTCAAGAAATTCTTAGTACCAGCACGGAATCTGGAATTGGTAGACAGTGCTCTCTAATAATGTTATCCAGACCGAATTTCAGCCACGACGACCAGTCTTAACGGAGACTGGCCATCTGCGCAGGAGATATTATAGTGCACAAGTGTGTGCGCAAACACAATTGTGCACTCTCTGTTCCCTAACTCTCATAATCCGATGGGACGGTAATCCGAGACGACCGGAGAGAGATCGGGCGCAGGACCAACGGCTTTGTCTAGCACCGCCAACTTCCTAACTCCCGGCTGCTATTGAGATTTCTTAACTGAAAAACCCAATAACTTTTTGTTGGCCCGACCCGGGATTCGAACCAGAGACCTCATGCACAGCAGTCGCATTCACTACCGCTGCGCCACGGAGGCAGTTGCTCCCTATTACGTAGTAGCTAGAACGATACTTGGCGAAATGTAGGTCTATTAAATCTCTTCGTACTAGTTTGGGCAGACTATGTATATATGTGTTTAGCATATATTATTATTTATCTATCTTATCTTATCTTATGTGGGGGCCAGTCAGTGCAGACCAGCGACACTTCGACCCAGTGGGATCTTTTGTGTCGACACACTCCCAATAACGACTGCCATAGATGTTCATGGCAGCCGGGACCGACGGCTTAACGTGCTCTCCGAGGCACGGAGCAGGCGATGATTGTCAATCAATACGTACATAATTTCGAAAAGTCATATAACTTCCGTAAGTCGGAGGTGCGCGACGTGGGTTCGAACCCGAGACCCTCTGCATTGCAGTCTGTTGGTCTCCCCACTGAGCTATCGCTGCTCCTATATTATTTATCTAAGTGTATGTATGTTTATGTATATAGATTCATGCTTGTATAGCATATTGTATTCTTGAGCATTGTCTAGCACCGAACCTATATTAATTTTACCCAAACCCGGAATTGAACTTGGAGCCCCTCAATCGCAGGTAGGCAAGAGCCAACTTATGCTTTAGGACCAGCGAGACATCTGTTTAGTCGTAAAAGTATGTTATGTTCATTTAACATATTATGTATTTAAATTTACAGTAAGAGCATATTCCATTTATTCTCGGCGGTAACATTAAATTGTGACTAGAACTAATTAGACTAAGTTCTGAACAAAGACGACAGCCAAAATTTAATTAATATGTTCCCAGTGCCATTATATTAGATGTAATTATTCCTGCGAGATGCATATCGTAGAAGGAAGCCTTTGTCAAAGTATGCACATCATTTTACTTAAATGATATTTGAATACTGCAGATATTAATTCGTAATTTAGTTACGAATAGACGATCAAACATGGTGCGGCCGATTGCACGGTACTGTGTTCTCTTTTCACCACACCACCGCACTGCACCACGGACCGTCATATTATTTGCCGGACGGCTATCTTGGGAGACGACGACGTCCGCAGCTATTAGTGATACCATATATCAGACCCAACCTACTGCCAAAGGCTCCTCTTACCTGATCTATTCGGGTGTTGAATGAGGTTCACTGCCGCAGTGATATATTTATGTGTAATTTGGGTGAATTGGCAAAGGTTATGTTATACGTTGTAACATATTGTGATAATGAATAAAAAATTAATCATATAAAGCTTGTTTTTAAATATGTTAGATATGTTAATATACATGGTAACATAGGTACAGTATCTATGTAAGTGATTGTTATAAGTCTTGTGTTTTCTATATTTTTATATAATAGTGGTTTTATGTGTATATCGCATCCTTAATAAAACAGTGACTAATCTCAGTATTTTTGATTAAAAAAATTTGAACTCTATTGAAAAGATTTAACACAAATATAATATTAGAATTTAACATATACAATTAGAGTTCAAATTGGCTTACTTTTAAATTTCGAGTCAAGTCGCTTAATTTATTAAGAATGCGATATGTGTTTGTATGAGTAGTTTTTCGTTCATATTTAGAATTAGGATGAAGCCTGTAGCGCACTATCGAATTGGGTCTACCTGTAAGGATAGTTGTATGATGTAAAAATAAATAAATAAATAATTATTTATAGTAGGTACCGCACCATGTTCGATCATCTATTTGGTGCGGTTACGTAGCATACAGTGCCCAGGGTTAGACCACTGTCCACCACGTTGGCCGAGTGCTGGATGACAGATTTCAAACATTTTTTATAAATTTTTTTTATGCTTTCCTCGGTGACAGACGAGCCAGCGGCCCACCTGATAGTAAGCGAGAACCGTGGCTCATACACGGCTGTGTTTTCTTAGGATTACAGAAGCAATGTTAAAAAACACAACCAAGTCGCTGCCTACCGGAAGGAAGAGGGAAATGGAGCAGGATAGGATTTGGGAAGGGAAGGGTGATTAAGTCTCCGGCGCTCTCACTCATCGAACGAAACATAACAGATACTGTTATTTTACGTCGATCTTCTGTGAGAAGGTGGTACTTCCCCGATCGAGCCGGCCCATTCATGCTGTAACCAGAGTGGCCCTACCACTCAAAGACACCTCTTCGCGGACATTATGCAGAACTCTCAGACATGCAGGATTTTTTACAATGTGTCCTTTCATCGTTAAAGCAAGCAAACATTAACTATTTAATACGCATATAACTTCGAAAGTCATAGATATCGTGCTTTGGAATCGAACTCGAGACCTCTGTGTGGTAGTCCAACGATCAGTCACTAGGCCATCGCTGCTTATTTTTATTAAGTAGCTCACATCCAAATAACTCACCTTATTTTTACAATTATCATATAACTAGGATTATAGTTCTTATGTAATATTATCATGACGTTCTACTATCCAGGGTGACCTTAGATTATGAGATAGCGTTAAGCTTATTAGAAGAAGCAAAAGCTGAGTGAAATAAGATTGGACAAAAAATGGCAAGTGCGTGTAATATCTAAGAATTGACGGTTCTGTACTATTTACTTATTAAATTGCATATCTACATAGTCCCACGGCTTTAGCCTAGCCTCGAAGTGGATGACAGAGGTTTATTAGAGCAAATTTTTTTTAAGCTATCGTTATTATCACACGTATTAGAGAGCGACTCTATTGTCGTCTCCCGGGTGCTAGACGCGGTACTGCTACCGACATTTTCTTGACAGAATATCCAAATACCACTTTATCAGACCCGGGAATCGGACCCGAGATTTCATCGGTCATACCAACCGAAGAAAAACTAAGAAACATAATGGCATTTTTTAAATTATCTAATTATAGACCTTCCTCATTATAAAATTGGCAATACATATTATGTTTCTTCGTTTGACCTTTTATATTCCGTTGTGTTGGATTGGTTGCTATTTCAGTCTTAATACCTAAAAAATACAGAATTATCTCACGTTCTAAATGCATATATTATTCTATAACGGTTTCATTTTAACCTATATATGGCAATGAAACCCTAAAATAACATTGTGTATAAATACAGACTTTATTTAGCTAGCCATACAGTTCAACGGAAAAACTACTCACGAATCTAGCTTAAATATTCTCGACGCAAACTAAAATAAGTGCTTTAGTAGTAACTTATCTAACAAAAACATTAATTTAGTTTCTGTGGTAGAAAATAATCCTAACACTAAAATGAAATACATATACAGCTAAGCCTATTTATATTTTAATTTTGAGATGGCAGATTAATTCTATCTGTATTCTCAGAGGGATAGGCAAAATTTTACTGTAACCACTTTTCTGCAGATATATTTTTAGATCTACCGTAATTGCCGTCTATCGGGTTTAAATTTCAGGCTGCTGTTACTAAATATTTTCAAATAAAGAAATTGTTGACACATTGGCACATCTGAAAATCTAACTAGGTCACGCGTAAATACAGGCGTTATCTTACGCCAAGCGACAAACTAGGCAGAATGTATTCTTTTATTACTATATTACTTTTTTTATATTACTATATTTTGCGCGCAGCTGCGCTCGCATAAATGTGGGCTAAATTAGATTAGTAGCAGTACGTTTTCTGGATCAAAGGTACTCTATGTCCGTTTCTGTTCCCCTGACAATGTGTATACGAAATTTCATGGTGATCGGTCGAGTAGTTAAGGCGTGTAAGCGTAAGAAACAAACAAACTCACATTCGCATTTATAATATTAGTTACGTTAATAATAAGAATAATGTAAGTCGATACCATGTTATGTACAAATAATATATAAATTAATACAGAGACCGCTTCGTTGGCTCAGATTTAGTAAATATTACTGCTGCATGTGGTCTCGTGTTCGATTTCCGGGAAGAACAAATTCATATAGATTTTTTTGTAAGCATAATCTCAGTAGCAGCTCCACGTCTGGCATCATTTTTGGTGTGTGACTTTGTATGTATTTAGTTTCTTACCTGATGAACAAAGGCCATTGACTGACGCTAGCGACCATCTCCCTTCCGTCAGGTTTCGGCAATCCACTGAAGATATAGTACATAGTTATCGCGAAGCAGATCACGAGGAACACGTTGGCGATCGCAGAGAACGGCACTAACCATTTCAAGTTCCTGATCTGACAGATCAGTACTAATGGTACTAAAGTGAGGGCGCAGTAAGCTTCTACTGAGAGCTTGTATTCTGGCATGTATTCGTCTAGTACCTGCAATGATATAAATGTGAAATTAGTAAGAGGAATGACGTAAATATGTAATGAAATTATATATTATAATATGCAGTTGGCTTGACATCCGTACGCGGCGATGGTCTCCATTGAAAATCAGCGTTGCGTCAGTATTATTGCAACAACAAAGCTGAATGGAGACCATTTGTTGCCACAATGTCACATTAATTGTTTTGTTGTTTTTTATAAGAAAATTATGTAGTTATTTGTGGCAATAAAGAAGGTTTTTTCCTTTCTTTCTTTCTTTCTAAATGCAGATGGCAAAGTGCATTCGCGCGATAGGGAATGTGGCAGCTCCACACAGGCGAAGAAATTACGACTAACGACACAAGATAAAGTTGTGCACAATCACATGCTCCTCTATACAAGATGTACTAAGTTCAAAATCACGCAAGCGAAGTTCTCAGAACTAATTTAGTATATATACAAGATATCGACGTCAAAATTTAGGCCACAGCCCAACAAGCACGATTACCTAGCCTGGTCGAAGGATTTTCCTGACCGAAGAAGCTTGTGTTGGACGAGGACGAGCATCAGAGAAGAGTCATATATATGACTCTTCAAAAAATATACGCGAAAGCTGTTTTGAGTCATTTATGGGTATAAAAAATATAGGTATACCAGGTTTGGTATACTTATATTTTTTGCATGCATAATAATATCAGCCCTGTATTAAACTGTCTCACTGCTGGATCTTCTCAGTGTGAGAAAGGTTAGTCCATGTTCCACCACGCCACCCAGTGCGGGTTGGCAGACTTCACATATCTTTGACAACTTTATGGAGAGCTCTCACGTATGCAGGTATCCTCACGATGCTTTCCTTTACCGTTGAAGCGGGCGATAAGAGTTCGAAAACGATCATCTGTTAACATCTCTGTTAATATTTTATTTTTATTTTACTAACGTATATTTTAAAACAATACTAAAATATTTTAGATTATTTTAATTAGTTAAAGGAGTAGCTTGCATCAGATATAGTCTTGTATCTTTCACTGTAACACATGCAGCACGTTATATCTTTCACTAACTAATATTATTCCTTGTAGTTTTGTCAATATCCCTTATTATAAAGTTCCTAGGAAGACCAATATAATCCGCCAAATCCAAGTGACGTAGCCTCTGGCGAAGTTCCGAGCGACCTTTGACGTGGATCAAATCCTATTATGTCCGTAACGTCGGATTCTGTGAATTACGATGTGACGTCGGAATAAACGGATATTCCCTTTGAAAGCATTATAGTTAACGAATTGACTTAATACTAATACCAGAACAATGGGTAATCGACTTTAACCAAGTCCTTAATTAATTTAAATTATTCCGCTACATAGATTTATACCTTTTGTTTTGTTTATTTAAGAGAAGTTGACAATTCTGGCATTGATACATTTTTAAAGACATATCCTGCAGTAGAAGTAAGTCCTGTGATGCAGAGGAATTTTTAAACATTCAAACAACACTTAGATTCGATACAACCATTTTTGGATCACACAAGTTTTTGTCGGGTTTGAAGCTCGGACCCACTACACTCGTCGTAGTAGTAGCAATGAGACGATCAGTTAAACCACTACGACATCACTGCGTGGTACAATATAGTCATAAATGTTTACAGGTTTTGCGATTGGAACACATACTTTAATACATATAATGTCCTCCAGACCGAATTTCGGCCACGGCGGCCAATCTTAACAGAGACTGGCCTTCTGCGCAGGAGATATTATAGTGCACAAGTATGTGCGCAAACACAAGTGCACTCTCTGTTCCCTAACCCTCATGATCCGATGGGACGGTGATCCGACACGACCAGACCACGAGAGATCAGGCGCAGGACCAACGGCTTTACGTGCTTTCCGAGGCACGGGGTGTCTAATACCGCCAACTTTCTAACTCCGGGCTAGTATTGAGATTTCTAAACAGAAAAACCTAATATCTTCTTGTTGGCCCGACCCGGGATTCGAACCCGTGACCTCATGCAAAGCAGTCGCATTCACTACCGCCGCGCCACGGCGACAGTTACATATACAAGATAATGGGACTAACTCGCATTGAAGTATATAATTATAGTATTGTAATAAGTAACAATACAGCCACTTGGGTGCTTATCTAAGTACGTTAGGCAAAATTCTGTCTGTATATGCTTATATACAGACAGACAGGAGCAGCGATAGCTCAGTGGGGAGACCAACAGACTGCAATGCAGAGGGTCTCGGGTTCAAACCCACGTCGCGCACCTCTGACTTTCGGAAGTTATATGACTTTTCAAAATTATGTGCGTATTGATCGACAATTATCGCCTGCTCCGTACCTCGGAGAGCACGTTAAGCCTTCCATCGGTCCCGGCTGCCATGAACATCTATGGCAGTCGTTATTGGGAGAGTGTCGACACAAAAGATCCCACTGGGTCGAAGTGTCGCTGGTCTGCACTGACTGGCCCTCACATAAGATAAGATATATACAGACAGAATTTTGCTTAACGTACTAGATGTTATTTTTTATTTATCTATATGGTAACTTATTGCTATAGTGCAATAGAAAATATTAGCAATAATTTTACAATAGAAAATTATAGCAAACTACTTACAAACGTTATTATTTAAGTGTTATTTTATGTTATTAATGTTTAATAAACTACAGTAATTATCTATAGAAATTAATTTATGACTATAACTATTAAAAATAAAAAATGGCGTCAATTAAACAAGTCTTATTAAAGAAATCCTTTGTTTTCTTGTAAACCTACTTAGGGTGTAAGCACAACATGTTATTACAAGAGAATTGACGACTTTATAACTGTTTACATTTTGTAATGTTATTAATCAATTTATTTAGTTGAATAAACACACCTATATAACATTATGACACAAATATCGGTAACAACATTTTAATTTCGAAGTTAATAGAAATTACACTGGTAATAGGTAGGCATAGAATTGTAGAAACCTAATTTAACAGAAAATAAATAAAACAATGCAATAGAAAAGAGAATTATAAAAATAAGCTGTGTCCCTATTGGTAGAGGAAATAATAATAATAATAATAATAATATTCTATCACATACACACAACACCATCTAGCCCAAACTAAGCAGAGCTTGTACGATGGGTACTAGACAATAGATAAAGATGCATATATGTTTTTTTTTGTTAATACTTACATATTTTACATAGAAACGCCCAGACCAAGACAAACATCCATGTTCATGCACACAAATGTTTGACTTGTGCGGGAATCGAACCCGCAACTTCAGGCGTGGCAGTCGGTTACACTAACCACTACGCCATTGTTTATAAAGCCTAAGTGTGTTCCTAAGGGCAGTATGATCTTAGCCTGTAATGCTGGCAGCACAGTATCGATTTTTTTAAGAGTCTGCAACTCTCGACCGATTTCCATTATGTTGTAAGAAGGTAAAGGCCAACCGATTATTATCAGGTAGGTCCGCCTATATATACAGTCTGCTTGTGCCATCTTGGTTATAATAACATCGGCCTGTCCCATTTCTGGGCACAGGCCTCTTATAAATGTGAGAAGGCTTAGGCCATAGTGCATCACACTGGCCCGGTGCGGGTTGACAGACTTCACAAATCTTAGAGAACATTATCGATAACTCTCAGACATGCATGTTTCCTTACGATGTTTTTCTTTACTTCTTACTTTATTATTAATTATGTGATTTATTTATTTACATCAAATAGAACGACTTGCGCCAATTACACTATTTAATAAAATAATATAAATTAAAAATGTTGCATTCACGCATTCTGCTCACAGTATCTCATACATTCTAATAATAATACTTTCCATTCATCCGCAAAAATATCACCTTCTGAGTTAAAGTCCAAGAGAGCGTTAAGCTGCTTTAGTGACCGAGGTATGGGTGAGATACAGCGTGCCACAGTACGGCACGCTGGAACTGCCAGCAATCGGTGCTTTCTACCACGACAATAGTTGTTAGGCACAAATAATCTGCAATATTTGTCGTGAAGAATCAGTGCTTCAATCATACCCTTTAAAATTTTGCAGGTTCCAACCATCTGATCGTATGATCGCCCCGTCTCTAATGAGTTAAAACCTAAACAACCCAACAAAAATTTATGTGATATGCACATAACTTCCAAAAATTTAGAGGCGTACGGAACTCGCGACCATTGCTTGGCAGTTCAACGGTCTATCAACTTAGCTATAAATACTATTCGTACCATCTTAGTAGTGTAAAGAAAAGTCAGCAACAGTTTGTTAAAACTAGCACGTCTGTTTGAACCCTTAGAATTTATAATTAAGCATTAGCTTAATTATAAATTCTAAGGGTTCAAACAGATCAGTTCTAATTAATATTTATTGTAGTTTTTAAGATTATGACAGGGTTAATTAAAGAAATTTTTCTTAAGTGGTAACGCTTAAAACAATTAATTGAGTACTTGATTTAAGATATTATCTGGAAAGCTGTTGTAAATGCTTAAGTTATTTTTTAAATAAAAGTGAAAGTAGTATTTTTGTGGAGCAGTGAATGTAGTGTGAATTTAATATTATAGCACTGGTCGCATTATGGTTTGAAAAGTTGTATCGACTTCGTCAATACTTTTATTATCAGTCACAGTATGGAGTATGTATCGGTATCCTTTTCCCACCTCCTCTCGCCCATTAGTTAGCAGGGTCCATAGATATTGTTCACTTAATGGTAACGTGAAAGTTTATTTATTCATATAAGTAATAATAATTAATAAAAGAAGAATTCGAACACCTGTTCCCACATTCAACACAATGTTCACTCGTCGCCAAATATTCTATATGGGACCATTTACTTACCGAGCCATTAACGACAAATTTCATATTTTCAGTTTAAATAAACACCGTCTGAAATTGATCCTAAAAAGCTATTTAACAGCACTTGATTATGCTACAACAGAAAACATTCTGCGAGTAAACATATAAACGTGAAATCAACGTGAAGGTATATACATGCACACACAAACATACATGTACGCACAAAACCTCCACATACATACAAACTAATAGATTTACGTACTTCCACATTCACACACACACACACACACACACACACACACACACACACACATACACACACACACATATATACACATACACACACACATACACACGCACACATACACACGCACACACACACACAAAAACAATAAATTTACACGCCCAATCATCCTCATTTATGTCAACCTTCTGTATTTTTAATTTATTTTCTTTTAATTATCTCTTATTTCCATTTTGTTTTGTATTGTTATTTTTGTAAACTAACTGAATGGTTAATAGCACTAGCCAGGGGTGGAGGGTTGGTGACCTGAGACACAGGATACTCCTAGTTCAGGGGCCAACCCGCCATAATAAAACATAGCTGCAACATAAAACCAATACCGTGTATATCTCAAGTTTTTAAGACTGTATGTATTATGGTGAGAAAATAAAAGTTATTATTATTATTATTATTATTAATAATAATAAACTTTATTTCTCTCATCACAAAGAATACGTGGTAATAAAGATCCTTTGTGAGAGACTGGAGTCCGTACTAGGAAAACCCCTGTGTGATGGATCACCAGGCCCCCACCCGGGACTAGGTGTATTTGCCTATTAAATAACATATTGGGTATAGACTTGTAATAATAAATAATAAGTGACAAAAAAACACTTATAAATGTCTAAGGCCCGGCGAACATTGGCGGCACGGCACGGCAGAGGATTCTTTAGCATCCCTACATGTAAGCGCACACTGGCGGTAACTATGCCGTAACATCCTTAGGTATGCCGCGACGTCCTTAAGCATACCGAAGCGTCTAAGGTACTTTGGGTTCGGGTGGGCGCTGTCTTGCCGCGGTATCCCGAAGACTGCCAAAGCGTGCCGAGGAATGCCGAAGCGTTCCGAAGGCTGCCGACACGGTATGCCTAAGCATACCGCGGTATTGTTTTTATACTTACGACTGTTAACATTGAAATTTCAACATTATTTCGATACGATAAGGTTATATTTTTATTCGTTGCCTAAAAATACTTTGCCGTGTCGTGCTGCCAATGGGCGCCGGGCCTTAGTTTATTCGTTAGCTTACTGAAGTTACACTTATGTTCATTGCAAAATAGGCACCCGCAATTTTTTAAGTCGTCATTAATATAATTGTCTTTTTTACAACTGCTCAACCAACCATTATAAAATTTTGCATATACGTTGTCAGGCGTACATAAAATGACATAGAGTTTCACCTAGGTACCTTTCGACGATGACGACGCTGAAGCCATTAGGCACCAGAACTCCGGAATAAAACATATCATCCCAACCGTATTTGGAATTATCATGAGATGCACTATAGCCAAAAATGATTTAAACAGTATATCCCAATTTTTCAAAGCCTATTTTTGCGCACTTCACTAGTCCCTTTTGAAATGGCCCTGGAGGTAGATATCTCATTGAGATAGGCGTTTCTCCCTTTCCTCGTTTGTCTCATTTAAACGGCGTTATCTCATATGAGCAGCGCGTTTAGTAAGTCTACCCATATTCAGACAAATAAAATCAGTTATCAAACTTCAGATTAATTAAAAACCGAGAATTAAACAAATATTTTAACAAAAAAGATAACCGACTTCTATTAAGATTATTCTAAAACAAAAATGCTTGGAGTCGGTGTCAGTCGCCCGCGCCGCATGCTGCGTCTATGTGTGTAATTGTGCATGCCAATGTTATGTTATGATTATAGTAAGACATCTCAGGTTTATGTAGTTATAAATGTACCTTGGCTGAAACCGACTTTATTAATAACAATACTTTCATTATTCACATGAATGCACTAAAAAGTTAAAAAAGGATACGAAATTACTTTTAACTTTTTAGTGCATTTTTTGTTTTAGAATATTATATGATTAAATCGGTTTTCTTTTCTGTTAAAATTTACGTTACTGTCTTGCATTTCCTGAGGTATTACTCACGCATGGCTGTTCTTAGGAACAGGAATTCTAGTTGGGGTGTAAGATAAGGAATGGAAGATAAAGATGAGTCGCCAGAACTCTTACCAGACGAGAGGAAGTAACAGTGTCACTAAGCAAAAGGAATTAAAAGTGTTACTATTGCTACGTTAGCTGGCTATAATAATGTAGAGGTATACAATAGGACTTACTTCTTTGAAGTTCTCGGCAATGAAGACGATATACACGCAAAGAGCTGCCAGATACGTACACGTCATCGCATAGTCCACAAACGTTCTGAAAATAGAATAAATTAATTGTATAAATATGTATTGTTTTTCTCAATGCGTTCTTGCCTTGATGGCCAGTAATGTATACGACTGCTGTGCATCGGATCTCCAATTTGATTCGATTTCCGAGTCGAGCAAAGCAATATTGAGAATTCCTGCTTAGAATATCAAAGTATGAGCACGTAGCTCGTTTGGAAAAACAAAAAATGTATATAACACAATTTTTGTTTCGTGTGAGGATCGAACACATAATACTGCACAGTGGCAGCGGCGACCGGTTAATCCACTACGCTATTTGTGCAGTCGTATACATAGTATTTTGTATAATTACCTTGCAAAATTCGCCCAGGGTCGTAATCTTTTAGGTCCATATTCGAAGGCTGCCCCACAGGTCTCCGCAAAGCCCATGGATGGCTTCTTAGCATCCACGCATACCTCTTGTGATGTTTTAACCTGATAATAGTTAACATTATTAGTATTACTGTTGATTAACATTTATCTGTCTGCATAATAACAAAGCTGTTTTCATAGTATATGTATAATAGAGACAGTTTATTAAACTAATTAATTACTCAGGAGTTCGTATCAGGATAAAAAGTACCGTAGTTCGTATGTGTTAAGTCAGGACATACGAGTTGTCTATCTGGGAGCCACATTTCAGATAACCTATAAATTGTTGAAATGGCAGACATAATTAAAAACCTATTGTGTCTGGCCGGTAAAACACTACCACTCAATATATGAAATCCGTTAAGTGGTTTATGTACGATTGAGTTTTAAACATCTAAATATCTTTACAAACTTAATAGCATGAAATTCATTAGGTTTGTATATACGTCTGGTAGTCTAGCTTACGTCCAACTTAAAAACTAAGCCAAATTTCATCTCCAGATATGGTGCATATGTAATATTCTGCGTAGTATAATCTACGTAAATTACGTATCGAGGTAGAATGAATATGAATATTATAATTTTGTATGTTCATACATGACTATGTATGAACATTAAAAATTATAGTAGGCGTGAGGCTTTACGCCTACATTACTGAAGAGGTAGACAAAGATGAATTTATCGACATTTCACCAGCTAATGTCCTCCAGACCGAATTTCGATCACGGCGGCCAACCTTAACGGAGACTAGCCATCTCCGCAAGAGATATTATAGTGCACAGGCGTGTACGCAAACACAAGTGCACTCTCTGTACCCTAACTCTCGTGATCAGATCAGCCGCAGGACCAACGGCTTTACGTGCTTTCCGAGGCACGGGGGTGTCTCACACCGCCAACTTCCTAACTGCGGGCTGCTATTGAGATTTCTTAACAGAAAAACCCAATCAGTTTTTGTAGACCCGACCCGGGATTCGAACCCGAGACCTCATACACAGCAGTCGCATTCAATACCGATGCGCCATGGAGGCAGCTATATGTTATGTAGCCGTCTAATGCCGTTTACCGGGCACAGCTATAGACTCCGTGCTGGTATCAAGAATTTTTTGACAAGCTGTCAATAACACTTTGTCCGACCCAAAAACTGCTTGGCATGAGGTCGCGGGTCAGATCGCTCTTTAAAGATCTTGGACATTCAAGTTTTCTTGAACTTGCGAGTGTGAATGAACTATCCAATACTCTATAGAGTCTGCTGCCGCCACTACATATATGTATATATAGCGGCGAAACCTTTTTGAATGAAGGTCTTTTATGAGATTGGGGCTTTTACGGTCCTTAAACTCTGTCCAATACTTGTTTGGGGCAAATAAACTTGTTTGGCTGGAAGGAAATATAATGATAACAAAAATGCCATGTCATGCTCCCTATATAAACTGTCTCACTGCTGGGCATGGGCCACTTCTCTACTTTTATACTAATAAAAGTACCAATTTATACTAATATTATAAAGCTGAAGAGTTTGTTTGATTGAACGCACTAATCTCAGGAACTTACTGGTTTGAGTTGAAAATTTCTGTAAGTAGATAGCCCATTTATCGAGGAAGACTATAGGCTATATAACATCACGCTACGACTAATACGAGCGGTGCATCAATGAAAATATGCAAAAACGGGGCAAATGTGAAGGGTCTTATGTGAAGCAGACGAAGTTGCGCGGGTCAGATAGTTGAATATAAGACTACAGGACATGTTAGCTCTAATACTCCTAGTAATCATTCCTTAGTCAGTCAGTCCTAAGTCGTAGTTATTTCTTTATTTGTGCCTTTATAACGTCACTAGCTATACCACGGGAACTGAACTTCTTTCGACATTTTATGATGTATGGTCGTGTAGTTAGGGAGTGATAGCGTAACAAACAAACTCACATTGGCAATTATAATATTATAAAGGTTAAAAAATATGTTCTATTAGGCCCAAAGATTTTAATCATGTGATGCGCCTTACGTTTAATACGTTAATAATAATGATTTTAAATATAGTTAATGTCCTCTAGACCGAATTGCGGTCACGGCGGCCAGTTTTAACGGAGACTGGCCATCTGCGCAGGAAATATAGTGTACAAGCGCGTACGCAAAGACAAGTGCACTCTCTGTTCCCTAACTGTCATAATCCGAGGGGTCGGTAATCCAACACGACCGGAGAGAGATCAGGCGCAGGACCAACGGCTTTATGTGCTTTCCGAGGCACGGGGTGTCAACACCGCCAACTTCCTAACTCCGGGCTGCTATTGAGATTTCTTAACAGAAAAACCCAATAACTTTTTCCGACCCGGGCTTT
Source organism: Catocala fraxini (assembly GCA_930367265.1). NCBI lineage: Eukaryota > Metazoa > Arthropoda > Insecta > Lepidoptera > Erebidae > Catocala > Catocala fraxini. The sequence continues at coordinate 26,887,172 of OV884027.1, read as the reverse complement.
GAACCCTCATGCACTCATGCACAACAGTCGCATTCACTACCACTGCGCCACGGAGGCAGTTAAATATAGTATTATCACGCGCCCGCATATTGAAAAATGTACCTTATCTTACTCTATTTTATTTATGAGCTTACTCTTCTAAATGTGGATTAGTGGCGTAGCGTAGTGGGGTCAGCAGGGGCGGTCCGTCCCGAGCGGTACTTTTAGGGGGCGGCAAAATTTCACAATAAATATTTGAACTGTACAATACAAAACACAATAATGACGACTAGTCTTATTGAAAAGGTCTTTAAAATTACTGTTTTTTTGTTTTTAAGTGACGTACCTAAGACAGAGAGTGTCAAATATTTTTTCCGCCCCGTGCGGCTAACACTCACGCTGCGCCACTCCTGTGGATCCTCTCTCATGCGATCTAAGTACACTAAAGACGTATCTATACTTTCAATCTTTGATTAGTCCTTGTTATCACGTTGCCTGATGTCGTGCTTCACGTGTCTTTAAGGACATAATACTATGTGCAGTATTATTAATGCTGTAACTAGTAACATTTAAAATGTCTAGCACGCATCTGCGGCTTGATCTGTATTATGTGTTTATTTATCTCATTAGGAATATCTGCACGGATAACGTTGTGGTTGTTATAGTTGCTACGCCGTATGTTGTGAGTTAGTCTCACACGGAAGAAAACTTCGTGTGGTTAACAAATGGTTGTTCTTAGTCTGGGTATTCTTTGTGTAAGTTGTTTGAATGTTTTGTATGTCCCCGCTCCAAAAATTATTCTAAGTTCGTAGTCTTGAATCCTGATTCTAATCCTAATCCTATCTATTACCTAAAGGAGACGATTCAACAAGGATGAGACACTAGATCTTCGCAATCAGCAAGGAGTCTGGAACAGTTCTCGATAGATGACAGTAGGCTGGCATCCTACTACGTATGACCTAAAATCGGAATCGGCGAGATTTGGATACACTGTTACTGTTCTTCTTCTGACTATGTGTGTATATCTATATAATATAATATCAGCCCTGTATTAAACTGTCCCACTGCTGGGCACGGACCTCTTCTCACTGTAAGAAGGGTTAGGCCATAGTCCACCACGCTGGCCCAGTGCGGGTTGGCAGACTTCACGTATCTTCGAGAACATTATGGAGAACTCTCAGACATGCAGGTTTGTATGTGTGTGTATATCTATATTTTTAAAACCATTTTAACTCACCGACTGCCGGCATAATAAAACAGTCATCCGTTTACAAATCGTCGTGTCTTATGAATAAATAAACGGCATGAACAAAGAAATAATACTCATAAAATAAAATAATAGATACGGTAGATTGATTAATATATGTAATCTCTTGGGTATGTTGCGATTCTGCCGTGTTACCTTGGCCTCACGCCCAGCTTCCCTTATTTGTAAACACGGCTATATTATTGCCAATAGGCGTGAGAATGTCATTAATAATCAATTGTATGCGTATTGAGTCAATATTTCCTTGTGGTTTCATTATTACAATAATTAATTGACTGCCTCCGTGGTGCGGCGGTAGTGAATGCGACTGCTGTGCATGAGGTCTCAGGTTCGAATCCGGGTCGAGCCAACAAACAGTTATTGGGTTTTTCAGTTAAGAAATCTCAATAGCAACCCGGAGTTAGGAAGTTGGTGGTGTAAGACATCCCTGTGCCTCGGAAAGCACGTAAAACCGTTGGTCCTGCACCTGATCTCTCTCCGGTCGTGTCGGATTACCGTTCCATCGGATCATGAGAGTTAGGTAACAGAGAGTGCACTTGTGTTTGCGCACACACTTGTGCACTATAATATCTTCTGCATAGTTGGCCAGTCTCCGTTAAGACTGGCGGGCGTGGCTGAAATTCAGTCTGGAGGATATTAACCTCCGAGTCTTCTTCGAAGAGGTTATTGAAAACACTATGTGGGTCTGTGTGTCTGTCTGTTAGTGACCGGCATAACTCCGGAACCACTGGACCGATTGACTAGTAACTTGGTGTGCACCTTGGGGTCATACCTAAGTCGAGTTTGAATATGGGCCTTGTGGGTCAAAAGACCTGCGAGATATAGGATCATCTTTTTTTGAAATTAAACTGCTATATACGGATTTTATCGCGTTGTTTATTTGACACTTTATTACAAAATTTTGAAAATTGTTACACTACTACTACTATTAAACTTTACTAATTTTTAAGCTAATTAAATTATTATTAAACTATTTAGATTTCATTTATTTTTACACTTTCCCCGACGTTTCGGTTGCTTTTCAGCAGCCATGGTCACGGGGAGACTAAGATGGCAGTTGTCTCAATGTTTCAGTGTAGATATTTCAAAGTACCCGAATATAGCAGTTAAATTTCAATGAATAATATTCGCGTAAATAGAAGACAATATTATCATCTTTTTTCTTTACTTTTACATTTAAGACGAAGAGGTTGAATCCTGGGATTTTACACCCATCTCGTTATTATTAAATTATAAACTGTCATCACTTTAAATAGAGACTGCACGGATCGGGTAATATTTTAGGTGAACGCCGTGTAATTGTCGTTACGCCAGTTGTGGGTTCAGTTCACAGACTACTTTGATGCACAATGTATCTTATATGGGGGCCAGTCAGTGCAGAACGGCGACACTTCGACCCAGTGGGATCTTTTGTGTCGACACTCTCCCAATAACGACTGCCATAGATGTTCATGGCAGCCGGGACCGGTGGCTTAACGTGCTCTCCGAGGCACGGAGTAGGCGATAATTGTCAATCAATACGTACATAATTTCGAAAAGTCATATAACTTCCGGAAGTCAGAGGTGCGCGACGTGGGTTCGAACCCAAGACCTTCTGCATTGCAGTCTGTTGGTCTGCCCACTGAGCTATCGCTGCTGCTTAAGGTTACAGGTAAATACTTACTTATCGACAATGACCTATGCTAATATCGTAACTTAATCTTCATCGTCCTTGTAATTTTGATAATATTGGATATATCACTTTCGGATAAACAGCTTACATACATTTACTTAAAGTAATACATTTCAAGAAAGTTGATATGACAACTTGTGACAGACAATGTTGGGTATAAAACAATTAAGTTAAAATATATACTAATATTATAAAGCTGAAGAGTTTGTTTATTTGGTTGAACGCGCTAATCTCAGGAACAGCTGGTTCGATTTGATAAATTATTTTAGTGTTGGATAGCCTATTTACCGAGGAAGGTTATAGGCTACATAACATCACACTACGACCCACGGTGGCGGCGCAGTAATCATAATCGCGGGTGACACCACGGGTACATCTAGTGTAAGAACAATGTATGTTTGTATATAAGAATATACAAACATACATTTATAGTCTAATGTCTATATAGGTGTAGAGACGACAATGCGATGACGTAAGTATGCAGCGTTGCATTTATGCAATATGGCAGTCACGGACTTGTCGGGTCGCGGGTGGGTCGCGTCTGTAATTAGTTATAAACTTTATACAATATAATCTTAGTGTGAACTATACTTTATTTTATTTAACCCACATTGCACCCATAACAAGCCTGAACATAGGCATTAAACTATGAATGTATATCCCTAAAGGGGTAGGCATAGATAAATGATAATAATAATATAATAATAATATTCTACCACATACACACAACACCGTCTAGCTCAAACTAAGCAGAGCTTGTACTATGGGTTCTAGACAATGGATAAACATACATATATGCTTTTTTTTTGTAAATACATACATATTATACATAGAAACACCCAGACCAAGACAAACATCCATGTTCATGCACACAAATGTTTGACTTGTGCGGGAATCCAACCCGCGACCTCAGGCTTGGCAGTCGGTTACACTCACCGCTACACCATCGAGGTCGACAACAAATGAATAACATCCAGATTTCACCAGATTTGGTTTTAAGACCCACTTAAAAGGGGCGAGCATATATTGACGTCGACCGAGCACAGTTATTTATTTTTTAATGGCATCTCGCGCACTCAGATTAAATCCTATGTCGCGGGGGACTTTACAAACATTCCAACAACAAACACATAGAACGCCCAGACTCGGGGCAACTATTTGTGGGTCACATAAATTTTTGTTCCGTGTGGGGATCGAACCCATCACTCAGCGCGACAGCAGCAAGGCGACCACATAAACCACTACGCCATCCATGCAGAGAAATGTTGCGAATTTATTGATAGAATAATCCAATAACGATTGCCCGGGAATTGAACGCGAAACCTCATGCACAAAAGTCATATACCGCAGTTTTATATATTAGTATGTATTTCATTGTAGTTATATTACACCGATGAAATAAATCTACTAAAGAATTCGGCTGACTAGACATTTATGAGATAGACCTTGATGACATCATCACCTTGATTTCAATACGAAGAACGCGACCGTGACATAAGACTTAGCATAAAACATGATATTAATTATTATTAACAACATTATTCATCTGCCACGTTAGAATCGTGCCGATCGTGAAGTCTCAGATTCGATTTCCGGATCGGGATGCTTTATAGGGTTTTGCGTAAGACAATTCTTAGGACATAGTAGGTCTTGTATTACCCTTAAAACCTTAAACAGCGCAGCTGGAAAACATAGGTGTGTTCGGCTTCTGTATTATACTGACTTTGTGATAAACTTGAATAATGCTGATATCATTAATAAGAAAGATTCTGAAGATATTTGGATAATTATTATTGTTATTCAATGACACGTAAATTATTATAAAACAGATTTGGATGAAACTTCGCATACATATAGATGTATGCGAAGTTTCATCCAAATCTGTCTATCCGTGTCTGTGTGTATGGTCTACACCATGTCCTAGGTTAACATATAAAAGACTTTTAATCCCAGTATGCGTAACCTTGCGTTTTATGTGAATGAAGCCGCGAGTAGACTTTCGTATTAGACTAATGTAAAACTTTCTAAGGATATTTGTAAGTTTGTTATTTAATATCGCGTAATCCACTGATCAGATTTAAATGGAACTTCGTGAACCGATAGACCATATCTTGAATTAACACATAGATTACTAAAATTAAAATTTCCTTTAACAAAGTCGTGGACAGAATTTACTTGAGTCGTCAACTAATAAAAACTAACCAATCAAATGCAAAATATTTTCCAATTCTGATTAGTAGTTCTACAGATAAGCGCTTTCAAACAAGCAATTTCTACAGTGTTATAATGTTAGTATAGATACTCACCAACACATAAACGCAGTGTGTACAGATAAAGCCAACTACAATAGTGCCTATCGCCCCGGCAGCAAGACCAGCGTTTTTGAAAGCAGCAGGCATCGCCAGGATACCTGAGCCGAGAGAAGACTTCAGAAGATGCACCAGAGATCCTATTGTCCTGAAAAAGAGAAGTTTATTTTAGAGAGTCATCGTACAGAAATTTTATGCAAAATTTAGACAACTGTTATTAATTATATGATACAAATGTCAATCGGAGGGTAAAGGTCATACACACATATCAACTCGGAAAGGGAACGTAACCGCCTCGCCGTCAACTAGGCGTCAACCCAACGTAAACACGTAACGAAAGCGGATCGGGTACGTCGACTCGGCTACGGCTAGGCGACGCCGCGCTTACGGCTCGCCGACCGCAAGCCGAGGCGATTACGTTACGTTTCCGATTAGTGTGCGTTTCAGTAGGGAGTTTCATACAAAGAATACCGCATGGTTCGAGTTGATACGGTGCCGATCCGTTTCCTAGTTGATATGTGTGCTGTGACCTTTAGTAGGCGAAAACCTTTTTATTATTTTTTTAACGTGGGGAAATGTTCTTTATCATCTCGCCACAAGAGGACGTGACACGGCTATGACGGGCTCTCCCGAGACTTTTCGAGCCTACTATCTAAAACCATGAAGGTGTGCCACCTCGCTGCTTCGTAAGGTGGGTGGGCCGCCGGAAATAGAACTACATCAGCAACCCACTCAACAGGGCCCGATGTAGACAAGAAAAGGTCTGCGTGCGACGACTTCTGGGCAACGTCCCGGCACGACAGAGGGCGTCGTTCCGACTCAATGGCTGGTGGGTGGGAGATCCCCGTTCTCCCACCCGCGGCCTTTGCTACGGTGGTATAAGGCGCGCGTATGTGCGCCTGCGCCGTCTGGTACGCCGGCGGCGGCATGGATCCACGATTGCTAAGAGTGAGCGAAACAAGCGAGATAAGGCTGGATCCAATCAAGTGGAAATGCGTAGTATTTGCCTAACCTTCTGGAAAACATTTGCGAGGATATGGTTTTCTTCAACTTCTACTAGTTGGTATAGCTGAAGAAAATTACAATGGGAGACAATGGATTACTTTCATAATACTTGTACTTATTTCTCCAAACTTGCCATACAAAGGTAGAATATGTGTACATTATAACAGAGGAAAAGACAATCCATGAAGCGGAACTTGAATCTGCTGTCTTCATAAACCTTATCGTTGCTTTGCTAACCAAGCTATTCATGGTCTGTCAGGAATTAGAACTAATCCAGTCTTTCTTTTCTCTGTTATCATTTAAACCTTACCCGCTGTATTTTTGTTATTTGCATATCTTATTATCATGAATATATATTTCTAACCTTTACCTACTTAGAAGTTTCAGTCAACGACAAAGAATAACCGTTGAAGTTCATAAAGTCAATATTATTCCAAATTTAAATTTAAGATTTGTTTGTTTGTTTGGGCAATAGAATTTTTAAAATCTTCAATTTACGGATTTTTTGGAAGACTGATTTATTGCGACCGTATTATTATTCGAATGAACGATTCATAATTCATAATTCATTTATTCATTTGCGAATATGGGTATATATTTGCAGATGTTATAGCTAATACATTTAAAGGTTCTCCACATTCCACCATTTGGCATGCAAGATCGAGTACTTATTATCGATTAATTAATTATTATATTTAATTCAACATAATATAGATAAAGTAGAAAAATTATTTAGAATGACAGACATTTTTTGATTCCGCACTTTTCAATTAATTAATTGTCACTCGATTTGTTTTTGAGTGGGCAACCGCAAGGACTACTAACTATTGTTTAGTTACAAATTATAAAAGTTAATGTATTAGTTTGTTACTTACGAGTTCGGATGTGCCACTTTCCTGTGTTCGAATGGATTGTAGGCTTTCTCGTTAATAACTTCCTTTGATCCCAAACTTAATGTTGATTGAAATCCTGCGTTTGTAGCGAGATTTGCTCTGAAAAGAATTAAAGCATTAGTTCACTTTACTCTATCAATATATTTGTGGTACATACATACATACATACATAGATTTACGCCTGTTTCCCAGAGGGGTAGGCAGAGACTATGGATTTCTATTTGCTACGATCCTGACACACTTCTCTGGCTTCATTCACTTTCATCACATTCCTCTTACACGCCCGTCGGTTCAAGGTACTCTTAACCTGGCCTTTGTCCAGAACGCCTCCGATCTGATCAAGAAACGTTCGCCTAGATCTTCCTCTTGCGACTGTTCCATTCAAACTAGCCTTATAAACTTTCTTAGTCAGTCTTTCCTCGTCCATTCTTTCTACATGCCCAAACCAGCTTAACATACCCTTTTCTATTCTTGTCACTATATCCACTTTCATGCCGCATCTCTCTCTAATCACACTATTCCTTATTCTATCTTTCAGAGTCACACCACATATATTTCTCAGCGCTCTCATTTCTACAGCATTTATTCTGCTCTCATGCTTCTTTTGCTATTCCCAACTTTCACTTCCATACATAAGTGTGGGCACTAATAGTCCTCTATCAATAGCCAAAAGTGCCTTTTCGGAAACATTTCGACTGTTCATATATTTGTGGTATAAACATATAATTATCGCTGACTTTAACGGTAAAGAAAAACATCGTGAGGAAACCGACATGTCTGAGAGTTATCCATCTTCTAAAAGATTTGTGATGTTTGCCCACCCGAACTAGGTTAGCATGGTTAACTGTGACTTAAATCCTTCTGAAACCGAAAAGAGGCCTGTGCTCAGCAGTGAGACAGTTTATATGTATATAGGGCTAATGTGTATAGGACATAATATTTGTGCTATGTTTCATTTCTATATTATCAAACTCAAACTCCAACTCATTTATTGTGAAAATGGGTAATTTAGATAACATATGAATGTCCCTCGGAGCATGATACAGGAAAGACGAACACAACTTGTGTCTGAAGTTGGGGACTCTCTTGGGCGGGCCTCCGAATGGGGTGAACAGAACTTAGTTCGATTCAACCCCTCGAAGCCACAAGTGTGCGCGTTTACTGCCAAGAAGGACCCTTTTACCATGGCGCCACAGTTCCAAGGAGTTACTCTCCGTATCTCCGAAAGTATTGGGATCCTCGGCGGACAAAGCTAAATTAGCAAGCAAAAAGGTGGGTGTACTGAACAGGGTGAGGCGGTACTTCACACCCGGTCAACGTCTTATGCTTTACAAAGAATAGTTCCGGCCGCACGTGGAGTACTGCTAACATCTCTGGGCAGGGGCCCCCAAATACCAGCTCGACCCACTTGAGTCCCTACAAAGACGGGCAGTTCGAATCGTCGATGATCCCAATCTCACGGATAGATTGGAGTCGTTGGAGCAACGGAGAGACTTTGGGTCTGTCTGCGTGTTCTACCGACTCTTTCACGGAGAGTGCTCTGAAGAACTGTTTGATTTGGTAGCAGCGGCCCCTTTCTATCATCGTACCACTCGAGAACGAAGCAGGGTTCATCCATATCACCTGGAAGCGTTCAAATCCAGGACGGTACGCTTCCAGCGATCATTTCTCCCACGTACGTGCAAGCTCTGGAATGAACTGCCTGCTTCGGTGTTTCCCGAGCGCATTGATATGTCCTTCTTCAAACGAGGTTTAAAGAGAGTTCTTCTTTCACGGTAGGCAGCGGCTTTGCTGTATCCTCACATTACTGAAGTCCATGAGCAGCGGTTACCACTTTCCATCAAGTGAACCACTTGCTCGTCTGCCACAGATGGCAATAAAAAAAAAATACAAATAAATCGGTCTCTCCATAATCCTCCTGCAGGCATGTAATTTTATAGGTATTGTGTCTTTAATGATTGTACATTACTAATAATCACATAAAATTAATAAATTAAATACAATTATAACTCTATTATTATCCCAGCGTCTAATCGCATATATTGCTTTTTTTGTGTGCAATGGTTACTTAACAGCTATGCAAAAAATATGCGGCAGTCGGTATGGTTGCCCTCTCGCACCCGGCCGTGGTTCAATCTATGGTCCGGAGCGAGAGGTCGTGGAACGCCGTCGCCTCCTTCTGTGTGGAAGTCATGTCCATCAAGGAGGCAGCGGAGTGGGAGAGGGAGCGCTTAAACCCTCTCCCCAACCGCAGAACCAGGCGCCGGAGGGCGCGAGATGACCTCCAGCCACCCTAAGGTTTGACCTGGGGGTGGTGGTCATCGTGGGCCTGCCCGCCATCCGATCAGCACCAGGTCCGAGAGGCGGCGTGCGTGTTCCCACGCGCGCCTATGTGTTGTGTGCCCGCGGATGGGTATGTGTCAAAGGATTCCCCAACGTAAAAAAAAAGCTTTGCAAAATATAAATACATTATTGCGTCATAGCTAATTATTGATCTAATGTAATTATTTCAAACCATATTAAAAAATATATAATTCTGACTTATTCGACATTCGAAACAGCAGAATTAATATCCTTACTAATATTATAAATGTGAATGCAAGTTTGTTTGTTTATTATGCTTTCAAGCCTTAACTACACGAGCGATCAAAATGATATTTCGCATACACTTTGTCAGAGACACAAATAAGGACAAAGGTTACGTCTCATCCAGAAAGTCTGTTCCCGAGGTATAGAAATTTGTTGAAATAATCTACATTAACGCAAGCAAAGCCGCGGGAATATCTAGTATAATATAAATGAAATAATTACGAATAAAAAAATTACTATTTGAATACAATAAGGCGTAGAATTGAAACTTGAAAAAATACGTAGCAGACGATTCTAAAGTTTTAAAACTATTATTGAAATTGAAGTTTGTGGGTAATTCGATTTAGATTCGTAATAACTTGCAACACATGGCTGCCAGGCCACGCTGCAGTTTAGCTTAAGACTGCGCCGAGCAAAATGTGCCAAAACAGGCGGTTACAGTTAAGTGAATAAAATCAACACTTTTTGTTTAATACAAATATAAAATACACATTTACCATAACAATGAATGTGTTTACATACATATTATATATAGAAACACCCAGACCAAGACAAACATCCATGATCATGCATACAAATGTTTGACTTGTGCGGGAATAGAACCCGCGACCTCAGGCATGGCAGTCGGTTACACTAACCACTACGCCATAGAGGCCGACAAAAATCTCGAGCCGTACAGTATTCTTTGTATGAAATTCCCTACTGCAACGCACACTAATCAGAATCTTAACGTAATCACTTCGCCTCGGGACAAGAAGCGGTGCGGTGCGTGGTCAACTTGCAGCTCCCGCGTTACGGCTCGATGTCCCCGCGCTTACGGCTCGTCCTCACTGCGCTTACGTCTCTCCGTACAGTACTGTTGCCTAAAGTGCTGTCATTAACAAGACAACTACCAGTCGTGTTGCGCGTGTGTTTTATTGAATTTGTAGGTTAGATTTCAAATAAAAACTAACGATGAAAAGGGATAAACTTATTGAAGAGGTGAGAAAATATCCATATTAATATGATTTAAGTACCGGAGCTGCTGATCCGCTTTGGTTACGTTAGGTTGACGCCTGTTTGACGGTGAGGCGAAAGGCGATATGGTGACGATCCCTTTCGGAGTTGATATGTGTGCTATGACCTTTACGCGTAAATCAATAGCTACGTTAGAAGATCCTATGTTATAGGAAGCGAGTTTATTATCTACTGAGCACGTGTCCAGACTCCGTGTTACTACTGAGACTTTTTTAACCGGAAAACTCAATATATTCGGGCTTGGAAATTAACCTGAGACCTCATGCATGCAATTGCACTCGGCACCGTTGACTCATCGAGGCAGTCATTTGAATAAGTTACAATTTAAATACTTACGTAGAATTGAAATTTTCGAGCACTATGCTCCCCTTTTTCTCGTCGTTACCCATCCTGGCTTGTCCGTGATCCTGTAACAAAAATAGAATTTAGTTAATAGGAACCATAAATACATTAATGTGGACACACACACACACACACACAAGAACACTAGTTAAATCTTCCTGTATGTAATAGACAACTTTAAAGGCTTACAAACTATAAAGAAAATTTTTAATGTTTTAATTTTTGTGAGTTTTGGATGTTTTGTTCAAGTTCGAATTCCATCGACTAAACCTACCACGGTGTTCCTCGACAAAACCGCAATCGGCGGGGCCGCGCGAATCACTTTCACATGCAGTCGCGAGGTTTCGGCTCGCCTTATGGAACGGCAGGCCTCTACATAACAACACTACCCTTTGGGCACCACTTTATTAAGCACTACTGTCCCCCCTTAAGAGGGGGACGGACACACGACATAGGGGCGCGCGTGGGAATACGCTCGTTGCCACATGGTGGGCAGGCCCACGAAGCCCACCACACCCAGGTCAAATCTCAGGGTCGGTGGAGGTCATTTCGCGCCCTCCGGTGCATGGTTCTGCGGTTGGGGAGAGGGTTTAAGCACTCCCTCTCCCGCTCTGTAGCCTCCTTGATGGAAAGGTTTTTGAAAAAAAACGTTCGAATCCCACTCGTTACAATAAATTGTGTGACCCACAAATGATTGTGCCATGTCGGAGTGTAATTTGTGTCTTTTATTATAAGTTTGTTAGTATCCTTGAGACACATAATTTAATTCCTAATGCGGGGATACGGGCGGCATTTTTAAAGATATTAAGTTTTTATTGTAACCAATTTCTTTGTCAACATATTGAATCGTAAAGGCAAACTAGCGGCAGCGGCCAGATACAATAGCTTTCTAATTATGACTGGCGTTCTAAGTCGAGACAGATTAACTACGATTGTTGTTTAAATATTTGTGATATTTCCTTTGGTACAGGGATACGATCTCGGAGTAGCTAATAAAATTCAAAGATTAGATAAATATTCTAAGGTAATTGATAACCAATGACACGTCCTAACTTTAATACGAACGCGACATACAAAATTAAAGTATTTAGTTAGTTGATATTTTTTATTTTGTTTATTTTACTGTGTCTTCCTGAGCAGCAGTAACTGTTTCTTTAATTTCATATCTACGAAACCATGATGTATATTGACACAACTATATAAATTAATCATAAACTAATAACGTTGGTTTGTCACTGAATGCCTGTTATATTCATTTTAGGCTTCAAAAGCTGTGCCTTTGAAACGACAAAATTGTTACGCTTGGAGTACAGTTTGTAATTATGTAGAACTAACAACGGGGTAAAGCCTTTGGGCAATAATTTCGGTAGTTCCATTTAATTTCGGGTGTTGAATTTATTCAGTTGTTACTGTAATCAGTTTTGTTTAAAAGTAGACAAGAAATAATGCTTCCAAAATATGTATTGTTGCTTTCAAAATACAGTGCTGTTATCGTGAGCCTCTTTCTGATCTAATGTTAACTGTCACCTCTCGTCTAAGTACACTTAAAAAGTTGATAAAAAGAACGTGTTAATATTATACAAGTTGAACTCGAAAATACTAATATTTTTGCCCGTCTTCTTTACAAGACACTTAACAACTATTACGTTCTATCACACTTACAAAATACAATACATTTTTCAAAATAATGTATTTAACAAGTTGAAGATTGCGTCCCGCCTCACGTACAACGCCTTACCTTATCCGTTGTGTGTTTGTTGGTTACGGTTGGAGCAATCTACTTATAATCCGATATTTGTATATTTTTATAAATAAAGGTAGGTATAAGGTAAGGTACTTAAAACAAATTTAGGGTTAAACGGTTGTAAGTATTTTTAAATTAGCCCTGTATCTAGATGTTGAGCTGCATATCGCCATATTTACAGAGGCATATACATTTGCTTAGCCTGAATATGAAACAATGAAAACGCACAGAACCTAAACATATTTTATTCTATATAATATAATAATATATATAATATACATAATACTTATCGACCCATGTGCCGACCTTTAAGGAATTAAATTAGATGCAACGATTTTTTAACCGACGTCAACTAGCGTCGGTGAGTTACAAGAAGCAAATTGTATTGCGCACGCGCAGCGTGATTATTTTCAACTCTCTAAATCATTATTTCGTTGAAAATATAGGTATTAAATCAATGTAGATCAGTAAAATTTGTTCTTTCAACATAAACATTTGCTCAAATACGCCAAGTGAAGAAACATGATTTTTTTAAAGACTGCTCTTGGCGTATGTCTTATGTCGTGGAGGACTTCACAAACAATCAAACAACGGACACAAAGAAAATCCAGACTCAGAACAACCATTTTTGGATCACAAAATTATTTGTCACATGTGGGATTCGAACCCACAACACTTGACGCAATGTCAGTGACGAAGCGACTACTTAAACCACTACGCCATCCGTGCAGTCATGATTGGCAGTAGACAATAGTTATCGATGGTAATGACACACTGTACGGTTGACAGCGTATATAATCTGTGCAGGTTTGCCCTTAAGTGGGACGAGGTGAAACGCGACCGAGATAAGCGATTACTGGATGAGCTATCGCTTCATTTATCTTTAACCACAAATAAGCCGAGCGTACAATACTCCAGGCTTATTTGTGGTTGAGGCGAATGCTGATTGCTTTTGTGCTATATAATATTGAAAGGAAAGAAGTAGTAAGACACGGATGAGCGGGGTTGTCAATTTAAGTACTAGGCAAAGCACTGATTATAAAATGAATCATACTAATAATATAATTGTAACAGCTTTGTCTACTTTAAATTAATGCCTGCGTAAGGAATTCAATTGTTTCTTGGGACTGACAGTCTTCAGGCAATTGCAAGCATAGATTACAAGCATGGATTATGTAATACGTATGTTGAGTTATGTGCCTTTTTATAAGGCACATAACTTAACAACAACTAAATATATATACATATATATATATGTAATAAGACCGTACGGAATCGCACAATTATCAGTAATTTGCAAAAAATATTGCTGATCGAGGAATTGAACTCTTAAAGTAATTTTTTTTGCCGAATTGACGACAATAAGACAATGTATTTATTTTAAGCTATTGAGTTGCAGCGGCCATATACAATAGGTTTTGAATTATGTCTGGCATTCCAACAATGAACAGGTTCAAAGTTATTAAGACTGCGCCGAGCGTAAGACAGATAATGACAGAGTTCGTACGGCGCATACTCAAATCAGCGCGCGGCCGCCATAGTAAGATCGTATGAAGGATTTGAAGTGCTTTTTTGTTAAATATGTATCTTTATTTTCAACCAATAACTTAAATATTTAGAACAAACAAATTGTGTTATAACTATTTGTGTTTCGTTTAAGCTGTAAAATAGGATAGATTTCTACTGTTGTAATCTAAAAATCACGTAACATGAGCTTACATTTTTGCATTTTTCGTGCAAATTTACGTAATTTTGTAGGCGAAAATATTGATTATTTTAAGTTTTTTACACGGAGTAATTGTAAACACATTCATTGTTATGGTAAATGTATATTTTATATTTGTATTAAACAAAAAGTGTTGATTTTATTCACTTAACTGTGACCGTCTGTTTGCACATTTCGCTCGGTGCAGTCTTAAGTGCCTGGCTACAAACGAATAGGAGATAGCGCAAAATGCTCGATGTCAACCATAAAAAATAAACATAAACTTACATCAGGTTTCCGATAGGCTAATCATAGAAGCGATAGCCTAGTGGGAGACCGTTGGACTGCCACGCAGAGGTCTCGAGTTTGATCCCAGGGCACGCATCTCTGACTTTTCGAAGTTATGTGCGTATTAAATAGTTAATTATCGCTTGCTTTAACGGTGAAGAAAAATATCGTGAGGAAACCTGCATGTTTTTGAGTTCTCACTCAAAGACATGCGTCTTTGAGTTCTCCATAATGTTCTCAAAGATATGTGAAGTCTGCCAACCCGCGCTGGGCTAGCGTGGTGGACTATGGTCTAATTCTTCTCACAATGTGAAGAGGCCCGTGCCCAGCAGTGGGACAGTTTAATACAGGGCTTATATTATTATATTTATAATAACAAGTAACAAAAACAAACTCATATTGACTGATTAGATTAGCTATTGCTAATGTAGTTTAACGTTCTGTTTACTCCCTTTTAGTTGAATTACTACTGAAACCGGGTGTTGACTAATTTATATTTTTGGTCATCGAGTTCGTGCCATCCTAGTCTTCTTTTAAATTTCCCTACAGTATCACATCTAGTGTCTTTATATCCAGACAATGACGATGTTGGTATGATAAATGGGTTCAACTTTTTTCGACGTCGCGCGTCGTATACATTTGGAAACGAGCCTTCATTATGTTTTTTTAGCAAAAACCGGACAGCCGGTAATTGGAAATCGGAATTTCGTGCGATGAAAATTAAAATTGCGATTGTTGGATGCCCCGTTTTTTGCGCACTCATTGTTTGGCGAGTTGAGATCCCTTTTAGATTCTTGATTTCTGTAATTGTTGAATTTGTAAATCCCTCAACATTATAATTATAGTGGATAATTTAGCATCAAGATTGTGAATTTTAGATCGGAGAGCCAATTTTTGTAATAATCTATTTGCGATGTAAGTAGTGTAATAAACCTCAAATGTGTAAAAACTAAGCTACAAATGATCCGATCTATTCGATCTATAATTTACATTTGACGTTTATTTTAATTTAGGAGAATAGTATTTGTTGATGTTTATGACATTTTGAAGAGATTTAATTATAAAACTTGGCCTCAGGTCAGGTCAGTTAAAGTGTATACTATACCGATGAACTTGTTTGAAGAATTTGATAGGGGCTCCTACCTATCCCTACGTGAAACAGGCGTTCGTCTACATATGTTTATAAAGTGCCGAAACACGTTGATTCAATGTATTCGCTTGTGCTTATAATTACGATTGTAAGGTATGATGGTTAATAAAAATGTTCTTTCGAACATATTGATTATTAAACATACGTGTAATATACAAATGCGAAAAGTATTTTATGTAGTTACCTAATCATAAATGATGTCATTGCTTTCCAAAGTTTTATCTTATTAGCTAGACTATCGAATATTGAAATCATGCAGTGTGTTTTTATTAACCAGCCAATTGTTGGTATCCGAGACTTAATTAAAAGCCAATTGTGTTTGGAAAAATATAATCAATTTTAAATATGTACTGATGCCGTTTCAGCATTCATAAAATTTTGTTCCAGGATTCCTTTAAATACATTTCGCTATTTACTACAGCTTCAAATTTGGTCATACCAGCTAACTTGCAAATTGCCCTCTGTATAATAGAACTATGCGACTTATTCCAAGGTTTGGCTAAATCATAGTTTATAATTGACCTGCTTGTACCATTCAAAGGTAATGTTAATACCACTCTAGTAGTAGGTCATGTCGGTTTGTTGTCGTAATGAGACGTGTTTGAGTCTGATGTTGCTGACACAATTGCATATGATACCAGCATTTAACTTGCGTGTAATTATCTAGAAGCCTTGAGTGGACAAGTGTACGTAATGTTTATCTGCAGTTTGCTTTATTATCCTCATGTGAGAGCAGCGATAGCTCAGTGGGAAGACCAACAGACTGCAATGCAGAGGGTCTCGGGTTCGAACCCACGTCGCGCACCTCTGACTTTCGGAAGGTATATAGCTTTTCTAAATTATGTGCGTATTGATGAACAATTATTGCCTCGCCGCTCCGTGCCTCGGAGAGAACGTTAAGCCGTCGGTCCCGGCTGCCATGAAGATCTATGGCAGTCGTTATTAGAAGAGTATCGACACAAAAGATACCACTGGGTCGAAGTGTCGCCGGTCTGCACTGACTGGCCCCCACGTATGATAAGATAAGATAAGATCAACACACAACTCTTGTATTAGGAATAATGCCAGTGTCGTTGCAGAATTTTGTAAATGGTCATCTAGATTCGGGATTACTATATAAGGATCATACAAATACATAATTGTCTTGCGTCGTAATACATCCTTGAATACTCAGCGCGGTGGCAATAATGATAGTGGTGATAGGTTGCAAGCGGGTCAATTATGCTAAAATTTATATAAATATATGTAAGTCAAACTCGACGAAGTGAGTTGCCAATCAAGTAACTATCTGCTATTGCCATAATTGCTGAAGAAAACTGCAATTACCACAACCTACTCGGATTTAAATTCTGTAGAGAGTTTTACAAGATCTGACCGGCTATTGCTTATTTGTGCAATCAGTTAAGATAATTTTGGAAATAAGAACTTAATGCTTGGAACAAAAGGTTTAATTTCCAATATGCTATTTAGAAAAACATTTATTAAGCATGAACACAACCGCATTTTCCATCAGGCACCATCTCAACGTAAAATGTTATTTAAACAATAATCTGAATATTTTAAGCATTACCAAGTTACTTGGAGGCCCAAGTAACTTTCTTTACAGCGGCCGTGTCCCCGCCCATTTACTTAATATGGACAAGATCTTAATTTGTAATTACTATTCAAAGTACTTTTTCAAGTCATTTGTAGGCAGGGGAATATCCAGTATTTCCAGTACAGGCGACTCAAGTAAACGACCCCGGCTTCTTGAATCTTCACAGCATTTGGTTCTATTCTTTCTCTCGCCTATCATTGTTGATCTTGAATGCAATTGATTCTAGGTCTTGATCTGGGAATCTGACATTAACTAATGATGCGCCTTACTGCACTGCCTTACGACAGTAAACGTTAGTCAATATCTTCTCTTTTCTTCTTTTTTAAAAGACAACTCCCGCTCTAGGAATATATTCTGTATCGCGGGTATTTTACAAACATTCAAACAACGGACACAAAGAACACCCAGACTTGGAATAACCATTTGTGAATCACACAAAGATTTGTACCGTGTGGGATTTGAACCCACAACACTCGGCACAATGGCAGTGGCAAGATGACCACTTAAACCACTAACTACTACGTCATCTGTGCAGTCAAAAATATTGACATGTCCTCCATTTGTGGTTAAGGTAACTTGTGTTTTTAGAGTTCAAAAAAACTCTTATACAACAACTTTGCTCGTCCGTCCGTCCGTCCGTCTGTCTGTTATACAACTTCCAACTCAAGAACCGTAAGAGCTAGAGACTTGCGGTCAACACCATTCGACTCAGCACAGTCGATATACCCCCGAAATGACTATGACCTTTGACCTCTGACTTCAAGGTCATGTAGTATCACGTGACATTTGCATATTACTTGAACCATTATTCTCTAAAATTTACGGCAATTCATTGCCGATGTTATCTTGTATATTATAACTTTTTGTAGGTCGCTTTAACACATTCAAAGCAATTGGTATCATTGATGGCAACACTAGTTCTATCTTGTAACTCATGTTGATTTAACTTACTGTAAAGAATTATTTATATATGACGAGTTTTTTTGATTTGGTACCAGTGGCCCCTTTCTATAACCGTACCACTCGACAACGAAGCAGGGTTTATCCATATCACCTGGAAGCGTTTAAATCCAAGATGGTACGCTTTCAGCGATCATTTCTCCCACGTACGAGCAAGCTCTGGAATTAACTGCCTGCTTCGTTGTTTCCCGAGCGCTATGATATGTCCTTCTTCAAACGAGGTTTACAGAGATTTCTTCTTTCACGGTAGGCAGCGGCTTTGCTGTGTCTTGACATTGCTGAAGTCCATGAGCAGCGGTTACCACTTCCCATCAGGTGGGCCACTAGCTGATCTGCCACGAAAAGCAATAAAAAAAAAGGTTTGGCCACAGAAACGAATATGAAGATAAAAACGATATACCATATCGGTATGCTAAGTTTTATTCAAATCTGTAGGTAATATAAAAATTTACCTAAATACGTAGCTACCTAAATCCTAATTGAACATAAACAAAGTCGCAGGCAAAAGCTAGTTTAAAATAAATTTTCCGTTCGCTAATTGTCCATTCGTCTCTCAAACGTAAAAGACGAGTGGAAAATCCAAATCATGCAATTTGCTATATTTATAAACAACTATAAAAGAGGTTATTAATGTTCTTTTTATTTTTTTCTTTATTTAGACTTCTGACAGCAGCGATAGCTCAGTGGGGAGACCAACAGACTGCAATGCAGAGGGTCTCGGGTTCGAACCCACGTCGCGCACCTCTGACTTTCGAAAGTTATATGACTTTTCGCAATGATGTGCGTATTGATTGATAATTATCGCCTACTCCGTGCCTCGGAGAGCACGTTAAGCCGTCGGTTCCGGCTGCCATGAACATCTATGGCAGTCGTTGTTGGAAAAGTCAGTACCCTCTAACATCCTGACACCGGTCTAGCCTTCGGGTAGCGGAGGTCAGGTGGCAGCCGCTCCGTGTAAAAACTGATATCCAGTCAAATCCGGTTAGACCAGAAAAGCCGACCCCAAGTGACTTGGGAATAATAAAGGCTAAGAGAGAAGATTTAGACTCCTGACGCTTAAGGATTAAATTTTTTTTTGTAAATTTTTTTGTTATGCCTGCGAGAATACCAGCTTTGTAATCTATACTGCAACAATAGCTGACGCAGTGCCTAATTTGATCTTCATGTACCGCCTTCTGTTAAATTGTATATTTACTATTGTTTTTTAAATTATGTATGTATGGAGATTTAAATAAAACATTTTCTTTCTTTCTTTCTTTCTTTACAAACAATGGAAACAAATAACACCCAGACTCTAACATCTATATGTCAATCTGACAATTGTTTTGATCCGTGTGGATATCAAACCCGGTACACTTTGACCATTGGCAGTTGTAATTGTGGTGACGCGGCTATATAACTGCACTATCCGTGCATTCAATATATTCGCATAAATATATTTAAATTCTCGGATTCAACAAGCCTTGATTGCAGAAAACTGTCTGTTTTTTATATTACCTAATACTGCTTGGATTATGATGTATATAATATGTATATTTATATTGCTGTAGTGATTACTTAATGCGTGTTGCTTGGATGTTTGTAAAGTTATAGCAATACAAGAATAATTCCATGGATGGATCAACTCTATAGTGGGGCCCTGGTGACTTGTAACACAGGTATCCTGATACCTATCGCAGGCACCAGCCTCTCACAAAATTCAATGTGTACCTTGTTACCAGTTCCATGTACCTCCTATGTGTAATTTTGTAATTTTGTGGAGAGAAAATAAATGAATTATTATTATTATTATTATTATTCCTAGCGCGAGATTAGTCTCTTTAAAAGGATATTTGTAAATGGTAGACATATGAGGCGTTAGTAATATACAAATGAAAATAAAATTTCCGTTTTATAATATGTCACTAATATCCTAGTAAAATTGCCGAACCACGTGTAAATATATCTATATATTAATACGTGAAGCAAAAACTTTGTACGCCTTTTTACAGAAATTGCGCCGACGGAGGTGTATGAAATTTGGCACAGTTAAAGTTTATATGGAGAAGGAGGGGCGAATCCTAATATTTATATAAAATATGCATTAGAAATACATTAAATTAATGAAAAAACACTACACGCACACAACCATGCATTTGACACACGCAGTCGCAGCGCGTAACTATGGTTACATATATCAATAATAACATACATATATCAGCAATATCTTACAGACAAACTTTGGTCGAATTTCGAGCACTAGGCGACCGCTAGTAGAGTTAAAGAAGTAATTATTTTTCTTTGGTTGGCAGTTACTGTCCAGCCTCTATAGATTCAAATTACTAACCTTAATTAAGAATACTTTTTGCCCTACCTACTTTAATACGCTTTACTTCAGTCAACTATTCAGCATACACTACACCATTCTGAGAATACACCATTGATAGATAAACGCGGTATGGCCTGACTCATCAGTATTGTAAGTCTACACGAATTTGAAGGTCGTGCAACCAAATACGAAAAGGTATCGCCTACATGCTTTAATTTCTATCTATATTCTAGGCAGAGTTACAGCTAAGGTCATATAATTTTACTTAAGGAAAGGCCAGGACTTCATCCGTGTCAAGGCAAATACTAACCTGTTGTGACCATTTATTTTGCATATAGTCTATGGCTTTAGTAGTTTTATTAGGTCTACTACATTGTAATTTTGAATATATAAATTTCAAAAAAAGTTATTTTTCATACAAACTATTGAATTAGTATTTTATTGCGACATTTAAATGCCATGATATTATTTATGTATAATTGCTTGACTTAAAACCAAGTATTTTTTGGTTGCAATTTTCGTGCAATTAAAATGGTGAATTAAAAAACAAAACTTATTAATTTTCATTTAATAGGAATCGAAAGAAAATTATTGAATACATATTATTAATAATACATAGGATATATAGTCTCAAATATGCTTTTAAACACAAACAGGTGCCCACATTCCACCAGGCACAGATCCAGACATTTTGAGAGACAACCACTTACACTTTCGGACACATTTCCAGCCTTCATGCTAGTACTGAGAATTTTTTAATTAAAACAAGTGAGAAGTAAAACTTAGAGTTCAAAAAAATGGTTCAAGTAAAATGCAAAGTTAACATGATACCACGTGACCTTGAGGTCAGAGGTCAAAGGTCATAGTCATTTCGGGGTATATCGACTATGCTAAGTCGAATAGCGTTGACCGCGAGTCTCTAGCTCTTACGGTTCTTGAGTTGAAAGACGGTATCATGTGACTTTGAGGTCAGAGGTCAAAAGTCATAGTTATTTCGGGGTATATCGACTATGCTGAGTCGAATGGCGTTGACCGCGAGTCTTTAGCTCTTACGGTTCTTAAGTTGAAAGACGGTATCATGTGACTTTGAGGTCAGAGGTCAAAGGTCATAGTCATTTCGGGGTATATCGACTATGCTAAGTCGAATAGCGTTGACCGCGAGTCTCTAGCTCGTACGGTTCTTGAGTTGAAAGTTGTATAACAGACAGACGGACGGACGGATGGACAAAGCTGTTGTATAAGGGATTTTCGAACTCTAAAATCAATATCGCTTTAGCCTCTCTCGGCATCAAAACTAGCAACCTCGCGATCGCATGCAAACGTAACTGTGCAATTCTGCCACAGGGCCAACGACGCTTGTTTAAGTTAGTCATTGGATACACTTTAAAATCCTTGACAATAGCTACGCCTGTACATTACAAGTAACGGCCAAGCCTTAGCATGACGCATGCATAAACAGATATTGTACATTTTCCATTTATAACACCAACTTAGACATGAGTAACAATTTA
The DNA here is from genome assembly GCA_930367265.1 of Catocala fraxini. NCBI lineage: Eukaryota > Metazoa > Arthropoda > Insecta > Lepidoptera > Erebidae > Catocala > Catocala fraxini. The sequence continues at coordinate 26,864,836 of OV884027.1, read as the reverse complement.
ATACAATTTAAAAAGTGTCTTCGCATAATGTTATCTTAGTTTTACATACACTCATATATACACTTATATTTACATATCGTCGTTCTAGATGTGACCCACCGTAACGATTTTTTTTGGTAAATTGAGATTTTTGTGCTGAAATATCAGAAAAGTATTTCTGGTGTTACCTTGTAAATGCCTCCTGCATTATAATTCATTTTATTTCCAGGTCAAATTTGTAAAAAATTAAAAGATATCTAATATACTTTGTTAATAAAGCAGAATTTTGTCTCTCCTGGAAAGTTGCTTAGTTTGCATATACGAGGGGTCATAGCGATCACTGCGTTATCTCTGTAATCGAAATTACATTAAGACTGCGCCGAGCGAAATGTGCCAAAACAGGCGGTCACAGTTAAGTGAATAAAATCAACACTTTTTGTTTAATACAAATATAAAATATATATTTACCATAACAATGAATGTGTTTACAATTACTCTGTGTAAAAAACTTAAAATAATTTATATATTCGCCTACAAAATAACGTAAATTTGCACGAAAACAGCAAAAACGTAAGCTCGTGTTACGTGATTTTTAGATTATAACAGTAGCGATCTATTTTATTTTACAGCTTAAACGAAACATAAATAGCTATATTACAATTTGTCCGTCCCAAATATTTAAGTTATTGGTTGACAATAAAGATACATATTTATCAAAAAAGCACTTCAAATTCTCCATACAATTTTAATATGGCGGCCGCGCGCTGATTTGAATATGCGCCGCACGAGCTCTGTCATTATCTGTCTTACGCTCGGCGCAGTCTTAAAGTTCATATTTAATTATATATTACCGAAACAAACCTATTCTGTACAAATATATCGCAGTCCACTTAAATCATTTCAATGTCTACGTGCCAGATAGTTTATATCCTCTAATAATTTTCGCTTACGGATACGCTTTGGGACAATCATCGTCTATTGTTGTGATAAGGCCGTGCTACACTTAATGCGACTAAATATTATTGTAAAATTACTTTTGAATAATAGACCTTAGACAAATTTAGACATAAAGACTATAAAGTAAAATACTGGCTTTTCTTAATCGACAAAGAAAATAATGTGCTTACTTAAATTAAGCTACTCTGCTTTAGGAGCAAACGCTTGTAATCACAGTAGCATAAAATAATCTATAATAATATTATAAAGCTGAAGAGTTTATTTGTTTATTTGTTTGAACACGCTAATCTCAGAAACTACTGGTCCGAATTGAAAAATTATTTTAGTGTTGGATAGCGCATTTATTGAGGAAGGCTATAGGCTATATAACATCACACTAAGACTGACGAGACTGATGGTAAGTGGTCACCGTGGCCTATAAACGCCTGCAATACTAGAGTTATCACTTGCGCGATAACGACTCTTTAGAAAAGGAAGAAGAGAAAAAGGAACTGGGAAGGAAAAGGAGCGGGAAGGGGAAAATATGGTGATTGGGCCTCCGGCACTCTCAAACAAAACAGTAGGAATACTGCTATTTCATGTCGATATTTTTTGAGAGGTTAGTCCTTCCCCGGTCGAGGCGGCCCATTTATGCTGAAATCAGCAAGGCTCTACTACGATAAAATGATGATGATATTAATCTCGTATCTTTATATTGATAATTTTTTTCTAACTGCAATAAATAGCTTGTAAATTAATAAAACGACTATAAGAAGAGTTTATCTGAGTTATATTTGGATATACCGTGAGAATTTACAACTATCAAAACAATAAGCATTACGAACCTCATATAGGCTGCTGAAACCATACCATACAATTTTAAATTGTGCTTCTTTTATCTGCTGTCCCCCACGGTTTCACCAACGTTTATAATTACTGATCTGTTCCCGTGATATAGCCTATAAACTTTCTGAAGAATTAAGCAACCAATCGACTGGTAGTTTCAGAGATAAGTGTCCGAACAATAAAATTAATAAACTTCTCAGCTTTATTATATAAGCCGATCTTGCAGAAAGATATGATAAAAAAGAAAGAAGCGATAAATAATAGCAGTCAATGGACTGCTAGCATAATGATTTTAGTAATTGTCGACCTCTTTAGTACAATGTTATGTTGTATTGTTCAGTGCTTTTGGCAAGTAATGGCCCATGTAATTGCTTTCTGGTGGTTAATATCATATCTATAGGACGCTCGGCTCAGTAGGAGCATGCGTCACTTGCACATTACTGAGGTCTCAAAAGTCGCTATGTTGATCACTTAATCTATACTAATATTATAAAGAAAAGAAGATTAGATTTTTTGTTTCTAAGAATTTAACTCAAAAACAACAGAGCCGATTTTAAAAATTGTTTTACTATTACGAAGCTCAATTATCACCGAGTAACATAGACCACATATCATTTTAAAAATATCTGTATTTAACAAAAACTTTTTTTTGTACTTGGTGATTGCATTGACGGATACCTCTCCGCGGGGGTGAGCGGAGGGGTTATGTCGGTCTCGCCTGGGTAAAAGAAAGATGAAATGATGAAATGATAATAATGGACCTTCCGGAATACCGACTAAGCTTATCACGGTATTCCTCAACAAAACCGCTATGGCCGGCGCCGCGCTAATCACTTGCACATGCGGTCGCGACCCCGCCGAGGTTTCGGCCCGCCGCGGTATGAAACGGCAGGTCACTACGCAGCAAGGTGCTAGTGCTGAATAGGTGGTGGGCAGGTCCACGAAGCCCACCACCCCCAGGTCAAACCGCAGGGTGGTTGGAGTTCGTCTTGCGCCCTCCGGTCCTTAACATAAACTTTTTTTTTAACGTTGGGGAATGCATTGACGCATACCCCTCCGCGGGGGCGGGCGGAGGGGTTATGTCGGACTCACCGGGGTAAAAAGAAAGATGTTAAAATGATGATAATAGACCTCCCGGAATACCGACTAAACCTACCATGGTGTCCCTCGACAAAACCACTATCGACGGGACTGCGCGAATCACTTGCACATGCGGTCGCGACCCCGCCGAGGTTTCGGTCTGCCGTATGAAACGGCAGGTCACTACACGGCAAGGTGCTAGTGCTGAACGGGTGGTGGGCAGGTCGACGAAGCCCACCACGCCCAGTATATATATAAATAACTGGCTCCCCTGTGGTCGAAACTTTAACCTAATTCATTAAATTCAAAAGCAGTGGTTATAAATTTTAGATTTCTGCACTCATGGAGGAGTGATGAAATCAAAAGTTTATTAACTTTAACTATACCAGAGCCCACACATGCCCGCGACGTTCTTTAGAGGGGGTACAAAGTTTCCCTTAATGTGTTAATTACATTACATTTGTATTCCAGGGATACACCTCTCCTCATTGCCTCCACATTATACCAGCTGCGTATAAGTCCCACGTCATAGAGGACAAGCCTACAAGGCTTATATGGGCTGAAAAGGTGCCTAAACTTTTTGCTGCTACTGAAAAATTTGTTGCTACCCCTACTGCGTGTTCCGGTTCGTGGCCGCCACTGTAGAACCTTTCCGCCCCAACGGCCATCGGTTCTGCGTGCTATGTGCCCTGCCCATTGCCACTTCATCTTGGCTAAATTTGTAACTAAATACCGACAATTATACTTTGCTTGACCAGGGTATCAATCTCGATATATAAAAAAAAAAGAAATAAAGAAAACGTTATTTTATGCCACAAAACAATTAAAAAGACAACCAAATAATTAGTTTGTGAACAAGTATTATGAGTTATGACATTGCGGCAACAAATGGTCTCCATTCAGCTTAGTTGTTGGAATAATACTGACGTATTACCGCAACGCTGATTTTCAATGGAGATCATCGTTATGTACGGATGTCAAACTGCATCTTCTCCCTAGCCTTTATTATTCCCAAGTCACTTGGGTCGGCTTTTCTAGTCTAACCGGATTTGACTGGATACTGCCACCTGACCTCCGCAACCCGAAGGCTAACAATATCCTAAGGCTAGACTAGTGTCAGGATATTAGAGGGTACTGACTTCCCAAGCGATATTTGTCAATCAATACCAATAAAACCAAAAACCAAAAAACCAAAAAAAAACAAAAAACCAAAAAAAAAAAAAAAAAAAACCGGAGACTAGAGTCCTCTCAAATAACTATATAATATCACACTCATGCGATGATTTTGGTAACCATGAGTGTACTTGCCCTAGGCTCCAAAAAGCTTCGTCAATTAAATACTTGGGCATTATGATTGATCATAAGCTAAATTTTCACTCTCATATAGATATGCTTGCAGCCAGATCACGTAAACTTATAGCAATTTTTAAGAATTTGCGACATGTGGCGGATGTACAGCTGATCAAATCCGTATATCTCGCCTTAGCACAATCACAATTTACATACTGCATCACCTCGTGGGGAGGTGCTACAAAAACGCATTTCCTCAAAATTGAACGAGCTCAAAGAGCGATTTTAAAAGTTAGTAACTTTCTACCTTTTTTTTATCCTACGACTAACCTTTACAAACTAACAAAAGTACTAACGGTCCGACAACTGTTCATCCTAAATACTGTCGTCAAAAAACATTCGCAAATAAACTATGATCCGAAAATAATAAAAAATGTTCGTAGAAAAGATAGGGTTTGTGATAAACAACTGTTGCATACGAGTTTCTTGCGCCGTTTCTATTGCTATGAAAGCAGTAATCTCTATAACAAATTAAATAGAATTTTGTCAATCTACTCGCTAACAAAGGATAGATGTAAATCATCAGTGAAAGAATGGCTGTTGGAGCTTGACTATAAAGAAACAGAAAACTTATTAAGTTAATAATAAACTGGGAGCTTAAAAATTAGTAAAGTTTAATAGTAGTAGTAGTGTAACAATTTTCAAAATTTTGTAATAAAGTGTCAAATAAACAACGCGATAAAATCCGTATATAGCAGTTTAATTTCAATGAATAATATTCGCGTAAATAGAAGACAATATTATGAACATTAAAACCTTCGATACCATTATATCACGCTTCATTCTGTGTTGACATACTAATTATATTATATCATGCATCTAATCTTCCATTAGCGCTGTTATTAGAGCTTAATATTGGACAATCTGCTTGAATGACACCATAACTTACTATTGGATAAACGAATAATAGATGCAAAAATACACACGATTATTACCTTATCCTAACAAATATTTTAAATTCGAATGTGAGTTTTTTTGTTATGCTTTCACGCATTAACTACTCGACCTATTATCATGAAATTTCACATGCTGAACATGATCAACTTATTGCATGACTTGGAAATTGGACCCACGGCCTTACGATTGTATGTAAAAATAAGCGCAATCTTGCGCCACGGTGAGTACTAACTAGGCAGATAAAAATAATATACAGTCTTGTACAGTCAGCGTATTTTATCGACTCACATTGCTGACGACATTATTTGAGATTTTGAATAGCTTTTTCTACACAAGCTTAATCGTTTACAGCGGTCACTGTACAAGAATTATTATTCAAATCACAATTTATTACCATAGAATAATAATAACATATATTTTTTTATAAAACACTTTTACAAAGTTAATGTGGCGACTCTGCCTGCACAGATGAAGAAGTTCAGCCTACAGCCAACAGATGGCGGTATAAACAATCGCGCTTAACAAGACATCACACAATGCTGAATCGCACAAGTGACATTTACCCAGCGACTAAGTATATATACAAGCTCCCGACATCAACCGTCGGGCCGCAGCCCGCCAGGCATGATCAACCAGCCTGGTCGGAGGATCCTCCCTTTGTGTTGGAGGGACATCACAACCTGTTCCTCCACAATATTGAATGTATAGCTACTTATGTCATTGACTGTAAACGATGCGTATAACATGTGCAAGTAGAGATACTTGCATCGAATAAATAACTGAATCGAATCACATGCGCAAGAAATCTTTATGATCAACACTCGTATCGTCTTGCGTTAACGTATCTTTATGTTACTTAGAAGGTTTTCCCGATACTTTGAAGAGGAGAAGTTCTGTCGTGTACTCATAACGTCTCGCGCTAGCAGCACAGTGACTTGCTCTTTAAGGATCGCATCGCGAGCTATCCTTTGTGTAGCAAGTGTCCAGAGGCTTTGGTAAAAACTTACATCAAGCTAAATAAATATTTCCTTGCCAATTTTATTGCATTACTAGTTGATCCAACAGTCGTTGTCCTGTCAATCTATGCAAAAATACATTTCACTTAATTAAATTTAATATCAAAATCTTTAAAGTTTTCGACATTACGCGCGGATTTGAAAATTTTTGTCGATACAAACCTTATCCTGACAATTACAAACACAACAAAAAAACAGCCGAACCGGTCGAGGCGTTCTTAAGTGAAGCTCTGTCATACATGTGGCATTGATTTTAATTTAGGTATGTAGATTCTTATAGTACTGTAAATACCAGTGCTCCACAAAAGAATGATACGAATAGCTAACGGGCAAAACGAGGAAATCATTAGCAATTCCAATGCAATCTAATTTACCATAAAAAACGTAAAAAGGTTGCGATGGAAGAATCTAAAGGATTTTACGACACATTGTAGGCACTATTCTCGTTCACTAGGATCATTCCGATAGTATCAGATCAATAGATTGGACTGAAAGTATGTATAATATTATAAACTACTAGATTTTCCCCGCGATTTCGCATGTGGTATGAGGGTTTTACCAATAAATTTCTATCCCTAAACAGTAGTTTTTTCTGGATAAAAGGTGCCTTTGTGCTTTTTTGTGCCCCTAACAAAATGTATGTGAAATTTCATGATGATCTATCTTGTAGTTAGGACGTGTAAGTGTAACAAACAAACTCACATTCGCATTTATAATATTAGTTAGGATAGCTAGTATATTATTATAGCAGCGGTAGCAGCGATAGCTCAGTGGGGAGACCAACAGACTGCAATGCAGAGGGTCTCGGGTTCGAACCCACGTCGCGCACCTCTGACCTTCGGAAGTTATATGACTTTTCGAAATTATGTGCGTATTGATTGACAATTATCGCCTGCTCCGTGCCTCGGAGAGCACGTTAAGCCGTCGGTCCCGGCTGCCATGAACATCTATGGCAGTCGTTATTGGGAGACTGTCGACACAAAATATCCCACTGGGTCGAAGTGTCGCCGGTCTGCACTGACTGGCTCCCACATAAGATACATACATACATACATATTATTATAAGCTATATTTTGATTAGAATGCCTTGCAGCCAACATTTTCACTTAAGTTTGCGATTGATAAGTTAGTTCAGCTTCAATATCCGCTTTGGCAAAAGTGTTATTGGATTTTATGTCAGAAAATTCTCAGTTGGGACCTTAAACTGGAATTTTGCCAAGCAAACCGCGATAGGTTCACTATCTAAAACATTATTGGTGAAAGTGGGTGTCATATAACGTGTCATGTGTACCATGATTTTACATTAAGGTTTGATACGACTGTCACCTTAGTCCACCTGTGACTATAGGGGCTGAAATTTAAAAAAATACTTGTTAAGCTGGACTAATAATTATATCGGCGCTGCTAATAAATTATCTCACTGCTTGGGCATGAGCGTCTTCTTAGTATAAGAATGGTTAGACCATAGTATACCACGCTGGTCCTGTGCAGTTTGGCACACTATACACATCTTAGAGAATATTATGGATAACTTTCAGGCATGCAGTTTTCCCACCATGTTTTTTCGAAAAATGCGTGCCTTGGGGTCGCACTCTTACAACATTGATGGTAGTCCAATAAGCTTACTCCGATTAAAATTCTTTTTAAATAATTTAATTTCATTTGTGATGATACTGCTCCGTTTTATTTTTCGAATAGAAGTAATGAATATTAGAAATCAACGTAGTCTCAGCCTTAGATTTTTTAAATCTATTCCTGACCTGTGTTCTTGCGGAAAGTAGGAACTTCCTACAGGTATTTTTTTTTAAATCCAATGCCTTTGATATTATTCCGGTATCGCAGGGGGCTTTACAAACATTAAAAAACGGACACAAAGAACATCCAGACTCGGAACTCGAAACCTATTGTGGGTCACACAAATTTTTGCTCCGTGTGGGATTTGAACCCACAACACTCGACACGGTGGTAGTGGCGAGGCGCCAACTTAAAACACTACGCCATTCATGGAGTCAAGTGGAATCCCAGGATTTTTTAAGAGCTGCCATACTGCAAAAGAATCATATAAGTCGTGTGATCCTTAGTACTAGCGGTTCTATTAAAGGTAGTGTTGCTCAAACGCGATCGTGTCGGCTGTTGCCGGATGAAGTGTAACGAGCCACTAGGCGAGACCTAAATTGCATCACATTATAATGGAGATTGTATGCAATGTACTCGCGTTAATTATGTAAATTATATGTTTGATTGAGCGATAATTGTGTAATAGCGCAATAAATAGTATTAATGATTGGATTATTGTCGGGAAAACAACCTAAATTGTATGTGTATCTGAAAATTATAGATTTGTTTTTAGTTGCTGATCTAATTAAGGTAGTAATGTAGAGTATATTCTTTTGTTGGTTTATGCATTAAAATATGTATTTATATCAGCGTTGCTTTGTATAGAATTCATAATAAAGTTAGGGTGCAAGTCGCCTCGTCACTGCTGCTACGTCGAGTGTTGTGGCTTCGAATCCCACACGGGACAAAAATTTGTGTGATTCACAAATGATTGTTCCGAGTCTGGTTGTTCTTTGTGTCCGTTGTTTAAATGTTTGTAAAGTCCTGCGACGTAGTAATTATGAAAAGAGGGAGAGTTGGCTTTTAAAAAAAATAATATTAGCTAATGCATTAAAATATGTATTTATATCAGCGTTGCGTTGTATAGTATCTATCATTGAGTTAGAGTAACACACTATCTGTGGTAGGCCACATTAACAGGAAATACTTTAGCGTAAGCTCAACGAATGTAATCTTTTCTTTTAGTTTAAATCTATAAGTGATTATACATATGGAAAAGTAAGGTATTATATTTAGCGAACTTGTTATCCTAACTCAATTACCAATTATATTTGGCCTAATACTGGGTACGAGTCTACTATTGTATTGATTGAGATAAGGCTATAATACATATTCCTTGTATTCTACTTTTAAGGGCCTCCTATGCGCCAATGACCTTGAGCGTCAACGTTTGCGACTCACTTCTAAACATTTTACGATAATTTACTGCCACATAGTGAGATGTACTATGATAATTTACAAACAATCCAAAATAAAGAAATTGTCCTATACTACTATTAGACTAATTCTAAACTATTTATTATCTTAGGTTAATCACATACACCCAAAGATTGATAAAATTACGTAAATTATATACGAGAGCGTTTTGGGGAAAAAATTGCATACATCCATCCGTCACAAAGGCAGGCGCCGTATGCCGCCCGTCGCCCGCGCAGAGACCCGCTAGAATGATTCGACCGAAAAATCGAGAAAAACAATTTATTAAATGAAAAATCATCGTTAATAAAAAGAAAATTGCACACGATTTACAATAAATGTATTCTCTACATATAAATGTGAGTTTTATATTCATACTTCTACAGATGAGGAAGTTTATACATAAACTTTGTGAAATCAATCATTTTTAATATTGCTTGTATATCTCATAAAAAACAAAATATAAATAATATAAATGTATGGAATTAAAGTTTATAAATCGAAGTATTATTTAAATGTTGTTTGAGAATTTTGGGACATCATTTAAGGTACTAGATACGTGTTGAAAATCGTGTATTTTTACGTTTTATGGTAGGAGGCCCTTAATCGGTGTTCCTTAGCGCCTGCAGTATTGTGATACCCCGGGCATTTGCAAGTGATACCAATCCACGTATGAACTTGAAATAATACCGATTCGGTTAATATATTTTGAAAAGAACAACTGTTATGAATTACACAAATAATGAACCTTGAACATGTTAAAATGTCCATATTTGTCAGAAAACGTCCGTGTAAAACAATATTGACCGCAGCTTATTGGAATTGATATGGTTTACGGTACTATGTTGGCATTTGTTTATCTTCATATGAATCATAATATAGCACACTTAGGCTAGTCAGATAAGAGAAAAATAACTTATTTTTCACTAGCTTTTGACCGCTGATTCTCTCGCGTAAAAGTAGGTTAGGTTATATTAGTAACAGTCCCTTTTTAAAAATAAAATATAGCCTATTTTACTCGGTGATGATATAGCTTAACAATGGTGAAATAATTTTTATCAGCCGGGTAAATCGGTTAAGTAGTTTTCCAGTTCAATTCTAACAAACAAACTAACAAAAAATAAAATCTTTCTTTTTATAATATTAGTATGGACTAGCTTTAGCCCTCGGTTTTATTCACGTGAACTATAGCGCAATTACGATGTCTTTTGCGTGGATATATACACTATGAACCTATTACTCCAGTTCTGCTAAAAGGCTTCAGGTGAAACATGACTTGACATGACATGAATTTGAGATAGACTTGAAGAAACTAAATTGTAAAATCACATTAAAATATATTAAATAGTTTTTGCATAATGCAACAACAAACAGACAGACAGAAGAATGTAAATATATAGAATAGATGTAACTAAGTAGTTATTCAAAAATATATCTAAATATCTAATAAACAACTGTAGCTTCACTGACATCTTACTTTACTTACTTTATGACCTCATTAAGGTCATAAAATAAATTATTTTTAACTTCTGACATTGACAATAAAGCGTCCAGAATGAATACTTCTTAATTATGTTAAACGGTAAACAAGAAACGTAAATAACGAGAAGGCTTTTTTGTGGCTTTCCTATTGTTTGAGTTATGACGGTAGATGGTAATGGTATGGTATAGATTTTTATCATTGGGGTGGTAAAAGGATTTAAAAGTAGTTAACATAGTGGTAAATACATTGTTCGATGTGATTTATCAATTGGGTACCGATTTATCGACTTTACAAAATAGGAGCCACTGTGATGTGAGGTACGTAAATGGTAAATACATTGTTCTTTCTATTGACAACCGTGGTTTAAAGATATTTTTTCCAGGTTACTAATTACAAGTATTCTTGTTAATATCTGCAAGTAATCTAAAACGTTTGTGTTAAGAGAGGATACATGATAGATATACAAACGTTTCCACGCGCGCCTCTGTATCGAGTCAATCTTCCCTTGAGGGGGGAGACAGTAGGGTTTAAAGTGAGAAGTGCCTAGGGTAGATCTCTCGTGTAGTGGCCTGCCGTTTCATACGGTGGGCCAAAACCTCGGCGGGGTCGCGACCGCATGTGCAAGTGATTCGCGAGGCCCCGTCGATAGTGGTTTTGTCGAGGAACACCGTGGTAGGTTTAGTCGGTATTCCGGGAGCTCCTTTTACATCGTTTCAACATCTTTCTTTTACCCCGGTGAGTCCGACATAACCCCTCCACTCGCCCCCGCGGAAGGGAATGTGTCAATGCATATCCCCACGTAAAAAAAAATTGAAATTCATAGAACGGTAACATATTTTACAAAAATTCTAACAACGGACACAAAGAACATCCAGACTTGGAATAATCATTTGTGGATAACGCAAATTTTTCTCGTCTGAGATTTCAACCCATAACACTTGATGTAGTGGCGAGGCAACATCTTAAACCACTACGCCATCCAAGCAGTCAGACCAGAATATATACCACAGTACCGTAGATAAACCACAAACGGTATTCTTTATTATTATTGTTCGAATTATTGACATCATTTGTAATGTATATTGTACGTGGTGGCATTCTGTACATTGCGGTCATACACACGCTTTGCAATTCAATGTAATGTCAGTAAATGCGGTAAGTAGAATAATTGGCATACCAGCCGGAAATTAGATTGATTATTCGTTTTTTTTTGCAGGCTTTTCCACTGGAAAAGCGTCGCATAAATAGCATTAGAATTTTGTTTTATTTTGATATTGAATAAAAATTTTCTTATTGAACTGCCAATAATACCAGTATCAACGCTTTTAGTTCGAGATAAATAATAAATACAGGGCTAAATGCGCCAGCCCAAGAGATCAATAATAAATGATAAGAGGCTGTAGCCTACTGGATGAGTCTGGCCGGGCTGAGAGATCTGGGTGAAGAATGGACAAGATGAAAGACTGGCGTGAACCCACTCCTAATACAAGCATTTAATTTATCTGGGGGTCAATAAGAATACAAATCATTGCTAGAGATGTTCCTAAAATGAAAATGGGAAGGTACTATATAAAAAAAGTAAGAATAAGGATAGTGTGTAACAAAGAAAGAAAATTATATTATTAATAACATAAAAATATGACAAACGTGGCACGCCAATCAAGGGATACGAACAAAAAGCATAAAACTTGTCGCACGAGTTACCATCGCAGCATTGCTAGGGCGATATACACAGTACTTAGTTTGACTTGGCAACCAACTTTATAACACGAACCAAAAACCCTCAATAACTAATGTACTATTATTTCAAAGTAACGATGGTTCCAACTGAAATGAAAACTTTACCTTTAGGGAAGTGTTCGTAATAAGACGCAATAATATTTTAACCCCAAGTACAAACTTTGGTGATTCCATTCAATTTAACTTTGATATAAATATAAAGTAAAATCATTATGCTTTAACGCAATTAGAGTGGTCGAATATTATGCAAATAATATATAGTTGAAACTAGAACCATTGACACGAAGAAGAAGAAGTGTTAATTGATTTGATTCACAGTTTGGTTAATGTTTTATATTAGATTATTTATTTTACTTGACTTACACAACACCTCTTTATGTCATCAACATAATTATTATTAAAATTATCTCAAATTTACGAGGGATCTATAAATATTTTCACAATGCTGTTCCAGTGTTTGTGTGTAGTGTGTGTTTACCTTTTATACTGTTTTTGTAACGTTTCATGTACTATCTAATTACCCTATAAAAGCCTCTCAGACAGCAGTAAAGTGAGGACGTATGTTTACGCTTCTACCAGCGTCATACAAGATGTCCTTAAGACAAGAAAATTAAAGTGCTATCTATATATAATATATGATCAGTGATCAGTCAAGAACGGTACCCTGCGCGACGCCAGCTGAGACAGATGTCGTTACCATTTAAGGAATAAATTAAAGCTTTAAATCAATAAATCATGTTTCATCTCAACTTAATAAGCCTATATAATGATCACACTTTCTGCTATAAAATACCAGTTTTTCCCTTACTTTCCAAAACCTACTTTCCTGCAATTATGTGTTTGTATGTTACGAGTGAATTGCACTTAGTGTCTTTTAAACTTTAAGGCAATGAAGTGAATTTTATAGTTTATGACGAAAGTCTTGAGCTTGCATAAAAGGTCCGTCAACATTAACCAATGCAAATTGCATGCAAATGTGTGGGTATTGAACTAGACAAGTTTGGTATGTAGAGAGAAGGTGCTAATTTGACATTTTATTGGAGGTTATACGCGAATAAAGTGCGATTTTAGCAACTGATATCAAAACGAACCAATACATACAATATTAAATAGTAAAAAACATAAAGGTGAAGTATGGAAATATGGTAGATAAATGAAAGAAAATCAAGTAATGTAAAATTAATACAATTTTTTTTTATACACGGCAATGTTATTGTAACGGACCTGATGGAAAGCCCAATTACAGTCTAGAGACATTGACGACGAGGAGAAGATAGATGTCTTCTAGCCGTCGTCAATGTCGAGCCGGTCTGACCAGATGCTTCTTCACACTACGTTTGAAGGACCCAATGTCATAGAAGGGAGGGAACACATGTGCCGAAAAACCGTTCCAAATAATAAGATTACTTTTTTTTTATCACTGGCGCTATAAATTATATAAAAATAAGAGTTAGCCCGCATTTCGATAAAGATTTATAATTAAGGAAGGATGAGATTCCCATTCACGGATAGCACAGTGGGTAAGCAACCTCCTCGCTACTGCCGTGGCGGTGAGTGTTGTGTATTTGTATCAGTCGCAATTATATTCGTGATCCAAGATTTATTGTTCCGAGACTGGATGTAATTTATGTCCGTTAATTATATGTTTGTTACTCCCTTCATGACACACGACACAACGACACGGTTTTTGTTAAGAAAAAGTAATCAACCATTTTTATTTTTTACTAGATTTCTTGCATTTCTTTCAACGAGCAGCGTTAGCTCAGTGGGGAGACCAACAGACTGCAATGCAGAGGGTGTCGGGTTCGAACCCACGTCACGTACCTCTGACTTTCGGAAGTTATATGACTTTTCGAAATTATGTACGTATTGATTGACAATTATCGCCTGCTCCGTGCTTCGGAGAGCACGTTAAGCCGTCGGTCCCGGCTGCCATGAACATCTATGGCAGTCGTTATTGGGAAGTCAGTGCCCTCTAATATCCTGACACTGGTCTAGCCTTAGGGTATCGTTAGCCTTCGGGTTGCGGAAGTCAGGTGGCAGCCGCTCCGTGTAAAAACTGATATCCAGTCAAATCCAGTTAGACTAGAAAGCCGACCCCAAGTGACTTGGGTATAATAAAGGCTAGGGAGAAGACTAGATTTCTTGCATAATTTTATTAATTTTAGGTATGAGAAAGCTTAATATGCACTTTGCATATGTCCATAATCTGCATTCTACATATTCGAAAATGTATTTTATATTTTAAGTATCGTTATAATAATATTGCAATACATAAATAAATAAACTTTAACAAAACTATTAAGATCCCAAAATCTAAATTTGATGTTTACTATTTTTGACTTTCTTGATATTTTTGGAGAGATTTTCTAAATCTAACAATTGATATAAAACAGTTGCAAGAAAAGGTATGTTGATGAAATTATAAGATTCTTCCGAAAATATCCGTCTACCATACAAATAATTAAATATATTCAAATAAACATCACAATTTAAGAGACTTGATTTGTATGCATGCATTTTATATGGACATCACGACTCATATTGAACAAATAAAGATTTTAATATTATGCAACGTTGACATCTATACATAACAGTTTACTACATATATTAAATTCATTAGAAGGCCAATCACACATTTTTGAGACTGTTGGGAATATTTATATCAGGTTTACGATGCGAGCCTTAAATAAAATGACCTCGGTTTTCAGTCACATTTTGTTTATACCTAACATTTGTTGTGTCAATGTGTTTGCCGATATCAGTTGTATAACCAACTGCTACTGTCATGTATGTAAATTTTGTAATCTAAAAAATGACAGGCTAACATCCGGGAGCTGAATTTGTTTACATGTTTCTATGAACTATGTTATAATAGCCTTCACGAGTTGTACAAACAAAATGTATTGGAAATTTGATACTACGTGTTTCTTCATTAATATGGGAATTGAACATATCAAGTTCTTAAGGTTCTTTGTCTTTAAGATTGTAAACGATAATACATATTTTTTGTTACACAAAATATTACTTTAACGCGTTAGTTAAGTTTACGCTATTTTTGTGAATGAAGTCTCTGAGAAAAGGGTAGGGAGAGCTGTATTGTACCTACATTTAGGGCCCTCGCCCACGGCGACTTTTTGTAGCGATGCAGTCGCGCGTTTCGTAAACGCGCGACAGCATCGCTACTAACGCGCGTTAGTCGCATTTGCAACGCGCTATAGAAGCGATGCCAACGCGCTACAGCATCGCGACTGTATCGATGCAAACGCGCGACCGTGTCGGACGACATCGGGGAGAGAACGGAGGGAGGGTGGCGCGTGAGTGGAGAACCGAAGTACGATGCATACCAAGTAATCTATCTTTATTAAATGGGTGCCTCCAATATTGACGCTGCTTTCGTTGCCCACGCTTCGGCTGCTTACGGAAAAGCAGCACTAAAGACAACGTGACTAATGTTGCCTCAACGGAGTCCATCTTGCAACTGGAGCGATCGCAGGCGGCATGTTTGTGCCGTTACTGAATCGCGTTTGCATCGCGACAGAAGCGCGACAGTATCGTGATTGCATCGCGACTGAATCGTGGTTATGTGGGCGAGGGCACACAGCTAGCGACTGCATCGCGACTGTATCGATGCGAACGCGCGACAGCATCGCTACTGCATCGCTACAAAAAGTCGCCGTGGGCGGGGGCCCTTAGACAGCTATTTGACAGTTCCACATTGTAAAGGAGGAGTGTATATCCGTCTACTGGGCACATTTCTACACCCCGCTACTGCCCAGAACTTTTATATAGAAAACTCTAATAGAACATTGTCTGATTAAGGATCCGACCAGGACTTTATTAACACGAAGTGGTATAAGATTTTCTGTTACAAAATTGTCAATAGCAATACGGTAATAGGCGTCTGTTCGTACGTGACCTAAAATGTGGTTGTGATATACTACATTTCGGGGGCAGACAAGCTTGATGCGTGGAATATTACTTATTCGATTTAGTATAGCAGTGATTATAAAAATAAATCAAATGTGTGACCAATGACATTTACCACAGATATAAAACTACAATATTTTCAGATAAATATTGTGTTAAGTGAAATATGTAAATACTCTTTATATGCGTATACTTAATAATAATTTAGCTATAATACATGATAGCGGTATAAACATGTTATGCGAAGAGATAATGCGTATGTAGGTAAGCAAGTGATGAATATGAGGGTAGAGGGGTGAAAAGGGAGAGGAAGGCCAAGGAAAAGATGGATGGACTGTGTGAGGATGGATAGGGAAGGGGTAAATCAGACGACGGGTGACAGAGAAGTATGAAAGCGAAGGACATACTGCGCCGACCCCAAATAAATTGGGACCAGGGCAAGAAAATGATGACACGATAGCGGTATATTTTAAAGAATCTTATAACCTCTTTCTATTATTAAGATATCTTCATAGACGTTCAGTGGTTTAGCCGTGAAAACGTAATAAACAAACAGTTACTTTCACATTTATTATATTCAAGTCCTTTAGGATATTAATTTTCAATTCACTACAAGGATGGCGTAGTAGTTTAGGTTGTCGATTCGCTACTGCCACTGCGCCGAGCGTTGTGGGTTCGAATCCCACATGGGACAAAAATTTTTATGATCCACAAATGGTTGTTCCGTGTCTGGGTGTTCTGAGTCCATTGTTTGAATGTTTGTAAGATCCCCCACGATTCAGGGATTAATCCTAGAACGGGAGGTGTCTTTTATAAAAAAATTAAATAAAACACGCAGACATATATATGCTTACGACAATATAACATTATTGCGTAACTGACTCATTTGCCTAGCTGTATTAATTTGCACGTAAGCAGCGATAACTCAGTGGGGAGACCAACAGACTGCAATGTAGAGGGTCTCGGGTTCGAACCCACGTCGCGCACCTTTAACTTTCGGAAGGTATGACTTTTCAAAATTATGTGCGTATTGACCATAAAAGCCGACCCCAAGTGCCTTGGGAATAATAAAGGCTATGGAGAAGATTAATTTGCACATAAATATTTACATGCAATTGGTAGACAGCAATAAGTTTACCTCTTGTTAAGTGGTACTTAGCAACATAGCTCGTAAGTTTGGGTGGTATACATTTCTCTGTGTCTTTGAGACATACAAGTGTTAGGATCTTTGACAGGTTTCTATTTAAATCTAAAATAACAATATTAAATTGGTTTTTGCTGTCTAGCCTTCCAAAGAACACATTGAGAACTAAAAATAAGAATGAAATGTGTACCTATTTGTGGTGATACAAAAATATCAATTTCAGGACGGTCTAGATACTAAAGGAAAATTATGTGTGGTAGTATCTTACATAATTGATACCTACACATTCGAAGTGAGTTTTTATAAATTGTTAGCTTGTTGTTTCGCCTCTGTGACACAGCTGTGATGAATGCGACAACTTAAATGTACATTTTACTTTTACAACTACCAGATTAACATGTTGTAAATTATCTAAATGATAAAGAAACAAGTATGTATTGGCAGCCTCGATGGCGTAGTGGTTAGTGTAACCGCCTGCCACGCCCGGGGTCGCGCGTTCGATTCCCGCACAAGTCAAACATTTGTGTGCATGAACATGGATATTTGTCTTGGTCTGGGTGTTTCTATGAATAATATGTATGTATTTACAAAAATAATGTATATATATATGTTTATCCATTGTCTAGTACCCATAGTGCAAGCTCTGCTAATTTTAGGCTAGATGGTATTGTGTTTATGTGATAGAATATTATTATTATTATTAAAGAACAATATTATTAAATATCACAATAATATAATATAGTTGTCTTTTTTAAATGAACAATATCAATAAAATTAAATAAATATTTACTTTATATTTTTAATCCTTGGTCAAGTATTTATAGTAATTTTAAAATAATAAATAGCAATTTCTAATTAGTTATCTCAAAATTGCATTTTTATTGACAAAAATAATTAAGATTAAATAAAACTTGAATGCTTGATTAAAAATAGTCTTGGCAAAGACACGTATTACGTTATTTAATCCTTTAAAAAGTCCGACATACGGTTTTGTTCATAGTAGATTCAAGGTGTTTTTGCAACATCTTGCATGTTCATTTAAATTAAACTGCTATATACGGATTTTATCGCGTTGTTTATTTGACACTTTATTACAAAATTTTGAAAATTGTTACACTTCTACTACTATTAAACTTTACTAATTTTTAAGCTAATTAAATTATTATTAAACTATTTAGATTTAATTTATTTTTACACTTTCCCCGACGTTTCGGTTGCTTTTCAGCAGCCATGGTCACGGGGAGAAGCCAGGGGAGGGGTCAGGGGGAGGAGTAGTCAAATAAACAACGCGATAAAATCCGTATATAGCAGTTTAATTTAAATGAATAATATTCGCGTAAATAGAAGACAATATTATCTTGCATGTTGCAAAAATACTTGTATGGTTAGTAATATAAAAACAAAAGTATTTAAGTTATACGTTCGATAATTTGTTTTAAAAAATTAACTTTGAAATTGCCGTTTTGTATAATATTGTCTTCTGTTTACGTGAATATTATTCATTGAAATTAATCTATTATATACGGATTTTATCGCGTTGTTTATTTGACATTTGCCATTTTGTGTCTAAGAAATTAATGAAGTTGTACTTTTCATACAAACATACATATTTTGACCTACTACTTTAAATTTAATGGTAGTTATATCCGAAATCAAAGATTATGGATTTACATGTATAATTGCTTGACTTATAGCTAAATATCTATTCAATTTTTTACAGTAACAAATTGTAAAAAACATTGCAACCACAATGTGATTATGACGAATTGTAACAAAAACTGGCAAGGCACTAACGACCTTAGAATTTAATGTAGATTATTAAGAACACGAGTTATTAATAATATATACAGTCTTATCTCGAAATAAAAATAAATGTATATACCAACAAACATATAAAGTTTAGGAATTAAACTACTGTTTACAGATTTTATAGCGCCTTATTATAATTAAAACTATTTTAAATAAACCGCGAGATAATCCGTTTAATGTAGTTTTATTTTAATATGTAACTTTCGCGTAAATATAAGACAATATTGAGTATAAGAATGACAAATTTAGAGGTAGAAAATACGGCTATATTGTATGTATTTCAGAGGTAAAGGTCTTATTTTTTAAATATATGTCACTGGGTACTTACTTGTCTGAGAACCGCGCAAAACATATCTTTGATCTATATAGCTTCTAATATACACCAACCATATATTGTCATGTATCATAACACTCAACGAAAAATATTTTAGTTAAGCCTTTGACAAGGTATTACAGACGTACAACTGAATCTGATTTCGTTACTATAATTACTGATGTGCTCTAATCAGATAGACATAATGTGTGAGATGTAGTTTATTTTCTAAGTCAATCTATTCAAAAGGATAAACTACTGTGTGTGTTAAAGAACACGAACACGCGTTCAAAACATGTTACAATTAAATACAAAGTACTTGCAGTGGTAGTAAAAAATGGCATTCTTACACAAACGTCATTGTAGAGATCGTGTGAAACGACAATATCTTAGTCACGTACCAGTTTAGTTTTACGTTTCTTATCATAAGATCATCATTACGAGGTAAGAATTTTGATTAAAATATTTGTTTTGATCTGTTTACTTAAGTTTTATTAAGGGCCCAGTAGATGCCTTTATGGTATGCCAGGGTAAAATAATACAGTGTGTCCCTGGATAAAGTGCAATCCCGAAAGGCGATGACACTAGACCTTAGTCTAGTGTCATCGAGTCAGTCTATGTTTCTTAAAACATCGACAAAAAAATACAAAAGAATAAAATATAGTGTGGGTTTTTTACGTGTTATAAGATTTTATTTTTTTATTAAGTACTCTATGTACAAAAATATCGATTTCTTCCGAAGTAGGGAGTCTATTTATTTGAAATAAAAAAATAAATTATGACTGGCGCCTGGCAAATACTATGAAATAACAAAGAGCACGCCAAAAAGTAGCTACCGTGACTCAAAATAAGTTTTTTGTAAGAATAATTGCATCCTTTTTAACTATTTTTTTTTAAATAGTTTTAATTACTAAAATGTTTGCCACATAACTATGTAAATTTATAGCATATTATTATTTTCTATTATGTTAGATTTCAATGAAAAAAAAAACATCATTCTAACTCAAAAAACACGCTGGCTACGAGCTTCTAAAGTGGACGCCTAATCACGTCATTATTCTGGTAGATCAAAAAGACTCCGATCACAGCTGCCAAGCTATGGCAAAAATACCACATGTGAATGGTAACGTGATAAGGTGTCCACTTCAGAAACTCATAGCGTTTTTTGAGTTAGAATGATGATTTTTTTTTCATTGGAAGCTAACATGATAGATTATAATAATATGCTATAAATTTACATAGTTATGTGGGCAAAAGTTTTAGCAATTCTAAGTTGTTTAAAAAAAACAGTTTCAAAACATGCATTTTTCTTACAAAAACCTTATTTTTAGTCATGGTAGCTACTTTTGGCGCGCAATTTGTTATATTATAGTATTTGCCAGGTATTAGTAAAAATTTATTTAAATTTCAATTTAATAGATCCAATACTTCGGAAGAAATCGATATATTTGTGCAAAGGATCCCTAATAAAAAATTAAAATAAAAAAAACATACGAAACCTACAGGATATTTTTTAATTTTTTTGTCGATGATTCATTATCTAGTTTCATCCCCTTTCGAGATTGCACTTTATCCAGGGACACACTGTATACAAACCAATACAGTTACAAACAATGATAGTATTATTTTTTGTACAACTAAGGTGGCAAACAAGCATACGGCCCACCTGATGGTAAGTGGTCATCATACCCTATGGACGCCTGCAACACCAGAGGCATCACTTGCGTGTTGCCGATCATTTAGGAAAGGAAGTGGGAAAGAGAAGGAGCGGGAAGGAGTAAAGAGGGTGATTGGGTAGCCAGCACTCTCACTCACCGAAAGAAACACAACAGTAGGAATACTGCTATTTCACGTCGATATTCTGTGAGAGGGTAGTCCTTCCCCGATCGAGCCGGCCTATTCATGCTGAAATCGGCGAGGCTCATAAAGGTGTGGTTGATAAAGAAGCGGTAATAGCTTTTTATTACAAATACGGTTTAAATCTATACGGAACTAAGAACGTAGGTAATTATATTTCTAGCACAAGAGTTAATTGAGATAGAAGGGCCAGCAATAATGTTAGTAATCTTTAATGTACTGTGGCAGTAATTTGCGCATAAGAATCGTTGACATAACGTTCTTTTAGGTGACGTCATCCTTATACAATTGTTATGTACTAGTATTTATCCGCGACTGCATGAAATAAGGTTAGCCTGAGAATTTATCTACGTGAATGAAACTATGCGCCATTTATCCGGTTTTACAAAAACCGGAATTTGAAATGAGTTCATTTTAAGTTGAACTTCCAAGACAATAATATTGTGTTTTACACTTTGCTCTACCTTGCAATTGCTACTTACCATAACGTGATAAAATCCGTAGAAATAGGTTAAGTTCACTCTAAGTTTATTTTTACTAAAACCGTTCAGTTCCAGATTCTGCGTGATGTTGGATGAACTAGATAGACAGCAAGAGACAGAAAACATATTAATTTATCATTATTTTGGATTTAGACGCATGGATCCTACTACTTCCAATCAGATTTAATATAAATCTCTTATGTGCTTTGAAGATATCGTGGTAAATTATATCTTTACACACTCTAGTTACAGTTAGTAATAGACAAGATTATCATCATAATTTCATAGTTAATGAACATATGATACATTTGTAATAAGTTACAAACATGAAGCAGCTTATATGTTTTTTACTTTTTTGCACTCAACATCTACGTAGCATTTAAATAGAATAACTTAGTGATACTGTCTTCTGTTTACGCGAATGTTATTAATTGAAATTAAACTAGTATATACGGATTTTATCGCGTTGTTTATTTAACACTTTATTACATAATTATTGTTTTGAGAATTGTTACACTACTACTGATACTATTAAACTTCACTAATTTTTAATCTAATTAATTTACTAAAACTATTGGTATTAAATTTTACATTTTCCCCGACGTTTCGGTTGCTTTCCAGCAGCCATGGTTACGGGGAGACTAAGATGGTAGTTGTCTCAATGTTCCAGTGTAGTTATTTCAAAGTACCCGAACATAATTTAATCATTGGTGTTTCTATTTACGCAGAATGAGCTCAAAGTATCATGTAGTTTAGTTTTAATAGTTTTATTAAATTAATTAGCTTAAAAATTAGTAAAGTTTAATAGTATCAGAAGTAGTGTAACAGTTTTCAAAATAATAATTATGTAATAAAGTGTTAAACAACGCGATAAAATCCGTATAAACTAGTTTAATTACAATGAATAATTTAGTAATTCATAAAAAAGTTATGCGATCAAAATGTAAATTGAATTACACCCAGATCTCGTAGATTCGTTCAGTCGTGAAGTGATTTCAATCGACGAGAAAACGTCTTAGTTTTTATATCGAAAAAAGAAAATCAAAAAGTAACAGCTGTTCTAGAAGCCACGTAAATTGTAGTTGAGTATGTTTTTGTAAAGTAATACGAATCCCACTGGACTACATTCAATCATTGACGATTGCGTTCGACAAAAAGCAAAGAAAATACATTCTTAATATTCGAGCAGCGCGTAATATAAAACGTTCTTGCCAAGTGCAGTGATACGTTTGAGTTGGCAACCAAATATATCTTATAATTTATACTGTTAAGTTGGTGGCTGTTAAGTTAAATCCCACAGAAACCACGTATTATGTTGAAACAAAATAAAACTGTGCCGTTTTCCAACCTATAAATTAGCAATGGGAAATTAGAACGAACAGAGAAATTCAGATTTCGAAAATTTTATGACTTTGCATCTGAATGTTCATGATCAATTCGATGTCATTGTTTATAATTTGGATTTAAAACGAATATTTAAAACGCAGCGGAAAGCTGTTGCCTCGCCGCTGCCGCTGCAGGGGGTGTTGTGGGTTTGAGTCTTACACAGGACAATTATTTTTGTGACGCACAAATGACCGGTCGGAGTCTGGATGCAGGTTGCGTCCGTCAAATTTATACAATCATAATATCAGCATTGTATACAAACTGTCTCACTGCCGGGCACGAGCCTCTTCTCAGTATGAGAAGGGTTAAGCCTTAGTACACCACGTTGGCTCAATGCTGAAGGGCAGACCTCTCATACATATCTTCGAGAACATTATAGAGAACTCTCAGATATGCAGGTTCCCTACAATGTTTTTCTTCACCTAACATTAATCAACTAATTATTACGCATATAACTTCGAAAATTTTCAGGTGTGTATAAGTATCGAACCTGAAACCTCTCCACTAGGCTACCAGTTCTTAAAAAGACAATCCCGCACTAGTAATAATTCCTGTGTCGCATGGGACTTTACAAACATTCAGACAACGGACACAAAGAACACCCAGACACGGAAAAACCATTTGTTGATCAAATCAATTTTCGTCCCGTGTGGGATTCTAACCTACAACACGCGGCGCTGTGGCAGCGGCGAGGCATCATAGAGCTTCATCAATAAGGTTGGAGATGTGATTGTTTACAAAATAAACTAAACAACATGTTGGCTAGTTCTTAGAACAAGAATAAAAGCGACGCAGCGATGCGAGAGTTCATGAGTCATTATTATGTCAGAGTATATCCGTTTAGAGCAGCGATAGCTCAGTGGGGAGACCAACATACTGCAATGCAGAGGGTCTCGAGTTCGAACCCACGTCGCGCACCTCTGACTTTCGGAAGTTATATGATTTTTCGAAATTATGTGCGTATTGATTGCCAATTATCGCCTGCTCCGTGCCTCGGAGAGCACGTTAAGCCGTCGGTCCCGGCTGCCATGAACATCTATGGCAGTCGTTATTGGGAGAGTATCGACACAAAATATCCCACTGGATCGAAGTGTCGCCGGTCTGCACTGACTGGCCCCCACATAAGATACATACATAGATACATATCCGTTTAATTCACAAAGTCGAATAAAATGTAAGTATGCAACTTTGTCTATTAGACTGCCTGATGACGACATCGGTGAAGCCGCTAAAATGCTGCCTTTGCCAATAAAAGGAGTCATAAATGTTGTTATGTTGATTACATACATACAAACACTTCGGAGAGGTAGACGGGGGTTTATTACACATGAATAGGCTTATATATTTATATCCCACGTATCAGGGGATGAGCCTACTCTACTGGGTATTACCAGGTACTTACCTAGTAGAATAGGCTAACTCAAAGTCCTCACTGCTACAATATTATTTTCCAAAAAGAAAACACAACAACGACCCTATTAATCAAGCTCGAGATTTCATGCACGCACCTAAGGATAACTACAATCTTATTTAGCTGTTAAAAACTGTATTTTTAAACTTTCATTGATATAGAAGATACATACAGAAAGTAAGATATTCGATGTAGTTTTTTTGTATCTGATAATATTGACCTCATTATATATCCCAGATAATCTACTGGCAGCCTCCCGGGAATTTATATAAAACCCTTTATGATTTTATTCGTCAAAGTTTAATATTTTTTTGTATTGAAATATATATTTGACTATCTTGGTTATGTTGCGGCAGTAAATGCGATGGCTGTGTATGATGAGATCTCGGGTAAGATTCTTGGCTCGGGAATACTGTTATTGTTATTTTCTGTCAAGAAATTCTCAATAACCAAGAGGATTTTAGGATGGTTCCAGGTAGATGACAATAGGGTCCTATAATGTGGTGCCAAAAACTATAACATACTTTATTTTTATTTAATAGGTATAGAACTGTTACTTCTTTTTCTCTCTTAGCCTTTATTATTCCCAAGTCACCTGGGGTCGGCTTTTCTGGTCTAACCGGATTTGACTGGATATCAGTTTTTACACGGAGCGGCTGCCACCTGACCTCCGCAACCCGAAGGCTAACGATACCTTAAGGCTAGACCAGTGTCAGGATATTAGAGGGTACTGACTTTCCCAATAACGACTGCCATAGATGTTTATGGCAGCCGGGACCAACGGCTTGATGTGCTCCCCGAGGCACGGAGCAGGCGATAATTGTCAATCAATACGCACATAATTTCAAAAAGTCATATAACATCCGAAAGTCAGAGGTGTCCCACGTCGCGGGTTCGAACCCGAGACCCACTGCATTTCAATCTGTTGGTCTCCCCACTGAGCTATCGCTGCTATATATAGAACTGTTACTATTCGTATTAAATTAGTGTATTGAAAATTTCTTGATTTGGTTGTCTGTATAACAGATTAAATATTACACATAATTCAATTGAACATTAAATAGTTTCCAACCTGAAGTCCAATTAAAACTATACACATCATTCACCTAACATTTAAAACTTTAGTGAGCTAAGGTAAGCAATGGTAAAATAAGTATAAAAAAGAAATAGAGATCATTATTACAATCATACATAGATTCACGCCTGTTTCCCAGAGGGGTAGGCAGAGACTACGGATTTCCATTTGCTACGATCCTGACACACTTCTCTGGCTTCATTCACTTTCATCACATTCCTCATACACGCCCGTCGGTTCAAGGTGCTCTTAAGCTGGCCTTTGTTCAGAACGCCTCCGATCTGATCAAGAAACGTTCGCCTAGGTCTTCCTCTTGCGACTGTTCCATTCACACTAGCCTTATAAACTTTCTTAGTCAGTCTTTCCTCGTCCATTCTTTCTACATGCCCAAACCAGCTTAACATACCCTTTTCTATTCTTGTCACTATATCAATTTTCATGCCGCATCTCTCTCTAATCACACTAATCCTTATTCTATCTTTCAGAGTCACACCACATATATTTCTCAGCGCTCTCATTTCTACAGCATTTATTCTGCTCTCATGCTTCTTTGCATGAAACCAATCAATGTTCTTTAAAAGGGCATATGTACATATGGTAAAATGTTTGTGTAATGTACGCACATTTGACCATATGTCTATTCTTTCGAGAATATGAGCGTGGAACTTAAAGAAATAATGCATATATCTAAACAATTATAAAAAATATGCGTGTGTCTACAAGCCACGAATACAGCATTAGATGGTGGCGTTTGGTGGTTGTCGCGAGTGGTTCATATAGTATAGCAAGGTTTACGCGTAGAATATTGTATATAAACTGTATTTGAAAGTAAAATAGTTGGTTCGTGTGTCATTATTTGCCTTTATCTTACATCTTGCCACATTCTACAGTAGAAATCTAAAGACAATGTGTTAACTTGACTCTACTGTATGGATGACGTAATGATTTAATAGTCACCGATCAGAAATCGTGATTCGCTAATATATGCCATAAGTCTAGGCACTCCTGTTTTGTCTTACTTGTGGTATCAATGTATTGAAAAGCAACTAAAGTTTTACCTGCCGTTATACTTGCGGTTGATCGCGTGTCCCTAAATGTTTTCCTATTAAGACTGCGCCGAGCGAAATGTGCCAAAACAGGCGGTCACAGTTAAGTGAATTAAACAAAACCTTTTTTTTAATACAAATATAAAATATACATTTACCATAACAATAAATGTGTTTACAATTACTACGTACTAGTACCTACTCCGTGTAAAAACTTAAAATAATTAATATTTTTGCCTACAATTAAGTAAATTTGCACGCAAAATGCAAAAACGTAAGCTCCTGTTACGTGATTTTTAGATTATAACAGTAGAGATCTATCCTATTTTACAGCTTAAACGAAACATAAATAGTTATATTACAATTTGTCCGTTCCAAATATTTAAGTAATTGGTTGGTAATAAAGATACATATTTATCAAAATAGTACTTCAAATCCTCCTTACAATTTTACTATGGCGGCCGCGCGTCGATTTGAATATGCGCCGCACGAGCTTTGTCATTATCTGTCTCTCGCTCGTATTAATATAATAGTAATCATTCCTAAGTCTATTATTTTTGAAAATACAAGACCTACTCTTGGACTATTCTAATATTCTTGTATCGTGAGTGACATTACAATTATTCGAACAACGGAAACAAAGAAAACCCAGGCTCGGAACAATCATTTGCGAATAACACAAGTTTTTATCTCGTGTGAGATTCGAACTTATAACACTCGGTGTAGTAGCAGTGCGCTTATGCACTTAAACCACTACGCTAGCCATGAAGTCAGGGGTAGGTTTAGGTATTATTAGAGTCTTTTATTTGATTTTTCTAGTAGAAGCCAGAGAGTAGGCAATGTGTTAAACGCGTTCATAGCCAGTTGCACCCACTGATAGGTAAACGATTAGCGAGGTTAAGCAAAGTTGGGTGCGGTCAGTCTATAGATGGGTGACCGCTTAGTGGTATTTCATCTGAGCGTCTTCGTGCTTTGAAGGGCACGTAAAAAGTCGGTCCTGGTTGTTGTCAAATTGACAGCAGTCGTTAAGCCATGTCAGAGGCCTACGGGCGGCTTGAACAACTCTTGACAACAGGTTGGCCACTAACCACACGAAAAGAAGAAAAGAAGAAGAGGTAATGTGCTAATGACTGTGCCATAAATTATGAGTGGTAGAGCCACGCTAGTTACAGCATGAATGGGCCGGCTCGACCGGCGAAGTACCACCCTCTCACAGACTATCGACGTAAAATAACAGTATCTGTTATGTTTCGTTTGATGAGTGAGAGCGCCGGAGGCTTAATCACCCTTCCCTTCCCAAACCCCATCCTGCTCCATTTCCCTTTTCCTTCCGGTAGGCAACGACTTGGTTGTGTTTTTTTGACATTGCTTCTGTAATGCTAAGAAAACGCAGTCATGTGTATGAGCCACGGTTCTCGCTTACTATCAGGTGGGCCGCTAGCTAGTATGTCTCCGATGAAAGAAATAAAAATAAAAAAAATAGAAAACTCAATAAACATAAGACAGGACAACTTCGGTACGTCAAAGATGTCTTATCATTAATAATAATAATAATAATAATATTCTACCACGTACACACAACACCATCTAGCCCAAACTAAGCAGAGCTTGTACTATGGGTTCTAGACAATGGATAAACATACATATTATTATATGCCTTTTTTTTTTTTTTTTTTTTGTAAATACATACATATTATACATAGAAACACCCAGACCAAGACAAACATCCATGTTCATGCACACAAAATGTTTGACTTGTGCGGGAATCGAACCCGCGACCTCAGGCGTGGCAGTCGGTTACACCAACCACTACGCCATCGAGGCCGTCACTAGAAAAGTATTCCCATTCCACAAAAGATCGCAGCCAAACAATCTTGTTTTGTGTCCATGTAGTGGAATGCTATATTACCCTTTATTTTGTACCGGTACTGATAATTCATACAATTATTGATCAAAATATTATATCAGCTTTTTTGTTAACTGTATATTAGAGACACGTGTGATACCTCTGCTTACCCCAATATGTTATCGAGTTTAAAGAGTCACTTACCTTTGCGGAGTAATTTCAATTTCAGCGTACAATGAAATCCCAATTTCCAGATTTAAGTCCCCATAAAAGTTTCAGAACTCCAAGCTTACCTGAAATTAAAGAGAAAAGTTTAAATATGATTTATAGCTTTATCAGTGTCTATCAAAAACAATAATAAAATTGTATTATTTTGAGACGTTGAAGAATGGTTTATTAATTGCATTTTAAAGTTTTTCTGTAGTTGTTTTGAGAAAAACAATTTTAAAAGTATTTTCTGTCTGTTTTATAGATATGGGCAGTATTGAGGTAAAATACACGTAAAATAAAGTAGGTACCCAAGTTATTTCGCCATTCGAATTGCTACTAGTAAAGATCTTGCCACCATTTCTTTAATCATTGTCTTTGCAATCAATCAAAATCAGCAATGCGCTGTCTTTCTTTATATTCTAAGGAATGGAGGATAATATAATTTTGGTATAAAAATAGTAGAATTGATATGAAGATAGAGGCGTAATGGCCTACGCGGAGTATTGTCGGCTAGAATCCCACACGGGACAAAAGTTTGTGTGATCCACAAATGGTTGATCCGAGCCTAGGTACGTGTTCTTCGTGTCCGCTTATTGAATCCTTGAAAAGTCTCCAGCTTGTAATATATATATATATAAATATAATTTGAAAAAACAAGAGAATAATTTAAATTTAATATACCAGTAGTATATGAAATTATGTGCGTATTGATTGACAATTATAGCCTGATCCGTGCCTCGGAGAGCACGTTAAGCCGTCGGTCCCGGCTGCCATGATCATCTATGGCAGTCGTTATTGGGCGAATATCGACACAAAAGATCCCACTGGGTCGAAGTGTCACCGGTCTGCACTGACTGGCCCCCACATAAGATAAGATACTGGTTTATCAGTGAAATGACAACAAACAGAAAAATAATACTTTTGTAATTATTATTTAAGTAATAAGACTTTATATGGAGACACCTCGTAACTTCTCTTAGAAATTCGCCCTGTCTACCTCATTTTAATAAATATATTAATAACAAACTATTTATACATACCTATATCAATCAATAAAAAGAAAACAATAAAATCATCGTAATATTAGTGGCTTTTTATTTTTATATAGAAAGATTGTTTCAGCTAATTATCATAATATTAATATTAAATTTAATCTTTAGCACATTATTTAAAAATATACACGACTTATTACACGGCAATTTATTGTAAGATATGTTAATTTAATTTTACATAAGTAATATTTAGCATAAGTTAGCATAATTATAAGGAGGCGGCGGAGCGGGAGAGGGAGCGTCTAAACCCTCTCCCCAACCGCAGAACCGGGCGCCGGAGGGCGCGAGATGACCTCCAGCCACCCTGAGGATTGACCTGGGGGTGGCGGGCTTTGTGGGCCTGCCCGCCATCCGTTCAGCACCAGGTCCGAGAGGCGCCGTGCGTGTACCCACACGCGCCTCTGTGTCGAGTCCGTCTCCCCTCTAGGGGGGACAGTAGGGATAATTTGTGAGAAGTGCCTTTGGGTAGGTCTGTTCGTGTAGTGGCCTGCCGTTTCGTAGGTTTAGTCGGTATTCCGGGAGGTACATTATCTTCTTAACATCTTTCTGTTACCCCGGCGAGTCCGACATAACCCCTCCGCCCGCCTCCGCGGAGAGGTATGCTTCAAGCATTGCTCCACGTAAAAAATAATAAAAAAAAAAATAAAAAAAAAACATAATTATAAAAAATGTATATCCATTGTAAAGGCAAAAAATGGTATTGATTTGATCGCATATAATATAATATAAATAATAATATCAGATTTAAGTGGTCGCATCGCCACTGCCGCCGCGCCGAGTATTGTGTTCGAATCCCACACGGGACAAAACATTGCGTGATCCACAAATGGTTGTTCCGAGTCTGGGTATTCTTTGTGTCCGTTGTTGGAATGGTTGTAAAGTCCCCCGCGATACAGGATCTCTTTCCCAGTACGGGAGTTGTTTTTCTTTTAGAAAAAGACAAGTATGACTTTGGCTTATTTTCTTTAGAATACTTAAACATTACTGTATACAATAGGACTCTTTCAAACAGACTTCATTCAATGAGAAGCGGGACGTCTACTTTTTAAGATTACTCTCGCCCTCACTCCTGCAATTAACGGACACGGGTATACACAAAACAGTTTGTGTCGTGCAAATAATAATTATCCCGTGTGTGATTTGAACCGAGAACAGCGCGCAAGCGGTGAGGCGTCCGGTTTACCCACTGCGCCATGCCCGTGCAGTTTATAAAATAGGATAAGTGCTTTTATAAATAACGTATATAATATCCGACGGTATGATAATTATTATATTTAAATGAGATGCAAAATATGTAATTGATACGTAAATTTATTTAAATATAATACAATAAATCTTTTAATTATTAGTAACCTAACGATGATATGTTTAAACTATTTAAATTGTAATAATTCGTTCTTACTAGTTAGCAATATATTCATGTTAATTTATTGCAGTGATCCTGAGATTGGAGGGCCATCTATTCACAATTAATCTGTATCTTAGGTTTGGTAAACATTATGCATTTTGCTCCACTAATCTGATAATATATTTACTTTTAATTGTTTTAAGCAATATTATAATTTACATATTTATTGATATTATTTTAAAAAGACATTTACCAGCATAGTATTAAATATTCTTAGGCTGCAGTAGACGTTACAAACATTTACATTTTCTAAGTATAATATGTATGTATTTACAAAAATAGTATATATGTATGTTTATCCATTGTCTAGTATCCATAGTACAAGCTCTGCTTAGTTTGGGCTAGATGGTGTTGTGTGTATGTGATAGAATATTATTTTTTTATTTTTTATTTAAACAACGGACACAACGAACATCCAGATTCGAAACAACTATTTAAAGATTACAATAATATTTTGAACTCACAACATTGAAGGGGCATCAAACCCACAACGTTTGACATAGTAGTCATTGCGCCATCCTAGCAGTCTGCCTATAATTTGAAGTAGCTCTGAATATCTCATTATATTATAAGTTTGCCCTTATGTTTGCCGAGAGACTTTAGGCCCTAATGGCGGGTCGCGCTGTTGTATAATGATAATGGCGTCCAGACCGAATTTCGTTTATTCAGACCTATCTTTTTGGAGACTAATCATCTGCGCATGAGATATTATAGTGCACAAATGTGTGCGCAAACACAAGTGCACTTACTTCCCTTACTCTCATAACCCGATGGGACCGCAATGGGACGTGACTGTAGTGAGAGCAGACGCAGTAGTTCCATGACATGAGTGTGTAACACCGCGATCTTCCTAGCTCTGGGTTGCTATTGACAATATCTAGGCAGAAAAAGCTAATAAATTTTTGTACGCTTTTCACGGGATTCCAACCAGAGATCTCGTGAACAGAAGTCACATTCACCAAGGCAGCATAAATAATAATATCAGCCCTGTTTTAAACTGTGCCACAGCTGGGCTCGGGCGTCTTCTCCAGTGTAAGAGTCAGCATATACATATACATATATATAATATCGCTTGCGCAGACAACTAGTCGTTACTAAAACCAACCACACCGGTCGAAATTCGCTTTAAATTACTTCTTCTCCCTTAGCCTTTATTATTCCCAAGTCACTTGGGGTCGGCTTTTCTGGTCTAACCGGATTTGACTGGATATCAATTTTTACACGGAGCGGCTGCCACCTGACCTCCGCAACCCGAAGGCTAACGATACCCTAAGGCTAGACCAGTGTCAGGATATTAGAGGGTACTGACTTTCCCAATAACGACTGCCATAGAAGTTCATGGCAGCCGGGACCGACGGCTTAACGTGCTCTCCGAGGCACGGATCAGGCGATAATTGTCAATCAATACGCACATAATTTCGAAAAGTCACATAACTTCCGAAAGTCAGAGGTGCGCGACGTGGGTTCGAACCCGAGACCCTCTGCATTGCAGTCTGTTGGTCTCCCCACTGAGCTATCGCTGCTTCGCTTTAAATTACTATAAAATATAATTGTATAAGTTGAGTTATCACTCAAACTATGTTATTTAGATCACAATCGTTACGAAGGTATTGTGTAACAAATAACCGGAACAATAGTGCACTGTATAACTGACGCCGAGCACGTGTCGACCCGGATATGCCATAGCGTGATGATACTGCCATCGGTATTCTATTCAAGCACGGTGAGTAACGGGTGTTTTTATAACCATTATAAAAACATTGTTGAAGGTTTTATGTTTAGGCGAAGAAAGTAAAAAAGGTTTGTATTATAACACCAGCCTACCTATGCACCAGATTTTAAGTTAGACGTTCGAGCTATACGACTGTGAAAACTGCAGTAGTTTTTCTATAATACAAAAATATAGACAGTCAAAATTGATCTTTTGACATACATTTTCTTACTTTGTATTATAGATATCGAACAGTTCTAATTTTATTAAATGCATAGATTATATTATCTTACGTTTCAGCGAATGTTTTACGTTGAAATTGAACTATTTTTCACGGATTTAATATATTTGAAAAACCTTTTTTAATGAGAGATTTGTGGGTATTGTGTTTTTTAAATTCTCTGCTAGCCAGTATTTACTCGATCACGGGGGCTTACTGGAAAATTTTCTATCGCACTGAAGAGGATTTTTTTATTAATTTGGCAAACCAACAGTGACATATATAGGATTTGTGGAAAAGCATTGTATGGCTAATAATAGGTTGCCATGTATAACTAGAATCAATACAATTCATGCGAACGGACTAGAAACTATCAAACTTTATCTATTAAATGTACACGGCAATTTTAAAATCTTCATCCATCAAATGCTATCTTAAATTTCTTAAATACTGATGGAACTATTGATTAATAAAGTAAACGTAATTTATATATTAATGTATTTCTGTAAGGTTACGTTATGACGAAATATTATGTCAATATTAGTTATAAATAAAATTAGTGTCATTTATACAGAATGATTTTGATATTGTGTAATTCCTTTTAACCACGCATTCTACTGGTAATATAGAATAACCCTGGCTATATTATTTTTGTATTAGAATTATGTTTTTGGAGAAATTAATGAAGGAATTTTTTTTGTGAAATGGTTTTAGATAGTCATATGTTAACCACCCGAGGCAATTATAAATCTTACAAATTTAAAAATAATCATAATTTATGTCGTAAATAATAACGAGCGGTCCTTTTTATTGCCCCTTATTATTTACCACATCAGTTATTAATAGATTATTCTTTTAAATTAGTACGTAATGTCATTTCACGAAAAAAACGGTAAATTAATTTTACGAAAAAATAAATCAAATAAAAAATTATGGTTACGGTTATTCTATACCACCAGTAGAATGCGTGGTTAAAAGGAATTACACGATTTTAAAATCACCCTGTATATCAGTCTAACATGATTACAAAACTTTATACACAACAAGGAAATTTCGTAACGGCCTTGATACGTGAAAGTTATCTTATCCAAAGATATTTATCAAAACACATTGATTTGTAAATAACACGATAGCAGTCAAGAACATAAATAAACACTTTAGAATAAAAAAGCCGGTCAAGTGCAAGCCAGGCTTGCACACGAAGGATTGCATACCATCGTACTAGATATAACACTAAATACATTTTTATAATTATTACTTTTTTAAAAGACAACTCCCGCACTTGATATAATTCCTATGTCATGCCATTACAAACACTTAAAGAACGTACAAACATCCAGACTCAGAACAACCATTTGTGGTTCACACAAACTTGCAGTATCCTTACGCTAGAGCAGCGATAGCTCAGTGGGGAGACCAACAGACTGCAATGCAGAGGGTCTCGGGTTCGAACCCACGTCGCGCACCTCTGACTTTCGGAAGTTATATGACTTTTCAAAATTATGTGCGTATTGATTGACAATTATCGCCTGCTCCGTGCCTCGGAGAGCACGTTAAACCGTCGGTCCCGGCTGCCATGAACATCTATGGCAGTCGTTATTGGGAGAGTGTCGACACAAAAGATCCCACTGGGTCGAAGTGTTGCCTGTCTGCACTGACTGGCCCCCACATAAGATACATAGATACATACATCCTTTAAAAAAAACAATATTAAACATTGATGAAAATGAATTTTATTGACTTCACGATGCTAATAAATATTTCTGTACATAAACTGATGCCTGAATATGCACAAAAACTAATCAGGGTATAAGACCATTTCGCCTTTTTTCTTTAATCAAATCTAGATTTTCGAATGCGGTAATGCTGACAATTTTCTATCAGGACTTCACAATCGGTCGTAATCACAAAAGTAACCTTAAGCCGTGAAATCGATGAGGCAGCCTTAATTCCTGAGCGTAAGTTAATAACACTGCCTACTCTAAAATTTTGCCATATACCTAAGCTTAAGCTCACTTTTAACCAACTTTAAAATAGGAGATGATTCTTAATTCGACTGTACGTATGTTCGGTAATTAGAAATTGATTCTAAAAGAAGAAGATAATCCAATTACTTGACAACGACCCACTTTGGTTTGATTCCATTCGTAGCTTAGTTCAGATCATAAAGATCCTTTTGATTTCTTTCTATTTAACATTTTAAAGTGAAAAGAAAGTGAAATTTATAACAAAGCTTTATAAAAAAATACATAAATAATAGGGTCGGCTTAAAACAGCGAGCAAAACGGCTTGCATTCATACACAGACGCAAGCGTATAACTGTCCTGACCGAATTCGACTCGATCCAGCATCGAATAGAATTGAAAACAGTAACAACAGGTGTCTGAAATCCGGCACGAGATAAATCGAGCCTCATATTCAGGCGCTATGAAAATGGCAGTCATTTGGATTGTCTTCTATGAATTATTTACACACGTGCAGTCAGGATTGATAACCTAGATAAACATGC
The DNA here is from genome assembly GCA_930367265.1 of Catocala fraxini. NCBI lineage: Eukaryota > Metazoa > Arthropoda > Insecta > Lepidoptera > Erebidae > Catocala > Catocala fraxini. Next base: position 26,829,067 of record OV884027.1, on the reverse strand, counting down.
TTCCTCGCTAGAATTTATATAACATTAAACAGAATTTTGGAACATTAAACAGAATCAAGTTTTACTTGTATTGTATATGTAGCTGTATATAAACTATCCCACTGCTGGGCACGGGCCTCTTCTTAGTATGACGTGAGTGTTACGCCATAATCTACACATATCTTCAAGAAAACTCTCAGGCATGCAGGTATCCTCACGATGTTTTCTTTCACGGCGCCCTATTACGACAAACTTTTTCTTAGATGTATTAGGAAGATAAACTCGTTTTGGTTTGTAGAAGAAAATCTAAAGTGACGTCATAACATAAAATTATAAAACAGCTGTAACACAAACAACGGCTGTAACGTGAAATTACTGTAACTACTTTGATTAAATTGTTAAACAATGTAATAATTCGACATAGTCTGGTAATCCCTTTAAACAGCGCTTGCAATGTGTCTTACATATGCCACAGATTGTATGTTGATATAATATTGTCTTCTATTTACACGAATATTATTCATTGAAATTAAACTGCTATATACGGATTTTATCGCGTTGTTTATTTGACACTTTACTACAAAATTTTGAAAATTGTTACACTACTACTACTATTAAACTTTACTAATTTTTAAGCTAATTAAATTGGCAGCCATGGTCACGGGGAGATTAACTTAGTCTCCCCGTGACCATGGCTGCTGAAAAGCAACCGAAACGTCGGGGAAAGTGTAAAAATAAATGAAATCTAAATAGTTTAATAATAATTTAATTAGCTTAAAAATTAGTAAAGTTTAATAGTAGTAGTAGTGTAACAATTTTCAAAATTTTGTAATAAAGTGTCAAATAAACAACGCGATAAAATCCGTATATAGCAGTTTAATTTCAATGTATGTTGATATTTAATAATGTACTGAAAAGCACCATCAATTCTGTATATAACTAGAAATTTAAAAAAAGTTATGTGTATATGAGTGGCAGTGTTCTCCGTTTTCAATTATTTGGTGACGATATGAGCCGGTTTGGTGTGGCAATACAATTCCTTTTAAGAAAATAAAATAAAGATAGAGTTTCACATACCGGGTAAGATGCCTAGAGATTCATAACCCACCTCTCCAATTGCTATCCACACATCTTGAATACCTTTTGCTAAACGGTGTTTAATAGTTAATCTTCGCTCGCTCCCACGTTGGAGAAAATCGTTGTGAGGAAACCTGCATACTTTAATTTCCATGATGTTCTCGAACATATGTGAAATCTGCCAACCCGGATTGGGCCAGCGTTGCAGGCTATGGCCTAACCCTTTTTATACTGAGAAGGGGCCGGTACCCAGTATTGCGTCAGTTTATATACAGGGCTGATAATTATTTATTTATTGTGGATCGGCAATGCGCGAGTAGTACCCCTAGTATTGTAAACAATCATAAGCTACAATAACCGCTTAGTATCGAGTAGGCTAAATACTTGTTGGCCAACTTCGATGCATAAAAAAAACTTAGCCTTTTTAAGTGCAACTTGCTAATTTCGATAAGCGCAGCTAACTATTGCCTAAAACTTTAACTAACCGATTAACTGGTAAACAAACCCAATGAAAAAATATCCGTCGGTTCTGGCCAAAATATATAAAAACTAGAAATAAGCGGTCGCCTTGCCATTGCCACTACGCCAAGTGTTGTGGGTTCGAATCCCACACGGGACAAAACTTTGTGTGATCCACAAATGGTTCCGAGTCTGGATGTTCTTTGTGTCCGTTATTTGAATGTTTGTAAAGTCCCCCGCGACACAAGATTTATTCCTAGCGTGGAAGTTGTCGGCAGATAACTTTAAAATCTTGAACATTAGCTGTTAGCCACACTAATCAAGGCCACACAAATTAAGTCTGTGCTGTATGTTGCGTTTGTGTATTACGATTTTGACGTTTTAGTTGTATCTTTACATTAATAGCTCTAACGTTATCAGAGTAATCATATGAAAAAAAAATATGTCAAATCAATTGAAGGAAATGTTACCATCATTCCATTCATAATAAGTATACACAAGAATGCAGATGTACTTTGATAAGCGGATTTCTAATATCCACTGTTATCGGGCATTCATTCACAAATACTTCAAACTATCGTTTGCCAATAGATGTGTCCCCATTTCGCAATCAATAATTGATAGACTTCAATTTTATTTTCGTCTGGCTTTCTAGAACCAGTCTAAGTTGACATATGAATTGTACTAAGATGTTAGGAATTACAGTTAAACCTGTAACTTGAGTACGGTGTCTCAATAATTACAACATATGTCTTATCATTTTTGCCTATGCATGCATAATTATTTTTAGCTTTTTAGCTTTATGTGTTGCAACAACACGTTCTTGAATAGCAATGTATTTAGTTTTAAGTAATTGGTTTTTATAACAGGTTTTTGGGTAAGTAAATTTCAAAATAAAGTCACAACTTTAAGGAAATCCTTGAAATCGTTAATGATTGGATCGATTGACGTATGACAAAAAAGCAATAAAAACTGCCTTTTGGTCTCGTCAATACACGGCTCGCGAAGCTATACAAAATCATCCACGGTTCCGCCCTCACTGCAGAGGTGGAAATACGCGTCGCGTTAAAGTTAATCCCGTCGCGTGGATCACCTTAGATCCACTTTGCCGATAACGCCCCCAAGCCGAGGTCCGTGGTTGTCCGCCCTCGGGGGCTAACGTTGTCTAGTTTACTTTATAACGGGTTGGGAGCCTTCTGCGCTCACCCACAGTCCGCGTAAATTTATCAAGGCCATCTGAAGCCAAGAACTAACACACACGAAAAACAAGATCTTCGTTTAGGAGTCTCCGATTATGCTTATGACCGTTCGTGAGTTCTTGGTTCCTAATCAAAAGTTGATATGGCAGACATTTGTAAGATGCGATCGGCCAAGTGTGGGACAAAAACTGGTGTGCTCCACACATAGTTACTCTGAATCAGGGTCTTTCTTTCTTTCTTTTCGTGTGGTTCGTGGCCAACCTGATGTCAAGAGTTGCTCAAGCCGCTCGTAGGCCTTTGACATGGTTTAACGACTGCTGTCAATTTGACAACAACCGGGACCGACATTTTACGTGCCCTCCGAAGCACGGAGACGCTCAGATGAAATACCACTAAGCGGTCAACCATCTAAAGACTGACCGCACCCAACGACCGATCAGTGAGTGCAACTGGCTATGAACGCCTCTGGGTGTTCTTAGTGTTAATTGTTTGAATGTATCTAAAGGCCGCGAAACTGGAATCATTACTCTTGCGGTAGTTGTAAAGAGACAAAAGATTCACCAATATTAACGACTTTGTATGTGGAGGCTCTCCATCGATTTTTATAGTTAGTTATTTCATGTTATTAACATTTTGTATTAGAATGTTCTCAGTAGAAACAGGGAGTCTAGCATTGGGCTCCATAGACGGTAATATGCTTATCTCGATTAAGAGAAGCCAATAACATAGCTGGTCAAATATATGTGAAGTAATCTTCTTCTAAAGACAGGGCGCTATGGCACTCATTCGAGGAAGGCTATGTCCAGCAGTGGACTATTATAGCCTGATGATGATGAATTTTCTTCTGCCTACCCAGCTAGGCACAACAGGTGACCTGTATCCCCAACCGTAGCCCAGTACCCGGAACAAACGGAATATATTTTATAAAGCGGTACATTCATAATTATTTTATATACATAGGCAGATGTTTCTTCTGTTGGTGTTTTTAAATTTTAAGATAATATAATGTACCACCTTCAAAAACTTAGGTCATGTACAGAACGTGTACTTACGAGTTTTTTACTTCAAGCCAAAATAATATGATACGAAATAATTATTCACTGAACAGTGTTTCGTTAGTTACTCATTTTGTTGATTATTTCGGTGATTATCAATTTGACACATCACAAGATTTTCTTTTTTGATTGGTAAGGAAAATATGATTTAGTATAGCAGACCGCAAATCTAAATTACTATATTAAATTAGACTTGCGGTCACCCATCAGTAAAAAATTTACGGTAGTTACCGTTGATTTTTTATATAAAATACTTAAAAATTGATGTTTTGTATAAAATATTAAACAGTTGATTTTTTATATAAAATATTTTATCTTTCTGTACTACTTCTACATTATAGATTTAAATTTTGCCAATTCTCAGACTTCCTCGTCTATGCAATATGCCTAAAATGGTGTACAACGTATTGTCTTCACGTTTAAGGACATCGATTTGGTTGGAAATATGAATACTAAATATTTTTTTATTTACAACTTTATCAATCAAATGTATGACGTCACTAACGATCGTAAACATCGTCTAGTAGATGCGGCAGACAAACGTGATTCACACATCTTGCTTGCGCGTGAGTCATTCGACAAAAATCGGCTCACCTCGGCCCTTGTCGGCGAAAACTGATTGATCATCATTCAAACTATCCATTGCTATTAATAGAAATATGTATGATTAATGATATAGGAAGTTGTTTTTATTTTGCCATACACGGAAATATTATGAATATTCTTTATTATGTCTTCCACTTTTTTAGGTTAGCCCTCAGAATTATATTGCAGAATGAACAGGATTATTAATCTGATAGGAGATTATGTTTTTAAGTAATGTACGGTCTAGGTTCATGGGGTTCCAGTGCTCGGGCTCTGTATAGAGAAATAGCAAAAAGGGCTGGTTATTATTTCGCGGAAAGAATAGGCATTGTCATTCAACGTGGCCATGCTGCCAGTCTTCTGGGCACACTACCAGTCGACTGTGATGCAGAGGAATTCTATGACGCCTATTAGAGGGATTTTGTTTCAGTTTTCTTTTTCTTTTTTAATTCTGTTTAATAAGAGCGTCACGCTGGAGTAATGATAACCCTGGTTTTGACAACGTCCACCAACTTCGATAGGAACAGAATACAATCAGACAGATATACTTATTCAGTAATTCTAATGGTATTAAATAAAAAGTAAAAAAGGGGAGGTCTCGCGGAACTGATATGACTGTTCTAATGGTCTTTGTTCCGGTTCAGAATTTTATAATAGTTGCGATATCACTAACACGTTTTTAGGTCGCAAAATTTTTGTTATTAATCTCTAGGAACCAATATTGCCACTAAACACAGTCAACTTTTTTATATATACTAGCTATTGCTCGCGATTTCGCTCGCTCGGAAACAGTACTTTTTTCTGGATCAAAGGTACCCTATGTCAACGTGTATGCGAAATTTTATAAAGATCGGTCAAAAAGTGAAAGCGTAGCAAACAAACTCACATTCGCATTTATAATATTAGTTACGATATCTAATCTCTATGGTGTATCCACCATAGAGTTTAGATATAGTAACTAACTCTATGGTACAAAAAGTAGAGCGTATACTGAAAACAGCTCTGATAACAAACTCATCAATATTTTGCAATTCTTTGTGAAATTTATTTATTTACGTCACAAAAATACTTATTCAGCAGATCAAATGAAGTTACATTTACTTTGGCAGTTTTACACACAAATAAACAAGTTTTTAAGAAACTCACAAGTAGGTACTCTAACTAGTCGTAATTTGGTTTGTTGACATTTTGGATCCGCTATTACTTTACAATCGTAGTAGTTTAATATCCAAGTTGGTTGAATGACCTTGTTGTATGATACAACTAAATTTTATGTATGACGTAAATGTAACTGCATTTTTTGCCAGTTTGGATTATATGATTAGACAAAGTTTTAGTATTGCTTTTAGCAATCCAGCTGCTTCTTGTAGATATCAGTATCAAATTGTTTTCTTTTTGTAAAAATGTATCGCATGCCAGAATGCTCTTCATTTTCTGCTTTTAAATCAACCTTTAAATCTACTTAAGACCAAAAAATATTAATAATCTATTTTTCGATTGCTTTTGCTACCAGAGATAGATATTTGACGTATCTACTACGAAGCGACCTGTCAAATTCCTATTTCTAGTAGGTCAAATACTCGTAGGATAGGTTATTACTTTCGGACTTAAGTCTCTATAGCCGCATGGACTCTAAATCTATGATAGATTCGCCCCCTATCACGTGTTATCTAAATAATAGAATAATGACATACGTGGATTACACTGACGTACTTTACAATCGTAGTACATAGTTTAATATCCAAGTTGGTACAACTATGATACAACTAAATTTTAACCGCGGTTTTGCTCGCATAAATGTAGGTTAGTTTAGGTTGATAGCAGTAGTTTTTCCTGGATGAAATATATCCTATGTCCATTTCTGTTCGCCTGTCAACGTGTGTGCGAAATTTCATAATGCTCGGTTGAGTAGGTAAGGCATAAAAGCGTAATAAACAAACAAACAAACACACATTCGCATTTATCATATTAAGTTAGGATATACTACTAAATGTAAAATTCATTTTCGATATAAGGGTTGTTGGATATTACTACTTTGTTTTGCGCGTTAGTCCAGTGACGTAAATGTAACTGCATTTTTTGCCAGTTTGGATTATATGATTAGACAAAGTTTTAGTATTGCTTTTAGCAATCCAGCTGCTTCTTGTAGATATCAGTATCAAATTGTTTTCTTTTTGTAAAAATGTATCGCATGCCAGAATGCTCTTCATTTTCTGCTTTTAAATCAACCTTTAAATCTACTTAAGACCAAAAAATATTAATAATCTATTTTTCGATTGCTTTTGCTACCAGAGATAGATATTTGACGTATCTACTACGAAGCGACCTGTCAAATTCCTATTTCTAGTAGGTCAAATACTCGTAGGATAGGTTATTACTTTCGGACTTAAGTCTCTATAGCCGCATGGACTCTAAATCTATGATAGATTCGCCCCCTATCACGTGTTATCTAAATAATAGAATAATGACATACGTGGAGAACTATTATACATGCTTGCCTAACCCTAAGCGATGAATATATAATAAATCATTACCCTAGATGTTATGCTACGTGAGTTTAATTACCTTTTCGCCATTTTGTTAGTAAAACACAATAGCTATTATTTTAATAACTAAAACTTTAATAATGCCGGCGTATATTTTCTCACGTTTCTCATCATTAAATACACATTGCTGTATCATGACCATATTTTATGTTTAGATTACATTATAAGTTTCTTTTATTTATACAGCCAAGTCTTTCTTTGGATGTAAGAAGGTAGTGATTTTTCACACATATAGAATTCGACTTCTAGGCGCCTATTAAGATGAAACACCATCAGGCTTGAAGTACCGCGTACGCGTACTTACATACAGACAGACAAAATTCCTAAAAATAATTGTTTTGGCTACAATATGTCTAAAAAGATCTCTCACATAAATTTTTTCATAAATACATGTTCTTTGAATAGACATCAAACAGTTAAATTTTATTATATGCATAGATATTACAATTTTAACATAAAATATCAAGAATGCCTTTTTTTAAATATTTTACGTACAAAATATTTAAATAATTAGTCTTGGCAATTGACATTTGACTATGAAGTTGTGAATGTAAACACTGACAGCTAAACATTGCCAGAAGAGCAATTTAAAGGAAACGGAATGAGAAAGTCCATTCTTTAAGATTGTGCACTTAGTAATGCCAACCTGACTATAGACATCTGATAAAAATAAAACGAAAAGTTTACCATATCTCTTAAATCCATTTATATAAAAAAAAACACTGTTTCCACTGACTTCATTCATTTTTTTTAAGTTTTCTTATTCTTTGTAGAAGGTTCTTACGGAAAGAAAAGTTAAGAAAATTGCGCAGATATTTTAACCTCTCAAGTTTGACAGTTCGTCTAAGACAGGATAACGTCTGTCGGGTCAGCTAGTAATTTATACTATTGAGAACAAGCCACACGCTGTTTATACCACTCGTTTTGTTTTGTTTGTTTGTTTGTTTTTCGTGTGGTTAGTGGCCAACCTGTTGTCAAGAGTTGTTCAAGCCGCCCGTAGGCCTCTGACATAGCTTAACGACTATTGTCAATTTGACAACAACCGGGACCGACTTTTTACGTGCCCTCCGAAACACGGAGACGCTCAGATGAAATACCACTAAGCGGTCACCCATCTATTGACTGACCGCACTCAACTTTGCTTACCCTCGTTAATCGTTTACTGATCAGTGAGTGCGACTGGCTATGAGCGCCTACTAATTAAAGTGACTGTAATCCAACTTTTAAGATCTAGATATCGCTTGCAGCAATTTCAACATCGACCGGGAAACATAATACCAATCATTTGGATATAATTGGGCCAAAACATTTGCAGATAAACACTAACTTAACAGGTATAATGATAATGATCTAACGAATTTTGGGAGTGCCGCAGGGGTTCTTGATTACAAGCAAAGCAGAATACTTTACAATCGTTAAAACGCAAAGTTATTATCTGCAAATTTGATGACAGGTTTTACACAGCCAATAAATAATTTATCTAGATTGTGCAAGAATCCATATCTAAGATCTAACACATAATTTTGTACTTTATTATGCCGTAACACAGTACTGATGTATCATTGATGTGATTTCTTAACACGTGTTATTGTATTGCTCTATGTTACGTCACAAATGTGTTAGAAATGCGTTCTACTTTACAACAATTTGTCATAAATAAGATAAAATGTATTGAATAGAGCGTTGCAAATCAAATCATACAAATTCAAATAATCGTTTAGATGCAAGGAAACAAGCTTGAATTTTTACATTCTAACTGATTACAATTTGCACTTAATGGTTGCGTAGATAAAGTTTAGTATGCCGAATTTTGTAGTTACTGAGAAACGTGTCTAGCCTAATGCAGATAGGTGGAGTAATATTATGAGCAAAGTGCAAGGTAACATATTGAAATGGTAAGCCAGAGATCGGACCAGACAGAAATCTGCTTTATATTCTTAAAAACACAATTTCTGCTCTAGGAATAACTTTGCATCATAGGGGATTTTACATTTACATTCAATCAATGCACGCACAGAACACACAGACTTCGAACAATCATTTGTAGCTCACACCATTTTTTGTCTTGTGTGGGATTCTACAAATACCACTTGCATGGCTATCACTTGAACCTCAATGCTATTCAGGCAGTGATGCCCTGGGATCATCCAAGGCACTATACTGAGTCCGTTCTCGACGCTCAAATATTGATCAAGTAGTCCCTTTTAGGGTTTAGATTATTGTTGATAATGATGATGAATTACTATTGAAGAGGCTAAGCATAAGTTTGTTTATATTTACGCCTGTTAAGACATGTTGTTTGTGTTCACAGTATTGCAAATAGCATAAGTGCCAACGGTCCATGACATTCTTGACCATCATGGATTACGTCATCATTACCAACGTTCTTATATTGCATTCGATGATAGTGATTGGAAAATGTAATAGTATAGTTGCTTTATAGTCTTAATCATACTTATCACAATCATTTTAATGTCATTGATCTTTACTAACATCTATTATAAAGCAAAATTGTTTGCAACATTGTGCCTAAAACAAAGCATTCATACATAATGAATGCTTTGATTTAGGAACTACGTTGCGAGAATTGTTTTTGTGGGAAAAAGGGTAATGGCAATATATAATAATATTTTTTTTTTAAACTGCTTTCAACTCCCGCTCTAATAATAAATCCTGTGCACAAACATTCAAACAACGGAAATATGTTATACCCACAATATTCGGCGCAGTGGCAATAGCGAGGCATCCATTTAAATAACTACGCCATCCGTGTAGTTGACGTTGGTATATCAAATTACAAGTTGAAGAGGGCAGTAGTAAACTGAGAAGCACAACTAGCTGTTTTAATATTAAGAAACATTTAATGCGGCAAACTCATGAAGCTGGTGATTCGCAATATCAAAAGGAAAGGATCTGAGATAAGTTAAGATAAAGTCTAACAGGGTTAAATACAACGCATATCCGTGCAACGCAACTGGCAGCGGGTTTTATCTGTCCAATCACTGCAATAGCTCTACAAAGGCAGTGGATTTACTTAATATTATAAAAAAAAGTAGTTATTCGCATTCATCTATGTATGTGTTATTACCCGACTACGGCGAAGCTAAAAGGAAAGGGTAAGGACTTTGGCAGTCTGGGTATGTATGTTTGTATGTCTCACTGTAGCGCCTAAACTACTGAACCGATTTTAATGAATGACGTGTCAATAGATTCGGAATAATAGTTCTTTATAGACCCCTTTTTTACGTAGTCCGGTTATAGTTTGTAAACCTTTTTAGTTCTTCTAAATGTCATAACGGATTTTGATACAACAACAATGACTTTTCTCTACTATGTATTTATAAATTTAATAGATATTGGCGAAAAGTCTTTGGTTCGTAATCAAGCCATCAACAAATTACATTTTCGAACGATGAGTTCGCTTTTTCAAAGTGAACGTCGAAAATAATTTCTTCATTTGGGTCACGAAGTAACTTATGAACAAAATATATAAGTTAGTGAGTTTACTAGGTTACTGAAGCTACATTTAGGTTAGTTGCTAAGTTCAGGCATAAGTAGCCTATGAGAAGATTTTTACAAAACGTAGTAGATACCATAAATAATATTCTACAAATTTTGTGCATAAGTAGGATGTTTGTTTTTCAAAAAGACAAAAACCCTTGAACGCGTGTAGAAGAAAATTGACATAAATATAACACATATAATTATATGTACATTACATCCCGGTATACGCCCGTGAGATTCTAGAAACGCTAAACCAGAAACTAATATATCATATAGGAAAAGAAGTACAATCACGAAACAACTAAATTGTTTGTATGAGTCACCTGACCTTGAAATTGCCGATGACGTCATCAAAGCATAACCTTCCCCACTGCGGGCAAAAGAGAAATCGTGAGATAACGCCGGTTAAGCAACCGCGGCCGGTAAATAACCGTGTCAACAGAACTGTTTGTTTGTTTGTTTATATTTTATATGTAATTGTCGTGACGATCGTGATGCGAAAGTAGACATTTTCCTCAGGGTGTTGTAAGTGACTGAGGGATAGTATCGAAATGATTATGCCTTATCTGCCTGATGAGGTAAGATAGGCGAAGGTCAGATAGTGCTGATTATGGAGTCCCAGATTCGATATATGGGTGAAACGAAGTATTATTTGTTAACATTATTATGCTTTCTTGTCTTATGTAAGTGATACTTTTGTGTTTTAAATAAAAAATATTAAAAAATATTATAATTAAAAGAAGTAAAATAACATAGTTAGTTAAATATTCCTGAAAGTTTTAGTAGAAGTATGCCAGTCACATTTTGGCACCTCTATAAGACTCGCCACTATGTACGTTAAAGTCTCTCTTATTAGGAGTTGAGTCTATTTGGTATATAGGTCTCTATTTGGCACACATTTCTAGGTAGTGATATATTTATAATTTTCTTACAGAAAACCTAATCAATTTTGCACAAACCAGATACAAAGCCAAGACATCACGAGTCACTGAAAATGTAAGTGCAAGCTTAAACCAACGAGGTAGTCTATACATCTATATACATATATAAAACTCTTCCGTTACTGAGTGACTGACAGACAACGCACAGCTGAAACTACTGAACGCAAGAAGCTTAAATTTGGCATGTATGTTCCTTGGAGAGTTGGGAGCACTAAGAGAGGATTTTTGGAAATTCCACCCTGAAGGGGATGAAAGGGGTGAAAACTTTTTAAGGTTTTTTCGAAAATCCCATACAAATTTTGTTTTCTTTTATCTCGATATTCCCACGGGAACGGGACTTACGCGGGTGAAACCACGGGAAAAAACTAGTAATTATAATAAAAACGTAATCCAGTTTTTCTTTGTCTAGACGTCTGTCTATGTTACACATGAAGATTAATCTTTTATGGCTGATTTCGTTAATCTGTATAGTGGCTGACTCAATTTGACTGTGATTTTTAGTACATGATAACATTTACTGTTATTTTATTTAACTCATATAAGTGCGTAAAATTTCAAGATCATTGAATAACGTAAATGACAATACAATATATTTTGCGTATATAATTTTGCTCTCACTATTAGTCCTGAATAAAGATTGACCCAAATAAAATGGATCGGTTAACAAACACAACCAAAATGTAAGCTTCTTGAAACCATAATCCATCACTTGAAGCGACAAGGCATTCATCCGTTCATTAGCCTATGAAACTGTTGACATTTTCTTTGTTACTTTGCTCTCAGCGTGGAAAGTTAGTATAAGCAATAGTGTAGAATTTGAAAGTCCTTTTAGTATGTACGCATTTCTTGACGGTAATATATTGTTGGCTTAGGAAACTAGCATTAATCCTAGTATGAGCAATGTTCAGACAATAGTACCATAATTAATGGAAGTAAAAGAAAGTAGATTTTATCAAATGGAACAATCTCTGGGATTTCGCTCAAACTAGGATCTTGAATCTTAAATAGAAAAATATATACATCCTATAGAAGATAAACATCTTCAGCGTTAGTTATGAAATTGGCGTCATTATATATTTGCTTTCATGAATTTGAAAATTTTTATATCGAGTTTAGACTCTATATCTTCATTATTCTTAACATGTACCTTTAATAATCTACATCAATAAATTTTAAGCAAAATATGTCTCATAGTAGTCAGTAGCATGTAGGCCCGAATACGTTGGTTCAATTCGACATATTTACACGATGGTTGTTGTTTTTGATAATTTAAAACAAATCATACTTGGTCTAAACTCAAGCAACTAAGATAACAAATCAGAATTCGATGATAAGTTTACATGACGTATAGTTGGTTTACTGTTTTGCTTTATATGAAAAGCATGCAAAACAAATCAAAACAATTTTATAGGAAAGGGATTTCGAATTGGCTCGAGTACCTAAGTGCTGTTTTGTAATCTAATGAGTAATAATGTCTCAAGGAGCATAACTTGCTCTGTTGTAGTTCGTTTGGTGACAAGGCGGTGCTGGGATTGCCTACCCTGTTACTTATGCCCGCATCATACCTTGGTTTGATTCATTATAAAACCTGCGTACTTGCTAATCAAAATATTAAACATATTTTAATGAAGTCAAATTAGCTGTCTAAATAAGGCAACATTGGTTGGAGCCATCTGTTATTATTTTACAAATTCCATGCTATTTATTATTCCGAACTGAAACACTTGCGTATTGTAAGTAGCCAAGTGTTTTCGACTTGCTTGCTTATTCGGCATTTGATCATTTTAAAACATCAGTATTTAAAACCTTTACATTTATTTTATTACATCAGCGGCGATAGCCTTATAGAATATTGTTGGACTGCCACGCAGAGGTCTGGAGTTTATTCACACGGCACGTCTGACTTCTTGGTTATGTGTGTACTGTATATTATCGTTGCCTTCGATGGTGAAAGAACATTTTGTAACGAATTCTGTATGCCTGAGAGGTCTACATAATATTCTGGAAGACGTGTGAGGTCTGCTAGCGCGATTTTTGGCAGCGTAGTGGACTATAGTCTAATCTTTCCCATAGAATAAATTTATTTGAAAATAGGTCTCAGCAATGGAGTGTTATACACATTGTTTATATTATTACTATTATAGTCATCGATATATCTTTTATTAAGGCTGCATAGTTGGTTCCGTAGTGTTATATTGCCCTGTGATTTAAGTTAATACCCAACTTTATTATTTACGTATTGGTAATACAGAAACAAGCAATGATTGTATTCGAATCATAATCTAAAATGCTCGAATAAAACTACTTTGGATTCATTCAAACGATTACTCGATTATATCACACAGTTTGGACGCAAACAGCCGAATGCGATATGAATAGATAGATGATGTTAAAAGTCACATATCGGTTTTTACTCTAATTGTTTGGCAATGTGTCAGTTTTTATTTTCCGGTAGTACTGTCATTGACATACCGAATTACATGTTCCGATGACGTCATCATAAAGTGATAGTAAGGTCATTTGACTCAATGATATAGTGCAACGTTTCTTATTGTTTCCTAAAAGGACTCGAGTACAATATTTCGGAGAAACATATTGAGTCACTACTGAAAGATTAAATTTCATTATGGCTGTTTTTACTTTAAAGGCATAAAGTACGTGAAGCAATCGCAAGGAATTTTATTCTTGATCAATATGTCAGATGATTTTACAGCCAAGAAAAAAGGTTATATATAATAAATATATAATACTTATTTTATTTTTATTTCATGTCAGTACTATGAAACCTGCTAAATATGACGCTATTGTTTTTATATATGTACACACAGGTTTATAACAACATGATATGAAACATGGTTTTACTTTTCTGTAATGTGACATGAATATCTAAACATAAAATTATTTCTTAAACTATAAAAATACATTTCTTTTTTTATACCACTAAATTGGCAAACAAGCATACGGCCCACCTGTTGGTAAGTGGTCATCGTAGCCTATGGACGCCTGCAACACAATAGGCATTATTTGCGCGTTGCCGACCCTTTAAGAAAAAAAGGAAGTGGGAAGGAGAAGGAGCGGGCAGGGGGAAGAGGATAATTGGGCCTCCGGCACTCTCACTCACCAAACGAAACACAACAGTAGGAATACTGCTATTTCACGTCAATATTCTGTAAGAGAGTAGTGCTTCCCCGGTCGAGCCCATTTATGCTGAAATCAGCGAGGCTCTACTACTCAAAGCTTTACTAACATTATTACTAATTACAGTGTTTGAACTATTAGAAATTGCAATTTATTATTATTTTTATAATCCCACAATATTTAGCAACTTATGTGGCTGATTGTATATTAGTTAGTCCTATTATTATTGACGGTTTGTCACTACATAGATACTAATACCGACACTGAAACTTTTATACGTCAAGATTCCAAAAATTTATTCATTTAACACTAGCTATTTCTAAAAAAGAAGAAGGTTATTGTCACAAACAAACATCCGGCTTCAAAATAACTGTGATGCGTTAGAACAATGTTTGTCATGTACGGAAATTGAACACGATTGTAGCACCCTTGAGTACACTCAAGGCCAATTGTTTTCAATGTAATTAATTTTATTATTTCTTCTCCAAATGATACCTTTTTTTGGAAGCCTTTTTTGATATGGCGCAGCAGTTTTTTTTTAACTTCTATTTGGGCATTACTTATTAAAATTAAAACTCTAATGAAGGGAAGCCGAACTCTCTTGGAAAAAAACATCTCTGTCAAATCAAAGGAAACATTAAGAAATTATATAATATGTAAAATATCGAAAAAAGAAGAAAACTTTTCAATTTTATTTTTATTTTGTACTTTTATTAAATTATTATTTACGTTTACCCGTAACCTTGACTATAGCTTAAATTTAATATTTGAAATTCCTTTTAAACGAACGACAATACTATGGACTAAATTCAAATTATAAATATTTATACTAATCATTTATACCAAGATCATTGCTAGCCAAAATATTTTTTTTATGAATCATGCGATTCGTAAAAAAATATTTCACAGATATGAAAGAAACATTTTCTATTGCGGAGTTATACATATATTCGAATAGATAAAACTTTTAAAGCCTAAATCAAGCACAGAAGAGATGGGATTAGCGATAGTTAAAGTTTATATGGAGCAGTGCAGAATCATAAAAGAAAGATTTATTGAATCATTGAATGCCTGCCTCGTTGTCGCAGCGGTAGCGAATGCGACTGCAGTGCATAAAATCGCAGCTTAAAGCTGTGTAAAATTAAATTAAATCTAAATAGTTTTAATAATAATTTAATTAGCTTAAAAATTAGTAAAGTTTAATAGTAGTAGTAGTGTAACAATTTTTAAAATTATGTAATAAAGTGTCAAATAAACAACGCGATAAAATCCGTATATATAGTAGTTTAATTTCAATGAATAATATTCGCGTAAACAGAAGACAATATTATATTCATATTATATTAATGGATGAATACTTGTTTACCTTATGTGAGATACTGTGACCTGTCTAGGAATATTAGATATATAAATTTATTTATTTATTTATTTAAGGATTTCCAACAAAGGAATATACAACAACATACAAGTACATTATAAAGAAATAATTAAATTCTTAACGTGTATAGTCCCTCAATTATAGGAAACCACAGCTTGCAAATTATAATTACAACTAAACTAACAACTTAATTAAACAAATAAACATGGAAAACATAAAACATAAAAATTATAAACATAAAATTCTGCCGCTAGGGTAAACTTTTGAGTAAAACAATAATAGCTTATTAGATAATAGAGTTCGATAAAATATGTACAAATTTAATTAAGAATAAAAAAAATAAAAAAAATAAGTGTATCTAAAACTAAGATAACAATTTGCGAAGACACGTTTTAAATTGTATTAAATTGTTAATATTATAAATATTATAAAGTTATAGCATAAAGTAAATCGATAAAACCCAGTTGGTTCTTTCTTGCAATAACATATTTTGTTGCATAGTTCCTTCTTGAAAACTGGAGGAAGATATCATTATTGTGATATTTCTAAAAATAAAAGTATTTCTTTATAATTAAGATACTTTTGAATGCCATTTATTAGATAGATAATCATTTTCTTACATCTAACACAAAAAAATGTACAATGGAAACAAGAACCCTTAGAACTAAACATCATCATTATCGCCTTCTACCTCAAAATCGAGTAAGCTTGGTAAAGCCCTTGATATCGTCTTATATGTTGCTCCTTTACAGGGTTTTGTAGAAATCTTGTGCATCTTTTAGTATAAAGTGTAGAACCCTTTTATATCTGTTAGTTTAGCCTCAGTTATGGTTTTGCCTGTAGGTCAAAGTAAGTCCATATCACTTTTGGTAATTACAGTCGTGCTTCTAATGTTTTTCTTTATATTATTTCTTTAGAGGAATTTCATCATCCAGATTGCACATTTTTTCATTCGTAAGCAACAGAAAGAAAAAAAAACAGGAAGAAGGCAGAAGATGCATCTAAAATAAATTCTGTCGATACCATCTTAAAGGAGGCAGAAGATGGATCTAAAATAAATTGGGTGGGTACCAAAGATTGTACCCACACAATTTACTTTAGATCCATCTTCTGCTTTCTTTCTGTTTGTGATTTTTGTCTCTCAATTGATTGACGAAAAAAAGTATCCTTTGATAAGTCTGTGTACAATCATTGGTTTAATTTTCAACAATATATCATGATTAATCGGTGGTAGATATCTTGCAAGAGCCGTCTAGGTGGGTACCACCACAGTGCCACATATTCTACCGCCAAGTAGTAGTGTGCAAATTGTGCACTATTATGTTTCGGTTTGAATCGTACTGTAGCTAGTGAAATTTCTGTGCATATAACTTAAGAACAAATGTCTTGGGGTCGGCAATGCGTGAGTGATGCCTCTGGTGTTGCAAGCATTCATAGGCTGCGGTAGCCGCTTACCATCAGGCGGGCAGCATGAATGTTTGCTGAATCCATAGAAATTAAAAAAAAGATCTCTATTTAATCTTCTTGGGTATACAATCGTTGTTGGTACTTAAGAACGCTTTATATCCAGCCATAATTCGTATTGTTTAGTAAAAAGCTATGGCCAGATGCTAAAAATCGCTGATGTATATATAATTTCTAGAAACGCTATACCCGGTATGTATACAGTACGAAGATTCGAAAAAGGTCCAGCGCTCTCTCTACTCTTCGCGTGCCGACAAGCTACGTAGTTCCGTAAAATATCAATAGACGGCGCTGTATTAATTATTAGAAGGAACTGCCGAGTCTTCCCCACGGTGCTGATAGATGGCACTGGCTGTAACAATACGATATGTGCTTCTAACATCACAAAGCACTGTTACGCACACATACTACGCGAGTTTATATTGCGTAGTAACATAGGTTTCTTAGTCTTTATAGTAGCAGGCGGTTACTAGTAGTGTTTTATTTATAGAATAAACACAATCAACCTTTAGTTATTCACGTTTTATGATCTTGACATTTAAGACTACTGGCCTTGGTTACTATCTGACTCAAGCTATATCCAGTTTCATACATCCTCAAAGAAGATTAACGTTTTATCAAAGTAGGTAATTCATCAATGTGATCAGTAGAATTGGAGGTAATTGTCGGTGTCTGTGTAGTGCCGGTAAATAATGTCGCTAGGAAACGCGTGTTCAGTGACGGTCATTTTACTAATTTAAAAGACACGTGTTAGTTTCGCGATTGTTGGCGGAACAGTCGAATGATTGGAAAATTGCATGGTGACACATTCGAGTATCGATTTTTCGAGTGACAGCAATTGAATATTTAAATCGTGATTTAAGTTTTTATATTAATTTTCAAATAATTATTTGTAACTTGGGAATCGAAATCAAAACCTCATGCAGAGAAGTCGCATATATTGCTACTGCGAGTCAGTCGATATGTACTAATTATTTACGGTTTACGAAAATGTAAAGGAAGAAACATGCTTATTTTTGTGGCAGATATTGCGATCATAGGTCAGTCTGAGTATTATTTTTGCTCACTCCCTCTTACATGAGACAGTACAATATCCAAAAACAAAATTCCTGCTTATATCTTCGAAGATTGTGTATATTTACTCTCGAATATTTTTGTGCTTAAATATTTCCGTTAGAATTTGGTTCAATACATTACATTGTATTGATGGCTCGAGTTATCTTTTGTAAATATGTTAATAAGGCTCTATAGCACTTCCTAGGTCTATGACTTATCGAATATAACAGTTTTTTTTGGAGTGATTGATCACATTATCTATTTAAAATATGAATATTTTAAGGCTGGTCACATATTACCTAATGTTTTGGGACTAATCCTTTTTGTCCTATTATTATCGAGTTTTGACACTTGTGAAGTCCTGGGGAATGCAAAACTGACTTGTAACCTGCATCGAATTTATATTGGAGGAGTTGGAAAATATATTGGCTACTATTACTGCATATTATATAGGTAGATAGTGTCGGTTTTTTTATTGGTACTAATATAAATACATATCTTTACTTCTATAAATGGTCTGAGTAGGCTGCTCTGTTTGAAGTCGCCTTTTCTTTAAGGGCTTCTCTAATAGGAAGCGACTGTATTGCCTCTTGCCAAATACATGTTTAGACTCTGTTAAGTAACATAATTTTGGTTATCAGATGTAAAAGCATATAACACCTGAATCTGGACATGTTATCATAACATGCATAAGGTATACCATTAATTTAAAAGGTTGTCTGTTTGGGTTGCTTTTTGCTAGTAGGTAGATGCTAGATAAATATATTAAGAATGGCTTCAGGTCCGGTGTGCAATTAATGAGAA
Organism: Catocala fraxini; assembly: GCA_930367265.1. Lineage (NCBI taxonomy): Eukaryota > Metazoa > Arthropoda > Insecta > Lepidoptera > Erebidae > Catocala > Catocala fraxini. Next base: position 26,809,882 of record OV884027.1, on the reverse strand, counting down.
TCATACCTTTCTCTATGTTCGTTCTCAAATTCAATGCTTTGACTGTTGATCATATTTCGCTGCTGTTAATATAATTTCTCGAGTTAGGCGTCTACATTCAAACGATAGGAATGTCATGTTTGCTAGAAACTGATACCGATGCGTCTACTATTCACACGATAGTAGCAAATGTGCAATCAGCCTAATATTGCAAATTCACTTCAGCACATAACTGTACTTTAATTGCCAAAGCGTGTGTGTTTTTTGCACCGGTGTTAAAATTGCATTGATGTGAAATGTGATAAGAGACCGCTATGTACAGTTAAGTGCTAAAGTGGCTGATTAAATTACAAAATTACACTTAACGACAACGTGTTTCTCCTGTGTAGGTACCGAAACACACTCACAAGCACAAATGCGTACTGCGATCAGTTTAAGTCGGTCATATATATGAATTGCTGCATTAGAGCCTTTATTCTAAGGGGTACAAGAGTTTTAATCGCACGCTAGTTTCTTTGCAACTATGTTGTTATGTTATACGCCCATATTATATCAGCTGAGTTTAGGTCACACGTAATAGTAAATAAGTGTATTATATAAATTGCCCGACTCTATAGTTATATTGTGTTGGTTGCAAGAAAAGTGTATAAAAATTATAAGAACTCCAAGTCCGAGTACCTAACCGAAGAATTTACGATCGAACATTGCTGTCAGAAACTCGTATATATAGTAACGTACAACAAACTTCACTTGCGTGATTTAAACTTCAATACAACTATGAAGTTGTGTTTGATTAAATACAGCGCCATCTGTTATTGTTAGTTCTAAATTAGTCGTGTTGAGACCACCAGAGAAGTAAAAAAAGACTGCAAAAACATCGCGATCGTAGCTTCATACGCATACACTTACAAGTAGGTATTAGGTATTTCATAATTTCCAGGAAATATATGTATATCTGGTATACCTAGTTAATAGTTCGAGGATAGGGATTTTCTTAGGCGTTTATAAGAATTAGTAGAGTAATTAAAGATCTTTACTAGCAAGACGGTAAGGGTCAATAGACCCGAATTCAAACTTGCACCGCGGATTATTACATAACTATTTGTTTATATAATTTCATACCTTGTGACTTTTAATGAACTACAGTTAGCTTTTAAACAAAAGCATTTACAGTGTAATATGATAATTCAAATATTGATAAAAATAGCATTCACCTACAAAGGCAGCTAGGGTCATTTGACCTATTCCATAAATAAATGTATTGTTGTCGTGGGTAAGTTGATAATATTAAGTTTAATTTTATTGACTGATCGTGTATCGCGTACCTACATATTTTGGTTCCTTTGTTTATTACTCTAAGCGTTCTCGTTGAGTCAAGTTAGTTATTTCTGATTTGATATTCTGTGAAAATGTCTCGGCGTGCCCCTGAAGCTGAAATATTGGCATTACTTCAATCTTTGTCTAAAGATTAATCGGATAGTGAAGGTGAAAGTGTATTATCATCAGAAGCTGAAGACATTTATTGCCCTACTCCTGCCTCTGAGTCAAGTTCTAGTGATGATTCAGACAGCAACATACCGTTAGCTGCGATTCAGCAAACCTGAGGAAGACATTGTCGGAGACGAGGACGCAGAGTTCGAACAGCATTTTATGGCAATACCCCTCAGTACAATATTATGATGTCTCCAGGTGGAATATTGTGGAATTCTATACTTGAAAATCGTGCAGAAATATCAGGTCGTCGATGACGTCATAATTTTTTGGCTGAACAATCTGGGCCTACCGCCTATGCACGAAGACAAGTTGGAGAGAAATTCATGACAGCCTGGAAACTTTTGACAGATGACACGATTTTACGACATATAAAAAATTGTACAGAGGCCGAAGCTATTCGTCGGCTTGGCCAGTCATGGTCTATTTCCCTTGAAGAACTTGGAAAATTCATTTCCATTTTGTATGTCAGAGGTTGTTTTGTAACAAGAAATATATTTGTGAATGATTTGTGGATTAAGATATGGGGCATACCATATTTTCTAAAACTATGCCTAGGAGTAGATTCAAAGAAATTATAAAATATTTACGATTCGATGTGAGATCAGAACGATGTACCAGACTTATAACGTATAAATTTGCATTGATTTCTCAAGTGTGGAATCATTTTATTGATAACTGCGTTTCGTGCTACAAACTGGGCGAAAATGTAACCATAGATGAACAGCTGTTTGCTACAAAAGTTCGATGTCCCTTTATTCAATATATGGCTAATAAACCAGACAAATTTGGAATTAAATTTTGGCTCTGTGCTGATGTAAAATCAAAGTACATGTTAAACGCCCTTCCTTATCTTGGAAAACGAATCTCGGCCGGAAAATCAAAGTCTTAAACAACACATCGTTATGCGTCTTATGGAGCCATTCTTGAATAAAGATATAAATGTGACAACAGACAACTTTTACACATCTGTGTCTCTCGCACAAAGTTTGTTTGCAAAACGTACAACTTTTGTTAGTACTATAAACAAAGGTAGACGTTATATTCCATCGTACGTAAAGAATCTAACATTGGATTTGTATGAAACCAAGGCACTAAAAACTGAAAATGACCAATGCTTATTGACAGTTTTCTAAACAAAGAGAAGAAAAATGTATTGTTACTAAGCACCTTACATGATACTGTTCAGATAGACAATGGCAATGACAAGAAAAACCTGAAACTGTAATGATTTACAACTCAACTAAATATGGTGTTGACGTGGTCGAACAAATGGCGAGAAAATAAAGCTGCCTCAAGAAGATGGCCGGTACAAGTTTTTTATAATATTTTAGATTTATCTGCAATATATGCCTGGATGTTGTACCAAGAAATAAATGACAAAAAAAAGTACGTAGTAGAGACTTTATTCTGCAATTGGCTGTCGAACTGAGTAACACTTTAGAAGAACCCACTTCTGAGACTTCATTGCAACGTCCTTTCACCTCAGAAACGTTAGCATCTCTTTGTTAAAATAAAAGTAATAAAGTGTGTGTTTTATGCAAAAAGCCTTTATGTGAAAGTTGCAATCAATCAAAAATGTTTACGTGTCATAACTGTAAATATTTTTCTTATAAATTAAGCACTTATATTTTTCTACAAATCTAAAATTATTTGTTTCTATGAGTATCTCCTATTATTTCTGCTAATAATTGATATATACATAATTAGAACTACAAAAACAGTGATGGGTCAAATGACCCTTGGCCGTCTTTGTAGGTTAGCTGTTTTTCCCGTGTTGCTGTGTCTTGTTAAATGACTATAATTGCCCGCGTTATTATCTTAGCGCGCGTCTGTACCTAAATCGCTCTGGTTGTCGCACACATGCATTAGCTGTTAATACGACAATACAAGAATTTTTCAATTCGAAACAGCTCCTTAGATTAGCGTGTTCAATCAAACAAACATACAAAGAAACTCTTCAGCTTAATAATATTAGTATAAATATGATATAATTCGATTTGAAGTTAAACATACATTGATTGGCCCCAAAATTATTTCGTCCACGCCTCTGTAGTTACATATCACACACATATGTATATACATAATTATGTTTGTGATATATACATATACATATGTAAAAATAAGTGTATTAAATTTACGCACACAAGTAAATTTATTAGGTCTTTGCAGTGTTACGTAATGGCATAAAATGGAAAACGGAATACTTAAAACATTTGATTTCTTGGGTCGTTTTTAAATACCAACATTGTACATGACTACCACTAGCGCAGCGGTAGTGAATGCGACTGCTGTGCGTGAGGTCTCTGGTTCGATTCCCAGATCGAGACATTTTATAGGGATTTTCTGTTAAGAAATTTTCAGTACTTACCAGCATGGAGTCTGGAATTGTGAAGGTGGCAAACAAGCATACGGCCCACCTGATGGTAAGTTGTCACTGTAGCCTATGGACGCCTGCAACACCAGAGGCATCGCTTGCGCGTTGCCGACCCTTTAGGAAAGGAAGGGAAGGAGGAGCGGGAAGAAGGAAAGAGGCTGATTGGGCCTCCGGCACTCTCACTCACCGAACGAAACACAACAGTAGGAATACTGGTATTTCACGTCGATATTCTGTGAGAGGGTAGTCCTTCCCTGGTCGAGCCGGCCCATTCATGCTGAAATCAGCGAGGCTCTACTACTAGCTAGCGAAATGTGGGTTTATTATATCTCTGTGATCTACTCTTTCTGGGATACCTGTGTCGCAGGGGACTACAAACATACAAACAACGGACAAAAAGAACTCGCAGACACGGAATTACCATTTGTAGGTCACACAGTTATTTTGTCCTCCACTACGCCATCATTCAAAATAAAAATAACGAATATTTAATATGCGGCAGCTACTCGTACTTGACCGTTTATCTGACGTGTCCAAGTGCATTTTAAAACTGGTTTCGGCAACGCATTAACTTGATTTTGTAAACTTATTGTCTGGTTTTTGCCGAAAAGTATTCACTTACCGGTTGTTCTTGGTAACAGGTTTCTGTTTCTTTTGTGATTGGTTGTTTTAACCGAAATATGAAAACTGTTTGTCTCAATTAAAATTTTTAAGAGTACGGATTTGTTTTCATTAATTGACATAAGTATTACGATCTATATTATTTTAGAGGCTGACTCTTTAATCCTGTGGTATAAATTTGTGGCCGATTGCGAGAATCTAGGTGAAAAAAAATTATAACTTGCTCCTATTACGTAATATCTTTAGTATATATTATTATATAGTAAAATACTAGCTTATGCTAGGCTTCGCCTGCGTGTACCCTAGGAACATAGTTTTTAAAAAGTACGACTCTTTTCTGACTTTTAAATACAGGTGCTTCGTTTATGGCTAATTTTCATTTGTTTTCCACTATTATCATTTGTGAAAGATTGATTAGTCAAACTACAAAAGCTTTTTTTAAGCCGACAAATTTTTGAAATTGCAGCATTATTTTGGTACCTGTACTTTTTAAATTTTATTTTGCACTTTTGAAACGTCCTTACCTAAGGAATCTCGCGTTTCAATTTGATTCACATATTTTGGGACATCCTGTATACTGATGCAGGCTGATATTATTGTATTATTATTACTAGATTTTGCTCGCGGCTTCGCACGCGTAAATCTACATTTATGTCAATTTTCTATCCCTCGAGAATAGTATTCCTTCCTAGATAAAAGGTAACCTACGTCCATTCCTGTGCCCCTGATAACGTGTAAGTGAAATTTTATGATTGGTCGAGTAGTTAGGCTTGAAAGCGTAACAAACAAACAAACTACCATCCCTATTTATAATATTACTGTCTAACAACAATTACGATTAAAAATTATTATCTTGGATTCGAACCTACAACGCTCAGCACGGCAACAATGGTTAGGCATCCACTTTTTTTTTTGGAGTTTGTCTCATTTAAGACTATACACCTTGATAACTATAACTGTTCCCTTGAGATATAATAATATATTCTACCACATACACACAACACCATCTAGCCCAAACTAAGCAGAGCTTGTACTATGGGTACTAGACAATGGATAAACATACTTATATATCTTTTTTTTGTTTATACATACATATTATACATAGAAACACTCAGACCAAGACAAACATCCATGTTCATGCACACAAATGTTTAACTTGTGCGGGAATCGAACCCGCAACCTCAGGCGTGGCAGTCGGTTACACTAACCACTACGCCATCGAGGCCGACAGATGTATTTAATTTAAATATGTTACACTTTTTTATACAAAAACTGGTTTTACTGAGGTCATCTGGTTCATCTTTATTACGAAATGCAAACTAACGCCAATATATCAATTGGATTGACTTAATGTATTAGCTAATCGAAATGTATTTTAGAATCACAACATATTAAAAAACAAAGTCTACCACCGCGTCTGTCTGTTCGCGATAAACTCAAAAACTCTTTTTCTCCCTAGCCTTTATTATCCCCAAGTCACTTAAGGTTAACTTTTCTGATCTAACTGATTTGACTGGATATCAGTTTTTACACAGAGCGGCTACCACCTGACCTCCGCAACACGAAGGCTAACGATACCCTAATGCTAGACCAGTGTCAGGATATTATAGGATACTGACTTCCCAATAACGACTGCTATAGATGATCATGGCAGCCGGGACCGACGGCTTAACGTGCTCTCCGAGGCAATCAAAAGCTGGTATTTAATAAAAAATAAAATAAAATTGCTCCTGCTTTGCCTAATGGTTTAAGTTCGATTTCCGAGTCAGGCTAACTAGTTTATCTACGAAGTTCTCTACTGATAACTTCGTAGATAAACTAGTTAGCCTGGTAACACGTAGCCTGGAAGTGTATCCAATACTCAACCATAGGATCGCCTACTACTTCGTGGGATATAAAACGATAACCGGTAAAATAAGGTTGTATTACGCCGAGTAGGCTCTTCGAGATATAAGCGTGAGACTGTTTATTTATTTAAAATACAGACACAAACAACAACGGACACAAATAATATACAAAACAACTATTTACGGAACTTAATTTTTTTTGTTGTTTCGAGCTTAAGACATTTGGCACAGAGGTGACCACGTTAAGTACTACACCGACCCTGCAATAAATATTATTTTTTAAAAAACATCAAGCTTGTCTGTCCTTGCTGTTTACTGAGAATATCTATAGACACCGTTCTACTATTGCCCGACCTGGGATTTGAACTTAGAAACTCACGATAGGTTGGCAACTTATGACACTAGACTAATGAAGCCTATAAACTAAAGATGCCATAGTTCATGCAGATAACGAATACGTTATTATAGAAATACCCAATACCACTGTGGCCAAACTGAAAAAGAAAGATTGAGATGTTGCAATATAACATAATTAAAACAATAGTTACTAACGTTACTATTATTTATTAAAGACAAACATATTATATTTAATTCATTCATAATATATTTAAATTAACAGTATATTATTATCAAGGTAATAATTGTCAATTTTAATATATTTGTGAAGTAAATAAACAAAATAAAATATGATAACTCACATACGTAGTCGTAATTAATTTAAAAAGAAAAATAATTCAAAAATAGATAATGGAATATAGCTGGAAGAAAATTTAAAATCTGAATATCTAGTCGTACAGTCTATCTATAAATTAAAAACAAAATAATTTGAAAATAGAAAATGCAATATGGAAATACAAACAGATTGGCCATTTACAATAAAATTCGAAATTCGAAATCCGCAAACGAATTGTCTAATTAAAAACAAAATAATTAAAAATAGAATATACCTACAATACGCAACGCGTAAAATCAACTACCCACTATCCAAAACAAATAAACGAATACTGCCTTACTCCTCATAAACATAAACAACGATTGCTCAATGAAAATCAAGCCGAGTTGTTTACACGCCTAATTAATTTGCTTCCTTACGAAAATTAACTTGTTACACCGTAAACAGACAAGAAAAATCTTACTAAATAAATATTAAATAAAAAACTGTAAATTAATAATAAATGAAAAATAAATGTATCTTTTAAATGGAATGTAAGTCACAAATCCCTTCACAGAATGTTAATTAATAATATTTGAAAAATAAATGTACCTTATAAATGGAATGTAAGTCACAAATCCCTTCACTTAAACCTTAATGCATCACTTTCGTCACGATTGTGCAAAGTCAGACACCACAACAACGTTTTACTTGCACGACGTCGAACGATCAACTAAACAGTGCACTGTGCAAATTGCGCAAGCGGCGGACCAACCGGCAGCTAAAATACCTTGACCTTTCATTTCAACGCCCTTTACGAACTTCGCGTTGAATATAGAAGGGTGAGGGGTCTAGATATAGTGGTGTCATAATATTTGGCTCATTATAAGGCGATCGTAAGGCTTTGATGGGGTTCAGTGACATTCGAAGTTGTTGGGAATTCCGAAGGTATTGCACTGCCAAGTATATATATTACGTGGTAATAAAAGGAAAATACAATAATTCGGTTTGGGGTAAAGTCCTAGGCCTTACATGTTTACTAGGTAAATGTTATTAATCATCTTGTTTGTACTAGCTGCACCTGCGGCTTTGTTCGCTTCAATTATGATATGGATATATCAAAACAAATTGCGATTGTAATGATATACATACATAATCTCACGCCTTTGTGCCTGAAGGATTAGGTACAGGTGTTACCAACATCCTTATTACGTTAGTTATTTTAGGTCTTACGTGATATTGTTATATATTTTTTTTATACTACTACTGTGGCAAACAAGCATACAGCCCACCTGATGATTAGTGGTCACCGTAGCCTATAGACGCCTGCAACACCAGAGGCATCACTTGCGCGTTGCCGACCCTTTAGGAAAGGAAGTGGGAAGGAGAAAGAGCAGGAAGGGGGAAAGGGGGTAATTGGGCCTCCGGCACTCTCACTCTCGGAACGAAACACAACAGTAGGAATACTGCTATTTCTCGTCGATATTCTATGAGAGGGTAGTCCTTCCCCGGTTGAGCCGGCCCATTCATGCTGAAATATATATTTAGTACTAGTATATATTTAGTTCCAGCGAGCCACCCAACTTACAAAGCAGAGAGGTGGCACACCGTGGTGGTTTTAGTCGGTAGGCCCAAAGTGTCGGTAGAGGAGAGCCCGACATTGCCCTCTCGCCTCCCTTTGTGGCGAGGAGGTATACATCAGAAGCATTTACCCAGGTTTAAAAAAAAACCACGAATTAAAGGTGGTATTCGAGAATTGCCTTTAAAAAGAAAACACAACACAGTGCGTGTACGACTCGGGAATGGATCTCGAGATCTCATGCACGACTGTCTTATTAACTTCTTATTAACTTCTGAGTCTTCTTCGAAGAGGTTAATGAAAACACTATGTGGGTCTGTGTGTCTGTCTGTTAGTGACAAGCATAGCTCTGGAACCACTGGACCGATTAACTTGTAACTTGGTGTGCAGACACCTTGGGGTCATCCCTCGGTCAATTTTGAATATGGGCCCTGTGGGTCAAAAGACCCCCGAGATGTAGGGGTCACAAGGTCATAAGGTCAGGGGATATCCACCAACAGAGTGATTTGGAAGTCCAAGGCTCTCCCTTGGACTTTTGCCCAGCAGTGGGACATTACAAAAAGCTGATGACAAAAATAAAGTCACATAAAGACGAAGAGGTTAAATCCTGGGTTTTAGATTTTGAAAAAACTCTTATACAACAGCTTTGTCCGTTCGTCTGTCTGTCTGTTATACAACTTTCAACTCAAGAACCGTAAAAGCTAGAGACTCGCGGTTAACGCCATTCAACTCAGCATAGTTGATATACCTCGAAATGACTATGACCTTTGACTTCTGACCTCAAGATCACGTAATACCATCTTTCAACTCAAGAACCATAAGAGCTAGAGGCTCGCGGTTAGCGCCATTCGATTCAACATAGTCGATATACTCCGAAATGACTATGACCTTTGATCTCTGACTTCAAGGTCACGTGATACCATTTTTTCGAACTCTAAGATTTACGGCAATTTATGGCCGTTTCTCACTTGTTTACACCCATCTCGTTTATTACCGCCACGCTATCAAGGCTGTCAGACAATTGATTGAAATAACACATGTCAAATATTGTGCAACATTTTCAAGACAGTCTGGTCGAGAATTGCTGAGTGCACGGATGGCGTAATGGTTTAAGCGGTCGCCTCGCCACTATGGGACCACCACACGGGACAAAAACTTATGTGATTAACTTATAGTGGTTCCGAGTCTGGATGTACTTTGTATTCCCGCAGCACTGGAATTATTCCTAGAGCGGGAGTTGCCAGTTTAAAAATAAATCGGGAAAAATAACCGGCTGAACTCTTCACTTACGCCCGATTTTTTAAGGACACCCAACATAAAATTTGAAAGCTCTCGATTAAATGATTTGATCGTGACGACGTTGTGATTGGCTAGCTGAATTAGCATCAGCCGATCAAATCACGGGATATGAGCTTGATTTTTATACGTCGTTAATCTTTTGCCTAATTTTTCTTTTTTGCAACTTGCAAAGAAAATGGCAACGTTTTCAAAATTGAGTTATAATATTCCCTATTATTTTGTATACTGTACGACTCGATTATCAGATTTTATATTTTATTCCAGTGGGATGGCTATATTTCATTATCTATATTTGCGTACATTAATCAAATTTCTGAAAACTATAACAAAAAGTATTATTCATTACATTACCCAAAACAAAAACATTAGGTACAAAAAATACTAAAAGAAACAAAGAATATTTATTTTTAACATCTTAACGACATCAAAGCGCCACATATAGTCAATAAATCCTGCATTTTTATTTGTGGCAGCAGTTTATATGCAGATTTTATTTCATCGACCTAACTTTGTGATGTTGACGACAAAAAGTTTTTATTAAGTAATATTGAATAGTGTTGTTATAAACTAATTAAGGCTGGTTTTACAGTGTCGCCTTTGCCAGCGCGGTCAGTAAGCGTCGCGGGCCACAAGCTTTGAGTGTCTTGGATCGTTACATAGTAAAACAATTCCTGCGTATGACCCGCGCTGACTGCAACTCGGCCGCGCGTTTCAATCATCATCAGCAATCTAGTGGCATTTTAAGGATGTACGCCGTCGTCGTTGCCTTTTTTCCATAGGTAATATAATATAACTATTCAGAAAAGTCTCATCGCGACTGTTCGAGGTGGCAAACTGCGCGGCAATAAACTCGTTTTATTGTTACGAGCTGGTCATCCGCGCGCGTACGGGCCGCGCTTAACACCCGCGCAGACGGTAAGCGTCACTGTAAAACCAGCCTAAATATTCATAAATAGATTTGTTGATCTGTCATTTCATTCTAATTATAAGTTAAATATTAATATTTTATCACATACACACAACACCATCTAGCCCAAACTAAGCAGAGCTTGTACTATGGGTACTAGGTAATGGATAAAACATACATAATTATATACTTTTTTTTTGTAAATTTGTACATAGTATACATAGAAACACCCAGACTAACACAAACATCCATGTTCATGCACACAAATGTTTGACTTGTGCGGAAATCGAACCCGCGACCTCAGGCGTGGCAGTCGGTCACACTAACCACTACGCCATCGAGGCCGACAAGTTAAGTTTTATATACTACACTTCTGCCTAATTTATTTAAATTGTTATTTTGTTTTTGGTTTAATTTTTAAATTTTGATTTATTTATGTATGCATGTTACTGCCTTCATGCACCGAAATCATACAGGCTCTGCGAGAATAGCAGCGTTGTGGATATACTGCAATATTGCTGACGCAGGACCTTATTTGTTCTTATACACATTGGTTATGTTTACTGTTACCTCATGTGCGTGGAACAAATTATATTAATTTTCTTTTCTTTTCTTTTTCCCTTTCCTTTTCTTTTTCTTTTATTTTCCTTTTCTTTTTCTTTCGTTTTTCTTTTATTTTCTTTTTCTTATTCTTTTCGTTTTATTTTTCCTTTCTTTTCTTTTTCTTTTATTTTTATTTTTCTTACCTTTTTCTTACCTTTTTATTTGCTTTTTCTTTTCTTTTCTTTTCTTTTATACTCGGTTTTTCCTTCGGCTTCACTCGCGTGAGTCTAGACTATGTCCTATATATTCCTATCCCTCGGGATCATTTCTTTTTTCTGGATGCAATGTATGGCCTATTCAGTACCCTTGACAACGTGTATGCAAAATGTCATGATAATTGGTGTAACAGTTGCGTGAAATCGTAACAAACTCACATTTGCATTAATAATATTCGTTAGGATGAAGAAAATCTTTTTACTGACTTAACCATCATCGCCGAACCATAGCGGCAGATGCCAATGACATGAAATTTCAGCATTAGGTTTATTTTAAGACGTAGGCACTGGAAAGAAAGAGGCGATTTTCAAGTTTATCTCTTATATTGGCGCTATGGTGAAAGCAGTGGTATGAAAATTCTTTATTTTAAACATGGAAAACTGCATTTCAGTTAAAAATAAAGACAAATGTATAGACAAGATTTTGGGTAATTGGACCTTAACCTATTGAGCCGCAGTGACACACCAACGGCTAGACACAAATGAGTTTTAAGGTTTTACTAAAATTTTTAAGGTATTCTAAGAATACCAGTAAAACCTTAATAAAATTAAGAATTCCAAAAAGAAGCAAACCACCTCTGGACTTCATGATACTTTGAGCTCATTCTACGTAAATAGAAACACCAATGATTAAATTATGTTCGGGTATTTTGAAATAACGACACTGGAACATTGAGACAACTACCATCTTAGTCTCCCCGTGACCATGGCTGCTGAAAAGCAACCGAAACGTCGGGGAAAGCGTAAACTTAAATATAAATAGTTTTCATAGTTTTAATAATAATTTAATTAGCTTAAAAAATAGTAAATTTTATAATAGTAGTGTAACAGTTTTCAAAATTATGTAATAAAGTGTCAAATAAACAACGCGATAAAATCCTTATATAGTAGTTTAATTTCATTGAATAATATTCGCGTAAATAGAAGACAATATTATGGTATTCTAAGACTTGACAGATTAAGGAAGTAAAATATGGCATTAAAAGTTTATATGGAAATTTTATTAATTGTGCTTTTACGTTCAAGACAATCAGTATAATAATATCAGCCCTGTATTAAACTGTCACACTGCTAAGCACAGGCCACTTATCTGTGTGAAAAGGGTGAGGCCATAGTCCACTATGCTGACCTAGTGCGGGTTGGCAGACTTCACATATCTTCGAGAACATTATGGAGAACTCTAAGACATGCAAGTTTCCTCACGATGTTTTCCTTCACCGTTAAAGCTAGCGATAATTAACTATATAATACGCACATAACTTCGAAAAGTCAGAGGTGATACTACTAATTAATTAATACAATTATGTAATTCCATAAATTTGAAAAATTTGAAAAAACAAACAACGATACCTCAGTTGGGAGACCAATAGACTGCAATGCAGAGAGTCTCGGGTTCGAACCCACGTCGCGCACCTCTGACTTTCGGAAGTTATATGACTTTTCAAAATTATGTGCGTATTGATTGACAATTATCACCTGCTCCGTGCCTCGGAGAGCACGTTAAGCCGTCGGTCCCGGCTGCCATGAACATCTATGACAGTCGTTATTGGAAAGTCAGTGCCCTATAATATCCTGACACTGGTCTAGCCTTAGGGTATCGTAAGCCTTCGGTTTGCGGAGTTCAGGTGGCAGCTGCTCCGTGTAAAAACTAATATCAGTCAAATCTGGTTAGACCAGAAAAAGCCGACCCCAAGTGACTTGGGAATAATAAAGGCTAGAGAGAAGAAGATGTAATTTCAATAATTTGCATGTATTTATTTAAAATTGTATTAATGTAATTACTTAAATTTTGCATGCCACATGTGGTAGCCTTTGGTTCGAACTCGAGACCTCTGAATGGCAGTCCAACGGTTTCCCAAAAGACTATAGCAGCTATAATACAATAAACAGACAATCGGTATAAAACATTTTATATGCAAATAAAAGAGACGTGTTTCAGGGTACCTGATAATTTTAATTAGGTATCTACATTCCAATGTTCAGATAATAATATGTAAAAACAGTGTACCGGTTTTAGTTTAAACATGATGTGTGTTTGAGTCGGTATTTATGAACAAAGTCAACATTTAATATATCTATAATCTGCCTGCGGTTTCGCTCGCGTAAATTAAGAGTGTGGTTAGTAACAGTACTTTTTTTAGATAAAAGGAATTCTATGTCCCTTCTGTACCCCTTACAAAGTGTATGCGAAATTTCATAATGATTGGGCTAGTAGATAAGGCTTGAAAGCGTAACAAACAAACAAAAATATTCGCATTTGCTTTTATAATATTAAGTTAGGATTGTATTGAAAAACAAATGGGTGGTTGCATGGATGGCGCAGTGGTTTAAGTGCCACTATCACTGCACCAAGTATTGTGGGTTAGAATTCGTTCGAAAAAATTGTGTGATTCACAAATGATTGTTCTTTGTATACGTTGTTTGAATGTTTGTAAAGACTGTCTTTCTTTCTAATGAATGGGTAAACGCACGGGTAAATGTTTTGAGGCATCTATGCTAGATCGTCGTAAATCGCACTCATACAAATACGTTTTGATTCAATGCACTTTAGTCATTGTTTTTATTACCTAAGCGTAATTATATGATGATAATCAAATCGAAATTTACGCAGGCGAAGCCACGGAAAACAGCTAGTATTTATCCTGTATGTTAATTTAAGACATAGTCTACCTGTGTGCCAAGTTTCATTCAAATCTGTTTAATTATTGACGCGTGAGTGCGTAACAATCATTAAATTATCCAAGACTAGACTTTACCCGTGGCTTCACTCGCGTAAATGTAGATTACGTTAATTTTCTATCCCTTGGAAGAGTACTTTTTTCTGGATTAAAGCTACCTTATGTCATTTTTTTAACCCTAATAACGTTTATGCGAAATTTTATTATGATCGGTCGAGTAGAGGCGTGAGAACGAAATAAACAAACTATTATTAGATATTATTTTGACAAACTTATACACAAATATAGCAGCGATAGCCTGGTGGCAAACCATTGGACTGCCACGCAGAGGTCTCGGGTTCGAACCCAAGGCGCGCATCTCTGACTTTTCGAAGTTATATGCGTATTTAATAATTAGTTATCACTTGCTTTAACGGTGAAGGAAAACATCCTGAGGAAACCTGCATGTCTGACAGTTCTCCATAATGTTTTCGAAGATATGTGTAGTCTGCCAACCCGCACTAGGCCAGCGTGGTGGACTATGGCCTAACCCTCCTCACAATGAGAAGAGGCCCGTGCCCAGCAGTGGGACAGTTTAATACAGGGCTGATATTATATATTATATACACAAATATTTATTATATTAGAAGGATTAGTTAAGCGCGACAATGAAATAATTAAAAAAAAAGCATTTATTTTGTATTCCTTCTTCTAGAAGTATTTATTTTATCATGTTCAAATTCTGAACCTGTTTTAACAACCACATTTACTTTATTCAACTAGGTATGGTTTCCAAAACATGTGTAATAAAAGTTCGTCTGATAGAAATTTACTGCGAAGTTTCCTCTGAAATTTGTTTATTACGTATGTTTTACAGAATAGAAATTTACATATTTGTAATTAAAGCTATTCAACGTACAGGAAAATATTTTAATTATTATACTGATGACGACAAATATGATTTGTCGCTGACAACATTGAATTCTGAGCACGGTAATTATGTGCCTAGTTAGCCTCATCATAACGCTCAGTCACTATATTAGGTACCTATGTCAAATTCAACGGCTCAGTAGTCGTTTTGCACGAATTAGCAAGTAGGAAGTGCCCGACACTACACTTTTTAATAATAACATTTTCTCGGGTGTAGATTCGCATACCTCATTTTGTAGATGGGGTTGTTTCGCACGCATATTAAATCGAGGTGTGCGAATCGACATTTAAAAATATTAATTTAGTAATTGTTGCTCGATTGGTCTGACTTGGCACAAAATAGGATAGAATGGCGCACTTTAATGTCGGAGGCCAAGATCCACTTTGGATCGCTGAGCCAGCGAAGTAAGTAAGTAATTGTCATTTCGCACAATTCTTGCTATGCTATGTTGCTGGATCAACCAATAAGCCAATTTAACGGATCCATTGATTGCCTGAAGGTACACATTAAAATATGAATACACCTTAAGCTCTGTTCACACCTACAGACACCGTACATGGCACTACACGGCAGCTTACCATTAGGCGATCAGACTGCCCGTTCGCGCGCGAAACCATAAAAAAAATTGATAAACATACAAATAATAATGAAAATTAAAAAGACAAACAAAAACTGAGTAACAGAATGAAATTAATAAACATCGAGTGACACACCCACAGCTGCAGCAATCAGGACCCCGGTTCAACATTTGCTTGGTCCAGAAGAAAGAACCAGGCATTGGTCTTCCACTGGAGCCTGTCATAATGACGTATGACAATACTTGAAGACTACTATATTTGAGAAACACAAGAAGATTCCCAGAAAGAGATTTACTTTTTCTGTCTTCTATTCTATTTATACACAATTTCTGATTTCTCCTCGAAGGGTCTGATGTATGTTTCATATCTCACTACCTAATGCACATCCGTGTCGGCTGTTATATTTTAAGTTTCTTTACAGTAGCCATGGCAATGCTTCTGTTGTTTTAATGTTTGTGAACTCCCCCGCGACACATTGATTTGTACATAGTGCGGTGGCTGCCTATTTATAAAAAATGTTATCATGGTTATTGACCAGATAACAGTAGGGATCGAGAAAATAATTCGAACAAGTAATCTAATTCCATTAATGATTTTTCTACAAAAATTTCGTCTTGAATTCGATTGTTCCTGTTCGATCACGCAAGTAATATCTAAATATCGCGTATCACGTGATTATACACGGGTCGAGATAATCACGTGTGTACAAGTATGGTTGTTCATCTGCCTCGACAGATGTCTTTTTTTAAGTTTCACTAATGAATTCTTATTTGCTAAACATACACAAAAACTCGTGCAATAATGACTAATATGGATTATACCTAGGTATTGTTTAATATACAAGAATATGTTAAAATTCTTTTTCTATAATATTGTCTTCTGTTTACGCGAATATTATTTATTAAAATTAAACTACTATATACGGATTTTATCGCGTTGTTTATTTGATACTTTATTACATCATTTTGAAACTGTTAGATGTTATTTTTCTATTTAAAATTTTATTGCGCACTGTTATTAAAATTAAACTTTATACGGATTTTAAAGCGTTGTTTATTTCTTATAAAACACTATTATTACTTAACTTTGAAACTTTAAACTACTAATGTTAAACACTTTTACAATTTACTGTTTACTTCTATTTAAGCTATTTAAATTATAATAACTATTTAGATTTAATTTTACACTTTTCCCGACGTTTCGGTTGCTTGGGTATTTCTATAAACAATAACTTTATTCATCAGTTACCTAATTGTATTTGTTTTTAGAAACACCTCCGAATTTTCTCCTGCGGACGCTCAGGTTGTAGAATGAACTTCCTGCCGAGGTTTTCCCACAAGACTACCTTATAGGGTTCTTCAAAAAGGTTTTTACAGGATCAGCAACGCGCAAGTGATGCCTGTGGTGTTGCAGGCTTTCATAAGCTACGGTGACCTCTTATCATCACATGGGCCGTATGCTTGCCGGCCACTACAGTAGTTTATATATTATTATTAGGTGATAAAGTTGAAATTCGCAAAAACCATAAACCCCAATATTTTTTAAGTCGAGACCTCTATATCTATACCCCTAAGTTGTGAACTTATATTTCAGAAGGTATTTAAGGTCCGACGTAATAAGAGGAGATCTTCTTTTGATGGTTCTGTAGAGGAAATCTCACACCAGTATTTGCTTTGCATTTAAATTCCTAAAGTAGGCATAGGTCTTTTTCTTTAGGAATCTGCTGAGATTCTGCAGATTCCTAAAGAGAAAGCTACTGAAACCATGGCTCCGTTACGTCCGTAGTCTACGTCTGTCAACTCTCAGTAAACCTGCTCGACCTAGGAATCAAACCCAAAACGTCGTGCACAGCAGTCACACTCAATACCACTGAGTCATCCTAAAAGAAAAAACCCACTAACACGTCGCCCGACGAAAAAGAAAGGCGACACGTCGTAATCGATCACACGAGGATAGGCTTACCTATAAACCAATCTGGCCAAATAAGGAGTAATAAAACAGTCCTGCTTACCCTTTAATGCTCAGCCGTCAGACTTCATGTAAAACTAATGTGTCGCAAAGTCAAAGTCAAAAATCATTATTCATTTAGGTCATAAAGTGACACTTATGAACGTCAAAATATAAAGGTTAGTGAGTTTACTCAGTTACTGAAGCTACATTTGGGTTAGTTGCCAGGTTCAGGCAAGCAAGAAGAGTCTTTAAAATCTATTATTTAATTTATTTGAATAAAATTCACATGTCTATGATCTCACGTGAGTTAATGAGCGTGTATTTGCACTAAAAACAAACTAACTTACGCTTTTAACATAACATATTATGTTAAGATAATAATATTATTAT
Source organism: Catocala fraxini (assembly GCA_930367265.1). Lineage (NCBI taxonomy): Eukaryota > Metazoa > Arthropoda > Insecta > Lepidoptera > Erebidae > Catocala > Catocala fraxini. The sequence continues at coordinate 26,791,806 of OV884027.1, read as the reverse complement.
TTTATTATATAGAGAAAATTCAGCACGTGAATGATAATGAGGCTTATAATATATATTAATACTAGATTTTGCTCGCGGCTTAGCTCGCATTATTGCAGTTAAGGTTAGTAAGAGCACTTTTCAGGATGAAGGGTACCATATGTCCTGTTTTATATCCCTGACAACGTGTATGCAACATGTCATGATCAGTCGAGCGGGTAAGTCGTGAAAGCGTAACCGTCAAATAAACAAACCCACATTCACATTTATAATATTAGTTAGGCTTAGGATAGGATTAGGATGATTAGGATTATAATGGCTATGATTCTGTCTGCATATGTAGTAGTTCTCTTGCAACGACTTGGATAAGAATCGTACTATACACCATAACTTGACCACACTACTACTATTAAACTTTACAAATTTTTTAACTAATTAAATTATTATTAAGCCATGGCTGCTGAAAAGCAAACGAAACGTCGGGGAAAGCGTAAAATTAAATTAAATTTAAATCGTTTTAATAATAATTTAATTAGTTTAAAAATTAGTAAAGTTTAATAGAAGTAGTAGTGTAACAATTTTCAAAATTTTGTAATAAAGTGTCAAATAAACAACGCGATAAAATCCGTATATAGCAGTTTAATTTCAATCATTTGTAATGTATATTGTACGTGGTGGCATTCTGTACATTGCGGTCATACACACGCTTTGCAATTCAATGTAATGTCAGTAAATGCGGTAAGTAGAATAATTGGCATACCAGCCGGAAATTAGATTGATTATTCGGTTTTTTTTGCAGGCTTTTCCACTGGAAAAGCGTCGCATAAATAGCATTAGAATTTTGTTTTATGTTGATATTGAATAAAAATTTTCTTATTGAACTGCCAATAATACCAGTATCAACGCTTTTAGTTCGAGATAAATAATAAATACAGGGCTAAATGCGCCAGCCCAAGAGATCAATAATAAATGATAAGAGGCTGTAGCCTACTGGATGAGTCTGGCCGGGCTGAGAGATCTGGGTGAAGAATGGACAAGATGAAAGACTGGCGTGAACCCACTCCTAATACAAGCATTTAATTTATCTGGGGGTCAATAAGAATACAAATCATTGCTAGAGATGTTCCTAAAATGAAAATACTGTACATGTTAACATGTTATACAATTTAATATATGTGTTGTGTAACAGTTTTCAAAATTATGTAATAAAGTGTCAAATAAACAACGCGATAAAATCTGTATATAGTAGTTTAATTTCAAGAAATAATAATCGCGTATACAGAAGACAATATTATGTAAATTAGAAATAAATAAATAACATTATCAGCCCGAGTTATAAACTGTGTCATTGCTGTGAACGTGTCTCTTTTGAGTATGAGAAGGGATAAACTATAGTCCACCACGCTGGCCCAGTACAGGCTTGCAGCACTTTAAATTAAACTGTGAAATAAGGAAAGTGCGACTCATTTATGTGTACGCAGTTGGTTTTATACATAACTGTTGTATTACTCATTAAAATATACATACGTAAAATTACGCATGTGCCTAAAGTGTAAGCAGGTATACCTGCCCATATAAAAACCCGTTGGTTTTTCGTAATCGACTGTCCTTTATTTTTATACTAGATTTTGCCCGCGGCTTTCTCGCGCAAATGTAGGTCAAGTTATCTTATCTTATGTGGGGGCCAGTCAGTGCAGACCGCGACACTTCGACCCAGTGGGATCTTTTGTGTCGACACTCTCCCAATAACGACTGCCATAGATGTTCATGGAAGCCGGGACCGACAGCTTAACGTGCTCTCCGAGGCACGGAGCAGACGATAATTGTCAATCAATACGCACATAATTCCGAAAAGTCATATAACTTCCGAAAGTCAGAGGTGCGCGACGTGGGTTCGAACCCGAGACCCTCTGCATTGCAATCTGTTGGTCTCCCCACTGAGTTATCGCTGCCCTGGTCAAGTTAGTAACAGTACTTTCTTCTGGATGAAAAGTATGTCCATTTCCGTACCCTTGACAACGTGTATGCGAAATTTCATGATAATCGGTGGGGTGGTTAAGGTGTGGAACCGTAACTAACAAATAAACAAACTATTCACATTCGCATTTATAATATTAGTTTTTAAGTTTCTATGCTAGGAAATGTCGCACCCTTAATAAAACAGAGACTTATCTCAGTATTTTGGATTAAACAAATTTGAACTCTATTGCAAAGATTTAACACAAATATAATATTAGAATTTAACATATACAATTAGAGTTCAAATTGCCTTACTTTCAAATTTCGAGTTAAGTCGCTGTTTTATTAAGAGTGCGATGTGTCAAGGTTAAGTACACTCCTCCTGTGGCGCAGCGGTAGTGAATGTGACTGCTGTGCATGAGGTTTCGGGTTCGAATCCTGGGTCGGGAAAACAAAAAGCTGTTGGGTTTTTCTGTTAAGAAATCTCAATAGCAGCCCGGAGTTAGGAAGTTGGCGGTGTTAGACATCCCCGTGCCTCGGAAAGCACATAAAGCCATTGGTCCTGCGCCTGATTTCTCCCCGGTCGTGTCGGACTACCGTCCTATCGGATCATGACAGTGAGAGAACAGAGAGTGCACTTGTGTTTGCGCACATGCTTGTGCACTATATCTCCTGCGTAGATGGCCAGTCTCCGTTAAGATTGGCCGCCGTGACCGGAATTCGTTCTGGAGGACATACCTAACCATAGACACATTTTACTATTTTATTACCTTCTTTCTAACAATTAATGAAAAATTTAAATTAACCTCTATATTAACGATTCATCAATATGTGTACGTTATTGGTTTTATACAAAATTATAGTATTAGTTATTAAAATATACAATCATGTATGTGACGTTCAAATACGTAAGCAGATATATCACAACTACAATTTGCCAATTTATACGTAATTGGTACATGAAAGGCGAGCCTATAACCGTCTACCGGCGATCCAGGATTTCTCGACAGCTAAACCCAATGACAGTTTGTGGGTTGTATGACGGGCAGTCGCTTGCTAGCGGTCCCTTGTATCAGTAAATGTTTCGTGTCTGAACGTAATATATTTTATTGAAATAACCCCACAGTATTTAAAAGTTTTACCGGCCCAAGAATGGAAGCCGAGGCCTTTAGATAGTAATTGCTTAAAAAAGACTAACATATTGCCAAATACGCCAGGAAACGGGCAGGTTTCCAATATCCACGCTGTTACTGAATACATATTTAGGAGCGAGCTCACAGCCGTCTACTTAGAGTCAAAACTTCGTGCTGCTGTTAAGAATTGTATGACAGGAAAACCCAACAACAGTTTGTCTGACACAGGAATGGAACACGAGACCGCATGGACAGCAGTCGAATTTACTACCGTTACGCTACTAAAGTTTCTATTACTGAAAATACACGAAGTGCCACGAATAGAGAAAGATGGAGAAGTTTCGCAATAGCCGCAATCAACCTACAAGATGATTCATGGCCACGACCACTCCGTCAAAAGTGAGACTAAAAAGATGAAGACACCATTACAGTAGTCTATTTATCTACATTCACATCGAACTATGTTCAATAGAAACCGATATATGGAATAGTAGATTTTGCCCGCGGCTTCGTTCGCAAAGGTTGAGTTTGGTTTTGATTAGTATCATTACTTTTTTCTCGATGAAAGGTAGCCATCCTTATCTGTTTCTCTGACAACGTTTATGCGAAATTTCATGATGATCGGTTGCGTAGTTAAGGCGTGAAAGCGTTACAAACAAACAAAATCACATTTGATTTTGTTTATATTTGTTACGATAATATTATGATCTCGTAGCTGGTAAACTGTATTTCACGATGACGAAATCGGGAGCTAACTAACTATCTTTAGTGCATGCATAAATAACTTTAGTGCTTGCATAATATACCTTTGTACATTAGTTTAAAGGCCCGATGTAAGTCTTTCTGTACGATCTCACTCTGTGGATTCAATCCTAGACGGGCTTGTTTAAATAGTTTTATCCCCCTCATGTGGCAAGCCTTATGAAACAATTATAGTTTGTTGATATTTGTAATTGCGTTGCTACAGACAGCTGGTGTAAACAACATTTAATTGAGAAAATATTAGAACGAATATTAAACGAAAATATACGAACTTCTCTTAATTTAGTTTTAAACGATTGCTACGCATCGATTTAAGACTACTCAACATTAATTATATCGCGTTTTGTTATATCTCGTTTTCTCATGAGTGATGAAAGGCAATTGAAACGTAGAGAATATATGTAGCTGTGTCGGTGAATTACGATTTTTTATCCTTATTCGAAAATTAATTAGATATAAATGCCATTCAAAAATATATTAGTAACAACCTACTTTCGAATGCTTAATCGAATAGATTTCGGATCATTTCATTATTTTTAGGGACAGTCACAGGTGGAGGGCGCGGGACGACCTCCAGCCACCCTGAGGTTTGATCTGGGGGTGGCGGGCTTTGTGGGCCTGCCCGCCATCCGTTCAGCACCAGGTCCGAGAGGCGGCGTGCGTGTTCCCACGCGCGCCTCTGTGTTGAGTCCGTCTCCCCTCTAGGGGGGACAGTAGGGAGTGGTAGAAGTGCCTTTAGGGTAGGTCTTTCGTGTAGTGGCCTGCCGTTTCATACGGCGGGCCGAAACCTCGGCGGGGTCGCGACCGCATGCGAAAGTGATTCGCGCGGCCCCGTCGATAGTGGTTTTGTCGAGGAACACCGTGGTAGGTTTAGTCGGTATTCCGGGAGGTACTTTATCATCTTAACATCTTATTTTACCCCGGCGAGTCCGACATAACCCCTCCGCCCGCCCCCGCGGAGGGGTATGCGTCATGCATACCCCAACGAAAAAAAAAAAAAAAAAAGGGACAGTCACAGGTCCCTACAGTCCTAACAGTAGTAATTCACAATGGTTTTTCACATCTATGGAGTCTATTAGCGTAGTAAGCTGTGATATAAGCGGTTATATCATATACTATTTAAAATGCATATTTCCTTAGATAATGAGAGGGTTCTCATTATGTAAGGAAATATGCATTTTTAAATAGTAAAGTTTATAAACAGCGCTGCACTATTGAATGATATCCTCCACAATAAGTTGAGTCTATTTATAAGCTGTCATTCTTCTCTCTTAGCCTTTATTATTCCCAAGTCACTTGGGGTCGGCTTTTCTGGTCTAACCGGATTTGACTGGATATCAGTTTTTAGACGGAGCGGCTGCCACCTGACCTCCGCAACCCGAAGGCTAACGATACCCTAAGGCTAGACCAGTGTCAGGATATTAGAGGGTACCGACTTTCCCAATAACGACTGCTATAGATGTTCACGGCAGCCGGGACTGACGGCTTAACGTGCCCTCCGAGGCACGGAGCAGGCGATAATTGTCAATCAATACGCACATAATTTCGAAAAGTCATATGTGCGCCACGTGGGTTCGAACCCGAGACCCTCTGCATTGCAGTCTGTTGGTCTCCCCACTGAGCTATCGCTGCTCTATATAGTATAGTATAGTATATAGTAGTTTAATTTCAATGAATAATATTCGCGTAAACAGAAGACAATATTCTTAATTCTGTTGCTTGGAATTGAATTAAAATTTAAATTGATTAAATTTTTTTTAGAAGTCAACTCTTTCTTTAGTAATCTTACATGTATCGCGGAGGATTTTGCAAACATACAACCATATAAGTAATCATTTGTGAATCACACAAATTTTTGTCCCGTGAGGGATTCGAATCCACAGCACTCGGTGCGGTGACAGTGCCGTGACGACCACTTAAACCACTTCGCCATCTGAGTAGGCAAAAAGGATTTCATTTAGAAGAGCCAAATACAATTATGCATAGTGATCCACGTTAGTTAAATCGCGGGCAAACGCTACGTATATTATGCGAATGAAGTAGCAAGAAAATTCTAGTTTACTATAAAATTATATTGTTCCCTACTACAAAAGGTAAATTGCTTGGGTGCTTTTTTACCCAACGTTTACTGAGTAATATATTTCCAACCCTGCTTGATAATTAAATGGGCCATATCGGTTTTTAGGTTTCTTAGGCCGCGTGTTCACTACCTTGTTTTTGTAACATTTCGATCTCAATATATGCTTGACTGTTCTGCCTATAGTGACGTTTGCGCGCTCACTATGCTTTCGCTGTCGAATAAATATGAATATCTCTATAGATAAAATGAATCATAGCCAATTGCCATCTACGTAGATTATGGATTTTAAAAGCAATTTTTATATTCCCAAAATAAACTTTGTTTTTTAATTTATTATTAGTTGGAAGTACGTGATCGTATGTGATTTTGAATGACTACATTTATTTTGGCGTCAACCTCTTCTGTCATTGTTTGCTGTCTAATATTGATTTACAAACGTGTAACTTAACTGGTCTGACTCGACGCCATACCTATTGCTGGAGCAAATGTTTTGACAGTTTAAATAATCATATTTTAATGAAATACTTAAATGACTAAAAAAAATAATATTTGTAGGATCCACTAAATAATATGAGAGGGTTTTTAGTAACTAGTCAAATAGCCGAATACGCTATAAAATGTATATACTTGCTTTACATGTTGAAGCTCGGCGTCCATGTGTTTCTTGTCACAGATCCCGTGGGCTCTCTGAAACAAAGACATTCCCACGGTAGCTAACTGTTTAGGATGGTGGTGAGATTCACCATTTAAGTACCTATTTGTATGGGTCTTTTTTCTATACACAGTGTGGCTCAAAGTATGATCAGGATTCCTGAAATTTGAAATAACGACACTGGAACATTGAGACAACTACCATCTTAGTCTCCCCGTGACCATGGCTGCTGAAAAGCAATCGAAACGTCGGGAAAAGTGAATCATAAATATAAATAGTTTTAATAATTTAATTAGCTTAAAAATTTGTAAAGTTTAATAGTATCTAGTAGTAGTGTAACAGTTTGAAAATTTTGTAATAAAGTGTAAAATAAATAATGCGATAAAATCCGTATATAGAATTTTAATTTCAATTTACATAGTGTTTTTTTTATTAACGTATGTACACGTACAAAATATTGAAAACTAACTGCAGCATCATTCCTTTCAGGATCGAAGTCAACAATCGCGCTAAGTGAATTTGAATACTAAAGTGACTTGCATTGTAATCCGATATGACCGCTCTTTAACCAAAAAATCGTTTTTACTTACTATTTGGCACAATATGTAAGAGTAGACTTAGCTTTATGAAAGCCTTTCTAAAACCTATTGAATGGAAACGTCGTCGTTGGTTTTCAGTCTTAATAACCTTTTACAGAGCGCAGTCAACTCTTTAAGGCGCTGTGAGGCTTATAGGCTCTTAAGTCAGTCTGTGTTACAGGATTATATGTACAGGACGTTAGGTTAAATGTCACAGTAGTGCCACAACAAGGGGACATGAGGAGGACGTCTGAGCGATCATAAAATTTAGTACAAAGAGAAAAAAAGAGAGAGGTGGATATTATACTCAAACTCAGGAAGACTAATGACATCCTAATCCTAACTAATATTATAAATGCTAATGTGAGTTTGTTTGTTTGTTGGTTACGCTTTCACGCCTTAACTACTGGACTGATCATCACCAACTTTCGCACACACGTTGTCAGGGCTACAGAAAAGGACATATTTTACACCTTTCATCTAAAAACAGTTCCGTTACTAAATTAACTAAACATACATTTAGGCGAAAGAAGTCTCGGGCATTGTCTAGTTATGTATAAAATAAATGAATGTATGAACCATACGTATGAAATATGTAATATTGAAAAGTGCTACAGTTGGGTATGAAAATATACCCAAATTCAGCACTTTTCAATCAGTTCGTCTAAAGCAGGGAGTCTAGGACAAGCATTTTTTTTTATACTACTTCGGTGGCAAACAAGCATACCTGATGGAAAGTGGTCACTGTAGCCTATGGACGCATGCAACACCAGAGGCATCACTTACGCGTTGCCGACCCTTTAGGAAAGGAAGTGGGATGGAGAAGGAGCGGGAAAGGAGAAAGAGAGTGTTTGGGCCTCCAGTACTCTCATTCACTAAACGAAACACAACAGTAGGAATACTGCTATTTCACGTCGATATTCTGTGAGAGGGTAGTCCTTCCCCGGACGAGCCGGCCCATTCATGCTGAAATCAGCGAGGCTCTACTACTCTAAAATTAAGCGCTTTAGTTTTGAGAGAGCTATTCCTTTTGACTGCACGGATGACGTAGTGGTTTAAGTGGACGCCTCGCCGTTCCCACTGCGCCGAGTGTTATGGGTTTGAATCCCACATGAGTCAAACATTTGTGTGATCCAGAAATAGCTGTTCTGAGTGTGGGTTTTCTTCGTGTCTATTGTTTGAGAGTTTGTACAGCCCTCGGCGAAACAGGAATTATTCCTGGTGTGGGATTTGTCATTTTAAAAAACAAACGAAGCAAAACAATTTTACTATTGCAATTTTTGTTCCTCTTTTTGACAACATTAGTATACGATACTGAAGCAGCGATAGCTCAGTGGGGAGATCAACAGACTGTAATGCAGAGGGTCTCGGGTTCGAACCCACGTCGCGCACCTCTGACTTTCGAAAGTTATATGACTTTTCGAAATTATGTGCGTATTGATTTACAAACAATTATCGCCTGCTCCGTGCCTCGGAGAGCACGTTAAGCCGTTGGTCCCGGCTGCCATGAACATCTATGGCAGTCGTTATTGGGAAAGTCAGTACCCTCTAATATCCTGACACTGGTCTAGCCTTAGGGTATCGTTAGCCTTCGGGTTGCGGAGGTCAGGTGGCAGCCGCTCCGTGTAAAAACTGATATCCAGTCAAATCCGGTTAAACCAGAAAAGCCGACCCCAAGTGACTTGGGAATAATAAAGGCTAAGAGAGAAGAAGGAGTATATGATACTGAAATATGTAAATATAGTGTAGTTTTATGGGTTACATGCAACGAGGCTGAATTTTATATAACAAATCTATGGCTTATAATATCTTTGGGTAAATGAAGAACCATGCTATGAATACCTTGAGATGTGCAAGGAAATGTACTAGATGTTTAATTGGTCGCATCACAACTGCACGAAGTGTTGTGGGTTCGATTTCGGCACGTGGGATAAAAATTTGTGTGATCCACAAAATGGTTTTCCGAGTCTGGGTGTTCTTTATGTCTCTTGTTTGATTGTTTGTACAGTCCCACAGGAATAGTTACAAGGGCAGAAGTTGTCTTTAAAAAAATATAACAGAAAATTCTTTTACTATAAACTTAGTACGTTTTGCATATTCTGTATATTAAATACGAAATATAAATTCCATATAATACATTATTTAAATAAAGCTTTTGAAAATATACACATCAATGGTTTCAATAGCCATTTTTTTATGCCACAAGTGTGAAAATAAATTGTATATTTTACTTTTTAAACAAAATGTGAAACAATTCAATTAAAATTTGTAAATAATTCTGTTTGCGAATTGAATATGCGAGTGTTATTGTTGGGGTAAATTTAGGTTTTGTTAAATTGATCTCTTTACAGTAACCGATGTTCTATAAAACTTTTAAAGTGCTCGCTTGTCAAAATGTTAATACATTTTATGTAAGACATTGTTTTAGTTATATTCAAAATTACTGGAATTTGGAGGCATTTATTAAATCTATCTGTATTAAACTGTCTCGTTGTATATGTGGCATAAGTTTTCGTATGAGGGCCCGAGTTCGATGCCCAGGTCGGTCCAGGTGGAGTGTTTAAGGAGGCAGACAGGCAATCTAAAAAATTGCCCTGTAGACGTTAATATGATCACCCCGTGATTAAGGAACTGGCACCTAAAAATATACCTCGTGTTAGCGTGTATATCAGCCAGGCAGGGATTTGTGGGATTATGTGTCTTCTTAGGGTAGGTAGCCAATAAATTGTATATTTCTTCCGTTAAAACTGATATATATTGAATTTTACAAATTCTTATACAAAATATTATATTATGTGCACACGATCGTCGTCGTTGAGAGAGAGAGAGTAGTTTTTAAAAAATGTTTGATGATAAAACAGTACGACTAGCGGGGCGCGCTCCGATCTGTTTTACCGACCGATGCCGCCGATGCCGCAGGCACCTCACCGTGCTGCCCCTAGATGGCGTTACTTGACATGCCCCCGGCCTTGGAAGCATCAGGTTCCGAAAGGGTTGATATTGTACTGCTACTGAATCTGCGACTGATCTTCTTCATGCGGATACAGGAGCGGGCATATCTTCGAGAATGATCTTCTAATAGTGTCAGATGCGGTTTTGATGGTTGCCACGCGTGAGATACCATCCTTGCCAGGGAACGTCTGCAGTACTCGTCCGAGGCGCCATTTCAAGGCCGGTAAATGATCTTCTTTGATTAACACCAGAGTATTTGGAAGTAGTGTGTCGTGGTTGAATTGCCATTTCGTCCTCTTCTGCAGCTCAGAAATATATTCGGTAGCCCAGCGACGCCAGAAGTTCTGCCGCATCTGTTCTATGCGATCATAACGTGGAAGGCGCTGCGTAGCCGTCGTCGTGAGATCCTGGCTGGCGGGAGATGTGAGCGGTCGGCCAATCAGGAAATGAGCGGGAGTGAGAGGAAGAAGGTCGTTAGGGTCTGTGGACATAGGTGATATTGGTCGAGAATTTAGAACTGCTTCAATTTGTGCTAACACAGTACTTAACTCCTCGTACGTCAAGTTTGCATTACCTACTATTCTATATAAATGAAATTTACAGGACTTAACTCCTGCCTCCCACAACCCACCGAAATGAGGCGAATACGGTGGTATGAAGTTGAATTTTATTGAATGATTAGCAGTGAAATTTAAAATATCAGTCTCTGAATCTTGTAAAAAATTTGAAAATTCCTTTAAGGCTCCGACGAATGTTTTGCCATTGTCGGAATAAATTTGCAAAGGTTTGCCACGGCGAGAGATAAACCGCTTTAATGCGAGCAAGTATGCTTCTGATGTAAGGTTTGTTACTAATTCTAAGTGTATAGCGCGCGTTAAGAAACACACGAAAAGACAAACGTAACATTTAACTAATTTTGCCCCCCTTCCTGCACGGTTCAATATAAGCAATGGCCCGGCATAATCGACTCCGCAATGTATAAATGGATATCCTGGTTCCAGTCTTTCAGAAGGTAAGTTCCCCATTTGAATACATAGAGGTTTAGCCGTCATACGTTTGCACCTCACACAGGAATGCACTACTTGTTTAGCTAAATTACGACCTTTGATTGGCCACCAAGTCTCTCTTATTGTAGCCAGCAACAGCTGTGGCCCCGCATGTAGTAAAATTTTGTGTTGATATTCAAAAATACGACGAGTTAAAATATGCTTGGAACACAACAATAAGGGATGTTTTTTATCGTATGAAAACGATTTAGAATACGTTAATCGACCTCCTACTCTAATCAAATCGTATTCGTCTAAAAATATATTTAAGTTAGAAATGTGTGGAGGACACTTTAAAGTTTTATTATTTTTTAAATCATTGTAAATATCTAGAAATGACTGTTGTTGGGCAATTCGCGTTAAAATTCTAGTTGAATAATCTAATTCCTCCACTAAAAAGCTACCAGTGAGACGCTGTGTTTTTATTTTATTACGACAATTATTAATAAAACGCATGATGTACGCCAATACACGTCGCATACGATTAAAACAAGAAAATAATTCAAATGGAAACGAACATAAATTAGTTTGAATTGTCATTATTGCAGATTTAGGTGGTTTTAATTCGGGTAATTCGTCGGCATTAAAATTAAAATTATCAATATTATGTACCCAATCTGAATGAGTATCACGCAAGAATGACGGTCCGCGCCACCATATATCAGATGACTTAAGAATATCTAACTGCACTCCGCGCGATAACAGATCAGCCGGGTTTTGATTACCGGCGACATGAAACCACGGCTTATCACCCGTTAGTTCGTTAATTTCTACTACACGGTTTTGAACAAATGATTTTAAAAAACTCGGTGACATCTTTAGCCATCCTAGTATTATAGTCGAATCTGACCAGAAATAAACATTATCGAACCTGAGTCTAAGCGATTTAATTATTTTTGTGTACAATTTCGCACCTAATACAGCGGCACACAATTCTAAACGCGGTATACTAACTGGCTTCACCGGCGCGACCTTACTCTTCGCACATAACAAGTGAACAGTTATCCGTGATTCGGTGTAGCAGCGCACATAAGCACAAGCGCCGTATGCGTGCTGCGACGCGTCACAAAACACATGCAAGCCCGTGTGATCACTATCTTCCAACACATAACGCGGAATACGTAAATACTTTAAACAGTTTAAGTTATAAATAAAATTTTGCCAATCAATTAAAATGTTTTTAGGAACAGGGTCATCCCAACCTATTTTGGACAACCATAGTCTTTGCAATATTATCTTAGCGATAATAATAGTTGGTGTGATAAGACCCAACGGATCGTATATCTGTGCAATCGTAGAAAGAATAGTGCGCTTAGAAGCATGAGTCACATCGTGATCGCATTTTGTTGTAAAATATAATTCATCGGAAATATTAATCCATCCTAACCCTAATGTTTTTGTTTGACAATTGTCACCTAGTGATAATTCTTTGGAAGTTAAAGACGACTGTGTGTGTGATATTGGTGAATTGAATATCCACTTTCTTAACGGAAAACAACCCGATTCTAGTACCCTGGATACCCTATTGCATATTTCTAACAACCTTTGTTGATCCTGATGTCCCGTAATTAAGTCATCGACGTAAAAATCATCATTAATTACTTGCGCGACGACGTCATCATTACATTCCGAAGCGAGTTGCCTTAAACATCTGATACTAAGATAAGGTGCGGACGCAGTTCCGTAAGTCACCGTGTTAAGCTGAAATACACCGAGAGGATCGGATGGATTCTCTCTCCAAAGAATTAATTGTAAATTTCTTTGATCAGCCTGTATTAATATTTGCCTGTACATTTTTTCAATGTCAGCACATGCAACATATTTGAATTGTCGAAAGCGAAGTAAAATTGAAAACAAGTCATTTTGTAATGTCGGCCCTATGTATTGAATATCGTTTAATGATTTGCCTGACATTGATTTTGCACTTGCATCAAAAACAACCCTAAGCTTTGTAGTGGAACTGTGTTCTCGGTAAACACCGTGATGTGGCAAAAAATAACATGGTTTATTATATTCAGATATGCGACTCATGTGCCCCAAGCTTAAATATTCATTCATAAAATCAATGTACATTTTTCTATAGCTAGGCGCGCTTCTAATTAGTTTGCGTTCGAGTGCAAGAAACCTGTTTTGAGCCATAGAGAACGTATCGTGTAGTATATCAGCTGATTCGCTCAGCGGGATGCGCACGGAAAAACGTCCCTTAGTATCACGTAAAGTCGTGTCTATAAATAGTTTTTCACATGCAATTTCATCTTTGGTAAATTTATTATTATTATTAGAATTAATCTCCTCCAACTCCCAGAAAAGTTTCAGCTGTGTGTCTAAATCTACAGATTGAGTAAGATTACAATGAATTCTATTAATTTGTGATTTTTTATGAACCGCTCCCGATATGATCCACCCAAGTTTTGTGTTTTGTAAATATGGACCATAAGGTAAACGAATAAGGCCTTCATTAAGTAATTCCCAGAACTTATCCGCGCCTATAAGCAAATGTATTTCATTCGATAAATAAAAGTCGGGATCCGCCAATTGTAGGTTATCTGGTATTTCAATTTTATGATTAACACCTAGTGATGGTAACTGTGACGTAATGCGAGACAAAACTAAACAATTAAAATGTGTGTGATATGGGCTTGTTTTGGACCGCACATTGAGTCTGCATGATTGTGTGGATTTCGTTATGGAGTTACCTACACCTATAACTTGGACAGTGGACTGTATCTTTGGAATGTTAAGAGTGTTACATAATGTTTCGGAAACGAAACAATGTTGGCTCCCGCTGTCGAGAAGAGCCCGACTTGTGTGATAGTTATTATCTTTATCCGCGATCTCAACTAATGCTGTCGATAATAATACTTGATTATTGAAATAATGCGTGTTTGAATTATTATCTACACCATAACATGTGTGAGTTTTGTGAATCGCGGTTTGTGTTACGTGTGTGTGAGTGATGCCTGTGCTTGTACTGGGTTCTGGTTGAGGAGATGTTTGTGTAGTGTGTGCTACATTAGATGATGCACCTACTTCGACAAGTTCACTGTGTAGTAACGTATTGTGCTTCTTGTTACAATGTTTGCACGGCCCGTACCAACATTCGGTAATTGCGTGACCACCGCGCAAACAATTAGTACACAGCTTTTTCTCCTCAACTAGTTTTAGTTTATCTTTAGGCGATAAACCAAGGAAACCCTCACAAGAATACAAAGGATGGTTTGAGTTGCACATACTGCACTTATAACGTTGTGTGGATGAGCTAGAGGGTTTATTATTGTTTTTGTGTGTGATGACATGACTGTGTGATTTTACGAACGACGATTTTTTACTGTTAGTGTTTTGAGTGTGCTGTATATGTGAGTCTATTGTTTGTTTACTTTGATATGGTTTAACCGTTTCTAGAAAATCAGCCCTATCTTTAAGAAATGTCATTAAATCAGACAACGAAAACTTTTTATCAGAGGAGGCATTCGTGACAGTACTTTTGTGAAGCTCCCATTCACGCTCGGTTGACGAATCTAACTTGGAGACTATTATGTAACTAATTAGGGTATCCCACGTATCGGTAGGTTCACCTAGCGTTTTTAATGCACGAATGTTTCGTAAAATGGCGTCAATTAGTTTACGAATTTGCGCTGCTGACTCTTTGCTGATTGATTGAGCCGTAAATATAGCCTTGATGTGGTTATGAACAAGTAAACGGTTGTTATTATACCTATTTTGTAAAAGATCCCAGGCAATCAGGTAGTTATCGGAAGAAAACTCTAATGCTTTAATAACTTGTAGTGCATTGCCTGTGAGAACCGACCGCAAGTAATGAAATTTTTGAATATTATCGAGTTTACTACTAGGATTGTGAATAATAGAAACGTAAGTGTCGCGAAACTCGAGCCATTGGTCATATGAACCGTCGAACGTCGGCAAACAAATTGTGGGTAATTTGATTTTATGAACATTTAGATTATTATTTTGAGCGCCTTGAGGTGTGTCTCCCAATAAACACTTACACTTAGCAATAATTGAATAATATTGATCCTCAAAGGTCTCTCGCTCCAGCAATTCTTTGTCGACCTGACTACCCGACACAATTACGTCTATGTCATCTTGAATGTTTGTAAACTGATCGAATAATAATTGCGCCCGTTGAATACGTTCCTGCAATTCAGCCTTCTGAATTGCAGTTGCGTTTTCAACATCTAAAGACTGAACGAACTTGGTGAATAAAGTAAATTTGCCCTTAATTGACCCCCGTTTTTTAACTAAATCTCGAATAATGTCTTCACTGCTTTCGATGTCTACAAGGGATTGCCTCTTTTTAGTCATTCTAGCGGTTGTGAAAGACAAGAATTAAGTACTCACAGTTTCAGCTGTTCGTGGACGCACACAATGTAGGTAGGTAGGTACCGACGAACAGGTTGCTACCGGTTGCGATTACTAGAATTTCACACAAATACTATATTAGCACAAACTGAGCACAGGATTTGGGAAGGAAATGATTGATTGACCTGACCGTTACTGCAGATGATGCTGCTCCTTATAGTCCTGATGAACGTCCGGCTCGAAGGTCCAAATATGTTAGCGTGTATATCAGCCAGGCAGGGATTTGTGGGATTATGTGTCTTCTTAGGGTAGGTAGCCAATAAATTGTATATTTCTTCCGTTAAAACTGATATATATTGAATTTTACAAATTCTTATACAAAATATTATATTATGTGCACACGATCGTCGTCGTTGAGAGAGAGAGAGTAGTTTTTAAAAAATGTTTGATGATAAAACAGTACGACTAGCGGGGCGCGCTCCGATCTGTTTTACCGACCGATGCCGCCGATGCCGCAGGCACCTCACCGTGCTGCCCCTAGATGGCGTTACTTGACACCTCGCTTTTCAGGAATATTTAGGGATTAGTATTTGTATATTTGTATGTGTATTAAATCATTATGCTGCGTTTATATAAATGCTTACTAGCTGACCCGCGCAACTTCGTCTGCTTCACATAAGAAAACTTGCCCCGTTTTTGTAACATTTTTCATTTATGCTCCATTCCTATTGGTCGTAGCGTAATGTTATATAGCCTATAGCCTTCCTCGATAAATGGGCTTTCCAACACTAAAATATTTTTATAATTTGAACCTGTAGTTCCTGAGATTAGCGCGTTCAACCAAACAAACAAACAAACTCTTCAGTCTTATAATATTAGTATAGATTACATGTTTGGTTTTAAAAGCGACAGCTTCTGCACCAGGAATAAATCCTGCGTCACGTAGGACTTTAAAACAGTCAAATAATGTATATAAAAGAACACCGAATTTTGGAAGAACTATTTATGTACTACAAAATCTTTGCCCACGAGTGGGATTCGAGCCCATAACTTTCAGCGCCGTTTGCGTCATCAAATCTTGCTTCGTGTCATCGTAACGTGTCAGGCTGACGCTGCTGCTAAATCAGCAGTGACGTCAAAGCGACGGATTTGTTATACTGATGAATTGACGAAGAATCATATAGCCTCTATGTGATAGGCCCGATGGCCTTGAGCTTGTGGCGACTCCGCACAGACGGAGAAGTTCAGCCTACTTTTAACAGATGGCGCTACATACAACAAGCGCTCAAATGACGTCACACAATTCTGCATCGCACAAGTGGAGTTTGCACAGTGAGTAACTATATATGCAAGCTCCCGACATCAACCGTCAAGCCGCGGTCTGCCAGGCACGATCAACCAGCCTGGTCGGAGGATCCTCCCTTTGTGTTGGAGGGACATGACTCCCTGTTCCTCAACATTGGTGATAGGAAAATATCAGTAGCAGCACGGAAGCTCGTACTGTGTCCGTGAGACCGCAGTGCGTCTTAAAAATATACATCCATAGTCTTAAGGCTAAATACCCGAAAAGGTAGAGATACTTAAGAATATCACACACAGATTTCACCAGCTATGGTTTTCGGTCTAGGTTTTAGGTTTGAAGACAATACGAAAGCAGCAGTAGCCCAATGGATAAGGACAAGTCCAATGACTTGTGATCAAAAGGTCGCGGGTTCGAATCCCGCTCATTGCAGTACTGACGTGAATCCACTCTTAATACAAGCATTCTAGCTTACCTGGAGGACTTAACAAGAATTGATAATAATCTTAAAAAAAAACAGTTCTTATGTGATATATAATTGAGTATCCTGGCCATGCAGAAAGTTTATGAGTTAGAGAGCCTCGCTGATTTCAGCATGAATAGGCCGGCTCAACCAAGGAAGTACTACCCTCCCACAGAATATTCTCGTGAAATAGCAGTGTTCCTACTGCTGTGTTTGATTCGGTAAGTGAGAGTAACGGAGGCCCAATCACCATCTTTCCCCCTACCCGCTCCTTCTCCTTCCCACTTCCTTTTTTCCTAAAGGGTCGGCAACACGCAATTGATGCCACTGGTATTGCAGGCTTCCATAGGCTACGGTGACCACTTACCATCAGGTGGCCCCGTATGCCTGTTTGCCACGTTAATCGTATAAAAAAAAGTATGCATCGAGCAATGATTTCCCGCCACTAAGCCGCGCCGAGTGTGGTTGGTTCGTTCCCGACACGGGACCAAAACCTGTGTATTGAATATTTGTGAAACACAGCGACATAAAATGATTCCTTGTGAGAGATGTGCCTTTTTATACAAACTAACGGTCGCTAAGTAGTCGAAATTCGACCATAATTGATTTAAATTTAAAGCTTGATCGTTATTAAGATTTTATTGTCTATAACTATACCCTTATAACCTCACATTTCATTTAGTCACCTACTCCACATACATACATATGTAACCATAGTTACGAAGAATTCTACGACATCAGCCGAACAATGCCGAAATACTACGAACGCGATTCGACTGCTTATGTCAAATGCATGCTTGTATGCGTGTAGTGTTTTTCCATCAAATTTAATGTATTTCTAATGCATATTTTATATAAATATTAGGATTCACGCCTCCTTCTCCATATAAACTTTAATTGCGCCAAATTTCATACTCCATTCGTCCGCGCAAATTTCGTAAAAAGGGGTACAAAGTTTTTGATTCACGTATGATAATATAGATACTGATATACTAATAGTATAATAATAAATAAAAAAAAATATAAAAGTATATCTTCGTACAGCATAATGTCGATGGTCATATCAAGTATATTGTCATCTATTTACGAAATATAGCAGATTTGTTTGTTACACATTCTACTCATGTGTTATCAAGTATTTAATAGTCGCACACGGTTGTGACGTATTATATTAAATTGTTATATTATAATCGCATATTTACATTTGATTATTTCTATAATTAATAATTATCATTGTTATTTGTTACTGTACTAATTTTATACCTTAAAGTGTAATTAATTGATATTTAACTCTCCATTTGATACTTTGATATAAAACATATAAATAAGGTAGGAGATTAACAAATATTCATTCTCGTTACAACTGTCGGATAAAACGTTACTCTGTTGAAATATATACTGTGTGTGTAAAAATATGTATATCTCGGCGTTTCATTGAGCAAAGATCCACGACTGCGTAATACATGTTATGTTGTGTGTGTATAAAAAAATAATCTAGGGAGGAATAACGCAGGAAAGAGATAAGGAAAAACGTATTTACCAACGTTATTTTTTCCTTTTCCAATGATATATTGCCATTTCACGAGAAAGTGGCTTGCTCCCAACCGAATTTTTTGCGTTTCACAATTGCATTGAAATTGCTAGGCTAGTTTATTTGAGTTTGTGATTAACTGCGCGTAGAGCTGTTGAAATTCAAATATGAGGTAATACAGGCTATTATTATAGGTTTTACAGATTTGTAGCTGTTCACGCTGCGTTTCTCGCTGCGATTTTCATCGCGCTTCACACTTCGTTTCTGATTGCGCTTTCCGCTTCAATTGGTCGGAAAAGTCGGCCTCGATGGAGTAGTGGTTAGTGTAACCAACTGCCACGCCTGAGGTCGCGGGTTCGATCCCCGCACAAGTCAAACATTTGTGTGCATGAACACGGATGTTTGTCTTGGTCTGGGTGTTTCTATGTATAATACGTATGTATTTACAAAAAAAAAGTATATATGTATGCTTATCTATTGTCTAGTACCCATAGTACAAGCTCTGCTTAGTTTGGGCTAGATGGTGTAGTGTGTATGTGGTAGAATATTATATTATATTATTATATTAATTTCATCGCGCTTTATGCTGCGCTTCACATGGCGGTTCCATTGTTTGCCTCTCTTTTCATTTACATTTTAGTGTGTACTATTCGCTTTAAAACTAAATGTTTAAAAATAAACTGCATAACTAAATTAAACAGTGATAAAATAAATGCTTTGAAGCTCATCGAGCTTTAGGCCAGACCGAAATAACGTTGGCGCGATGAATGGGCGCGTTTATGAAAAAGTGTTAATATGAAGCAGGTGACAGGAAACAGTGCAAAAATTTCGTGATGTCTATTGTCAAATAAAAATAAACATTATGCGATTTAGGTATTTTAATTAGGTATGTACTTAAACTTACTTACTTATTAAATATATTTTACATACATACATACATAGATTCACCCCTGTTTCCCAGAGGGGTAGGCAGAGACTACGGATTTCCATTTGCTACGATCCTGACACACTTCTCTTGCTTCATTCACTTTCATCACATTCCTCATACACGCTCGTCGGTTCAAGGTGCTCTTAACCTGGCCTTTGTCCAGAACGCCTCCGATCTGATCAAGAAACGTAACGTAAACATATTTTAAACGCAATAAAACGCATTTTATCTAAACACTTAGTCCTACAGATATACTTTTAGGTCTCATGAAATAGAAAGATGTCGTTTACAGCACAGTTTTAGACTTCGTGCTGTTACTGAAAAATTCTTGATAGAAAAATGCAATTAAACTTTGTCGAATAGAACTCAAGACCTCATGCACAACAGTCGCATATATTACAGCTGGGACTCCGAGTCATTAAATACGTGAGCTTATTTTGGCATTTTTTTTTAAAGACACTACATATATATCTTTTGTCATGTGGGACTTTACAAACATTCAAATAATGGACACAAAGAACACCCAGACTCGGAACAATCATTTGTAGATCACACAAAGTTTTGTCCCGTGTGGGATTCGAACCCACAGCACTCAGTGCAGTGGCAAAGCGACCACTTAAACCACTACGCCATCCGGGCAGTCCACGGTTTTATTAAATGTATAAAAAGAAAACCTGTTTTCTCAGTCCATATACTTTTTTAAGTATATGGACTGAGGAAACAGGTTATTTTTACAATTTAATAAGACTTCTTGTAACTTTGTAGGGGTGGTTACATTTTTTATAGCTGCCGGTGACACAGTGTCTTTCTTTATGTGACTAGAATATTCTAATAAAATTTAAGTTTAGTCCTTTTTTCAAGGCATTATGTATGTTTAAGGAGTTCGTTTATTATTTTCGGAGAAAGTTAGATGGGGATGTATTACACGCATAATATTTAAGTAATGTTCTAGATGCCGCGTAATGAGGCAATTCTAATGTAAAAGAAAAATATGTCGAGTTCATTATCAAAAATATATGCCTCGCTTGCGCTGCAGTAGTATATGCAACTGCTATGTATACCCGGATTGCTATTGAGTTTTTCTGTAAAGGATTTTACAATAGCACGGGGTCTAATTGTGCCCGTAGCCCGGTAGTTGGCATTGGGCTCGTTGGCAAAGAAGTTGCGAAAGTCATTGGGCACATGACTAGAGGAAAGTCAACAAAAACATTTTAAACATGCGGGGCTCACTTACCTAGCTCTGCTATTTAATTTCTATATCACTCGAACTTGCCACCAGATTTAAAAAAGACTATAGTTGTACCGATCGTTAAAAATAATTTGGGGACTCATCAGACAAAACCAATAACAGACCCATTTTGTTGACTACAATGATAGTTAAGGTGCTTGATGGTGTGCTTGATAAACGCTTGGATGAGCATATTATTCTCCATGATGCCCAGTTCAGTTTTCGGGAGGGATTGTCAACTGAGATGAATGTATATAAACATTAAAAAAATGTTTCAGATAGTATACACATTATGCCAAAAGTCCTGAAAATATCGCATCGTTATTTTACGAGCACCATCGATCGGCCCAGTGATAGCTGTAACTTGATAACCCCTTTCTGATCCATTCCAAGTTCATAGCTAGATGGAAAGATTACACAACCCATGTCCCAACATAATAAGTACCTATGTCATCATCGTAAACATTGGCTGTAAGTATATTTTTTTGTTCACGAAGGAACCATCTGCCGCTCGTACCACAGTCTAAAGGGTAACGACATTGGAAAATTACATATTTTCCCGGAATACGTGAGGGTGCAGTAGGCCTACCACAAAAATGCCTATTCGAATTTTCGGCGCACGAAATATCAAGAGTATTACCCATGAAGTTTCTTCTAATTTCTATCTTTTAGATACTGCACGGAAGATATAGTGAGCAATATTTAAATCTTCTGTTTATAAAGTTGTGTGAAATAAATGATTTGTGTGATCCACAAATATCTTTATTGAGTCTGGGCGTACTTTGTGTTCCTTAATTGAATACTTGTAAAGTTTTCCTCGACATAGGGCTTTATAAAAAGTGAAACAGTTATCTTTAAAATACAAGTAACATGACTCCGTTGTTCAGACATCTTCATGGCAGAGTTTTATTTTATGTGTTTCATGTTATGCATGCCGAAGTTTCGGGCACAAACCATTGGCTTAAAATTTCGGCATTTACATTTCATGGTAGGCATTCTGACTCCTATAGGCTGCCATAAACGATTTTTATAGTCAAGTTCTTCGGGTTATTATATGCTCATAAAAACACGAAAGTCGTTTTGATATTTGTTAATGGGTTTTAGAGTTCGAATAAACTGTGTCCGTCCGTCCGTCAGTCCGTCCGTCTGTTATATAACTTTCAACTCAAGAACCGTAAGAGCTAGAGACTCTCGGTTAGCGCCATTCGACTTAACATAGTCGATATACCCCAAAATTACTATGACCTTTGACCTCTGACCTCAATCAAGGTCACGTGATACCATCTTTCAATTCAAGACCGTAAGAGCTAGAGACTCGCGGTCAACGGCATTTGACTCAGCATAGTCGATATACCCCGAAATGACTATGACCTTTGACCTCTGACCTCAAGATTACGTGACACCACTTTTTCGAACTCTGAGATTTATGGCAATTCATTGCCGTTTCTCACTTGTTTATTTTAGAGGTGCCGTACAAATGTTGCTTATAAACTGATTATTATATTTAAATGTTTCGTAATTGTCGCGATGGCGATGGTATTACGTGGCGGCAATTCTTGTTACAGCAGTCGTATTCACTAGAAAGCGATTGCTGTGCATGAGGTTTTGGGTTCGATTCGCGGGCCTATTAAGGATAATTATCTTAACAGCAGTACGGAATCCAGAACGCCGGCAGACCTGACTATAGGTTCACGTCTGGGTCCTTTAACCATTAGCTGGCGTTATGAGGATGATATACAGCGTTTCCCTTCGGAATTTGGGGGTATAGACGTGAGAATATGAATGATTTTTCTTTCTTTTGCCTGTAGTGGCAGACAAGCTAGTAGTCCGTCGGATGATAATCGCATGATAAACATTACAAATATAAAATAAGATACAAAAGTGATGACAATATACCTAGGATATTGTTGCCACAATTTAATGTCTATCACAAAACAAAATAAAAACATGCAGGGCAGTCTTTGGGGACTGCCGATAGAAGTGAAAACTAAGTAACTTGTGAATTGTATCGTCGAGCTATTAGATTATTATTTTTGAATTTTGAATGCGTTCGGTGACGATGACGCGAGTTCAATGATTTATGTTCACCCAAAAAGTACTCAAAGTGCCTAAAGAAATTTTCACTTCAAAAAAATGTCATCGACTATTTTTCCTTGTGAGGTCCTCGATTATATAGCTGGGACAAAGTTTGATTTTTATACTAAGAAATTCTTAGTACTAACACGAAGTTTACATAATTTGCGCTCAAAAGGCGCTAATAGACGCGTCTTGTTAACAAGAACTCAAATCATCATCATCATCATCATCATCATCATCATCATCAGGCTATAATAGTCCACTGCTGGACATAGCCCTCCCCTAATGAGCGCCATAGCGCCCTGTCTTCAGCTTGCCGCATCCAGCATCTGCCTGCAGTCTTTCGCAGATCGTCATCCCACCTGGTCGGAGGGCGTCCTACACTACGTTTGCTGAGCCGCGGTTTCCACTCAAGAACACGTTTACCCCAGCGGTTGTCGGTTCTTCGCGCGATATGGCCAGCCCACTGCCACTTCAGCATGCTAATTCGGTGAGAACTCAAATAAAAAAGCGAAATGTAGGCGTGAAACATTTTTAGTTAACCCTTTGGAAATTAAACTCTGTCGCCTCGTCATTATTGCTACACCTAGTATTGTGTGATCTGAACCCATACGAGACAAAAAAATGTGTTATCCAAAAATGGTAGAAGTTTTTGTACCCGTTGTTTGAATATAATAATAATATAATATAATATTCTACCACATACACACAACACCATCTAGCCCAAACTAAGCAGAGCTTGTACTATGGGTTCTAGACAATGGATAAACATATGTACATATATATATTGTTGACGGTATTAGGCGACGACGAGTAATAAATGTCAACGCGTCTATATAAACAAGCACTCACGGGAAGAGAGTTCACTTGCTCGTTGGCGTTCGTCGTGGCAACAGCTAGTTCAATTGCGTTTCGTGATTAAGATACGTGAGCCATTTTTCTTGTGAAATTACTTTGTGTAAATTATTGTTGAATTGTTCATATCGATTTGTTAAGTTTCGGTCCTTATTTTTATTGTCAATTTGTAATTAGTTAAAATTATAATTTTCGATATAAAGTTTCTTTTTTTTTTATCTTTAATCCACTGCCGTTTCTAACATCAGAAGTGGGATAAAGAGCTCGTAATACAGCCTTTGAGAAATACACCGAAACTATACAAAGCCTACCTACATTTAAACAAAAGTTCCTTGATAATTCTGTGTTGAATAGGCAAGTGTGATTTCACGTAAGTACCCTCTTATAGCATTTATTGAATCATTTTGTGTTTGTGAAATGCCGCGATCTGCGTCACGTGGACGATCAGAGCGTCGCTCGAAAAGTGGCTCTCGTGTCAGGAGCTCGCGTTATCGTTCGCGTAGTGGATCTTGTAAGAACTCGCACGATGATTCGCGTCGTAACTCACAGTATAAGAAATTGCGATCTCGTCCACGGGTTTCCGCTAGGAGTCGAACGCCACGACGCAATGATAGGGACAGGCCGCGTTCGCGTGACAATTCTCGATCGTGTTCGCCGAGTGCGCGTCGCAATCGTAATCATTCGCGCTCCCCTGGATTGCGTGGTGGCCGGATTAGGGATTTGGAACAGCGCCGTTCACCAGCGTCGCAACGCTATGTGCAATGTAACCATGACTGTGACCGTTCTCCGGCTTCAAGGCCGTCTGGACGGGGCCAGGTTAAAAAAAATTTGGTCTCGGGTGAAATGCGACGGCATTCATGTGTGAAGTCTCATACTACGCCGCCACGAACCCGTCTTACGGACCAGGGGGTCCGTGGTCGATCTATCGAATCGGGTCAACGCTCTGAAGCGTCTACTTTAGCCCAAGCTCTGATGGAGGCTATAAGCACAATTCGTCCGAATTATAAGTCTCACAATTACTTTGTCTCTAATTTTGATCCGTCGCTTCACAACATAGATACGTGGTGTGAGGAGGTCGAACGTGCTAGAGACGCGAACAATTGGAGTGACCATGAATGTTTATCGCGAGTAGCTTCGTGCCTCAAAGGAGATGCTAAGGTTTGGTTGGCTGAGTGGGTAACAAACGACCGTACATGGTCTAATTTTAGGCGCGAGTTTACTCCACTTTGTCCTAGTAAGTTAGATTTTGCCAATATTTTGTTTGAAGCCATGAAGACTACGTCGGATAGGTACGCTACGTATGCTGAATACGCACGACGTACCTTGTTACGTCTAAGAGTAGTGACTGGCTTAAGCGAGGAGTTGAGGACTCTTATTGTAATACGAGGTATCGATAACGCTCAAGTACGGGCGGACGCCGCTAATGCGGATTTAACGTCTGATAAGTTAGTACAGTTTTTGTCAATATACACGAAACCTAGTAAGCCTCTCAATGATAAGCGTCCTCAACCTATCTCACAAAAGCGTCCTAATTATAATAGGACCCCTAGTAATAGTGAGAAGTCTTGTTTTGGTTGCGGACAGAAAGGTCATCTTCGAATCAATTGCCCTAAGAAGTCAAAACCGTCCGCACAAGCGCCTTCAGAAATTGCAGTAGTTTCGAAGTTTAATTCTAACGTTATCTGCACTTTCTGTAAAAGAAGAGGCCATACGGAGGATAAATGCTTTAGCAAGGAGCGATCAGAATCTCGCAATCAATCTAAAGTTAATCTTTGTTCTGATTTATCCAAATATCCGCGAGGTCGTACGGGCGTCGTTGCTGCTGTTGTTGAAGGCATACCTATTGACGTACTCATCGATAGCGGTGCGTTGGATATTTCGCTAATTTCGTCTGACGTATTGAGGTATTTACCATGTCGCCCTAAGCCAAGACATAGCGTACTCAAAGGAATTAGTGATAAAGAGATAGTGTCAAAGTCCTATGTTACGGTGACTATGGAGTTTGACTATATTTCTATTGAAGTAGATTTAGTGGTTGTGCCGGCATCCTGCATGAATATTCCAATCATCATTGGTACCGATGTTCTCAATCGAGATGGAGTCACATATGTTCGGACAAAGAACAAACAGTACCTGACCCATTCAGAGGTAAACTTACCCACGTCGGCATGCGCTAATGCAGTGGTGTCCGGTAGCATTGAGGTTAATACGCCACTACAAGGTAAGGAACTTGAAACTCTAAGGGTCGTTATACACGAATTTTCAGAGTTTCTGATAGCTGGAACTGCCGCAACGACTGTCAAAACTGGCGAAATGGAAATTAAGCTCACCAGTAATACGCCGGTAGTTTACAGGCCGTACAAGCTCTCATACCAGGAGAAACTAAAGGTACGTGATATAACATCAGACTTATTGGACAAAGGCATTATCAGGAGGTCGCAGTCGGAATATGCGAGTCCAATAATCCTGGTTAAGAAGCGCGACGGATCAGACAGACTCTGCGTAGACTTTCGTGCTCTGAATAGGATTACTATTAAGGATCGATACCCTCTCCCTCTGATCGACGACCATGTTGATCGTTTAGCAGGTTCAAAATACTTCTCCAGCCTTGATATGGCTACTGGTTTTCACCAGATCCCGATTAAGGAAGAGTGTATCCATCTGACAGGGTTCGTTACTCCTGAAGATCATTTTGAATACCTCAAAATGCCATATGGTCTTGCAAACTCGCCTATTACGTACCAACGTATTATAAATGATACCTTGCGAACCCTCATTGAGGAAGGTAGCGTTCTGGCATATATCGATGACGTCTTGCTACTAAGTGACTCTATTCCTGAAGGGATTAGCCTACTACGCCGTGTGCTTACCACACTCACTGAAGCAGGGTTCTCTATCAACCTGCGAAAATGCACCTTTCTTACCACCGAAGTCGAATACCTTGGTAGGGTAGTGAGTCAGGGTCAGGTGAAGCCGAGCCCAAGGAAGGTGGAAGCATTAGCAAACACCTCACCACCACAAAACGTCAAGCAAGTAAGACAGCTCCTCGGCCTTGCTGGTTACTTTCGCCGTTACATCAAGGATTATGCAAGTAAGACTGCGTGTATTGCTTATCTGACAAGGAAGAATGTCATTTTCCATTGGGGAGATGAACAAGAAAAGGTACGCCAAGATCTAATAGGATACCTAACTAGCGAACCGATATTAGCTATCTTTGATCACAAACTGCCAACAGAGGTTCACACCGACGCCAGCAGTATTGGCTATGGAGCAGTACTTTTTCAAACCCACCCAGACAGTAAGAAACGAGTTGTCAGTTATTTCAGCAAAGTGACACAGGGAGCCGAGAACAGATATCATTCCTACGAGCTTGAGACATTAGCAGTCGTCAAAGCACTTCAACATTTTCGTCATTATCTCGTGGGAGTGAAATTTGTTGTCGTCACGGATTGTAATGCTTTAAAGTCCACTGAGCGCAAGAAGGACTTGATTCCTCGAGTCGCGCGTTGGTGGATTTATCTCCAAGATTTTGAGTTTACCATCGAGTACCGAAAGGGGATAATGATGCCACATGCCGACTATCTAAGCCGTAATCCACCCGTGCCAGCCCTGGTTAATCAAATTGCAAACCCTCGCAACTGGGCTCAGATAGCCCAAGCAGCGGACGACGAGACATGTAAGCTTTTAGAAAAACTTCGGGATGGTAGCCTAGATTCGAGTAGGTACATAGAACGTAATGACCTTCTATACTACCGATACACTCCGGTGGGTGAGGAGCCTAGGTCTTTGTGTTTCATACCAAAGGGCCATCGGTTGAGCCTCTTAAGAGTGTTTCACGATGAACACGAACACGTAGGGGTAGACAAAACTGTAGACCTTATTTTAAAACATTTTTGGTTCCCAGGCCTTCGACAATTTGTGACTAAATACGTGGGTCATTGTTTGATATGCATCTCAAAAAAACGTGTACCAAGAGCTCCTCACCAATGCATAACTTCATGGCAAAAACCAGATATTCCGTTTGACACGGTACACGTGGATGCATTGGGCCCTCTGCCCTTATCCAACGATTTTAAATTCATACTAATTGTGGTCGACGCGTTTACTAAGTACTGTCTGCTTTACCCTATGCGTCGTCAAGACGCGACTGAATTAAAGCGCACGGTAACTCAGGCAATCTCACTGTTCGGGGTACTATATAACTTCTGAAATGCACCAGGCCAACGGTCAGGTAGAGAGATATGTGAGGACCGTTCTTAACATGATTCGCATCGAAACTAACCATAAAGGCTCGTCTTGGTCAGAAGTTCTATGGAAACTACAATTAGTGTTAAATATCACCAAACAAAAATCAACGCAAACTTCTCCCTTAAATCTATTAATCGGCACTGAAGCCACAACACCAGTTATTCGTGCGTTAGTTCGTGATATTGCTATAGACAAAGCCAGACCAAATCGAGAAGCCCTCCGTGAAATCACCAGAAGCAGAACCAGAGATCTTCTCAGATCAAACCAGACCCACCAGGATGAGTATGTAAATCGGTCTAAACGCCCGCCTCGTGAGTTTGCTATTAACGATTTAGTGTTCGTCATAAAATTTTCTCAGTGCACAGGGAAGTTGGATCCGGGAATGCGGGGTCCCTACAAGGTGGTCGACGTACTACCGAGCGGTCGCTACAAGCTGACGCGGTTGACCGGCAGCTATAGCAAGACCACACAGGCCGCGGCACAATACATGGTGCCATGGCGAGGCGAGTGGTGTCCGGAAACGTGTGCTGCGTTTTTCGATAGTGAGTATTGCGTAAATCAGGATGATTTACGGCAGGTTTTAAAACCTGGGGCTCGCTTCGGCGGCTGGCAGACCCATTTTTGTGTGTGACACTCTATGGGTAGACGATGAGATCGTCTGCAGGACGACGCATGAGGTATGCGTCGGCCTGGGGTCCTGATGGACTGGTCCGGAACTCCGGAGTCAGTAGTGCTAAGTACTACATGATTCACGGCAGGCTCTCAGCCTGGGGCTCGCTTTGGCGGCTGGCAGACCCATTTCAGTGTGTGACACTGTATGGGTAGACGATGAGATCGTCTGCAGGACGGCGCATAAAGTATGCGTCGGCCTGGAGTCCTGATCGACTGGTCCAGAGCCAGTAGTGCTAAGCACTCAGTTGGACGGCACGCCTGGTGGCGTGGAGGAGCTCTGCTGGGTGAGCGCGTGTGCAACAGGCGGCCGAGAGGAGCAGCCGAGTAGAGCGACCGCCAGAGCGCCTAAGTGGAGCTGCCTACGTCGAAGGCACCGTCAATCACCGTGCTACGTGCTACTTTAAGTAAAAAGGGCCCTATTTTCATTACTATGAGACGTCTTTGAGGTGAAGTTTGTGAGACTGATTATGAAATGTACATGGTGTGTTATGTGACGAATGAATTAAGTGAACGTATTAGAGAGAAATGAGAATGTATATGACGAGGATGCCACGCTATGTGACTGGTGTTAATGACATAGAATGATCTTTAAAATTTTCTTGACTTTACAGAGGATGAACCTGATGAGATCAGTGATGACCCATCGCTTCCCGCAGCACAGGGACCAGCAGATAAAGCACGTTCCATGCCGTCCCTGGACCTAAATGACTTTGAAGCATCATTGGAAGCTGCTGCAGGTCCGAGTGGCACCACCTCAAGCTCCCGGGTCGTGGACGACCCTTTGTCAGGAGAGGCCGTGTTGACGGTATTAGGCGACGACGAGTAATAAATGTCAACGCGTCTATATAAACAAGCACTCACGGGAAGAGAGTTCACTTGCTCGTTGGCGTTCGTCGTGGCAACAGCTAGTTCAATTGCGTTTCGTGATTAAGATACGTGAGCCATTTTTCTTGTGAAATTACTTTGTGTAAATTATTGTTGAATTGTTCATATCGATTTGTTAAGTTTCGGTCGTTATTTTTATTGTCAATTTGTAATTAGTTAAAATTATAATTTTCGATATAAAGTTTCTTTTTTTTTTATCTTTAATCCACTGCCGTTTCTAACAATATATATATTAATATTTTTTTTTTTTTTTTGTAAATACTTACATATTATACATAGAAACACCCAGACCAAGGCAAACATCCATGTTCATGCACACAAATGTTTGACTTGTGCGGGAATCGAACCCGCGACCTCAGCGTGGCAGTCGGTTACACTAACCACTACGCCATCGAGGCCGACATATATGTAAAGTACCCTGTGATACAGGATATATATGTACCTAGTACGGCAATCGTATTTGTAAAAATAAAATAGTTCTTGCTATAAATATTTGTTGATAAAAAGAAATGTGAATTCTGTTCATGGCTATGAAGGTAAAGTCAGATTTATACGCGTTTTTTCGTCTCCTCCTTTGACTTATATCTTCTTGGGACGAGCTCTTTGTCCTGTAATAAAGAATAATTAAATTTGTACGAAACATGAATTTTGACTTCATCCGGCTTTTGTTCCGAGCGTAATGATAAAATAATGCCCAGAACATAGCGACACGTGTATCTTTAGTAAAAGTATGCGACGTCATCACAAAATTCGAATGTCTGGTTTTTGCCGATAGAAATAACACGTGTTCCCGTGAAATTTCCATGGACATGCCGAGATTAAAAGTATTCTGTATAATCCAAGACAGGTCTATGTACAACTAAGGACAATGTTCTGGCTTAAGACATAATCGAATTGTCGGCCTCGATGGCGTAGTGGTTAGTGTAACCGACTGCCACGCTGAGGTCGCGGGTTCGATTCCCGCACAAGTCAAACATTTGTGTGCATGAACATGGATGTTTGTCTTGGTCTGGGTGTTTCTATGTATAATATGTAAGTATTTACAAAAAAAAAAAAAAAAAAAAGTATATATGTATGTTTATCCATTGTCTAGTACCCATATTACAAGCTCTGCTTAGTTTGGGCTAGATGGTGTTGTGTGATGGTGGTCGGGCGACGGGCACGCCACGATCGTGGCGGTAAGTCCCGTGTTTGAGGAGTGGCTGGAGAGGCGCCATGGCGCCCTCACCTTCCGGCTGACACAGGTAATGACTGGCCACGGTTGTTTTGGCCAGTTCCTGTGTCGTATACGCCGGCAAGAGACGCCCGGTTGTCACCACTGCGGCGACTGCCGCGACGTAGTTGAGGACACGGCGCTGCACACTTTGGCGGTTTGCCCCGCCTGGGCATCGCAGCGCCGTGAATTGATCGCGGCAGTCGGATTGGTTGCCCTCTCGCTCCCGGCCGTAGTTCAGTCTATGGTCCGGAGTGAGAGGTCGTGGAACGCCGTCGCCTCCTTTTGTGAGGAAGTCATTTCCATCAAGGAGGCGGCGGAGCGGGAGAGGGAGCGTTTGAACCCTCTCCCCAACCGCAGAGCCGGGCGCCGGAGGGCGCGAGACGACCTCCAGCCACCCTGAGGTTTGACCTGGGGGTGGCGGGCTTTGTGGGCCTGCCCGCCATCCGTTCAGCACCAGGTCCGAGAGGCGGCGTGCGTGTTCCCACGCGCGCCTCTGTGTTGAGTCCGTCTCCCCTCTAGGGGGGACAGTAGGGAGTGGTAGAAGTGCCTTTAGGGTAGGTCTTTCGTGTAGTGGCCTGCCGTTTCATACGGCGGGCCGAAACCTCGGCGGGGTCGCGACCCCATGCGAAAGTGATTCGCGCGGCCCCGTCGATAGTGGTTTTATCGAGGAACACCGTGGTAGGTTTAGTCGGTATTCCGGGAGGTACTTTATCATCTTAACATCTTATTTTACCCCGGCGAGTCCGACATAACCCCTCCGCCCGCCCCCGCGGAGGGGTATGCGTCATGCATTCCCCCACGTAAAAAAAAAAAAAAAAAAAAAATTGTGGTCGGGCGAGGAAGTCATTTCCATCAAGGAGGCGGCGGAGCGGGAGAGGGAGCGTTTGAACCCTCTCCCCAACCGCAGAGCCGGGCGCCGGAGGGCGCGAGACGACCTCCAGCCACCCTGAGGTTTGACCTGGGGGTGACGGGCTTTGTGGGCCTGCCCGCCATCCGTTCAGCACCAGGTCCGAGAGGCGGCGTGCGTGTTCCCACGCGCGCCTCTGTTGTTTCGAGTCCGTCTCCCCTCTAGGGGGGACAGTAGGGATAATTTGTGAGGAGTGCCTTTGGGTAGGTCTTTTGTGTAGTGGCCTGCCGTTTCATACGGCGAGCCGAAACCTCGGCGGGGTCGCGACCGCATGCGAAAGTGATTCGCGCGGCCCCGTCGATAGTGGTTTTGTCGAGGAACACCGTGGTAGGTTTAGTCGGTATTCCGGGAGGTACATTTTCTTCTTAACATCTTCTTTTACCCCGGCGAGTCCGACATAACCCCTCCGCCCGCCCCCGCGGAGGGGTATGCATCAAGCATTCCCCCACGTTAAAAAAAAAAAAAAAAAAAAAAATGGTGGTCGGGCACGCCACGATCGTGGCGGTAAGTCCCGTGTCTGAGGAGTGGCTGGAGAGGCGCCATGGCGCCCTCACCTTCCAGCTGACACAGGTAATGACTGGCCACGGTTGTTTTGGCCAGTTCCTGTGTCGTATACGCCGGCAAGAGACGCCCGGTTGTCACCACTGCGGCGACTGCCGCGACGTTGTTGAAGACACGGCGCTGCACACCTTGGCGGTTTGCCCCGCCTGGGCATCGCAGCGCCGTGAGTTGATCGCGGCAGTCGGATTGGTTGCCCTCTCGCTCCCGGCTGTAGTTCAGTCTATGGTCCGGAGTGAGAGGTCGTGGAACGCCGTCGCCTCCTTCTGTGAGGAAGTCATTTCCATCAAGGAGGCGGTGGAGTGGGAGAGGGAGCGTTTGAACCCTCTCCCCAACCGCAGAGCCGGGCGCCGGAGGGCGCGAGACGACCTCCAGCCACCCTGAGGTTTGACCTGGGGGTGGCGGGCTTTGTGGGCCTGCCCGCCATCCGTTCAGCACCAGGTCCGAGAGGCGGCGTGCGTGTTCCCACGCGCGCCTCTGTTGTTTCGAGTCCGTTTTCCCTCTAGGGGGGACAGTAGGGAGTGTTAGAAATGCCTTTGGGTAGATCTTTCGTGTAGTGGCCTGCCGTTTCATACGGCGGGCCGAAACCTCGGCGGGGTCGCGACCGCATGCGAAAGTGATTCGCGCGGCCCCGTCGATAGTGGTTTTGTCGAGGAACACCGTGGTAGGTTTAGTCGGTATTCCGGGAGGTACTTCATCTTTTCAACATCTTTCTTTTACCCCGGTCAGTCCGACATAACCCCTCCGCCCGCCCCCGCGGAGGGGTATGCGCCACGCATTACCCCAAGTAAAAAAAAAAAAAAAAAAGGTGGTGTTGTTATTATTATTAATCTTTAGCGAATTTGGATTCACATTTGCACAAGCAAAGGTGGATCTAAATTCAGTCAACGGTTTACTCATGATTAAATAATAACCATCGTCTATTTATTCTCTAAATCTCATCAACATTTACTATATTCAATTAATGTATTTTTATCTAATAGTGATTAATTATAGATTTGATCGCGGTTCCGCTTGCTTAAATGTAGATAAGGTTAGGTTAACAACAGTACTTTTTCTATATAAAAGGTATCCAATGTCCCTGACAACGTGTATGCAAAATTTCTTGATGATCGGTCGAGTAGTCAAGTCGTGAAAGCGTAATAAACAAACAAACTAACTCGCGTTTATATTATTAGTTAGGATACATCATTTAATATAATAATTTATGGATATCATATAAACTGCTTGAATCTCGTGATTTCTCTGAATGATAATCACCCTAAAAAATGCGACCGCAGCATCATTGCTTAGCCGCGCGCATCAATCATTTTACGTAACAACCGCAGGCCCTTACAAATCATCACATTAAACACTTTCATGTTTACGACAATGGTTATCAAGTTACATCACAGTTTACCTGAACACGCTAAAAAGAAACTCACTTGAAAGCGTTGAGCAATTTAGTGTTTCACTTTTAAGGTCATCTGTGTCTCGTTGGCAATGGCGTGAGGGTGCTTGCGTAACTGTGATTTGTTTTGGAGGATTATGTGTTTCAATTTAAAAAAGACAACTCCAGCATCGTAAAACATGAGTAGTTTTTTTAAAAATTAATCTACTATATACGGATTTTATCGCGTTATTTATTTACACTTTATTATTACAAAATTTTTAAACTGTCACACTACTACTAGATACTATTGAACTTTACTAATTTTTAAGCTAATTAATTTATTAAAACTATTTATATTTAATCCCTACTATATAATCCGTATATAGTAGTTTAATTTCAATGAATAACATTCGCGTAAACAGAAGACAATATTAGTAGTTTTTTTTTATTGCAACGTAAAGTAGTCCCTCGTGAATAAGCCCTGTGTCGCGGGGGACTATCAGGTACACAATTAACAAACTCAAACTGTGTTTCCTTGAACATCTCTGCCCTATCTTATCAGCATTGACACCTATAACAATGAATGCAGAAATTCTTTAGCTTAATTATCAACTCAAGGGTATCTAGCCTGTTCAGCTCAAAATTATTCAACTGAAGGGTATCTAGGCTAATCAGCCCAGTCAGAGGGCTCCGGTAGCGAAGTGCAAAACAAAACTACACATAAGTGCGTGCGTGTTCAGCACAATTGTCATTACATATTATAAAACAAAGTCCCCCGCCGTGTCCATCTGTCTGTTCGCGATAAACTCAAAACCTACTTAACAAATTTTTATGTGGTTTTCACCCATAGACAGCGTGATTCATGAGGAAGGTTTAAGTGTATTGTACTAACCGTGCGAAGCCGGGGTTGATCGCTAGTTTTTGAATAAAATTCAAATGAAATTATGCGTGCCACTAGATTGCGGGCTGCTTAAAAGCTCAGACAATAGATTCGGTAGCACAGCGGTAGTATTTACGACTGCTATGCACCCGGACCGGGACCCGGTTTCGATTACCCGGTCGAACAAAGTGTTTTTGGTTTTCCATCAAGACATTTTCAGTAGCAGCACGGAACCTGATACTAAAACTATATAACTGTGTAGTAGTAGTAGAGTAAGCAAGTACCTACACTCGCCAGTTTGAACGCTCCTACAAATCACGTCGGGGTCACCAATGAAGGATTAGATAGTTAAATCTATCCACGTACAATACTACTTCTAGATGCACTGTGATGCGGATAGCGGAGGCTAGCAAATTAAAAACAAGCAAAGCTTAAATACTGCTATATTTAAAATACTTTATATATGTAAATACAACAATGCGATATAGTTAGCTAAGCGGAGCAAAATATAAAGTATTTAAATATAGCAGTATTTAAGCTTTGTTTGTTTTTAATTTGCTAGCCTCCGCTCTCCGCATCACAGTCCATCTAGAAGCAGTATTGTAAGTGGTTAGATTTAACTATCTAATCCTTTTTAACTATAGCCTATATTACGTGGGCTATTTAAAAACCATAGTTTGTGAAAGTTGGATATAATACACCATTGTCTTCCTGCTGGGATATAGGCGAGAGACTACAGATACACTAATATCTAAATGATTCACTTGTTATACGATAAAAAATATAATATATATATTTTTATATAATATAATAGATAAAAGAATAAGTTTGTATGGATACAAAGTTTACGTCATGTTGAAACATCATATTAGAGGATAAAAGGCTTTTGCGAATGCTAAGAAGATTTGGCCGAAATAGCCGAGAAAGTGAAATGGTGTGTCTAGTATTTCAGTCCCACCTATGTGTCTGCTGGTGTTCGGTTCTTTATCGTTTAACGATCTAACATATTACCCAAAACGGGTGTCGCGTGTCTTTAAATGATAGAATATGGAATAATATAAAAATGTCCGCTGTGGCGTGCAAAAAGATATAGTGACAAGTAGTTTTGACAGCACGGAAGGCTTAGTGGTTTAAGTGGTTGCCTTGCCACTACCATTGCGCCGGGTGTTATGGGTTCAAATCCCACACGCGACAAAACTTTGTATAATCTACAAATGGTTGTTCTAAGTCTGGATGTTCTTTGTGTCCGTAGTTTGAATGTTTGTGAAGTCCCCCGCGACACATGAATTATTTCTTGTGCGGGAGCTGTCCTTACTTAAAAAAATGTATTGAAAAAGTGCGCTAAGATAGTTTGGACACGGTAGCAGAAGAAATATATGGACCAAGAAACTATACAGGGCTTATTGATATATACAATAACATTTACCCGTGAGGTATTAATACCTTGCTTAACAACTTTTGTTCTTGTACCACTTGTCATAACTCATTAAGTAGGTACTCGTTCTTTTTTCATAAAATGATGCAAATATTGATATTCATTGCTCTAATCGCTAAAAATAATACTTAAGACTACGTGCGGTTGCAAAAAATAACAGCGACGCATCCAAATATTATACCGTAGGGTGGGAGGCATTGTGCAGGATGCGCAACCAATGCAAATTTTAACTTGCTAAAATAATAATATGTTTTTTTGTTAAAAGTATTGAGTTGTGTAATAAATGCTAGAACAAAAGTTGTTAAGTACTATGTGGAGAAGACACGGGGATATATTTTATTTTTATTTAGCCCTGTATAAGGTAAATATAAATGAACAAACTCGCAAAGAAATTTGAATAGCATAGTAGACGCAACAACTTGCATAAAACCTTTTTGTGACCTCACTCCTTTGGTAGGTTAGCCTTTTTTGTTAATTAATGCCAGTACGATCTGTCACGAGTATAATGATTAAGCTGAATTTGTATTTTTTTGATTATCGACATTTATGTCTCCCAGTGATGAGATTGCTAGACTGCTGAATCTAAAGTCTTAGGTTCAAAGATAAGGTGATTAATATAAAAATTGTGAAGTCAGAAATTGTGAAGATGTGCGTATAAAAAATTGCTTAAACACCTACCTGTTTGAATGGTCATCATCTTGACTGCTCCGTGATCTTGTAACATAATGAAAATATCTTAAAAGAAACAAACCAGTAACACTTCGCTTGATCTAGGATTCAAACGTACCAAAATTTCAATAATATGTGTGTATTTATAACATATACCTTTATTTAAGTTGGTTTTTGAAGGGCACAAGTCAATATGATAACATGTTGCCTTATGCTCTTCAAAAACAATAATAATAATAATGTCGCTAGAACCGATTTTCGGTCACGGCGGCCATTCAACGAAGCCTAGCAGTTTACACAGTATGTATTATAGTGTACAAGTGTGCGCGCAAACTCTCTGGTCCCTCACTTTCATAGTCCGACGGGACGGTAAACCACCACGATCGAAAAAAAGCTCAGGCGCAGAAGCGTGCTTGCCGAGTCACGGAAAATTGACAATATCACGTTATGGATGTAACGATTAAAAGGAGCTCATAACTTATGAATTGCTGGTCAAAACTGCCTCAAATTTAGCTGCAAAGCCTGATAAAACTAACCTTTAACCTAAAAAACTGCAACGACATTGGTTCATCCATTTCGGTTACAACGAACCCAGAGATGCGCCAGGGTTACACACCCTTTGTTTTTATTGGGCTTAATAAAATGTCCACCCACTAAAGCATGTTAATATGTCGGCCACGATGGCGTAGTGGTTAGTGTAATCGACTGCCATGCCTAAGGTCGCAGGTTCGATTCCCGCACAAGTCAAACATTTGTGTGCATGAACATGGATGTTTGTTTTGGTCTGGGTGTTTCTATGTATAATATGTATGTATTTACAAACAAAAAAGTATATATGTATGTTTATCCATTGTCTAGTACCCATAATACAAGCTCTGCTTAGTTTGGGCTAGATGATGTGTGTATGTGGTAGAATATTATATTATTATTATTATATTTATTATCTTCGTGTGTATTAAGAGGTTTCTCTATACACGTGTATACCCACGTTAAATCTTCATTAGATTTCCGTCCAGATTCAGCCAACTGTAACAAGACAGTACTTATTCTGAAATACTAACATATTTCTAACGAATATACAAAGGCCTTTTTCTATTCCTAATAAATAAAAGGTCCATTTATTGAAGCATGTTAATGTTTTTATCTGTATGTTAGGTTAGGTTAATCATGTGCCTACTCATATATAATTCTGCGATCTTCGTTGGTTTTAATTAGCAATATATTATTGTCGATTGTTCATTCAAATTAGTCAAATGTTGAAGTGATTGTTTTGTCATTCGATTGCGGTAATTATTGATTGGTTATACTTACTGATTGATGTTTGACTGTATACATGGTGTATTATAAGTGTTCGCCTCCCAACTGGCATTGTACCGAGTGTTTAAAGTTCGATCTCCACACGGGAAAAATATGTGTGATCAACAAATCGTTGTGCCGAGTCTGAATGTAATTGGACGATTTTGTAATGGTTTTAAAAACTTCGCGGTACAGGAATTACCTGTTTAGTTAAAAGTTTATTAGAATATTTAAATAGAATAATAATTATTGAGTTGTAAAATGTATTAGTTATTGTTGGTCGCGGGTTCGATTCCCGCACAAGTCAAACATTTGTGTGCATGAACATGGATGTTTGTCTTGGTCTGGGTGTTTCTATGTATAATATGTATGTATTTACAAAAAAAAAGTATATATGTATGTTTATCCATTGTCTAGAACCCATAGTACAAGCTCTGCTTAGTTTGGGCTAGATGGTGTTGTGTGTATGTGGTAGAATATTATTATTATTATATTCAATATTTAGTTCTATTCATTATATCAGAGGCCTACTCTGAGATTTCAGCTTACCTATTGGATATTTTTTGTCAATAATGCGTTCTGAAGATTACCTTACGATCTGTACCAATTAACTGTTACTAAAAGTTGAATTTCTAATTTTTAGGTACATTTCTGCCAACCCCTTTGGCGATATACAGGCGTGATATGTATGATGTTCTAAAAGAAAGTGTTCAAGTACTTGAGTAATAAACTACATGTTTGTGTACCGTGGCCATTATATCTGCGGCCGCGCGGTGCGTGAAGTGTGAACCCATTGTCGCCGGCCATCACCGTGACGGCCCTGACATCGTTCTTAGATAAATATTTTGTACTAAGTTGAAGAACACTTATGCCCTTTTTGTTGATTATGCAGTTCAAAATATTATGCGGTTTTGGAGTCGCTCATTGTTATAACAACTTGAATAATGTCCTCCAGACGGAATTTCGTCACGGCGGCCAATCTTAACGGAGACTGGCCATCTGCGCAGGAGATATTATAGTGCACAAGCGTGTGCGCGAACTCAAGTGCACTCTCTGTTCCCTCACTCTCATGATCCGATGGGACGGATAATCCGACACGACCGGAGAGAGATCAGACGTAGGACCAACGGCTTCACGTGCTTTCCGAGACACGGGGGTGTCTAACACCGCCAACTTCCTAACTCCGGGCTGCTATTCAGATTTTTAACAGAAAAACCGAATAACGTTTTGTTGGCCCGACCCGGGAATCGAACCCGAGACCTTAGCACAGCAGTCGCATTCACTACCGCTGCGCCACGGAGGCAGTTAAAACAACTTGAATATATGTGTAGTGGTCGGCCAGTGTTTTTTTTATAATATAATATATTTTAACAATGTCAAATCCCACACTCCTCAGTACGTGCAATATCCTAATTCTAACTAATATTATAAATGCGAATGTGAGTTTGCTTGTTTGTTACGCTTTCACACCTTAACTACTCGACTGAACTTCATGAAATTTCGCATACACGTGTCAAGGGAACAGAAAAGGCCACAGGGTACCCCCTGTGGCCTTTTCTGTTTCCCGTGTTCTGTGTTTCCCTATAAGGTATTTTATCCAGATTTACACGAGCGAAGCCACGGCCTAAACTTAGAAGTTTTCTCTAGATACCTAGCCGCTGGCTAGTGCATTCAAATATCTGAATTTCTATAAATAAAACGTTGCTAAATCCTCAATAACTGAAACGAACCAAGGTTTTGCCATCCACGTGTCGCGATGAATTGTACACACATAAACAACTCTTGCAATCACAGTAAAAAATATTGGATATTTTGTTTGTTTAGGACAAAATTGTAAAGGACATTTGATTGATAACCCTCTCATCCGTTTATAGCAACTCATTGAAGTATAGTAACTGTAAAAAGTAGTTCAACAGCCGGAGGGCTGTTTGAATAAACATGAAATCTCTGTGCAAAAATAGTAACAGGACAGATTTTAGTAATGTTGTAACTTTGTTTAGTCTTGGGTTTTTGCCTTCTTACTCGATTGGGCATGTACCACCACCCTACATGATGTGACGCGGACCGGTCGTTGCTGAGCGGTCGTGCTCGTGGCGCCCCTCTATCTTCTGCTCCCCAGCGGCGGCCTTATAAATTCGCAACGCGCCCTGGTGCCTGCCTCCTTCCGCTGCGCTGCCTACTGAAGTTAAGTGGTCCAATCTACCAGGGACCACGTAACAAGCCTTCATCTTGAACCACGCCTGAAATACCACTAAATATCTAGTCGAATTTAATTGTAGTTCTGTTTATTCTTATACACCTGCTGGAAGTGAAAATATATGCATATTGATCGCGTTGTTCATCTTTAATTTCAATTGAAATCCTAGGTCAACCACGCCTCTAAAGCGGCTTGACTAGCATAACGTCACAAGGAAACCACAGCCAAATATTTTAAGAAGCGGCGGTAGGTCAATGGAGATCGCATTGCATTTGCGGTCAGTAAGTTGTGAGCTCGGAATCCCAGTCGTTGCACGTACTACCGAGGTGTACTCACTCCAAACAAAAGCATTCTAGCTTAGCTGACGAGTAAAAAATACTATCTATTAATTTGTAAACCGCATTGCCATCATTCTTAAAAAAATAAAACTTATATAAAATAGCTGTGATCTTTTGGAGGTTTTTATTTCTTTTTTTTTGGATTGTGGTTGTTCAAGCCGCCCTTAGGCCTCTGACATGGCTTAACGACTGCTGTCAATTTGACAACAACCGGGACCGACTATTGACGTGCCCTCCGAAGCACGGAGACGCTCAGATGAAATACCACTAAGCGGTCACCCATCTATAGACTGACCGCACCTAACATTGCTTAACCTCACTAATCGTTTTCCGATCAGTGTGTGCAACTGGCTATGAGCTCCTTCTGGTGGTTATATGATAACTTTCTTAGTTTTGTAAGCGGCTATAGTAACTGCTTACCATAAGACGGACTGTTTTTGGATAGTCGTTAAACATGAGTCTTTATTTTGTTGCTGTTTAAATGACAGAGCCCGCTACCATTGGCCATTATTATTATGAATAAGCCAGCTCTCTCTCTAACTGGAACAAGCCTATGACTATATCTCATCCGGTTAGATAAAAGAGTCACTCTTTCTTTTCTGTCTTTTGTTGAGTGAGAGATCATCTTTAATATTTTTGCCTATTTACAACACGTAAGTATTGCAAGCGATTGTAGGCTATGGTAATCGTTTAGATGTACAAGGCGACATCTTTGAGGAATGAAAAAAGTTATGATATATAAACTGTGACAGTGTCAAAAATTGTATCGAAATAGTTCTGAATATACACTTTGTTTCATAAATCTCAACGGGGAACAGTTTGCAATTCCAGAAATGGACTGTTGACTAGAAATGGAACGTAGTTCTAGTAGAATTAGGAAAGTTTAATTATTTAGCGTTTGTATAAATGAGTTTGTACCAAGTAT
The DNA here is from genome assembly GCA_930367265.1 of Catocala fraxini. Classification (NCBI taxonomy): domain Eukaryota; kingdom Metazoa; phylum Arthropoda; class Insecta; order Lepidoptera; family Erebidae; genus Catocala; species Catocala fraxini. Next base: position 26,750,366 of record OV884027.1, on the reverse strand, counting down.
TGTACAAAATTAATAGTATGTATTAGATTATGATCACAACTACGGTACCTATTTGGTGTCGATTCGAATGAGCCGGTTTGTTCAAGTGAGTACCATCTTCTTATAGGAGCCTGACGTAACATTATTATGATGCATCTGTGCATGAGGTCTCGGGTTCGAATCCTGGGTCGGGCCAACAAAAAGTTATTGGATTTTCCTGTTCAGAAATCTCAATAGCAGCCAGGAGTTGGGAAGTTAGCGGTGTAAGACACCCCCGTGCCTCGGAAAGCACGTAAAGCCGTTGGTCCTGATCCACCTGATCTCTCTCCGGTCGTGTCGGATTACCATCCCATCGGATTATGAGAGTTAGGGAAAAGAGAGTGCACTTGTGTTTGCGCACACGCTGTTGCACTATAATATCACCTGCGTAGATGGCCAGTCTCCGTTAAGATTGGCCGCCGTGACCAAAGTTCGGTCTGGAGGACATTACTGCATCCAGAGTTCTGCAGGTTCAGAAACACATACCCATTTCTTTCTTTGCAGCCCATCTCTGATTACTTTTCTTAGGATCGGCGACGCACGAGTATTACGCCTGGTAAGTATTGTAAGCGATCTTAGTCACAGTACATACATATACAGTATTCTATCTTCATACAAACGGTCGGCACTAGAGTCATACCTACGCGCCTCGGCGTTGGTATGCGCTTGGTTCGCAACCAGTCGCGAATGCGCCGCAGTGACGAACGGACGGTGTGCTTGTTTTGTAAGCAGTAAGCGTTCGATTTGTATTTGATTTTATTGAACACTTTCTATTTCATTCATTACAAATTTCATTTTTTATAATATAATATAGGTACATATAATATTTACAATCACTAAACTAGAAAAAAACTCAAGTAGGTAGATAAAATTAAAATACTGTAGGCGGGCAGCCCTAACGCGTGTCTACGAACCGCGCTGTGTTAGATAGCCAATTATTTCAAGGCCGAGTTACAATACTGTATATGTATATACTGTGTCTTAGTCTACCTACGGTAATCGCTAACCATGAGGTGGATCGTATGATTGTTTGCCAACATGATAGTATACATCTTTTTAATATGTCATATACCTACTTAGATTTGTACATATCCACTTACTGACATGGTATACTATTTGCTTATAAAATCAATAATTTTAATCAGAATCATAATTGTCTTGCAAAACAATATGTGATAAATTTTTATTTGTTTATTTTTAAAAGACTATTTAATTCATAGTAGTGAAAGCAACAATCATAATTTACAACTTAACTAATATTAACAAAACTAACCACTTATAAATAGAACAAAATGAAGAGTAACAAAATATGGGACTGTAAAAATTAATAAAAAAGGATGGCCGGTTTAGGCAGCGTCGTAAAATTCCTCAGCATCGCTGTCGACCGGGAGTGTGCCCAGAAGACTGGCAGCATTGCCACGCTGAATGGCAATGCTGATTCTTTGAGCCAAAAAAAGTCCAGCCTGGACAAAGCGAAGAGAGAAGACTTTCAAAGTTTCTGGTCACGCGAAGCGTCGATTAGCCGCTTAGATATATCTCTAAAAAGCGTACGAGCGCCCGGACCCCATGAACCCAGCGTCTCTACCCCAAACGGCTCGAAAACGTAATTACCAATTAAATTACTGTATTTACGCCGTTTGAGGTTTTCCGCGGCTACAGCAGCAGCACTGGCACAGCTCACCGTGCTCGGAAGATGTGATGGCGTAAGGGTGTCGACGCATGTGGCATCCCACACCAAAGGCCTACCCATTTTCCAAGGTAACAAAGACATACCATCGGGTCTCTTCCCATCGTCACGTACCAAGCCTATGGGTTCTAATACTGCTGGTACACCGGTGGTGATAAGAGCACGACGGATAATGTCATTTAGCTGAGCGTGTCGTGAAATACGACCAGCGCTTCTGCTGCAAGACAGCCCATGGTGTCCGAGGCTGTCGACGGCTTCTCCGCAATGACAGCGATGTGGAGAAACACAAGGGGTACCTAAACGAAGACAGGTAGCGAGGCGGAATGTTGTATCATCCAAAATTGTACCTGTGTTGGACGATGGAAGTGCTTTAAACCAGATTCCCACTCTCCCACAGCCAGCAAACGTGCGCGCTCTGCAACACTTACAGATGTAGTAAAAAGATTTTCTCTTACCGTGTTGCATAGCGGCCTATCCCACTGCCTTTGGGAGAATGGGTTGGTAGGCAAATCAGTATTTAGACAAGCCATTTTCCAGGCGTTCACGGCGTGGGTCTTACATAACACTTCTGAACTAACCAGTGTGGGTGCTAGAATGTACCTGGTTAATTCTTCCGTGCTATGAACCGAGGCCAGGAACGCCGGTAAACTGACATCTGAAATTTTGCGAACGCCGAGCCCACCTAAACGTACAGGTAGAGAAGCTTGAAGCCAAGCTCGGTCGTTCAAGTCCACATTTAAAATTTGCCTTAATGTATTCTGTATGATTTTGTCAATTTTGACTAATGGAGTTAAATTTTTCCAAAACTGAGATGACCTTAGAGCATGAGTAAATTTAGGGACGAAAAGGCAGTATCGCATTATAGTAAAAGCTGAATGTATATTAATATTAAAAAGGCGGTCTGAAATTTCACAAAAATTTTGGACTTTCTCTTCTAAGAAAGAATCAAAAGCTTCTTCATAAACTGGGGACCCAAGCAGGCGAAGAGAATGTTTTTCAACAATTTTGATAACTGGAGCCAAAGAGTTGAATTTAGTTAGTACCAAATGTCTGTCCACGTTATTAATATTGTTTACAAATATTTCACATTTATTTATATTTAAATCTAGGCCAATAGATGCAGATTTATTTTTCAAAAGTGCCAAATCTTGTATTACTGTTTCTACATCGCCTCCAAGCATCCCATCATCTAAATACCAGGTGTTAAATTTTGAATTTATCTGCTGAATAATAGGGTGTATAGCTAAACTGAAAATGACTGGTCCAACAGGGTCACCTTGTTGACAACCAACTGAAGATTCTAAAAGGTTGTGTTTATAAAGTAATTTACTTGGAAATCTGTAACATTGCCACAAGAATTTAAATATTTGAGGTGTTTCTAATTTTGCTTGTGTCAACAAGGTGTCTCTATTTACTGAATTAAAAGCATTTTTTAAGTCAACCTTTAGGATGACCTCTCCATTACCACAACCAAGGTACGTAGATAAGGCATGTATGGCAGCCTCACAACCCCCTTTGGAGCCGAAACCCAATTGCAAGGGCTGAAATTTACTAGTAAGATTTTTACTATAAAATTTGCAGCATATTTTGGCTGCCATACGCCGGTACGTACAACCCACGGCAATGGGACGAATACCACCATCTTTCTAATTAAGGCCACATAAATTTGCGCCGTACAAGATGTCGATGATGTCATCGCTCACACCGCCGAAGAGCATTAGGTTTATCAAAGCCGTGAGCTCCTTCAAGAGTGTATCGCCAGCCTCCCCGGCGCTTGGGCATAAAAGATCTTTTAGATGTTGAGGAGACAAGCCGTCGAGGCCAGCTGCCGAGCCACTCCGGAAGGAGCAAACATCTGTGAAAACGTCCTTGGCTGTAGTAATAAGATGTTCCGAATCCATGTCTGGCGGATCAGGGAAACAGAGGCCATCAACCGGCGGTGGATGCTTGCTCCTCAGACCCTCGAGGGTGTCTGGGAGCAAGGCGCCACCACATCATTACTAAATAGAAGCCTAGATGCGCCCCTGATATCACCTTCCCTTAATTTGGACTCTACAGATTGAAAAACAATTTTCCTGTTATTAAAAGTAAATGTTGTGCCAAAAGTGTGAGCCGAAACGTAACAATTTTGTTTAATTTGTTCTGTTAGAGATTTGGTCGTCGACTGCTCTTTTTCAACATGCAAAGTCCTATAAGGGAAGGTCAGTAAATGATGTATGTGTTTTATCATTGTAAAATTGTAACAACTAGTTACAATTACGATACAAGATAGTTTGTGTCCTATATAGGCACCGGTATCCATAGTATTATCGACTACAAAATGTATTTTATTTATTTGCGCTTCATTTGTTTATGACTAGCCATACCTTGCGACACGTGCATTATCTAAATGTGTAGCATTAGTCATTTTCATTAATGTGATGGAGATCAGCGCTACTTGTATTCAAAGATTTTGCAAGCCTTCAGTATAACTTCCAATACGGCAGCTGTTTGAATAGAACACTAATCAACGTATTGAAGATTAAATGCGGGAGCGGACACGTGTACACTTCGTTTATGATGGAGACATTAAGATGTTTTATTTAGAGAAGACTTACTTTTTGGATGTAGAAGAATGCATTCGAATCAAATCATTAATTTGAATTACATAGAACTATCGAAAACATTAAACAGCAAAGAGGCTAACAGATTGTTTAAGTATTAGATGCAGGGAGGCGCAATTTCTTAATAATAAAAAAAAACAACTTTCTCTCTTTTAGAATAATTTCTCTGTCGCGGGGGACTTTACAAACATTCCAACAAGGGAGACAAAGAACACCCAGACTCGGAACAGCCATTTGTGGATCACAACATTTTTTGTCACGTGTGGGATTCGAACCCACCACACTTGGCGCAGTGGCAGCGACAAGGCGATCACTTAAACCACTACGCCATCCTTGCATTTCAATTGTTATGTAAAATCGAATGACTTATATTTTACAATTATATGGCGATTATACATTCGATTGCTTTTCATCCGAACCTTGATATAAAGATTTATCAAAAAAAAGCGTGGTCGTGTTTATGAATTATATAATACTTGACTGGGATAGGATTGGTATATTGATCACAATATCTCTTCAAGAAATCAAAGATAGTAAATGTATCTTGCGTGCTTAGTTTGCTATATATTATTTTACAGGCGCTTCATCATCATCATCTCAGCCGAAAGACGTCCACTGCTGGACATAGGCCTCCCCCAAGGTTTTCCACACAGACCGGTCTTGGGCCACCCGCATCCAACCGCTTTCCGCGACCCTTACCAGGTCGTCGGTCCACCTTGTGGGGGGCCTACCCCTGCTGGGTGTTCCGGCGTGTATTTTACAGGCGCTTAGCATTGCCATAAAATATTATGCTAAGCTTTTCTATAAATATTATATTTGAATTGTCTATTAAAAGCCTCAGTAAATTACTTTATAATAATATCAGTTCTATATCACAAATAAGATAAATTTGCGATTGCGAATGCGAGTTTGTTTGTTACGCTTTCACGCCTTAACTACTGGGCCGATCGTTAATCAATCAAACCAATCAAAATTTTGCACACACGTTTTCAGGGATACAGAGAAGGATATGGGGTACCTTTTATCCAGAGAAAAGTACTACTCCCAAAGGATAAAAAATAAAAAAAAGCTACATTTACGCGAGCAAAGCCGCGGACACAATCTAGTAAAATAAAAACTGACCCACTGCTGAGCACATATGGCTCCCTGCTCCCTCTTCTCAGTGTGAGAAGGGTTAGGCAAAACCCCACTACGCTGCCCCTTTGTGGGTTTGCAGACTTTAAATATCTTCGAAAACTGTATGTATGTAGAACTCTCAAACATTCAGGTTAATTCACAATGTTTCTTCACCGATAAAGCGAGCGGTAATAGGCTATTTAACAGGCACGTAACTTCAAAAAGTCAGAGGTCCCTTGGAATCGATCTTAAAATCTCTGCATGGCAGTACACTGGTCTCCCATTAGGCATTTGCTTTGTAAGCTAAGTAAGCAGTGTTATAACTGCCTACCTGGATTCTTGTAGGTCAGAAGTGAATTCAAAAGTCATACTTTACAGAATTGCACAGCCTTAATTAGAAGTTATAAGGACCTTGTATTAAACATGATACCTATTTCTTGTCTTTAATTTTGAATAAGAGACCAGAAAATAACGGGTCAGTACCTACATTGAAGTGAGTAGATAATAACTAACTAAAACGTTAATTATAATTATTAAATATATATATAATTATTATATATTATATTAAGATATTAATATAATTATATAATATATGAATATAAATACACACACATAAAATTCTAAATTCGTGGGTCAAAATCAAGACCTTAATGTAAACGATCTTTACGATAAATAGTTAAGTCAAAAATCATGTATAGGTCATGTAGGTCACACTGAAACACTTATAAACGTCAAAGGTAACCGGTTAGTGAGATAACTAAAAATACAAAATTTACATTTGTGTCAGTTGCTTAGTTCAAATAAGGGTTGAAAATGTGAAGGTACCTACAAGAAAAACGGCCACTCCTTTTAATCACCATTAAATTATAAATTCAATATTTTACAACTCATGCTGACAGTCAGCGACATAAGCCGATATACAATTGAAATTTCAGTTGCTTCTAGCTTTCCATGTTATTACAAATATTACTTTTTATTGCAGTTATTGTAAAAAGATAGTTGATAAAACTATAGTAAAAAATACAGATTAAATAGGAATTACGTAAAGTAATTAATATTTATTTAAATTTCGGGGTTTATAAGGCAAAATTTTTGGGTCGAATGCATATAAACTAATAAAAATGAAAGAATAATAATGACAAAACGTATTTATTTTTTAACGATACTTGTCTTCGGTGTTGAAACAAAAATATACTAATTATTATTATTTTGCGCATATAAACGTCAAACAGTTAAGGCATCCGTGACGCATGAGCTTATATCCTTAGCACTAAAGCATTTTTATTTTATATGACAATAATATTTACATTTAATATGCAACAGTGGACAAAGTGGAAAATCTTATTTTCCATAAATATATTACATATTTTAACCTTTCATCACTTTAGCTTCTAAATCTAATATTATTTTTAGATATAATATGTAACGTTTCGAAACTGGACCATTTAGTTTACATCTTTTTCTTTATAGTAATTGTAAGGTGACCAAGAATTCTAAACATGGTCGAGCAGAGTATAATTATTCAAATTGTAAACAATTAAACCAATATAATTATAAAATACGTAAAGGTTTAATTTCATTGCATCATCGTAAAAATAATCTATTCTTTGAGACAGGGTTCATTACGCTATATAAGCCATGTTGTGTATTCTTTGAACATTCATACTAAAATAGAGCTCGTAAATTACATACATTAATAAAAATCTTTCATTTACTATATGATTACTGCTGTTTGAATTTATATTTATCTTCATGAATATTATGTTATACTCATATTTATGTATGTAAAACTCCATACCTAGTACTTTTATTAAGAGAATTTAATAAGTTAATACTTTTAATTTTAAATTTTCATGTGTATTGTTACTTATGAAAACGTATATATTCGCAAAAATAATTTGTATTGAAATTATTACGAATACGATATTCCAAATTAAATATTTTACATGTCAGTAATTCAGAAATCTGAATATGATCTGTACATACATATTAATACGCCATTTACATTTTAAATTCAATTTAAATTATATTATAAACTAGAAATTATGAAAACATTTTTAAACAATTCAAATATCTATATAATTTAAGCCTTACTTTACTATAAATAGTGTTTACTTACTTTAAAATTCAACGAAATTATAAAAATCTCATAATAGTTAAGCTATCACATGGTTTAAAGCTGATGATGATTGCGACAATATTATATACACAACGCTAATGACTCATAAGCACCTTAAAATTTATATTTAAACATAATATCAGAATAAACATTATTAAAGTAACTTTAAATAATGTTAAACAATAAATATGATTGAATTAATGCAATAGATTACAATCTAGTTCTTACGTATGTTCTATGTGAAAAAGCCTTTTAAAAATATTCGTGTTCGTAATAGAATGCAATCATCTGACATCTGCCAAATCTGAGGATCAATTTTTGCAAATAACTGTCAAAAATGTAATAACCGTCAAATGATGATGACATTGAGACTAGATCGAACCTATTTTGAACGTATATTGTTACAACAATTGTTCCTCTGATGTCAACCTTCTGAATATTTGTATTCAGTTTTTATTGAATACTAAAATTTAGGTGACAAATTTGAAGATAATATATTTAACTTTCCATCAATTCGTAAGTCTCCCAGCCCTCTCCATTGGCGCTTTCGCCGTCGACTGCATTGTAGCAGCTCCTCCCAGAACGTATTCATTCCACGTCACCCAATTATCTTACTCCTAATTAACTAAGATGCTTGACTTTAAATTTTATAGTAGCATGATTTTAATATTAGTATTTTTCTAATAGGCACAATTGAACACGTCTGCAATTCAAATGATATATATTCAATACACTTATATGATTCTGTTTGGGTATACATCTAAAACTTCTACAAAAAGTAAATTGTTGTTTATCTGATTGTGTTTAATTCTAAAACAACAACTTGTGTATAACAAATTTCAGTGATCTATTAAACTGTTAATATTTGACCATCTTACATCTACATAACAATAAAATAACTACATGTTTCAAAATTTGTTATATATAATATTACATAACTGTATTATCACCATTTTAAGTTAAACTTCAAAAATAATATACAGCAAATATTCTTAGTTAATATGATTTAAAATTTTCTAAGATTTAGAGTTTTGTGCATTATTTGTACATTTTATTGTTGTAATCTTGATAATTTGACTAAAAAGTTAATGTTTTCCAAAGCATCTACTTTTAAGTCGTCGCATTCTATGTTTACAATGAAAATTTTACCACCATCAAAATACTTCAAAAACATAATGACCACTCTACAAACAATTTGTACTCCCACCGTTTTATAGATCAGGATAAACATTTTAAGAGTCCTAAGTATTTCAAAGTCAGAACCATTGACCTAAATTCGTCAACGCAAGTAAAATTACCTAATTTTAAATGACGCTTATTAATAGCTACCTAATTAGCTTGATCATATGCTGTTAATCTGAAATAAATCCGTCATAAATGTACATTTAGAAATTGGCATTTCCAATTTAATAAATTGGCATAACATTTCATTAAAATGGCAGGTATTTAATTATATAGCAAACAATGCATTATTTGGTATTCAATGACACTGTAAGTCTATTTTTGGTTGATTTATTTCCTACATTACTGATTTATTTTCACATTTGTGCCAACTGCCATGCTCGTAACGCCTACCTCATAAATTGTACAGGCAGTTATTATTATTATATAGAGATTATTATAAAGGCAGTATTATACCTATTTTGTATAAAGACTTTACAGTTTATAGGTGAAAATACATGTTATAAGGACAATGGTAAATTGACTTTATCTTCATTCTGTATTCTAAAATTTATTCAAGCCGAAGCAAACACCTATCTATTCATAAAACAGCTCAACTATACAAAAAGTTGCGAACTTCAACCCCAGTTCAAGTAATATACAAAGAAAGAGGAAAATAAGGCTTCATTTGCCAATGGTAAGCTTGGCCCTTTCAATTATCCTTTCAATCAACGTGGGTCCAATATCATTAGACCCTTTTAGCACCATTAACTTTGCAGCCGATGGTGTTCATGCGGTAACAGGAAAACTTTCTAAATCTAATTGTTATGAAGACGTCTTCGTTTTCAGGAGAAGGACCGGCCAGTACATAGTAACGAAGAGGAGGAATAGAGCAGGGAATACAACGCGGGAGAGTTTGTCAATTTCTCTCCACAGGACTCGCTCTTGACCAGTGTCGGCGTCTAACCAGGCTACCTGTAATCAATCAAAAGGAAATAGTATATAAATTAAACAAAAATGCCAAAGAAAATTTGCTTAAAATAAAAATATCCAATTTTCGCGACTGAAATAATGCCTAGTGCGGGAGTTGTCTTGAAAATAGGCCAATAGTGTTTGAAAATTTGATTTCTTCGCCAAACAACGTGTTTTTACATTTCTAAATCAATAACTTTCAGGCAACAATATGTAAAAAAAGAGAATCTTGAAGAAAATTTATAAATCCATAAATACCGAAAATATAGAAGACCTAAATTCAGAACAACTATTAGTGGACCACACATAATTCGCATCCTTAATAAAACAGAGACTTATCTCAGTATTTTTGATTAAACAAATTTGAACTCTATTGAAAAGATTTAACACAAATATAATATTAGAATTTAACATATACAATTAGAGTTCAAATTGGCTTACTTTCAAATTTCGAGTTAAGTCGCTGTTTTATTAAGAGTGCGATATGTACATGTCATGTGAATATTGAAATCATAACAGTCAGAATAGTGGCAGTAGCAAAAATGAATATAAATGTTTTTTATCATTGAATCATCATGTACAGTGAATTTTGTACAACAATAAATATCTCTAGGTATATAATACTTCGGGGACATGCAGACCTGATGTAATGTGATCTAATTCATTATCATAATACCGATAGCCATCAACCAGTATACAGTTCCCAAGTGTCCACTAAATATCAGTAATATCATAATTCAAAACGTTTCATTCATTCACCTCAAAATAACACTCGTAAAATATTCTATGTCAACAAATTTTCAAATGATTCTATTAAATTTTCGCACAACCGAATTGAATAAAATAATTTTAATATGTAATCCCTCCTATATTATATTAGACTTACTCTGAAGAGATACGTAAGGGCTTGATAAAGTCTTTATATTCTAGCTTTAACGCAGGTTAAAACGATTTAGGAACCAGTGAGCAAAGCCGCAGTCTTTGTTCTAAGTATATTTTATAGAAATGTTTATCATATTGTATCGATGATAGCTACCAGTGTGATTTCTACAAGTGAAGCCGAGCGCAGCAACTTTTGATTTCCTCTCAGAGTTTCTCTTGCCTTTCAGAGCAACTTACCAATGTGTATGGAATTACAAGTTAGTTAACAGATTTGATGACAGGTTAGTATGGTTTGACTGTTCATTGTATCCATAATAAAAATAATTTTGATTGAATTGAAAAATGATTTTGAAACGTAAATGACGAAGTTTTTGGGCCAACAGCTCGTACCGTGAAACCCGTTTATTTTGAAATTCATCCTAAATTTCGGTACGTAACCACTAGATTGTCCTAAATTCTGTCAGGAAGTAGTCCGAACAACGAAGTAAAGGCATTTTGAAAAAGAAGTATTCAGATTAAAAACTCCTTTGCAAGCTTTTTTCGTTCGGCCCGAAGTTTTAACATGTTCATGCAGACTCACTGTATCTCAGGCACCAGTTGGCAACGGCCATGGAAATTACCTGTAGTATGCTTTGCCGTCTCTCAACGCCAACTAAATGCGCAGTGGTATGAGTAGCAGCCGGAGCAGGGTGGACTGCTGGCGTAGCTGCAGGAGGTGAGGTCGGTGACGTCAGGTCCACCTTACGGCACCTCACGCCGCTTCCCTCCCATGCCGCAAGAGTCCCACAGGATCCTTTCTCTCCGTTCAGCCGCTGCCAAAGATAACGAAACATCTTTGCCTCAATAATCATGGTGCGAATTCGAGCTGGTTGCTGTGATTGAGATATAAAGACATCGAGAAATTAAAAGTATTATAATATCAGCCCTGTATGTAAACAGTCCCACTCTTGGGCATGAGACTTTTCTCAGTGTGAGAAGGTCATGTTGATCAAAAGCACTTTAATAAACTAAAAGTATATCGGTAGATTATGGCCCGTGCCAAGCAGTAGGAAAGTTTACATACAAAGCTGATAATATATTATTTTATTATATCGAACCGATTTACAAAATGCAATAATTTTAGGCACTAGTATCATCTAAGGGTAAAAAGGATTCGGTTAAAATAGAGTTAGAGATAAAAATGGTTGAAATAGATATCCTTAAGGAATACCACTTCGTGGCGGCGAGGAGGTCCCGCGGAGAGCCCCCGGGGTGGGAGGAGGTCGCACGCATGCGGCGACAGGCGCGGGCCGCCCTATTGAGGCGGTGGACGGAGGACCTGGCTCCACCGGCTCCGGGCCAGTGGACGGTGGAGGCCATTCGCCCCCGGTCCTCCGGGGGTGGATAGGGCGGCGATTCGGGTCGCTGACCTTCCGACTGGTGCAGGTGCTTTCCGGGCACGGATGCTTCGGAAAGTATTTGCACCAGATCGCGAGACGGGAGGCGACCCCAGCCTGCCACGAGTGTGGGGCGCCGGAAGACACGGCGCTCCACACGCTGGAGGCGTGTGCCGCGTGGGGGCCGCAGCGGCACACGCTTTCGGCCATAATAGGCGGAGATCTCTCCCTGCCGAGCGTGATCAACGCCATGCTCGGCGGCGAGAGGTCGTGGCAGGCAGTGGTCTCCTTCTGCGAAGCTGTCATGGCGCAGAAGGAGACCGCGGAGAGGGTCAGGGAGAACAACTTCCTCGCTGACCCTCTCCGGCGCAGACGGACGGGAGCGAGAAGGAGGCGATTTGCTCGCCTTTTCGCTCCTGTATAGTGGGGTCACTGGTACAGAGTCGGGGGACTCTCTACCGGCTTGCACGGCCCCACACGTCTGAGGGATGGCCTTGGTGATCAAGGCCTTCCCTCCACAGGTGCTGAGGCCCGGTCACCATCAGCCGGGCCAACCGCCGGGGCGGGATGGTGATTGCTAACGCGACCCCATCCCGCCCCACTCCGTCGGCGGAGGGACTGCTCACCCCAGGTTTTTGTATACCGACCCCCTTCAGGGGCGGAGAGTCTCACATAACCACCCTTCCCCCCCGGGGGAGGGGGGGTATCCAAAAAGGATTTCCCTGGGTCAAAAAAAAAAAAAAAGATATCCTTAAGGAAAGATATTCACAACACTGATTTTGATTACTCTACTCTAAGTTCACAATTAAAAAGAAAAGATTAATACAATATTTTAAAGATTAATAAATTATTTTAGTAATGCTTCGATATTAATTTGTTGTATTAATAACCCAAAGCAAACATACCATAAAATTGAAATATTGCTCCAAAAAGAAGATATTTACCACCGGAATGATTCTGGGCATTGACTCCTGCGCCTTGGTCTTATTCATCTGGTACTGTTTATCCAATACCTTCACGACAACAAACTCTCCGAGGGCGGCGAATACGAACATCATGCAGCCAGCCATCCATAAGTCGAGTGCCTGATTCATAAACAAGGATTGTCTTGTTACAAGTTTGTTTCGCTTTCACGCCTTAACTACTCGACCGATTATCATAACATTTGGCAAACATGTTGTCAGGGGAATAGAAAAGGACATAGGGTACCTTTAGAAGAAAGTAACGTTACTAATAGTACTCCAGAAAAAAGATCTGTTACTAACAGTACTCCAGAAAAAAGATCTGTTACTAAAAGTACTCCAGAAAAAGTACTACCTTTAAATTTTTTTTTTATTTGGCCTTGTTGTTCCGTATGCTTACCCGAATTTTTAAAAAATATTTGTATGAAGCCGTGGGCAAAATCTAGTTAGTAATAAATGTGTTAAAACACTACTATTATAGGGACGTCGTATTGGACATACCCGAACAACATTGCACCAATCTTTTACAGCACGCGCCATTGACGTATCGATCCATTTCCATGTTGATTGAGTAAGTACGCAAAGACATTGAGTTTCTAGTAATAAATTTAGGATATTTTATTAAGTTACTATATTTAATGTAGGTGCTGTTGTTACATAATAGATTTCAGTTATGTTACTATAGTATCGCATTAGGTTAAGAATCTGCAATGCTAGATTAATAAATAAAAAAGATAACATCATCTGAATCAAAAGGTGCAAAAAGCTAGTGTAGTACACAAGCTTAAAATATTTTTAAGGGGCGGTGTATATGAAATTATAATCTGACGATTAATAACAATATTCTTAATTCTTAGCAAAATATAATTACAAATATTTTCTAATAAATAAATAAAAACACGATTCAATGGGGCATGTGTACTTTCGATCTGCTTACATTTATTTTCATTCCTTTACTCTCAAAAGCACCATGCATAATAGTTACCACCGCCTACAACTCTTCCGCTGATGACGCAAATATTACTCGGTCATGATAAAGAAGACATTTGACAAGTAACTCATTCACAATCTTTTAAATATTGTTAACTCTAACCCAAACAGGAAAGCTTCGGCCTTTACATCTAAATTAAATTATAAGGCAATTAAATCGGAACTTCAAAGTACTGATTTCTCAGCCATCTATATAGAAACTTGTGCTAATAAATCTGTGGATATTTTTATTACAATAATAAAAACTGTGATTACGAAACATACTTCAAAAATTAAAATTCCCCGTAAAAAATTAATATTAAAACCTTGGATAACGACTGGGGTCCTTAAATGTATACAAAATCGTGATAGGATGCACGTTAAGTCTAAAAACAATCTGGATAATTTAATACTAAAAATCACATATACTCGATACCGCAACTATTGTAATAATCTTCTTAATAATTTAAAAGCTTCATATGAACAGATCCAATTAGAAAAAAATAAAAATAATCCTAGAGTCTTATGGGAAACGATTAAACAAATAACTAATACACAAAATAAGCTAAACAATGCATCTGACTTATTAAACGTCAGTTCGAATCCTAAGCACTCAGCTAATAACGTCTGTACTTACTTCAGCAATATAGGAAAAAACCTTGCAGACAAAATATTATCTTCTAATTTCACAAACCTAAATACTACCAAACTCCGCATCCATCAATCCACATCTAACTCCCTTTCCATTCTGGACATAGATAAAGAAGAAATTGAATCCCTCATCTTACAACTTAGAAATGATTGCTCAGTGGGCTGGGATGGAATACCCTCCTCAGTCCTTAAGGATTCCCGGCATATTTTGGCTCCTCACATCACATTCTTGTTCAATCGCTGTCTCATTACAGGTATTTTCCCAAACGCCTTGAAAAAAGCGATCGTACACCCTATCCACAAAGGTGGGGACAGAAGCTGTGTCAGCAACTACAGACCGGTCTCAGTACTGCCAGCTCTCTCTAAAATATTTGAAAAGGTCCTCAATAATAATCTTAGAAAGTTTCTGGACAGACACCAAATAATTGCGCCAAATCAGTATGGCTTCCGTCCCGGCATGTCTACTGAGGATGCAGTACTAGATCTCACAAAACTAGTTGCCAACAAACTAGACAATGGAACTAAATGCTTGGGCATATTCTTAGATCTGGCTAAGGCATTCGACACAGTTTCTGTTCCTCTCCTCATTTCTAAATTGGAACTAATTGGTATCAGGGGACTACAACTTGACATTTTTAAAGATTACCTCAATAATCGCACTCAGCGTGTTAAAATTGGTTCTTGTTTGAGTGATGAAAAAATAATCACCTTCGGTATTCCGCAGGGAAGCATTTTGGGTCCAACGCTTTTCCTAATCTATGTGAATGATTTATGTATGCTTAATCTCCCTGACTGTAAAACCATTGCATACGCAGATGACACTGCAATTCTAGTCTACGGAGATACCTGGGACTTGGTTAAGCGTAAGGCTGAATCAGCTCTAACTACTGTCATGGCGTGGTTGCATGCTAATCTCCTAACAATTAATTTACAAAAAACCTTTTATATTCCTTTCGCAATTCGACACATTTCAGCTCCATCTCAATCCTTCATGATTACAGCTCATTCATGTTCGCCAAATCAGTTGCCCTGTTGTTGTCCGGCTCTTGTTAGAACAGACAACGTGAAGTATCTCGGCGTCTTAATTGACCAGGAATTAAAATGGGACAAGCATATCCAATCGCTGACGCATAAAACTCTTCGTCTCATTCAAGTTTTCAAAGCACTCAGACGATCTGCTGGTTTTGACATTCTCAAACTAGTATATTACGCTCTGTGTCAATCAGTGATCGGATACTGCATAACAGTGTGGGGTGGGGCAGCCAAAATACATCTCCTAAAGTTGGAAAGAGCTCAACGCGCCATTCTGAAGGTGATGTGCAAAAAACCTTTTAGATACCCTACTGTGCAACTATACAGCGAGTGCAAACTACTTACGGTTAGACAGCTGTTTGTACTTCAAATCACTCTCAGGTACCATAGCATAGTACCTCCTTGTAATCCAAACAAACGCACGGTTATCATTCCCACAATAAAACATAAAACTTCCTTTGCTGAACATCAGTTTCCTATATTAAGTTCTTATATATACAAAAAAGTTAACAAACAGCTAAATATCCTAAGTTTAAATAAATATACAACAAAAAACATTCTCACAATCTGGTTGCTCCAACTCGACTATCATAAAACGGAATTATTACTCGAATTCATCAAATAGTGTAATTTCACACACACACACACACACACACACACACACACACACACACACACACACACACATATACACACACACATATAGGTACACACACACAACACACAAAAATAGATGTTACCAAACACTGATCTGAAGAAACAATAGATTGTCATTATGTTCCACTTGCATTGTATAATAATGAGTATATTCTCACAACTGAATTACTGTCTCTCAAGATACAGGTATAACCTAGTTTGGGAGGCAGGGTTCCTCTTATAATGACTAATAACTTTGTTGTAATAATTATAAGTGCTATGTAACATACTTTTTTGCATAAATAAAATTATTATTATTATTATTATTATTATTATTATATTGTATATATATATGTATAGGTTAAACAGCCAAGGTGGAATGAATGAATGAAGGAATCCTTGTCTTACACCTTTTTCGATGCTAAACCGTTCTGTGTAGGTCCCATTTATCCTAACACAAGCTCTGGAATCATCATAAAGAGATTTCAGAGCTCGCGTGATAATATAACACATACGTACTATAGTTAATAACATACCTTCACATAAGCAACTGGTGGAATATCGGCTCTCAACCCAGTAAACATAGTCACTAGAGTTAACATGCAGGTTACCAGCAAGGTAACTCTACCAGGTATCGCGTCCAGGTCCAACCAGAAACTGAACCAGGACAGCATGACGACGAGGGAGGACGGAGCAAAGGTCTGGATCAAGTGATGACCAATCTGACGCTCGAATCTGAAGTAAACTACCAGTCTGGAGTAGTTGCCTGTAAAAAAGTATCCATGTTGCAGCTATATACAGAATATATGAAATGAACATGGATGTTTGTCTTGGTCTTTGTTTTTCTAGGTATAATATGTATGTATTTACAAAAAAAAAGTATTTATATGTATTTTTATCCATTGTCTAGTACCCATAGTACAATCTCAGTTAAGTTTGGGCTAGATGGTGTTGTGTGTATGTGGTAGAACATTATTATTATTATTATATTACTTTGGGTCGCCGTTTCGACCACGTAAATTACACGGTAATGCATATCGGTATTGAATTCGATGTGCTTATCTGGGATTTGGTGTATCAGTATATCAAGTATCATTGAAATTGTTTTAGAGATTTACCTGTGATTGAATAATCAATATCCAAACATCTTAACAAACTTTTACATCTACATACAGGTTGTCCCAGAAGATGTGAATTGTATTATAACGGGAGATTCCTTAGGTAAGGACCTTTCAAATGTGCTAAATAAAAAAATAAAAAAATAATGACCTTTGGTTAAACTACAAAAAAGGTTTTTAAAAAAGTACGACTTTTTCTGGCTTTTAACTACAGGTGCTTCGTTTATGGCTAATTTTTTTTCACTGTTGTTATTTGTGCAGAATTGTTTCGTCAAATTAAAAACGATTTTTTTTAAAGCTGACTATTTTTTTATTTAGCTCATTTGAAAGTTCCTTACCAAATGAATCTTACGTTACAATTTGATTCACATCTTCTGGGACACCCTGTATATAAAAATTGATTGGCGTACTCGTATCTATTTGTCCCGCAAAACCACAAACCGTCTTGACCGTCTTGACCGTCTTAATATTTGTCTTTGTTTAGTCTGCCTTAGTACTGGGATGGCCTAGGTAGAAGAAAATTAGGAACATCTAAAGGAACAGCCGGAAAATCTAATTGAAATTCGTAATTTTATGTAGGTGGTACGAAGTTCATCAAGGTTTCTAATTTGTGATATTAGTAAAATAGAAAAGAAACTGTAAATAATAATTTAATGTAATGGTTTAAGTTCGGCTGTTAGGCTTACTTATCTGATCCTAGTAACTAACGTTAACGTAACTTCAGTAACCGCCAAACTTTGTCGTTCATTACTTTGTAAATGGGATTTTAGACATTGATAATTTTAAGAAAATTGCCTTATCTATACCTGTCTCTTTGGTAAAATTTTAAAACAACACAACAAGCCTTAAATGGGTCATGGAATTTGTATTTGCAATAAATAATATAACTAACTACAGGATTAAAGAGATTTTCACGATAATTACGACAATTTCGAAAGAGATTTTAACAAAATTATACGAGAATATTCTTATTAATTCTTCCCTAGTAAAAAAATTATAGACATTAATATCAATAGGCTAAAACAAATTAAATTCCTGTTCCCTAATATTAGCTTTCCTTGTTTTCATAAAGCTGAATTATTGAAAAAGTAATTAACATTGTTAACTTGAAGGAAGTTACAAATTGTGTAGATGAAATGCAAATAAAAATTATTTTTATTAGATTAAATATGAATAGCTTCTTACACTCCTAATCCTACCTATTTGAATGTGAGTTTGATTGTTTGTTTATTTGTGTGTTACGCTTTAACGTCTCAACCGATCATTATGAAATTTTGCATACATGTTGTCTGAGATACAGAAAAGGACATAGGGCAACTTTCATCCAGAAAAATGTACTGTTACTAAACTAACCTAACCTTCATTTACGCGAACAAAAGCTTGTACTTTATAAATTAATTATTTTAGCTGCCTTGTAGGACTTGCAACATATTGCAGCTCACGGGTGGGCCAGTGTATTATTAGGTTTGGGTATCAGGCAATTCTTAATAGCATCTTAGAGCTTCAAACTGTGCCTGATAGACGGCAGACTCGCTTCTATAAAACCTAAAACAAAGCTGGCGATATGTAGCTGTATACAATATGAAGTATATGCCTACACATTTGAAGATACATAAAGGTACAGTCTGTGTGAATTTCTAAAGGTCGGCTGTTGTGTTCAATTTTCAATTATTTTAGGTAACTAAATACGTTTCCGAGCATTTTAAATGAATGGCGGTCTTATGAGATAATTAAGTAACATGTTTGTAATGTCGACTGGCGCCAACATCTAATTTGAAAGGCTTTCAAATTAGCAGAGCAGAATTTAATTATACAAAGGTTTTTGGTTCAATAATTGAAAAGAGATTTAATGACTTAATAACTTTAAAATAGTTTTATTAGGCGAAGTTAATTTATTAGATGATGATAAGGCACATAAGTTTGAATCTAGTTACGAGCCCGTTCTCCCCTCAAGATTCGCCCGTAGATATTTCTTAGGTTTCTTCTTAAAATCCACCCAAAAATAGGAGCTTCGTCTTTCTATGTAATGGGCGAAAGTCAAGGGGCATACGGGCTCGTAGCCTTGAATCTGGGTATGAATTTTGTTTAAGTAATTCATTACTACAACTTATATCAGAGGACAAATTCTATTAGTCTCATAGTCATAAACATCATAAATAATATTCTCCATATTATACTCTATTTTGAAAATATTTTCTTACGAGAATTGGGCTTCAGTTAATAATTACATTTTATTGACGTTGGCGTCCGACGAGCCCAGCGATTGACTACCGGCCGTAGGCAATAACGATTTCGTAATATATTTATATTATAAAATATCTACCAACCATATAATATCTAATTAGTAACGATATTGTTATTGTATGCTGTACTTGATTTTCCAAATATATTTAATTATTAACTTAACGTACGAGTTACACGAGAGGCAATTAGCGGTATTCGGTTGCTACAACCAAATTCGAATTATGATTCGCTTGCAAAAGCAAACGATTCGTTGATACTAAATTGTTATTCGAGTCACAATTGAATTAATGTAATAGAGATGATACTTTAATTAGTCATGGTCTATCACATTCAATCGTCCCGTGCCCAACAAAAGATAGTGTTGACCTTTTATTGGTTTTCTCTCGTACCATTTTTTATTTATAGGTTTTTGCGTCGTGAAAAATGCAAATGGCCATGGCCAAATGACCTGTATATTTGGTCTGTATATTTACAGCAATCGAATACATTGAATTCTCAATTATTGTTCGCATATTGTTGTAGTCAATAGTCTGGCTTCTGATAATGCAAAAATATATATCGCTCTTACACCTCAAGCTGGCGAATTATTGATGTGTCGAAAGCATATCTAAACGTTCTTATGGATAAATAATTTCACTTCCACTCAGACTTTCTAAGGCCAAATTCGTTTTATAGTAGAAGTCGCTATAGGTAAGGGCTTCATGCATCCACCGCGTTTTCGAAACGAAATTGATATTTTTGTTATATCTAACATTTTGACTGTATATAAATGAATCAAATATTCGCATGTTCTTTTACAGGTTCCACGCCACGCCACGCCACGCCAGGACTTCATCCAGCTCTGCTTTGACTTTGAGTTTGATTGGACAAAGTCGCAAAAAATTCGCGGGATATCGGATCCTGCCACAGGTTGAAAAAGAATACATACCGTCCTTATCAATCATGTATCCGTTCGTTTCTTCAAGCCGCAGTGGCTCTCCGATATGGTATTGCAGGAGTTTTAACTCAGGATTAATTGTAACACCGGCCTCGCTCCAACGGAATCGCACTTTTTGATTGCTGTATGAAACTGAAACAGAAGATTGTAATTTAATTTTGGTCTTGAGAAAGCAAAGGTAAATTCGAATTCTTGATTGTGAAATAAATAAGGCTGATGCAAACCTGAAGTGTAAACCTGTATTGCTGATGGGGTAGGCAGAATCTTATTACACTTTTGACAGCAATATTTTAGGTCATACGTAACAAAGGCGAGCCTATTGGCATATATAATAATAAAAATGATATCAGTCTTGTATTTGAACTTTCCCATGACTAGACAAGGACCTTTTTGCAATGTGAGTGTGCGTTCGTAGACTGTAAATATATCTGTTAGAACTCAACGGACATGCAGGTTTTCTTATGATGTTTTCCTTCACCATTAAAGCGATCGATAACAATATATCTAATACACAGATAACTTTTAGGTGTGAGCCTTAGGATAAAACACGAAGCCGTGTGGCAGTCTCACAGTCTTCCACTATGCTCTCGCTGGTTCCTATTCCCATTTACCGATGTTTATGTACACAATTATATCTATATTTCTATTCTATACTACTCAAAATTTCCTAGTTAAAATCCACATAACAATTTGCCCGACCTTGAAACTTTCCCTTAGTCAATATAATCCTTACACATACATGTACAAACAGTGCATAGTGAGTAATATTATTGTAAGCTTCATCTACATACAAAAGGCTTACAAACCGTTATTCGTATATCCCATACGCCGTTGAAAATTTGCCTGTAAAGTAGTTTTTATATTATATTGACTTAGGACTAGTACTATTTGTTTGCAAAACGAATATTGGAACGTAACAACCGGAAATTTGCTTTGTTCTATTAGAAACTTACTAACAACTTTCCTCGTGTATTTAATGTACTGCGTTGGATGATTTCAAGTTGTTATTTTTAAGGAAGCTTCGTCTTCCATGCTACAGCATTTCTCTGATAAAACGTAAACAGATGTTTTGTGAGCTAACTTCCATTATGGCTATACAATTTTCATTAATGTATTGAGATATACTTGGGTTAACGTTTAGAGTATAAATTAATTTCAAAGTAGGTATGATTACAATAAGTAGACGAGAATTATAACCTAGTATTATAATTATCGTCGTGGCGTGATCAGAAGGCTGGTCTTTTCTTAGCCCAAAGAATCAGCATTGCCATTCAACGTGGCAATGCTGCCAGTCTTCTGGGCACGTTACCAGTTGACAGCGATGCTGAAGAATTCTACGATGCCTAAACCATTTTTGTAAATATTTAGTATTATAATTATTTGTGTTTTTGTAATTATGTTATCTTTTTTAATACGTATTATAATTTAATATACCTAGAGACCAAAATCGAGGCCGTTATTTTTTTAAATAATATGAAAATCGAGTTGTTTCGCTCCGATATTCTCATGTTAAACTCGCATGTAACTGTAATGAGATATTGCCATCCGTTGTGTCACCTATAACCATTTTACCCAATACCAAATACAGTTCTAGATGCTGCTACGGTAAATTGCCTTACAGAAAACTATTCAGTTCAATTTGCAGTAAATTGACTACATTGACGGCGTAGTGGTTTATATAAATGGTCGCCTCGCTTCTGCACAGAGTGTTGTGGGTTCGATCCCCACACAGGACAAAAAATTGTGTGATTCACAAATAGATATTTCGAGTCTGGATGTTCTATGTGTCCGTTGTTTGAATGTTTATAAAGCTCTCGCGACACAGAATTTAGGCCAGATAGGGGAGTTGCCTTTTAATAAAAAATATCAAAATGAAACTACTTACAACTCTCAATATAAATGGGGCAAGACTGGATGTCCATGGGGTAAAGCTGGAACTCCATCTGGCAAGCGATGATCGCATGCATCCTCGCAGAGTACCTCACTGTTTGGTTCCTATACAGCGTCACCGAAGAAAACTTGTGCGTGAGTTCGGCAATTTCTGTAAACCATAAAATAATGTTCTACTATTAAACCATCTCTTTGGTTTTCTTTTGCTAGCCATGTTTAATTATTGTGAAGGATAGTAAGTGTATTTGATATTTAAACAAAACCCAATGTAGAATGTTTATTGTCAAACCTGAGAAATAATAATGAGATTGTTTAAAATGCAAGTAGCGCGGACTACATGCGCAAGCTACTCGCGTAGTGTACATGCGTGAGTTAATAATACGGGTTACTTGCGTCCATGTCAGACGTTTATTGCGTGCATACAAGTCACGCGACTTGCCCATGCATGTATACGTTTACAAGATTCGTACAATTTTTCACTTGATTTATAATAGTTATGTATAATTATATTGATTTAAATCAATGTCTACTTACCTATCGCTTAATTTCGCTTACTTATTATTTCATAACATACATATAATCAACTTCAAAAAGTAATTGTTATAGCGAATAATGATATTTAAAACCCGCTGCACCAGCGAGGCGTGCCGTTCTTTATAAACCTACATTATTAATGAATTTTACCAAATGAATCAATAATAAATCAAATAAAGAGATTACAGATACCGTTATGGTGTGGTATTCATCCGAATCTAACTAATCTAAGGAAACAACCCAAATATCTTTTGTGAATTATAAAACTGAGATGATATACCCATATTTTATCTTCCCAAAAGATAATGAAAATTGTTCGTAATTAAACAATCCACATTGGGTTTCGCTCAAATACTGTTGTGTTATTGTATCCAGACCTAAACATATTTGTGGTATCCTTGGCGTGTTTCGTTACTGTCGAAGCTTCATATTGTGCAACATAACCAGTCTGTACAAAGTGCAGAAGCTTTAATAACACAACTTGATGTGCTTCGGTGGCTGTATAAGGGCTTATTCTTATAGAACGCGTTAACGTGACCACAGCACGTAAGTACAAGCCTGCGATCAGACATAATTATGTCATTATTAAGTGTATTACTGGTCGTAAACACATCGTTCCAACTTCATACTCGCGCTATAGAGTAGCTGACACATGTTTTTATTATTAATTTGTTGTTGTAGTTACGATACGCAAACTCTAAAATACTTAAATTTGTAATTCAATTACTCAAACACTAGATACTAGAAGTAGAGGTAGTTGTCAAATGACAGAAAAATTATGCAAGATGCAGGTCGAAGGAAACAGCGAAAAATGCTCACTACTTCCTCACGTTTTCCTACATCTAAATTTACAATATTAAATACTTCTTTATTTTCCAATAAATTTTGATACGATTTGATAAATAGATTTCTAAAATCTTTTAAAAACAAATTGATTTCTTTTAGTTGCTAGCAACCAGAAGAAATCTAATTGTTTTAATTTTTTCCCATTCATTTTGCACACAAGAGCTTAAGCTCAAATACAAATAATATACAGTATCAAACAATGGCAACTACCCTATTATATTATAATGCAACCATCCAATTAAGATAGCCAATTATCATCGCGTGAATGTGCATAATTCGCATTGTATTGGTGCGTTAGTCGTGTAATCGCGTTCTATAAGGACGACGCCTAAGACTTGGTGTTGTGAATCAATTTAACGTCGTGGTTTATGCACAAATTTGGCAAGATTATTAACGTGTTTTACATAAATAATATCTGTATAGTATAGTATCTGTATAGTTGACATCATTTATTAAGACGTAATTTAAAATCTTCGTTTATGTATAATAAGTGGTGTTTTAAGTTTGACATTTGTCTGTGGCTTTGTAGCACCTACATTAATGATTTGGTTTTAATGCTGTTTCTTTTTACGGAAAGCAAACTTAAGCGGAATAGTTCACAGTTTTATCTGAAAAAAAATTTGTCAAGTTGTTTAAAAGTATTGAGTTTTTGAACTGATGTGAGAATTTCATAAATATATATTGGAATATTATGTTTCTTTTTTAAATTGTTTTCAATTATCTTGAATCTTAGAGTTGACTGTCCATAAGTTAATAATATTAATAAATAAATTTATAATTTTCAGTAAAATTCTTGATTTTACATACACATACATTGTTATATTAAAAATAATCATAATATAATTAAAGGTAAATTTTATGTCCTACCACTTTTAAAGCTTTTATTTATAACTTATTAGCACTGTTAGGTACTTTGATCAAACACAATAAACATTATGAATAAGAATTGAAACAAAAGAAATGAAAAGAAACCAGAATTTGCCGGTATACGTACAAGTCTATTATCAAATATTTTTTGTATCAAGGCAAACTTTATAAACTGGTATTATTATATTTGGCACGCACACGACACAAGAGAAGATAAACAGCTTGTTTACTATTTATTTTATCGTTAATATTTCGTATCTAATACATTGTCTTTCTTCTAAAGAGCTATCCGTCCAAAACGAAATTTCATTTAAAAGTTCATTGAATTTGCCAGAGTATAAAAAAATCCAAACTAAATTATTGGTTGTAAATAACTTTGAAAAGTGAAATGAATTACAAAGATTGGCAGCTAATAATAAGTAAAATCACTTTTGAAATTTAAATGGTCTTTGGAAGAAAATAACATGAATTGGTAATTAATTAATCGTAAAACTTGTCAAATGAATTGATAGATTGTAAGACATGCAAAAACACAACAACAAAAACAATAGTATTTTAGTGAAATAAGTGTCTAAGATGGCGCCGTTGAACCAATTAAGCAATGCATGGCCCACACAGCTTAAAATTATTGTCTACACACACCTTAACGTGACTTAAGTTATTTTACGTGAGTTGCTAGGTTCAAACAACTCTGGACAAACATACCTATTGACTTTAACGGTACTATTACAGAGACATTCGTTGTTTTTAATATCTTACTAATATTATAAATGTAAAAGTTTATACTTCACACTAGCTTTTGCTTGCGACTTTGTACTTTTGACTTTGTACGCACGAAATTTGGAAGTAGGTACCTATCAATAATTTTCTTTGTTTGCATGCAAGAGGAAGCTGATCTACGCACACAATACTTGACCGATTTTGCACCAGATTTTCAGTTAGACCTCCAGTAATACAATTTTGATAACATCATTCAGTTTTGTGCATTAGTTTGTGCGTTATGCGCGTACAAACATACAGACAGATAAACAAATATTCTAAAAGTATTAGATTTGACTTATACAGCTTTCATAAAAGCTCCACACATTATTTTTATAAATTAAATAGATCTCCTATAAACGGACATCGACCAATTACTATTTTATTATGCTTGTTGTATTTGGTTGTCTTCAAACGTCATAAATGTGTTTCTTATGTTTTGTATTGTGTAAAGTATTGAATGTTCTTTTGGATCAATTTTCGTGTAGTTCGGACTCTGCTAGAAATAGTCGGTTTACTGCTAGTGCAATAATTAAAGACACTTGCTTTCCACTGTTGACAATACAGTGTGTCCTTACCGAGTTCAGAAAATCCTTCTTGTCTCAGGAATACTATACAACATTTGACTTTTGTAGGGTGCAAGTACGAGTACTTCCCAAGTCTTCCTAAGGCTCCAAGTTTGAGCTGGGATACTGTTGATTAAACTACATTTTTACATACTACTAGTAATAAAAATAAATATGGCATTTATTAAAAAATACTAATTCAAGAACTAAAACAGTGCGTATTTTTTACATACAACACGACAGAAAGATTGAAAACGCCACGTTATCTGACGTCATAAATAAAATTAAGTCTGCCAATAATATTTTATCTAGATAGATGAAGCACATGTATCAGTATCACATTTAGACAGCAATATTAAGTGCTAGCATAATAGGTAGCACCATTATTGCTTAGCGACAATATAACTGGTAGGCACCAGGTAAATTTTCATGCCCCGGAACTCTGAGTGGCAGCACCTCAAACTTTCTTGATATGAAAATTCAGTAAATCCGATCTGGCCACCCGGTGTTACAAGAAAACTTTATGATATGTTATTTTAAGCGTACCCATATTACCACAAAACAAAATGTTTCCAATCTAAGTAAAACAATCTTAAAATATTTTGTAAAATTCATCATCATGTCAATTTATTATTTTATAAGATTTAACCTCTTATCTTTTTCAACTTTCTATCGAACATTGTATGTTTTCTCAACGTGTCAAATCAAAATAATTTATAAAATTATTAACGGCTCTTACACACAACGCAGGCAACATGTGCAATAGAGCGTGAACTACAGCTACATGCGCAAGTGAAGACACTTGCGTAAGTTGTATGCATCATGTAAACGATCAAAGCAAGCCACCAGCGCAAGCAACTCCTATAATTAGCTTGTGCATGTAGTCCGCATGAACAGTTTGCGCATGTAGTCTTCGTAAATAGCTTGCGCATGTAGCCACGCTAGTTACTTGCGTTGTGTGCAAGCGGCTAAAGTGACAAAAGTGTTTATTAGTGCTCACCAAGTGTTCACCAAAGCTTTTCTAACTATATAAGTGGTATCCTACAATATTATGCTATCTATACTCAGCATGGATATACATAGATCAATAGCTTATTTCTATTTTCCTTAAACCGATAATTTTTGCTAAAGAAAGACAGCTCTTGCTGTTCTCACAAAACATTTCGAGTTTAAATACAAATGATACTAAATTGATTCCACAAATCACAGTCGGTTTGGTTGAGAGCACAGAACCAAATTAAGCTTGCAATGCGATGCGCAATATCTCTTGCTCTGAGATTTATGGAATATAGGAACCGCGCTTAGAAGTGCTAAATCTTTCACTATAACGTCAGCTGTCTGGCATGAACAGTAATCGTATCGAATCGTGGCTGACGCTTTTTATTCTTCGCTTTGCGCCATTCAATTTTAAATGTTGCTTTTGTTTAATACTAGCTTTTGCTCACGGCTTCGCTCGCATAAAAGTAGATTATATTAGAAACAGCACCTATTTAAAAAAATATATCTAATGTTACTCGGTGATAATATAGGTTTTTAATGATAAAAGTATTTTTTAAATCGGTTGTGTATTTTTTGAGTTAAATCCGTACAAAGAATCAAATGTTTCCTCTTTATAATATTGGTAGGTATAGATAATGCTTAATTTTTAAATTTATCCCGGAAACCACTAGTTACCTTCTTTTATCTACCATTGTAATTATCTTCCTTTGATGAAATAATATAAATCCTTGTATAAAATTTCTAACATAAGATTATTAGAGACATTGCATTATTAATATATTATGAATACTATCGACAAATAATTCATTTATTTTAACGAAAGCTGTAATGTCGACATTGGATATTACAGAAGTATTAAATAATGGAGTTTACTTACGGGTAGGCTTGTATAAAGGCGCTGAGAAAGCGAATTTATAGTCTGCCTAACATTCCTTAATTTTCCTAAGTAGGTTTTAATTATATTAGTAATAGGTGGCTTAAATTATTGAACCATAAAAAACTGCGGTGAAAATTCGTAGAAGATTATATGTCTCCAACGACTCGGTTGTGGAATCATCGAGTAATTTAATTTAGTACGCTTTTAGTTTTATTGATATCAACACTGACTAAAGTCATTCTAATATCATAATTGCTTTCAAGAATATACTATAATGGGGTCCGGGCGCTCGTGCGCTTTTTAGAGATATATCTAAGCGGCTAATCGACGCTTCGCGTGACCAGAAAGCTGGACTTTTTTTGGCTCAAAGAATCAGCATTGCCATTCAGCTTGGCAATGCTGCCAGTCTTCTGGGCACACTCCCGGTCGACCGCGATGCTGAGGAATTTTACGACGCTGCCTAAACCGGCCATCCTTTTTTATTAATTTTTACAGTGCCATATTTTGTTACTCTTCATTTTGTTCTATTTATAAGTGGTTAGTTTTGTTAATATTAGTTAAGTTGTAAATTATGATTGTTGCTTTCACTACTATAATTAAGTTTGTTTGTAGTAAATTACGTTGCGACTAGATGTCAGTTTGTCGTCTAGATAAACCAACTTTAATTTGCAATCCGCAAATTGGACGTGAATTTGTTTCAACTTTAATATGGTTTTAGTTTCATTGAATAATGTATGTATGTTGCATGAATAAATTAATGATAATAGAGAAATTTGTCAACATGCGTTCATGTTAGCAGAAAGCATCAATATGAAACATGTTAATTTTGCAAGTATTGAGGTGATAACTGGCGTTAGGCGAAATATGAAGTAAGGGAAACGTGCGAGTATTTAAAAAATCTCAATGAGAGTATATTTATACTGGAAGCATCAGCGTTTCCGGCCACAAGGGGAATGAACCATTAAAACTGAAAGGGGTAAATGAACTGGTAGAAATTGTTCGATAAATTTATAATGGAATTATTGCTTTTGATTTTACTATCGAGGAAATTTATGGTAAACAGGTATACAAAAGCTTTGTTGTTTTGCCAGAAATATAAATCGTCCTTAACAAAATTGCTCGTGAAAATCTGAGTGAACGTAAGCAAATTGTTCGCATAGTGAATTTTAAGCCCGCTGTGTATATGTAATATTATATATATATATGTAAGAATGTGATTTGTATTCAATTTAATTTCTTACAAATTTCCTTGAGTATTCTTGTTAGACTTCTTAGCAAAGTTTTGTTTCTGCTAAGTTATATAGTGTTTAAGTTGTGGCATTGTAGTTTTACGTAGATCGATATTTTGTCGACTGGCCTTCATTATATCACTATATTTTGGAGTCTAATAGATGTTTTCAAGGAAAAATTGTGATACGGGAACGTCGTAACTTTTAAATTATTGATTGATGTATTTCGTTTTTTTATGACTTTTACAGGTACTGGATGATAATATAGCAAGGATAAAGTTATCAAAATACGAAACTTCTTCTGTATGAGGACAGGGAGTGAATTGTGGTTTGAACTGAATTTGTGCATTTTAATTGGTCCAGCACTGCCTGTGTCAGTTCCAAATGAATTTCATCCTAAAATTTCGACAGGTTTTACAATGTAGCAACTTTTAATTAGAGCACGGAATCAGCCTCTTTATGGAAAGATAGTTATAAATCAACTGCGAATATTATAAATACTGGAATTGCAATTATTAATCCAGAAGAAAGTCTTCAGCTAAAGAATTCAAACACACTTTAGATTTGTTTTCAGATGAGTAAATGACCATATTTCTGAAATATTGGTATAATTACGCGCAAGTTTCACAATCAACATAAGACTAAGTTTGTGATAAAAGTAGTTTAGTATTAAACATTTCAAACTAATATTAAATACATTACGAAATAGGATTCACCAGTCAAGACTTTCTATATATCAATGTATTTAAATTGTTCACAATTTACTATTACGAAGACTACTTAGGTTGTAGTCAACTTTTCAAAGCTAGGAACTTATAATAACCCTTGTTAAATTATAGACTGAGCACAGGATGGTACTTCGATTTTATATTATTACGTCCGTCTGGCACGAAAATTACTGTGTCTTTGAACAGAAAACGCGGTGACGTTAGATATTTATTAGTATTGAAGTTACTGTCAATGTTAGCCTATTCCATGTTATTGCTCAAAAACTTTCTACCGTTTTTATATAAAAATAAATTGTGTTACATTTTGTGGTTCGAATTGTAACTATTGACATAAGTTGAATATCCTGATTTGCCTTTCTTTAGACAATATTGCTTGAAGTGAGGTTGTAACCCAAAAAGGCAGTATATAGCAAAAATACCACCAGACTTCTAAGTTATCTTCTACAGAATTAAATCTACTGTGGGCAGGGGTTTACGGAACTTTACCAGAATTTTGTCAAAATGGTAGTTATGAGTTTCGGTCATAATTTGTCTAACGCCTAGTAGCTTCGGAGAAGGTAGTATTAAAGTGAAACAACTCAGAAAGTAGCACGTATGGTGTTTTTGGTGGTCGATTTTGCTGCTAACAGTGCTATTGATTCTACTATCAATCATCTTATAAACCAAATAATGAGCAAGAGAGTAGAATTATAGAGTGAGATCGTACAGTTACAGCAGTATGACCGAGACTTTTTCCTGAAACACAGGTCTCGACTGTAATATATAGTAATAGTTAAAGAACTGAAGAAGAAGGCTTTGTCCACTTCACGTTATAAATGATTAAATTATTAATTTATTTTTATTCAGTCAGCTTGTGACCACGGCCGGTGTAACCTGGTCGAAACGTCAAGCATAAAAAAGATAAACATTATGCATGATCCCGTTAATACCCGTTACATATTATATATATATCATGCAACGCGAAAGTTTAAAAGTTATTATTTTTATTTTTCAAAGCATATTACGTGGACAGATTTTTTGGTATAATCTATCCAATGCTTATTATTTACAATATTGTTAAATGATTGCTGATCACCAATGATAGATAATATATTGTACAAAGATAATATAGTTCATTTATAGTTAAATTTGAACGTACTACACAAGCAATAAGGAATATTTTATTTATACCAGAGAATAAACCTACTTTTTATTGAAGATAATAAAATTCGTTTAATTCATTAAACGTATCACACGTAACGTGTAGAATTCAGTAAACATATGTGAAGTAAAAACTATATACACAATCGCGAATACAAAACATATTATTCTAATTTTAGTGATATACTGTGCACAGCGGGCTTATGTGATATAAAGGAGCATTGAGTATTACCGGGTGATCGGGGACGGTAATGCATCGCTCCTCCTAAAAAGCAAAATTATGTTAGACTTACTGTAGTAATATAATTCCTACTATCTTATAAATATCACGCAAGTTTAGAGCTTAGGTGAACACTTGAACAAATTGTATTAAATATAGGATGAAAATAGATAAAAGCATGCAAATACAAAATAACAGAGAAAATGTAGAAGATAAAACAATATTAATAAAGAAGAAATAATACATTTGATAACCTGTAGGCATTTGATTAACAAAACATTATAAGACAGTAAGACCGAGTAAAGTTTTCAACCAATTTAGAACCTTTGCCTAAAACATCTCCTTCATCAGATACTTCGATTTCTAATACCAATATTAATAAATAAATTGTCCAATTTACCAGTTGTTTACAATTGCTTTTGCTTTTTCAAGATTACTTTAATCGAACAAACAATTTATATGAAATACGATAAATAAAAAAATAAATTTTCTTTTGAACTACGAATAAGTTTTTATCAAAGTATAAAAGGGAAAGTTTCTGAATAGATTTTTCCATTTGAAGGCGGAGATTAAATTTTAAATTTTACTCCGTGTATGAACTTTGAAGATATATCAGTAACTTGTATGACTTGATTAAAGTTTCAAAGAAAGCATTATTCATATTAGATGTGAGAAACGAACAAAAGTATCAGTGTAGGGTTTTTTAGAATTTGCCCACAAATACATCATTTTAGTGTATCTTATTACTGTATAAAATTGCTTAAAAGGCATGAGACATTATTATTACCTATTAGTTTACAGACAACTCCCGCTAAGAACAATTCCTGTGTTTACAATCATTGAAACAACGGACACAAAGAACACCCTGCTTCGAAGCAGCTATTCGCAAATTACATAAACTTTTGTCCCGCGGGAGCAGTGGCAAGGCTATTACTGAAACCACTACATCATCAGTGCATTCAAACAAGAACACCCAGACTCGACAGATACATATATTTAGGAATAATAAGTAAAACTCTAAGACATGCAGATTTCTTCACGATACTTTCTTTAGCACTAAAGCAAGCCATTTCTAATCATTAAATACGCATATTAAATAAACTAGGCTCTTGCGTATAGTGTATGGTTTTTGTATGAATTACTTCTATACTTTACAGGGGCCATTATGCAATAATATTTGTTTCATACTTATAAGGTACGGGTAAGAAAGATACACCAACATGACGAGTACATAATTTATTTCATTTGTATATATTCAAGCAAAGGTAATTACAGATAAATGTTTCTCACCTGTGACTTTCGAGTTCAAAAAGTAGGGGTCAGGATGCCAGAGGTTGTCGAAGAATTCTGGCGGCAGAGTGACGTGGTCGTCTCCTTCTTCAAATATATCCTCGGGCAGTTGCAACCGGCTCTCGCTCCAGGTTTGTCTTATAAACATGTCAACTCTGAAAATTATATTTAGCGGGTAAGAACTAAATTTCTTCATTCATATAGCTACCTAAGTATGAAGTAAAATCAAATCAAATATTTTATTTGCTTAAGTATGGTATGCATACCTAGATTGTTACAAAAACTAAGTTCAGTATATTCTGCCAAGGATGGCGTGCAAATACATTATAATTAGTACATTAAATGATTTTTAAAAATATTTTTTTTTACCTGGGATTCTCTGGAACCCAATCCTCGCCTCCCTATTCAATGTAGGTTAGTTCGGTATGAATATAACATTAAATTTGATACTTAGAACCTCGAAGTTTATACTCCAGACTGTAGTTTAGGTTCAGGCTAAGTTATTAGCTGTTCCATTAAGGATAAACTAGTTGCGGTTTTATAGCTCACCGATATTAAACTAAATTGAATGTCTAATATTGTCTTACGTTAAATAATATCAGCCCTGTTTTAAACTGTCCAACTGTTGGGCACGGGCCTCTTCTCACTGTAAGAAGGGTTAGGCCATAGTCCACCACGCTGGCCTAGTGCAGGTTGGCGGACTTCACATATATTCGAGAACCTTATAGAGAACTCTCAGACATGCATGTTTCCTCACGATGTTTTCCTTCACCGTTAAAGCAAGCGATAATTAACTATTTAATACGCAAATAACTTCGAAAAGTCAGAGATGCGTGCCTTGGGTTCGAACACGAGACCTCTGCGTGGCAGTCCAACGGTTTCCCACTAGGCTATTGCTGCTTTTCGAATACGAAAACGCGAATGTTATTCATTGAAATGAAACTACTTTATACGGATTTTATCGCTTTGTTCATTTAACACTTTATTACATAATTTTGAACCTATTACTAGTACACTATTACAATATTATCATTAAAACTATAAAAACTATCTCTAAGTCTCCCCGTGAACATGGCTGCCGTAAAGCAACCAAAACGTCGGGCAAAGTGTAAACTTAATTATAAATAGTTACTATATACGGATTTTATCGCGTTATTTATTTTACACTTTATTAGATACTATTAAACTTTACTAATTTTTAAGCTAATTAAATTATTAAAACTATTAAAACTATTTATATTTAAGTTTACACTTTCCCCGACGTTTCGGTTGCTTTTCAGCAGCCATGGTCACGTGGAGACTAAGATGGTAGTTGTCTCAATGTTCCAGTGTCGTTATTTCAAAGTACCCGAACATAATTTAATCATTGGTGTTTCTATTTACGCAGAATGAGCTCAGAGTACCATGAAGTCTAGCTGTGGTTTGCTTCTTCTTGGGTTTGACTATTTGAATGACTGGATCCCAATGGTGGTACATTCCAACCATCTTCTCTATTGAAATTAGGGTGTTTTTTGATTTCAATAGCCTCGCGAAGCATCCTTGGTAGAAATCTGTGTTCTTTAGCGAGAATCTGTGGTTTGTCAAATCTCAGGTAGTGGTTGGTCCCCTGTTGCACATGTTCACACACAGCAGACTTCAACGAGCGTTGGTGTTTAACATCAGCTATGTGTTCTTTCATGCCTATGCTTCTCTTGGTTTGACCAATGTATGAGAGAGAAAATTTTGTAATAAAATGTAAAATAAATAACGCGATAAAATCCGTATATAGTAGTTTAATTTCAATTAATAATATTCGCGTAAACAGGAGACAATATTATATAAATAGCTTTTTAATTTCAATTTATGCCTAATGTTTAGTCGATCTTGTGGCATCTCGAAGGGAGAATGGTAAGAAACGCCAATGTACCTCCGCTCGCAAATGCTGTGCACAAAATGTTGTCGTCGGATGTACTATAACGACTGTTATGGATGACATTTTGATGTAAAAATGATTGTTTCATATCTAAGGAAATAGTACCTAGAAGACGAGCATAATTTCACGCTCGTGTGCCTCAATGATATAGATTCAAGAGAGTTTGCTTCATGTGGCGTGTTTTGAGTGGCAACGTCACAAATAAGTATTATATTTGAAGTTTTCAAACTTTTATTTCCAAAATGTTTTAATAAACTCTAAAGATTAAGATAAAATGTATCATAGATGAAATATTATATATAAAGTTCTAACTATGCAAGTAATGAGTCGGAAATTGTCATCTACAATTTACGA
Source organism: Catocala fraxini (assembly GCA_930367265.1). Classification (NCBI taxonomy): domain Eukaryota; kingdom Metazoa; phylum Arthropoda; class Insecta; order Lepidoptera; family Erebidae; genus Catocala; species Catocala fraxini. The sequence continues at coordinate 26,715,672 of OV884027.1, read as the reverse complement.
AATCAGGTAACGTAAAAGGTCTACAAATATAATTATGTTAATCAAACCCTCAAAATGATACTTATGTATGTATCTTATGTGGGGGCCAGTCAGTGCAGACTGGCGACACTTCAACCCAGTGGGATCTTTTGTGTCGACACTCTCCCAATAACGACTGCCACAGATGTTCATGGCAGCTGGGACCGACGGCTTAACGTGTTCTCCGAGGCACGGAGCAGGCGATAATTGTCAATCAATACGCACATAATTTCGAAAAGTCATATAACTTCCAAAAGTTAGAGGTGCGCGACGTGGGTTCGAACCTGTGACCCTCTGCATTGTAGTCTGTTGGTCTCCCCACTGAGCTATCGCTGCTAATGATACTTAGTTGCGAAGTTGCTAATCATAATAAACCGCCATAAGCGATATGGTGGAAACGCTCTAAACCGGCCGCTAAACACAATAGCTTTGTCTGTCTGGCATTTCAAGACAAGACAGGTTAAATTAAGTCACGTAGCATCCATGGGAGAGCCACGGTTCGGCACGAATGGGCCGGCTCGACCAGATTGATACCACGGCCTCACAGAAAGCCGGCGTGAAATAGCGCTTGCGTTGTGTTTCGTTGAGTGAGTGAGGGTACCGGAGGCCCAATTCCCCTCCCCCTCTGGGGAGGAGGGGGAATTTAAAAGGCTGGCAACGCACCTGCGACTCCTCTGGTGTTGCGGGTGTCCATGGGCGGTGGTAATCGCTTACCATCAGGTGACCAAAATACTCGTTTGCCGCCCATAAATAAAAAAAAGCATGTTCTAACGATGCATGCTTAATTTCTTTTGGAGACTAGCTTGGGTTCGTTTCCCAACTAAATAATAATAATAATATTCTACTACATACATACAACACCATCTAGCCCAAACTAAGCAGAGCTTGTACTATGGGTACTAGACAATGGATAAACACACATATATACTTTTCTTTTATAAATACATTCATATTATACATAGAAACACCCAGACCAAGACAAACATCCATGTTCATGCACACAAATGTTTGAAATGTGCGGGAACCGAACCGGCGACCTCAGACACAGCAGGCGGTTACACTAACCACTACGCCATCGAATCCGACATAACATAAATACAATAACATCGCAGTTATCTATCTAAGAACAGATGTAACTCGGAAGAATAGAAAACTCAAACAACTCAAGTATAAAAACTACTAATTTAGTATTTTTAATATTTAAATACCAGTCATTGCTGTTGTGAATATTAATTTCCTTTATGATGTTTCACGACTAGACTTGAGCAGATTTTTTGCAACGGAAATAGTATTTTGATTCGTAGGAGAATTTACAAAAGGATTCCTCATAAGTAAAGTCCCCCGCAAATCAAAGGCGAATTCTGCAAACAGTAGGCAAAAGTGTATTATCACATTATATTTCGCCAGCTATAGGTTTAAGCGCACATCGTTTAAGACCCCGTGTTATAATAAATATTTTGACAGTAAAAGCTTGTCATTTTAACAAACACATGCAATACCGCTGCACGAAGTTGTATTCAATTATATATTATGATTACACTAGCTGACCCGCACAACTTCGTCTGCTTCACATAAAAGAGATTTCTCCGTTTTTGCAATATTTTTCATTTATGCTCCGCTCCTATTGGTCGCAGTGTGATGTAATAGCCTTCCGCGATAAATGGGCTATCCAAAACTAAAAGAATTTTTCAATTTGAACCTATGATTAGCGCGTTCAACCAAACAAACAAACAAACAAACAAATTCTTCAGCTTTATAATATTAGTATAGATACACTGTCTAAAGCCTGTTTCCTAGAAAGGCGACGGATTACGGATTCAGATGATTGAACCAGCTTATTAAATAAGATGAGCAATTCTGTCCAGATTCCTTATAAGATGTCACGTGCATCATGTTATTCCAACAACCATCTAATGGAAAATAAAGTAATTTTATGACGGAAATGTCTTTATGGATGGCCGTCTTTTATTTTCTATTGAAACCTTTGCTGACACTTTTTCCAGCTTGTGTCTCTTGGACGTGTCTTTAAAAATAAGAGTCTTAGAAATTTCTTCGAGAAATCATTAATAAAAGTTTTGACTATATGTTATGTGATTCAAATATTCAAATAAGTATTTTATTTCATCCACAAAGTAATATGTCAATGATACCTCTTTTAAATAAACATTATTTAAAAGAGGTATCATTTGTATACGAATAATTGGTATACGAATGTAAAAATTTAAAATTTTGCTACTTAGTACGGATTTTATAGCGGTTATTTTAATAGAATATATTGACAGATAGTTGAGCTTTTATAAAATTGTTTAAATAGATTATGTCCTCCAGACCGAATTTCGGTCATGGCGGCCAATCTTAACGGAGACTGGCCATCTGCGCAGGAGATATTATAGTGCACAAGTATGTGCGCAAACATAAGTGCACTCTCTGTTCCCTGATTCTCATGATCCGATGGGACAGATAATCCGACACGACCGGAGAGAGATCAGGTGCAGGACCAGCGGCTTTACATGCTTTCCGAGGCACGGGGGCGTCTAACACCAACTTCCTAACTCCGGGCTCGTATTAAGATTTCTTAACAGAAAAACCCAATAACTTTTTGTTGGCCCGACCCGGTATTCGAACCCGAGACCTCATGCACAACAGTCGCGTTCACTACCGCTGCGCCACGGAGGCAGTTATAAGTTAAGTAGATAGCATGTCAAAGAAGACACATGTTGAGTTGCGTCAAGACTTATGAAATCTCATAGCGGAGTCTTTGTACTTCTAATCCACGTGATCACATCAACTGCTATTTTAAAAAAAATAAAATATGCCACTTCCACACTGGAAATAATTTCTGTATTGCGGGAGACTTTTTAAACATTCAAAAACTGGACACAGAGAACATCCAGACTCGGAACAACCATTTGTGGATCACACAAATTTTTGTCCCGTATGAGTTTCGAACCCACAACACTCGGCGAACTGGTAGTGGCGAGCACTAGAGCACTTAAACCGCGCCATCCATGCAGTCGAAATAAGCACATGATTCGTTTATGCATCTTAAAACTCAAACTCACTATGCTCAAGTCGTACAAACGCACTCCATTTGCTTATATCACAGGAGTAATAAGGCAATACCTGAAGGAAAAACTTTGTACCCCTTTTTACTAAAATTGCGCGGACAGAGGAGTATGGAACTTAGCACAGTTAAAGTTTATATGGAGAAGGAGGGGCGAATACTAATATGTTTATAAAATATGCATTAGAAATACATTAAATTAATGAAAAACCACTACACGTACACATCCATGCATTTGACACACGCAGTCGAATCGCGTTCGTAGTATTTCGGCATTGTTCATCTGACGTCGTACAATTATTTGTAACTATGGTTACCTATACCTTATTTATATGTAATAAAGAAAAAAAAACAAAGTAGCAAGCTTAGGAATGATGGTCAAGTTTTGACCACTAGGCGACCGCTAGTATTATTTAAAACGATTTTATTCTGTCTTTTTCGACAATTGGCTCAAGTGTGTAACTGCATGCGCGAAAGGTTCAGGCTTTGATGACAATGCAGAATAAAGTAGATTTTTTGTGGGTTTGGCAGACATGTCTATACGAAGCCTTGGACAGTCGGCTATTTAAACTTTTTATTACATCAAACTTATATAAAGCTCTTTTATTAAATTTAATCTTTTATGAATAAATTTAATAATATTCTATTCTATTCTATCACATACACACAACACCATCTAGCCCAAACTAAGCAGAGCTTGTACTATGCGTACTAGAGAATGGATAAACATCCATATATACTTTTTATTTTTTTTGTAAATACATCCTTATTATACATAAAAACACCCAGACCAAGACAAACATCCATGTTCATGCACACAAATGTTTGGTTTGTGCGAGAATCGAACTCGCGACCTCAGGCGTGGCAGTCGGTAACACTAACCTCTACGCCATCGAGTCGTCTCTCGTCGTAAATAGTCACAATATTTTATTACATTTAAAAATAACCAGTATAAATCCGAGATAAGTAATTGTAGCAGATTTTCTTTGAGACTTGTAAATTAAGTAGGTAATAAATATGATTAAATGTTTTTAAATATTACCAAAGGGAATATTAATAGTATTCCAACAGTCTTTAGTGTACTTAAGTGTTGTAGATTAATCGTATATAGTTTGTTACTAACATCTAAACGAGAATCTTCTGTCGTAAAAACTGATGAATAGGCAGACTACATTCTCCTTTGAGAAAATTAAGACAAACGCCTGAGAATGAAAGTGTTTTCCCGTAAAGTTTTATAAACAGCTAGTATTTGCCCTCGTCTTCGCTTGCTTGGAAACAGTATGTTTTTCTGGATGAAAGGTACCTGTATCCTTTTTGCTCCGTATCCGTATCCGTGACAAAACGTATGCGTTTCATGATGATCTGTCAAGTAGTTGTGGCGTTAAAGCGTAACAAATAAACAAACTCACATTCACATTTATAATATTTGTTATATATACATATGTAAGTAACATATAATCTCTTGACTGTCATGTGAATATACCGGTCTGCGTACTATTCTCAGAACGATACACGCGTTCGATACATATATTGAACGCGCAGATCTTTAAGAAACGCTCCTATATCCTTCATGGATTTCGACATAAATCGGATTAAGGCTTAGTCAATATATGTATATATATTTTCTTATACTACCAAATTGGCAGACAAACAAACAGCTCATCTAATGGTTCGCTTACCAGCTAGTGAGTTAGTATCTATACCCTTGTTTACCATTCCAGTGCAAGCGATTGAAGGATGTGGTAACAGCTGTTAATTTAAGACTGCGCCGAGCGTAAGACGCGGTTGGACTTAATGACAGAGCTCGATATTCAAATCGGCGCGCGGCCGCCATGGTACAATTGTATGGAGGATTTGAAGTGCTTTTTTGATAAATATGTATGTTTATTGTCAACCAATAACTTAAATATTTGGGAAGGACAAATTGTAATATAACTATTTATGTTTCGTTTAAGCTGTAAAATAGGATAGATTTCTACTGTTATAATCTAAAAATCACGTAACACGAGCTTACGTTTTTGCATTTTTCGTGCAAATTTACGTAATTTTGTAGGCGAAAATATTAATTATTTTAAGTTTTTTACACGGAGTAATTGTAAACACATTCATTGTTATGGTAAATGTATATTTTATATTTGTTTTAAACAAAAAGTATTAATTTAATTTGAATGAATAACATTCGAGTAAACAGAAGACAATATTATGTTGAACAAAAAGTGTTGATTTTATCAACTTAACTGTGAGCGCCTGTTCTAGCACATTTCGCTCGGCGCAGTCTTAACCTTTGAGCGCTTGCAATTTGAGGGGTATCTCTCACAAGTTGTACTATAGTTAATTTTTCTTACATGTATTCTTTAGTAAACAGATATGGCGTTTTGGTAGTTAGAGATAATACATAAAGACATATAGGCGGCCTCGATGGCATAGTGGTTAGTGTAACCGACTGCCACGCCTGAGGTCGAAGGTTCGATTTCCGCACAAGTCAAACATTTGTGTGCATGGCCATGGATGATTGTCTTGGTCTGGGTGTTTATATGTATAATATGTATGTATTTACAAAAAATGAGTATATGTGTATGTTTATCCATTGTCTAGTACCCATAGTACACGCTGTGCTTAGTTTAGGCTAGATGGTGTTGTGTGTATGTGGTAGAATATTATTATTATTATTTATGTACCATCATCTCTAACCTGTATTTAGCAAATAAATAATTCTTATTTTGATTTTTACATTTATGCAAGCGGAGCCGCAGAATATTGGCAAAATACTGTATACTATGTAACATATTATTTAAATTATATAAAAATACATTGCTTCATTGGTTTGTTTGCTATATTATGTTTTCCCACGAAAATAGAACACCGATGATTATTAAATGAAAATACATTGCTTTTAATACATAAACGAACTACGGATTTAACTGGAACCATCGAACCGATACACAGAAGTTACCTCTTTCATGAAATCGAAGCCTCAATTATTTATTTATTAAATAGAGCTCGCATAAAATATTTTACTTAAAGGAAAATATGTTGTAATGTATTTTATTTAATTTTCATTTTTTAACGTTTGTATTAAACCAGTAAAATTATATTTTTCATTTACCAGACGCGGCTTCACTCGCGTTAGTCTAAATTTCGTCTATAGATGTAAAACCCTCGGGTGCAGTTATTTTTTTTGGATAAAGGATACTCTATATCCTTTTTTGTACCCATGACACCGTGTATACAAAATTTCATAATGATCGGTTGAGTAGTTAAGGCGTGAAAGCGTAAGAAACAAACAAACTCACATTCACATCTATACTAATATTATAAAGCGAAAGAGTTTGTTTGTTTACTTGAACGCGCTAATCTCAGGAACTACTGGATCGAATTAAAAAATGATTTTAGTGTTGGGTAGTCTATTTATCGACGAAGGCTATAGGCTACAACATTACGCTACGACCCACGGGCTTGGCGCAGTAACCACAAACGCGAGTGAAACCGCGGGCACATTTAGTTTACAATATAAGGTAAGGATGAGCAGCGATAGCTCAGTGGGGAGACCAACAGACTGCAATGCAGAGGATTGCGTATTGATTGACAATTATCGCTTGCTCTGTGCCTCGGAGAGCACGTTAAGCTGTCGGTCCCGGCTGCCATGAACATCTATGGCAGTCGTTATTGGGAGAGTGTCGACACAAAAGATCCAACTGGGTCGAAGTGTCGCCGGTCTGCACTGACTGGCCCCCACATAAGATACATACAAACAGCTAGATTCAGAAAAATGTTTGTGAACCACACAATTAATAACTGTCAAAAGTGAGTTTCAAATCTATAACTAACATTCTTGGTTTTAGCATTTAGTTTAACTATGGTAGTAGTGGCTTAATTTCACTTTATCAACTATATTACTCAAAAGATTCAGAAAATCTTGTGCATGCTGTGCGGCTGTAAAAGGCTACTATACTATTCCTTTTTTTTAATGTAAATTCAAAGCGCATTCTTCTTCTTAGCGTATTGTTGGCAAACACTTTTAAGTTATATATTTTCCGCCCAGAAAGCAGCTTCGCTAGCTGCGTTTTTAGCGGCAATCAGATCAGAGGCAGCGATCAGATCCTCCAGCGTGCAAGTTGTCCGGCACGCAGGGCACGATGTAATGTGGGACATCGTGTCTTGCGACGCACGCGCAAGCCAGATCGGTACCGTCTGAGAGTTTCTACCTAAATGTGTTTTCTTTGCACCGACCGACCGAAGTGTATTAGCGTAAGTGCACGGCTGCTGCAGCGAGGCAACTGCTTGCTTCGCCATCCGTGCGATCCAGACTTATTTCAGCAAGAGATCAAATACGAGACCATATTAAGATTATTAAAATAATATGTAGGTATAGACTCACCTGAAATCCATATCTTCAACATTGATCGAGTTCACGTCTACCACATATATGCTGAACTCCACGATGACCGGCTGTCCCTTCCGCGCGGGTGGTCGCATTTCTGGACAAAACAAACATTTTTACATAAGTCAGTTACATAAATTTAAATTTACTAGATGTGGGCCTGATACAAAGTATTTTAAGTTATCCGAAGTCAGAAGCCGCCAAAAAACTATGTAATTTGATAAAAATAATTTAGCAACGATTATGTTATCCTTAGTTCTAATCTCTAGTATCTAATCTATAGTTGTATCTCTAGTTATATCTAACGGTGTACTTTTAATTTTAATGTGTGATATCTAGCTATAAGGTACAATGGGATTGACATATCCTTATGGATAAAAATCCCAAATTAAACAAAGAAAAAAAAAATTCAGTTACATAAATATCTACATACGACGTATTATTGTATGTGATGTTTTATTACTGTCATAGTGTGTATCATAATTTTGTAATCACTTCTTAATTTTTTTTTTAACAATTAAGCTCTCATTGTTATCTAAATGCGAAAACATGTAATTGCTGTAGCTAGCTGTATTATTTGTTGAGCAGCGATAGCTCAGTGGGGAGACCAACAGACTGCAATGCAGAGGGTCTCGGGTTCGAACCCACGTCGCGCACCTCTGACTTTCGGACGTTATATGACTTTTCGAAATTATGTGCGTGTTGATTGACAATTATCGCCTGCTCCGTGCCTCGGAGAGCACGTTAAGCCGTCGGTCCCGGCTGCCATGAACATCTATGGCAGTCGTTATTGGGAGAGTGTCGACACAAAAGATCCCACTGGGTCGAAGTGTCGCCGGTCTGCACTGCCTGGCCCCACATAAGATATACACATACATATATTAATTGTTTTTATCTTTAAGTTGTCAATATATGTTTTCCGATTACAATAAAATAAAATAGCTGGAGAAATATAGGCGTGATCCGTTTCTGCCAAAATTTTTGGGAATATACAGTCATGAGTTTGTCCGTGGCGCAACAGTAGTGAGCTGCTGTGCATGAGGGTCGAGTTCGATCCTAGATCAGAAAAAGTCTGAAAAGTCTTATTGGGTTTCTCGATCAAGATATTCTAAGAAGCAGTACGGAGTCTGGAACTTTGCTTGGTTGAAGCAATAGGCTCGGGTCCTATAACGTAAAAGCAATACACATCTGCCTATCCCTGGATTAAACACGTGGGATGTATGTATGAATCTATATATCATAGTTTGTATTTACAGGCCTAATAATTATATATTTTAAACGGGTACAAAGGTCAATTAGATACACCACCATAATCTCCACCTATATTTTAAGTGCTTCGTTAGAGGAGTCAAGCGGTCATATTGATTGCGTAGTGGTTAGCGTAACCGACTGCCACGCCTGAGGTCGCGGGTTCGACTCCCGCACAAGTCAAACATTTGTGTGCATGAACATGGATGTTTGTCTTGGTGGGCGTGTTTCTATGTATAATATGTAAGTATTTACAAAAAAAGTATATATGTATGTATATCCATTGTCGAGTACCCATAGTACAGGCTCTGCTTAGTTTAGGCTAGATGGTGTTGTGTGTATGTGATAGAATATTATTATTATTTGCCGGACAGGCCATCGAACCCTGAACCAAAGTGGATACACTATTGAAATTAAACAACTTTATACGGATTTTATCACCCCCTCTCTCCCCGTGAACATGGCTGCTGAAAAGCAACCGAAACGTCGGGGAAAGTGTAAAACCTAAATAGTTTCTTATAATTTAAATAGCTTAAATACAAATAAACAGTAACTAGTAAAAATGTTTAACAACAGTAGTTTAAAGTTTCAAAATTACATAATAATAGTGTTTTATAAACAACTAGCTGTCCCGACAGACGTTGTCCTGTAATCACGAAAAAAAAAAGAACCCAATTCTTAATCATCCTCGAATCCACATGAACACACACAATTTTTTTTATCAAAATCGTTCCAGTCTTTTAGGAGGAGTTCAGTGACATACACACGTACAATAGAATTATATATATATAAAGATAAACAACGTGGTAAAATTTATACATTCACGTAAACGTAAGATATTATGGATACACTATCCCAATGTCCATAAGTTCAAGCTCTGGTGGGAAATGCATTCATGTATTATACTTTTAACACTAACACCTTATATTACACTTATATTTTTTTTACATTAGGTAAATAATGTAAAAAATATATAGGTAGGTAATCGTAATATACATAAATTAATATATGATGGTGTAAGGGCCCCCGCCCACGGCGACTTTTTGTAGCGATGCAGTAGCGATGCTGTCGCGCGTTCGCATCGATACAGTCGCGATGCAGTCGCTAGCTGTGTGCCCTCGCCCACATAACCACGATTCAGTCGCGATGCAATCACGATACTGTCGCGCTTCTGTCGCGATGCAAACGCGATTCAGTAACGGCACAAACATGCCGCCTGCGATCGCTCCAGTTGCAAGATGGACTCCGTTGAGGCAACATTAGTCACGTTGTCTTTAGTGCTGCTTTTCCGTAAGCAGCCGAAGCGTGGGCAACGAAAGCAGCGTCAATATTGGAGGCACCCATTTAATAAAGATAGATTACTTGGTATGCATCGTACTTCGGTTCTCCACTCACGCGCCACCCTCCCTCCGTTCTCTCCCCGATGTCGTCCGACACGGTCGCGCGTTTGCATCGATACAGTCGCGATGCTGTAGCGCGTTGGCATCGCTTCTATAGCGCGTTGCAAATGCGACTAACGCGCGTTAGTAGCGATGCTGTCGCGCGTTTACGAAACGCGCGACTGCATCGCTACAAAAAGTCGCCGTGGGCGAGGGCCCTAAGATGTAAGGTACATAGCTAATTCTCATATTTGGAACTTTCTGCAAACATAGTTAAAGCTACAATCTTTTTCAATCTTTATACTGTATATTCTATACCCTGTTGTTCATTGACAGTAATTTGTTTTGTAAGCCATATAAATAAATTTGCAAGAGCAGCGATAGCTCAGTGGGGAGACCAACAGACTGCAATGTAGAGGTACAGTCGCAGTACGCAGTACGTTCTTTAACACTCTGATTGTGGTAATGCCTCGAGCAAGAGGCAAACTCATTTATACTGTCATCTAAATAACAGGCAACTTTGAATTCTTTCACATTATGTAACTGTAAAACCTTAATTAATATATTAATTCGTCACAATATGTAACTGTAAAAACCTAATTAATATATTAATTCGTCACAATATGAATAGTCTTGACTCTTACTATGCCTCAGATGCTTGGTTTTGTTTCTCAATCACACGTAATCCATTGAACGGAATTGTATGAAATAAAGATTTGGCAATTTATATACAATTTAGAACATGTCATAGATTAACACAAACGGTAGTTTTTACGTAGAATTCAAGCTGATGAAAATGCCAGCAACTAGTGTAGTAAATCGATGCGTAGTGGTTAGTGCAACCCGACTGCTACGCCCGAGGTTGCGGGTTCGATTACCGCACAAGTCAAACATTTGTGTGCATGAACATAGATGTTTGTCTTGGTATGGGTGTTGCTATGTATAATATGTATCTACTTACAAAAATAATTTATACACTATGTATGTTTATGTATTATCTAGAGCAGCGATAGCTCAGTGGGGAGACCAACAGACTGCAATGCAGAGGGTCTCGGGTTCGAACCCACGTCGCGCACCTCTGACTTTCGGAAGTTATATGACTTTTCGAAATTATGTGCGTATTGATTGACAATTATCGCCTGCTCCGTGCCTCGGAGAGCACGTTAAGCCGTTGGTCCCGGCTGCCATTAACATTTATGGCAGTCGTTATTGGGAAAGTCAGTACCCTCTAATATCCTGACACTGGTCTAGCCTTAGGGTATCGTTAGCCTTCGGGTTGCGGAGGTCAGGTGGCAGCCGCTTCGTGTAAAAACTGATATCCAGTCAAATCCGGTTAGACTAGAATAGCCGAGCCGAGCCCCAAGTGACTTGGGAATAATAAAGGCTAGGGAGAAGAATAAATAAATGTGCAAAGATTCCAATTTACTCCATGTACCATTCATACTCCATTTACCAACACTTTTCTGTAGCCCTGTTAAGTATAGTGACAACCTCGCCTTACAAGGCCAGCATGATACAATTCTCAGGCCTCGGTCTTGAAGACAGCGTTTGCGGGCCGCGGCGGCGGCGCGTTGAGCGGTGTGACAATGCAGACCCGGTCTCGAAGCCAGCGGGCAGATTACGCGGCGCCAGATCGGCGTAGTATTGTGTTACAAGACATTATTGCCTTTGTTTGCGAACGAAGTGTCTTAACAGGACAACATCTTTTTGATACAAACGTCGGTCGTTTAAAAGCAAAAAATAAAATGCACAATACTACATCAACCCAGACGCAGGGGTACTGCTAGACTGTTGCGTACTGCTCGTACGCCGTTCGCCGCCGCTCACAGCGCCGCTGCCTTCGAGGCCAGTTCAATATAAATCTATGCATTGAAACGCGCCACTTACCGCACTGCCGCCGGTACGCGCCCGTTGGCTTCGTGTCCGTAGCCTTACACAACCTCCTTCTTATTCAAATCATTTAATAATAAACACATTTTCCATCTCCCTTTTAAGTGGAGCACTTCCCTTATTATACCATTTTAGTCCCAATTTCCGTGTGTATATCGAAGAATATTAGTGCCAAAATCTTTTTTTATATGCTTTAATGTAATGTGACAGTTTGCTCAGGTAAACGTTTTATTAAGTCAAGTGAACATGTTTCGTTTTTTTTGTTTTTATTATATTCTCAAGGGCATCATGCGCAGATGGGTCCGCCTTGGTCGCAATGAAAGTAAATGTGTAATGCAGGGCATGATGTCTCGACGCACAATGGTTCTTCCAATGCTATAGAAAATTATACCTTATCCATCGGGATAAGGTATCATTTTCTGTTGCATTGGTTTACTTTATTATGTGAGACCTAAAAGTGTAAGTCTGTCTGCTTCCCGCAGACGACGGTTTTTATTTCCAACGATCCGAAAAGTTCGGCTCTGTTCGTTGTCGTCCGTGACTGCACGCAGACACGTTAGCTCGGCGGGCAGTCGCTGCTTTTTCTGTCGGCTGACGTATTCCGGGATTTGTTAGGCACCAATAGGCTGTCCTTGTCTTTCATGTGCGTAGTTACATAATATTCCATATATTCTATAATGTCGGTTAAATTGTCCGATACATCGGTGCACCAACAATAACTGGCCAATAACGTCAGCTTGGACTCAAGCACGTTGATTGCCAATTAAATAGTTATAAGCAATGATATGTAGACATCCGACCGAATATTGAAAGCAATTACTACCATAAATCTATATATTGCTCTATCGTTGTTCTAATAATCTGTACGGAAATTGTAGCTTGAATACAACTGTTGTACTGAAGTCAATAGAAGTGCGAGTGTAGGGTGTAAAAAGGACCCTATTGATTTTTTTATTTTAATCTATTTTCTGCTTAGCCAGGGCTTTATCCGCGTAAATATAGATAAAAGGTATCTGCGCTTACTTTCCCTGGATGTAACCTAACTCCGTGCCAAATTCCATTAAAATCGGTTGAGTAATTTACCCGTGAAAGCTTAACGGAGATATAGCATTACTTTAGCATTTATAATATAAGTATGGCTTAATTGCATTGACAAGAAAATACAACAGTAGTTACAGCTTACCATCAGATTGATCCCTGAATCATTTGCTACAAAAGCATTTCAAAATAATATGTTTGGTAACTATAGAGAAATATTTGTATCTCATCTAAGCATATTGCACATACAAAAGACTGAAATTGGGCATAATTAAAGTACTTATGCAAGAGCAAAGAAGCAACCGATTTTTTGAAAATCATTACCCTTGAATTTTGACCACTGAACGACCATAAGATTTTATTCGATTAAATTCTATAAGGTATGTTTAAAACCTTACAGAATTTATTATTCTCTCATATCTCGCTCATTGTTTAGTAAGCTAATATTTAACTAAAAGATTGTGTTAAAAAAACCTCTAGTAGATTTCTTGAATTCTCTCTCAAACGATGTAAAGTTTCTCTTTAATGATAACAAACAGAATTTCTTGTGTTTTGTTCTTAAAGCGGGTAGGTTTTGCAGAGCTCCATTAAGAGGTAAAATGTTATTAGCAGAAGGCAGAGTCTTTGACTCTAGAACTAGTAGTAAATCGACTGTTTTCAGCATCAGCAAAAACACTAAAGTCTAGTCTGGTCCAAAAGTTTAATTCATTAGAAAAGTTACCACTCTAAATCCAAATATCTAATCAAAACATTTCAGTACAAACATTCAATCTGTAACTTTATAATTAAAGCTGCGATACCTTTTGTTTGTCCGTTTCAAATAAATTTCAAATTCACCTCCAATATGTTTGTCATTAAACTTTCGGATTGCTCAAACTACTAATTAATTAGAGACAATTCATTCAATTAAAATGGTTTAAAAACGTACCTTTAACATAGTTTTCTGGTAAAACAACGCGCGGTTTTAACGTGTGGTTCCTCTTCGACACGACATCATTGCAAAGCCTGAAACAAAACAACACGGAGTCACTTAAAAATAGACTATAATACACTAAAATAAAGATGACTTTTGCATAGCAGTAAAACAGTAAATTGGAGATATGCAGCTCGTAATTCTAGAGTATAATCGTTATAACTTTTAAGCCGAGGATAGGAACGGCACAGTGGGTTTTGCGGTCTCCTCTGTAACTAATGCGTTTGTAAAGGTTTTAATACTCGTAGTGTGCAAATATGTTTGCGATCCTCAGATAGTTTCAACTGGTTTTAATTACGTTCTAATGCATGTTGAGCAGAAATAATACTATATGTACATTGCTTTGGTATTTCAGTTATTAGTTTTAGAGCAACCAACTTCGCTTTTGTCCGTTAACGAGGCTGCCGCTTCAGAGAGGCAGGTAAGTTACAATATTTGAAGACTAAAGAGGCATGATAAAGTGGGAACATTATGCGTTCATGCTTTATCTTGCCTCTTCAGGTCATCCAGATGACTAACTCAGGCTACGTAGTTACATCAAGTTCCAAGGTGAATGACTAGGGCGTGGAAGATGCACACTGGTAGGGACTATGTTATAAGAACAATGTGCCCAAACCATGCATAGGTATAGTCTTTATTGTACCTGTATTATTTTTATGACTGACTAATAGACTGCCTTGATGGCAAGCGGTAGTAAATGAGATATATTCTGCATGTGGTCTCTGAGTCGATACTTGGGTTGGAGAAAATATAATTTGGTTTTCTATCGAGAAATTCTTGGTACTAGCTCGGAGTCTAGAACTGTGACCAGTAGACGGCAGTAGAGTCCGTCTATTACATAGGACCTAAATCCATAGTAGGCATAAAGGAAGCGTAAATCAACTCTGTATATCTGTCGCTTTGAGGACATGGGCTTGAGGTTATGTATTATGTTTTATAACTCTTGCCTTTTAATTACAACATGAGAATTGATTCCTTCGTCCTTTGTGCACATTTGGAAACCTTTATCCATTTGCATACTAGTGGGTTGACAAATAGAATAGCCAATTTATCGTTACTTTGACAAACATGATTGATCGTTTACGTTTAGTCTGGATAGTTACATATGCTTTGTACGGTTGCAGAGTGATTCAATTAATACTTTAGAGTGCAATTTGATTAAAATTTCGTGACAGTAAAAACTATTGACAGGTTCTTTGCTGTTTATACATTGTGTTCTATTCAAAGTAAGTTTAATTTTGTTTTGTTTTTAAAAATAACAACTACCGCACTAGGAATTAATCCTGTGTCGAAGACTCGAAAAATATATTTGCGGATCACACAATTCTTTGTTCAGTATCCGGATCAAACCCACAACTCTCAGCAATGGCGAGGCAGTCACTAAAACCATCATGCCATCCGTGCATTCAAAGTATATTAAAAGTAAACCGACGAAAACATATTTTGGATTTTTTTCAAAATTAAAAGCGTCGCATTACAACTCTAGGAAGCTTTTCTCCAGATAGAAAACAAAACATTGTAGCCCTTGACAATAACCATGTGTTTGGATCTGCTGTGAGTAGATGTTGAGGAGCTCTTCAAGGAGATATTGTTCAGGCAGCAGAGAGAGTAAAAGAGAGAAAGAGAGTAAAAGAGAGAGTGAGAGAATGGGAGTAAGTGAGTGACCTGTATAATAAATATTAACTTCTTACGCTAGCGGCACCAAAAAATATTTTTAAGGTTTCTTAATGCGTGAGTAGTTCTTTTGTTCTTGCAATAGCACATACGATATTGTAACCGCTTATAATCAAGTAACCATACGGGTTATTATTATTGCTTATTTGTCACCTTAGAAGAATATATAAGCATGTTGAAAAAGTTATATCCTAGTTATAATTATAAATAGAACATTTAACATTACCTCCCTTAACAAAAGAGTTAGCAGTTCACGCTACGGGTTATTTTTTTAACAAAAAGTAGCGCATGACAGCTGTACACGTAGACAGTACACATTAAAGCACTATTTTTAGTAAACAAAAGAAACATTTAGTAAATTCCGTTTTAGATTTACAAGTGAAACTAAAAAAATACATTTCAAAAACATAACAAATTCAACTTTAAGTTGCTAAAAATAGGGATCACGTAATGTTATACTTAAATGTACCGAAATATTTTTATGGATAATGCTATTAATAGGTAAGGATTTTAACCTTATGTAGTAGAAAATAAGGTTGGTGTTGCTGCAGTATATAGTACTGCAACCAATGACGTCAAAGAAAATTGTTATTGTGCTAACTTAGCGTGGTATATTTAAATTTAGTGCCTAGGTTTAGGTGTTAGCGTGCGACTAACCTATTTCAGTATAAAATTGAAAGTTTAACTGAAGGTATTCGTTGTCAATGAGGCTTTGAAGAAGCCATTTAAAATTTATAAAATATTAGGACCCATTTGGAAGGAAAGGTAAAAAAGGAGGCGGCAGAGACCAATTAAGTAACATCAGTTTCGTTTCGTTCAATTGAGTAACAAAGTTCTTCTACTTTGAGATAGAAATACGATAAACGCTAAGAACCGTACGAAGACGAGAAATTTAAATATAAAATATATTAAAATGACAGTCAGAGTGAGTATTTTTGTGTCTGCTATTCCATTGTCCTTGTTAGGCCGTTTACAATACAAGAACGCAGTACGGTTAAAAAACTAACTAATTAATTTGATGGACACCAGACACACTGAAAAAGCATTGTTTCAGTGTCCCGAAGTCTGAACATTGGCCGCGAAGTTAAAAACACTTATATTATATACATGATAAAATTAAATTTTTCTACAATGATAGTGGGTGCAGTTCTGACTAACTAGCTTATAGAATAATTTGTATGAAGCAGTGACAGTTCCGATCCTCCTTGGATTTCAAAGTGAAAAGTACATACGTACATTTGTCACAATGTTACATGTTACTTGACTCCCTACAAAGACGGGCAGTTCGAATCGTCGATGATCCCAATCTCACAGATAGATTGGAGTCGTTGGAGCAACGGAGAGACTTTGGGTCTCTCTGCGTGTTCTACCGATTCTTTCACGGAGAGTGCTCTGAAGAACTGTTTGATTTGGTACCAGCGGCCCCTTTCTATCATCGTACTACTCGACAACGAAGCAAGGTTCATCCATATCACCTGGAAGCGTTCAAATCCAGGACGGTACGCTTCCAGCGATCATTTCTCTCACGTTCGTGCAAGCTCTGGATTGAACTGCCTGCTTCGGTGTTTCCCCAGCGCTATGATATGTCCTTCTTCAAACGAGGTTTAAGGAGAGTTCTTCTTTCACGGTAAGCAGCGGCTTTGCTGGGTCCTGACATTGCTGAAGTCCATGAGCAGCGGTTACCACTTTCCATCAGGTGTACCACTTGCTCGTCTGCCACCGATGGCAATAAAAAAAAAAGAAACAAAACTAAACTATTAAATCAGACAAAAGACATACCAAAAAATTTATGTTTATAAAGAAAGCCATCCAGAAATAATATAAATATTTCTAATGTCAGAAGAGTAATTTTAACAATATAAAAAGAAAATAAAACTAATAAGGCTGTGTCATATCTGATTGTGTGTAAGTTTTTAGGAAATTTATATGGAATAATTTATTTAGCTGCCTCTGGAACAAACAATAATCCTAAAAGCTATCTGAATATTTAAGGCATGTGGATGCGGTTTTTTAAATGTATCAGTAAGCTACCAAACTGCCATTTTTAAATCTAATCTACCTTTTAACTAAGTCCATTCAGTGGAAGCGAAGATTACAAGAGTGATCCATGTAAGTACCTCTTCAAGAAGTCGCGATTAACTTGTATACCACGCGACGGATGGAGTTATAGGATAAATCTAGTATTATAGTACTGTTTGACAAACATTATTACAGGATTTTGACTCTTCACCTTAACCCTTATATGTCAGTGCCTGTATATGAAGTTTAGGGACTTATTTTCATTAACTAGATATTATTGTTAAAATGAATTATCTTCAAATAAAATTGCTTATTAACTTTAAAAACCGTTATTTTAATTCGACACGGATCTTTAAAAGTTTGTTGCAGTTATTTTAACCTCTCTACCAACGCCAGGACGCTGGCATTCGAGCTTAACCAGACTATTTAAAACGTTTTTGTTATGATATTCTTTTTTTGTTTGAATAGCTTGTTTGTATTTTCGTATTTTTGATAACTGGATTGGTTGAGATGTTAAAATCATTCTCTCTCTTGAAAAAAGACAGATCCCGCACTAGGAATAATATATGTATCGCTAGAGACTTTACGAACATTCAAACAACGGACACAAAGAATATCCAGACTCGGAACGCCTAAATGAATGCGGATCTACAATTTTTTGTCCCGTGTTGGGTTTGACCACAGCTCTCGGTGCAGTAGCAGTGGTGAGACGACCATTGAAACCACTACGCCATCCATGCAATCAAAATTGTTAATATTAAGGCTCCATGTTTCGAAAAGGAACATTAAAAATAAGGTAAAATGATTTCATAACACTGGGCAACAGTCATTTTGCTGCATAGTAAGTTGAAGTCAATTTTGTGTAAGTTCAGTATGCTGAATACGAGAGAAACATCAGACTTGTTACATTGACTCTAGTTTATGAGATAAGACTTTATAACTATATGACTGAAAGAAGGTTGAAATAAAAATACAATAACATATTAAATATATATTGAAATTAATTGAAATTAAACTGCTATATACGGATTTTATCGCGTTATTTATTTTACACTTTATTACAAAATTTTGAAACTGTTACCCTACTACTAGATACTATTAAACTTTACTAATTTTTTAGCTAATTAAATTATTAAAACTATTTATATTTAAGTTTACATTTTTCCCGACGTTTCGGTTGCTTTGCAGCAGCCATGGTCACGGGGAGACTAAGATGGTAGTTGTCTCAATGTTCCAGTGTCGTTATTTCAAAGTACCCGAATATCATTTAATAATTGGCGTTTCTATTTACGCAGAATGAGCTCAGAGTATCATGAATATATATTAAATATATATTTTAGAAAAGGCTATATAATAAAGACAAGAAAACTTAATACATACGCTATTAACAAAAAAATATTAAGAAAGTATTAGAAAGAACTTTATCTGTAAGTTTTTTTATTGTGTTTATGTTCAGGACAATCCCTTATTAAACTCAAGCAATAGTCTGCCATTATAATATGGCTGTCCCATCGGCCTTGGTATCTTTCTTTCATTGTTCTAGTGTCCTGATGGAACCGTTCTTTATGTTGAATATCTCAAGAACCAGAGTCAATCCATACAAAGTAAATACATTTCGGGTATGACAGATGAAAGTGTTTATTAAAATCCGTAACAAAATTAATGCCGCAGAATATATATATTTTATGTTTCTCAGTGTAATCCGACAAATATGCGTACAAAATTGGAGCCTAATTATGGTTGTGAGTTTTTGATTCCGTACGCATCCTCTGGCTTAAAATTAACCTATATGCTTTACAATCAGCAATAAACATACCCACAGTAACGTTAGCCTAAAAAACATATCTGCCATAATATGGTTGCAATAATTCATCTCTACAACCGTTTTACTGTGTCTATGACCACTGTACATTCAAAAATATCAACGTTAGTCACAAACTAATAAATTAAGCATAAAAACATTGGTTGAAACATCGTCGTCGCAGTGATTCGGTGCGAGGTACGCATTGCGACGATGCGACGTGGATACAATTTATAGTCACAATAGACGTACTATTCCTATTAACATTTTGATAGTTTACAAATACTACGAAAGTTTTCCTTTCTTTGCATACGCAAGTTCAGTCAAGTATCCGTTGACAGCACTGTTATTATTAGATTAAAATTATGTTATTAATTATTAAACAATCGCATTAGGTTAAGAATTTGTAATGATAGATTAAGAAATGAAAAATAGCAGTCATGGCCGAAGAGTGACAATCTACATAACTCATATTACAAATGCTAAAGTGAGTTTATGTCTTTGTTACGCTTTCACGTCTTGACTACTCGACCGATCATCATAAAATTTCGCATACATACACTTTGTTAGGGGTACAGAAAAGGACATAGAGTAGTTATCTTTCATCTACAAAACAGGCACCGAGGCATTACCGCAAGCAAAGCTACGGACAAAATCAAGAAGCTTAAATTCCTAAACTGAAAGAACTATGCCACAGGAACCATGCATGTGGCTTAAGTATTTTTTGCTTAAAATCTCGGGAGCACAACATGTAACAGATAGTTATAAAAATACATACATACCTACTTACAGTGTTGTCGTTAAATTCTGTTGTAAATACTATTTCTAAATTACTAGCATAGATAGCTATGCTAGTAAGTGACATAGGTCAAGCCCATTGGAACGCATACCAGATAAAAAGTATTCTATGTGTTAATCTAGGATAAAATTAATTTAGGAAACGGCGCTTCTGGTGTCCCTCTTCCGCTGGCGCCGGAAGGCACTGGTTCGGGACGAAGGACCTGCTCTTCCCGCTCTCGAGGCGGCAAGGTCCGAGCTCCGCCAGGTCCTAGTGGAGAAATGGAAGGAACGACTTTTGCACCCTAGTGCCGGGCACGCCACGATAGTGGCGGTTAGTCCTGTCTTTGAGGAGTGGCTGGGGAGGCGGCATGGCGCCCTCACCTTCAGGCTGACACAGGTAATGACTGGCCACGGTTGCTTTGGCCAGTTCCTGTGTCGAATAAATCGGCAAGAGACGCCCGGTTGTCACCACTGCGGCGACTGCCGCGACGTTGTTGAGGACACGGCGCTACACACTTTGGCGTCCGAGAGGCAGCGTGCGTGTTCCCACGCGCGCCTCTGAGGCGTGTTTTTGCTTCCCCACAATGGGGACAGTAGAGGAAGTGTCTCATGTAGTGGCCTGCCGTTTCACACGGCGGGCTGAACTCTCGGTGGGGTCGCGATTGCATGTGAAAGCGATTCGCGCGGCCCCGCCGTCTATGGTTATGTCGAGGAACATTGTGGTAGGTTTAGTCGGTATGGGGGACCCCCATAGTGCTTGCGACCTCGTCGCGTCCCCTGGTAACGACCCGGTTCTGTCACCGTAACGGAG
Organism: Catocala fraxini; assembly: GCA_930367265.1. Classification (NCBI taxonomy): domain Eukaryota; kingdom Metazoa; phylum Arthropoda; class Insecta; order Lepidoptera; family Erebidae; genus Catocala; species Catocala fraxini. The sequence continues at coordinate 26,694,596 of OV884027.1, read as the reverse complement.
TGTCAGACCGGTGTTCGGCTAAAGTGCACTTGCGTGCCGGTTCATTGTTCGAGTCTGTCTATTTGTTTGTCTGTCCCTATCTCTTCGCTTGCGGCCATGCCCAACCAACAGCGAGATGTGCGTGGGAGGTTTAAAAAAGGCCCTTATCAGGGCCACCAAAAAGGCCCTTCTCAGGGCCACCAAAATGGCGCTTCTCAGGGCCACTCCGAGCAGGAGAGTGCTCCTGAGGATATCTCGGACGTGGAGTCTTTTGACTCTCGTGCCGAAGTGGTGGTGGAGGCCACTTCCAGGGAGGCAGGCAGCCGAAAGCGGCCGTCCACTTCGTTCTCCATGCCTGGGTATTTAGACTCAGACACGGAGACCGAAGGGACGGCGGCCGCCAAGGTGCCCACTGCCAGCAGAGGGCGGGGGCGAGCGGTGAAGGGGGCACCCTCCAGGGAGGAGTTTCTTAGGCCCGCTTCGGTGCAGCCGAATGCGGAGTTTGAGGCGGCGCTGCGCGAAAGGCGCCTTGGGAAGGGGCCGGCTGCTGTTGCCGCCGACTTGATCAGCAGTGAGTCTGATTCGACTCCATTGGTTGACGACTTGAGCGACCTAAATGCCCAAGAATTAAGGGCGCGGGCGGGCGAGAAGCTCGCCTGCATCTTGGAGGTGGCCCGAAAGTCGGGCAACTTAAAGGGCGAGTTTGTCGGTCGCCTGAAGCGGTCGGCGTCACTGCTGAGGGAGGTGGTGGACACCTTGGCAGGCCGCAGCGAGGCGGAGGAGACGCGGCGGCTGAGGGCCGACAACTCCCGCCTGCGTCTCGAGGGAGAGGCGCTCAAGGCGGAGGTAAAGGCGCTCCGTCGGGGCTTCGCTGAGGCAAAGACGGAGGCCGCCGCGGCAACGACTGCCGCCACCGCCGCCGCTGCCGCCGCCGCCGCTACCGCTACTGTGGAGACGCGGGCAGCCCCTGCCGCCCCCCAGGTGGGTCTCGAGCTGATGGAGGAGCTTAAGCGCTCCCTTACCATCACGCTCGGGACGATGTTGAGCGCCCGCCTCGCGGGACTTGAGGACCGGCTTCTGCCGGCACCGACGGTCCGCCCGCCACTGAGAGTGGATGCCAGGAGGGCGGGGTCAGACGCCACGCCACCCACACCGGGGACTCAGCCGGTTGCCCCCAAGGTGGGCAAGAGGGGCAAGCAGGCCCCCAAAGCTGCCGCTACTCCTGCAGCGGCACCGACCGCGGGTCCCTCTAGCTCTAAGGGGACCCAAAACGCTAGTGGAGTTGCCCCTGCCGCCGCCGTCCCTCAGGAAACATGGGTGACGGTGGTAGGGAAGGGAAAGGGGAAGGGCAAGGGGAGGAGCAAGGGGAAGGGAAAGTCCTGCCCCCCCTCCACTGCATCTGCGCCTGCTCAGGTGGCCCGTGCCTCCGCCGCCAAAGCCCGGCCTGCTGCCCCCAAGAGTGTGGCGACAGCACTGAGGTCCCCAAAATCCTCGGCAGTCGTGCTGTCGTTGCAGCCCGACGCCGCGGCAAAGGGGATTACTTACGCTGCCGCCATCAGGGCGGCACAGGAAAAAGTCGACCTAAAGGAGCTGGGTATCGACCAGCTCCGCTTCCGCCAGACAGCTACGGGAGCCAGGATTTTAGAGATTCCTGGCTCCCAAAGCGGAGAAAAGGCGGATAGGCTCGCGGAGAAACTCCGCGATGCCCTGTCCGCAGTGGCCAGCGTCACCAGGCCCGTAAAGTCTACAGACTTGCGGATTGCGGGCCTGGACGATGCTGCCACAAAGGAAAAGGTGGCGGCGGCGGTCGCGGCGGCGGGCGATTGCGAGGTGCGGCTCGTTAAGGTCGGGGAGATCCGCCCCGGCTTTGATGGCGCCGGCTCCGCCCTTGTGGCCTGCCCTGTCTCGGCAGCCAAAGTGCTGCTGAGCAGGGGCAGGCTTCTCATCGGGTGGAGCTCGGTGAAGGTGGTTGCGCTGGGAGAGCGCCCCATGCGCTGCTTCAGGTGCATGGGGCTGGGGCACACGCGGCCCCAGTGTCCCGCCGCGGCCGACAGGAGTGACCTGTGCTTCCGTTGTGGAGACGCAGGTCACCGGGCAGCAGACTGTGGCAAGGCCGGGCTGCGCTGCGCCATTTGTGCAGAGGCGGGCAAGCCCTCGGGGCACGTTATGGGGGGGCGCAGCTGCAACCCCCCGAAGACGAAGGGAAAAGCCCCTGGGACCCGGGCCGCCCCTGCGGCCACCAGTCAGGCCGCTCCTGAGGCAGCGCGTCGCGAAGCAGTGGCCGGCGGGGAGGTTGTGATGTCTGATTAGTATGGGTCAGGTCGGACATCACAACTTCCTGCAGGCGAATCTGAACCACTGCGCCGGGGCCCAAGACCTGCTCATGCAGACCCTGGCGCAGTGGGAAATCGGTGTGGCCGTCGCCGCGGAGCCGTATTTCATCCCCCCCAGTCCCTATTGGGCTGGGGACTTAAACGGCTCCGTGGCCATCATTGGGAGGGTTGGCGGCCCCCTCCTCTCAGTTAAAGAGAGAGGGGCGGGGTATGTGGTGGCCAGGTGGGAGAGGTATGCGATCGTCGGCGCATACTTCTCCCCCAACAGAACCGCCGCGGAGCTGGAGGTCTTCATGGACCTCCTGGCCGCGGTGGTGAGAAGGCAGGCGCCACATCAGGTCCTCCTAATGGGGGATCTGAACGCCAAGGCCCGGGAATGGGGCAACCGCTCCACTGACACTCGTGGGGAGATAGTCAGGGAGTGGGCGGTTGCCACAGGACTGACTCTCCTCAATAGAGGGTCGGTCCACACGTGCGTGCGATGGTGTGGGGGATCCGTGGTGGACCTAACGTTCACCAGCCCCGCTGTCGCGGCACGTGCCCGGGCCTGGAGGGTGATGTCGGAGGTGGAGACGCTCTCGGACCACAAATACATAAGGTTCGAGATCTCCGCCTCCGATAGTCAGGGGGGGTCCCGGCGCGTGGTACGGGCGGATTTTCCGCGCTGGTCGGTGAGTCGCCTCGACGCTGAACTGGCGGAAGAGGCGGCCATCGTCCGGGCGTGGCTTGCCACCCCCACGCGCCCGGTGGAGGTAGACGTCGCGGCCGGCCGTTTTCGCGAAGCGGTCACGGCCGTCTGCGACGCGGCCATGCCGAGGGCCCGCCGCCGCCCCAGCCGCCGAGAAGTGTACTGGTGGAGCTCGGAGATCGCAAATCTCCGAGCCGCCTGCTCGGCGGCGCGGCGGCCCTACACGCGGTGTAGGCGGCGGCGGCATGGCCGGACGAACGACCAGCTGTCGGCCGAAGAACTGCAGGCCGAGCTCCGGCTGTACGGTGAGTACCGTGCAGCCAAAAAGGAGCTGCAGCTGGCCGTCGGCCAGGCCAAGTCCCGAGCCTGGGGTGAGGCCCTGGAGGGCCTGGATAGGGACCCATGGGGGCGTCCGTACAGGGCTGCCCGGAACAAGTTCCGGGGCCCGACGCCCCCCGTCGCGGCGTCCCTGGAGCCGGAGCTCCTGGGCAGGGTGCTGGTGGGGCTCTTTCCCGAACGGAACCCCCACCACACCCCTCCGACGATGGCGCCGTCCTTCCCGGAGGAATTGGACCCGGCCTCCATCCCGCTTGTATCGGAGGCGGAGATGGAGGCGGCCGTCAGCCGCTTACGGGGCAAGAGGACGGCACCGGGTCCTGACGGGATCCCGGGGCGGGTCCTGCGGATCGCTCTCAGAGAGATGGGCGATCCGCTTCGGGAGCTGTTCGACGCGTGCCTCACGTCTGGACGGTTCCCTAAGTTGTGGAAGGACGGCCGATTGTGCCTGTTGCGGAAGGAAGGGCGAGACACAACCTCGCCTGCCGCATACAGGCCAATCGTGTTGCTGGATGACACGGGAAAGCTGCTAGAGAGAGTGGTGACTGCCCGTGTCATCCAACACTTGGAGAGGACTGGGCCGGCGCTATCGCAGGCCCAGTATGGGTTCAGAGCGGGGCGGTCCACGATAGACGCCCTGCTCTGGCTCAAAGACTGGACGCAGGAAGCGGTCGGTGGGGGGAACAAGGCGTTGGCTGTCTCGCTGGACATTGCCAACGCCTTCAACAGCCTCCCGCATGGAACAGTACAGGAGGCGCTCCGGTATCACGGAGTGCCCCTGTATTTGCGGAGGCTGTTAGCCGACTACCTCCAGGACCGCGAGGTCCTGGTGGAGGGACGCGACGGTTTGAGGCGCCGTCGCGTATCCTGCGGGGTTCCACAGGGGTCGGTGCTGGGACCGCTCCTGTGGAACGTTGGCTACGACTGGGTGCTTCGAGGCACGCTTCCCGCGAGTATGCGGGTGGCGTGCTATGCCGATGACACCCTGGTCGTAGTCAAGGGGAGGGATCTCGGGGAGGCGGTGCGGTTGGCCGCGGTGGGAGCTGCCCTAGTGGTCGACCGTATCCGCGCCCTGGGATTGGAGGTTGCCCTCTCCAAGACCGAGGCCCTATTGTTCCATGGGCCTCGGGGAGGACCTCCTCCAGGTACGCGAGTGGCACTGGACGGGGTCCTGGTCCGGGTTGGGACCCAAATGAGGTACTTGGGTCTCATCCTGGATGGGAGGTGGACTTTTGGGGCACACTTCACCCAGCTGGCCCCAAGAGTCCTGGGAGCGGCGGCCGCCCTGGGGAGGCTGCTGCCCAACGTGGGTGGCCCGAGTGCCACCTGTCGCCGACTGTACTCCGGAGTGATCCGGAGTATGGCCCTTTACGGGGCACCGGTCTGGGCGGACGCCCTTAGTCGCGACAATAAGACCCTGCTGCGACGTCCGCAGCGGGTCGTCGCGACGAGGGCCATACGCGGTTACCGGACGGTGTCCTGGACGGCGGCTTGCGTGCTGGCCAGTGACCCCCCCTGGGAGCTACAAGCGGAGGTCCTCGCCGAAGTTTACCACTTCGTGGCGGCGAGGAGGTCCCGCGGGGAGTCCCCGGGGTGGGAGGAGGTCGCACGCATGCGGCGACAGGCGCGGGTCGCCCTGTTGAGGCGATGGACGGAGGACCTGGCTCCACCGGCCCCGGGCCAGTGGACGGTGGAGGCCATTCGCCCGGTCCTCCGGGGGTGGATAGGGCGGCGATTCGGGTCGCTGACCTTCCGACTGGTGCAGGTGCTTTCCGGGCATGGATGCTTCGGAAAGTATTTGCACCAGATCGCGAGACGGGAGGCGACCCCGGCCTGCCACGAGTGTGGAGCGCCGGAAGACACGGCGCTTCACACGCTGGAGGCGTGTGCCGCGTGGGGGCCGCAGCGGCACACGCTTTCGGCCATAATAGGCGGAGATCTCTCCCTGCCGAGCGTGATCAACGCCATGCTCGGCGGCGAGAGGTCGTGGCAGGCAGTGGTCTCCTTCTGCGAAGCTGTCATAGCGCAGAAGGAGACCGCGGAGAGGGTCAGGGAGAACAACCTCCTCGCTGACCCTCTCCGGCGCAGACGGACGGGAGCGAGAAGGAGGCGATTTGCCCGCCTTTTCGCTCCTGTATAGTGGGGTCACTGGTACAGAGTCGGGGGACTCTCTACCGGCTTGCACGGCCCCACACGTCTGGGGGATGGTCTTGGTGAGCAAGGCCTTCCCTCCATAGGTGCTGAGGCCCGGTCACCATCAGCCGGGCCAACCGCCAGGGCGGGATGGTGATTGCTAACGCGACCCCATCCCGCCCCACTCCGTTGGCGGAGGGACTGCTCACCCCAGGTTTTTAGTGTGTATACCGACCCCTTTCAGGGGCGGAGAGTCTCACATAACCACCCTTCCCCCCCCGGGGGAGGGGGTATCCATAAAGGATTTTCCTGGGTCAAAAAAAAAAAAAAAAAAACGTATGTATAAGAAATATTTTTGAAATATCATTGTCAGTCTTGACCATACGGAATAAAAATATTCTAAGTTTATGCTTGTCACAGTTTATTTATAGTATATATAAATCGATATGTACTAAGCAGCGATAGCTCAGTGGGAAGACCAACAGACTGCAATACATAGGGTCTCGGGTTCGAACGCACGTCGCGCACCTCTGACTTTCGGAAGTTATATGACTTTTCGAAATTATGTGCGTATTGATTGACAATTATCGCCTGCTCCGTGCCTCGGAGAGTATGTTAAGCCGTCGGTCCCGGCTGCCATGAACATCTATGGCAGTCGTTATTGGGAAGGCCAGTACCCTCTAATATCCTGACACTGGTCTAGCCTTAGGGTATCGTTAGCCTTTGGGTTGCGGAGGTCAGGTGGCAGCCGCTCCGTGTAAAAACTAATATCCAGTCAAATTCGGTTAGACTAGAAAAGTGACTTGGTAATAATAAAGGCAAAGGGAGAAAATATAGATCGATATGTCTATATTATAGAATCAGTGAAATTAAAGTACTATATACGGATTTTATCGCGTTATATAGTTATAGAATCAGCTTTCATATAGCTCGTACGATACTTTACAAATATTTCGTAACAGTACAAATGGAAACAGCAACGGCTGACTCTTTCACAGAAATTTTTTATATTAATATTTGATTTAATTAATATAAAAGGAATGTTGTATATGAAAGAACGGAATTTGGAAAGAGAGTCAAATGAATTGATATTACACAAAAAATCTTCGTGAGCTATTTGTTGAAATAAAGATACTGCATACTCCGATTTGGGGAAATGAAAGGAAATTACGTATGAAGTAAATTGCGTTCAACTCTCAAGTCGCAAATTTATCAAGAAAACTGGTTCACGCTGCAAGGGAATCAACCACAACTTCTGACTCAAGTCAAAAATATATATTACTGCGCCAAAAGTGAAGTTGTCTTAACATTGGCTGTATGGTATAAGTAGTTAGTTAATTAGATTCTTTGTTGTCTATGATCTTTGATTAAGACCGATACCCGCAATACGAAACCTTTTGTGTGATCCACAAACAAGCTTTACCTCTTGGTTGTCTTTGACTTATGGCTATCCTTACATCGCATTACTTTATTATTATTATTTTAATTTATCTATCAAAAAGATTACACCTCATGCGATGGTGGCAGTCTTGTAATCCGCGAGTAACCTTCCATACCACTTCCTCACGTGATGTCGTGCCATCTCTACTTTGACGTCCTAAGAATGTGGCTTTTCATGCCTCGCTCGGATAACCCAGGATCTAAAGAAGAAGGACATACGTGCCTTGGTAGAAAATTCCAAGTTTTAACAATTTGTCAATGATATCAGGGGCTAAATTTCTTTGTACGTATTCCAATTGGCTCTACCGTATAAACCTTTATACCTCCTACCTTTGTGTCTCACACACATGTCGTTATGGATAGGAAAAGAGAGGATGAAGACTGGCATTTTAAATTTACTATCGCTAAATTCAGCCGTACGCGAGTGATATTCTAAGCATTGTAAGCAATTATACCATGGCGCAAGTGTCTAAATCACAGTAAACACTAATTAAAATAGGAAAGCTGCATGCTTGTTTTCCAGTGGTAAAAAAGTCATGCCAGTAAATCAGCAGAGGTAAAATTGTGGTTATATAGTGAAGAAGCGGCTGAAATTGTTACATTTAAACAAAAATAAAAATATCATTCTTAATCCTTAAAGAAGATCTAATGGAAATGCATGGCACACATTAAATATTATATTTGCAGATAGTTACTAACCAGATAGTGATGTCAAACATACAGTATAAGCTATCATCGCACCGTCTAGAAAAAAGACTTACAAAGTTACAACATTACAAATCATATTCGAATTGTAAAAGAATTAGCAGATTTTGATTAACTAACTTGAGCTGCTCACGGTTAATTTAAGAATTACTCAACTTACCGTGAGTAACAACAAAAACTTTTTGTGGGCAAATATCGGTCTCGCATAAATCGGCGAGCGCGAATCAGTTTAACTGCCAAGAATTTTCCTTTACCTTTTAAATAATTAGATCGATGTTTTTTACGTTATAAAATGACTGGTTACTGTTGCCCAGTAGAACTGTAAATAAAGGTACCATAGTAACAAACAATGACAGCTCTATAACTCGACGAACCAATAATATGGGAAGGAAGTATTTTGAATGGCGATCACGAACAGGAAAACGCCGCGTGGGACCGCCCTCACTAGATGGACAGATGACCTGACCGAAGTGACAGCCAGTTATTATATTTAAGCGAGACAACATCGATCGCTGTGGCAGTTTATGAGAAGTGACACGTGATGACTAATATTATAAATGTGAAAGTTTGTGAAGATGTTTCATGTTTGTTATTTAGTCACGCGTAAAACATTGCAGTCACGCGTAAAACATTGCAGTCACGCGTAAAACATTGCAGTCACGCGTAAAACATTGAATGGATTTCGATGAAACTTTGCACAAATATAGTGTATGACTTAACTAACACATAGCATGCTTTTTACCAATATGCTACAACCAAGTAATTTATATTTTGAGTATTACAAATTCCTAACTTTAAGGAATGGTTACGTTGAAATTAAACTACTATATACGGATTTTATCGCGTTGTTTATTTGACACTTTTTACATAATTTAGAAACGACTACTTTACTAATTTTTAAGCTAATTAAATTATGTAAGGAAGTATAAAGTGAACAAAGCGATAAAATCCGTATATAGTAATTTAATTTCAATGAATAACATTCGCGTAAACAGAGACAATATTATGAATGGTTACGTGCTTAAATGTGCTTTTGATACGCATATGCCGTGTTTCTGTCCTACCTGTAAAGTCTTTCTTTTGAGCCGTAATTGGCTACAATTATTCAGGAGATTTCACAAATAATTGTTCTGCATTTACTATGGGTCAGATAATTGTTTGTTTGTAAAGTCCTCCGTGCACCATGACACATCGCTTGATCCCCAATGCGTAAGTTATTTTAATGGATAATAAGTTAAAAATAGAAGCAAGATCCTAAGAAAAATAACCATAATATGTTACCATGTCACATACTAGACACGGCAGACAAATTTTTCAAAATAAAAAAGTATAGAAATAAAAGTTTAAATTTAAGGTTGATATCCGAATGGAATACATGATTTTTCAAACGCTACTGTATATTTCTATATAAAAAACGTTTATATATAAAAGCATCAATTTTGAAACGATCATAGTGTAAGCTCTAAAGAAAAATAACAATAATAAAATACAGTCAAGTACGAGCCACGCTTGCGCCTTTGTATAGTGGTGTGGCACTCTCGGTTATGATGTATTAATTACCTAAACACTTAAGCTAAAAGAATTCTCACATAAAAAGTATAGTGGATTCTGCTATTCACTTCACTTTTACAAGTTTACTCTTAAGTCTGTTTCCTATAACAGGGTATTTCTCGAATGAACTGATTTATTCTTAAAACTATCTTCTTCTCCCTTAGCCTTTATTATTCCCAAGTCACTTGGGGTCGGTTTTTCTGGTCTAACCGGATTGGCTGGATATCAGTTTTTACACGGAGCGGCTGCCACCTGACCTCCGCAACCCGAAGGCTAACGATACCCTAAGGCTAGACCAGTGTCAGGATATTAGGGGGTACTGACTTTCCCAATAACGACTGCCATAGATGTTCATGGCAGCCGGGACCAACGGCTTAACGTGCTCTCCGAGGCACGGAGCAGGCGATAATTGTCAATCTTAAAACTATGTATCTAATATTATTATAAACCGCGTATGACATCACACAGTTTATAATAAGTAATACATGCTTTCGCATATTTTCCCGAAGAGGTAGAAAAAGCTGTGTTACACACACAGTTATGGTTTCCAATTTCTTTTATTAGAAGAGAACGAGCTTATTGCCGTCAATTGGGCACCATTCCATACTCAGTCCTGATACTGAAAATATCTTGACCTCCTCTATTTGACCAACACTTTTGCTGACCCAGGAATGGCATCCGAGACCTCACGCATAGCCCTTGCATTTACTAACGCACATGGCAGCATATGAATATATGTATCAGCTTCAGCTAGTTTTAGCAATAAACATAAAATATTTTTTAATGTAGATGAAGATACCTACTGTCTATAATAATATCAATCAATATATGTTGAAGTCTGCTGTGTGTGAACATGTGCAACAGGGGACCAACCACTACCTGAGATTTGACAAACCACAGATTCTCGCTAAAGAACACCGATTCCTACCAAGGATGCTTCGCGAGGCTATTGAAATCAAAAAACATCCTAATTTTAATAGAGAAGATGGTTGGAATGTACCACCAGCTTGGGATCCAGTAATAAAAATAGTCAAACCCAAGAAGAAGCAAACCACAGCTAGACTTCATGATACTTTGAGCTCATTCTGCGTAAATAGAAACACCAATGATTAAATTATGTTCGGGTACTTTGAAATAACTACACTGGAACATTGAGACAACTGCCATCTTAGTCTCCCCGTGACCATGGCTGCTGAAAAGCAACCGAAACGTCGGGGAAAGTGTAAAAATAAATGAAATCTAAATAGTTTAATAATAATTTAATTAGCTTAAAAATTAGTAAAGTTTAATAGTAGTAGTAGAGTAACAATTTTCAAAATTTTGTAATAAAGTGTCAAATAAACAACGCGATGAAATCCGTATATAGCAGTTTAATTTCAATGAATAATATTCGCGTAAATAGAAGACAATATTATGTAAATCAATATATTCTTCTAGTAGGCCTTAGGGTCCTGCGAGATACAGATATCAAAGATATATTTCGACAAATTATTACGATTCTAACAAAAATTTTAATTACTATAGCGCCTTCTTGATAGCCATGGCTACGTGTTGTCCGTTCAGATGTCATTCCCCGTGTTCAAATTCCAAAACCTCAAACAGGGATGTTTTGGCATCCTGCCCAACCCATTAACAGTACCCATGAAAATAAATGCAAATTCACGTACGTACCGCTTCCAGGCCAAGGTTTCATCGATTGCCAAGCACATGCACGCCATGCTATATTTAGAATAAAAAGTCACTGCGTACTGTATTGTACTATTGATTGTAATAAGCGGTCGCAGTACGAGGCATGTTTACAGCTCACCAGCCTTATTGAAGGAATAAAAGTGGATGGTATGTTGTGAAGTTTATTACTTCACAACGTAAGTGGGTAATTCACAGTTATGTATAATATATGTAATACGTTTTTTTGCTGGTGAGGCAGGGTTATATATATATATGTTTATTAGTCAGTGTGGCTATATTTGAGTCTGTATGATTTTATACCTATTTTATAAATCGGTGATGACTGGTGCCCACGGCACCAATCGTCGATCCAACAGAGATGGCGGGACAAACTGGATGCCTTTGAAAAGGGCTGGCAGAGGATATCCACTATCAGATTGATTTAGAAGTCCAAGGGACATAAAAATAAGATAATTAAAAAAACACACAATCTACTATTAATATGCTTCAGGCTGAATTTCAGTTACGGTGTTTTATGGTGTGAGCAGCGATAGCTCAGTGGGGAGACCAACAGACTGCAATGCAGAGGGTCTCGGGTTTGAACCCACGTCGTGCACCTCTGACTTTCAGACGTTATATGACTTTTCGAAATTATGTGCGTACTGATTGACAATTATCGCCTGCTCCGTGCCTCAGAGAGCACGTTAAGCCGTCGGTCCCGGCTGCCATGAACATCTATGTAATGGCAGTCGTTATTGGGAGAGTGTCGACACAAAAGATCCCACTGGGTCGAAATGTCGCCGGTCTGCACTGACTGGCCCCCACATAAGATATATACATACGGTGTCTAATCTTTACGAACACTAGCAGTGGATTTAAAGCGCAGTAAATTTAATAGTGCATAAGTTTGTGCGCAAATACAATCCGTCCGATGAGACAGTAATCCAACATAATGGTCAGAGATCAAATTTAGGGCCTATTGCTTCATGTGCTGCTTACTGCTACTGAGGATTTCAGTATAAAACGAACTAATTAAAACTATAACTTCAAACCCGGGTTCCATCATGATCTGTAGTTGTATTCACTTGCTGGCAGAACTGTAGTCTACACTATAATTCTACAGCTAGCACGTGCTATATATATAACTAGTAGTTTTCCCGCGGGTTCACCCGCGTAAGTCCCGTTCCCGTGTTAAAATCGGGTTTCACCCCTTTCACCCCCTTCGGGGTGGAATTTCCAAAAATCCTCTCTTAGTGCTCCCCTACACTCTCCAAGGAACATACATGCCAAATTTCAGCTTCTTGCGTTCAGTAGTTTCGGCTGTGCGTTGTCTGTCAGTCACTCAGTAACGGAAGAGTTTTATATATACATATAGATATAATCTTATATTCAAATAGGCACAGTAAATACCTCAAATATTATATTATCATGCTTATTTTTAGTTTTAGAAGAAAACATTGTATTTTAAAATTGTATTTATATTATTGTTATAAAGGGATGTGTAGTGTAGAGCTATCACCTAAGCATATAATCCATGTTACCTTAATAATAAGACACAACATATCTAATCGCACAAACATCATCTTTTACTTCACCATCCTTAACAGAATAAGGAAGACAGCCTTAGAGTATATCTTGAATTCGTTTAGAGATTGCCCATTGAATACAACTTCTGGAATTAGAGTAGGTATTATATCTCATGATGGAATAGCGAGATCAACCCGACGGTTACGTCATTTAAAGTCAATCATATTTTTATTTTCTTTTTTATATTTTCTTTTATTGGGCAAACAAACAATTGTACATTGTGTCTTACTGGCTAGGTACATAACAAAATAAATTAATGTACAATCCACGGCGTTTCCACTTATTACCTTAAAGAGTACAGTTAAACCTAATTGAAGCTTAGAGCTAGTATTTATTTAAATCTAATTCTAAGTGTTTATACAAATGTTGACAAATTTTTGTACTATCGTTGATGACGTAGCGTATGTACTATATTATTTTTAAATTGATTACGAGTAGCGGCAAAAATATCTATATTAACGAACAATTAATTAAAATTTTTGGCTATTCTATGGAGGGGCGCTCGCTCACCTGCATTCGTACGAGTAGCAGTCGTAGCAAATAGCGGGTAGGCGCGCGACTCTCGTCTTATTACAGATCTCGGTACTATATAATATAAAGCGTTAATAAGTTCGGTACAATCATACTTATTGCTAATAAGGTCATAGAGCATCATAGCCTGAAGTAACAGTCGTCTCGAGTGTAGGGTAAGCAAGTTAAATTTTTGCAGAGACTCATTGTATGTGGAACGCCCTAGACGACATTTAAACTGGGTTGCTCGCAGAAACGTACGTATGTACGGTGATCCGTATCACCAGAATAAAAATTAAAGCAAAATAGGAATCAACTTGTTTATTACTACTTTTATACTTTTGCATTGCATGATTAACATAGTAGAAAACGGGTGTTGACCGAAACGTCAAGTCTTTCAATTTATATAATATTATGTAGGTATGTACCGGGTATGATCGCGTTTATATCGCTGTTATGTATTATCAAGGTTGCAATCAAGCGTTCGGCACACCTGAAGGCAAGTGGTTATCGTAGCCTATGACTACTTGCGTAACTAGGGGTATTTTTCGCGTTGTCGACCGCAGGGCAATAGAATTAAAGAAATAATGAGAGAGACAGATATGCGAGTCTGCGGAACTCTTACTCACCGGGCTGACCTCAGTTATACCGTTTCAACTCTTACGCCAGTCTACTGGTAAGAGAGTAGTTCTACCTAGCCGTCTACTTCGTACTGACACCAAATAATGGGCAACGGCGATCTCTATTACTTAAATTGGTGCGACGGTAGTCTGATGAAAAAGGAATTGTTATCGATAGGTCGTGGGTTCGAAACTCATCCATTGCGATTAATGTATTGTGATGCATTACCGATGTGAATCCACTCAAGCATATTAGCTTAGCTGTAGGAGTAAAGAAATTCTAGTAATTTTAACCCAATTACAATGGAACACGCCTATTAAATCTATTCAATTTTATCTATTTCGCGGGTTCCATTCCCGCACAAGTCAAACATTTGTGTGCATGAATATGAATGTTTGTCTTGGTCTGGGTGTTTCTTAGTATAATATGAATGTATTAACAATATATATATATATATATATATATACGTGTGTTTATCTATTGTCTAGTACCCATAGTACATAGCTCTATATATATATCTATAGCTCTGCTTAGTTTGGGCTAGATGGTGTTGTGTGTATGTGGTAGAATATTATTATTATTATTAATAAGATACAACATTTTCTTTTATTCCGATTTGTCAATATTAGCACATTCTAGCAGATACTTAAACAATGCTAATGGCTGAGTCAGTGGCCACCGTGAACCAAAAAAGACCATGCACAATAATAATAGATCTTTGCAAAAAGTAGTAAAATACAAAACATTTTAAATTGTAATAATATTTAACATAATTTGTTTTAATCCGAGCATACATAGGTTAATTTTAAATTAAACATTACGGTCTAAGAACCAAATGACCATAAATTTATGTTACACGCTGTATTCATTTACACATTACAATATACATACATTTTATTTTAATTTTTAAAGCATTATGGTATACGCGACAAGAGATGGTTAATAAATTTAAATCACACACGACGAGGAAATGTTGTTAACTATAAAATATTCTATTGAATTAATGTACTGCGCAGTACGTTCTTTAACACTCTGATTGTGGTAATGCCTCGAGCAAGAGGCAAACTCATTTATACTGTCATCTAAATAACAGGCAACTTTGAATTCTTTCACATTATGTAACTGTAAAACCTTAATTAATATATTAATTCGTCACAATATGTAACTGTAAAAACTTAATTAATATATTAATTCGTCACAATATGAATAGTCTTGAATCTTACTATGCCTCAGATGCTTGGTTTTGTTTCTCAATCACGCGTAATCCATTGAACGGAATTGTATCAAATAAAGATTTGGCAATTTCTTTAGAACATGTCATAGATTAACACAAACGGTAGTTTATACGTAGAATTCAAGCTGATGAAAATGGCAGCAACTAGTGTAGTAAATCGATGCGTAGTTGTTAGTGCAACCCGACTGCTACGCCCGAGGTTGCGGGTTCGATTACCGCACAAGTCAAACATTTGTGTGCATGAACATAGATGTTTGTCTTGGTATGGGTGTTTCTATGTATAATATGTATCTACTTACAAAAATAATTTATATAATATGTATGTTTATGTATTATCTAGAGCAACGATAGCTCAGTGGGGAGACCAACAGACTGCAATGCAGAGGGTCTCGGGTTCGAACCCACGTCGCGCACCTCTGACTTTCGGATGTTATATGACTTTTCAAAATTATGTGCGTATTGATTGACAATTATCGCCTGCTCCGTGCCTCGGAGAGCACGTTAAGCCGTCGGTCCCGGCTGCCATGAACATCTATAGCAGTCGTTATTGGGAGAGTGTCGACAAAATATCCCACTGGGTCGAAGTGTCGCCGGTCTGCACTGACTGGCCCCCACATAAGATACATACATACATGTATTATCTAGTACTCTTAGTACAAGCTCTGCTTCGTTTGGGCTAGATGGCGTAGTTCGTATGTGACGGAATAATTTAAAAAAAAGAAATGTGTTTGTGAAGTTATTTGGATGCGTATGACTCAATCACGCGTAAAGGATTTGAGCTCAATTTAACACACAGATATAAGCAATAGAAATAAATCGTAGATGTAATAGAGGTCGTTGGAAATTTGGATATCTGTTACTCAATCACGCGCAAACTGTTGAATGAATTTGGATCAAAATTTGTGACACAGATAGACTATGTCCTATATTAATAATAATAATAATTTATTTATTCCAATAACTATTACAATAGTATAATCACAACAAGATAATACACTATGTGGTAACAGTTTGGTAGAAAATGATGAAAATTAGAAAATTATTTGCGCAGCGATAGTGAATACGACTGCTTTGCATGAGGTCTCGGGTTAGAATCTCGGGTCGGGCAAACGAAAAGTTATTGGGTTTTCTGTAAATAAATCTCAATAGCAGCCCAGAGTCAGGAAGTTTGCGGTGTTAGACACCCCCGTGCCTCGGAAAGGACGTAAAGCCGTTGGTCCTGCGCCTGATCTCTCTCCGGTCGTGTCGGATTACCGTCGTCGATTTTCAGAGTTAGGGAACAGAGAATGCACTTGTTTTTGCGCACATGCTTGTGCACTATAATATCTCCTGCGCAGATGGCCAGTCTCCATTAAAATTAGCCGCCGTGACCGATATTCGGTCTGGAGTACATTATTATTATTGTATTATTTTCATGTAATGCAAAGTTTACAAAACAGATCATATATTTAGCTTTGTGGTGCACATAGTAAATGTGCACCATTTCCTTTGTCATCCAGTGGTGACATCATATATTATATCATCAGATAGTTATCAGAATACCTATAGAGATTCAAAAGTTGCCGGCTGTAGTCATGCTTGAAAATTAGTTACTAAAGTTGATCTACCAAAATGAATTTCATTTATCTAATGTAGTCAAGTTAGATCCCATTCGGATTCGTGTCTGGAAACTTTGAGTAGCATCATGTAACTTGAGGCCACGTCGCCGTGATTTCTAGATAGTGTAAGGGTATAAGTATTTATAAAGAAATAGATTTTGTACTGCAAAAATGGCGTGGTTTGTGAAGTTGCCTAGCAAATGCCACTAGTTAGATCCCACACGGAACAAAAAAATTGTGTAGTTCTCTAATAGTTGTTCTGAGTCTGGGTGTTCTTTGTGTCCGTTCTTTGAATGTTTGTAAACTCCGAGTGACATATTATGTACTATTTCCAAAACGGAAGACGTCTTTTTAAAATCAATACAATAACAATAGATTCACTCCTGTTTCTCAGTGGGGTAGACAGACACTAGAGATTTTCACTTGTTAATTTTCGTATATCCTTCTTGCTTTATTACATTCTCCATGAGGATACTCCTGGTTAACCTGGCCTTCCTCAGAATATCTTCGATCTGCTTAGAGAAAAACGTTCGCGTAGGTCTTCTCCTTCCGACTTTCCCATTCCAACAGCCTCATATGCCGTCTTAATAAAAAAATTGTCGTATTTGCCATATAAACATACATGTATGATAATCATTATATAGAGTCTTCGCTTGTTAATCCATAAAAAGGTAGGCAGAGGCTTATAATACTTACATTTTGTTAGCTATGTTAGACATTCCACGTTATACAGGGCGAGTCCAATGTGATGACATTGGACTCGCCCTATACCAGGCCTATACCACATTTATGCACGCCATACGTCTGAGAAGTTTCTAACAAAAAATACAAAAAAATACCGTCACCGGCAGCTTTCATAAATACAAACATATGTCACGGGACTTATAACTTTAATTGATCAATAGTATCAAATTAACTTACTACTAACTTAAGGTATGTACCTTAAAATCATATCATTAGTCTCTCTCTTCTTATTTAAGTCTAAGTGACTTGTCGGTGTAGCTTGTCTCTCCATATCTGTCTGTCTAGTGCCATATCTTGCATTTCTTTGTACGACATGACACCTTTTTTTTTTTTTTTTTTTACGTGGAAGAATGCATGACGCATACCCTTCCCGGGCGGAGGGGTTATGTCGGACTCGCCGGGGTAAAAGAAGATGGTAAAGATGATAACGTACCTCCCGGAATACCGACTAAACCTACCACGGTGTTCCTCGACAAAACCACTATCGACGGGGCCGCGCGAATCACTTTCGCATGCGGTCGCGACCCCGCCGAGGTTTCGGCCCGCCGTATGAAACGGCAGGCCACTACACGAAAGATCTACCCAAAGGCACTTCTAACACTCCCTACTGTCCCCCCTAGAGGGGAGACGGACTCGAAACAACAGAGGCGCGCGTGGGAACACGCACGCCGCCTCTCGGACCTGGTGCTGAACGGAAGGCGGGCAGGCCCACAAAGCCCGCCACCCCCAGGTCAAACCTCAGGGTGGCTGGAGGTCGTCTCGCGCCCTCCGGCGCCCGGCTCTGCGGTTGGGGAGAGGGTTCAAACGCTCCCTCTCCCGCTCCGCTGCCTCCTTGATGGAAATGACTTCCTCGCAGAAGGAGGCGACGGCATTCCACGACCTCTCACTCCGGACCATAGACTGAACTACGGCCGGGAGCGAGAGGGCAACCAATCCGACTGCCGCGATCAACTCACGGCGCTGCGATGCCCAGGCGGGGCAAACCGCCAAAGTGTGCAGTGTGCCGCCGTGTCCTCAACAACGTCGCGGCAGTCGCCGCAGTGGTGACAACCGGGCGTCTCTTGCCGGCGTATACGACACAGGAACTGGCCAAAACAACCGTGGCCAGTCATTACCTGTGTCAGCCGGAAGGTGAGGGCGCCATGGCGCCTCTCCAGCCACTCCTCAAACACGGGACTTACCGCCACGATCGTGGCGTGCCCGACGACATGACACCTAACTTTACCCTGACTAATGTAACTTATTCTTGGCCTTCCTCTTCCGCGCTTTACTTCTACCTTTCCCTCAATGATTTTTTTTTAATAAAAGTGTCATGTCGTAAGAGATGGCCAACCATTTTATGTCTTCTAGCTGCAATAGAGTTAAGTTAAGTTAATATCATGTGAAAATTGCGTTCAACGTTGTGTGTGTGTATCGAATCCATGACACTTACTACGTACTGACAGTGGAGAAATTACCACCGAAACTACTTCTCCACTCACGTATTTCAGTTTTGTTTGTTTTAGTAATAAAACCTTAGTAATGACGACTCACAAATGAATTATTAAAGCGACTCGACTACTACGTTACAAGTATTTGATTATTACAAAGAATTCAGCAATTTTAGGGTTCTGTATCAACATAATGAAAATAGAAACTTTAAGATGTGAATTTGTCCGTCTGTACAGCAAAAAATAATAACATATACTTGAACTTTGTAAATCTTTTACATTGCATAATTAATATATTATTATAACTATTAGAAGCTTACTTTTAAAAACACAAAAGATGACATTTTTATGAAGATTATTATTATGCGCGAGATGTTTTTTGAAACATTATATTATAATAATATGTTTTGATGTCCTTTTTTTTTACGTGGGGGAATGCTTTGACGCATTGACGCATACCTCTCCGCGGGGTGACGGAGAGGTTATGTCGGGCTCACCGGGGAAAATATACCCCGGTAATACCGACTAAACCTACCACGGTGTTCTTCGACATAACCATAGACGGCGAGGTCGCGCGAATCGCTTTCACATGCAATCGCGACCCCACCGTGGTTGCGGCCCGCCGTGTGCCATGTGAAACAGCAGGCCACTTCCCAAAAATATTTCCTCCACCGTCTCCCGGGGGGTGGAGGATAAAGACACGACACAGAGGCGCACGTGGGAACACGCACGCCGCCTCTCGGACCTGGTGCTGATCGGGTGGCGAGCAGGCCCACGCAGCCCACCATCTCCAGTCAAACCTTTGGCTGGAGGTCATCTCGCGCCCTCCGGCGCCCGGTTCTGCGGTTGGGGAAAGGATTCAAGCGCCCCCTCTCCCGCTCCGCCGCCTCCTTGACGGAAATCACTTCCTCACAGAAGGAGTGTTTTGATGTCCTATTTTAACAATTTCTGATGTCAGATACCTTTATTTCTGAAATTGCGCTGCAAAATATTTCATATTACTTATATAGAAATAAATTTAAAATCCCAAAATATATTTATATAAATATACAGAAATAAAAATTTCAAAAAATACAACCTGTCTACAACAAGCAGCACCATTTAAAGAAAATTGTATATTTCGAATACAACAAAACTTAGTAACACGGTCGGCATTCAACCTGAGCTAAAAATTAAATAACTTCACCAACTAACTTTAAGTACGTTTTCTATTTGTACGGAACGCCGTGAACTAATCTTTTTATAAATTGCATGTTTAATAAAGTTCGTTGCGTGTATGAAGGGACTCAACTATGTGTATTATAAAGGTGCGGTTACATTAAAGGGTCGTAACCTGCCGTATAGTACAGCTTTTAAACTTGAAACAATGTATATTTATTGTAGTCCATACATATACAGGGTTAAATGGAAAATACTAATAACCTTTTCGTAGTCTTCTTTACATTATCTTTAAGAACTTTCGTTCTACTACCTTTTACAAAACTCAGCTTCACTCTTTTGCTAAAAACATATTTTAAAATAATTTAAAATTGCAAGCTTCCCGCCTCCCATATAACGCTTCCCTTTCATGTGCATGCGGTACGATTGTTCTTTTCAAAATGTTGCACCAATTCTAATAAAAAACGGAGAGTATTTTGTAAAAATTGCAAAAATGTTTTGGTGCAATGACGAACTTCTTAAACCTGAAATAAAAAAGTCAATTAACTAGATCACTCATAACTGTTAATGTGACAAAGAGGACATAACGTATATCTATAAATTCCGGGGTATGTTGTTCGGATACGTCGCTGTTTTCTTTTATGATTGCATGTCTTAAGTCTTAATCGTGCGATTTGAGCAACCAATTTCAATATCAGTAATTTAGTATGCAAAAATCAAATGCTGATTTGTTTAAGTTGTAAAACAAAAGTTGTTAAGTAAGGTATAAGTAAGTTATAAGTAAAAGATTACTAGTATTTTCAGTTAACCCTGTGTATTCCTAGTCTTACAATACTATATAGGCGTGTGATGTGTTGTCACTTGGGGTCGGCTTTTCTAGTCTAACCGGATTTGACTGGATATCAGTTTTTACACGGAGCGGCTGCCACCTGACCTCCGCAACCCGAAGGCTAACGATACCCTAAGGCTAGACCAGTTTCAGGATATTAGAGGGTACTGACTTTCTCAATAACGACTGCCATAGATGTTCATGGCAGCCGGGACCGACAGCTTAACGTGCTCTCCGAGGCACGGAGCAGGCGATAATTGTCAATCAATACGCACATAATTTCGAAAAGTCATATAACTTCCGAAAGTTAGAGGTGCGCGACGTGGGTTCGAACTCGAGACCCTCTGCATTGCAGTCTGTTGGTCTCCCCACTGAGCTATCGCTCTACACGTTTCGCATAATTACTCCAATTTTCCCCTGATAGGTACACAACACACAATGTTATTGGGTTTTCTGTTAAGAATTCTCAATAGCAGCCCGGAGTTAGGAAGTTGGCGGTATGAGACACCCCCGTGCCTCGGAAAGCACGTAAAGCCGTTGGTCCTGCGCCTGATCTCTCTCCGGTCGTGTCGGATTACCGTCCCATCGGATTATGAGAGTATCGGAACAGAGAGTGCTCTTATTTTTTCGCACATGCTCGTGCACTATAATATCTCCTGCGTAGATGGCTTGTTTCCGTTAAGATTGGCCGCCGTGACCGAAATTCGGTCTGGAGTACATTATTATTGCCAGCTATGGTTTTAGGTCTCACGTAATAGGGCGTTTACTTGGCCCAGTTCCAGGCCTCGTGCTGCTACTGAGAAATTCTAAGGAGAAGACTATATAACACATTGCCTGATCCAGGAATTAATTCAGAAACCACATGCACAGTATTCGCATTCACTACCATTGCACAACCGTGGCAGTAACCGTACTCATTAATTTATTTTCTTGTATTACCAACAATTTTTAACATCATTGAGATTACAAAAAAATATCTATTAGCTTTGGATAATAAAGAAAACTTAAATCTAATGGGATTTTGCAGAATTGCACATCAGAAGTGATTTCGATACCTTCAAACTTTTTGAATAGCCAGCTTTCACAATAAATTTCGACTTACGAGTAAACTTTTACTACTTTAAAGGCTTATCCTACCACCTCCAGATAGCATTTATCTATAAGATAAAAGTCTCGCTGTCTCTCTTCTTTAACCTAACATGAGTGAGACAGCATGGGATTTATATTCGGATAACTTTTACTTGTTAGTTGTAGGAGTGGCCATAAACCTCAAGCACAGAAGTTAAATTGTTACGCGAAATGACCGATAAAATTCTTTCATCTTTATATAAATAAAGATGAAAAGTTAACCTTGTATAAACAAGGTTAACTTTTACCATTAATAAAAATAAAAAGCAAGTACACCACAGTAGACAGAATTTGTTTAAAAAAAAACGACTAAGGAGTTCTGTAGACATTTTACATTCTACTGTTCTTGTAATCTGTCAATTGGTATACCAGATACTTAATGGTAGACGTAATATAAGCACAGCAGTGTCTGGACATTGTAGGGCCGTTGCAAATTGTAAAAGACAATGTTGGAATTTTTTTTGTGTTAGATTGTATTGGATTGGCATTGGGTTAACATCTAATGAGCCTTTGAATGAATTGACAAATAAAAAATAATATAATGTTTTAAGCGTAAAGTTCGTTAAGAAACATGTTACAGTATATAATGAGCAGGGATAGCTCAGTGGGGAGACCAACAGACTGCAATGCAGAGGGTCTCGGGTTCGAACCCACGTCGCGCACCTCTGACTTTCGGAAGTTATATGACTTTTCGAAATTATGTGTGTATTGATTGGCAATTATCGCCTGCTCCGTACCTCGGAGAGCATGTTAAGTCGTCGGTCCCGGCTGCCATGAACATCTATGGCAGTCGTTATTGGGAGAGTGTCGACACAAAAGGTCCCACTGGGTCGAAGTGTCGCCGGTCTGCACTGACTGGCTCCCACATAAGATACATACATACAGTATATAAAAGATTTTATTTAAAATTATTTTAATAGAAATTTTTTATAAAAGAGTAGCATCTAGAATCAGAGCCTAGAATTTAAAAATATATTTACGAAAAATAAAATGTACGTCAAATAGATTTCATTTCAGTTGGCTTTCAGATGTAATACAAACGTGTATTACAACTAGGCATCTAAAATTAATTAAAATATAATGAAATACCGACTCACCTCGGCTTCGCATGTGTAGTACAAAGCTTTAATAAATTTGCACTAAAACCTTGCTCATAAATCACTCTGTCTATTGCTAAAAACCACATGATAATCCGTTCATTAGTTTATAAGTTTATCACGAACAGACAGATAGACGTTGCGGGGGACTTTGTTTTATAATAATTTGCATCCTTAATAAAACAGAGACTTATCTCAGTATTTTGGATTAAACAAATTTGAACCGTATGCAAAGATTTAACACAAATATAATATTAGAATTTAACATATACAATTAGAGTTCAAATTGCCTTACTTTCAAATTTCGAGTTAAGTCGCTGTTTTATTAAGAGTGCGATATGTAGTGATAGTGGCATTTGATAATTACAAACATAATACATACCTTTGCTCAACGAAATTGATTTTATCAAAAATTATAAAAGGAAAATATAACACTTAAATAATATCAGAAAATAATTTAATGCTTAGTATGGGATAGATGGTGTTGTGTGTATGTGGTTAGAATATTATTATTATTATTATTATATTATTATTGAACTAATTAAGACGTTCTCACAACCATCATAATTAATTAATAGACAAGTTTGCAGACTGATTTTGCAAATCATACAATTTTATTTAATTAATTAAATTAATAAACGGGTATTACATCAGTTAAAATCAAGATACAAAAACGAACGTACGTTATAAGCTTCATATTTTAAGCTAATTAGAATTTAATTTACAACAGATAAAATAATATAAATCTTATTTGCAAAAGCATAAATAAACTCTCTACTCTCTAGTCATTTATATTTAACCTTAAATAGATTGATCCTAATTAGATGATGTCTAAATTCAGATGGTAATTATGAATTTAAATTAAAAATTTTAACTTCATCTTGGGCAATGTTCACTTCAGATAAATAATCCTAACTAATATTATAAAAGCGAATGTGTTTGTTTGTTTATTTGTAACGCTTTCATCCCCTAACCATTCTACCGATCATGATGAAATTTTGCATACATCTTGTCAGGGGTACAGAAAAGGATATATAGAGTACATTTCATCCAAAAAATTACTGTTCTCGAGTAAGTAGCGAAGTAACTAATTAACTAACTCATCCACACAAATAATAGTTATGAAATCGATTGCAATCGTAATATACATTTTAAAAAGCTTTTAACAATTATATAAGTACGTATTTAAGTTAGGTTAGGTTAGACGCTTTCTGGATTCCATCAAGGAGGCGGCGGAGCGGGAGAGGGAGTGCTTAAACCCTCTCCCAAACCGCAGAACCGGGCGCTGGAGGGCGCGAGATGACCTCCAGCCACCCTGAGGTTTGACCTGGGGGTGGTGGGCTTCGTGGGCCTGCCCACCACCCGATCAGCACCAGGTCCAAGAGGCGGCGTGCGTGTTCCCACGCGCGCCTCTGAGTCGTGTTTTTGTCTCCCTACAAGGGGACAGTAGAGGGTCTATTATGTAGTGGCCTGTCGTTTCACGCGGCGGGCCGAAACCTCGGCGGGGTCGCGATGGTATGTGAAAGCGATTCGCGCGGCCCCGCCGTCTATGGTTATGTCGAGGAACACCGTGGTAGGTTTAGTCGGTATTACCGGGGTATTACTCCCCCGGTGAGCCCGACATAACCTCTCCGTCGCCCCGCGGAGAGGTATGTGTCAAAGCATTCCCCAAGTAAAAAAAAAAAAAGACGCTTTCTGGATGAAAGATATATGTTGTTTTCTGTTCTCCTGACAACGTGTATGCGAAATTTCATGATGATCGGTCGAGTAGTTAAGGCGTGAAAGCATAACAAACAAACACACGAACTCACATTCGCTTTTATAATATTAGTTGGGATTTTATAAGTATTAGTTTGATAAGTTTATGTCTTAACTAGTTTCCCGCATGAATCCTACGGAAACATAATAAACTGGGATAAAAAGTAGTCTATATCTTTTTCCAGTATAACATTTATCGTGAGAAGGTAAGAAAAATAAAGTATTTTCACATTATGGATTTAATGAGAATTTCTTTTTAATACTAGATTTTGCCCACGTATTCGCTTGCGTAAATGTAGGTTAGGTTAGGTTTATAACAGTCGGAGGGCACTAGATGACTAACAGCCACCCTGAGGATTGACCTGGGGGTGGCGGGCTTTGTGGGCCTGCCCGCCATCCGTTCAGCACCAGGTTCGAGAGGTGGCTTGCGTGTTCCCACGCGCGCCTCTGTGTCGAGTCCGTCTCCCCTCTAGGGGGGACAGTAGGGATAATTTGTGAGAAGTGCCTTTGGGTAGGTCTGTTCGTGTAGTGGCCTGCCATTTCATACGGCGGGCCGAAACCTCGGCGGGGTCGCGACAGCATGTGCAAGTGATTCGCGCGGCCCCGTCGATAGTGGTTTTGTCGAGGAACACCGTGGTAGGTTTAGTCGGTATTCCGGGAGGTACATTATCTCCGTAACAACTTTCTGTTACCCCGGCGAGTCCGACATAACCCCTCCGCCCGCCCCCGCGCAGGGGTATGCTTCGAGCTGCCCTTAGTAAAAAAAAAAAAAAAAAGTTTATAACAGTACTTTTTTCTGAATAAAAGGTACCCTATGTCCTATTTTGTACCCCCGACAACGTGTTTGCAATATTAGATGTTGATCGATCGAGTAGCTAAGGCGCAATAGCGTAACAAACAAACTCACATGCGCATTTATAATATTAATAAGGATTCTCAAACATTGTATTCGATTTTTATATTGCGGTACTCTGAAAATAAACTTGCACGGTAGTCGAGGCCAAGAGCGGGCAAAATGAAGTTCCGCAGAGGTCGTTTATACCAGTAACCATTCTTCAGTCTAATCAACGGCATTGCAGTAGAGTTCAGGGTCATGGGACGTAATAAATCAAGCGGACACACCGCTTGCTCATTGTCTGGGCAAGGTTTATTTCTTGATGACCGTTAGTTTTTAGTTTTAGTTTGAATACGTTTATATTTGTGAACGTGAACGTTTTTGAATAAAAGTTTGCGTTGGGTTAGGTTAGTATGAAAAGCATCGTGGGCCTGCCCGCCACCCGATCAGCACTAGGTCCAAGAAGCGGCGTGCGTGTTCCCACGCGCGCCTCTGTCGCGTGTCCGTCCCCCCTTAGGGGGACAGTAGGGATTAAATTAGTGGTATCCAAAGGGTAGGTCTATTTGTGCAGTGGCCTGCCGTTTTATACGGCGGGCCGAAACCAAAAGTCAGAGGTGCGTGACGTGGGTTCGAACCCGAGATCCTCTGCATTGCAGTCTGTTGGTCTCCCCACTGAGCTATCGCTGCTCTAGAAAATATATTAATACGTATTACTTGTATATTTTGCCAGGTTTGCTTTGAGTTTTAACGTAATAAGGGAGGAGCTTCTAGCCATAAACCAGACATTTTCAGGTGCTGTACTGGTAATCTTTATGATGACCATATGTACATATGTGCGTTTGTGCACACTAGTCTCCAGAATTACTGGAAAGTATAGGATAAAATATTATATTTGTTTCCTCCTACATTGTGGCCTCGATGGCGTAGTGGTTAGTGTAACCAACTGTCACGCCTGAGGTCGCGGGTTCGATTCCCGCACAAGTCAAACATTTGTGTGCATTAACATGAATGTTTGTCTTGCTCTGGGTGTTTCCATGTATAATATGATAGTACTTACAAAAAAAAGTATATATGTATGTTTATCCATTGTCTAGAACCCATAGTACAAGCTCTGCTTAGTTTGGGCTAGATGGTGTTGTGTGTATGTGGTAGAATATTATTATTATATTATATTATTATAGAATATTATTGCAATTTATTGATATAATACAAAAAGAGATACTTTGATTTCATGATGTCGTAGGATGCCAGGTTCTATCTTTTAGGTTTGTATGTATTTAGGGAGGTGTGACATGGATAGTTATTTAAAAAAAAGCAAGCTATCAACATATCTATATTTAAAAAAAAGATATATGCAGGTAGACATCGGGCTAGCTTCCCACCATACTGGAATAAAAATATACTCAATACTCAATACTCAATACATTTATTGCACTCCACAAGTTAAATAGATGTTACAATGATATAATATAAGAAACATGTGTGGGCCTTGTCGGCACGGCAAGATCTACATCTTGCCGTCTCCTACGAGAGAGGAGGAAGTTTTACATATTTTATTATTTAAATATTTTACTTATGATTGATATTTATTGACTATTATAATATATAGGTCATTTTATTAAGGTGCGCTTACTATAGTTAGATAGATATATTACTATAATTATTTTTATTATATGGTATTCTATTATATAATTATTATTATATTATTTTATTTATATGTTTTAATATTTTTATTAATTATATATTATTGTAGATTATCATTATTATCAAAGTTTGTAAAAAAGAAAAGGAATTAAATGTCCCAGATATTATTATTATAAATGTATATCATGTTTGTTTATATATTATGTATTTATTTGTATTTATGTTATTATTAGGTATATTATTATAAGTAATTATTTAAATTTCCATTTATTATGTTTCATATACATTTATCATTTATATTCATTTATATGGTAGTAACATTTAGTTAATAGAAAGTGTTTTAATTTTTTTATAAATATACTGTCTTTAATTTCATTTTTTATTTGCGGGGGTAGCTTATTATATATTTTTATCGACATGACATGTGGACTAGATGAGTGCATTTTAAGACGGGAGCTTGGTAGGTTTAATCTATTTTTATGTCTTAGTCTCTGGTTTTTGTCTTCTCGTGTTGTATAGAAACTTTGGTGACTTCTAACAAACTTACATATTTCTAAAATGTATAGGCTAGGTAGCGTTACTATTTTGTGTTCTATAAAGTGTGGCTTACAGCTATCAGTATCTTCTATGTGTACAAGTATTCGTATAAGTTTCTTTTGAAGGGTAAAAAGTGATGGCGCCTCTGTGCTGTTTCCCCATAGGATAATGCCATAGCTGAGCCAAGCGTAAGCATAGGTGTAATAGGTGACGAATGCGGTTTGGATATCTGTGGATTTTTTTACTTCGCGGAGAGCATATGAAAACTTAGCTAATTTTGATTTAATTTTATTTATATGAGATTTCCAATTTATATGGGTGTCTATGTTTAAGCCTAATAAGGTAAAGTTGCTAACTACTTCTAACTTTTGATCTTGGAACGCAAAATTTATATTTAATGGCGCTTTTTTTTATATACCGATATAAGATATGATAATGACTCGCCAAGTTTCAAACAATTTACCAAAACTCCGATATTTAGAATACATGCATACTGCGGTCATTCCATTTATAACTTTGCCGACCCTCGCCCGTCAGATCCAGGTTTAATACCGTACTTAGTCAAAACAACACCCCAACTTCGTAAAAGTCGGCCTCGGTGGCGTAGTGGTTAGTGTAACCGACTGCCACGCCTGAGGTCGCGGGTTCGATTCCCGCACAAGTCAAACATTTGTGTGCGTGAACATGGATGTTTGTCTTGGTCTGGGTGTTTCTATGTATAATATGTATGTATTTACAAAAAAAAAGTATTTATGTATATCTATCCATTGTCTAGTACCCATAGTACAAGCTCTGCTTAGTTTGGGCTAGATGGTGTTGTGTGTATGTGATAGAATATTATTATTATATTATAACTTATTGAAGTTACCACCATAAGTGGTTCAACCTGGGTACCTATTGAGGTGGAGGCTCTACCGTAGAGCATTAACCTACCATGAAACTTACAAATTATTGTAATTAAACCATGGCCAACGGGTGCAAATTACTGCCTACATATTTTTGCACGATTGGAATCAAAAGCGACGGTCAAATTGTACGTCAACGTCAGAAATAAGGTCAAGAACAAGTTGGATATACGTTGAATCTAGACTTGTATTATAAATAAGTAAAACTTTCACTTACGGAAAGCCATAGTATCCTTGAGTAATACCTATATTGCTATATAGGTTTGAGTACAAATGAGTAAAGCTATGGATGAAGACTTATGTCTTAAATAGTTATAATATTGTCTTCTATTTACGCGAATATTATTCATTGAAATTAAACTGCTATATACGGATTTTATCGCGTTGTTTATTTGACACTTTATTACAAAATTTTGAAAATTGTTACACTACTACTACTATTAAACTTTACTAATTTTTAAGCTTATTAAATTATTATTAAACCTATTTAGATTTAATTTAATTTTACACTTTCCCCGACGTTCGGTTGCTTTTCAGCAGCCATGGTCACGGGGAGACTAAGATGGTAGTTGTCTCAATGTTCCAGTGTAGTTATTTCAAAGTACCCGAACATAATTTAATCATTGGTAATTCTATTTACGCAGAATAAGCTCAAAGTATCATGAAGTCTAGCTGTGGTTTGCTTCTTTCAGCTTGACTTAAATCTAAAGAGCTTTAATAATAATTTAATTAGCTTCAAAATTAGTAAAGTTTAATAGTAGTAGTAGTGTAACAGTTTTCAAAACTGTGTAATAAAGTGGCAAATAAACAACGCGATAAAATCCGTATATAGTAGTTTAATTTCAATGAATAATATTCGCGTAAACAGAAGACAATCTTAAATAGTTATTATTTTAAACACGTTGCTCATAATTTTTTTTTATACGCGCTAAGCTCGGTTATTCAAAGTCCATTTTTCCATAAAGTCCTTGGCTAGCGCGACATTTAACAGTCAGAGAGTGCACTCTAATAAAAATTTAAAGAATATTATTCATTGTCAAATAAAACAAACCTTCAGCCTCAAAGGCCTGCGATTAGGCATTAACAATTATTATAAGTAGGGACTCAAAAATTTTATTTAAGAATCATATAATAATATTTTCATCGCAAATACGAAACATTTTTATACATGTTTCTCTATAAGGCGGAATTTATTTTCAAATTGGGCTGTAGCAGTTTTTATTTCTCTTGGTTTATAGGTACGTTGCACCAAGAGCTAAATTATTGTAAAAGTTAAAATTACCTTTAGAAGGCCCTTTAACTATTACCACAGCATATAACAATCTACCTAATATTTAGTATAAAGAAAATAATAGACAAAATGTAAGTCCAGAATCAATATTTTGTCAATCACGTAACGTATTAAACTTTAACTGTAACGCTACCCAGCAAATTTTGAGCGGTGTAGGTTATTGATAGCAGTGATACATTTTAAAAATTGTCAGAATGGTGCAACCCTTCAACTGCCGTAACCGGTGACATATCACCGGTTCCGGTTGGTGAACTATCATAATAGTTGGGGTGTTATTGGGTGTCGTTATAGTTAGTTTGTGCAGGTGAGCCTAAGTGAAGATCATCTTCTATCTATCTTCAATGCATGCAAACGACAATAAATCAAAATGTATGCAGAAGCATACAGAAATCTATGAAATGAATAGCGGTGAACGTGGTGACTGAAATGCAATGCATCATTGACGCAGTCACTGAAACGCGTATACTTGATATCGCGGTTGAATGCAGAGTCACTAAACCGATCTGTAGCATCAAGAATTTGCTATTGTACACTACAATTGTATTTTTTTATTTTATTTTATTATATTTCGAAAACTTACTGTATATTATTCTTATAAGTAAAACATAGTAGCAAAAGGCCACTTAATAGTTTTCACACATGAATAGTATTATATATTTTTTTTAAATATAATATTTAGTCTTTGAATATTTTTATTGAGTGAAATATGTTATTGGGATATAAAGGATGACTCGTTTAAGCAATTTTTAGTGCACGGAGACTGAAGTGTCCGAAAGATACCAATAATAAGCTTATTACGTAACAGGAAGGTCTGCCATGACACAAAACATAGCTGAGTAAATGAAGGAGTGACACTTCTGTCCTCCTTCGATCATCCACAAGCGGTAGTCTATCTTAATCTCAATTAAACAAATTACTTTTTGATCGTACCTCAATCACTGACATTTTAATAATAATTAATTTTGTAATAAATCACCTTTAACTCAAATTTTGATGTAATCTCATTTTCACCGTACAAAATCTCAATAAATGTTTATAGAAAGTAATTAAACTTCAACCCTTTAAACTTCAATTCAAAGGTCAAGGTCGTCAAGGTCACTGAGCTAACACCTATAAATCAACCTGATACTATGCCAGGCTAACTGAGTGTGAATTAGAATTTAGTAGCCGACTGAAAATCTTGGGTCTAATCTAGGATGACATCACAGCTGTTAACGTAGGGCCTAAACTGAAACTTCTATTAATTACCATTGTAGACATGTGAAGATTAAGATCATCAATCATTGTAGATATGCCTCGAACGTCTGGAATATTTCATTGAAAATTTACTAGTCATGTAGATATTGAAAACGATGTATTTGAATTATTATATAATTCTACCGGCTTCATTAAGGTTTAAGGTTTGAGACATCTTTATTTTTCATAAGAATTTGCAATAGTTCACTTACTTGAGAAACTTTAAACACATACAAACAAATTATAATATGATCATATCTTGTTACGATAAAGGTTCAAAGATATGTTGGTTTAAGAAAACTACGAAGTCAGTAATTTAAGTGGTAATCTCGCTATTGCTATGAGTTCGAGCTCGTGTTCGACACTTGAAAGTAAAAATATTGTTCAATTTTTTTTTAAATATCCTCATAACAGCACACAGAATGCGAATTAGTGTTAGACCTAAGATAGATGTAATTTTAATTTATATTGTACTGACCGGTTCTATTTCCAAACATAGTGCTGCTAAATGCTTTCTAACAGAAAACCGAATAGCAGTGTTATTCGGTTAGTTCGAAAATCCAACGCGCCTCCTTATGATTTGACGCAAACTTATGCCTAAAGAAAAATGGTACGAAAGTTGCTTCTGTAGGTTATCTATCAGGTCTACCTGTCGGCACTTCTTCGTTCGTGTGTGGAATCGCAACTATGGTAATTTTGCCCTTATATCTAGATAGATACACAGATGAAGAAGTGCCGACTATGTACATCCAACAGAAGACAATGTACACAATAAGCACTTAAAATCACGCTCCCTATAAAATTCTGCATCGCACAAGTGAAAGTTACACGTCAACTAAGTACATATATATAAATGTTCCCAATATCAACAGTCGGGCCGCGGTCCGCCAGGCACGATCACCTAGTCTGGCCAGAGGATCCTCTCTTTGAGTTGAGCAATATCAGACCACGTTCCTCTACACCATCATCGTGATTTGATCCAACAGCAGCAATCTCTGCTTAATCGACGTTATAAAATGGCACCATAAAGTACTCATATTTAAGTAAAATATGGCTACTCATACGTTAAAGCCACAGAAGTGCTCATGCATTTCTAATTAACAAAATGCAATTTTACACCCACAGATTTACTCCACTATTACTTCTTATTTATGTACCTTAAAAAATAACTTTGACAAGACGTGTAAAGCATGTTTCAAATTTGATTTAATCGATTACAGAATCCAGTTTACGCAGCAAACATACCATCAATTTAAAAAAAACTAAATAACAAACTAAATAAAAAACTAAATATACAGAAAAGTGACAAATAAATCAAGTACGGCGTTAATTGATTTTATTTAACAATTTGAAAGAGAGGCCCGCCACGCAATTTTGGATAGCCCATCCCAACTATTGCAATAGTAAAAAGTTGACTATACCAACTCTTATGGTGGACAGTTGCTGTATCGTCGGACTCGGGCGGACTCCAACTTGATTTCATTCATTATTTATTGTCAATAGCGATTGCCTTTTTGGCATTGTACTACTACCACCAAACCATAAGCATTTGTTTGAATTAATGATACACGTAACTCTAATCTGTCATAGGTATGTAAAATAATTTTGTCTGCTGTAACATAATATTATGTTCATGAGATGAATCTTTAGTATCTTCTATAATGTCTACTCACATATTTTATAACTATTTTCGGCAGCTATACCTTATTTATGTAGTCCATACCGATCGGTGAAATAAATGCAGTCAAATTCAGCATCGAACATTGTTGTTATTTCCTATTTTGTCTTCATGTGAACATTTTATCCCCACTTCTATTCGATCAAATTCTGCTATTGCGGTAAGCATTGCGAGAAAACGTAACCTAAGACTAGATTCGCTGGACGACTAGTCGGCTTATTTGTCACGTACATATATTTTTTTGGTTCAGGTTCAACAGTTCACACGCCAGCCATAGTATTTGATTTTATCTCGTTGAAACTAAATGTATCACAAAAATAAGTTGTCTGCATCAGAATCACGAGCGATGAATTTGTATAAAATAACGTTATTGTGTGACGCAGTTAGTTGGGTGTATATATGCTGCATTTACCTTTGTTTTGTTTCGTTTGTTGGGTGTTATTTTGTAGGTACTTGAGACTATTCACTATTTATTGACACATCATGATGGCCGGAGTGGCCATCATGATGTGTCAGTCACTCATCCATTTTGAGCTTCAGAGCTCGGTCGATACAGCCAAGAAACGCCTAATGTTAGTCAGCACCTCTTTCAAGATATTCCAGGAGCTTAGTTCGTAAGTGACAGCATCTGTCGGCAGTCCAGTAGATACGCCTGTGCAACATGGTCATGGATCGTGCCATCAATTGAACTACTGGCCTGAACCTACCCATAACACAAGCTTAGCTTGAAAGGAACAAGAATACTAGAAATTTTCAAACCAAACTGATATTTAAATAAAGATAATGTTGCCAAAGCCCCTTTCAAACAACAGCACATACACAGCCTGTAAATACAATATCAAATAATAAATTAAAATAAGAAGAAAAATACACACTGCTGATATTTTTACATAAATAAACAGCCGTCCTATAACACAGCTTTACCGTTCTTGCACAAACATAAATAACATTTACCACACAATAAAGCTCACAGCACCCTTTTTGCAAGCCAGATTAGAATGCCCCGGAGGTCAGATGTGGCGTGTATTAATCTAACCCTCAGACTGCAGTATATTATAGTTCATGATAACTCAAGGTCAAGGTCACTGTGGCTATAAATCAAGTTGATACGATAGAAGCCGCAGTGTTATGTGGTTTCCGGTAATCATTTCCTGTACAGTGTCACTGTGTGCTGTGGAGGGTTAATGCGGGTTTAGGAAAAGTATATATTTAAGTTTCTTTTTTATGTAAATTTATAAGCTACAGGTGCATGTCACAGAAATATTTTAATGTATAATTGACAGCGATTCAATACTATAATATTGTACTTATTTTTTAAAAAGATTACTGTAATGGTTCACGCCCTATGTCACGTGATAATTTACAATTATACAATAATTGAAGGGCACAAAGTACACCTAGACTCAAATCAATTATTTGTAGATAATATAAATAATTGTCCTGAATGTGATTCGAACACAACACCCTTAACAAAACATTATATGTGAACATTTCGTCCGACCATGAGTTACGCCATAAAAGTTAAGTTTTGTATAGGACAAATACGTAGCGTATCGTTAGTACCAAAAAGCACATTTGAGTACGAAACCTTTTCTAACATCTATGAATTAGTACCACTTCTCTCTTAGCCTTTATTATGCCCAAGTCACTTGGGGTCGGCTTTTCTGGTCTAACCGGATTTGACTGGATATCAGTTTTTACACGGAGCGGCTGCCACCTGACCTCTGCAACCCGAAGGCTAACGATACCCTAAGGCTAGACCAGTGTCAGAATATTAGAGGGTACTGACTTTCCCAATAACGACTGCCATAGATGTTCATGGCAGCCGGGACCAACGGCTTAACGTGCTCTCCGAGGCACGGAGCAGGCGATAATAGTCAATTAATACGCACATAATTTCGAAAAGTCAGAGGTGCGCGATATGGGTTCGAACCCGAGACCCTCTGCATTGCAGTCTGTTGGTCTCCCCACTGAGCTATCGCTGCTAAGTATATTATATTTAATTATAAGTATATATAATATATTATAAGTATATAATATATATTATAAGTATATATAATTATTATATTATAAGTATAATTAGTACCTATTACTCAAAATATAACTTAACTAGTTTGTGCCCGCTGCTTCTACCACATGAATCCCACAGCTTTACTCTATCCGTGCAGTACTAAACTAGAAATTACTGAAATAATACATATCAGTCTGGTTTATTCAGCGACGAAGGTGCGTATGTGGAATTCCGACTAAGCCTTTGTTTTTGTTTCACAAATCTGGATCGTTGGCAGTTGCCTATGATACTGGTTAGATATTATATACGCATTGAATAAAGGCTTAAGCTAAGTTAGTATTACAGAACATATTGGCGTAATATACGTACTAACATTTAATTTTATGGTTATGGAACAGTTACGGTGCTTCGGTAGCTCAGAAGCAATGAATGCGCTAGTTGTGCATGAAATCTCGTGTTTGGTTGCCGGATCCATAAAAAACCATAGCTGCTAATATGGGTGTATTACACTGCACATAGGTGTGACCATAATTATGTACCTATGTATATTGATTACTGAAATGTGCAAATATAAAGAGACAAGCAGAAGTGAAGTGACAATAATGTGTTTTAAACGTAATAAAAATATATTTTGATTCCACATTGCTAGAATAAACTACTATCTACGGATTTTATCGCGCTATAGTTAAAGAAACACAAATATTATATATTTTTAAACTTTTTATGTTAACACTTTCCCCGTCGTTCGAGGTTTTTCAGCAGCCATGGTCATATGTTGAGAATAAATATGAATAGATTAATAGTTAAAAATTGGTAAAAGTTCTGTGTTTAAGAATAATTCGCGATTAACGAAACACGAGATAAACATTTGTAATAATTTAATTTCAGAAGCTAAAATATAACAATATATGTAACCATATGTAATTATGTATGTGATTGCACATAAAGTGTTAGATCGTTATTTTAAATTACTTTTAATAACAATTTCGGTAAATTCTTATTAAACATAATTACATGCATGTTATCATTCCATTTCAAACACAATCTCATTAAATGCATTGGCTGGAGTTGTTTAAATATTAATTTGGAAGGTTTGCTTTCAAGACGCATAACTGTTTTAGTCTGCGTGCAGTAAATTAACAACTATTTTATTCATAATTTAAATCATAAATGTACCTTTAACGTACTTAGACCACGCGAATAAGTGGTCATACTAAGAAGAGTAAGCTCATTACATTTATATGATAGAGATCGATAGTATACCATCTATACTAATATTATAAAGCTGAAGAGTTTGTTTGTTTGAACGCGCTAATCTCAGGAACTACTAGACCGAATTGAAAAATTATTTTAGTGTTGGATAGCTCATTTATCGAGGAAGGCTATATAATATCGCGCTACGACCCACGGGGGCCGCGCAGTAATCATAAACGCGGGTAAAACACCTAATTTAAAATAAGTTCTCAGGAATCGAAAGCCTCTGGAATGTGGATGCACGGATGGCGTTGTTTAAGTGATCGCCTTGCCACTACAGCCGCGCCTAGTGTTGTGGGTTCGATCCTGAGTCT
Organism: Catocala fraxini; assembly: GCA_930367265.1. Lineage (NCBI taxonomy): Eukaryota > Metazoa > Arthropoda > Insecta > Lepidoptera > Erebidae > Catocala > Catocala fraxini. The sequence continues at coordinate 26,658,364 of OV884027.1, read as the reverse complement.
ATGGGACAAAAAATTGTGTCATCCACAAATGGTTGTTCTGAGTCTGGGTATCTTTTGTGTCCGTTGTTTGAATGTTTGTAAAGTCCCCCGCGACACAAGAAATAATCCCAAGGCGCGAGATGTCTTTTTAAAATAAAAAAAATATATAGTTAGCGAAATGTGTATGGTGATACAGATAAATACTAAATCTTGTTGTCTTTAACGCATCAAATGATAAATAACGTATATTATAATATCAGCCCTGTATTTAAACTGTCTCACTGCTGGACACGGGCCTTATCTCAGTTAGCAAGGTCAAGGGTTAGCCCATATAGCTTATTTAATAGAAAATGTATAGTTCGCGGCACAGAATAAATTCTATGTTCTGTGGTTCACGGTCATTTGTGACCAACACAGCGTTATAAGTGTTAATAAAAATTTATTATAGGTTCATTATGGATCCTGAATTAATGTTTTGCCTCAGTTTAACAGATAAACGTATTGGTCTACAGAACATATATATAAGTATTTTCCCAGACCCGATGCTCATTTCCGCACACTCCTGCCGAAGGTGTGTGGTGGTGCCACCGTCTGCTTGAGCTGCGGGTCAAACGAGTTCATATATTAATAACTAAATGTATTTACTACCAGAATTTATTTCCTTCAAATACGATAAAGAATTTTCGTCCAAAATTCTGACATTAATACGTAAGCTTCATTGGACGTCTGAACCTATCAACATCGAATTATTTTCTCGAAGAAATTAAAGACCTTAGCTTTCATATTCTTGTATCGTTGGAGAAAATAAATTGCCTCTCTATATTTTCTGTTGTGTAGTTAGTAATACAGTTAGTGTCATTATTTTTCAAGCCTCCTATTATACTCTGAGCTTAACAGGCTTGTTGTCAGGATATTTGAAACGGAGGGTTCCAGCGGAGGTTTGTAGAATAAGTGTTCATAACAGTTGGGGCCAATAGCTTAAATCATAAATAAATCATAAACATTTATTTGCATGAACATGGGTTGTACATTAGATCTTAAGATTAACAAGATTCCAGGCCATATCCTACCTAATCAGGTATACCTGTACCTTATAAACTTTAAAGTCTACCAAGCATTTGGTAGGTTTTTGCATAAATTAGGTAGAAATGGATGGCCCATTATCGATGAGGCGTAAAATATTTCTGCGTCAAGGTGTTATGATCTTAAAGAATCTGTGATAAATGACATTTACAGCTAAATCATGTTTTTGGGTGGTCAAAGTCATTATTATTCATAAATTAATTATATACATAATGATTGCCAAAATATCTTCGGATTTATAAAATTATAATATCTGTTCTGTATAAAAAAATATATATTTTATAAGGCACTGGGTAAGGCGAGCCTTCTTAGAACGCTTTGACGTTTTTGTCAAGTCGTCTTGACCGATACGTCAAGTGTTCTAAAAAAGAACGTAATGACGACTATAATGATTAGGTTAGTTTCAATTATATTATCGATTTCCAATCAGTTCAGTCAAATGTCAATAACAGAACTTTGCCTACTTACGCTGGTTCTCAGTGCCGATCTATTTGTTATTTTCGTACTAAAGATAGAATATTTAAGTTCCATACAAATTAAATTATATTCGTCAAATAACCTCAGATAGATTAGATATTGGGAACTGCTGTTAATCAGAAATAGTTATATGCTAGTATTTATTTGTAACGCACTTTTTAAGGCAACAAATGTGGCAATCTCGCTTACGGTTTGCCTAATAGTGCCTAATAGTTTACCATAATATAATATCATGGTCACTTGCAACACTTTATCTCTCCTTCATACGCATTTAATGTCAAGGATCATGAATAGCCGGGGCATGTAATTGTTAAACATGGGATGTATCAATTGTAGAAAACATATTAAAGCTATGTTATTTACAAAAAAAAGTAATAAACGGGATGGGTTTTTTTATGTTGAGCAATGAAAGGAATAATATTAGAAATATTATACGTTTTTGTTCTAAGATTCTTTTTCTTCTTTGAAGTGTATATTAGAGACAGATAACCAGAAAATATGGCATAGCGCGACATTAAAATAACGCAACATAAAAATGATGACACTTCAGAATGACGCAGCGTCAAAATGCCACAGTGTTAAAATGTCGCAGTGTCAAATTGCCGCAGCGTCAAAATGCCGGTGGGTCAAAATGAAGTAGTGTCAAATTGACGTAATAAATGTCATAATAACATAACGTATTGTACTCAATAATTAATCAATAGAATTCCACCACATAAACTTTGAATCTAACACCATACCACATTAAGCCAAGTACTCACTACTGCTAACTACAATATCTTTACCGTATCTCTGCAGCAGCGTTGACGCCTAACGCTATTAGGCTTCAGCAGGCGGAAAGCGTGAAAAAAAGTATAAATTTACTTTTAGATAGATAGAACAATCGAGATTAGATAGCTATGGGCAAGATTGATAGTAACTGTTTTACCTTGAACTTTATACACTTGGGGCAGGCTTTAAGTATACAGTACAGTAAAAATATATATTTAGATATAGTTTCAAGATGCTATAATAATATCAGTATTAGCCCTGTAATAAACTGTCCCACTGCTGGACACGGGCCTCTTCTCAGCATGAGAAGGGTTGGGCTATAGTAGACTATAGCCCAAAAGTCTACCAGGCCAGCGTGGAACAGCACGCTGGCCTGGTAGACTTTATATGTCTGAGAATATTAAAGATAACTCTCAGACAAGCAGGTTTCCTCACGATGTTTTGCTTCACCGTTAAAGCGAGCGATAATTAACTATATAATTTTTATACAAAGCTTATATATTTTTATATAGAGCGATAATTAACTATATATTATTGTCGGGCTCGATGGCGTAGTGGTTAGTATAACCGACTGCCACACCTGAGGTCGCGGGTTCGATTTCCGCACAAGTCAAACATTTGTGTGCATGAACATGGATGTTTGTCTTGGTCTGGGTGTTTCTATGTATAATAAGGATGAATTTACAAAAAAAAAAGTATATTTGTATGTTTATCTATTGTCTAGTACCCATAGTACAAGTTCTGCTTAGTTTGGGCTAGATGGTGTTGTGTGTATGTGATAGAATATTTAAAAAAGCACGAAATATAACACGCACATAACTTCGAAAAGTTAGAGATGCGCACCTTGGAAGTTTCCTAGGCTATTTACTATACTTGATTATTTATTTAATATGCTATGGGTAGCATAAATATATTATAGTTTTAACATTATCAAAAGCAATATAAGCTTGCTGATATTGACAAGAAAACATGACCGCTTATTGTATAATATCTCATAGTCAATAACAGTGTCTGTATGACAGGTATTAGTATAAAAATATAACATTTATGTTAGATATAACTAGATACAAGTACTACAACTACGCTATTGTATTAGGTTAAGACCTGTGATAATAGTTGTATGTATGTGAGAATAAATAAATAAATGATTTTGGTTATTGTGTTAACGTTGCCGTAATTTTGACATGCGGTCAATTAATCATAACATTGGATATTTCAATATTATCGTTATACAAGCAATTATTTAAATAGCATCGTAGCTAGTTTGATAATTGACTGTTATTAAAATAAACATGAATATATAACTATACTAGTTAAATCTGAGAATCGTCTACAAAAAATTTTTCATTTTTAAAAAATTACAAATTAATTTGTTAAAAACAAATTATTAATAATTTTTTATTAATTTAAATTATTTTTATTATTGTCATTTATTCTTTTTTGGATAAAATTTATATGAGAAGAATTACTTTTACTTGTTTGAGGACTTATAACTACGAATAAACTTGGATAGACACATCACATGTGTTACGAGAGAAAGGCAACATCAAAACCACAGAACTAAAAAAACTAAAACTTAAATATCTGGTAATTGAGAATAATTGTTATTTGCTGTCATTTTCATTTGGAATTTATTTGATTCAATATGAATTTCTTGAGGTTCAATTTAAATTTGATTAATACATGACCAAGTTGAAATCCAAAATTTTATTCCTCAGTCACGTCAACATGTAAAAAAGAAATCTGCCTCCGGTACCGTATTTATTTACATTATAGAAATCCTTTTGTGGCCTCACAGTTAAAGAACTGCTATTATAGTATATTCAATGGCAGTAAGGTATGTTAATCTTGGCTGGATATAAAAATGGAGCCATTGTTATATCAGAAAAAAATAACCGTTCAAGACAAACGACAGTGTATGATGATTTGTCCGTCCTAAAATAAATATCTTCTTCTCCCTTAGCCTTTATTATTCCCAAGTCACTTGGGGGTCGGCTTTTCTAGTCTATCCGGATTTGACTGAATATCAGTTTTTACACGGAGCGGCTGCCACCTGACCTCCGCAACCCGAAGGGTAACGATACCCTAAGGCTAGACCAGTGTCAGGATATTAGAGGGTACTGACTTTCCCAATAACGACTGCCATAGATGTTCATGGCAGTCGGGACCGACGGCTTAACGTGCTCTCCGAGGCACGGAGCAGGCGATAATTGTCAATCAATGCGCACATAATTACGAAAAGTCATATAACTTCCGAAAGTCAGAGGTGCGCGACGTGGGTTCGAACCCGAGACCCTCTGCAGTGCAGTCTGTTGGTCTCCCCACTGAGCTATCGCTGCTTCTCCTATATCCTAAAATAAATATCTAAAGAAATAAATATATACAAACAGAAACTTTTGCGCACCTAATGTCTCTATGTTGAGAGCGAGTAGGAAAGTGAAACTTACACACTTACACAAGATACACACAAAAAAATATACGAAAATAAAAGAAATAAATACATTAATTTTGTAAAATACTGAAATTTTAATTTGATGGCAATTTAAAAGAGTGGGTGTAAGTTTTTTGTAGGTCTTCTTATAGGCTCATCCTTTTGACTAAACCTAGAAACTATCATAAATGTAAATGCAATAAATTTACATAACATACTAACAAAGGGGTTGTTAATGTGTTTAATGTTCATAAGTACTGCTCTGTGACCTAAGTAAATAAAATACTTTTGACTTTTATTTTGAAGCGCAACTATGTTATTAACTATGAAATTTCTAACAGTATCGAGCGGGTTGGGTTGATTCTGGTTATTTCAGTCGCCAAACAATTTGCGTTCTGACTAAATCAAAGCGATCCTTTGTCTCGTTGTTTCTGGTAGCCAATTGTGTGGCTTGGTTGTGTTTTCATTGGTTTTGCTCCTGCAAGAGTAATGAAAACATATCCGACGGCTTTTTTCCTTTGTCACTACAAAAGAGCACAGGCGTTTCCATATGCGGCAATCTCTGCTAACCACCAAACGTGCCGGCTTGCCTGCCACAAAAGACAATGAAAAATAACTGGTTTAACTTTACATAATATTGTCTTCTGTTTACGCGAATATTATTCATTGAAATTAAACTACTATATACGGATTTTATCGCGTTGTTAATTTGACACTTTATTACATAATTTTGAAAATTGTTACACTACTAAGTACTACTATTAAACTTTACTAATTTTTAAGCTAATTAAATTATTATTAAAACTATTTAGATTTAATTTAATTAAAAACGTCGGGGAAAGTGTACAATTAAATTAAATCTAAATAGTTTTCATAATAATTTAATTAGCTTAAAAATTTGTAAAGTTTAATAGTAGTACTTAGTATTGTAACAATTTTCAAAATTATGTAATATAGTGTCAAATAAACAACGCGATAAAATCCGTATATAGTAGTTTAATTTCAATTGGTTAACTTTGTTTTATCATGTGCCACCTATGACCACAGGATTTTACTTATAGTGTGTTCTAAAGTGTAAACTCTATATTAAAATATCTATATTTATATAAGTCATAAAGTAACATTTATGAATGTCAAGGAAAGCTAACATTTGAATTTGACACGTCAGGAATTTACATTTACATTTTTGTTCTAAAAAAGCAACTCTGTTGAATCAATGAGAAGCACGGGCAAAAAAGCCACAGCTACTCTTTTTAATACTTTATTTTACAATGTAATCTGTAAAGAACTACAATCAGTATACCATTTATCTACTGAATATATTCAAGAGTTGAAAATAAAAAACATTGGCAAAGATAATGTTATAAATGTGAAGCTCTAATACAATAATTTTGTGTAACTTAAACATCCGTTTCTGAAAGGCCAACCACGTATTAAAATCAAACTCATGCACTCACAGCAGTTGAAATGCGTTTGAATATCTGTTAACTATTTTTTTAATAATATTTTCTTCTGTTTACTCGAATATTATTCATTGAAATTAAACTACTATATACGGATTTTATCGCGTTGTTTATTTGACACTTTATTACATAACTTTTAAAACTGTTACACTACTACTACTATTAAACTTTACTAATTTTTAAGCTAATTAAATTATTATTGAAACTATTAAAACTATTTAGATTTAATTTCATTGTACACTTTCCCTGACGTTTCGGTTGCTTTTCAGCAGCCATGGTCATGGGGCCCGTGTTTGTTGTTACTCTGTTAACTTTCATCGATAAAAGAAGATTTACTACCTCAACTAGCATGTTCATAAATAAATAATTACATGTAATAATTTCTGTTCCTGTTTAATAACTGAAATCTATCTACTAATACGTTAAGCGGTACATTTTTAGGCTACAGAATTTTCAAAACCGCTTTGCACTATCTGGAAATTGCACTCACGAACCCCAACGCGAATACAAACATGCCCAAAACGAATGTGCACTGTGGTAAACGACACTGCTTTTATAAACATAAACCGACTTCGAAAAAGAACAATGTACACTTAGCCAATATACAAACAAAATCAGGGCTGCCATCTAAGAATGCCATGAAAAGACTTTAAATTAATGTTTTATTGATCCGATCACGAAAGGTTACTAACAAAATTACAAAGTTGATCCGCTGGTACCGCAATGGGTGAGACAGGGCATTCTTATCTAAACGATTTTGACCTTAACTGATAAGGCACAGGCGATACAGTAGCAACTTCGCACGCCATGCCACCGTTTCTTTGAACTGTAATCTATACTTTTCACGGTCTGTATCAAGTAGTTTCGCTTCAGGGTCTAGTGTTAAGGGATGGTTAATCTATTACGCTTATCTTTGCCCTTTGGGTTAATGACAAATTCTAATGTTGTAGAGACTGCTTGGTTGAATATTTAAAGGCGTTGCTAAAGGATGACGTAATGTGACTTCCATTTTTAAATACACTCATGACTGATCACACTACTGATGACATGATCATTTACGTTGCATAGGGATAGACAGAAGTGTATTATAAATTTCACCAGCTAAATTTTAGATCTAAGTATGACAAGGGGTCAATATCCATATGGATATTGACCCCTTGTCATACTAAAAATAACCTAAAATGTGCTGGAGATATCTCCAGCACATTTTTAGACTCCGTGCTTTAAGTAGCCTTTCGTCAGTATTTTCGATCTGGAAATCGAATCTGAAATATCACGATCAAATTCAAACATAAATATGAGCACAACCTTACTACTCTCGTATGTGTCATGCTCTAAACTTTATGTTTTAGTAAATTCAAACAAATTTCTGGTCGCGGTTTCGCCAGTGTGAACCCCACGGGAACTGCAAACTGAAAATAAAATCTGTTTAACGGATAACGCAAGATTGAGTGACAAACATTTAAACCTTCAAACAACTTCATAAACTTTTACATTTATAATCTAGTAGGATAATCATTACGAATGAGGAACACTCATTGTCTACAAACATAAATCATGTGCGTACTTGGAGACCGTTTTCTATGACAACAATAAACAAAAACAAAATTAATGGAATTGTCATTTTGACGTGTTATTTTATTGCTTTGTAATATATTTTTACTGAAAAGTACCTGTCCTCATACACCACACTCCCACCCACAACGGGTTTGAAGAAGTCTAGAAGATTACAGAGATAGGCGATTATCGATTCAAAATCGGGCAAATCGATGTAAATGCGTGAAACTATAATATCGAACGATTATTTGATTATTTTTTTCATTGACTGCCTGAAGCATTTATGGCGCCGTGGCAGTGCGCTACTCTGCATGAGATCCCTAGGGTAATTAGCCAGGTCCAGGAATTCCTCGACGAAGCAAAGAGTTATTGGGTTTTTCTGTCAATAAATTCTCAATAACAGCGAAACAAGCACAAGCAGCTAAGCCCGTATCAGTGCACGGTGAACGACGATAGGTTATTTTGTTGTTCTTGGGCGATATATGTAGTCTTGCGACTATGTATGTATCTGGTTGCGTAGTGTACTATGCATTATCAATACCGTAATTCGCTAAAGCAATTATGAGATCATGACATGTAAATATTAGGAGGAAAACCTAAAAATAAAGATTAACATCATTATCATCATCATCAAGATTGTTTAGTTTTTTTTTTTTTTGGTTCGGTTCTTTAGTTAAGTACCTAACCAAATGGAGTATAGTCATAAACTTGTTACATCGACACAGGCGACAAATAATGATACTTATACTGCCGAACTGACGGTGCTTCTCCGGTCGAGCTCAAGCCTAAACCCAGCAAAGCTCAACTACGGAAATAGAACCTTATAACAACAGTTGTATCCTAAACAAATGTATTATAGAAAGTTACAAACAGGCGAAGTGAACGAGATATTAAAAAAGTTATTTAGTTTTCTTTCGTACAAAGTACCAATAGATCTTTTTCAGAACACTTTTTTATAAAACATTTTATGACTATTGGAATGATAAATCATAACAGAGGAAAAGGACAATCTATGAAGGAGGTCTTGAACCTGTGACCTTGACAAACCGATTCATCGCTCTTCCAACTGAGCAGGGTGCAAATTTGTCTGATCCACAACAAGTTTGTGTTTGTCCCGTATAAGTTTCATATCCACACCACTCGTCGTAATAGCGAGGTGAGCCAATACGCCACCTGTGCATCAATTTATATGTTCCATGCTATGAATAACACGGACAATCGGCCCTAAACAGCTTTTATATGCTATGGCAAGTCTATGGATCTTCTCACAAGAAACGTATGACAAACCGATAATATTTCAACCTGTGCGCGATCGCACCGTATGGTCTAATCGGGGTCGAGACCCCACAACACTCGATCCAACGTCATTACAATATAATTAAGAGCCTTCTAATTAAACATTAAGAGTGCACTAAATCTGAGCCAGAGAATTAGTTCAACAACACGTTTGAGTGCAATATTAATTAAGCAGCGTAATACACGTGATTGTATATTATGTATGTATGTATCTTATGTGGGGGCCAGTCAGTGCAGACCGGCGACACTTCGATCCAGTGGGATCTTTTGTGTCGCCACTCCCCCAATAACGACTGCCATAGATGTTCATGGCAGCCGGGACCGACGGCTTAACGTGCTCTCCTAGGCACGGAGCAGGCGATAATTGTCAATCAATACGCACATAATTTTGAAGTCATATAACTTCCGAAAGTCAGAGGTGCGCGACATGGGTTCGAACCCGAGACCCTCTGCATTGCAGTCTGTTGGTCTCCCCACTGAGCTATCGCTGCTCTGATTGTATATTAACGTCGATGCAATAAGGCCCGTTTCTTATATACAAGAAACGCGTTATTTTAGCTAATACTAAAAATTTGCGCTCTATTGTGGGTCCCTATGGACCATAATACACCAATATAGCTGAATGCGTTCCGATTTGTCACAGATTAGTTTGTTTCTTTTTTGTATTTATCTATAATATTTTTTTTCTATAATATTGTCTTCTATTTACGCGAATATTATTCATTGAAATTAAACTGCTACATACGGATTTTATCGCGTTGTTTATTTGACACTACTACTACTATTAAACTTTACAAATTTTTAAGCTAATTAAATTATTATTAAACTATTTAGATTTAATTTATTTTTACACTTTCCCCGACGTTTCGGTTGCTTTTCAGCAGCCATGGTCACGGGGAGACTAAGATGGCAGTTGTCTCAATGTTCCAGTGTAGTTATTCCAAAGTACCCGAACATAATTTAATCATTGGTGTTTCTATTTACGCAGAATAAATTTTTCTTTTTTATTTAGAATTTTTTTTTTTCTTACTTTTGTACTGTGTGTATCTGTGTCAAATAAATTATTTTCCTTTCTTTCTTTCTAATTTTGACATACCTATTATATTTCATAAAAAATATATCAATATTTAACTGTCTGTAGCTAAAACGACTTGTTTCTTGATATAGAAACCAGGAGAAGGCATGCAATTTAACTATATCTCAAGGACGCAGTATATATTAACTCAATAATATAAAATATTTATATGACTCAATAATAATTATAATTGTTCTAAAATTGAATACATATTTGGTTATCAAATAAACTGTTGACTGAAATTGATCGCATGTAAAAGCAAGCCAGCTATGATTGGTACTAATTGGCTGTCTAGGTATGTTAGCATTGTTTACACGATAACTCGGCCTCACTCTGATATAAAGTTACAATCAACGTCAATGTCAAAAGGTAATAAGCACCTCCAAGTTATTTACCCGATTTTGTTTCACAATAATATATACTAGATTATTTATATTTGTTTCTGCCTACTGCTTCGTCTGCGTGGATTCCACGAATTCGTATACAGGGATAAAATTTAAAATAATGTGTAAATGTCTATAGTCATGTGTACAAAATTTTGCTAAATCAATTTAATTAAAAAACAAATCACAAACACATTCTCAAACAAATCGATATAAGATGAGTAGTTGTTAAAAAAGTATGGTCGTGGTCGAAATTCAACTGTAATTCCTTTTTCTATGAACTCTTTCCTCATATAAACTTTAACTACGCTAAATCTTACACACCTCCGCGAACGCAGTATTAAAAGGCATAAAGTATGTAGGCGTAAACTAAAGTTAGGTTATAGATAGTCAGATGAAATAACTTGAGTAGGCGGCGTTCGTGTTCCGCGCACGCCTCTTGATGTCGGAAGGGGGACTAGGTCCCCGCTTTGTCGTCGGGGACCAGGTCCCCCAATTGTGTGTGTTTTTTGTTGTATTTGTGAGTTTGTGTGATGGTTGTGTGGAACCCGCCACGTCCATCGGCGAGTCAAACCGTTGACGGGGTCACGATTTGAATGCGAGAGCGATCCGCGCGACCCCGCCATAAAGGTGTAAGGAACACCGCGGTGGTTTTAGTCGGTTCAGCCCAAATTTCCCATCTTATGGGCTGGATCCCGACATATCCCCATCGCCCGCCCCAAAACCGGCGATGGGGAATGTTATTTACACATTTCCCCGCGTTAAAAAAAACAATATAAGATGAAATAACTTAATGATAAATATGGATATGTATTTACTGGTACCAGTACTAAATAAAATGTATGTATATTGAACTACGACCTAACTTAACGGAGTGGCACTCATTCTCTGGAGAGACGACTGCCGCGTGGTCTTATCGTACAGCTGCACCTGACTACACAAAACGAATACGTCAGCAGTCCCTACAAGTATTCTGTTCACGTGTTAATATGTGAGTGACAATTTTCACCAAAATCTGCACTTATCGGTGGTAGAGCTCATTATTACCAACTTTTTGGTGAAGGAAAGAGTGCCGGCTTTACTCTCTTACATAAAACTAATGCTTGTCATCCTCTTACTAGAAAGAAGAAGAAAAAAGAGAGAGAGAAACTAACTTAAGACCCAAGTTTCATCAAAGCGTGTCCTGACTTGGGTCTGTGACTTGAATTAGACATGTGCATAAAAAAACAATAGGTTTACGTTATTATAGTGTCATTATTTTATAAACGCCAAGCAATTGGCTGTTTCTGCACATCTCCTCTCCGCTTTGGAAGGAACCGGGCCGAGGAATAGTGACACCATTTCACACACCATTCCATCATTCCTATACCCTACTGTCAACTAAATGCGTGTGATATCCCCGCTATAGCAGACAATCATAGACTACTAACAATACTCGCGTAGTATCAGACGGACAGTAAGATGGCATATACTTGCCCTTGTAGGATTAAAGTATTGGCAGGCACGTAATATGCTTTCAATACAGCCAGTTCAACAAGAATTTGAAAGCAACATACAATACTGTGCTTTAATCAATAGCTCGATTTACATAGAGCTTTACTATACCTTGAATATTGTACATTTGAGAGCGATAATATCGGACACTAGTAGTTCAATTAGAAAAACATTTGACGTTATGTAACCCATTTATCAAGGAAGATCAGAGGCTATGTAACGTTACTCTATAGTTCAGAGGTGCAGAGTAAGTATGTATAGCCCCAGTAAGATGCGGGACAGTCTGGTGTTAAGTAACTTTGTTTTATAGAGAAATTAACTGTACTCACCATATTAAAAAGAACAATGCTGTTGGCCAGGTGCACGGTATCATCTTCGGAAGCTCGACTCGCGTTGGAGGTCATTCCAACTTCAACAGTTTATCTGAAACAAACATTTACACTATGTAATTTGAATACACTAAAATGGCAAGCAATCAGTGGCCTTTTGGCTAAACTGGGATTAATACTCGCGTGTTACCAATGCTTCAGAAAAGATGTCTATGATTGCACGGATAGTGAAGCAAGCGGCTTCAAGTTAGACTTCAAATGAATCAAACAAAAACTAAGGTGAAGACCAATAGCAGGAAACGTAGGGTCACGGTAGACGGGCACGTTATAGAATATGTCGATGAGTACATTTACTTGGGCCAGTTAGTATCTTTCAGTATCAGACAGGATAAAGAGAGTAATAGACGAACAGATAACGCTTGGAAGAACTTCTGGTCGATGAAAGAGCTATTGAAGGGTAATCTGTCAATGACACTAAAGCGGAAACTTATCGACATGTGTATCTTGCCTGTCCTAACCTACGGTGCCCAAACATGGTCCCTGACTGAGAATCAGAAGTCCAAATTGAAGATCTGCCAGAGGGTTATAGCATTTTCGAAGTCAAAAGGACGGATCACGTCCGAAACACTACTCAGCGCTCCAAAACACGCATAGCTGATGTAGGTGTGAAATCCGCCAGGTTGAAGTGGGACTGGGCCGATCACGTCTGCCGCATGCACCCAGAGAGGTGAGCAGCAATCGTTACCAATTGGGTGCCACAAGACAGTCGATGGCGACGGGGCAGACCTGAACGGAGATGGTGGGACGACCTAGATGCATTTGATAGAGACTGGCAGGGGCTATCCACCAACAGAGTGATTTGAAAGTTCAAGGGAGAGGATTTTGCCCAGCAGAGTGACATCACATCTGTTAAAATGAAACTACCTAAAAAAACTGTAATTAATTGTAGTTATCTTGTATCCAACTTTTTAAATTCATTTTCAGGATTTTCATTCGTTACTTCCTGTTGCAACCAATAGGAAGCAACGAATGAAAATGATGAATGAAAATACTGTAAACGAATTAAAAAAGTTGGATTAGCTATAGTCACGAGAGACCTCCACTGCCGTTCACTATCTAAAAAGATGCTAAGTGATATGGAACGCATATGGCATAACATCTTTTTAGTTAGCAGACGGCTGTTAGAGCCTACCACGAAATTGTTATTCGTACTATAAAACATTTGATGTAACATTTTGATCGTACTAAAACCTATCTTAAACTAACATTACTTAAAACAACGAAGTAACTTTAAAAGGAAGAAATCGGAAATCAAATATTTTGATAGAGACTTATCACTTAGAATGACGTACCTGACCTATCAATTTGCAAAAAAATATAGAAACATAACATTATATTGCCCTATATTACTAAAGACACAGCCGCGGCGCCGAGAGCTAATAATTTAATAATAAAATATCGATTTCTCCAATAATCGATACTATAACGACCTACTGACCGGTTGCCGCTTACTCAGAAATTATTTCGATGGAAACGGACATTCTAAGAAAGCTATCTAACTATTCATTCATTCTCTAAATTGCTTTAGTACTGTGACATGGCATAGGTTTGACTGGTAAGCTTAGGTTGATCGTAAAAGTTTCCCTGAGTCTAGAAATGTTTTAATGCAATTTTCTGTCGGGATTTTTGCAGAAATTCTGGCAATATATCAAGTCTATCTCTCAATCGCAGTCACGGGAAAACATATATCGTTATAGCAGTCCCAGATTAGTGGCGAAGCAGTAGTGAATGCTACTGTTTTGTATTTGCCATTGCATTGCATTGTATTTTAAGGGTACCTACATGGGTATGTACCCTTAAAATCATTCAAATCTATCACCGTCTATTCAGCATAGCTTCAGACTTCGTGCTACGAATTTCTTGAGCGTAAATTGCAATTGCTCTTTTGAAGGTTTGAAGGTTTGAGGTGATTATAAGGACCCCCTTATAATCACCTCAAACCTTCAATCCTATCTACCCTTTGGTCATATTGGCGGAAAGCTATATATGTGGGTATTAAATATTATGTGGTCTTATTTAATCGCCGTTATTTTAATAGACAATTTACATACATTACTGTATTCAGAAGGGGCAGATAGAAACTATCAACTTGCTACGGTTGTAGCGTATCACTTGATTTATACACTCTCATCCCGTTGAAGAAAACTACTTCTTATAGACATCGTATCCTTAAAAAAATGTTGACTCTATTTTATGGAACGCTCCAATTCAAATGCTGATCCCAAATTTACTGTATAAATATTTACATATATCCATTCCATCGCTTCAACTACAATTTCAGAGTTCCGATAATCTGTAAGATCAGCTTACAGATTATAGAAACACCACATAGATATGGGCTTAAAACTTTACAGTCGCTCTATTTTAAATGCATTTAGCAAATAAATGTAATTGAACTGAATAGTACTACTTATAATATGTATCAGAATGACGTCAATAAATTTTAATTTATAATCGCTGTGTAATAATATCTGTTTGGTATTAACGGGAGCCATTTTAATACGTATGACACGCTGGAATTTACAGTGGGTAGTGCGATGGATAAATATTGATGTAGCTCGTACTCCTTGCAATAATAAAAATGTGAAAGTTCATTAAGTTATATAGGTATGTAGATGTTTGTTATTCTCCGACGTTTTGGTTGCTTTTCAGCAACCATGGGTCTCCTCGTAAACATGACTACTGAAAAGCAACTAATGTACTTAGAGTGTTTTAAAATAAACGACGCGACAAAATCCGTATAAAATAGTTTAATTTCATGGTTTGAACTTTGAATAATATATAGAGAGCTAGAACATAGCTGAAGAAATCTGGGTGTCAATCTCTTCTGTCTACCCCATCGTTGAGTAGTTGTCTAATGGTTCGTTTAAATACCAAAAAAACTAATCGTTTTACCTACGGGCATTTAATTTTTGACTCATATTCTATGAAAAATATGCTAAAGGTTAACTGTCCGTAGCTAAAATGAATCCTTTTTTATTAATTGAAACCCATACAAAGTCACCAGTACATCAGTTAAGACTTTGTATCGGTTTTGCCACCCAACTGCTATTACGCTGAGTTTTATAATTCTCGCACGAGACAAACGTTTGTTTGATCCAGAACCAGTTATTGTAAAGATCTTAGAAATACAGGAAAAAATCATGGCGTTGTCTTAAAAAAAGATCATACAGTCATATCTCTAGCAATGAAATACCGACACTAACATATCAATAGGCTAACAAAAGAAAGGCAGAACGATAAAGGAAATCATACATCTTATTATATACTATACATGCCAAGCTTTGAGCTCACGACCACGTACATGCAGAGCAATCAATTTATAAAACCACAATTTATAACGAGCACTTCATAGATGAATACTGATATATAGCTGTAACATAGTCAATGCGTCATACGCTATCACCCGTCTCTCTAGAGAGTTTAGGATCATGTTAAAAGATATCGAAACTACTTCATAAAATTAAGGCTACACATAGTACACAGAAAATGGATAAGTTTCACGAGTTATGTTTACTATAAGAAATATTATTACCTTATCTAATATCATAATATGAATGTTAGTTTGCTTGTTTGTTTATTTGTGTGTTAGTTACGCTTTCACGAGCAGCAATAGCACAGTGGGGAGACCAACAGACTGCAATGCAGAGGGTCTCGGGTTCGAATCCACGTCGCGCACCTCTGACTTTCGGAAGTTATATGACTTTTCGAAATTATGTGCGTATTGATTGACAATTATCGCCTGCTCCGTGCCTCGGAGAACACGTTAAGCCGTCGGTCCCGGCTGCCATGAACATCTATGGCAGTCGTTATTAGGTCGCTAGTCGGAGAGTGTCGACACAAAAGATCCCACTGGGTCGAATTGTCGCCGGTCTGCACTGGCTGGCCCCCACATAAGATACATACATACATACGCTTTCACGCCTTATTTGCTCGAGCTATTATGTCATGAAATATCCCATACACGTCTTTAGGGGTACAGAAAAGAAAATAAGGTACCTCTAATCTAAAAAACGGTTTGCGAGGGAAGCTATTATACTATAATTGTAATATCAACTGTGTATACTAATATTATAAAGAGGAAAGCTTAATTTTTTTATATGTATGTAGTGATTTAACTCAGAAACTAGTAAACTGATTAAAAAATTTCTATCATCGTTAGAAAGCTAGATTATAAATGAGTAACATAGGCTACATTTTATTTAAAAAATGTACTGTTACGCGAGCGAAGTCGCGTGCAAAAGCTAGTATAAATTTAAAGTATGTGTATATAATATCAGCCATGTTTATAACTGTCCCACTATTGGGCACGTGCTCTTTCCAATATAATAATAATAATAATATTCTATCACATACACACAACGCCATCTAGCCCAAATTAAGCAAAGCTTGTACTATGGGTACTAGACAATGGATAAACATAATTATATATTTTTTTGTAAATACATATATATTATACATAGAAACATCCAGACCAAGACAAACATTCATGTTCACGCACACAAATGTTTGACTTGTGCGGGAATCGAACCCGCGGCCTCAGGAGTGGCAGTCGGTTACACTAACCACTACGCCATCAAGGCCGTCAATATGAGAAGAGTAAGGAAATAGTTTATTCAATATTTGTTTGTTTTTCTTTTACCGTTAAAGCGGACGATAATTAACTATTTTATACGTATATAACTAAAAAA
Source organism: Catocala fraxini (assembly GCA_930367265.1). NCBI lineage: Eukaryota > Metazoa > Arthropoda > Insecta > Lepidoptera > Erebidae > Catocala > Catocala fraxini. Next base: position 26,641,275 of record OV884027.1, on the reverse strand, counting down.
TCATAGTAGTGCCTTGAGATCAAACTCGAGACCATCCAAGAAGCTCCCACAGTCAATTATTGGACTTTTGCTGCTTTGATTGATTATATATTTTGTAATATTGTCCTCTATTTACGCGAATATTATTCATTGAAATTAAACTGCTATATACGGATTTTATCGCGTTGTTCATTTGACACTTTATTACATAATTTTGAAAATTGTTACACTACTACTACTATTAAACTTTACTAATTTTTAAGATAATTAAATTATTATTAAACTATTTAGATTTAATTTATTTTTACACTTTCCCCGACGTTTCGGTTGCTTTTCAGCAGCCATGGTCACGGGGAGACTAAGATGGCAGTTGTCTCAATGTTCCAGTGTAGTTATTTCAAAGTACCCGAACATAATTTAATCATTGGTGTTTCTATTTACGCAGAATGAGCTCAAAGTATCAGGAAGTCTAGCTGTGGTTTGCTTCTTCTTGGGTTTGACTATTTTTATTACTGGATCCCAAGCTGGTGGTACATTCCAACCATCTTCTCTATTAAAATTAGGATGTTTTTTAATATAAATTATATATTATGCTTAAAAAATGGCGACGTGGTAGACCTAAATGGCGGAATGCCAGGACCCCTTTAACAGGGACAGGCAGGGGATATCCAAGAGTAGAGATAGATGTTTGTAAAGCCCTCCGCGACACAGGATACACTCCAAGAGCGAAAGAGGTCTCTAACAAAAAAGTGCCACATCCTTTTTCTTTATTACTCCTTAAGCAATACATTAAGGAGTGAAGAGATAAACTAACCGTTTGAAAGTTTCCTTCACACAGGAAGACAGCCGTTCAAATGCAAGGCAGTAACAGTATATCTAAATTTCCGTAGTTTGAAACATCAATTCCATTAACATCAGATAAATTCGATTTAAGCACAAGTTTGAAAGGCAAGCTTGTTTATATAGGTTAGTTAAGATCTGTCAATTCTGTTGACTCGCTTGAAGCATTTCAGTCGCAATGTTTCGGAAACTTAATACACACAGATTTGACGTGGTTGAATCTCGGTTTATTTCTTGCTGGCATTTGTACGTGATTTCATCTGCAAGAACAATGCTTTCTTTAACCATGTCACTGACTCTACTATATAAAAATATCAAAGACATACTAGCTGGTGGGCTAAAAAAGTGTATCTACCACAACTGTTCCGGTACTCGTTTTATCTGTACAATACCTAAGTTTAACTGCCTCCGTGGCGCAGCGGTAGTGAATGCGACTGCTGTGCATGAGGTCTTGGGTTCGAATCCCGGATCGGGCCAACAAAGCGTTATTGGGTTTTTCTGTTAAGAAATCTGAATAGCAGCCCGGAGTTAGGAAGTTGGCGGTCTTAGACACCTCCGTACCTCGGAAAGCACGTGAAGCCGTTGGTCCTACGCCTGATCTCTCTCCGGTCGTGTCGGCTTATCCGTCCCATCGGATCATGAGAGTGAGGGAACAGAGAGTGTACTTGAGTTCGCGCACACGCTTGTGCACTATAATATCTCCTGCGCAGATGGCCAGTCTCCGTTAAGATTGGCCACCGTGACCAAAATTCGGTCTGGAGGACATTATTATAACTAAGTTTAATTTACATTTGCTTTTATCCGTGCAATTTGTTAATAAAGTTTTATTTCTCGGCAACATATGTTTTTCTGTACCCCTGAAAACATGTTTGCGAAATTTCATGATGATCGGTTTTTCAACAAATCATTAAGAAATTTCGCATAACATTGTCGTGAAAGCGTAACAAGCAAACAAAAAAGTAAACAAAACTCATTTCCCATTTATAATCCTAGTTAAGATTAAGATATCTCAGAGTAAGTGAGGTCATAATTCTACTAAACGGAGTCATATAAAACGAGTTGATATTTTAAAGCTTTATTCGTCATTCGTAAAATTGAAATCCATACAAAATTGTATTTGCAGAGTCCCTTTAAAATAGGATTGCCTATATATTTTTTTATACAACTGAGGTGGCAAACAAGCATACTGCCCACCTGATGGTAAGTCGTCACTGTAGCCTATAGACGCCTGTAACACCAGAGGCATTTGATTTTGAACATTATTTTATACACGAGACTACATAGCAATGATAATAAATCTTTTTGTGAAATTAGTATCAAAATTAATTGCAAAATAAGGGAATAATTCACATTTTAACCTGGATATAAGAGAAATTTGGCTGTAGTGGGATAGCTCGCTATCTTTCTCGCACAGCTGCATTTAAAAAGCAGTTACGTCAAAGTTTGTATCGCGCATCCTTTTTCTGTCATATGAGAATTACCCCTACTACCAGATTTGAAACACTATTATCTTTTTTATTTTTTAGAGTTTGGGTAATGTAACTAAATGACATCCTTCCTTACTAATATTATAAATTTGAAAGTAAGTCTGTCAGTTTTTCTACCTATTCATGGCTAAACCTCTCAACCGATTTAGATGAAATTTGATATAAAGGTAGTTTAAAACCTGGAAAAGGACATAGGCTACTTTTTATTGATGCAGATAGGTAGCTACGAAATAATAAAAAATGTGTGTCAACTATCTTATTATGCAAGTTTCATTACAGTTTTTCTACGTCTTGGTTTTATGTCCGTGGTTAGAATATTTATACACAGCATTGTACAACATGCACGTGTAATCTTTTAAAAGGTAAAAGAGTCATTTTCACGCAATACTAACTACTTAAACAATAAACCATAAATATTTGTTTCATAAGGCTAATGAACCCAGAACACGACCGTAAATAGAGGCGGGCCATGTAATAGCGGGGATCGTAAAAATAAAGAAATTATTCTGAGCACGCTTTCATTTAGACATTTTTATAGAACTTAAAGTATGAAGTTAATAATTTGCCTTTTATAAAAGTTTTTATGCGTTATTCATTTGTAATAAAAAATTTAATAGGCCCTTCTTTTTAAAGATTATTTATTTATTTATTTTATAGCACAACCACATTCATCCATATTAATACAATAATAAATTTCATTATATAGTATTTTGTCAGATATGTGTGCCACTTACTTTGTACATGTCTGCACTTAAACTTCTACGTCTCCGTAATAGTTTAGGGCGTCGACTCGGCACTGACTGTGTACCGAGTATTGTGGGTTCAAATCCCACACGGGAGAAAACGAGTCTGGGTGTTCTTTGTGTCTGTTATTTGAATGTTTGTAAAGTCCCCCGCACCACAGGATTTATTGCTAATGCGTGAGTTGTCTTTAAAAATCATATCTTTGACTGGTTACATAGATTACGATCACTTACGCCATGTTTCTTAAATGAACAATACCATATCAAAATCAAGCGAAAATCAAGTGCAATCCCAGCAGTTGACAAGTATTCTGTACAAGTCGATAATATTTTACCGACTTGTACAGAATAATAAAAACAAGGAACAACTAGGATAAATATTAATATATTTTATTAGTATAGCCAATTTCTTGTGCACCTCTGGGCCTAATATCTACATATTTAAAGGGGCACGCCAGATGCCCCTTTAAATAGCCTCATAAAGGCTATGAGACTTCTCAACTCTCTGGTTGCTCAATATCCAGAAGTTGACATATTTTTTGATAAAATTAATAATTTTGTTGAATTTACTATTTTTAAGTTATAAATAATAATAATAATAATTAATTATGTATGTATTATGGCTCACTGCACGTGTTGGGCAACTGTAAGTGTAGTGAGCAGTTGATGTAAATAAATAAATAATGTTATTGGATGTTTTTGCCAAGAAATTCTTTGTAGCACGAAGTTCAAAACTATGCCCGGTAGACGAGAATAGGCTCAGCCCTTATTATTAAATATAGCTAGCGACATTTGGTGTATTACAGCTCTGCTTATTTTTTCGGGATGGTGTGAGAGTATATATGTCTTGTAGGTTGATCTGTATAACAGGTTATTTCTTAACTAAAGAGCAGATCATAGCACAATCCAAGGATTTCGCTCAGAGGCGACTATTTGGCAACCGTAGGGGTTTTCCAGCTGGTCCGGCGTATCGAGGCGCTGGGTTTACGGGTGGCTTGAAGCAAGACGGAGGCCCTGGTCTTTCATGGGCCCCGTCGCAGATCACTCCGTGGCACCTCGATAATGGTGGGCTCGACGCTGGACTTATGCCGCCATAGTGAAGGCCGCGGGAGAACGGGTATCTACCGCCCGTGTTTTTACAGTGAGTGCAATCTAGGGATTTTGCTCAAACAGCATTGGTTGGGAAAATAACTTCACGCTTTACACAATTGTTGCTAAGCAACCTTGTATTGTGTACTTGCAGTGAGTAGAATTGCCAGGCTCTTGAGTACAGCGCTATGCTATTATTAGGGAACCAGATATTTTTATTCCTTTGACTTCCGACGCAGAATTTTCTGTTTTGAAAAGCAAGTATAGCACTTTAAAATGACTAGAAAAGCAGGTTAGAAATAACTATAGTATTTTGTAACCCAAATTGCGTCGCCACTACTACTGTGCCGACTACTGTAGATTCAATCTTCACACATGAAAGACATTTGTGTGATTCACAAGTAGCTGTTTAGAGTCTGGTTGTTCCGTTGCTTAAAAATTTGGTTAGGAGAGCGTTCACGTTGTTGTACAATGGGTGGTATTCACAACTACAACCTCTCGATTGCAAGTCCAATGCTTTATCCTAAGTTTTCAACGATGGTTCACTAGCTCTTGCAGCTACCAAATTGCGGCTGTTGTGGGTTTGATTCGGACACAGGGTAAATATTTGTACGATCAGTGAAGAGCAGTTCCCAATCTGAATATTCTTTGTGTGTATTGTTTTAAAGTTTGTAAGGGCCCATTACAAAAGGGCTATGTTTAAGAGGCCATTTTTATTTTTGCTTGTCGGAATAGCTACCTCTTCCCGATGGTAAGCAGTCTGGTAGTCTACGAGCAGTACCCTCTACAATACGTTCTGACATGAAGTAGTGCTGAGGTCTCTACTTTGACTACCTAAGGAAGTGCTTTTTCTCGCCCCTCTTAAAACACCTCGAAGGAAGAAGAAAACATGTGCCTCGTCAAAGAATTCAAATTTATAACGTTAAAAATAAGGCTTAACAAGGCTTCGAATTTGAAAAGAAACTAAAAAAATATATTTCTTTTAAATAAAGATCAAACAAGAAACTGTAGAGTTTGTTCGAAGTTCAAAACTTGATCCCAACTGCTAACTGTTCGTTAAAGGCATACTTTAACATTTACATAACAAATTACTGTACAATAGTCTTAGTGAATAAGACATTGTATTTGCATAAGGATAATTTGATAATGCTACCAACAATTTATTTGTCAACCTTATATCGGGTAGTACATTTAATTATGGACTACATGGAGATGGAATGTGTCTATTGGTTTAAGTTTTATCCTAATGTTCAATGAATATAAATTTACGTATCGTCTGTTTCCAGGAGATATATGTATATAATTCGTCATGCGATCATACCGCATTAATTCCCATTACGATCTTTATTTACCTTTGGTTTCTTGAAGTTTCGAATAAGTTACACCGGCAGTGGTCGCAATCTAACTGAGCCAGGTTGTAACAAACAATATATGTTACATATTCAACGCAAGTTTGAAAGTTATTAGTGTGAACGGAGACTAATTATTTATACTTCTTTATATAAATTATTTAATGCCTAAAACACCATTTAGTTCACATAGTATGTATCTTATGTGGGGGGCAGTCAGTGCAGACCGGCGAAACTTCGACCCAGTGGGATCTTTTGTGTCGACACTCTCCCAATAACGACTGCCATAGATGTTCATGGCAGCCGGGACCGACGGCTTAACGTGCTCTCCGAGGCACGTAGCAGGCGATAATTGTCAATCAATACGCACATAATTTCGAAAAATCATATAACTTCCGAAAGTCAGAGGTGCGCGACGTGACGCGACGAACCTGAGACCCTCTGCATTGCAGTCTGTTGGTCTCCCCACTGAGCTATCGCTGCTCTCATAGTAATAAGAAAGTCAAAGTTAGTGGGTGGGTGGGTTACTAATATGGTAGACAAACAGTCTGCCACCAGGCAGGTCTTTTTTATCGCAACTGATTACCTGGTGGTAATCGGTTGCGATAAAAAAGGACTCGCAATATTTCCAGTAAGAGGCAAGGATAATTCCTGCCGCATTCTGCTGAGAGCACAGCTCTTATTCGTGAGGTGCTGAGAGGGTTCCACATAAGTCAATCATACCAAGTGCCTAAAATACGTACCATTAAAGTACTATTTATAACTAAAGACTACTTATGACAATAATCAGAAATCACTTATATTTATATATGTATGTTTAAGCCACACCGTATTCGACGATCCCTTTTCACCACAGGACACTACTAATTGTTCTTTCTCTACAATCTTTTGTACTTTGCTTGATGGAATTTGCCAGCTTGAGTGAAATATGTCTCTTGTTGACTTACTACGATCCTGGATATTTCTTTTGCCTTATTCTCTTTATCTTAATCTGTCAGGCGATATCGACATTATAGAAGCATTTTGTCTTGACGTCAGCGCATGCTGATAGCCGAATAAACTCTATAGGCATACTCTTTAGAAGACTCATTATTAAGCATCTTTGGATGATACTGAAATCGAATTCGATTCTTTATGATCGGTACACAAACATAAGCGCAATTTTTACGCGAAACCAACAAGACTGTTTTAAACGTCATGTGAGAAAGTATAGTGTATTTGTAAGAACATCCTATTTAGCAACTGCAATAGTGCCTGAAATTGCTGACTCAAATTATTTAGTAGTTAATATAAATGAGACTTTCAATATTTTTGGTATATATCGATCCCCTTCGATCAATAGATTAAACAATTTTCTAGAAACACTAGGCAAAACTTTACAAGACATACATAAAAAAATTATAACAATCGTAACAGGCGATCTTAATATTGATCTTTATCCGAGAATCCCAGTGGAGACAACGCAGGTTATCAGTGTTTAATGGCACAATATGGTTTGTTGCCAGCTATTACTAAACCAACCCGCGGAAATAAATGTCTCGATCAGGCTTTTATTAGAAATAATGGACCTATACTGGTTATCGTAGCAAAATGCACTTTGTCAGACCATGACGCAGTTATGGTTGGACTAAATATCTACATTAAAAGAAAAAGAAATACAAGAAATATTTAAAATTGATTTCGATGGCCTTAAATTAGATCTTAAACGTACAGACTGGTCTCCGGTAAATAGCAGTAATGATGTTAATGAGGCATTAAGCGTTTTTAAGAACATAGTTCGGCTGTAGCAAAAAACACACAAAAAATTAGTAACCGTAAAAATAACACAATTAAACCTCGGATTACCCCTGGCCTCATACGCTGCATGCGTTTTTGAGACAAACTTCACGCGCAAGTTAGACTTAATCCCGAGAACGAGACACTGAAGGTATCGTACACAAGATATAGAAACTTCTTTAAACAACTCCTTTGCACAGTTAAAAGCAGTTACGATAGTAAATTACTTCAGGATAATCATCACAATACGAAAAAACTCTGGGGTGCGATTAAAAACATTTGCGTATTTCCACAAAAGAAAAGTGACTGTCAAGAACTAGTAATGTCAAAATGTCAAGAACAAGAACAGCATCTAGTATTTCACCCAAAGAAGCTTTAAACAACCATAGTAAATATTTTTCGTCACTCGGCAAGAATTGATCTAGTAAAATACTAGAAAGGCTTCGCAACGTGCTGTCTTAAAAGTTATGTTAGACAAATCTTTCCTTTTCCCAACTGACAGACTATATAAAGAAGCAGCTGTTTTAGAAGTAAGATAAATCTTTATATCCAAAGTTTTTACAAGAATGCACGTTAAAGCCACGAGTGGAAACAACACAAGAGAGCAGCAGAACAAATGTACACATATATTTAACAAAATTTAACAAAATAAGTACATTACTTAACATCCAAAATATCAGCAAAACAGAAACGAATCATAAGGTCAGATGTTGGCTCTTTAAAATACCATATTGTGATGCAGAAAACTTTTTAAAATTGTTAAATAATATAAAAGGAGGCAAGCTTTCACAAATAAACACACACACACACACACACATACACACACACACACACACACACATACACACACACACACACACACACACACACACACACACACACACGCACACACACACACGCACACACACACGCACACACACACGCACACACATATATACACAGATACACACATACATACATACACACACATATACACAGATGCACACATACACACACACACACACACATGTAATTATTACTTATTTTAATTTTTTTATACTTTTCCTTTATTTTATTTTATTAAAATTCTATTGTCAGTTAATTATTCACTGGATACTATACGTTACAAACAACCTGCATCATTTTGTAATGGTGCCCAAGATACAGGCTCAGCCTAGTTTTGGACCAACGGAACGTCATGTACTTGTTATGTATATTATGGAAATAAAGAATTATTTATTGAATTGTTCTCTACGGGCAAGTCGAGCATTTAAATTGTTTATAGCATGTTCTACCTATTTGAATTGTAAAATAGATGGTTATTCTCTGTACTGTCTATAGCAATCTTATCAAGTATGCACAAACTTCGTAAATTTCTTCGTAAATCTTTCATGACGCAATGTTTCATGCTGGTCGCTTTCAGCAGTCTATTTTTTATAACAGTCTGAAAGTATAACTTACAGTCTCCCTGACGGTACACAATAATGTATGGATGCTTACATAATCGTTAAGTCAATGTAAAAAAATGTGTTTCAGTTTTGGCAGTGCAATAAACAAATACTCAAAGGTCATGGAAATCCCGAAGTCAAAATCCCAACCTATCCTACCATAGCGAACCCATTTCAAATAAAGGTTCACAGTGGAAATGCTTCACGATTCTGCGGTGAGTCCACCATCTTCTATTTACCGAATGCAATGCGATAGTACTATCGTATTTTGGTAACAATTTATAAATCTGTATTTTTTATATGGCATGGTTTCGTAGTTTTTGAAGAATAAGACGTCAAGGACAGGGTAAAGTGGAGGAAGAAAATATAAAGAGCTGTCCCCACCACCATATGGGATAAATGGCTATTCCTCGCTCTCTTTCTGGCAGAAAGGAGAGAGAGGTGTGGCATAGGTTTGTACCCTTGAAGCCCCGGTTTCTGTCACGTAAATTTTTTTTAAGCTAACATTTTCGTATTTCTGTTAGGAAATCGTAAACTGCTCTGTTGAATGAAATAAACTCGTTTCCAAAAAACATAGCAAGCGTAATGATAATGTAGCGCACTATTACCTCTGCTCTCACAGATATACAGTCATACGTTTATGTTTGCATACAATTAGTATGCAAACATAAACTTATGTCTATCTTATGATAATCTAGTAGACTTAAGTCTTCGTTTTATATTTTAATACAGCTTATAGCTTCCATTATTTTTATTCCATAGACATTTTTAATTAGATGTCTAGCTTTTAATTAAACTATCAATAAGGTGCTTGCATTTAAAATGCTCTCACTTACAGGCTATTTAATTTCTAAGTCGACGTTCGGACGTCACTCAGATCCAGACAATACATTTTTATTGTGTCTAGGATATGGTGATATTGAGTAATAAATACATAGTAAACTAGATGGCACCTACGGTCTCACCCACGCTTATAATTTCTGCTCCGCGTCCGTGAGTCGTATCTTGCTGTTATACAGTTAACTAGCTTTTGCCAGCGGCTTTGCTCGCGTTTGTGTAGATTTTGTCAATAAATTTCTATCCCTCGAGAACAGTACTTTTACACCTGACAACGTTTATACAAACATCATGATCGGTCTAGTAGTTAAGGCGTGAAAACGTAACAAGCAAACTCACATTCGTATTTTTAATGTTAAGTTACGATTAGGATTGAACTAGCTGTCCTTCGCGGTGTCAACCACGTTTATGATTACTGCTCCGCTTCCGTGAGTCGTATCGTGATGTTATATAGCTACTGCCAAATAAAGTAGCTTTTTAATAGTGAAAGAATAATTCGATCGGTGTAATAGTTTTTGAGTTCATTTATGATATTAGTTTAGAAGTAAAGAGTAATAGAAATTGATGATCAATATTACAATCTAGCCTCAGATAGTCCCATAGGCCTATGGAGAACTGTCTGCAAAGTTTATTTCAATTAAAGCTAAGTACGGAGGTACAAACACTAGATTTACATAAATGGAAGGCTTAAAACACAACTCGAACAAAAATTGTCCTATTTCCAATTTTTACACGGTTGAATAAAGTCAACATAATATAAACGGTTTCAGCAAATTTTGGAAGGAGTAATTTAAACTTGTAAATGAATAATTATATTTAGGTGCTTAACGCACTGCCATCAAAAAAGGTTTTAGGCATTGTCCTATCTTTTATTTCAGCATTTTATTTCATGATGATAGCTAGTTAGTTTGTTGGACGTGTGTTGTCCACACTTAGCCCCACAACTGGGCCATTGTGCGTAAGCGACCGACGCGAAAATTTGTTCGGTTACTCATACCAACTCAGCTCCGTCCAGAAAGATAATAGGGTACCGGTGTTGCGCAATAATTCCTTCATTGTTTCTGGACTGTTTAGTAGTTTCGCCCGTTGGTTGCTCACGCTTTTACAATGTAGGAGCACGTGAGCCGGTGTGTCCTTGATCTCCATGCAGCCCCTACATTGGGGCCATCAGTGATACCGATGTTGAAAAGATGTTTGTTGAGTGAGCAGTGCCCTGTTATTATACCCAGTGCGTATTCCGTACCACAAGGAAAAACCGGTTTTTCCTTGTGGTACGTAGGAGTTCGCGCGACGATGGCTATCCAGCAGAATAAACGCGAGTCGAGTAACAAACGTATGTGAGTACGTGTATAAATCACGAGTAGTAGTAATAGTTACATGGCTATATAATCAAAGCTGTACTACACCCTCATTTGCTAACTACATTTTTAGGACCCATGAAACAGAGTGACTTGACTTGACTTGACCCTCTTGACGCTTACCGGGCACAGTTCTAGACACGATGTTGCTACTTAGAATTTCTAAACAGAATAACACTAGCATAGCTCAACCTGGAGGTCGACCCGGGGATTGAGCTAAGTGAGCTCCTGAGCCGGACTCGGGACGTCACTTTATATCTAAATATTGACAGGCAGCTCAATTGTAATAACCGAAAACCTCCGAAAACCTCCGAAAAACTCTAGCAAGGATAAAACAAATTTAACAGAAATTTTAATCATAATTTTGACTTGACTCATCATCATAATTAAATCGTGGCTGGTAGTGACAACAATTTGCAGAACGCAAATATTTTATATTTTCCCGAAAACAATTATTTCATTATCAACTAAATTACATTTGCGGCGAAATTTCTATGTAATTATTTCACACCAATTTATTACCAAATTATTACCACAAATGTATTTTACAGGTCATTAATCAGATCAAAAGCTACACAATAATGAACTTTTATTGTGAATGTTATTTATTTTAGTCATGTATATAAAACCTTGACACATTATATTATTTTGTTTTTCTGTCAATCTACTAATACGAGCGTTCGATAACAATCGATAATCCGATGAGATTCTAATCACTTGAATATTCGAATATTTAATCGATGATTTAATCGAAATTGCTATATTCAAAATTAGAGAAAAAGAGAGACTACAAATTCATATCCAACATCAGTGTACACATTATAGAGTACATCTAATAGGTGTGATGACAGCTAAATCAGCCAAAAAATTAACATCCTGATTGCTCTTTTTACGTCGTAAAACGAACTAGGGGTTCGAATATTGTAAATAAATCTTTCCCTTTAAAAACGGTCGGTAAAGTGGGTGATAACCTAGTAGGAACTGGTGGACTGCTACGTAGAGAGCTTAAGTTTGATCCCAACATCTGAAATTTCGTCTTTCAACCTAATGAGCGAGTTCGATCCCAAGGCACGCACATCTGACATTTCGTCATTTCAATAAGCGCATTAAATAATTAAATACTGCTTGCTTTAACGGTGAACGAAAACATTAACGATAACATTTGTGTGCGTGAACATGGATGTTTGTCTCGGTCTGGGTGTTTCTATGTATAATATGTATGTATTTACAAAAAAAAATGTATATATGTATGTTTATCCATTGTCTAGTACCCATAGTACAAGCTCTGCTTAGTTTGGGCTAGATGGTGTTGTGTGTATGTGGTAGAATATTATTATTAATATTATTATTATTGCGAGATTCTTCATAATCCTTATAAAGATATGTGAAGTCTGAGAACCCCGACTGGGCCATCGTCTTACTAACCCTTCTTACACTGAGAGAAGGCCACTAAAGGGACAGTTTATATACAAGGCTGATATTGTTCTATATCTGAATTTATTATAACAATAATCCAATATATCTCGAAGTAAATCTATACAAATATAATAAAGGATCAAAACCGATTCCATTTATTTTGAAATCTATTTTTGCATTTGGTAGTTCGTTTATTATGAAAGGTTAAATGATATACAACATAACGCTACGAGTGGCGCAGTAATTCCAAGCGTGGGTGAAACCGAGATTATCTGATTAGTTATATAATTTGTTTATTGAAATACGATATTGGCAGCAGTTATGTAATTTGTTTATGGTAAAAAGATATTCGGCATGATTTCAATTATTTTCTTTGCTTATACGGACACACTCTGCTGTATCCTTCCATAGCGTAGTATTTTTTTATAACACTTGTACATGACGTTTTATGTGCTTTGCAGGCGACAACCGCGAGCCATCCGCGCAAGTAACTTATATTATGATCACAAGTGTATAGCACGTATACCTTTCCCACGTAGTACCTTATAAATGTAGCCCATTCCATATACTTGACTCATATACAAACTCCTTTAGGGACACTATAATTCAAGATACCAAACAATCACCAGTAGAAAGAAGTCAATACAATTTTCTTTGAGGGATGGATAACATGCAAACTATACACATAGTTTCGCAAGCGTCTATAGACTGTTTGCCACTTTGCAAATCAAAAAATATATGGGTATGATATTGTAGCATCTGTAGTTTTACATTAAAGACATGTTTTTGTCAACCAGTAGGTATGCATGTTTGTCACCTGCTGCAAAAATCTTAGGATTTCCTAAAACAGTATTTTAATGAGCCCACAGCAGGAAGTCCAAGCAAAATATTACTCTAACCAAAAGTAACATTTAAATCAATCCGAATAGCGTCTTACGAAAATCTTCTTTGAAAAATCTGTGAAATGATTTAATAACTATAAGACTTAGATTTATGCGTTATCCGAATCTTACTATTATTTAAATTACATTCAAATATATGGATCACAATTTCATAACAAACTGACACGTTTTGTTTTGCTGTCAATCTACAACTAGGTAATACGTACGTTCGAAAACAATCAATAAATAATTTGAAACGATTCTTATCACTCGAGTATTCGAATGTTTAATCGATAATCGAAATCGCTAATCCAAAAGACTAAAAATTCATATCCAACGTCAGTGTACTTTTAATAGCACTAAAACAGTACAGTACGCTTTGTATTAGCATTGAAAGCCGCGATCGCATGTTAAGTAAAGATAAAGGCTTCTATGAAAGGCTCGATGGTCGCAATGGTAATGATACCTGCGTGTTCTTACTCCAGTGGTCTTAAATTTAATTTGTGTTTGCCATAACTGTTGGTACTCGAACGAGGGTAATTATTTCTTTTTTATTTGAAGGGCAGGTTTGTGACGTAATTTGTGTAAGAGATTAGGTAATAGATGTTTTTTTTTGTTTTTTATCATATAGGTAGTACAAGGTTAAAACAGCTGTACTTATGAAGTATTTTCACATTGAAGGTCGAAGCCCAATAACCTTGTGTTATATTCCTAGTATTACTGAACTTTTGAGAACTTCTTAACCTGTCAGCTTAACCATTACGAGGTATAATGATAAAAGCATTGTATTTGGACGCCAGCATTTGAACAATGGTTATTAAGATAATAATAAATCTAATAGTATTTGTTAGTAATGTACACAATTTTATTTCAAAAATATTCGAATGAATAACATAAAATTCCTTCTGCATAGACGCACAACCTGTGTCATTGAGTACAAATAGTAGATACCGCGGAACGCACAATTTTATTTAAATTAATTTACTACTACAACATATCTTCTCGTCCAATATACCGCAGTGTCTCAAGACGAAAGATTTTGACCGGTGTGTGTTGCCAGTGATGACTTACGGCTCAGAGACGTGGTCGCTCACTATGGGCCTTACCAGAATGCTCAAGGTCACGCAAAGGGCGATGAAGAGAGCTATGCTTGGGGTTTACCTGCGGGATCGAATCAGAAATGAAGAGATCCGCAGGAAAACTAAAGTTGCCGACATAGCTCTCCGGATAGCCAAGATGAAGTGGCAGTGGGCAGGGCACATAGCACGCAGAACCGATGGCCGTTGGAGCGGAAAGGTTCTAAAGTGGCGGCCACGCACCGGAACACGCAGCAGGGGTAGGCAAGGTAGACCGACGGTGTGGTAAGGGTAGCGTGAAGCGGTTGCATGCGGGTGGCCCAAGACCGGTCTGTGTGGAAAACCTTGGGGGAGGCCTATGTCCAGCAGTGAACGTCTTTCGGCTGAGATGATGATGATGATGATGACTATTATTTATACCTATTTCTTTGGCCACAATCGACAACATGCCTTTGTTAGTTCTTCCCTTGGTTGACTTGGTTAAGAGTGGTTCATTTCCATCTATTTTCACGAGTTCCGATACAACGCGTAACAAATGAAAAGCGTTCTGTATCTATGCTGTCTGTGCCTGGGTGTAATAAATAAATCTGGTGGACGAAACAAATCACCAGATCGAACCGAACTGAGATTTGACTATCGATAATCTAAGACTACTGTTTATGTCAATAAATCAATGATGCAGTTCAAATTCATGTTTACTTTTAATATTCATACTCATAGTTTTAGGGGAGCAATTTATTATAGTAAAGGAGTTTTTTTGACAACAAGTATTCCGGAATCATTCCATTTACAAAAAAAAATCGATGTAATACAACTATGATATTATATAAGCAGCGATAGCTCAGTGGGGAGACCAACAGACTGCAATGCAGAGGGCCTGGTGTTCGAACCCACGTCGCGCACCACTGACTATCGGAAGTTTTATGACTTTTCGAAATTATGTGCGTATTGATTGACAATTATCGCCTGCTCCGTGCCTCAGAGAGCACGTTAAACCGTCGGTCCCGGCTGCCATAAACATCTATGGCAGTCGTTATTGGGAGAGTGTCGACACAAAAGATCCCACTGGGTCGAAGTGTCGCCGGTCTGCACTGACTGGCCCCCACATAAGATACATACATACATAACATTATATATTAATTATTATTATATTAATTTATAATTATAATAAAAATATGAGCATAAGTAAAACCTAGTCAGAAAAGGAATGCTAGTTTTCATTTACAAAAACCACATGAATTGTACAGAGAAAACGTATAACACAAAATAGGGAATGATATAATCACGTAATGTTTTTTACTGACCCATTTTTGGGACCCTTTGCCGGCTTTACCAGGGATGTTACTAATGTTTCTCTTAATCTTATGATTATTTAAGTAAGAAGATTTAAACATCGTTAAGAATAATCAGGGATTTACAAAGAAAAACGGGGAATTCAAATCAGCCTTGCATACCGAATGTTTCGTATCTTAGAAAAACGTATTAAAAGTAATTTACTAAGACTGCGCCGGGCGTAAGACAGATAATGAGAGAGCTCGTGCGGCGCATATTCAAATCGGCGCGCGGCCGCCATAGTCAAATTGTATGGAGGATTTAAAGTTCTATTTTGATAAATATGTATGTATCTTTATTGTCAAACAATAACGTAAATATTTGGGACGGACAAATTGTAATATAACTATTTATGTTTCGTTTAAGCTGTAAATAAGATATATTTCTACTGTTATAATCTAAAAATCACATAACAAGAGCTTACGTTTTTGCAAATTTACGTAATTTTGTAGGCGAAAATATTAATTACATTAAGTTTTTTACACGGAGTAATTGCAAACACATTCATTGTTAAGGTAAATGTATATTTGTATTAAACAAAAAGTGTTGATTGTATTCTCTTAACTGCGACCGCCTGTTTTGGCACATTTCGCTCGGCGCGGGCGCAGTCTTAATTCGTGCACCGAATAATGAAGGCCTAATTTCGTTTGGAATAGACTTAAAAGTATTTTGAGTTTGCTGTACTTTAAGATACGTTTCGTCCGTACAAATGTATTCCTCGGTTTTTTCCATGAATATCAATTTACGGTATTAATCTATATCTATCTATTTGTTTATATGTTTTCACCGGGTAATGATTTTGGCAGTCTGGGTATGTATGTTTGTATGATCCATCGTAGCGCCTAAACTACTGAACCGATTTTAATGAATGAGTTGTCAATAGATTCGTTATAATGGTTCAGGTGCCATAGGCTATATACGTTTTAAATTCGTACTTTTTAGACCCCATTTTTAATTAGCCGGGTTATGGTTTTTAAACTTTTATATAAATTCTAGATTATAGTTTTTAGAAGGAACCTTTAACAATTACAAAAGTCGCTCAGTTCGGACTGCACAGATAGCGTAGTGGTTTAAGTGGTCGCCTCTCCATTGTCACCGCTTCGAGTGTTGTGGGTTCGAATCCCACACGGGACAAAACATTGTGTAATCCACAATTAGTTGTTCCGAGTCTGGGTGTTCTTTGTGTCCGTTGCTTGTATAATAATAATAATAATAATATTTTACCACATACACACAACACCATCTAGCCCAAACTAAGCAGAGCTTGTACTATTAGTACTAGACAATGGATAAACATACACATATAATTTTTTTTTGTAAATACGTACATATTATACATAGAAACATCCAGACCAAGACAAAAATCCATGTCCATGCACACAAATCTTTGACTTGTGCGGGAATCGAACCCGCGACCTCAGGCGTGGCAGTCGGTTACACTAACCACTACGCCATCGAGGCCGTCGAATGTTTGTAAGGTCTCACGCGACACAGGAATGATTCCTAGTGCGGGCGTCGTCTATAACAAAATAACAAAAACGTTATACTGCTGTTTTCAAACATCCAGCAAACAATGCCACGAAGCTAATCTAAACTTCTAAACTAATATTATAAAGAGGAAACATTTGTGTTTTTGTATGTATGTTTGTAATGTTTTCACACAAAAACTACTGGACCGATTTCAAAAATTCTTCCACCGTTAGAAAGCTGCATCTTCACTGAGTAACATAGGCTATAATTCATTTTCTAAAAAAAATGGGATTCTTAATAAAAATGCAATAATATAACCCAAGGTGTGAAAAAATTAGTCATAAAAAATCTGTCATCGCGTGCGCTGCGGAAACTATTGATGATAGAACAAAAAAATGTTCTACAGTATTATAGAACCTATCAATATCTACAAAAAAGTCCGCGATACTATATGTATTTTTTTAATATATAGCTAACTACACCTATATAGGTGTAGTTAGACTTATTAATTTCTTTTGTAGTTTTATATATTAAAATTAGATAACAAATTAAAAGTAGGTATTGGGTAATAAATTAAAGTCCACGCGAACGAAGTCGTGGGCAACAGCTAGTAAATTAAATAAAAACATACCAACATAACTAAATAATTCTCATATTGGTTTTGAATATAAGTATTAAAATCGGCATAGGAACGGAAAAGGAAACAAGAGCATGCGTAATAATGTGTTTAGCGGTATAATCAGTGTGAGTTGTAGTAATGTATCCCTTTTGCACATTGATATTTCGTTCGGATACCGACAACGCGACAACAATAGACCTATCAAAAAAATTGCAGCTGGCGTTTCCTCTTAAAACCGTTCTAATTTAATACTGTTGTATTTTTATAGTAATATATAAAATAATTTCTATTCAATTTATACATTACTAGATGTGTTCGGTTTCACCCGCGTTTGTGATTATTGCGCCGCTCCCTTAAGTCGTAGCGTGATGTTATATAGCATATAGCCTTCCTCTATAAATAGGCTATCCAACAGTAAAATAATTTTACAATTCGAACCCGTAGTTCCTGAGATTTGCGCATTTAACCAAACAAACAAACTTTTCAGCTTTATAATATTAGTATAGATATCGAATTGCCTCGGAGACGCAGCGATACTATAATATAAGGATTTGGAGTCAATACATGGGTCGTGCTAAGTATTATTAAGGGCATTACATTTCCCAATGACCTTGAAGATCTGGGCTTTGCAGTTCCGAGTATGCGTCACGGGCGTAGCGGAGCTGCTTGGTGGGGACTTTTGTAAAGATTCGGGTTATTGTTAATTATTACAAAATTTTAAAATAAACAAGGTAAAATAAACAATGCACATTGTTATCTTATCTTATCTTATGTGGGGGCCAGTCAGTGCAGACCGGCGACACTTTGACCCAGTGGGATCTTTTGTGTCGACACTCTCCCAATAACGACTGCCATTCCATAGATGTTCATGGCAGCCGGGACCGACGGCTTAACGTGCTCTCCGAGGCACGGAGCAGGCGATAATTATCAATCAATACGCACATAATTTCGAAAAGTCATATAACTTCAGAAAGTCAGAGGTGTGCGACGTGGGTTCGTACCCGAGACCCTCTGCATTGCAGTCTGTTGGTGTCCCCACGGAGCTATTGCTGCTCTCATACACGTACATGTCTCATACGTTTTCCTCATATAAGCTAGCTTACTTGTATATTTTTTATGGTAAATGCATAAAAGGCTTCATTTACAAACTTATTTAAACCGAGCGTGTTTTTAAGGTTTGAGCGATGCAATCCCCTTAAGTTTTTATGACAAAAACTTCGCAGTAGAAGTACGGAGACTGTCCATCATCAGAGGAATTTGGTATTGTAAACGTTCTTCTTTTGCAATAGGAATAATAGTGATGTCCTCCAGACCGAATTTAGGTCATGGCGGCCAATCTTATCAGAGACTGGCCATCTGCGCAGTATATATTATAGTGCACAAGCGTGTGCGCAAACACAAGTGCACTCTCTGTTCCCTAATTCTCAAGATCCGATGGGACGGTAATCCGACACGACTGGAGAGAGATCAGGCGCAGGACCAACGGCTTTACGTGCTTTCCGAGGCACGGGGGTGACTAACACCGCCAACTTCCTTACGCCGGGCTGCTATTGAGAATTCTTAACAGAAAACCCAATAACTTTTTGTTGGCCCGACCCGGGATTTGAACCCGTGACCTCATGCTCAGCAGTCGCATTCACTACCGCTGCGCCACGGAGGCATAAGAATAAAATTTATATGACGGCAAGAATTTCATTGTGCGTCGGGAATGTCGGGATAAAACTCAAAGACCATCAAATGCATACCCATAGATAAATAATTTCCCTTATATATCCATAAAAGTCAAAGACTACCCTTTAAAGAGCTTACAGAGTGCAGCTTGCACAGCGGTTTTTAAGAGTTACAGCAAACCTACTTTACGCGGAAATTAAACACTATTATGCTTATTCTGTTTAAAGACAACTCTTTTTAAAAAGCCTGTTATGTTATACATTTACAACTTTATTGTTTTATTGTTTCATTTGCTGGCAGAGCATAAATAAATAAACTCCCGCCCTAAATTGACCCAGAAAAACTATTTGTCTATCGTAAAACTTTTTGTCTAGTGTAAAAATTGATCTATAATAGTCGACAAGGGAAAATGTACCCAGTTAAGCCATTAGTTCATTCGTGCAGTCATAAATAATTTGACTCCAGTCTTAAATAAAAGTTTCTAAACAAGATTGATTTCCAGGAAAAAGAAATGTAGTATTAACAAAATGTAAAAATAAAACATCGTGTCAACCAACGTTCGTGGAATGAACTAAAGAGAGAAGGTTTTTATTGTGGTAGAAGGCCACAACTTGGCTGCAAGCACGCGATTCAAGTTTTAAAGCTCGAAGTATTTTCGTTTGTCGTTTTAAGGGACTAGCAATGTCAGCTCGGTTTGATACGTAAAAAGTATATTAAAAAAGAAACGTTGTGTTTGGCCATCGTGGCGTGGGTGAGTTGTGTTTAAATTAAAAGGTACAGATACATTTTTGTTTGAGGTATTTTCATTTGAAACCTTTGTGTCTAGCATTTTTGCTAGCTATCAATATTTAAAACAGGACAAAACTGTAACAAGGCACTTTCTGTACATTAGGAATATTTGTACTAAAATGATTGGGTTGGTCTATTTCAAAGTTTCTGAATTTAAAACAAAGGCTTTCAGAAGTTTAACTAGTACGCGAAGTTCATAGCAGCAGCAATTTCAAGAAAGTCCAGAAAGGAAAGAAATGACTTGGTCTGGAACAGTACACAATAGACGGTAAATCGCCTACTATTACGTGCTCCAAAGCTTAGCTGGCGAAATGGGGTTGCAATACAGCACTGCCAACCTCTTTGGGTTTGTTCCGCATTCGCCCCTACATTACGTCCCACATTACAAAATGTTACTAATTCGCCCCTCTTTTTTCATTATTCTTCTTTCGTACTACTTTTTTAAGCATATGGTTAGCAAAACAAAACATGTTTAAAAAATATTTTAAGTCTTTTCAATATTATGCAACATTTTTGTTATATATTTTCATCTCGTGATGTCATGCAATGCAAATGGATTGAAATGTATTTTGCTAGTAAGTAATTCTATTATGTATATCTACTGTAATGAATCATATCATTGCAGTAGGTATACATGATACAATCTAAGTCGTCATACGTCGTTGGAAAAGATAAGTCAGGATGTCCGACATAGGTATAAAGTCTTATATTTATAGAATATCAATAATTACTTACTAAACAAAAACAAAGTACATATTTCAATTAGGATAATCGAAGTAGACAAATTAGATTAACTGAAACTATCAATCAAATAAAAGTATGGCACAAATAACTTTCATATTATAAAAACACTTATCTATAAGCCAAGTATAAAATTTCAAGTACTAAATAATTAAAGTACATCTTTATTTAATCTCTAAGCGGATATATAAACGTAATTTTAAACGTACATATATGTATGCAAACTTGGCAGCCTGATTCCCAATCACGTTTACTCAAAACTTTTTATAACAAAAGACTTACCTGCCAAACTAATACAGGCAAGAAACCCACATTGAGCCGTAATGGAGTTTTAATTGATTGATTGATTATATGTCACAAAAGAAGTCACAGTGACTCAGAGCTTCTAAGTATTATCTTTGTAAGAAAATCGATGAATCACGTTCTAGTAAACTGTCAATAAAGTAAAGTAAATTGTGCACTAACATTATTAGGTTCTAGCATTAGCGCATTGGGTTTCTATAATATTTATTAGTCAACTTCTTAGAACTACCTATAACTTGTTATAGAAGGCTATATTAAAAGGCAAACGTTAGCTAATTAAGAATAAGTCGGGCTGATCATTTTATTTGAAAGCAACTTCAATAAAGTTGAAAATTATAATTTATTGTTTGTTTGTTGAAATAGAATGTATGGCAACTACTGGATGATTTCTGGCCTGATATGTGTGCCTCTTCTTGTCTGAAAGTGTAAGTTACTTACAAGAGGTTTAGTTAGGTAGGTTTGAGTGGTCGCCTCGCCACTGCCACTGCGCCGAGTGTTGTGGGTCCGAATCCCACACGGGACAAAAATTTGTGTGATCCACAAATGGTTGTTCCGAGTCTGAGTTTTCTTTGTGTCCGTTGTTTGTATATTTCTAAAGTCCCCTTGCGACACAAGAATTATTCTAGAGCGGGACATGAATTTAAAAAATTAGAATGGAATCAAAAAAAATTATAAACTATAGAACATCTGGCCTAAAGTAAGTTATATTATTATGTACACGAAAATAATTTATTGTATAAAGTATACTATGCTGAATACTGGGAACAGCAATGAAAAGTTGCTTTTTACTTAATGTGATCCAGAAAAAAATTACATAACCAATTTGTTACAAGAAAGAATTAACATGCACATTTCAGACACTTTATATCTTAGAGTTTAACTGCCTCCGTGGCGCAGCGGTAGTGAATGCGACTGCTGTGCATGAGGTCTCGGGTTCGAATACTGGGTTGGGCCAACAAAACGTTATTGGGTTTTTCTGTTAAGAAATCTGAATAGCAGCCCGAAGTTAGGAAGTTGGCAGTGTTAGACATCCCCGTGCCTCGGAAATCACGTAAAGCCGTTGGTCCTACGCCTGATCTCTCTCCGGTCGTGTCGGATATCCGTCCCATCGGATCATGAGAGTGAGGGAAGAGAGAGTGCAGTTGTGTTTGCGCACACGCTTGTGCGCTATAATATCTCCTGCTCAGATGGCCAGTCTCCGTTAAGATTGTCCGCCGTGACCGAAATTCGGTCTGGAGGACATTATTATTATTATTATCTTAGAGTTTAAAAGAGGAGACCATGAACAACTTAATTTTTTTTGTTTTCGTTGTTTTCCTTAACCAAAGATCACTTAAGCCCACACAAATACGGCACAGGTTTACTAGAAACTAAACCTGCACCGTATTTGTGTCCATCATTAAAAGATTCTATCCACCGTTGTAGCTGGCTAAAATTTCCACAAATATACGTTTTATCAGGAAACTCCAAACAAATACAAAAAAAACAGAAATAACATAAAATATAGGGCATAATAACATAAAATAAAGGAAATCTTTTTTAAAGATCTTTGATTTTGCTCAGCGTTAAAAAAAAAACAGATAAAAATGTTGACGTGTTTGTCATTTTTGAAGGTTCAGAAATTATTTATATATATGTATATTATTTATATATAGACGACTCGATGGCGTAGTGGTTAGTGTAACCGACTGCCACGCCTGAGGTCGCGGGTTCGATTCCCGCACAAGTTAAACATTTGTGTGCATGAACATGTATGTTTGTCTTAGTCTGGGTGTTTCTATATATAATATATATGTATTTACAAAAAAAAGTATATATGTATGTTTATCCATTGTCTAGTACCCATAGTACCAGCTCTGCTTAGTTTGGGCTAGATGGTGTTGTGTGTATGTGGTAGAATATTATATTATATTATATTTATTATACAATATTGTCTTCTGTTTATGCGAATGTTATTCATTGAAATTAAACTACTATATACTATATGTATTATACATTACATTATTAGATTAGGCAAAATAAAAACATAGACATTGCAACATTAGATATCCTAACTAATATCATAAATGCGAATGATGTGGGTTTGTTTGCTTGTTTGTTTGTAACGCTATCACGCCTTTACCACTCGACCGATCATCATTAAATTTCGCATACACGTTGTCAAGGTAACAGAAAACGACAACAGATACCTTGCATCCAGAAAAAAAAAATCTGTTTCTTATCTAACCTAGCCTACATTTATGCGAGGGAAGCAGGGGACAATATCTATTGAATTATATCTTTATTTTTATTTTGCTGTTGTTTCGTTATTCAGGTAGTAAAGAGAAGTTGGACTGAAACACGTTTGTATTTCTATAGTCTTGCTGCCCACATTTCCTGCCCTTTGACGGAGGCTCGCATACGAGCCGTTACATTTGTACCATATATTTGTTTCCAGCTCGGATGCGCGCCAGTTTAAACCTTTTTTTTTTTTACTTGGGGGACTGCTTTGACGCATATCTCTCCGCAGGGCGACGGAGAGGTTATGTCGGGCTCACCGGGGAAAAGATACTCCGGTACCGATACCGACTAAACCTATCATGGTGTTCCTCGACATAACCATAGACGGCGAGGCCGCGCGAATCGCTTTCACATGCAATCACGACCCCGCCGTGTGAAACAGCAGGCCACTGCACAAAGAATATTTCCTCCACCATCCCCCTGAGCGGGCGGGGACAAAGACACGATACAGAGGCGCACGTGGGAACACGCACGCTGCCTCTCGGACCTGGTGCTGATCGGGTGGCGAGCAGGCCCACGCAGCTCACCACCCCCAGGTCACACTTCAAGGTGGCTGGAGCTCACGCCAGTTTAAACCTAATTTTACTAACCTTAACGCCGAAAACTGATTGTTTATCGGCTACGAATGGATTTGTTTTTGGTAAAGGACATATCATAAGGTATTACGAAAATATAATATACGGTGGATTAAGACGACCACAAACCGACTACAAGTTCCTAACCGGGAGTCCCACATTAGACCGGTATTATCATTTTATTGCTTTATGGCTCCCAAATTTGACGACACAATTATGATCACCGTGGCGTATATCATTTATATTCGCCTACTTTGTTAACTGTTATCCTTTTTACGGTCAGGGCATTAACCTATTAGTATTGTACGAAAATTCACGCAGGCGTCAAAATTTTAATCTGGTAGAACAATCATACTGGTTTAATTATATAATGGGACGAATTAAAACCGTTTTGCAATAAGTCTAGGGTCATTACGACGTACTGTAGCTGTATATTGCTAGCTAAGCCCTGCCATGCCTCGCTGTGAATTACAAAAACATCACGATGTTGAATACTAGTTAGTCCCCGTGGTTTCCCTTACGTTTATAGTCACTGCTCCGGTCTTGCAAGTCATAACGTTATGTTATAAATTTATAATCATACATACATACATACATAGATTCACGCCTGTTTCCCAGAGGGGTAGGCAGAGACTATGGATTTCCATTTGCTACGATCCTGACATACTTCTCTGGCTTCATTCACTTTTATCACATTCCTCATACACACCTGTCGATTCAAGGTGCTCTTAACCTGGCCTTTGTCCAGAACGCCTCCGATCTGATTAAGAAACGTTCGCCTAGGTCTTCCTCTTGCGACTGTTCCATTCACACTAGCCTTATAAACTTTCTTAGTCAGTCTTTCCTCGTCCATTCTTTCTATTCGGTACCTTTCATCCAGAAAAATGTTTAGAAATTTATTGTCAAAATTTTCGTGGACGGAATCTAGTATTTAAATACATTAACTTTACATAATATTATCTTCTGTTTACGCGAATGTTATGCATTGAAATTAAACCTCTATATTATTATACAGATTTTATCGCGTTGTTTATTTGACACTTTATTACATAATTTTGAAACTGTTACACTACTACTACTATTAAACTTTACTAATTTTTAAGCTAATTATATTATTAAAACTATTTATATTTAAGTTTACACTTTCCCCGACGTTAACGTTAAAACTTTACTCCGAAATTATCGTCGTTACAGGATACGCATGATCACAGCTAAAGAAACATATCAAGCAACGCAAAGTGTAATCATTCTTAATAAAATTATAGAATCTTTGTGGCCACGTATACATCAAGCTATTTACCAACATCATTACGTATCAGTCTTGTCCACGTGCTATACGATCACAAAGTCGGAACAATATTGTCCCGTAAATCATGTGTCCCCTTGAACGTGTATTAGGACGGCTGCTTATCCTTCCCGGACACGGTCAACGAGCGCTAACTGTAATTGACCACCTGTCTGGAAAGATATCTAACCATACACCTGGTTGGACAGCTGTCTGGATATTTCCTCTATTTTCTTCAATCGTATGCATCAGGTGATGGAATTGCGTGACCATTTTTAAGTGACGTATTGTAGGTAATGAACAGCGTAAATTCTATAATCTTTAGTAATGCTTCGTAATATTGAAATGCAATTTATTTATTGATAATATTGACTTTTCGTTTGTTGATAGTGATCGATGTATTAGCAAAGTTCTTTATATTATTTATGAAATAACCATCTTAATGAGTTAGCCGTAAGCTATAAACGTCGAGGTTATTGATTAAGTCTAGGTCAAGGTTTGAATGTCTGGAAAATGGCAATATTGAAGTAAAACCACCAAAATGAAAATACTTAATTCGATAGATCGATATTAACATTTTGTATAAGAATTTATGTTATAATCATGTAATGTAAAACTTAAAAAATAACACGTTAAATGCCATGTAGCATACTGATAGCAAATTTGACATTATATCACATGACAATGAAAAAAAAATTGACTACCAACGTATTATTTGCAGTTATTTATGTCTGCCATAGCGTTCAATGCTTTAAAGAACAAAAAAAAGATAACCGATATTTTTATTCTCAATAGAAAATTGCATCAGCTTTCGAAATGCATGGATTTATAGGTAATTAAATACATGACTTTGTAATTTAGCTATGTTTAAACTTTTTAATATGAAATGTTTTATTGTAGGGTGCGGAATATGTCAGACATTCGATGTTCAACTATCAGGTATGTACTGCGTACAACGATAAACTCACTAAGTGGTCCAGTGCAAGCTGCATTGTTAAATTTGCCCCGGAGTAAGGTTTAATCTATTGAGTCTGATTGGCATTGAACCATTTGTGCCAGTAGTTGAGCATTTTGTCAACTTGCCGGTGTCCCACTAATTTTAAGATGTAAATGCTATAAAGAAAAATTGGTACGTAGGTTATAAAGTACGTCAGTGTAACTAGACATAGTAGGGTTAATAAAAGTTGATGGTAAGACACGATATATTACAAAAGGAAAAGTAGCTAGCAAGCAGGATAATAGCGAATACAAGTGAACTACATACTTGAGCAGATTAAGGCTGATAAATACATTTTATCACGAAGCGACAAATGCTCACAAAATGTCATGTGAGGAAAGATATCACGAGTCTTGAGTACTACCAGCCTGCCTGCAACCTCAGCAGTACTGGTACTTCAGCCTGTAATTATGCATTCAACAAAACGATTGTAATCTGTATAGTAATTGAACTCGCTAAATCAATCATAACTTAATACTCCTTATGTAGCTTTCATTAAAATATGTATATTACATTATAGCGTCGATAGTCTAAAGGGGGAGCAGCGATAGCTCAGTGCGGAGACCAACAATGCAGATGCTCTCCGAGGCACGGAGCAGGCGATAATTGTTAATAAATACGCACATAATTTCGAAAAGTCATATAACTTCCGAAAGTCAGAGGTGCGCAACGTGGGTTCGAACCTGAGACCCTCTGCATTGCAGTATGTTGGTCTCCCCACTGAGCTATCACTGCGGTATATCACATGCAACTATTTCTATACAAATGTACATAGACTCATGTAGACATAGCGAGGGATTCGATAATTACCTCCCATGGGAATATCACGAAGATACTGTTGCAGGAGTGAGATATACTCAGTATGATATTGATTTGAAGAGATTCTAAGAAGATGTTAAATATGTATAAGAAATTGGGCTACGTATTTATGAGTAAATAGTAGATTGCGATTCTCACAACAAGTGTAGGAAAAGTATTGGTGCTTTTATAATTTACAATGAATTAACATAGAAGAAAGTAGGGCTTCCTTGAGTCGCAGCCTTAATTCTTTAAAATTTTCTGGTAGACTGTTCCTAAACAGCCTAACCACGACAGTGCATGCTAATATAAGATTTGTGTCCCAGAAGCGAAGTTATTGCGGCGGGAAATAAATGTTTACTTAACGGTTTATATGTACGTAATATAATAACGTGAATTCTTATATATGACTTACAATCAAGAAACATAATATGTATACAACTAACTATTTAGGCAGGCAGAATTCTTTTAGGAGACACTTTGCTAACAGCAGGAGGGACATAATACCTTGTACTAGTAGCGCAATGTTTTCTCTTTTGGATAATTTACAACCCGCTAGTGAAATCTCTGGAGTTGAAAGTATTCAAAGTATCTGTTTACGTCTAGCAGGGGCATTTACCACCTAATTACAATATTGTTATAAAAATACTAATCTAAGATAGCTCTGTTGCATATCAGCAATGAAGGTCATGTGAAATGGTTTTATTTTAATCAGATATCATGTCACAGACACACCAGAGAATAATATACCCTAAGGGAGTATTGGTACGATGTTAGTTATTCGTGTGAATTGGTAATAAAGTCCGTAACGAACAGACATGATCAATAATAATATTTGACTTTGTGGATATGAAGCTCGAATAGATTTATAATCAACAAAGTACTATGTAAAAATACTATGTTGTTTGTATAAAAGTAGCACAGAAGAGCAGACGCTTTGTTATAGAAACAACTGTACTTAATATAGGCTTTATAAATACGTACATATGACTTTAATTTGTAGCGACCAAAATTCGGACGGCAGAGCCTACTACTGCAGTAATAAAACACAAGATTGGTTGAATACTATTCTATGTAGTGCTAGGGTACTTTCTCGGTCTAGCTATCCCAATTAAAATGGAACTTCAGATTTAATAAATTATTCTTCTGAGTCTTACATGACAAAATTTGACTTTTACGACATAAAGGGAACAGCCGAACTACAACATCTAATTTTGTCATGTAATTTTTATGATTCAACAAAGAATTCAACAACCTTATCTTTATTCCTTGGAAGTATTAGGTTCCTACCAAATGACCTCATAGAGCCGGCATCCAATGTTTACATGGACCTACGATAATACGTCCGCAGTAATTACAACTACCGGTAATCCGCAGTCGTAACGTCTGTCATAGACACTTGCGTAACAGCCGGCATGACGAAATCGGGTATTACCGATGTCAACTTCAAAAATAATTGAAAACGGTGAACGCTGTGATGATTTTTTTATTTCGATATTACAATATACATCAAATTTAATTATATATTTTACGAATTAAGTCAATGTAATACCGACAACAATTGCCACGAATTCATAAAATGTCACTGTTTCGTGAACATATCTACTAGTCTGTTAAAAATGAAGACAGCAAGTACAAATTTAAAATTTGGACAATGTCACATTTTCGTTATAAAACTTTATATATTTGAAGGTTTTTAGATATTAGTTCATTACTGAATTTTTTTATGGGTAATTTATCAAATCTTGAAACTAATTGCTTAAGAGTATTTGCATATTATAAAGATATCATTATCATGCAAGTTTTTAAGGTTAAATTACTGCTCCTTCATATTCAGTTATGTTTAGGTTCCAAAATAGTAGGACAGTCTATCAGATAAAGTTCAATATACTGCACAGTTCCTAAAATTTTTCGGTTATAACGCCTTTGGGTCATTGAAGCTACCGAAAAATTGATTCAATAAACTAAGTACTTGCTTGTTTCTTTTTTCCGTAAGTCGAAAGTAACTTTTAGAGAAAATCGAAAATCAAAATTAAAAACTTATGGTGTAAATTTTTCTAAGTAGATTATTTTAATTAGAAATGTTAAGTACAGTACTTTGTAAAGGATTTTAAAGCCTGCTGATAACCACTTAGAAAACCCATTAGGTTTTTACGAGCACCTAGGTGAGGTATATTCGAACTGCTTTTACAAAATAACTGCGCATGTTTTATTACTCTTAGCAATGGGAACTAAATCTAAAGATTCAGTCACAATCGTTAACTGTAAAATGATACCAACGAATGATTTATTTATAGATTTTTCTTTTGACTAAAAACTAAGAATTGTGTGAAATGTTGCATAAAGTGTACAAAGATTAGTTATTTATATACACAAAATGTAATATTTCTTCAATAAAATGCTAATAACCATTCATAAGCATTATTGCTATGCTTTTAGAGCATAGCTATTTTTAGTTGCTGCGTTACTGCCTATTGCTTGCCCAGTGGTAATAATAAAATAAAAATCATTTATTCTCTTTTCACAATAGTTTCAAGACTCAAGTACAGACAAAAGTGTAAATAGCACATTGAAAACCAACTTGTGAGAAACTGGTGCCTGAAGTAGGTTTTAAAAAAACCTGTATTACAGGTCACCAGGCGCCCCACCGTTAATTCTATGACATATTTATTACAAGACGGTTTTACAAAATTCAGTGGATCTGTAGATTGCCCCTTTATACAAGAATATGAACAGGAATAAAACAATAACAAATAAATAAAAAACAGTAAAATAAATGAAAATTAATGACTTATGTAACTTAAGTATTCCAGAGTGTGAGTCTGTCAGTCTAGTGGTTTCTGGTTAACATAACTATATGTTATGCTCGCTTGCGTAACTAAAAGTGTAACTTGCATTCCCAGCACTAAGAAAAAGGAAATAAAGATATGATGAAAGGCTATAGAAACGGTATGCGTCTAAGCCTGTGAAACTAGTACCCAAACTTTTAACACAAACTATTTACAACAAAATTTAGTAGCTTGTACGTAAAGGACAAAGCAAGTTCAAATAATATTTCAAGTTTCTGGTAGTATGGAAAGTATGTGACAAAGTTGATATTAAGTTTAGTCTATCATCATCTATAATATACAAAATTGTGTATTATCTGAGCATGACTAAAACTCCATATATGCTAGGTTAGGTTAGATTTTCTTTGAATTGAAAGAATAAATTAAAAAAAAAAACAAGAAAGTAATAAAGTAATTAAACAATGGCAATAAAGGTTTAAAGGACAAATTGATTTTAAATTCTGTATTTTCAACAGAATTAAATGATGTAATGACACAACCTAAACTGCAAGAACATTGTTGTGGTGCTGTTTTGCACATGTATGGTAAATGCATTAATGCTTTATATATATTACTAAATTTATGATATTATAAGTACCTACCCTGTTTTAGGTAAACGATGGCTAGAAATAAAACATCGTGTCAGTGTAAATAATATCTATGCAAATTATTTAAATAACCGTTTGGTGAAAGCAAAAGTGTTAATATAAAATGTATTTTTCGGCTAAGAAATTCTTAATACTAGCACGGAGTCTTGAACAATGTCCAATAAACAGTAAAAGGATGGGCGAGTTCGGGGCCTAAGAACATATCTAGCGAACTGTGAGTGTAATACACCTTGTTTACCTCTTCTGGTATACCTACGCGTGAGACTATGTATTTATGTTATCTATTCTTTCTTCTCCTTTAGCCTTTATTATTCCCAAGTCACTTGGGGTCGGCTTTTCTAGTCTAACCGGATTTGACTGGATATCAGTTTTTAGACGGAGCGGCTGCCACCTGATCTCCGCAACACGAAGGCTAACGATACCCTAAGGCTAGACCAGTGTCAGGATATTAGAGGGTATTGACTTGCACAATAACGACTGCATAGATGTTCATGGCAGCCGGGACCGACGGCTTAACGTGCTCTCCGAGGCACGGAGCAGGCGATAATTGTCAATCAATACGCACATAATTTCGAAAAGTTATATAACTTCCGAAAGTCAGAGGTTCGCGACGGGGACTTCTAACCCGAGACCCTCTGCATTGTAGTCTGTTGGTCTCCCCACTGAGCTATCACTTATTTATGTTCTCTATTAATTGTATTAAATATCAATGACGTCATCGAATAGATGAACAATCAAAGTATCGTTCTCACGGCATTGAAGTCGTACTTTTTAAGTTTAGTATTCAAATCGGTATATGTTTTGTAGATAAAATACACACATAAACCAAAACCAAGATGACGTCGGCAATTATAAGGTTTTTAGATTCGAGGAAATAATTTTATATAAATATATTAGATTATTAATATTAATATAATAATTAAGGTACCTGTAAGAATATGCCTGTATATCAATTACATAATTAAATTATAAATTAATCTTCCTAATTAAATGCGATAATACTATTATTTTATCCATTTAATTTGATATGTAACACCTACATAATATACATTTATTTTGTTAATTGGTTTGATAATTTAGTTTTATAATTTTTGTGCTATTCAAAACATTATTCTGTTCTATTTTGACAACCTAAACTTTGCCTCGAAAACTTTACATAACGTAAATAACTAAATTACATTTACTGCGACGACACAACTTGAAAGCATTAAGTAACTGAATAAATTATTCAAAACCTGGTTCAAACGGAACTACCGTCACGATAACACAAAAAAATATCACCAATGCCACTTACCACCATCAGAATACCATGGCATTACAATCCTTAACACTACACACACCTCACTATAAACTTTGCGAAGCACTTTATTTACACTGAGGCGGTCGCTTCGAACCCCGATGTCGTTTAGTACTGAAAAGTTGGTGCAAAGCCGTTCGCGTGTTAGGCCGCTAGCAACCCACAGCAGGCCAGTTGCACACAACATTTGAATAAAAAATAAAACTATTTTTTTTGTGACGTCAGTTGTGACGTATTTAGTGAAGAACGATGTGTGGTGGAATGATTTCGGATTAGTGTTTAGCTTTTGTTTGGAGTTTGATTGTGTTGATGTGCCGTTGCCATGGTTACGGAGGAAAATTTTATTCGTAGGAAATATGTTTGTGATTCATTGTTTGTAATTTTATTTTTATTGTGTTGATTGTAGTTTTTGTAATTAGTCATAGATGAAGATCATGATTTTGAGAACAATGTATTATGATTATAATTAATTATTTACATTATTAATTAAAATATCAAGAATTGCTTAGTAACCAATTCCTGATATTTTCGCAATTAAGAAATTAACAGGAGTATCTTTATGATTATAAATTGAGAGACATTTGGAACAGTTCGATTAACAAATCATACAATCAAATATTAATGCATGTATGTATACAAAGGTATTTTTGTTAATCGTAAATTATTGTATTAAGCTAAAGTGGTTTTTAGCCTATTAGCCGATACAGTCTATTGATAAGTTTTCCCCTGTGAATAGCCTCACTTTTCTGCTGTTAACTTCATCATATCTTTTGTAAAATCATCCTGATCAACAGCTGGCGGCACGTAACTCTGTAAAAGAAAAAGGAAAAGTAAACTTTGTAAATTAAATAAAAAACTAATTTTAAAGTCAAAAGAAAAATTCAAACAACCCTCAATCTTCTTTTGTTGGTAGGTTCTTATAAAAAAATACTGAAGTTGATACTTTTCTTAAGAAAGGGCTGCAAAACTTAGACTTGTTCTGCATAAATACATAAACATACCCTTTTTCAGAGGGGTTAGCAGACATTAGGGATTTTTACTAGCTCCCTTTTTTTATAAAACTTTTCGATTAAATTTCTTATTTCTTCGTATCTGAGTATTATAAAAGGTACAACTTAAAAATCAGTGCATTATAAACCAAATACTACATTTCCATATTTCTTAATTATCTACGTTTTAGTGCGTATACTTTTTTAAGTATAGTGTACCTTTAAGCTATTGCCATAAAATCATTAAAAAAATACATGATTGTATTTCAACCAAAAGTTTTAGTCGCGGTATATACTGGTATATACCGTGACTAAAACTTACGGTCTCTGGAGACCGCATTCCACCTAAGTTTTCTCTACATCATCCAATCAGTGACAATTTTCAACTATATTAATACTTTACATAACGTTAGCTATTTTTAAAGAAACATATTTTGTCACTTATCCACGAAAACACAAAACATAGTCCTTACGTTAACAAATTAATATTTCAAAGAATTGATAAAAAAATTACAATATACTTACGTATATAAATGCTCTAAATCGATACCTTAAAAATGTTGAGTACCCCAGTTTTACCGAACGTCGGTCTATCAGTAATATGTATGACATTTGAGTGCGGGATTCGCGACGTCGCCGACTCGGCCGCGACGCGCTTCCACCCGGCATTGACCAGCCCGCGACCTTGGGGATTAGTTACTGTAAATCGTGGGGTAAGCAGTATTATAGGCTACGATAAGCTAATAAACATGACTTATTACCTGCCTACATTTCACTTGGAAATATTACGATTTTAGTAAGTAGGTCTTGTTGGTTTCATAAGTTAGCGTTTGTGTTTCTCTTTAAAGACTAGCCCCGGGTTCGAATTCCAGGATTAAGGGTAAATTTATTGGATTTAACTGTTCAAGAAGGTCCTAGTAGCAGCACGTAATCTAAGAAAGTGCTTCATACATATCAAGAGTGCACCCTGACACCACATACAAGTAAACTGATTTTATTACCTAGTATTATTAAGTTAATCATCGTAAGACTGAGCTCATCGAGCAAGTTAAGGATAACGCTATACGTACTTCTAGCATTTTCAGCAACGTATCTACTTCTCGTTTGCGTGCGTGCTGTGACAACCGAATGGTGCCAGCACTCGGTACTGCCTCGAGACTGTTGATGACCACGCTCTAATAGACTGTCAAACTTCTATGATAATCGATAGACTATCATACATGTATGACAAGAATTTTTGAAGGTACGACGACTTTGATGGCGTAGTGGTTAGTGTAACCGACTGCCACACCTGTGGTCGTGGGTTCGATTCCCGCACAAGTCAAACATTTGTGTGCATGAACATGGATGTTTGTCTTGGTCTGGGTGTTTCTATGTATAATATTACGTATTTACAAAAAATAAAGTATATAAGTATGTTTATCCATTGTCTAGTACCCATAGTACAAGCTCTGCTTAGTTTGGGCTAGATGGTGTTGTGTGTATGTGGTAGAATATTATTATATAATATTATTATTACTTACTATCAAGTAAGTAGCTTCAAAATTCTGACATATTGTTTGAATTCGTATTGTAGTCCTTTGGATTATACTTATATATTATGTATATCACACCTGTTTATAAATTATCTTACTGCCAGCACTAGGACAGCCTAATTATTTAATTATTAGAAGACATCCGTACAAAAGCACGAATTTCTTTTAATAATCAAAGAGTTAAGCAATAGTCTACGTTCTGGCCCAATGGTTTAGAAAACTTCAAATTTCCTCGAACACATGATGAAGAACACATGGATATGCAGATTTCCTCACAATGTTACCCTCACAGTTAAATCAATTGATAAGCAGCGATAGCTTAGTGGGGAGACCAACAGACTGCAATGCAGAGGGTCTCGGGTTCGAACCCACGTCGCGCACCTCTGACTTTCGGAAGTTATATGACTATTCGAAATTATGTGCGTATTGATTAACAATTATCGCCTGCTCCGTGCCTCGGAGAGCACGTTAAGCCGTTGGTCCCGGCTGCCATGAACATCTATGGCAGTCGTTATTGGGAAAGCCAGTACCCTCTAATATCCTGACACTGGTCTAGCCTTAGGGTACCTTTAGCCTTCGGGTTGCGGAGGTCAGGTGGCAGCTGCTCCGTGTAAAAACTGATATCCAGTCAAATCCGGTTAGACCAGAAAAGCCGACCCCAAGTGACTTGGGAATAATAAAGGCTAAGGGAGAAGAAGATATACGCGATGATACAGCAAGAGGTTTACAGCCGTACTTTGACAGCTATGAATTAACTACCAATAGAGCAAACGTGTGACTACAGGTAAACTACCAGACTTTAAAAACGGTCTTGAAGACCAAGCTGATATTAAAAGAGAGCGGAGGGCATTGGCGATCAGGAGTAACATGTCGGCCCGCAGATTCACTCGCTGTAGTGAGGAAGTCAAAATTACGCTTTTCCAAGCATACTGTCAAACTTTCTACACGAGCAGCCTGTGAGTCAACTATACTCAGAAGTCTTTCAATGCCTTCCGCGTCCAAAATAATAATGGCTTTAGGGTGCTATTAGGGCTGCCCCGCTTCTGTAGCGCCTCGAAAATGAAGAAGAAGGACGAATCTCTGCCTGCTGTCTCCGGGAAGCAAGCGAATTACTGGCTATTTGGTATACTTCCAAACTCCGTGTTGCTA
Organism: Catocala fraxini; assembly: GCA_930367265.1. Lineage (NCBI taxonomy): Eukaryota > Metazoa > Arthropoda > Insecta > Lepidoptera > Erebidae > Catocala > Catocala fraxini. Next base: position 26,605,751 of record OV884027.1, on the reverse strand, counting down.
TAGAAAATATCTAGACAGAAAACATCAAATAACACTTTTTTTTCAAGGACATCTCTTTGTTTACGATAGACAGCGACAGTCAGTATACCCTTGGTTGTCATTGCTAAAGTCTAGAGATAGTTAACACTTAGTGAAGGTAGCAAGTGAGGCGCTATTTCGTTTGCTAGATACCAATACAAAAAGAAACTTGATGCACAAAGTTTTGAGTCAATATTCGACTGTACCTGTATTTGTTTAAGTATTCGACGTAGTAGTTTATGTGGTAGCCTCGCCATTGTTACTGCGGCAAGTTCCCAACACTGGAAAAAAAAATTGTGATCTATGACTAACTGTTCTCTGTCTGTCTCTCTTCTGTGTTAACTTTATGTATTGTTGTTAGAAGTTTGTACAGTACCCTGAATAAAAGTCATTTCCATCAAGGAGGCGGCGGAGCGGGAGAGGGTGCGTTTAAACCCTCTCCCCAACCGCCATCCGTTCAGCACCAGGTCCGAGAGACGGCGTGCGTGTTCCCACGCGCGCCTCTATGTCGAGTCCGTCTTCCCTCTAGGGGGAGACAGTAGGGTTTAAATTGAGAAGTGCCTAGGGTAGGTCTCTCGTGTAGTGGCCTGCCGTTTCATACGGCGGGCCGAAACCTCGGCGGGGTCACGACCGCATGTGCAAGTGATTCGCGCGGCCCCGTCGATAGCGGTTTTGTCGAGGAACACCGTGGTAGGTTTAGTCGGTATTCCGGGAGGTCCTTTATCATTTCAACATCTTTCTTTTACCCCGGTGAGTCCGACAAACCCCTCCGCCCGCCCCCGCGGAGGGGAATGCGTCAAAGCATTCACGCAGGTAAAAAAAAAAAAGAAAAGTACCCCGTGGCATAGACATCACTCCTATCCCTCCAATTTATAATATTAATTCAATTCATAAATAATAATTAAAGTATTCGAATGATAACTATTCGAATAAAATGTAATTTTTACATTCGAAAAAGTGAACATTTAATTAATGAGTACACATCGACTGTACAATGATTCAAGAATTTAACTTTGTAACAATTTACTTTACACCCACCACCGTATTAAATGTTAATAGCCCCAAACTTTATATAATATGCTACACGAAAATCCGTGCTCACATTTCAGGGAAAAGCCTTTAGGCTTATAAAATTTCTAAATGAACTTCCTTTTTACCTTTGCCAGGGGCAATGAACGTAGTAGGTATGTGTTTCACGCATTCGGCTGACATAAGTTAGTAAACTACTTAAAATTGTTGGATTAGTTTTGTTTGAAATAGTATGTGGGTTAACGAAACTGTCAAACCTTTTACCAGGTAGGTTTGGTATTCCATTTAAATTGATTTTAGTAATTACCCGGTTTAATTTAGGGTTGGTGTGATGGTGATTGTGAAATCAGGTTTTAAAATGGATAGGCCTTATGTTACCTATGAATTGGAGACAGTAGTAATGAGCCATGTTGGCTAGGGGAACTACCACCCTCATAATTATGTACCGGCGTAAGAATAGAAACACTGTTACTGCGTTGCGCCAGATGAGCATATTCTCATCAGGTGAGTGACTATGATTCTCACAGGATATCAACGTAAAATAACTGTATGATTCTAACTATTGCATTAGGTACAATCCGAAATTGCTTTTGTAATACCAAACAAACAATTCCCGTCTCAATATAATAATTAGCGGCTACCGTTTACCAGGCCACTGATTCAATAAAATGTATAGTAATCTTATAGGCTCACATACTTATTTAAACCATTCTGTATCTTGCCATTAATTGTTTACCTTATTGCCTTGATCATTAATTACTTCTTCTTAAATTAGTTTATCTTATGTCAGCTGCGGATTGACATTATAGAAGTGAGAGAGATATACGCCTGGCAATATTACACAAACTCAACCACTTTGCAAGCTTTGTTGTACATAAAAAAGTACACTATAAGCCTCAAATAATATTCAGATTAACCTGCCTAGTCTTCATAATAATACTTTTCAAAATAATCTTTGGATTCGAAGAAGTATTTGATCGTACCCAGACTGTCCACCCAATTGTCAAGGCTAACAAAGGCTGAAGGTATCGTGAATAACGGCAGTCAGTTAACTAAATCTAAATTGTAATGTAAATCTGTGTTCCAGATTACCGATTAAAAAGGGAAAGATCCAGAATATCGTAATAAAGAACCGGAGTAGAATAATAAACTACCTTATAGCACGGCATTTCGAAATGCTTACAGATAGCCTTCTGAAAGGAGACAACTAAATAAAATAAAGTAATTAAATACAGACCACCTTCTTGGTAACTGGGCGTAAGGTTGCGCCTATATTTCGTTTAATTATGAAGTCGCAGATTCGATACCTGGACAGGGTAAAGTGTTATAACGCTTTTTCTTTTTGCTAGTTTTTAAGAAAAATGCTCAATAGTATCCATATAGTATTTATTTATTTATTTCACACACACACATAAAACTATTATTACAGATGTATGTATGTATCTTATGTGTGGGCCAGTCAGTGCAGACCGGCGACACTTCGACCCAGTAGTATCTTTTGTGTCGACACTCTCCTAATAACGACTGCCATAGATGTTCATGGCAGCCGGGACCGACGGCTTAACGTGCTCTCCGAGGCACGGAGCAGGCGATAATTGTCAATCAATACGCACATAATTTCAAAAAGTCATATAACTTCCGAAAGTTAGAGGTGCGCGACCTGGATCTGAACCCGAGACCCTCTGCATTGCAGTCTGTTGGTCTCCCCACTAAGCTATCGCTGCTTATTATTACAGATACTTACTATCTAATGCAATAGCCTATGTAATAGTATAAATAGGTATCTACCATACATAGAGGACACACATCACTTGCTGATAAGGGCGTTAAACTCCCGGACTGCACAAAGCGTGAGTAGCCGATTATGATATTTTGATAATAATAATCATAATTTTGATAATGATAATAAATTCAGTTGTGTTTATATATGTACATTATCCTATAGACAGCCAAAGGCCTATTATAAGTGCGAGAAGGTCTTAGTCTACTGCGCTATCCCAGTGCGGTATAGAATACTTCACATATCTTTCTGAACATTATGGAGAACTCTTAGACATGCAGGATTCCTCACGACATTTTCCTTCACCGATAAAACGACCAATAATTAGGTATTTTATACGCACATATTTCCGAAAACTTAGAGGAGCGCCTTGGAATCGGTCTTAATACCTATGCCTGGCAGTCCCACTGTCGCTGCTATTTATATAGTGTCTAAAGGAAAGCAAAATTAAAACACCTTATTCTTGTTGCTTCGCAAATTTTGTTTTAAATTCAATATACTGTATATTTGGCCCCTTGTTTTTTGAATACAAATAGAATTACAAATATAATTCCTTAGTATAATGACATGTTTAAAGTTTTATAATTCACACCTGCAGATTCTGGACAAATGCTTGTAAAAAGGCCTATTTACAGTATAGTCTGGTATTTTGCAGGAGATTTAAAATCTTATTTGTGAATTACGGATGTGTAAAACACTTATGCCTTTAGAGAAATGCACGGAATGAATCTACAAATACGTTAGGTGGTCAAAGCATTTTCCTGTTATGTGTAACTTTGAAAGACCTTCGACTAAATCGATGGGAAAGCGAACGATAATGACGGTGTGGGTGTTTCTGGTTAATAATTGTTTAACAAATCGTTTATTTGTTAAACGCGCTTCTGAACGATCAACACGAAATAATACTTATTTATTTAAAAGCTTAAATGGTAACTTCAAATAAAAAGAAAATTATTAAGACAACGGAGTTTAAAGTTGAAAGTTTTAAGAATTGCATCTTAAAATTTCGCTTTGTTTTTTAATATATTGGTTTTGGTTAGTATTTTTGTTGCACTAAAAAGCTATCTAAACTGCCTCGTTGCTACAATGGTAGTGAATGCGAATGCTGTACATGAGGTTTTGATTTCATGAAAAGTATAATTGAATCGATTATTTTGGGAACGGCACTAGTCCATCAGACAAAATTGTACTGGAGACACAAAAAACTTTCTGATGACAAAAAAATGTATTGTAGTTACAAAAAAGTTTATCAAAATTTATAGATCTATCTAACACAATAGTGCATGTGTTCTTGTTTAAGATTTTATTTATTGGAAATGACAAAAAAGTCTTACCACATATTTAACTCGATTTCGAAAAAAATGTGGACTAGTGCCTTTCCGAAAATAATCGATTCAATTGGTTTTTGTCACAAATTTCTCAATAGCAGTACGAAGTTCAGTATTGTGTTCTGTAGGTTGATGCTATGGCTGATGGATGGCAATAAGCTCGCCTTCGATTATGTTAAACTTTATACCCAAAATCATTTAAAATTTGGAAAACATCTCTCCCTATCCTTTCGTGGTGTTAGGCGTGAGGCTATGTATCTCGTCTTACTGGTTGTATGCTTGTTTGCCACCTTAATACTATGTGTAATAATCTCGCATGATGGTAAGCGATCACCTTAGCCTAAGTGCAGCTGCACGCAACATTTTATTCGAGCATTGCTAAACCTTCGTTGGGGTAAAATGTACACAAGGGTAGTCACTGTGACTAACAACTTACTGTCAAGAAGGTTTCCAAGCTCTATAGGGAAAAAACGGGTATAATGTCCTCCAGATAAAATTTTGGTTACGGCGGCAAGACTTAACGGAGATTAGCCATCTGCGCTGGAGATATTATAGTGCATAAGTTTGTGCGCTAACACCAATTTACTTTCTATAACGTCACTCTCATGGTCTGATGGGCCAGCAATCTGATACTACCGGAGAGAGATCAGGCGCCAGACCAACGGCTTTACGTATTTTCCGGGGCACGAGAGTGTGTACCCCGCCAACCCCGCCAACTTCCTAACGCCGAGCTGCTATCGAGGTTTCTTGTCAGATAAACTCAATAATTTTTGTAGGCTTGACCCGGGATAAGAAACCGAGATCTCATGAACAACAGTCGCATTCACTTCCACTGCGCTACGGAAGAAGAAGAAGCCTGGAAAACCTACTCATCGAACGTTTAATATACAGTGCTCTTTAGTTGTGATTTCATCTAGAATGGAGGTTCTATCCTAGGTAGTCAGCTACAGTTTCACCAAAACTACAGTTTTAATCAGAGATTTCGCTTGCCTCTTCATCTTACCTCTAAAATTTCTCCAATATAAAGTTTGTCAAGAATAAAGTTTCTATTGCTGCCTACGACCGATTCATTAACGTAAACGAAATTTTATTATCACGTTACGGAAAGAAGTGATTTTTCTCGGCACGTGTTTCACTTTAACACGAGGTGTTCATCTTAGTAATGAGTGAGTACCTACTGAGCATCGAGTGACAACTAATATAATTAGTTAAGTAGTGTTTATAGTAATAGTAGTGTAGTAGGGCTAACGGAGGCTTAAAAAAGACAATGTTTCTTACACGGTAAACCTCCACACACACATTTTATTGTTAATTTGTACATATAATCACAGTATCACGACTGTATCCTTAAGAGTTAGGTAGAACTGTATCACTTCCACATTTAGTCAACATTACTTAAGGTGCCATGGAATAAGGGCCGATTTTATTTTCGTTTATCGGACATAGTTTTGGAACTATGTCCGATAAACGAAAATAAAATCGGCCCTTATTCTACTACTACTCTATGCTGCTACTCCATTTCTGCAGCCAGACTGTCTTATCTATCTAACAACCTATAATCGCTGCATATTTTTACACCTACGCGATCCGAAAGTGAGCGTTATAAACAAAGTCATTGGCAGTATACATCGTATAAAGCCGTGTGTATTAGTGTGTTTAGCTGAGCACAATAATGGTGATCCTAGTGTTAGCTTTAGTTGATACCATGCACTGTAGAAGCTGGCAATGTAGGTAGTTTCAAACTGTAAATGGTTCGTGATGTTGACAAACTATATTGTACTTCTAATATTTCTCCTATTCCATTATATTCACATAGGTTCGGCTGTATCTTCGTAGGGGTAGGGAGAAGTACTATCTTGCCTACTATTTATGTAGTCTGAAAATACGAGGTGAGCTCATTGGCGTCTAAAGATTGTTGCCGATTGGGAACTGTTAACAGATTTTTTATTGAATTTACTGCTTTATACAAAAACCATTGGTCAACCCGAGAATCGGACCCGAGACCTCAAACACAGCAGCCGCAATTATTACCGCTGCGCCACGTACCAATCTTAAAAGACAAATATAATATAATTTTCCTGGTATGTATGTATCTTATGTGGGGGCCAGTCAGTGCAGACCGGCGACACTTCGACCCAGTGGGATCTTTTGTGTCGACACTCTCCCAATAACGACTGCCATAGATGTTCATGGCAGCCGGGACCGACGGCTTAACGTGCTTTCCGAGGCATGGAGCAGGCGATAATTGTCAATCAATACGCACATAATTGTGAAAATTCATATAATTTTCCTGGTACTCATAAAACAAGTTTAATCTTACCTTGGATATCAGAGTTCAATGAATGTTACCATGTTATGAAACCTGAGTACATGTTCACCTAGATTGTAAAATTATGAAAAATAAAATTGTTATTATTATTATTAATAATAATAATAGCTCGCAAAGGAATAAAATTATTTGTCTGTCTACAGAGCTTATTTATTCGTACTGAATGTTTTAGCAGATAACACTAAGATTCCTTTGCCGCGGTATCGATCTTCGGACTTTAGGCAGATAGATAAAGCACCAAATATTATTTGCGCGGGCTATCGAACCTAGGACTTCACGGTTATCTGCAAACATATGCCGCGGGATCAAAGGTAGACTAAATCTCGTAGTATAAAAAGAATACTAATCACTTGGTAAGTACTTACTTACCAACTAATCTTAATCTTATGAAATTAATCGTTAGTTTCTACGGCTGTTTAATTGTATAAAATCTCACCACCAGACTTACATCTTGGTCGTTTGTTATAATTAAAGTAGTACTACAGTTACTTTGACAGTAAATTTACTGGTGAAACGACAATTGTTGGGTTTTAGTAGAAACGCTATTCTGCTAAATGTCTGACTGCATTATTGGTGACGACAATGTGTAGCTATTTTAGTGAAAACATAAATGCGAATCTACATGACCTTGCTGTTGACAGCAAGGTCATGTAGTTCTTTGCTTGCGTAGGAACAATTTAATGGTTGACCATTAAATTGTTTCTCCGCAAGCAAAGAGCTACAGAACACTTTCATAAAAATACATTGTGATTGAATCCAGAAGTGTGGAAAGTGTACTCAATCGATAATAGAATTAAGGTTTAAAATTCATCTTTAACTTTTGATCCAGACGTAACGTACCTTGATAGGTAAATAAAAATTGGAAAAAGTTCTCGAGACAATAGGTTTCAAGATACGAGGAGTCATAGATCACGGTTAATGGCTCTTACTAACTTACATAATAAAAACTTACTTATGTATCTAGAGTATTTCTAAGATCGTCTTTTTTAAAGCTTTTGGATATGAAGTGTCCAAGATTCAAAGTAAATAACAACGTATCTATCTTAAGAAATGCAATTTTTGGAACCTGACCTATATTACATATTGATATATTTTTTTTAAAGTTTTAATAAATTTGGCTTACATTTACTAAATGACTTATTTTAGTTAAATATCGTATGTGGCTGAACAAATGGATGATATTGTGCTGAAGGATGTCTCACCCGCTGTCACATTGCTTCTGTTGCCGCACTAAATGTTGTGGATTCTAATCCCATACAGCAATTATTTGTGAGAACCACAAGTATAATAACCATAAAATGTGACTAAAAGTCAATGTACTTCATATATTTTAAATGTTTTGATTACAAACTATAACTTACAGCATTTGGAACTTACATACTTGAGCATAACTTCAGAATATTTTACCATAGGCGCTTATCAATTACAAAGTTTAACAATCTTTATTTTTTTCTAGAAAACGTTCAAATAAATATCACATTTTCGTGTGGAAAGTATACGAAAACAAGGTGTTTTTATGCACGGTGCCTTACAACGACAATAATAAAATTATTAAAAATAAATGTTTGTCCTTAGCATACAATAGCGACTTTGTTGGCCACATCTAATCAAAAAGTCTAGAAATGGAATCACACCAATAGCGCAGCGATATTTTTACTCTGAGCAGATTTAACACAAACGTCCTCTGATAAAGTTGGTAGTGATCGAAAAAGAAAGGCAGACGAATAAATGACTCGAGTAGAAACAGATTGTGCCTTTGTAAATTACAATGACCTAAAAAGGTCCCTGGTTAACACGGTCTGAGCCATAGCATTCATCGAAGTTAGTCGACACACAATCTTTTGTAAACCTCAAACAATTGTAATAGCTTTCGTGTGATTTTAAACAAAAGCTAAATTGGAATATAGATTATTTTCTTTTAATTTAGAACTAGAAGTCCTTTAAGTTTGTCAAATATGTTTAATGTTAGTTAGACTGTGGTTTTTTAATCCCGTGAGTGCATTATGCAAATATTTATTAGAATTATTCGAATGTTCAAGTGATTGGTTTGTATTCGAATAATATTGGTCGTAATTGTTAGGCCATTCTATTTGATTGGTTTCGTATATAAGATACAATAAACTGATGTTTCTAGGACATCGACCCAAATCTAAGCAAAAGGAGCTAAAAAGATTTACCTTCTCCATGAGGCTCTAGGCAGTCTTACATTACATTATGTTTCATTCGAATATTCAATTATGATACGGAAATTAACAGTAACAATGAATTAATCAACATAAAGATCTTGAATAATTCGATATTATTTTTTAATAATTGTAAAATGTAAATTGCATGCTTGTTAATTTAGAATGGAATAAATACTGTAACTTAGAAGACAGAGCACCTTTGCTGTATACTAGTTTTTACTGGAAGTTCGGGAATAGTCCTTATTCTGGGTGAAATATGTCCTTAACTATTCCTCTGACAGCGTGTTTGTGAAATTGCATGATGATCGGTCGAGCAATAAAGGCGTAAAAGCGTAACAAAAAATCTTACATTCACATATACAATATCAGTTAGGGTAATTCAACTTTTGGTTGCGAATAAATAATATTATTATTATAATGATGTTACGAAATAGATGTTGATATGTATGTCCTCGTATGTTGAATGTTGCGATAGCTCAGTGGGGAGACCAACAGACTGCAATGCAGAGGGTCTCGGGTTCGAACCCACGTCGCGCACCTTTGACTTTTAGAAGTTATATGACTTTTCGAAATTATGTGCGTATTGATTGACAATTATCGCCTGCTCCGTGCCTCGGAGAGCACGTTAAGCCGTCGGTCCCGGCGGCCATGAACATCTATGGCAGTCGTTATTGGGAGAGAGTCGACACAAAAGATCCCACTGGGTCGAAGTGTCGCCAGTCTGCACTGACTGGCCCCCACATAAGATACATACATACATACGAAATATTATGCAGTGTGTAAATACCGTCATCCTGACATCCAATGTAAAATATCGGTTTAATAACGTAACGACTTATCGTATTGAATAGTAACGTATGTCGACCAGTCGTCAGTCGATTAATGTAGATCGTTTCTTTTCTCTCCTTTAATTAATTACGAACCCATTCCAATGTGTTCAAACACACAAGTGGATCTCTCTTTATTTATCTTCTTGTTTTTGCTTTGAAATTAAACGAAGTCAATTATTTAGCTTCTGCGACTGAACCGTTCTGTCTGTTTATAATTGAATTCGGTTTCCTAATTCGATGCTGATATTTTATTAGACACGTTGTGTGGTCACAAACGATTAATATACGTTAAAAACATACATACATAGATTCACGCCTGTTTCCCAGAGGGTTAGGGAGGGACTACGGATTTCCATTTGCTACGATCCTGACATACTTTTCACATTCCTCATACACGCTTGCCGGTTTAATATGCTCTTAACCTGGCCTTTATCCAGAAGATTCTCCGATCTGATCAAGAAACGTTCGCCTAGGTCTTCCCCTTCCGACTGTTCCATTCACACTAACCTTATAAACTTTCTTAGTCAGTCTTTTCTCTTCCATTCTTTCTACATGCCCAAACCAGCTCAACATACCCTTTTCTATTCTCGTCACTATATCCACTTTCATTCCGCCTCTCTCTGTAATCACACTATTCCTTATTCTATCTTTCAGAGTCACACCACATAATAATATGTTTCTCAGCGCTTTCATTTCTACAGCATTTATTCTGCTCTCATGCTTCTTTTAGCATACCCAACATTCACTTCCATGCATAAATGTAGGCACTAATAGTCCTCTATAAACAGCCAAACGTGCCTTTTCGGATACATTTCGACTGTTCATAAAAGCGCGTAGAGCACCATTTATTTTATTGCTAGCAATCGTTCTCCTTTCAATATATATGTTGTGTTATACCATTTTCTTTATAACTAGTAGCTACGCTCACGTGAACAACAAAGTGCACGTAACATTATTTAATTCCAAGGATTTCTTTTTAACGCCCGCACTACGATTAAATATTGTGATGGACACAAAGAACACCCGGATTCGGCATAACTATTTGTGAATCACAAGAATTTTGTCGCTTGTGGGGACCTATCGAACCTATAACATTCAACGCGTGGCAAGTAGCGAGGTGACCACTTTAACCACTTTTCTTCTTTTCGTGTGGTTACTGGTCAACATGTGTCAAGAGGTGTTCAAGCCGCCCGTAGGCCTCTGACATGGCTTAACGACTGCTGTCAATTTGACAACAACCGGGACCGACTTTTTACGTGCCCTCCGAAGTACGGAGACGCTCAGATGAAATACCACTAAGTGGTCACCCATCTATAGACTGACCGCATCCAACGTTGCTTAACCTCGCTAATCGTTTACCGATCAGTGAGTGCAACTGGCTAAGAGCGCCATGCATAAATGCTTTAACCACTACGCTATCCGTACAGTGAAAACTGTATCAAAATTTGCTCAGAAGTTTTCGACTGAAGCTCGAACAAACAGACATAGTTTCGTGAAGAAAGCATAGTTTAGCATCTTCAATTGAAAATATATAATATAAATAATAATTTCTTGACTTCGGAGTCTCGCAGTGAAATACTATAATAAGCTCAGACTGCTCTAGTGAAATCTTATTAGTACTGTGACAAAAAATCAAAATATTTTTTTATCAACCGATAATAATTAACAATTATAATGATAAGTATTAAGAATCGGAATACCTTTAAATTAAGAATACGTCCAAAATCCTCTGCTCGTGGCATAAGTCTTGTGTTTGCACTGTTTTGCAGGCAGTTTATATACTGGTTCGAGAAAAGCGACATCTCTGTTAGTAAACATTTTGTAGCAGCAAAATTGATTGATAGGTTGTAAAAATCTCGTTTCTAATTTCAATTCAATTTTTTTATTTTTTTCTCTCTCCAGGTACATACAATAAATTTTATTACACCGTTAAACAAAATACAGAGGAGTAAATTAAACAATGCTAAATAATGATAAATTCATGAGTTGGAACGTATAATATATCTAGTAAAACATGGTAACGCCTATCTCTACATTCAGACATGTGCAGGCGTGATGTCAATGCACGAACGCTTACTTTCCATGGTATATAGGTAATTCCAGAATCACCACACTCACGGTAAGATATCATTTATCACTTCTCTAATTTCATACCACCCAAAACCATTATTTTGTTAGCCTCTATATGTCCACATTGCACTTGACCTTGAACTTGCGCCAGTGACTGGTGCAAGTTGGAGACGCGACGGGAAGCGTTAGATTGATGCCAGTTGTAAATTCAAAAGGCGAACGGTGTTGTACCTAGATAATAAGGTCATAGATTAACTCGTTCGCCACAGAATGGTCACTGCTATCAGTGTTAGGTAGATGATGGAATTCAATACAAATGTAACGTTTTTTTAAATTAAATAGTATTATACGTTATTTTAACAGTTTAAAAAAAAAAAAAAAAGCTGTTTATATTTTCACTTTACTTCGACGGTTTACGGACAGCCTTGGAATAACAAAACAATAACTATTATAATATAATAATTTAATTGAATGTGTAAACGTAAGTAACGTCAATATTATGTCATTACTTTATAATGAACATGATATTGTAAAAAAGAAGTTGTATAACGCTTTAAAGAATTAAAAAGGTAAGATAAATTTTATTGTGGTTAAACACTTCGTAATTTTTACCATCCTCTTAGGTGAAACCTAAGTCGCCCGCTAAAAGTACCTGTATGTACTTATTTCAATTCTTTCCGGGAATGACCTTATTAGTTACTTCACCCTAGAATAAAATTAACGATTAAGTGATATAGCTCTGGTATTGCAATAAATCATTTACTACGGTTGCCAGCTATCATTAGGCGAGACGTGTGTTTATTTGCCAACTAAGTAGTAGAAATGAAGATGGCATAAAATACATATATATCTATACACAATATTAAAGGACAGCGATAGCCAAGTGGGAGACCGTTGGACTGCCACGCAGAGGTCTCGAGTTCGATCCCAAAGAGCACATCTCTGACTTTTCGAAGTTTTGTGCGTATTAAATAGTTAATTATCGCTAGCTTTAACGGCGAAGAAAAACATCGTGAGGAAACCTTCATGTCCGAGAGTTCTCCATAATGTTCTCGAAGATATGTGAAGTCTGCCAACCCGCACTGGGCCAGCATGGTGGCTATGGCCTAACTCTTCTCACACTGGGAAGAGGCCCGTGCCCAGCAGTGGGACAGTCTAATACAGGGCTGATATTATATAAATATATATAATATTGAAAATGAGTAGCAGGCCACTCTATATTATTGATAGTAACTCGTAGTTAAGTTTGTAGTACGGTCACGTTTATACAATAGTTGTGCTACAGATATATATATAATATATTACTGTGGAACGCAATAAACTGGTATTCCCTTTAAAGTATCACTATTCTTATAATCCAGAATAAGTATTATACTCTTGAAATGTGTTGATACACGTGTGACGAATGATGCACTTAGCCGTAATCCTTGAAACTGACAAATGAGTTTGTAGAGAGTTATAGATCATAATTATTTTAATCCGAAGGATTTATTTGACAGTTACAAATGTCGGCTTATATCTCTGTTTGAAAGGAGGCTAGTCCAAAACTATAATAGAATAAGAGTAACGTAATATCAAGCCTCATTGTACAACTAAAAGCAAACATTATTTATACGTCGTATATAGTTTCATAAATATGTATTTGATCTTCTTCTTTTCGTGTGGTTAGTGGCCAACCTGTTGTCAAGAGTTGTTCAAGCCGCCCGTAGGCCTCTGACATGGCTTAACGACTGCTGTCAATTTGACAACAACCGAGACCGACTTTTTACGTGCCCTCCGAAGCACGGAGACGCTCAGATGAAATACCACTAAGCGGTCACCCATCTATTTTTTTTTTTTTTTTTTTTTTAACGCGGGGAAATGTGCAAATCACATTCCCCATCGCCGGTTTTGGGGCGGGCGATGGGGATATGTCGGGATCCAGCCCATAAGATGGAAATTTGGGCTGAACCGACTAAAACCACCGCGGTGTTCCTCACACCTTTATGACGGGGTCGCGCGGATCGCTCTCGCATTCAAATCGCGACCCCGTCAAAGGTTTGACCCGCCGATGGACGTGGCGGGTCCCACAAACACAATAAAAATTCACATCCTATAATTGGGGACCTGATCCCCGACAACAAAGCGGGGGGACCTAGTCCCCTTTCCAACATCGAGAGGCGTGCGTGGAACACGAACGCCGCCTACTCGGACATGCACTGATCGGGCGGTGAACGGCCCCAATGGGTCCACCGCCCGCAGGCTTCTACTCAGGGTGGCTGGAGGTCGTCTCGCGCCCTCCTGCGCCCGGCTCTGCGGTTAGGGAGAGGGATTGAACGTTCCCTCTCCCTCTCCGCCGCCTCCTTCACTGACATCACCTCCTCACAGAAGGAGGCGACGGCATTCCAAGACCTCTCGCTCGAGATCATGGACAGAACCATAGCCTCGAGCGAGAGGACGACTCTACCGACTGCCGCGTGCATGACACGGCGTTGCGTGGCCCAAGCAGGGCAAGCCACCAATGTGTGCAACGCCGTGTCCTCGACAACGACGCGGCAGTCGCCGCAGTGATGACCCATCTATAGACTGACCGCACCCAACGTTGCTTAACCTCGCTAATCATTTACCGGTTAGTGATTGCAACTGACTATGAGCGCCTCAATATTTGATTATAATGACCCAAACCATATATTTTCAAGTGCTTTTCTTTTAAAACTGTTTATACCATTTGACTTTATTCAGATATACGTATAGCAATTAAATAATTATGTATTAGATTTTGGCCACGGTTTCGCGATGTAAATATTTTATCCTTTGGAAAAAGTACTCTTTCTGGACGAAAAGTACTGTTTGTCCTATTCTGTACCCCTGATAACGTTAATAAAATTAAAATTTTCACACAACGTTAATTTACTATTAGGGATTAAAACAAAGTTTATATTGTACCAAAGTCCCCATCTGATTCAATAATCTTTGGCATTACGTCCGTCAGTGCGCAATTATTGTAGCGCCGCGAATAAGGATATGTCGTGTGCGCAACGGTAACTGTTATTAACTAACGATTAGGTGGAACTAATTGGATGCACGATGTACACACGTGGATTATAAAACGAATGAAGGGATTTCAATGAAATAACTTAAGCGCTGTCAATTATTAAAATTACTATTTTGACCACGGTTTCGCCCGCGTCAGGTTATGTTAGAAATTGTACTTTTTCTGTATGAAAGGTACCCTATGTCATTTTCTGTTCCAATGATAACGTGTTTACTGAATTGCATGATGATCAGTCTAGTCTCTTAGTTCCCAAAGTGGTTTAGGTAGACCCCCAGGGGTCCACGAGAGACTCGACGGGGGTCTACGTTGGCGTGACAAAAAATGGGGGTTCACAATTCGTAAGCGGAGGTCCACGAAAATTTATTAGCTTTCGATAGTGAAGAACTAAAATGTTGACTTGACTTTATTAACGTCGATCGGCGGATATTTTGAGGAATACCACTCCCTGAAGAACGGAGAATTTCTAAACAAAAGGTCAGCCGAGAATTTCAAACAAGGAAAGCCCAAGTACAGATATGATACAAGAAAAATTTTTGTAACGGGACGAAATACGACTTGTTGTGCGTGTGCATGCAATCTTGCTTGAACTTGTTTGATTCTTCACCAATATAAATACGAATACCAAAGAATATGGTAGAAATGAAGCTGCTGGAGGTCCAGGGGTAAATTTTGAAAGTGGTCTATGAGAAAAAGGTCTGGTAACCTCTGGTCTAGTCTTTAAGGCATGAAACCTTAACAAACAAACAAACTCACATTTGCATTTATAATATTGGTTAGGATAAAAGGCAGCAGCGAGCAAGGAATGAATAACTAATTTGGATCGTTATTATTGTATCAGCCAGCATCTATAACCTGTACCACTGCTAAAGGCCGACCGTTTAACTCGCGTATCGCCTGCACGGTAAGAAGGGAGCGGGGACGGGTAACGCTACACGCGAAGTTGGCGCTTGACGTGAGCTCTCTGCTCCGCGCACCCCTCTCACCCACCCGGTAACATATTGCCTTGCTCCCTTCTTACCGCGCAGGCGATACGCGAGTTAAACGGTCGGCTTATAGACACAAGTCTCTTGTACTAGTAGTATTAGATAAAAAGAGAACTACCCAATACAAATACCTTGCTTGGATCGTCATTCAAAATTTCCTTGAGTTTACTAGTGTAAAGTTAAAATTATAAACGATCTTGCAATCAACCAATCCCAGGTAGGCTAAAAGCAATATCATGATCAGACTCCATTTAATCGTGAGAATGAGGACTATCTCGCTATATTCAAAGGCGTTAGAGCACATGACCGCTGTAATAAGCTGCTTCCTACAAGTGTTCACGCAAGACATGCATGTGGAACTCAATGAGTAACTATGTATTAGTCACTCCTTTCGAAATATGTCGAGGAAGTCTTACGAGGTCAGTTTTAGTCGGTAGATATTAGACATAACCCGACGATCCCCAGTCGAGGAAGTTGAATGTCTTTTGAGACTTCCCCCTCAAAGAAAGAAGGTCAGTGCCGTTTTGTCATCCGACATATTTTCATCTATACTCCATTTGGTTAGGTACTTAATTAAAGGTAAACAATCTTGACGTGACTTTACACAAACCCATATTAAACAAATAAAATACTGCTTAAACGAACGGTTCAATTGATTTAGTAACCGTTATTGTTGTATTTACATTGATCTTTAGCAGCATTTTATTTTCAAACTGAGTTTTAGGTAAAAAGACACACAAGATTGTTTACCTTTAGTTAAGTACCTAGCCAAATGGAGTTTAGTTGTGCCCACGATTTTATTCACACAATCTGGTGTCGTTCGTCGTATATCCTAACACAGTTTAGAATGGGATATATTTTTATTACTATTAACTGATTTCAATTGAGTAAACCGCAAGTATATCTTAATATATAAAACTGGAACAACGGCTCTAAGAACTCAATATCAGAGTTTACTCTATACAGGTGGTTATAACACTTCACTACTTAAAAAGCGTATGTTGGGCATGGTGCCTGTCATTTATAATAAAGTGCCGAAAGATATTAAGGAGCAATCTTTTACTCTATTTAAAAAGCGTCTTGAGGCCTTACTGGCTCATAAATGTTATTACTCGGTTACAGACTTCTTGAATGATACATTATAATAAATATTGTTACTACCAATTTGCCACTGTTTGTAAAAGTATCTTCATCAGGTTAACTTTAGTATTTATTTTCTGCATTTTTATTTCTTTGTTTATATTATTATCTCTATTTTATTTAAATGACTGTGTTAATTTTTGCATACCGTAAGGTAGAATGTATAAGGATTCCGCCAAACATGTACCTAACCATCATAATTTGTAAACCTACATTCTATGCAAATAAATATTTCTATTTCTATTAAAACTCACTAACCAACACCCAAGTATAAAACCAACGAACCAAATGAACCAATTCAACAGCCATTGTTGAGATTAGTATATCCAAATGTACCGACAAAAACACAAAAAAACCGCTCGCAATTTTATTGTAGGCAAATATGTAATGCTCTGATGTTTATTTTTAATTATTTATTTTCTTTACAATGGTAACTTGATGTATTACCGGTTTAAATTCGCTAAACGTAATAATAAACGTTTAACGGCGAGATGCGCTCTTAATTTCTTAAACTTAACCCACGTTATGCACATTAAACAATAATTAAAACACAATAAAATATGATAATTTAAGTTAGTGGTATATTAATACACTAGATGTGCCCGCGGTTTCACCCACGTTTATGATTACTGCGCCACCCCCGTGGGTCGTAGCATGATGTTACATAGCCTATAGCCTTCCTCGATAAATGAGCTATCCAACACTAAAATAATTATTCAATTAAGACCAGTAGTTCCTGAGATTAGCGCGTTCAACCAAACAAACAAACTCTTCAGCTTTATAATATTAGTATAGATAACGCATTAATATACCATTAATTCAAATTCCATTTAACTATGTGTCCTTTAGTTTCTTCTTTAATAAGCTAGTATTATATAAACCTATTTGTTCTCTCTGGTAATAACAAATTATTTTTGGTGTAATTAGTCTCTGTTTTCTAGCCCACATATTGTGTAAGATTGATTCTCTGCAATATGGTATCTGATGCCGTAGATTAAAAGAAATACCGTGTGACAAGTTTAGAGTATAAGACAAATAGGATTTCAATTATGACTATATGGCTCTTTGATAGTACATATAGTGGGATATTTTAAAATGCAATGGTTTCGAAGCAATATCCATCTTATGCATAATTTCAATATATTAATTAATCTAAATGCAGTACTATATATTAATAAGAAAATATAACCCTATGGGGATTGTAGCATAGGTAAATCTAATGATATTAGTTCAATTATGTGTTACGTATGCCATTCTGTTTTCTGTAGCAACACAGTTGTAAAGACAACGCATCCGTATATTGAATTGTAACTGAATATTTAGATCAAGAAATTGTTGATCCTTGATTCAAGTCGATCCAACTATGCATATCAAAAATACGTAATCAAATAGGCAATCAATCAAAATTTACAAATATTGCAGTTTCATAATCATTAATATTGTGAATCATTCGAATGACTTGATAATCAAAGATCGGAATATGAAATCGTTGATCACACATCGCTACTTTGCATCAAAGGGATATGCGGGCACCCTTTATTTACAAAACGTAAACACCTCCAGTTATAGTGTTAACGAAAAGCATCAGTGCCGTTAGTTCTTGGTACACAAGCAATGGTACTCGTAACTGGTATTTCGCACGGAACTCCCGTTCCGTCGCTTTATGTCCATTTACTATTTAGGTCGCAGCTCAATAGCTCCAAACAAGTTACACTGACATCGGACTTATTGTTGCTATACTTTGAATAGAGAAAATATTTTATACAGAATACCTTAGAATGTTGCCAAGAAAAGATGTTGTGCAATGAATGTTGCTTATATGAAAAAAGACGATACCAATATTTGTTCTTAATAAAAATAACTATCTCATAGCAATCGATCAAATCAAATCAATTTATTTGCATCATACAAGTTTCACACAATTGTTACAAGAAATATTTGATTCTCTGTAGACTACCATATCTGGTTTGCAAACGATAACAAGAAAATTGCAGGAATTTATTATTCAAAAATTTACTATAATTTAGTAATTGTATCAAAACCTTTAAACCTTATAGAGAGAGAGAGAAAGAGAGAGAGAGAGAGAGAGAGAGAGAAAGAGAGAGAGATAGATAGAGAGAAAGATATATATATATATATATATATATATAGAAAGAGAGAGAGATATAGATACAGAGAGAGATAGAGAGAGTTTATATATTAAGATCGATTGTTATATATAGCTAGAAAGAGAGTTTCCTGGCCATATAGGCAGTACACTAGTATATAGCCAATGACCCCACCCCCATGTGGAACATATATTTCCACAGATCCCACGTGGTAGGGTCTATAGTCTTCCACTTTGTTTTGTAGGCCTCTGAATCTACGACCAGCGGCGGGAAGTTACAGTGCCAAATTATCTACGTAGTCAGGTGGTCTTCTCTTAACGTGTCCGTACCGTCTCAGCCTACTCTCTTGCAACTTATTGGCAATACCTCGCACTCCCAGGCTACCTCGTAATTACACGTTATGGATATTATCGAGTCTGGTTACGGCACATATCAAAACTTATAAATTACTAATCTACTCAAAAGAAATGTATTAGGCTGTCGAAATACAATTTCACATTTATAATATATGTAAGCATAAAATAAAAAGCTATGAAATGGTATGTATGTATCTTATGTGGAAGCCGGTCAATGCAGACCGGCGACACTTCGACCTAGTGGCATCTTTTGTGTCGACACTCTCCCAATAACGACTGCCATAGATGTTGTTCATGGCAGCCGGGACCGACGGCTTAACGAGCTCTCCAAGGCTCGGAGTAGGTGATAATTGTCAATCAATAAGCACATAATTTCAAAAAGTCATATAACTTCCGAAAGTCAGAGGTGCGCGACGTGGGGTCGAAAAGGTAATTTTAAAAATAATAATATAAAATAATTTTATTTTAAGAATTGGGTCTTTCATTTGTTTTGGAGAAAATAATAGTTATCTACAGAATGAGGAATGGAGAAGTACATTTTAAAGTTGTTAACTAAGAAATTGTCAGGCGGTATTTTCAATTTAGTAGTTCAAAAGTTTTCAAAGTAAAGAGGATTTTTATTGTTATAAGAGATAATTAATAATAGAGTATAAAATAAGAAAAAGAAAGTTGAATGCATTTTGGATTTAGCTAGAATTGTTTAACTTTCTGGATTTGACTCAAGTTTATATTTGCGGATAATTATAAAGTACCAAGTTCAATTTATGGCACAGACAATCTGTTTTAAGTCTTAACTATTGTAATTTTTAGTGGTACCTTGTAATCTATACAGTAGACGATACGGTCGTTACGCTATGCAATGAAAAATGGGTATAATTAATACATCTCTGCATAACCGTTATGAAACAGACATTAATCTATATATATTACTATATTCACTGAAATTCTATCCACAAACTTGTCTTTTATAGTGATAGATTTCAGAAAGTGATAAAATATATATTATTATTTTCGTGCGCTGAAATATCGTGGCCATTCGCCAAAATATTAGTTTCACCCGCCATATTCTTATCTCAGAATAATTTAATACCGAATAATAACTTATCTTTTCAAGGCCAATTTCGTGGTATAGGTCGATATGATCACAACCAGGGCTAACCTTGGCGCGGGTAATTTGCGACCGGAACACATTAACGCCACACACGATATCTTGGCAAAGTGTTATGATTCGTTAATAGAGTCAATATTGGGTTAAAATCATGTTGATGCCTGTTTATTTTCTGATTCCTTTTTCAGTTTATATAAACATCAATTCAATGTCCACGTTATCCAAAAATTTGGGAACATATAATATATTAGCAGTTCTGTATATAAATTGTCTCACTAAAAGGGTTAGGTCATAGTCCACCACGCTGGCCCAGTGCGGGTTAGCAAACTCAACATATCTTTGAGATCATTATGAAGAACTATCAAACATGCAGGTTTTCTTCACAATTCAAACAAGTGATAATTAACTATTTAATACAGACATAGTTTAGAAAAGTTAGAGTAGCGATTAAACTCGAGACTTCTTTTGCTTCTCTCGCTAGTCGGAGTGCCTCAACGAAATGTTTCATACAATGTGATTTTATGTAAGGTGCCTGATATACTAGTTGAAATGTGCTATTGATGCTAAATAATGTATTGTTTAAATGCCACATTTAGGATGCACCCTATAAGTGTGATTTTAGCTGATAATTTACGTACTTGTATTTAGCATTTCGCTTCGCTTGCTTGTGCATGACCTAAGTAATATAATGATAGTATCCTAATTGCTAAATAAATCTTATGGTCTCAGTGTTTATTCTTAAAGTATTTTCACATGTTTGTGGTCAGCTTATGAACACGTAACATCCCGTGCGTCTGTGTCTCTCCCCTGTTTCTCCGAAGTGATAGGCAGAGGGTTTTTACACGAACATTTTGCCTACTTTGTTTCAAGGTAGGTTAGGTTCAATAAATAAAAACATACACTAATTCTTACTACTTTACAAATATATACGTGGGACACTCAGAAAGTTTTGCGAAAACAAAAAAGTGTTCTATAGATAAATATATATTTTTAATCTTTCAAAGTACTCGCCATCAGCCTCTATACAAAGTTTCATGTGTCTGAATCAGTTTTCGAAACACTTTTCCAGTCCGCCGTAGATACCTCGTTTACAGCCTGCTCGAACGCTGATAGCGCATCTTCCGGCGATGAAAATTGTATCCCTTTGAGCTGATTTTTTATTTTCGGGAATAAAATGAACAAAGTAGAAGTCACACGGTGCTAGGTTAGGGCTGTAAGGAGGGTAACCCAAGAGTTTGACCGGCGTGCTGTCCAGGAAGTCCCTCGTTTTGAGCGCGGGGTGCACGGGCGCGTTGTCGTGGTGGCACAGTAGCCCGTGGAGCCTTGTGTTTGGTCGCTTGTTGCTCACAACAAAAAAAACACCTGGCAAGCATTTGGTAGTATACTATTCGGCGTTGATGCTTCTTTAGTTCCGTAAAGGACATGACACCAAGTACCCAGTCAAATTGAAAAAGCTCGCGATCAAATCTTACCCCCGCTTCTAGATCGTTTCACTTTGGTAGGCGTTGATTCGTTTTGATACACCCAAACCGTCGACTGACGCTTCGTGTCTGAATCGTATTGATAAATCCAGGACTCATCACCTGTAATGATGTCGTAAACACGCCGAGACGAGCCTATTTTAAATTTGTTTACAATATCACGTCACCATTCCACCCGAGCCTGCTTCCGAGGTTGTACGGCACCCAGCATGAAACTATCCCTCTCACGTGAAGATGCACGTGTAGAATCTCGTGAAGGCTTCCCGATCCAATCTGCAGTATGTGCTGAAGCTCCTGATATGTAACTCACCGATTGTCTCAGATTAAATTTTTCACTGCTAGCACGTTTTCTTCCGAAACAGCCGTCTAAGAGCGACCACTTCCTCCTTCATCCCCCAAAGTTAGTCGACTGCGCTTGAATTTGTTATACCAAAGATACACGATTGCCTTGGAAGGGCCTTCATCTATGAATGGCATTTAAAGTCTGTCGTACGATTTGTCCGGTTTCAAGCGACGCTTGAAATCGTAAAAAATCATAGTGCGAAAATGTTCACGACGCAGATACATTTTTCAATGAGACACGATAATTTACACTTCATAAAAGATAGCTTGATCTCTGCGACAGCTGTCAGTAAAATCACGCTTATGAAGTCCTGAATTTTATAATAGTACAGACAGTACCTGTCAATGTCATACTTTATGGGCATGCCGACCTAATTAGTGATGGGCGATGAATCATATGTCGCAGAGATCAAGCTATCTTTTATGAAGTATAAATTAGCTCGCAAAAAATGAGGAGGTAAGTTTTGAAATTGGAACGTATCTATTTTCATTTATAAATAATCATATTTTCAAAATTGATTATAACTGGCCAGTCTCTCATACATAAAAACTTCTTTTCGCAATACTTTCTGAGTGGCCTGGTACCTCTACCTAGGGTAGCCGGAGATGTATGCTTTTGTTTACTCAGCAACAAGGTATAAGAAGGTTTCGTAATAAGATGAACGACTAAACAAAAGAATATGTCTCGTCATCCAAGATAGTTGTGCCAAATTAATACCCTAGGGTGTAATTGATATCCATTTACAAAACCATGTCAACAGACATGTATAGTGATGGATGAGTATATCGGTTTGAAGAGTTAGGTATATATTACAAACATAAACATTTATATATCTTGTCGGCCTCGATGGCGTAGTGGTTAGTGTAACCGACTGCCACGCCTGAGGTCGCGGGTTCGATTCCCGCACAAGTCAAACATTTGTGTGCATGAACATGGCTGTTTGTCTTGGTCTGGGTGATTCTATGTATAATATGTATGTATTTACAAAACAAAAAAAGTATATATGTATGTTTATCCATTGTCTAGAACCCATAGTACAAGTTCTGCTTAGTTTGGGCTAGATGGTGGTGTATATGATAGAATATTATATTATATTTTAGTTTATATGAATAAAGGAGCATGATTATAGTCGTCTAGCGGGCATATTATCTGACTGCCGAAGACTACTATTATATTATATATTGAATATTGAACTAGGTGAACTATTTTGATCTAAAGCGGACTGTATAATAACTACTAGCAGGTTTTGAAATAAAACGCAAACTGTAGCTTGATCTGAGGTTCATTTATTGTAAAATGTCATTGACCTTATATAGTACAGCCGGTAACGAAACCATAGCGCGATTCAGACTTATGGTATAACGCCATCTATCGAGTGTTGACTCAAACTTTTTTTATTTACATTATGATTTTACTTTATAATTACATTTGCTCTTGAACATACCGCCCACCAAGGACATGTAGTGACGGAATGTCCTTCTTACATTCAATGTTAATAATTCTCGATACAATATTTATATTATAACGGCTTAAAACAAATAAATAAGATAAAAGCGTCAACATAAACTCGATAAGATAAACTTTAACATGAATATGCTACAAATTGTGAAATTTTTAAAACATATAACAATGGTTATTAGACCTAAAACACGGCTGAAATTTTGAAAACATGAAATTGAACTTAAACTAAAAACATAAGTACATAAAATGATCTATGACCCAAACAATACATATTTCATGAATGGTCAATAGGCAGAATAATTAATTTATTAATTGGTCTTTTAATCGTAGACAATTTAGTACGCAGGGTGACGACACGAGTGACATTATCATCACCTGTATGCTTCTCTACTACGCGTCCTAGGAGCCAACGACTTGGTGGCAAATCGTCTTCTTTTACTAAGACGATGTCCCCTAATTTTGGCTCGGGTATTTTGGTTGACCATTTATACCTGTTCATGAGACCAACTAAGTACTCCTGGGACCATCGTTTCCAAAAAGTTTGTACCATTTTTTGGACAAATTGCAATCTTGTTAGAGAATTAACATTTGAACTGGAGAAATCTGAGTCCGGTATATTAAGTAACGGTTCTCCAATTAAAAAATGTCCTGGAGTCAAGGGTATTGGGTCACCAGGTTCATCCGAGTGAATGACACTCATCGGCCGAGAGTTCAAGCATGCCTCGACTTGGGTAAGGAGTGTACTCAATTCCTCATACGTGAGTGTCGAGTCACCAATAACCCTTTTGAGGTGAAACTTGGTGGACTTCACACCTGCTTCCCACAGACCACCGAAATTGGGCGCGTGTGGAGGAATAAAATGCCATTCGGTGCCATTAGCTTCCAGATGTGCTATTATAGATGGCTGTGATTTTGCCAATTGCTGTAGCTCTCGTGAAGCTCCAACAAACGTGGTGCCATTGTCGCTCCACAGTTTCGAGCAATGACCTCGTCTTGATACAAAACGTCGAAAGGCGGCTAAGAACGCTTGGGTGCTCATGTCGCTTACGACTTCGAGATGTATCGCTCGCGTAGACATACAAATAAAAAGGCATATATACCCCTTGTAGGAGTGATGGCCACGACCTTTGGTTGTCCTTACATTAATAGGGCCAGCATAGTCTACGCCACTATGCAGGAATGGCCTTGCTGGAGAACATCTCACCGATGGGAGAGAACCCATAAATGGATGTCGAACAGTAGCTCTTTGTTTGGCACACGTGACACATTGCCGTACGTGCTTTTTGACCAAACCCCTAACACCAATGATCCAGTAAGCAGTTCTCAAGTATGTGATCATAAGCTGAGGACCTCCATGAAGAGTCTTACTATGAGCATCTGCTACAATCAAGTTGGTAAGGTGAGACATATGCGGTAAAACTATCGGATGTTTAATTTGTTCTTCCAATTGAGCCTTTTCTAGCCTTCCTTGAACTCTAACTATACCCTTGTCGTCTAGATAGGGAGATAATGATTTTAACTTGCTTGATTTTATCTGTACATAACCTTTAGTTTGTAATTGTAAATATTCTTCTGTAAATACTTTTCTTTGTGTGACCTTAATACAACTTTCTAATGCCCTTTCTAATTCATATTTTTGTAAATAAACTGTTTTATTTTTTACTTTAGTTAAGAATCGACGGCAATAAGCAATTACCCTTATGAGTCTTTGTAAACTCGAGAATCGTTCAAATATGTCGTTCTCGTCAAATACAACCGCTACGTGTGCCTTGACGCATTGTTCTAGATCTACATCTAAATAATTTGGCCTTTTATATAAAACAACGCCTTCTTTCAGAAACTGGGGACCAGTGAACCAAAGCTTATTTTCCCTGAGCAAACTTGGCAATGTTCCTCTTGACGCGCAATCAGCTGGATTGTCGTTGGTTGCGACATGAAACCATTGAGAGGGTTTTGTATGTGTCAAGATCTCTGAAGTGCGATTAGCGACGAAGGTTTTCCATTTCCTTGGATGACTGTTCAGCCATGCTAGAACGATGGTGGAGTCTGTCCAAGCCCTTACGTTATCGCTTGATATCTTTAACACTTCGGCTGTTTCTGCTAACAATCTTGACAGTAGTACTGCACCACATAGCTCTAAGCGGGGTATACTGATTTGCTTGATGGGTGCTACCCTGGTTTTAGCAACAACTAAAGCAACCTTGACCTGGTTCTTGCTGTCGATAATTCGCAGGTACACCACTGCTGAATAGGCTGCCTTTGAAGCGTCACAGAACCCGTGTAGTTCTAGGTTATCGTTCTCGTTTGTACCTAGCCAACGAGGTATCTGCACCGCGGTAAGCAGAGATAATTCTCTTCGGTAAGTCATCCACTCCTCTAACAGATCGGTGGGTATTGTATCATCCCAGCCAATTCCTGTGAGCCATAACTTCTGGATGATAATTTTCGCAAGGACTACACAAGGAGATAACCACCCCAACGGATCAAACAATCGTGCTATGTCTGAAATTACAGCTCTTTTTGTTACAGTTGTCAGTGGAGGTGGCAGAGACACCGTGTATTGAAAGGAATCACTGCTACGGTTCCAGGTAAGTCCTAATATTTTCATTACGCTCTCAATTTTTAATTCTAAGTTTTTGTTCTCTATCTGTTCCTTGTTGTCCTTATCTTTTGTTCTGTCTGTAACTTTAATAGTGTGATCTAATTGCTTCTTTGTTTCTAATGTGTTTATTATGTCTAAAAGTTGCTGATTGTTACTACTCCACTTCTGTAATTCGAACTTTCCTTTTAGTAGTAAATCTGTAATTTCCCGATAAATCCTTACTCCTTCTTTTACCCGGTAACATCCGGTCATGAGGTCATCCATATAAAAGGATGTTAAAACCCTGTCCGCAGTGAGAGGGTAGTTTTCACCCTCATCATATGCAATTTGGTGCAGAGTCCTCACTGCTTGGAACGGTGCTGAAGCGGTTCCGAACGTAACGGTGAGTAACTCGTAGTCCTTAATTTCAGAGTCAGAATTATCACGCCACAGTATTCGCTGATACATGGTGTCCTCATCAGCAACCCTTATCTGTCTGTACATTTTAATTATATCAGCTACAAGAGCAACAGGATACAACCTCCATCTCATTACGGTGTGCCTTAAATCTGCCTGCAAAGTAGGTCCAGTCATAAGGGTATCATTTAATGAGACACCTTTGCTGTTCTTCTCTGAGGCATTAAACACAACCCGTACCTTTGTAGTCGTCTTGTCGTCGCGTATCACTGCATGGTGAGGTAAGTAAACTGCTACTT
This sequence comes from Catocala fraxini, assembly GCA_930367265.1. Taxonomy (NCBI): domain Eukaryota; kingdom Metazoa; phylum Arthropoda; class Insecta; order Lepidoptera; family Erebidae; genus Catocala; species Catocala fraxini. The sequence goes on along the minus strand of OV884027.1, from coordinate 26,578,870 downwards.
CTTTATTATTGTCCTTTTCTTCTACAGGTCTCATATGATCTAGATGTAAATATTCTTTTATAACTTTAGTGTACTGTTCTTTTAATTGTTTGTTTTTGTGTAACCTTTTCTCTAATGACTTAAATCTACCTTCAGCTATAGCTCGAGAATTACCAGCCTTACATGGTGTATCATCGTCGCGAAAAGGTAATCTCACAACGTACCTACCATCATCTAATCTTGTGGTGGTAGCGCTATAAAACTCCTCGCACCTTTGTTCTTCTGGACTTAATATTTTCGTTGTATGAGGTTGCTCTTGAATTTCCCAAAATTGCTTGAGAATATCATCTTCGTTGACCTTAGCATGCAATACGCTAATATTCATGCTTGAACTATTTGATCTATTAATTGAACTATTTAGAGCTCCTGATAAGATCCATCCTAACGTCGTGCTCTGCGCGACCAACGTAGAAGAGGGACTTCTCATCATACCTTCTCTAAGGATGCAGCTATAGACATCCGCACCCAATAAAAGATCTATTTTATTGGGTTGATTGAACTGGGGATCGGCTAGATCTTTAGTATTGATACCTATCCATTCTAACCCACTACCACTTATGCTTTGTTCCGGTAAATATGAAGTAATTTTACTGAGAACGTAGGCATTAAGTGAAAGGGTGAACTCAGGGTCGACCCTTGAACTAATTTTCAGATTTACCATGTACTTGGCAATGGTTGATCTACTACCCAGACCTGACACGATTCCGCGAATAGGGATCTTTTTCAGTCTGAGGTATTGAACTGTGGCCTCTGTGATTAAACACGCTTGAGACCCTTGGTCAAGCAAAGCTCTGACCAAATGAAAGTTACCCGTCCTGGACTCGGCATTTACTAGCGCGGTGGCTAGTAAAACCTGTTTCGGTACGGAAACTCTATCGGTCGCTAAACATGATACCACAGGATTAATAGCACTAGTTGAGGGACTAGTACTAATTGTAGTCACGTCAGCTGCAATGTTCTGTTTATTTGCAGATTCGCTCGATTCTAAGTGCAGCAAAGAGTGGTGACGTCTTTGACAAACCTTACAAGTGGTTTGCTTCTTGCAATTGTGAACCGTATGATTGCCACCTAAACAATTGAAGCAAATATTATGCTTACTGACAAACTCTCGTCTAGTGACAACTGGTTGCTTTGCAAATCTTTTGCAAAAGCAAAGTTTGTGGGACTCCGAGCAATATTCACACCGTATGTTGTTTGAACTCATGGCTACCATAATTTTAGGCTTGTTTGAACCCTGAACTTGTGACTCTCTTAGGCTCTATACATTCAAACGCGCGAAACCTATTCTCTAAAAAGTTGGCAAATTGCTCATAAGTAGGCAACTCATTCGAGTCTTGATTATTGATGCTGAGTTCCCACTGTTTTCGCGTTTCAGCATCAAGTTTAAAAGCAACAATATGGATGATGATAATGTCCCACGTGGAAACATTTACATTTAAATTCGAAAGTGCACTAAGACAATCATTGGTGGTGTCAAGTAGCTCTTTTAAGCCTGTCGCAGACTCAACAGATAAACGCTTCTGACTAAACAATCGCTTCAATATACAATTTGACAGATATTTTTTATTACTGTAACGCCGTTCTAATTTTGCCCAACACTGGGTGTAGTTTAAATCAGATATCTCCTTATGTCTTACAAATTGTTCTGCTTCCCCAGTAAGGTGCGCCTTTAAATAATGCATTTTTTCTACATTATCCAATGTTTCATTTTTGTCTATAAGTGAAACAAATAAATCGCGAAATGTAGTCCATTCGCTATAATGACCACTAAGTGTAGGAATTGAAATTTTAGGCAACTTTACAGAACTCTTAGACGTACCGACGGTTTTAGACGACTTTGTTGACTCCTTATCTACCTTACACATTATTTTATTTAATTGCGATTTGATTAAACATTTATAAGTTATATATGTGTCCTCAGTAGTATCATAAATTTCTAAATATTTTTGAACATCCTGTGCCTTAAAATTCTCATGAAGCTTTGTGTTGTTTTCTTTAAATGAAGCCCAATCGTTTTCTAATAACTCAAGTTTTGTCTCCATATATTCCAGAGTCAACCTATCTTTAGGACATTTTTTAAAATTAGATAATCCTCTCTGTATAATACCTTAGATATCCTTTAAAACATTTACTAAGCCCTCCATCTTGTAAATTTATCACAAAACAAAGCCAAAAATATTCAAAATAATCTACCGACACACAAACGAGTGTTAAAACAAACAAAATAAATACTTGTAAACCAAATCTAAAATGTGTATATATAAAACTACAAACAAAACAATATTTCTAAACCAATAAAAATATAAGAAGCAAAAGCAGCAACTTGTAAAAATACAAATAAAAACAAGTGGTAAAAATATTAAAATGTAACCCTTGTAAAACACTTAGCGAATATAATCTAAAACAACTGAACTAATAAATAAATTTTCTAAGTGGCAAAAAGCGTCTAAAATTTTACAAGTGTTTTGCACTATCTTTACTGTCGGCGGAAATCGGGCATAGGTTCCCCGTTCCCTCGTTTTTTATAAAACTATTCTAAGTCTAAACTAAACAACAAGCATGCATTATACTACAAACTAACTTAAAACTACAAAGTCTTTCTATCTTCAATTATTTTTCCAAGTTTAACCTCTTGTATGCCGGAATACCAGACATAATAGAAAAAGCATTGTGTCTCGCACAGATCCACGTTCCGGCATACCAGAGGTTAAATTGTCTTGTAAATAAAGTTCAAATTTCTAGTTTTAATCACTTGCACTATTTTACTTTGTTAATAAATAATTGTACTCACGCAACTTCACTGACTCACTCAATATGTGGCTGAATGCCACTTTCCTCCAAGTAACCGGTAGCGCCCTCTATTGAGACGTCTAGTTGAACTCCAACAATGTCCTTATTATCGTTTGCACAGATGTCCTCTTAATCGACTCCAACAAGCAGCTACAGCTGCTGGCGTTACAACTGATTACCGCAATCAGTTGAAGCGCTTCAACAGCGCGTGTCTCGACTCCTGCGCAGCGATCCACTGCGAGTCTGAGACAACGGTCGGCTTGACCGTGTGAACTAAAAAATGGCCTTTGAACACAATCGGCTCGTAAGGTCCAATGAATATTGAACTAGGTGAACTATTTTGATCTAAAGCGGACTGTATAATAACTACTAGCAGGTTTTGAAATAAAACGCAAACTGTAGCTTGATCTGAGGTTCATTTATTGTAAAATGTCATTGACCTTATATAGTACAGCCGGTAACGAAACCATAGCGCGATTCAGACTTATGGTATAACGCCATCTATCGAGTGTTGACTCAAACTTTTTTTTATTTACATTATGATTTTACTTTATAATTACATTTGCTCTTGAACATATTGTGTGCATGGAAATATTTGATGAATAAATCGTATAGTAAATTGAAAAAGAAAATTATTTATGTATTGTAGAGAGGCCGTGCTGCCTCGGTCTACAATTGCTTGAGAAAGAATATTGAAAATGCATTGCTTGTTTTTTTTAACACAGTATATTACATTAATCACAAGTGTGCTGTAGTGGTATCTGAAACCACAAATTACCTAAATACAGTGCTCGTCGTAAGCTCGTCTCATTACGACGCGACGCGTGGAACTGATGCACTCACACAGATCATTGTAAAGGATCATATTGACTGAATGTCAATTAGTACTTTTAGGGTAAGAAGCCGGAATTTATTAAAAAAAGACAATAATTTATTCTTATGTTTTAATTCAAGCTAATTTTAACAATAGCAGAATAATGAAGTAATATCAAATAATCGTAATTGACAAACAGCTGTTAATTATACTAAATAATTAATCACAAGTCAACACAATACAACGACTCACTGTAAATAGCGCCGACACCTCACGACAAGTTTCTCGTACGAAAGCCAACCAACAAGTGATCTGTCAGGCGAACTAACCTCACTTTTATAGCAATCGTGAGATGACGTCACTAAATTCAGTGAATAATCCTTTATTATCCTAACAGTACATTCAAAAATATACAACGGGCGGACAAAAGGCTTGTCTAAAGGCATTGAAATGAAAAAGATAAAATAGATTCTCAGAAGATTTTCTCAGATTTCCAAAACGCCTCTTGTGGCAACATCTGTAACTAATCAAACTATATAGAAAGATAAAATGTGTCAAGTCGATTAAAAGTGTCAAGGCATGTTGATAATTATGTAAACTCATCCTAACTAATATTATAAATGCGAATTTGAGGTTGTTTGTTTCTTTTTTACGCTTTCACGCCTTAACTACTCGACCGATCGTCATGAAATTTCGCGTACAAGTTGTCAGGGGAACAGATTAATTAATTAATGTCCTCCAGATCGAATTTCGGCCACGGCAGCTAATTGTAACAGAGACTGGCCCTCTGCGCAGGAGATATTATAGTGCACAGGAATGTGCGCAAACAAAATTGCACTCTCTGGTCCCTAACCCTCATGATCCGATGGGACGGTGATCCGACACGACCGAAGAGAGATTAGGCGTAGGACCAACGGCTTTACGTGCTTTCCGAGGCACAGGGGTGTCTAACACCGCCAACTTCCTAGCTCGTATTGAGTTTTCTAAACAGAAAAACCTAATATCTTTTTGTTGGTATCATGTAGTAGTAATGTAGATTCACGTGAGTGAAGCCACGGGCAAAATCAAGTAATATATATTCGAAAATTATTGTACAGTCACCTGTAATAGTGCATGGATATCTTAAGGTCCAAAATCCTGTGAACACTCGAATTAGAATGAATATGATTGAACTAGATGGCGTTGTTTTATAAATATTGCAACGCGTACTCATTTAAGCAAATAGGAGAAATTTATAAGAAATTATAATCTCAACCGAAAAGGCACTCGAACACAGGGACAGAATAATGTATGCGTACGAACAGAATAGCGAGTCATCGAAAGTATCTATAAAATAAACTGCCTTTTATAAATTTATAAATGCATTTGTATTTCTTTGCTTTTTATTTTACTCAAAATGTGTTCTTTTTTAAATCATCTATTGTGAATCTCTTCTCCCTAGCCTTTATTATTCCCAAGTCACTTGGGGTCGGCTTTTCTAGTCTAACCGGATTTGACGGGATATCAGTTTTTACACGAAGCGGCTGCCACCTGACCTCCGCAACCCGAAGGCTAACGATACCCTAAGGCTAGACCAGTGTCAGGATATTAGAGGGTACTGACTTTCCCAATAACGACTGCCATAGACGTTCACGGCAGCCGGGACCGACGGCTTAACGTGCTCTCCAAGGCACGGAGCAGGCGATAATTGTCAATCAATACGCACATAATTTCGAAAAGTTATATAACTTCCGAAAGTCAGAGGTGCGCGACGTGGGTTCGAATCCGAGACCCTCTGCATTGCAGTCTGTTGGTCTCCCCACTGAGCTATCGCTGCTCTCTAATATTAATTATCGCTAAATCAACTATTGTGAATAGATATAAAAAAATTGTTTGAAGTAAATTTATCAAAATTGAGTTACTAAGAAATTTTTACAGTGATATCTGAGTGATGAGACCAACAGACTGCAATGCAGAGGGTCTCGGGTTCGAACCCACGTAGCGCACCTCTGACTTTCGGAAGTTATATGACTTTTCTAAATTATGTGCGTATTGATTGACAATTATCGCCTGCTCCGTGCCTCGGAGAGCACGTTAAGCCGTCTGCCATGAACATCTATGGCCGTCGTTATTGGGAGAATGTCGACACAAAAGATCCCACTGGGTCGAAGTGTCGCCGATCTGCACTGACTGGCACCCACATAAGATAAGATAAGATAACCTGTGATCTTAACTTAACTTCTTAACTTAACTTCTCCGATCATCATGAGATTTACATACCTTTCAACGAGAAAAAAGTACCTACTATTATTAATCTAACATTTTTGTTCTTTTTTTGATCTAACCTGCATACACTTTAGAGAAGACGCGGCCAAAAAAAAGATCTGTCTCTATCTAAAAATTTCCGTAAGTTCGTAACTAGGTGCAAATCAAAGACATGAATCTTCAATTCCCGTTTATCTAAACGATAAATGTTCCCGAAAAGAGGGTAATGTCGTCATATTTTATGTGGATACATTTTATTAGACATTCTGTTCTCCGAGTTTTAAATAATAGTTTCGAAAAAATATCGTGTACTTGATTGTATTTTATCTTTTAACTTGTATATTGAAATATACATACCTTGTTTCTATTTCGTGAACGGTGAATAAAAACATCGTGAGAAAACCTGCATGTTTGAGAGTTCTCCATAATGTTCTCGAAGATATGTGAAGTCTGCCAACCCGCACTGGATCAGCATGGTGAACTATTACCCTTCTCACACTGGGAAGAGGACCGTGCCCAGAAATGGGAATTAAATTTTTTTTTGAATTCTCATTGCTCGCTCGCATTACAAATTAATCTTGTGGCATTTAGTGGTAGCGCAAGCTAGAAAACGATTTTTGTCACGATTCAATTTATGAATAATCGTCCGTTTTCGACATATAAGCTATATCTTCGCCAATCTTAATTAAAATTGGTTCAGTAGTTTCTCTGTGAAAACGCTACAAAACAAACGAAAAAACACGACATCTTATATTTTGTATGGTTTATTTAGTACGACTAAAATTATTCAGACAAACTGGTCTATACAGAAAACAGGCGCTTTCTGGCTTTCCCTAAATTACAGGGGCAATTGAGATTTATCTTTAAATTGCTTACACTTTTTGTAAAAATGTATTGTTTGTAAAACTTTGTTCTCTCTCTACTATTCATTACTAAGGTTTATGATAAAGAGATTGAATAAATTGCCATCCAGCCATAGTAGTAGTACTGTAACAATTTTCAAAATTTTGTAATAAAGTGTCAAATAAACAGCGCGATAAAATCCGTATATAGCAGTTTAATTTCAATAAATTGCCATCGTTAAAGTCTTAATAATTGGGTGCCGGCCATAATACAATATATTCTATACTGTCCTAACAGTATAGAGTATATTGTATAATCTCATTGGTCTATCATTCATAATCATCATCAATCATTGGTCACTAGTTTCTTAAAGTGTATAATAGATGGCGCCTGCAATAATCAAAGCTAATTATTAGAAATGGTGGACTTTCGCAATACTAGACTTCAGTGTTCGCATAGTGCCCGAAATTCTGAAAGTTTGAGGAAAAAATAATTATACGTTTGAAGTTTGAAATTAACTTTAAAAAAAACATTTCAAGTGATACCGCAACAATCAATTTATTTTAATATGTATTTGATGACATTCAGTTAGGCATATAATTTCGGCCAAATGGCCGCTGTGGCTCCGTTGTAGATGGCACACCCTAATAGACCGATTTTGGATAACATCTTTGCATAAATTAACTCAATTTCATGAAGAACGCCAGTTATTTTGGTCTTCAGGGCGGCAATTATCTGTGGTTTGTCTGCAAATACCAGAGATGTCAGATAGCTCCACAGAATCCGGCAATTTTGCTTATTTACGAAGCCACTTAACCAGGAATGAACCTAATCACTAAAGATGATTTTGTTCCCGAAAGCAGGGTCAGCCGCCAATGGCTCAAAAAGCCAACCAGCAAACACACAACGCTGTCTGCGGTCATTAGGCTTTAGTTCTTAAGTTAATCTTATATAGATGAAAACCCAGGATCCTACTCATAATTTTCTAAGTTGATGTCCCAGAAAGACCAAGATATTGCGCACAACGCGAAATAGACTGCCTGGGATTTTCTCGCACACTGTCCCGAACAGCGACAATATTCTTCGACGATCTTGTGTTTCTTTGACGTACAGGCACTGAAATTAAACTGCTATATACGGATTTTATCGCGTTGTTTATTTGACACTTTATTACAAAATTTTGAAAATTAAACGTCGGGGAAAGTGTAAAAATAAAAATAAATTAAATCTAAATAGTTTAATAATAATTTGATTAGCTTAAAAATTTGTAAAGTTTAATAGTAGTAGCAGTGTAACAATTTTCAAAATTTTGTAATAAAGTGTCAAATAAACAACGCGATAAAATCCGTATATAGCAGTTTAATTTCAATGAATGATATTCGCGTAAATAGAAGACAGTACAGGCACTGCTTCATCATCCACCGAGCCGGATGCCTAATATTTATGGATTAAATGACGAATTATGGACTCTACAGGACGGTTACGAAATCCATATATTAGGAGCAACGCCCGGAATGTTAGGCGAGCAGAGCACTGATTTTAATAATTCAATGATAAAATTTTAACAAATTTATTAAATCGCGTAGCGTTTCCTTGGTTAAATACAAAACTTAATAAATTTTCCTGTCGAATTTGACAGCTGTAGCTCTACCAAGATGTCAACTATACACTTTCATAGCTCGAGCGCTCCTATTGAAAAGCCCTTTATACTTTTTATTGATATACTACAATGGGTGCTAAACAAAACAAAAACCGAAAATCGATTAAAAAGCACAGGAGAAGAAGGTACTACGTAACACTTGCTTATTCAGCACAATTTAATTCACACATCCACACGAGTGAAACTTCGCCCATCTATCAAATTGAAATATATTCTAATACAACCTTCGAGCAAGACCACAATACATTTGCAAGTATAATATATACATTCCATGTTTAAATTCAATAGTACAGACCCACTCACCTATATTTAGTTCTACTCGGCGTTCTAATCAAAGTCGTAAACTTCAAAATTCGATTTTATTTCGTTTACATCGTCTGGGTTTTCGACAATAATAATATCGTATTGCATCGTTCCTTAAATATTGGACTAATCCGATAAAAGATGTTATGTTGTTATGTTATGTTGATAAAAGAAGTTTTAAAGAGAAGTCTTGCGAGAAATAACATTGTGTTGCAAGAGACTCTAAAAACATTGATATCATAACAGACACAAAGAATACCAATTGGGACAACTATTTTCGTATTGTAAATAGGATCACACCCGCACTAAAAACTTGGTTTGAGACGCGGAGTACTTTAAAATATTCAAACGATAGATCCCAAGTCTGGGAATCATTATATTACGATCACAGGATTTATTATTACTAGCGGGGATCGAAACTACAACGCTTCTCAGTATGCCAAGTGTATGAGTTCGGCAGTAAGTAAGCCATCCATGCAATTATTTGTAAATAAAGTAACACGTCATATTCTTTGAAAATTTAATCCGGCTGTACAATTTGTACTATCAGCAACGCAACGTTTTTTATGTCTCAGTAAAGGTACTGTGAGGTACATCATTCAGAAAATAAATGTCTGCGACCAATAATATAATCTATTGTAATTACCTATATACTTATCAAATAAAATAAAAAAGGAAATAATCACTGGCAAACTAAAAAAAATGCTGTCCATATCGCACTCTCAATAAAACAGACACTTATCTCAGTATTTTGGATTAAACAAATTTAAACTCTGTTGCAATAATTTAACACAAATATAATATTAGAATTTAACATATACAATTAGAGTTCAAATTGCCTTACTTCCAAATTTAAAGACAAGTCGCTGTTTTATTAAGAGTGCGATATGTTAGGCCCATATATAAATAAGGTTGTTCTGCCTCTGTTCTTTCGCATATTACTATCATTGGAACATCTTGTAGGTATATTAAGGTCCGAATGATGCAGCTTTTTAGGGGAATGCAGTAGACACTAAACATAAGTTATAAGACATCCCTGGCATTCTTTGCTAACTCTTAAAACTAAGAATGCTATTAATTTATTAAACAGTTTATTAAGTGCTCAAAAGAAAGCCTTATTTGGATTCAAGCGTAGTCCAGTTTTCAAAAAACCTTTTTAATAAAGAGAAAGGGTCTTAGTGAAAACATTTAGTATTTGAGTTTGCTTAGGACAGACATTGTTAGCTAATTGGAGAATAGGTTTAAAAGGCTAAAAAATTGTTTGTTACTTTTCAAAATGGTTTCAACATTAAGTCATCATTAGAATATTTTTAAATTGGTTCTAACGCGTGCTGCATAGGCGATCATCCTACTTAACATCAGGTGACATTGTTGATAAACGTGATATATTATTTGAGAAATTATTTGCTAGACATAGTTACGTATGTAGAATCGTCTATGTAGAATGTCTGTAACTATCATAGAATCAGACAGGATATTTCAATCACATTTTACCTGTTATGCTATAAATATAGGTGAGGAAACTTTAGAGAGAGAGAGAAATTTGCATCTAATGACCTCTAAAGGCTTGCCATCCGATTTATTCATTTATGTTAAAAACTCAAATAATAATTTTAGCGAACCCGCTCACGATCGGTTGTAAATGGGCTCTCTAAACGGGCAATATTTAACAATAATAATATATATTATTATGGCTGCAATATTTTCAACTGTGTGTCCGACCGTAATAACATTAAATTTGTTGTGAGGCATGGACATGGACGCATGTCTGCCATGTCACACATAATTGACTGACTATATAGCATCAGCCATGCTTTACACAGTGTAGTTGTTATTATAATAACAATATTGCTGGCCACCTTGTTGCAGCTACACATTGCAGTAAGCATAATGTCTGTTTAGAAGCCTTTTGAGCACCACCTGTAATCACCTACAATAGTTCACCTATTTCAATATTGCAGGTATTTAAATCGGCAACCTTTATATATTTTATGCATTAACGCAATACGAAAAAATATTTTCATATAAACATTTTATTAAGAGCCATGTCTGAGTTCTGAACAAGTCTACGTAAACGACAACTATATAGAGTCAACATATTACATAACTTGAATCCTTTTTAATAAGCTTGACAGCTAGACTGAAACTTTCTCAATTACACAGCATCGTAATAAGTGATACAGCATTTTAACCCACTAGAATTGTTTGGCCTCCAACTTGGATTGTTTTATTAATAATTAAGAACTTCATTCTGGGCACAGTTTTATTTGATACAAAATTTTGTCTGCAAATTTAACCATCAGTGACTTTGTAAACTATTTTTTTTTGTAGACTAGATTGACTGTAGTAGTCAACGCTGTCTCCACGCTTTGTTATCTATATACCATGGCTATATAGATAGATATATAAGCAGATCAAAATTTAAAACTTGCCTTGCTTGTGCACTCTAGGCTTCTGCCGTTCTACTACACCACTGTGTATTACACTCATATACATATATAGCTTTGTTATTAAGCACGTAATTAAAAATAAAATTTAAAAAAATGTATTTATTACTAGCAAAAGAATACAATTTGTCGATATCCGTCGGCCCCACACTAGGCAAAGCCTGTCCTGTAGGTGCCTGTTGCGTTTCACAGTGCTCGATTTGTTACATAAATAGCGAGTCTATATCCGTTTACCTGCATAGCACCAGACTCTATGCTGCTACAGAGATTATTATATTTTTAACATAGGCTCAGGCAGAAGAGAAGGAGATATCTATATATATCCTATCTCGGTATCCAACCTCACGCAAACGTAGTATTGTGATATAAGCGCAATCTTATATCACAATACTACGAGAAAACCTAAAGTATTATTTTATAATATTGTATTACGCAAATAGTCATTAGACTTTAATTAAAAGTTTTAATTCTGAACACAAGCACGTCCATTATAATCATAATTATGTAACATAGTCGTTAATTTAGATGCCTACATGTTAAATTAGAAATTAATGTTGGGCACAGAATTTGCCATAAAAGTTCAAATTGTTGTAACTAAGTTCTCATATTTATAAACTCTAGAACGATCCCTGCCCTCTTTTATATATAATATGGGTGAGGCACGTTTTTATCGCGTTGTTTACTTGAAAACATAATTTTGAATCTATTAAATTACTACAGCAGCGATAGCCTTGTGGGAGACCGTAGAAGCACTGTCACGCAGAGATCTCGATTTCGATCGCAAAGCGCACATTTCTGACTTTTCGAAGCTATGTACCAATGTGCGAATTAAATAGTTAATTTTTACTAGCTTCAACGGTAAAAGAAATCATCGTGAGGAAACCTGCATGTTTGAGAGTTCTCTATGATATTCTCGAAGATAAGTGAAGTCTGCCAACTCGCACTAGGCTAGCGTGGTGGGCTATGGCCTAACCCTTCACACACTGAGAAGAGGCCTGTGTCCAAAAGTGTGACAGTTTAATACAGGGCTCATTTTATTATATATTAAACTACTATTTCTATTAAGCTTTACTACTATTTCCAACTATTTAAATTATTATATTATTAACCTATTTAGATTTACACTTACCCTGATGTTTCGGTTGCTTTTTAGCAGCCATGGGCATGGGGCAATTAGTATGATGTTTGTCTCAATGTCTTGAAGTGTATAATATTGTCTTCTGTTTACGCGAATGTTATTCATTAAAATTAAACTACTATATACGGATTTTATCGCGTTGTTTATTTTACACTTTATTACATAATTTAGAAACTGTTACACTACTACTAGATACTATAAAACTTTACAAATTTTTAAGCTAATTAAATTATTGCATAAAATATAGCAGCCATGGCCCTGTCTCCCCGTGAGCATGGCTGCTGAAAAGCAACTGAAACGTCGGGGAAAGTGTAAACTTAAATATAAATCGTTTTAATAGTTTTAATAATTTAATTTAACTTAAAAATTTGTACAGTTTAATAGTATCTAGTAGTAGTGTAACAGTTTCTAAATTATGTAATAAAGTGTAAAATAAACAACGCAATAAAAGCCGTATATAGTAGTTTAATTTCTTGAAGTGTAGTTATTTCAAAGTGCTCGAACATTATTTGTATTATTTGTATTCCTGTTTATGCAGAAAGAGCTCGAGGTATCAAGAAGTCTAGCTATATTGTATTTTTGTTTATAATACTTCCTAATTGCAGTGTCGATAGCTTAAACTGGTATATAAACTTTTCGAGGTCAACATTGCTTACATTGTTGAATTTTCTATTTTGCAGCTATTATAGTTTACATTAAATGGTTTAATAGTACTCAAAGGGTAGGCAGAAGTACAATATATCTACACTACACACGCTATGGATTTCGATCCCGCGTAATAGGCGTCGAGCGTATTACCATTTACATGCGTAGTATCATACTTCGTGGTGCTCACTGCTTGCCTGACCCATGATTGTGATTTCTCGATTGTTCTCAGTCTAGATGTTCCTTTTAGCCGTTGTTTGAATGTTTGTTAAACCACCTGCGACACAAGAAGTATTGCCACTGTAGGATGTGTCTTTTTAAACACCGGTTGTGCTCGTCGAACTCGCACACGAAGGGTTCCTTACCATCGTAGTATACATTTATTATTATTTGTTGTTGTGTGATATTTCAAACTATTAAAATATTAATTCTGTATCTATTACGATTCATGAGATACAGCCCGCTGACAGACAGTGGGACAACCGAGGCTTAGTAATAGGGTCTCACCTCGTTGGCACCTTTCAGGTACGAAACTCTATAAAAGAAAATAACTGAAATATAAATATTTTGATTACTATCGCGTCCTGTTCTTTTAAAACACATTTTCGTAACATTAGCGAAATTTGGTTGAATTTTCCAAATATGTTATATGTATATTATCAAACGAATTCATGTAAATTTTTCAGGCACCTACATTAATTTATAAACTAAAACGTGTGTTCAATTTAATACCAGTGACAACAAAGTACGCCAAGATACATAACAGGAGTTGACATTGTAATAACAAAAGCGCTAATATTTAGTAAAGTAGGAAGTGACAATTGAGACGGATCACGACCGGTTTACTCCAGTAATCATTGCATTCTTAGAACAAATTCTAGTGAATCAGGTAATATCTGCCGTTTAACGACATATTCTGTTTACAATCACGTGATATAAATGTACTTTGAATCGATGTCCACATATTTATATCAGCCCTGTATAATTAACCTTTTGAACGCCAACGTCGTCTATACTCGACATGCGCAAGCGTGCCTTGTGCGCCAACGTCGTCTATACTCGACAAAACTGTTTTTTGTCGGTTCACAGAAAAATACAAAATAAACATATTAAATCATTACTTTTCTGTGTTTTAGTGATACAACTTAAAAATTGAATCCCCAATTATTACTTAATTGTACACAGCAAACTAAATTGTTATTAGTTATTGAAATATTTGATCATAAAAAACAATATATAATATATCGATTTTCCGGCTTGGCGTACAGGACATGGAGGTGCCGTTACGGCGTGGCGTTCAATAGGTTAAAAACTGTAGCACTGCTGGTCACGTGCCTTGGCTCTGCTCATTTTCAGAAGGTTTAGGCCATAGTCCGCCACACTGGCCCAGTGCCGGTTGCCAAACTTAATCTTCTTGGAGATAATAATAGCGAACTCTTAGACATGCAGGTTTATTTACGAAGCTCCTTTACCGTTAAAGCGAGTGATATTTACGAGACCTCTGCATAGCAGTTCAACGGTCCCCCACAATGCTATTATAGAATCACGATGTGTTTACTGATTGTCAAGACAGTAGGTTAGTAGCAGATATTTTATTAATGTACTAGCTAAACTTGTCTACCATTTCCTGTGACTCATTCTAATATACATAGGTATTTAATTTTACGTCTCGTGGTAACTTCGAGATAAAAAGTATACAACAACACGGGGTCTGGATATTTGTCTCGTGGACGGCAAAACACTTGCCCTCTATTACGTGGGCTTTAAAACCATGCATAGCATAGTGTGTGCTTAAATCACCTCTGCCTACCCATTAGGGGAAAGGCGTGAGACTATGTGAGTGTAAATATATCTGTCCGACATTTCTTTGATGGATTTTTGTACCTATATTTCTTGCTTCAAGATCACAGAACTTACACGTTATATGTTACACGTGGATATGTCAATTTTCAGGTATTATATTTAACCGACCTTTCGTATCTTTGTATGTTGTGCCTTCAGGGATACACAAGCCTAGTGCTATGTTCCTTTCTCAGAACAGTTACAACATTGTACAGTCAGCCATATAAGTATGTCAACATTGAACAAGTTTAATTTAAAGCTGCGCCGAGCGTAATACAGGTAATGACAGAGCTGCTTGTGCGGAGCATATTCAAATCGGCGAGCGGCCGCCATAGTAAAATTGTATGGAGGATTTTAGGTGCTTTTTTGATAAATATGTATCTTTATTATCAACTAATAACTTAAATTAATATTTGGAGCGAAAAAATTGTTATATAACTATTTATGTTTCGTTTAAGCTGTCAAATAGGATAGATTTCTACTGTTATAATCTAAAAATCACGTAATACAAGCTTACGTTTTTGCATTTTTCGTGCAAATTAACGTAATTTTATAGGCGAAACTATTATTTATTTTAAGTTTTTTACAAGGAGTAATTGTAAACACATTCCTTGTTATGGGAAATGTATATTTTATATTGGTATTAAACAAAAAGTATTTTATTCACTTAACTGTGACCGCCTGTTTTGGCACATTTCGCTCGGCGCAGTCTTAATCATTGGAACTCGTGATTCATTTCTGAAACAATTGGGACCAGACTCTATATAATAATTCTGATAATTGGAAATTTCGGACTTCGATTCGGACAATTTGATTTCAGATAATTGAAGTTCTACTATATAACAGTAGTAGTTGAATAGTTTCAAAATTATGTAATAATAATGTATTAAAATAAACAACGCAATAAAATCCGTAAAAGTAATTTAATTTCAATGTATAACATTTGCGTAAACGTAAGACAATAAAGTAATTTATGTATTAAACATCCTATTTAATGAGATCGTAAAACGCCTGATCGACGCTTCGCGTGATCAGAAGGCTGGTCTTTTCTTAGCCCAAAGAATCAGCATTGCCATTCAATGTAGCAATGCTGCCAGTCTTCTGGGCACGTTACCAGTTGACAGCGATGCTGAAGAATTCTACGATGCCTAAACCATTTTTGTAAATATTTAGTATTATAATTATTTGTGTTTTTGTAATTATGTTATCTTTTTTAATATGTTTGTAAATATAGGTTATTAGATTATTTCGTTTTAAAATTAATTATGTAAATATAAGTTAATAAATGAAAAAGAAATAAAAAAAATATGATTCTTATTCTTGTCACCGGTCATCGGTTGTTCACCCTCCAATAGGTGGACCGATTACCTAGTAAGGGTTACGGGAAGTGGTTGAATGCGGGTAGCGCAAGATCGGTTTCTGTGGAAAACCTTAGGGGAGGCCAATGTCCTGCAGTAAACGTCTTTCGGCTGAAATGGTGAATGATTATTCTGAATTTTTGAAGTCTGATTATATCAACTATCTTTTATCAACTACTGCTATAAAAACTAAGATCCTAACTAATATTTGAAATACGGATGGGAGTTACTTTTTTGTTACACGCCTCAACTACTCAACAAAAAATCTCGCACACGCGTTGTCAATGAAACGGTAAAGGAAGAAGGTAACTTATCATCTGGGACAAAAAACTGTACCCGAGGGAAGCCGCGAGCAAAAGCTAGTATGTTATAAATTCCAAAGGTAGAGACTATCGTAATTTTGTATGTGTGTACCCACTTAAGTTGCCGACTGTACTGTCGCATAAACCAAACTATACGCTTGTTCATATTATGTACACGATTTTAATTAAATTACTTGTATAATGGTGGAAGCCTGCAAAGTGTGGCCTCTGTCAGTCTCAGTGGTACATTACGCGATGGTAGACGGTAAGAAATATATTTATTTATTTTTACTTGTAGTTGATCACATTATTATTTCGTGTCGTTGCTCTTGGTGGCGCAGCGGTTGTGAATCCAGCTGCGGTGAATTAGTCTCGAGTTCGATGCCCGAGTCGGACAAAGTGTTTTTGGGGTTTCCTGTCAAGAAATACTCAGTAGCAGCACGGTGTATTGAAGTATGCCAATGACAACTGAGCTCGCTTGCCAATACGTGATACTTAATCTAGCTAGCGTTTTCGCTGGCGCTAACAGAGTTGGCAAAATTAGGAAAAAAAATCAGGCTCCTTTAAATAGTTAATCCCATTGTTCTTTTTAGCATTGTTACAGTTTTGTAATAGTAAGTGTAATTAGGTTTTAGTACCATAACTATAATAACAGTGATCTAAATTCGAGCGTGTTTATGTTTATTCTTGTTTCTTCATATAAACTAATTACGTTAGATCTTATACTTATTCGTAAGCGCAATATACTTGGAAACTGGTACTAATATTTCTCTTAAGACTGCGCCGAGCGAAATGCCAAAACAGGCGGTCACAGTTAAGTGAATAATATCAACACTTTTTGTTTAATACAAATATAAAATTTACATTTACCATAACAATGAATGTGTTTACAATTACTCCGAGGAAAAATTTAAAAAAAAAATATTTTCGCCTACAATATTACGTAAATTTGCACGACAAATGCAAAAACGTAAGCTCGTGTTACGTGATTTTTAGATTATAACAGTAGAAATCTATCCTATTTTACAGCTTAAACGAAACATAAATAGTTATATTACAATTTGTCCGTCCCAAATATTTAAGTTATTGGTTGACAATAAAGATACATATTTATCAAAAAAGCAGTTTAAATCCTTCATATAATTTTACTATGGCGGCCGCGCGCCAATTTGAATATGCGCCGCACGAGCTCTGTCATTATCTGTCTTACGCTCGGCGCAGTCTTATAGAGTACAAACATCTATAAGACTTTCGATTCGTAAGAATACCATTATGACTACCTCATTGTCAGACTCGGCCTCAATGGCATTGTGGTTAGTGTAACCGACTGCCACGCCTGAGGTCGCGGGTTCGATTCCCGCACAAGTCAAACATTTGCGTGCATGAACATGGATGTTTGTCTTGGTCTGGGTGTTTCTATGTATAATATATATGTATTATTACATATAATATGTATTATAGTATTTTCCTGTGGGAAAAACATAGTTGTGGGGATAAGAAATATCTTATACCCACATTTCGCCAACTATGGTTTACACTATGGCTCTGCCTTCCTCATCGGGAATATAGACGTTAGACTCCATGGATGGCATAGTGGTTTACGGGTCGCCTCGCCACTTCTGTCGCCATCTTACCATGTGAGGTGGAGCAGCGATAGCTCAGTGGAGGACCAACAGACTGCAATGCAGAGGGTCTCGGGTTCGAACCCACGTCGCGCACCTCTGACTTTCGGAAGTTATATGACTTTTCGAAATGATGTGCGTATTGATTGACAATTATCGCCTGCTCCGTGCCTCGGAGAGCACGTTAAGCCGTCCGTCCCGGCTGCCATGATCATCTATGGCAGTCGTTATTGGGAGAGTGTCGACACAAAAGGTCCCACTGGGTCGAAGTGTCGCTGGTCTGCACTGACTGGCCCCCACATAAGATACCATGTGAGGTGAGGTTTGATACTCCTTTGTAAAGTCCCCCATGACACAGGATTTTTTGAAAATAAGTCTTTGTATGTTATCATGCGCAAATAGCTGGTATTTTAGGAGAATTACACGTTCTAAGGTATTTGAAACCCAAACTTAGTTTCGAGCGTCAATTCGCGCATCGCAAAGGACTTTATAAACATTCAAATAACGGACACTGGATATATCCATAGAGTGAGATAACGTCTTTTTTAAATAAAAGGAAAAGACATGTATCTTTAAAGATCGGATCCATTAAAAACCCTACACTTTTAAATTTATTTTATTATTATTAAATTATCTATCATATTAAATCATTTTCCTGTTCACAGTTGTGGACCCAGGGGTGGTCAAAACAGGGGCCTACAAATACGAAGATGGGACGCGGTATGTGGGAGAATGGAACTCCAAAGGTCAGAAGCATGGCATGGGACACTTGGTACTGCCCGATGGTACCAGATATGATGGCTCGTTGATCGGTGGTTTGTGCTCTGGATTGGGCGTCATGGCGTTTCCTGATGGAGCCAAGTAAGTATTTGAAACATTTTTAATGGATCAGAGGAATTTTTTTATTATTTCAAAAGACGACTGCCGCGCTAGGAATAGCTCCTCTGTGGCGAAGGATTTTACAAACATTTAAACAACGGACATAAAGAACACTCAGACTGGGAACAACCATTTGTAGATTATACAAATTTTTATCCCTTGTGGGTTTCGGAACTTTCGGACCCACAACACTTGGCGCAATGGCAATAGCGAGAGGACCACTTAAACCACTAAGCACAGTGTCTATGTTGGTGTTTTTGATAAAACTACTAGTTAAATCTTATAAATAAATAAATAAATACATAAATAAATGAAAAATAAATAAATAAATAAATGAATAAATAAATAAACTAATAAATTAATAAATAAATAAGTAAATAAATAAACCAATTCGCTGTCTCTACTACAGACGCTTAGGTTATAAAATGTCCTGAGTGCTATGATAGTTTATGTGAAAGATAAATTACAACGAGATGGGTATAAAAACCCAGGATTCAACCTTTTCCTTGCCTTGAGGGACTAATGAACAATAGACTTATCAAATATTTAAATCAACATCTTCTCTTATCTTCATCACAGTACGGCTTCCGCTCTGGTATTTCTACAAGCAATGCAGTTTTGGATTTAATTACCCTCATCATCAATAAACTAGATAATAAACAGAAGGTTATTGGGATTTTCTTGGACATGGCAAAAAGCCTTTGATACGATTTCTATTTGCCTCCTTATTGACAAGCTTGAAAGGATTGGCATTAGAGGCACACAACTCTCTTTATTTAGGAGTTACCTTTCAAATAGGCGTCAGTGTGTAAAAATCGGAGATTGGACCAGTGACGAACTTCCTATTGCCTACGGCGTGCCCCAGGGCAGTATCATTGGCCCAACCTTATTTTTAGTCTACATCAACGACCTCTGTGAGCTGAAACTCAACAACGGCAGTATTTTTACTTATGCCGATGATACCGCCTTAATTTTTCATGGACCCTCTTGGCAGATGGCTTTTCATTGTGCCCAAGTCGGCTTAAATAGAATCACTGACTGGCTGGCCCAAAACCTATTAACTTTAAATGTAGAGAAAACAAAATATCTCACATTTTCCCTTTCCAACGTAAATAGACCCTCTGCAACCTAACACATGCCGTATGTAATTGCACTCACCTCAAAAGCACTAGCTTTATAAAATATTTAGGCATAGAGATTGACAACATTCTGTCGTTTCAGTGTCATATGGAAACTCTTGTAACCAGAATACGAAAATTAATGTTTGTTTTTAAAAACCTCCGAAACGTAGCTGATACTGAGATAATAAGACAAGTATATTTTGCTCTCGGCCAATCACTCCTACAGTATTGTATAGTTGCATGGGGTGGCACTACAAAAACAAGTCTTTTAAGACTAGAGCGTGCACAGAGAGCACTCTTGAAGGTAGGTTGGAAGCTGCCGTTTCTGTATCCTACTTCAAACTTATATAAAACCTGTGACGTTCTATCAGTTCGAAAACTTTTCGTACTTAACCTCGTACTCACTACTCACGCACAAACACCCTACGAGCCGTCTAAATTTGCTACCATGAGACGCAAACACACCGTCTGTATACCAGTCGCAACAAACACGACATTAGCTCAACGATGCTATTACTTCCTCAGTAGTTTCATTTATAACAAAATAAATAAAATTTTAATGAATGTTATGTCCAATGCGTAAAGAAGAATGTAAAAAAACAGTTATAAAATGGTTACTGGGATTGGATTACTCTGAGATCGAAAATTTCATCCAAGTAATAAAATAGACAATGGGTATATTTTACTCTTGTACCATTCTATCTTACTTACACAAACCCAGATGCATATTTTTATAAAAACATTATACACACACTCACACACAAATACACATATAAACACACTCCCACACACGCAAAAACACACACATTCACATACAGATTTAATGTTAAATTTCTCATTTCTTATCAACTAAAATATAAAATCTGTTAATTAAAATGTAAAACTAAACTAATGACCGGAGAGAGAGAGCCTGGAGATCTGTCATACACGTCTTGAACCTAGTTCAGACTCCAGCTCTCACAAAGGTACCTATATTTAAAGCTGTAATGTTAAGTGTTACCACTGTTACTGTATTACCTTTATGAGAGAAATAAACGATATATTATTATTATTATTATTATTATATTTTCGTCTTCATGTGACCTTGTTTCTTAATAACTATATTTAAACATTTACTTAGGTTATAAATTAATTATATTTTAACATTTACTTAGGTTAATGTTTTATATAATTATATAGTATGTACATTTGGGCCGCCTCATGTCCACTTTGGGATATCTTACCCACTGTTAAGCGTCATACCAACTGTTAGGCATTATGCCCACTGTTGGGCATCATGTCCACTGTTGGGCATGTTGTGTTGCAAAATGCAGCACAAGACAAAACTCGACAGCAAACAGTAGCAACCAACTCGAATCAGCACACCACTACTCTGCATATAAATAAAGCCATTTTGCCATTTAAAATACATGTGACCTTGTGATCCCTATATCTCGGGGGACTTTTAACCCACAGGACCCATATTACAAACTCGACCGAGGGATGACCCCAAGGTGTCTGCATACAAAATTACAACTCAATCGGTCCAGTGGTTCCGGAACTATGCCTGTCACTAACAAACTGTCACTAACAGATAGACAAACAGACCCACAAAGTGTTTTCATTAAACTCTTCGAAGAAGACTCAGAGGTTAATAAACTGTCATTTTTGAGGTTGCAGATTGCAGAAAAGATACAATTTATTGGAAAATAATTACGCAAAATAAACAGTATATGTATCTTCCAGAAATGGTCTCCAATATATTTCCAATACTTTAATACTACCCACATTTACCGATGCGCGTATAATAGTTCATTGACCTGTGATTGCTTTAAAACGTATGATGGTAAACATCGTATCGAGAATGTAAATAAAATATCTTCTTCAAATATTGCTAGCTTCGAAATCTGTTGGGCGTCTGTATACCTCAACGGGTTCAATCTATGTTGAAAGGTTTTATTACGATTGAATATTATAACATTGTATTTTTCGTTAAACAAATACCTTTAAAAGAAAAACGAAAATGATTCTACAACAAGAATTCAAGAAAAAAAAAAAGTAAAAGAATGTAAAATAAGTATTTGTAGTTTTATACTTGTTATTTTCCAACCAGTGGTAGCCTAGTGGAAGAAAGTGGGACTGTCACGCAGAGGTCTAGATTTCAATCCTAAGGCAAACCTCTGTTCTTCGAAGTTATGTATTAAATAATTAATTATCGCTCGCTTTAATGGTGACGGCAAACATCTTAAAGAAACCTACATACCTAGGAGTTCTCCTTAAAGTTCTCAAAGATATGAAAAGTCTGCAAACATAGTCTACATACATACATAGGCTCACGCCTATGTATGTATGTAATAATATAAATACAGTAGTACGAGAAAACAAATGTATTGAATCTGACATCAACACAAAAAATAAAAATATTTCACGAGAGAAAATTATTTTATCCAAAGTAATTAAGTTCTAACTACATTAAAGAAAAATCAACTTAAATATTGCCAGACAAGTAATTAAGTATCCAGTATTTGTATTTTTTTTCCTAGACATGAACTGAACCTTGAAATGATTTTATAAACAGATTTTAATCTGATTTTCAGTTAATCTTTATTAATTTTTATTTATATTTAATGTTTAGTTAGTCTTTGACTTATTATTAGTCTTTAAATATCTTTTGTTTGTTTTAATTTTCATATTGTATCTATAGTTTAATAATCATTTTATTTAAATATATCACAGGTGTCATTATCTATACTATACTAGATTTTTGTTTGTAATGATTAAACTCAAAAACTACACAACCAGTTTTAAAGATTATTTCACCATTAGAAAGCTATATAATCACTGAGTAACAGGCTATCTTTTATTTAAAAAGTACTGTTACACCTAAACTACCCTTACGCAAGTGAAGCTGCGGGCAAAAGCTAGTTCTAAAATAAATTCGAATTATTCGAATGTTATTTGAATCATATTTTATTCGGATACATCTGTCTGTTGTTCCAGAGACGGCACCGATTGGTAATAATCTATTAGCGAAATGAATCTCTTATAAACATTCAATTGTACACAGTTACATTTTTATTGTAATAGATATGCGATAAGCTAGTTGATCATTTGAATATTGGATTGTTGATCGATTTATAGCAGATGGCGCAGTGGTATTTAATGCGACAGCTATGCGTGCTATCTCGAATAAGATTTCTGAAATGGACACGGTGGTATTTGGTTTTTCAGTTAAGAAATATTTATTAGCCGTCTGGCACTTTGTCCAGAAGATGTTAATAGGTTTTCCTGTTATTACATGGATTCTTAATATTAATCTATAGCAAGCAATCCTCATTTGACACATAACGGCAACTAAATAATAAATATAATATTATAACGCTCACGCATATTGAAAATTATACACTATTATTATTTTTTACGTAAATGCAATGTGTGAGCTGATTCTTCTTAGAGTAGGCAATTTTTTGTGTGATCTAAGTACGATATTAATCTTTAGCTAGCTAAATTATATTATATAATATCAGCCCTCTATATAAACTGTCCAACTGCTGGACACGGATTTTTTTTCAGTATGATATGGCCACCTCCTCTCTATGCGTGCCGTATCAAGGAGGACTGCCTTCTGCATCTGACCGTTGACCCAAGCACCTAACGCGAGCCTTTTAAGATGTTGGTCGAGGCTCCTGGCCATTAGACCGTTCACCGTAACGACTATCGGTACAATGATTGCCGAGTCCACATCCCACATATCGACGATCGTCTTGATAACTTCGTCCATAATTGAACAGACTAACTCTTCAGTTTCTCCAAAGAGGTCATCGAAGCTTAGCCAGTTTATGGAGGCGAGAAGGTCTACATCAGGCCCACATAAGGCCTGGTAGAACCTACCGTGAAGCTCCTTGCTCTACCATACATTCTAGCGGTCGTCAATGCTCAGTACTACAGGCACGCGCCAGTTCTCTTTAGCCAGATTAAGCGGGGTGAGTCCGTTATCCACTACGACAACATCACGATGCATATCCGCGTTCGCCTGAAGGAAATACTCTCTCTCCTCATACACTTTCGCCGGTTTAAGGTGCGTACTCGTCTGTCGTAGAGATAGCGAATTGGTTTAAGTGGTCATCTCGCCACTGTATACATGGGTACATAGTCTCACGCCTATGCTCCCTAAGGAGTACAGAGGTGTATGACGTCCACCGCTATGGTTTTAGGTCCTACGTAATAGGAGGCGAGCCATCTCCTGGGATGTGCCACATTCCGTGATGCTATTGAGAAGAATTTGAGGCGCTCATAGCCAGTTGCACTCACTGATCGGTAAACGATTAGCGAGGTTAAGCAACGTTGGGTGTGGTCAGTCTATAGATGGGTGACCACTTAGTGGTATTTCATCTGAGTGTCTCCGTGCTTCGGAGGGCACGTAAAATGTAGGTCCCCGTTATTGTCAAATTGACAGCAGTCGTTATGCCATATCAGAGGCTTAACCATTAGGCGACGATAAACGATAGGCCAGTTTCACCAACTATGAGTTTCGGTCTCACCTAATAGCATGTAGCCAAAAACTGTCTGGCAATGTGCGCACAAATGGCTTGCATTTTATAACGTGGACCCAAAATATACATAACTAGCAGTCCATCGTAGTATCACTAACGTTTATGGTTACTGCTCCACTCTCATGGCTCGTAGCATGATGTTATATAGCCTATGTTACTTGTGGATAAAGTAGCTGAGATGAGCCCTGTAATCATTTAGAATATCCTACTGCTGGACCGAACATCTTCTCAGTCTGAGAAGGCCCATTGTCCGCCACGCTCGCCCAGTGCGGATTGGCAAACGATACAAACCAACGACACCAACGACGAACATATCTTCGAGAACTTTATTTTAAAATCATCCATGCACATGAGCACGCAATTTGCTTCACGATGTTTTTCTTCACCGTTAAAGCGAGCGTTTATTAACTACCTATTTGATAACTTACGACAAGTAAAAGGCCTTGGGGTTAAACTCCAACAGTTTCCCACTAGACCATCGCTGCTTATCAAATAATCTTTTAACACGGATAATTATGTTATTCTCCTACTTATCTGTTTGGTTTAATAAAAATATTAATGTCTATTATTTATTTATTCAAATCAACAAAATGGGTAATTTTTATTTATTTATGACGGTAAAATATTGCGTAAACATGTTTATAACACAAACAGGTAAATTGACCTAATAACTTTTTTGGATAAGTACAATAATAATACAATTTTCTCTATTTAATCAGGTTAAGTCGAGATTGGAACATCTTTTGTGAAGCATTAAATTAACTGATGATAAATCGGTATCACGTATAAGGTTGCCAACTCCTTGTATAAGAGATAAAATATCTTTGTATTAGAAAAGGCAACAGTAATTAGAAAAACTTAATAATTTTTTAAATGTTTAGATATAATTTTCTATGTGTATGTTTAAACAGCATTCATTGAAAGATACTTTAAACTTTTTACCCGTGACTTATTTTTCTACTTATTAACATACGTTGTTAAGTAAAAGGTAAAAGATTATTAGTTTTCTTTTAATCTTGTAGATCTGGATATCAAAAATATTAAATGGGGTATTATATAAGTATAGGTACTTAATTTTTTTATTTGTAAACAGTAGCATGGTTGTAGATAATATAGTGCAGTTGGTAACCCTAAATACGTGGCCGATTTCTATGAATATCACAATATTAGTTAAATAAGTATTTTTCTAACAGTTATAGAAATAAGAATATTGTATGATACATATCACTGGTTCACAGTAATAGGGTAATCGTATTACGGAATAAATGTTACATAAATAACAAGAATTATTAAATTATAATAATTAATATATTAAGAGGGTACTGAGAAACTTCGATTTATAGAGTTTATTTCTCAAAAGAACATTTTATATAGTTCACTTAAAATATGAGAAAATTTAAACAATTATAACATTACAAGTACATATTAACATTTTATATTCGATTAGTCGAGTTTAGGTTCAAGTTAGTTTAATAAGTACATATTTAATCTACTTTTAAAATATTAATAGATAAAGAAATTTTTACGTCTTTAGGTAACTTATTAAATAACTGAGCTCCCGCATATTGTAAATTTTTTTACCATACAATATTCTTATGCGAGGTAGTTCTATATTATTTATATTTCTTGTGTGATATCTGTGTGATTTGTGTTTAAATGTTATATCAGTATGAGTTGATTTCGTTAATATTTTTCTAATCAATAAGCATGTATGGTAGGTATATAAGTTTTGTAAGTTTAGTAGTTTAGTTTTATTGTAAAAATATTTAGTAGGCGTTAAATAGTCGTAATTGAAAAGAACTTTAATTAATTTATTTTGTGTTATTTGTAAATCACGTAAGTTTGTTTTAACTGCTTGTCCCCAAGCTTGCATAAGTTATACAATTTTAATGGCACTCTTTATTTTAGTTTGAATTAATGTTTGCATTAGTTTTAAGGAGTTTTCTGTAGATTAGCTCATAGGAAAATAAAATATAGATTCATTTGTTATATAGTCTGATGATAGGACGATTACTTTAATTTACTTACACCTGATCAAAGTAACAATATTATAACATTTTAGCTATTACAAATTAATGATAAATATATATAATAAAATAAAATAAAATATAAAATTAAACTATTTCACATAGGCATTGTAATAAATCCGGCGTTAGGGCTCGTGAACCTAAAGAAAACCTGTAGGATCTAACATTTGAGCAGTTGTGGTGTTTCTACAGTGAGTAGCAACACTATAACTTCACTATGCTGCATGCTCTCTGTTCCCAGCGTTAGTAGGCCAACCACTCCTTTTTTAAGGATTGTCGTTACACCAGTTTTACTCTTGTTGCAAATGATCACTGTCTATGGTAACTGCTTTTCATCGTGGTTACCTGATGGTAAGCAGTTATCGTAGACTTTTTTGGTACTAACGTATGCTTATTTGCTACGTAAGAACTATATCAAAATATACATAGTTACCTACCATTAAAATCACAATTACCAGTGCAGGCTGTTTTGTTTAAATTTTCATTCATTCTCTTGCTTGATCCCATTTCATTTGGTTTCGGCGCAGTATGTTTGCCTATTTCAAATATCACTGTCAGTTGTTATCCCATAACTGGCTTCACTTTATTTCATATATTCCTCACACATTCTATCCATCTTTTGTTTAGCCTTCCTTTACCTTTATTTATCTAGTTACATTCGGGCATTTGTTTACATTTGTCTATTATATTGAACAAAGCTTTCATGGTTTTGAACACAATGCCAATTTGGGAGAAATATTCAAAATCAGTTGCATCGTTATCTTATTCCGAGAAAATTCAAAACGTAACCAGTTCAGTCAAAGTAAATTTCTCGAGATAAAGTAAGATAATAAAGGCATTTTATGAAGTAAATTTTCTTCAAAGTGCATTTCATTTTAGTTACATTTTAGTGACATTATTATAACGAAATTACTTCTTACATTACGTTCAATAGAACACTATTGATGCATGCAGATTATTAAAACGATTTATAAATAGTCTTACACCCATGTCTACTTTGCTGTGATTTAAGGTCGTATGGAATCGGCCGAATCTATTGCTGTTTTTTAAGTAATTTATTTAGCTTTATGTAACATAGTAGTTTCCTTGCCATATTATGTCTAGCATTACATTGTGTCTTGCCAAAAATGCTAGATACCGTATCGCTGCTCAGAAATTCTCCGACGGAAAACGTAATAACAATTTTCTCGACCACACCGTGCACATATTCAGAATAGTAGTAGGTGTAGCTAATTGATTTATCATATTATAATATAATTCAAAGTATTTTGTTGATCATCCGATATTGTAAATACTGAAAGTGGATCTGGATATATTTTAAAGGTCAAAGTACGAAATAACATAAATTGATTTATATTATAATAAATTAAATCTTCGAGGGACGGCAAACCCAATAAGAAAATACTAAATGCTATTATTTGAACCATTCAAAATTGAATTATATTGTTGGTATTCGTCGGGTATTATTGTAAGTTTAGCTTTGTAGCAACTTAGAGCCTGATTTCAAATTACAATATGTACAAAACCTTGTTAGTCCGGTTCTTATAAATCACTAGTAGCAATAGATAGCAAAACAGGGGTTTAAGAATACTTACCTACCATGGCAAAACCACACAAGTTCACTTATTCGGAATAAGAAGGTCCTACCAAACAAATAGACAATTTCAACAGAGACTGGCCATTGAGTGCACAAATGTGTGCGCAAAAAATAAGTGCCTTCTTTGTTTAGAAGTCACTAGTAATCATACATTATTTACCACAAGCTTAGGCCAAATTGTATTAAAGAGTTGAATTAATTATAAAGTTGTCCCCGAATAAAACATTCAGAATTTTGCTTAGTATTAAGCTTGCTGTTAAGTCTGATTTAGGCTTTTGAACCTCTGAATCTAGTTGTTTGATAAGAATTTCAGAGGTAGAGAAATGTGTTTAAGTTGTTTTGAGAACGTAAACTTTTAAGTTTACGTTCGAGCCCTAAAGCTATCTTATAATTAAAAAACATGAACTATTATGTTATAACTTTATATTTATTATCTTTGTTGGGTTTCAATCATCAACTTGGTTATTGTACATACAAAATCTTAAGAAAGCCTCAATCCACAAAGTGGGAGGCGGTGGTTTATTACACCCACATTTAGTCAATCATGATTTTAGATCCTACGTAGAGGCATGCCTACCGGACACATTTATAAACTTCAAACCACTGGTGAGAATTTCTTGAAAATCAATTCTAATGATACATTACCAGACTTAGTAATCGGACTTGAGACCGCAGCAGTCGTATTCCTACCTCTGCCTACCCTTTCGGGGAAATAGGCATAAACAATGTATGTAGGTATACCATGTAGATATATAGTCTTCTTGTTTATTCATATATATTATTTCTATAATATTATTTTGATAATATTGCTCACGGTTAGTGTTTGGTTGATGTTAATTATAATAAAACTTGTATGAATTTATTGGCAAAATAACAGTTCCAATTAAAATGACGAACTCGCGTATAAAACTAACCTAAGTATCATTAAGAAAGCAATTACTTTTAATAAAATACTTCATATCTGATATCGCAAAAATTATATCAAGTAAAGCAATGTTTTAGATTTCAATCGCTAATTTGAATAATTATTTTGTAACCTTTATTAAACTTTAACAATTTTTTTTTTAACGACACAGGATGCTGTGAAGCATTTTAGTGGTTTTACTCCGCGGGGCGACGGAGAGGTTATGTCGGGCTCACCGGGGGAGTGATACCCCAGTAATACCGACTAAACCTACTACGGTGTTCCTCGACATAACCATAGACGGCGGGGCTGCGCGAATCGCTTTCACATGCAATTGCGACCCCACCGAGGTTTCGGCCCGCCGTGTGAAACGGCAGGCCACTACATAAAAGACCCTCTACTGTCCCCTTGTAGGGGGACAAAAACACGACTCAGAAGCGCGCGCGTGGGAACACGCACGCCGCCTCTTGGACCTGGTGCTGATCAGATGGCAGGCCCACGAATCCCACCGCCCTCAGGTCAAACCTCAGGGTGGCTAGAGATCATCAGGGTTTAAGCGCTCCCTCTCCCACTCCACCGCCTCCTTGATGGACATAACTTCCTCACAAAAGGAGGCGACGGCGTTCCACGACGTCTCGCTCCGGACCATAGATTGAACCACGCCGGGAGCGAGAGGGCAACCATACCGACTGCCGCGATCAACTCACGGCGCTGCGATGCCCAGGCGGGGCAATCCGTCAATGTATGCAGCGCCGTGTCCTCAACAACGTCGCGGCAGTCGCCACAGTGGTGACAATTGGGCGTCTCTTGCCGACCTATGCGACACAGGAACTGGCCAAAGCAACCATGACCAGTCATTACCTGTGTCAGCCGGCAGGTGAGGGCACCATGCCGCCTCTCCAGCCACTCCTCAAAACGGGTCTTACCGCCACGATTGTGGCGTGCCCGGCACTGGGGTGCACAAGTCGATTTCTCCATTCTTCCACCAGTACCTGGCGGAGCTCGGACCGTGCCGCCTCTAGAGTGGGAGGAGCTGGTCCTTCGCCCCGAGCCAGCGTCTCCTGGCGCCAACGGTAAAGCGACACCAGAAGCGCCGCTTCTAAGTCCCAGGGGATCGATCCGGTGAGGAGGCTTGCTGCCTCGAACGAGATCAAAGTTTAACAAATTTGTATCGACTTTATCGCAGCTTATTTTGTTCATAACTTTTATTTGATTAACACGTATGCCCGAGGTTCCAGATAATTTTTAACATATTATGATAACGAAGAGACAGAAACCTAAGAATAAACCCTCAAACAGCTATTTATCTCTGATAGTATCAGGACGGTTTAGCTACACGATTCTTTATTTATACAAATTAAAATAGATTTTTATTTTTTGTTTCGTGTTTATTCTGTGAATCAAACCTGCGTTAGGTGGCCACTTTTACCACATGCCAAACCATGCAGACATTTGAGTGATGTGTCGATGGTTAGCTATTGGCTTAAAATTCAGGTGTCGTGGAGACTGAATACCGCCATCTCGAAGCTGTAATTCTGCACAAATATGACATAATCTAGTCCTCTCTCCTTATTTTATCCTACTCTCTTCACATCTTCCTCTTTCTAACACAAATGACGCGACACTGTATTAATTGAGCGACTGCATTCCATGCAGGCCCCGGTAATTGTTACTGCTGTTCTGTTCTTTTGAACCCTGCTTATGTAATTCAAGTACATTTATAATGGAATTTATAGCTTAGGATCTGATAATTAAATCCAAGAAGAAGTAAAACACAGCATTACTTATATGAAGGTATTTTGATATAAGTTCACTTCAGACAGTACGACGACCTTCATTTTAGACACTTCGTAACCAGCTACTGAAAACTCACCTTAACGTCGGAGAAAGTGTAGAATATAGGTTTAGAAATTAGTTAGATAAAGCCGAATAAAGTGGTAGGTACTGACTTAATTTCTATAGATTTATATTAAAACAACTGAGCAGAAGTCATACGTATATTTACTCGACGGTCTTGACTCTCTGGGCTTAATAGGAGACTCGCTGTTGTCACCGCGAAATCCTTACCAGAAATCAACAAAATATTTCCAGCTCCGAAAATGTCACCTCACGATCGGCCTCATACATAAAAACAAACTCAAACCAGGAGTTGAAGGAGACAGACGTTTATTTTTTCATAACAAATGTTTCACTACAATAAACTTATCCATGAGCAATTAATTTCAGGTATGTGTAAAGTTTTTGTACAGGCACAAGAACTTTGCACATGCAATTTATTGAGCTGATTCAAAGTAATTAATAACTTTATTTTACTCTTCTTTGAACGTTCTTCCATGTAGATAAAGTTTTCATACATTCATTGAGTGGATTACCGCACAAGGAACTATAAATCTTTGTTGTAAAATACTTGTAATAAGGTAGTAAATGGAAACTTTTGTTACGAGACACGTGTTTTGGGATGCAAGTATTTTATTTAACAGCTTGATCTCGCTCTGATTTTGCTTGATATGCATTGCGTCTGACTATCAGAGTGAAGATATAGGGAGTGCACTTGTATTTGCACTCTCACGAGTGCATATAATATCACCTCGATCGTCAAAATTGTTTGTAATTTGATCTGAAGAATATAAAAAAAATCATGACATGTCAAACACCTAGATTCGGAATAATTACCATTTGTAGATTACGACATCTTTTGTCCAAAGTGGTGAACATAAATAATAAATTTTATTAAAAATTCTGCTACTTGCAATTAATGTGGATCCTTATAGATAAGCGAGTAAAGTATATTGAAGAATGCTTTTATATATGTTTCAGATATGAGGGTGAGTTCATGCAAGGCTGGTTCCACGGTCATGGAGTGTTCTGGCGCGCTGATGGGATGAAATATGAGGGGGAGTTCCGCGGTGGAAGAGTGTGGGGCCTTGGTATGTATCTTAGCTATATCAAAAATCTGATTTTAATGGTCGCATTCGGACAGCACTTACCAACATATCCGAAGAAGGATCAGATGCAGTACCAACTTCTGCGCTGACCTCTCTTATGACGTATCAGATTAACGTCTTATCAATCTATAAGAGTGAATGAATAGAGAGGGCACTCCTGTTTGCGCACACATTTGTGCACTCAATGGCCAGTCTCTGTTGAAATTGTCTATTTGTTTTGTAGGACCTTCTTATTCCGAATAAGTGAACTTGTGTGGTTTTGCCATGGTAGGTAAGTATTCTCAAACTTCTTAAACCCCTATTTTGCTATCTATTGATACCAGTGGCTTATAAGAACCGGACTAACAAGGTTTTGTACATATTGTAATTTGAAATCAGGCTCTAAGTTGCTACAAAAGCTAAACTTACAATAATATCCGACGAATACCAACAATATAATTCAATTTGAATGGTTCAAATAATAGCATTTAGTATTTTCTTATTGGGTTTGCCGTCCCTCAAAGATTTGATTTATTATAATATAAATCAATTTATGTTATTTTGTACTTTGACCTTTAAAATATATCCAGATCCACTTTCAGTGTTTATAATACCGGATGATCAACATACTTTGAATCATATTATAATATCATAAATCAATTAGTTATACCTAGTACTATTCTGAATATGTGCACGGTGTGGTCGGACAAATTGTTATTCAGTTTACGGTTAGAGAATTTCTCGACAGCGATACAGTGTCTGGCATTTTTGGCAAGACACAATGTAATGCTAGACATAACATGGCGAAGAAACTTCTATGTTACATGAATTTAAATAAATGACTTAAAAACCAGCAATACGTTTAACCAATTCCGTACGACCTTAAATCACAGCAAGGTGGACATAGATATAAGACTATTTATAAATCGTTTTAATAATCTGCATGCATCAATAGTGTTCTATTGAACGTAATGTAAGAATAATTTCGTTATAATAATGTCACAAAAATGAAATGCACTTTGAAGAAAATTGTCTCCATAAAATGCCTTTGTTCTCTTACTTTATGTCGAGAAATTTTCTTGCACTGAACTGGTTATATTGTGAGTTTTCTCTGAATAAGGTAACGATGCAAATGATTTTGAATTGTCTCTCAAATTGGCATTGTGTTCAAAACTATGAATGCTCTGTTCAATATAATAGACGAATGTATACAAATGCCCGAATGTAACTAGATAAATAAAGGTAAAGGAAGGCTAAACAAAAGATGCATGGAATCTGTGAGGAATGATGTGAAAAAAAGTGAAGCTAATGATGGAATAACAACTGACAGCGATATTTGAAAAAGGAAGACATACTGTGCCGAAACCAAATGAAATGGGATCAAGCAAGAGAATTAATGAAAATTGAAATAAAACAGCTTGAACTGGTAATTGTTGTTTTAATGGTAACTATATTTTTATATAGTCCTTACGTGGCAATAAGCATACTAATGTATGATTATTTGCCACGTAAAAGTCTACGGTAACTGCTTACCATCAGGCAAGTCTGATGATAAGCAGTTACCATAGACAGTGATCATTTGCAACAAGAGTAAAACTGGTGTAACGACAATCCTTAAAAAAGAAGTGGTTGGCCTACTAACGCTGGGAACAGAGAGCATGCACCATAGTGCAGTTATAGTGTTGCTACTCACTGTAGAAACACCACAACTGCTCAAATGTTAGATCCTACAGGTTTTCTTTAGGTTCACGAGCTCTAACGCCGGATTTATTACAATGCCTATGTCAAATAGTTTAATTTTAATGTAAACATTTACTCAACCGTACGACAATAACCTTTTATCATTAATGTGTAATAGCTAAAATGCTATAATATTGTTACTTTGATCTGGTGTAAGTAAATGAAACTAATATTTCTATCATCAGTCTATATAACGAATAAAACTGTATTTAATTTTCCTATGTGCTACACTACACTACTGTGCTGCCTATAGAAAAATCCTTAAATCTAATGCAAACATTAATTCAAACTAAAATAAAAAATGCCATTAAAATTGTCTAAAGTCTATTTCTACTATGTTCTAATACTATTTACATGGGATCATTCTATAGGGTTTTTAAAAGGGCAATTTTCAAGTATGTAAGTCAAGTAGGTATGTATTCGAGTACTTATGCATTGTTTTTGACCTTCTAAGGGGACATACATTTTTGTGTTACAAGATAGCTGTTTCAAATCAGAGTACCTCAGGGATTTTCTCAGTGCAAGCATTGATGTTTCAGTTTTTACTACAATAACGTTTAAATGTTTGTTATTTAATCACGCCTAAGTTTTAGTGCATTTTGGTAAGATTTTACACGAGAATAGACATATGAGATATTGTTATTTGTTTACATTTATTACTTCTGAGTTTATTATCTGTGTCACAGGTGGACTTTACTTTACAGAACTAAAATGAATGGACACGAAGTACTCCCAAAATGCGGACGATCATTTGCACATCATACAAATGATTATCCTATGTGGGATTCGAATGCACAACAGTCAGCGCGATGGCAATGGTATCCACTTGCACGTTGTGCCATCTATCAGACTACAGACTTAATTAACATATAAATAAATAATACTTTATCCTACATTTTTATGGCAAAACCATCAGTAACAGCTCCATCTAGTTACAAGTTTATGTCAATAGATTATATTTAAATCGAGTGCTACTATAAATCTTAAACTAGATGGCGCTATCATATATTGTCTTGGTAGTAGTACGTATAATTATAAAAATAACACATACTTATAATATTAATTATTTTCCAGGATTGGTGACCTTCAGCGACGGAAGCAACGGTTTCCCTCGCAACGAAGGGTTCTTCCAGGACTGCAGGCTGGTGCGTCGTAAGCGCTGCCCTGAAGTAGTCCAACGTGCGCAGAAAGTGGCGTACATGGCCCGCGCTCAGTGCCAGCAGATTTAATTACAACTTTATGGTCAATGTGCTATGTAGTTTTATTTGTGAACCATATTTCGATGACGCAACTGCTGTGCAAGAGGTTACAGATCGTCAAAGTACGTTTAGATTTTTCTGCCCAGGAATTCTCAGTAGCATCACGGAGTTTGAAATTTTTAACGGTAGACATCTATGGTCTCATCATCCTTTACGTGGAACCCTAGTGAAATATGTGGTTAATACATCTCTGCTTACCCCTTCAAGGATATATGTACAGACATAAAAGCTAATGCTTCATAAAGTGTACGAAAGCTTTAACTTCCTAATACCAGGATGCTCTCGACATTCTTCTTATTAGAAACTCCAAATAACTTTCTACTGCGCTTACACGCGGATTGAACTCGAGATAAGAGGCGTCGCATTCACTACCGCAGGCCAACGAAACACCTAGCATACCTTAATATTTTATCCGGATTCTTATAAAAAGTTTCTCAGTACCTTCTTAATATAATTATTCTTGTTATTTATGCAACATTCATTCTGTAATACGATTACCCTATTACTGCGAACCAGTGATAGGTATCATATAACATTCTTATTTACAACTGTTACAAAAATATATATTTATTTAATATTGTGATATTCATAGAAATGGGCCACGTATTTAGGGTTGCCAATTGCATATTATTTATCACCATGCTACTGTTTACTGATCAAAAATAAAAAGTACCTATGTATGTATGTATCTTATGTGGGGGCCAGTCAGTGCAGACCGGCGACACTTCGACCCAGTGGGATCTTTTGTGTCGACACTCTCCCAATAACGACTGCCGTAGATGTTCATGGCAGCCGGGACCGACGGCTTAACGTGCTCTCCGAGGTACTGAGCCGGCGATAATTGTCAATCAATACGCACATAATTTCGAAAAGGCATATAACTTCTGAAAGTCAGAGGTGCGCGACGTGGGTTCGAACCCGAGACTCTGCATTGCAGTCTGTTGGTCTCCCCACTGACCTATCGCTGCTATTGAAAAGTACCTATACTTATATAATACCCCATTTAATATTACTCATATCCAGATCTACAAGGTTAAAATAAAACTAATAGTATTTTACATTTTACTTAACAATGTATGTTAATAAGTAGAAAAATAAGTCACAAGTAAAAGTATCTTTGAATGAATGCCGTTTGAACATACACTTAGAAAATTATAACTATTTATTAAAAAAATTGTTTAGGTTTTCTAATTACTGTTGCCTTTTCCAATGCAAAGATACTTTATCTCTTTTACAAGGAGTTGGCAACCTTACACGTGAACCTTACACTTCAAAAACGATGTGCCAAGCTTCATCATCATCATCAGGTAGGTTTTTTCCGCATTCGCACATGCCAAAATGTTTCTCATTTGCCCCTCTTTTTTAATTATTCCTTTTTCGTCCTACATTTTCGATCATATGGTTAGCATAACAAAACATGTTTATAAATTATTTTAGGTCCTTTCAATATTATTTCTCGTGATGTCATGCAATCATAAGCCCAAAGGTTCGCCGAGAGATCAAGGAGGTATTTTAAAATATTTTTCGGCTGACGGTACATCAAATTTGTTATACAAAAAAAGCAGGGTCAAAAAAGGAACATGATTTGGGACGAAATATGAATTACGTTAAAAATAATATTTATCTAAATTTCGGGGCATGTGAGGAACAATTTTTGGGGTGAATGCGTATTTTTACATTTGGGACGAAACATGAGGGTCGGAGGCGGAATAAACCTCGACTTAACCTGATTAAATAGACAAAATTGAATTAATTTAATTGTATTATTACTGTACGTTTTCAAAAAAGTTATTAGGTCAATTTACCTGTTTGTGTCATAAACATGTTTACGCAATATTTTTTCGTTTTGAATGAAAATGTTAATGTTAATGATGATATACCTTTGTTGATTTTAAATAATAAATAATAGGCAATAATTTTTTTACTAAACGAGCCAGATAATTAGGAAAATAACATAATTACGACGATGGTCTAGTGGGAAACTGTTGGAGTTTGGTCCCAAGGCCTTTTACTTTTCGTAAGTTATTAAATAGTTAAATAATGCTCGCTTTAACGGTGAAGACAAACATCGTGAAGCTAATTGCGTATGAGCACGCAATATGATGTGCATGTATGAGTTCAACATAAAGTTCTCGAAGACATGTGAAGTTTTCCAACCAACACTGGGCGAGCGTGGCGGACTATGGGCCTCCTTAGACTGAGAAGATGTTCGTGCCCAGCAGTAGGATATTTTATATTGTTACGGGGTTCATCTCAGCTACTTTATCCACAAGTAACATAGGCTATATAGCATCAGGCTACGAGCCATGGGCGCAGCGCAGTAATCCTAAACGTTAGTAAAACTGCGAGGGACTGCTGATTATGTATATTTTGGGTCCACGATATAAAATACAAGCCATTTATTGTGCACATTGCCAGACAGTTTTTGGCTGCACGCTATTAAGTGAGACCTAAACTCATAGTCCGTGGCCTATCTGCCGAGTAAAGTTCCAGACTCCTTGCAACAAAAGTGCTTGGCAAGAAAACCCAAAAACAATCAAATCTAAGTCCTCATGCATAACAGTTGCATTGCCTACCGCTACGTTACCGAAGTAGATAGTTACTAAATACATAAATGCCAAAAATATAACATCTTGTTCGTTCTATTTCTGTATTATTATTTGCTTGTGCGTAACAAAATTTCAAATTCAAATTCGTAGCTAAATTTAGGACAGGGTTCCGTACCCAATAGGAGGCAACCCTGTATTAAACTTTTAACCTACAAGAAACCGAGGTGCTCTAGCTTTTGCGCTGTAATAATTCACATACTGTAATTTTGGGAGAATGTGATCTTTAAATTAATAATCAGCGCTGATTACAAACTGTCCCACTGCTGGGCACGGGCCTCTACTCAGATGAGCAGGTTTTATATCAAAATCCACCACGTTGACTTTTTGCGAGTAGACTATCTTCTTATAAATTAAATAAATTTTCAGATATTTCGGATTCTTTACAATATTTTCCTTTATCCTTAAAGCGAGTGATAATAATTAACTATTTAATAAGCACATAACTTTGAGAAAGTGCATGCCGTAGAATTGACTTCAAGATATAGCCTTTATTATATAAGTTAGGCCATCCTTATTCATATAAAGCATTGTGATACGCGTGAATTTTGATTTCAAAGTAGAAACGAATGAATTTTCAGATTGTTCCTTTCGTAATAATGAGTACAACTATACATACACAGTCTGACGCCTGTATCCTTGAAAAGGTATTACATCAATATTTTTTCAACTTTCTGTATCGGCCCCACGTAATAGGAAGCGAGCCTATTGCTACCTACCGGGTAAAGTTCTAGACTCCTTGCTATTTCTCAGAAATACATGTCAGGAAAACAAAATTTTGCAATAATTTTCTGATGTTACGGAGGCACTAATTCGCACCTGGCCTGTCCTTATTCACACTCCAAGGACATTTCACGCTAATGTTCTGAAAACATTTCTGCATTCGAAAGGACGAAACAACGTTCATAAATATTACCTGCTGTCTTGTAAACCAGCTCACCGTTTGAGAGGAAAAAGAGCGACGATTATAATAATGGACGCACTTTGAGTTAACGTGGACATTACTCGGTGGTGGCTAGGGAGTAATATATTAAGTAACTTTTGTTCACTTTTCCTCCGTGGCACAGCAGTAGTGAATGCGGATCGGGACAACAAACAGTTATTGGGTTTTTCAGTTTAGATATCTCAATAGCAGCTCGGAGTTAAGAAGTTGGCGGTGTAAGACACCCCCGTGCCTCGGAAAGCACGTAATGCCGTTGCCAATCTCTCTCCGATTGTGTCGGATTATCGTCCCATCGGATTATAATAGTTAGGGAACAGAGCGCCCTTGTGTTTGCGCACACACTTGTGCACTATAATATCTCCTGTGTAGTTGGCCGGTCTCCGTTAAGACTGGCCGCCGTGGCCGAAATCGGTCTGGACGATATTATTATTAATATTATTAATATACCTAGCTATCACATTGCCTAATCCAGGCATAGAATCCGAGGCCTCATGCCCGCACGCAGGTGACGCAGCGGTAGTGAATAAATATGGCTTGCCTATCTCTGCGTCACCGAGGACTTCAAAGTTAGATTTTTCTATAGCTTTTATTGTATTATACTATTCATTCATATTTACTATATATAAACTTAAATTAACACTGACTCACTTAGAGAAATAGAAGTCATACAAGGGAGAGTCGTAGGAAATAAGTAAATATAGCGTCGTATAGAGAATCGTTAAGAAGGCCCGTGAAAAATGCCTGACCTTCGGAAGGTCAGTTCTTGGTGGTGGTACCCCATCGGATCTCGGAAACGGTGATATCTACGGGAGTCGTTCTCAAACAAAATCTTCCTAAAACCCTGGGAACTTTTAAAATAAATAATATCAGCCCTGTATTAAACTGTCCCACTGCTGGGCACGGGCCTCTTCTCATTGTGAGAAGGGTTAGGCCGTAGTCCACCACGCTGGCCTAGTGCGGGTTGGCAGACTTCACATATCTTCGAGAACATTATGGAAAACTCTCAGACATGCAGGTTTCCTCGCGATGTTTTCCTTCACCGTTAAAGCAAGCGATAACTGATTATTTAATACGCATATAACTTCAA
Source organism: Catocala fraxini (assembly GCA_930367265.1). NCBI lineage: Eukaryota > Metazoa > Arthropoda > Insecta > Lepidoptera > Erebidae > Catocala > Catocala fraxini. Next base: position 26,539,204 of record OV884027.1, on the reverse strand, counting down.
AAAGTCAGAGATGCGCGCCTTGGGTTCGAACCCGAGACCTCTGCTTGGCAGTCCAACAGTTTCCCAATAGGCTATCGCTGCTACTTACTACTGGGAACTTTTAGGGGGGACGAATATAAAAAACTATCTGTCTGACCTTCCCCCCTCGGTGTACACCTCCCTCACGGGCTGCTTGCGGCCGGCGCAACCACGTGAAATACTAGTTTTCTTTAAAATTGAACATTCTATGTACCAAAAATACTCTCAAGACACCGAATTCGTTATAATCGGTTCAGTAATATAGGCTGTCTGAGGTAACAATCTGTGTCATTTACAACGAGTTGTTTTGTTTTCTCTCCAATTTTGAGAACATAATAACAACGGACAGCGATCCCCTAGCGGGAGACCGTTGGACTGCCATGCAGAGGTGTCGAGTTCGACCCCAAGAGTCTGTCTTCGTGCGGCTCACGGTTAGCGTAGTGGAATTAGTGGTCGCCTCACTATTTGTCACTGCACCGAGTAGTCCGGCCCCGATCACCACACGAAAAAAAAATTATGCTATCCATAACTACATTTTTCGAGACCGGGTATCCTTTGTGTCCGTTGTTTAAATTTTTAAATTGATTTAAAAAGTCCACCTCGACACAGGAATTATTTCTAGTTTGGGAGATGTCATTCAAAAATCAAGCAAAACTTATACACAGTCAGTAAGATTTATAAGACCTCCTCCCATAGTCGGGTAAAAAGGTATCGTTTTAATAACAATGCCATCTCATTGAATAATGTGAGAAGATTATGTGAATATTTCTTCGGTACATCTATGCACGCTTGAGTAGATGTTAGATTGATGGTGTTTCAAATCTACACCTTATTAATGACTCTTTGGAGGCAATATTTTACACGTTGCTACATAAAACTTTACTCTTAAAATAAATAATTATATTACAATTCATTATATGAAAGTATTTGTACTAATAATAATGATAAAACCACTCTAGAATAGTCGTCATCTTATCATGAAACTAACGCGATATCGGAGGCCACAGCACACTAGCTTTTAAAATATCACTCTCACCTTGTGATTGTAAACAAAAAAATGATCACCAGGTTAACTTAAAGTGCACAAACCGCAGGGCTGTTTGTGGCGAGCTGAATATGAGGCCGTTACTGGTTGGCTGGGGTGGATCTTTAAGGGCGCCCGTAGGACTCTCAACTCTGGCTTGCCCTGGTCGTCCGTCAGAGGGAGGCCGTCAGAGCTACATATGTATATGCTATAGAAGTGTAATATTTTACAAAAATACCCGTGAAAGACAAACAAATAATTTTAATACTACTAAAAGCATGATAAGGTTATCTGTAAATGTATGTATGTATCTTATCTGGGGGCCAGTCAGTGCAGACCGGTGACACTTCGACCCAGTGGGATCTTTTGTGTCGACACTCTCCCAATAACGACTGCCATAGATGTTCATGGCAGCCGGGACCGACGGCTTAACGTGCTCTCCGAGACACGGAGCAGGCGATAATTGTCAATCAATACGCACATAATTTCGAAAAGTCATATAAGTTCCGAAAGTCAGAGGTGCGCGTCGTGGGTTCGAACCCGAGGTCTCCCCACTGAGCTATCGCTACTCTGTCTGTAAAAGTAACAGCACTTAATTAATAAATAAACCGTTACTTATTAACAAAAATTTGTGCATTTGCACTTACAAAATAATACTCGTATTTGCTAAACTAACAAAGGTAAGTTGCCTGAACTGTGGTAATTTCATAGCTAAAGACTTTTTAATTTTTATTTATTTATTCATGTATCTTCTATGTGTTATATATATATGTATATGTATATATCAATATAAATCTTATCATGGTTCTTTAACTATTACTTTGTGTTTATGACAAACTTTTGGTGCTAAAATACAACCGTACTCGCGTTGGCTACATACACAAATTAATCGTGTGAGTTACGAGTACATGCGCGAGGTAATCACACGTGATATTTGCACGAGTATCGTTAACCGTTTTCATTATGCGTGAAACCTGCGTGGGTTACATGCATAATGAAAACGATTAACGTGCTTGTGAAAATAGTGCCTCCAATTACGCATGCCGTATAAGATCAGGAATACAAGGGCCACACTTATATTTAAATGTTTTGATAGGCAAATAAATTTAGCATAGGAAAAATAGGTAAAGGTAGTAACACAAATAAGCAAATTAAAACATAAAATAAAAATAATAAAGATATATTATTTCGCATTTACAAAGCTTACTAACTAACTGTAACATTTATAACTAGATTCGAATAAATTAACATATTAAATATCCCATCACGTCAGTTGTATTTCAATTTTCTCTTGGCTATAGTTTCTTCATCATCAAGACACTGGCCATACCTAACTTCCATACATTTGCTTCCCTGGAAATAAAAAGAGGAATCTAAATTAAAAACAATGCACATTTATTATAATATATAATAGTTATAATATATAATAGTTGTCTTAATGGAGCAGGAAAGGTAATGTTTTCAGCATTTCTATTCCCAAAAGGTTATATAATAATATCAGCCCTGTATTAAACTGTCCCAAACCTTGCTGGACCTTAAGTTGTTGTCTAAAATACAATGCCAACATGAAAATCTAATAATAATAATAATAATATAACATAACACTCTTCTTAGTCTGGACAGTTTTTCGTGCGACCTAAGTACGGTGAGCGCTCATTTACAAAAATCTTTGACTGTATGGCCCATTGGTGGGCCACTGTAATTTCTGTAGACGAAAACGTGGGCATAAAAGTGTATATTATAACAGAATATGTATAACAGTTTCGCCGCTTTCTATATCGACATTATGGTAACATAATATACGTTTTCCGTCTTCCGCATCTCGAGACTCTAACCGATAGATACTTCTATAATAACATTTTCAATTGCGTTGTCAGTTTTCTACAGACAGTATTTTACTCAATATCCATCCATTTCTTATTATTGTAAAATCTGTCACAACCTACATTCAAATTCATTTGTTTAAAATGAAACTTCCACACTACGTGTAATTCATGTAAAAGAACACACATTACGGAATATTGAAACAATGTAAAACCAATTTCATTACTTATTTTGACCAACGCGCCAAATGTTATGATTTATTCAATTATGTTAAATACAGTTTAGTTAAATTCAATGATGCCTCTGTCAAATTTTACTTCATATAGACTCTGGCTTTGCTTCTAAGAATTATTAAAACAAAAGACCTCTTTAAGATATCTTGAACTAAAATTTTCGTTCAAAACATCACGATGAAAAGTTGCATATATACTTATACTAATGACAACGAGGAAATCAAACAGATTTTTCGTATAGATTTTTTTATACAACCTCCTTCGCAAACACCCTTAATACCCATATGTCAAGGAGTTATCATGTTTTATGAACAATTGCATCATCAAATGAAGCACTCGCAAATTATCTACCATTAAAAAGGAGTTGCTTCGTTGCCAGCATTCTCTCAAGGAGCTTGAAAAGCCTATTTACAACAAAGACACAAAACGAGGCTGCAACTTTCTGTGAGTATTTTTTTGAAGTATTTCGTTGGGTAGATTTCTCTAGTTTCAACAAAACTGTTGGTTAGAATCTCAGGTTGCTCTGAGTTTCATTCAAGTCACAATATATTAGAACCAAGTATAAGAGCTTTATATGTTTCGAATTAAACATACCGTTCACATTACAGTCGCACTATAGTACTTTCAACTTCCCCTACTAAGATCACGAAGTTAAAGAAAGTAAAATGATCCATGACATAACGGTACCCGTCATAACCACTCGTCCGAACTTTCACTCGGAACTTACGTAACTATCGACGTAACAGTAATGCTCATTAATCTCCGCTTTAAATTTATTATTGTTAATATAGAGATTTTCTACAGACACGTGGTTATGGAACAACTTAGTGAAATTTTGAAGTACGTTTTCTGGGTAAAGTATATTTGAAAATCTTCTAGTAAGATTGTTTATATTTTAAGATACAGTTGTAAATCGTGACGGTTATTCTAATGCTATATGAATTTTACAAAAGTTTGCGTTAGAGAGACCGATGACCAACTATTTGGTGAAGATAAACTGGCTCATTTGGGTAAGTACACATCTCATAGTAACACTGTTACTGCATTTCGTCCAGTAAGTAAAAGTTTTAGAGACGAAGAAATCTATTTTATGTCTTCCATTCCTTTCCTCATAGTCAGCAAACACTAATTATCTCGTAAGCCGTATGTTTGCTTCCTACCTTTGTCATATAAATAATATAATAGTCAATAAATGAAATGGTTAAATCGCTATTTTATATCCCTAAACAGCTAAGCGGGGATATATCAGACCTATATTAAATATCGACCATCATGTATAATGGGTAAGCTTTCTAGTTCTTCGTACTGTACAATTTACTCAAAAGATAGGCTTAAACTACGACAGAAATTGCGATATAAAAGTCAGACATTAACCGTATATCACTCCAGGTGACCGATTATCACTAACATGGAGGTTTTTAGCATCAAGTAAGTCAATGAACAGGGTTCGGTCTTTATGAAAATGTCGAACATGTTCGAAAAGTTTTTAAATACACTAGACACTTGGACACAACGTATTCACACAGGTGCTAATGCGACACTAATAATTATCGTGTCACAATAAATTTCGCAATTTCGGCGAAAATGATCGAAATGTTAGGCAACGAATCAACACAGGATGGATGAAATGGCGACAGATCTCGGGTACAATATGCGGTCCCAAACTGCCTTTGAAATTAAAGGGTCGCATGTATAAGGCGGTTATACCTAAGGCCTGTCGTACTATATGGAGCTGAGTGTTGGGCTAGTAGGAAGATGGATGAGAAACGATTGCATGTAGCAGAGATGAGAATGTTACGATGGATGTGTGGAGTGACGAGAATGGACAGAATTAGGAATGAATACGTAAGAGGTAGTCTGAAAGTGGTGCCCATAGACGAGAAGGTGAAAGGAAATCGTTTGGCTTGGTATGGACATGTTACGCGAAGAGATGATACGTATTTAGGTAAGCAAGTGATGGATATGAGGGTAGAGGGACGAAAAGGGAGAGGAAGACCAAGGAAAAGATGGATGGACTGTGTGAGAATGGGTATGAAAGGAAAAGGGGTTAATGATCAGATGACGGGTGACAGAGAAGTATGGAAGCGAAGGACATACTGCGCCGACCCCAAATAAATTGGGACCACGGCAAGTGGATGATGAATAAATTTCGCAATCAAGCATTCATTCAGAGACACTTCTTGTATATACTGAGTGTAACGTGTTAAGTGTCGTAGTCTAAACTTAGTTTAACAGAAAAACGAAATCAAGCATTCTGCTCAACAGATTCACGGTTATGTATTGGTTATTAACACAAAATAGCAACGAAGTAATATTATTTTGCTTAGTGTATAAGTAAATAAAATAGTCACCTTTGCTATGTAAGCTTTCATGTAGAAGTTGCCGAACAGAATGATGAAAGAAATCATGTAGATAATGAGAACGTAGTGCATCCACAGCGGGAACTCACAGCCAGTCCTGATGCCATTGATACCGAGAACCAGGGCGCAGGTAAACTGGATCTGAAAGAAGAAATATGTTTTTAAAAGATGACGTGTTTCAAAAAGTAACACATAAAGGAATAGTTTTATTTCAAAGTCTTTTATTAATTTATTTTGTTTGGTTATAAACCACTGAAATAAGTTAAACCTTACAATGAATATTTCTAACTAAACATAAATGAAAATATAAAAGAATAACAATGTAATTAGCGAAATTCCTTTCTATAATTTATACATATATTTGGTATTACCATTACCTTACAATTCATTTGAAGAATCCTCTTTTTATTTATCCAATTCATATTATTATATGAAAAAGCTTCACATTGCTTAGTAATTGCGTTTCAACCTAAATTAAACTGAGTATCTACTTCAAAACTTTTTATGTTTACAAATATGAGACAAAAATGAAGGTTTGTAGCTGTCCTTATAACCCTTGGCAGATGTCCTTGTTTCAGAAGGCCCCGCACAGTTGTTGCATAATTGGGTCTCATAACATGTGTAATTTATGCCAGTATTCGGGCATAATAAAGGTATAGGAGGGGCTCACTTAGCCGGATGGTTAACAAACATGTATAATGGTCAATTACGAAAATTATTTGATGTCTTAACTAATTTATTTGCAAATTAGGAAGTTATGTATATAAAAGGGAAAATTTACAACCATGATGCAGAATTTGAACCTGCAATCTTATTTTACTAAGTTATTCATAACAACAGTGTGTGTATACAATGATCTATCGATATCAGTTTAAACTAAATTGATATTTATTAAAAATATGTTTATGTTTATTAGAAAGGAACTTATATTTATTAAAAATTAAATATTATTAATATATAATATTACTAAATATTAACATTTTATAAACTTCAAAAAAATTTATATATATATATAGTTTAGCTACTCAATAGAGAATGAAAACAACAGACAATAAGAACTCTCTCAAATTATACTGCCAATACACACAATAGGAAAATCAATGTCTTGCGTTATTTGAGGGATAAGGAAGAGTAAAAGTAAAATAAAAAGCCTTCAAGTAAAATACAGAGTAAGAACTTAATAAAAAAACATGCGGGGCAGTCTTTGGGACTGCCTATAGAAGTGAAAACTATACTTTGTTTTCACTTCTCGCTCGACTATACAAGTTACTACTTGTGAATTGTATCGTCAAGCTATAAGATTATTATTTTTTAATTTTGAATGCGTTCGGTGACGATGATGCGAGTTCCACGATTTTTGTTCACCCAAAAAGTGCTCAAAGCGCCTAAAGAAGTTAATACTTCAAAAAAAAAATTGTAAAATAAACGTTCATACATCGGTTGTAATTCACAATCAAAACAAAGTAAATTATTCGTATTTTTAAAAGATTGCAGCAGTTCATACTCAATCCTTAGCTGCTTTGTTTACGGAAGAGAAAGTTATACAAACATTAATTACCGTATAAACATTAATTTTACTCTCCAAACTATATCATAACAAAGGAATTTTCAAACAGTTACACGCGCGGTTGCGTGTTATTAGAAATATTTCTATTGGACATGGTTCGGCTAAATGGTGCCTCGTAAATCTTTACTATGCTAGCGCCATTGATTCTTTATTCAAGTTTGGACCGCGTGACTTTATTTTAGCTTTAGTTTGGCAAGACATATGGTAGCCGTCTCTTGTTGAGCTTAGGAAGCTAACAGTTAAGTAAATCTTGTTAATAAGTCACTTTACAACTCAGTATCCAACTTTAAAGTAGCTGTTTCTAGACTGTAAACCGCTAAGCTGGTGTACTGTGAGTATACCTGATATATCTTCAAGAACATTATGGTGATACATTTTATAAAAATAAAATGCTTTGTTCCTAGCAGTTACAAGTGTTTATTTTGGGTGCAAACATGTTAATCAAACTAAAAATATGTTTTTCATGTATGACACAAAGTAACACTTATGAACGTCAAAGTCACACTTATTAATGTGAATTTACGTTTTTCAAAGATTTAATTTACAATCAAGCAAGAAAGAATACTACTCGTAAGCGAACCAAATGTTCTAAAGGCTGAAGATATTTATAACTTACCAGTTGCAAAATAGTGAGGTATTTCTTCCACCAGAGGTACTTGCTGACAGTGGGGCCAAAGACAGAGAGCCCGTAGTAGGTGTACATCAGAACGTGGATGCCACTGTTCACCATGGCAGGAAGGAAAGCTGTAAAGAAAATAATTTATTTAGTTATCTCAAAATTTTGCTTTAGATAGCGTAGCTTTGACGGGGTTAAACATCTACCATATCATAGATCGCCTGCAATGCATAGAGTTTTTAAGTACATTTGAAGAAGCGTTGCGCTATTAGTGAAGGACTAGTTTCATCTGAGGTTTTTGACAGGTACAGCAATACAAACACTTTTCTGAAGACTTAAAGTCCCACGTAACGTATGCAGAGCTTGTGGTGAACAGGACGAGTCCATATCACATTTACTATGTGAATGTGACGCGTTGGCTGGACTAAGGATGGGTCTGATGGAATTGGCATATCCGAACCCTGAAGACTTCAGGCTTCTCCCTCTGAAGTGTACGCTGCGACTGATGCAGTACATTCATAGGGAGATAGCTCAGGGATAGATCTCGGGGTCGACACAAAAGATCCCACTGGGTCGATGTGTCGCCGATCTACACTGATTGGCCCCCGAAATAAGATAAGATAAGATAACGTATGCAGAATCTTATAGGATATACATAGACTCAAACTCCATACTGCTAATCAAAAATGACCTTCCGGAAAATCACTAGAATTCGATTTTGAAACCTTCAATGCCAATACGGGATCATACAACGTATACGCTCGGAGTTTAAGAACCTTCCATATTGTGAAAAGCTATTAATATTGGCAGAATTACTAGAATGGCGGTGATATTATTTATCAAAGCAATATTTTATCGGGAAACAATATATTGTAGTGGATTAATATATTATTGTATTTACGATTGCTGATCAAGATTCGGTGTGTGTTTTTATTAGGTGGATGCCCAATATGAATGTGGGCGGTATAGTTATTATTATAAGGAATAATCAATTACGATGACTTAATTGTCTTTATATTTTGAGTAATGACGTAAAATAATCTTATTATTCCAGATAATAAATACTTATTTTGCATATTTGCATCTATATTTGCACGCCTGTAATAGTAGAATATGCTGTACAATATTTAATTTAAGTACATGTATATCACCATATTCTTGGAAATAAAGGTATTATTATTATTATTAAAATTAATTAAAATAAATTTTTAGAGATATATCTAAGCGGCTAATCGACGCTTCGCGTGACCAGAAAGCTGGACTTTTTTTGGCTCAAAGAATCAGCATTGCCATTCAGCGTGGCAATGCTGCCAGTCTTCTGGGCACACTCCCGGTCGACAGCGATGCTGAGGAATTTTACGACGCTGCCTAAACCGGCCATCCTTTTTTTATTAATTTTTACAGTGCCATATTTTGTTACTCTTCATTTTGTTCTATTTATAAGTGGTTAGTTTTGTTAATATTAGTTAAGTTGTAAATTATTCCAGTACTTTACACCTCATTTATACACAAGATGTTGCAACCTTTATGCCATATATCACTGTCCATATAAAACTAAAATTAAAGACAAATAAATTATAACCATTAAAATGAATTTAGTAGTTGATAATAATCAGTGAGGGAAAAGACTACTTATGGAGCAGGACTTGAAACTGCGATCCATTGAAGTAAAATTGCATACAGTTACTACATTAATATTATTCGAGCAATCGCTCGTTTCCAGAGGGTTAAGCAAAGACTGCCACTCTCTCTTGCTTCATTCGAATTCATCACAATATTTAGTACTCCCGACTTAGGGTAGTCTTAAACTGACCTATCTCTAGATCTCTCTCTTTCTCTGTTCTAGTTATATAACGTTCGTTGCGTTGCTTTTAAATACCATATGATCTATCTTTTATCTATCTTTTGTCATACATTTATTAGACATCAACAAAAGATAGATTTCAACCCATTTTAATGAACCCTTTTCCTTACTTTGTACTCGTAATGCTCTGCCATCACACTATTACATACATACATAACATATGCCTTTTATTTACATACCAGTGACCCACCCCAGCTTCGCACGTGTAGTACTAAACCTTAACAAATTATACACCTAAACCCTTCTCATGAATTACTCTCTCTATAGCTGAAAAACGCATGAAAATCCGTTCAGTAGTTTTTGAGTTTATCGCCAATAGACAGACAGACGTAGCGAGGGAATTTGTTTTATAATATGTAATGATACTTTATTAAACTGTTTGGATATATATACCTACATTAATTAATTCCTTACACATATTTATAATAAAATCCTTTTCTTTTACAGATTAATCTAAAAGATCACCTATACTGCCGTCCTTTAACTAAAATGCCGTTAACCCACAACCGCGCGATTATGACTTTTTAATGAAAAGTAATATAGTTTTGAATTCTATACTAGAATAAAGATATAGACAGATAATCATATAGATAAATAGTTTTAAATTCTAGTAAAATTATAGATAGAAAATTCAAAACTATTTTACTATCCATTAAAAAGTCATATTCACGCGCTTGTGGGTTAACGGCATTTTAGTTAAAGGACGGCAGTATATATAACGGGTCATTTTTCACACTGTATTTTATCTTCTATTGCCTTAAACACAAGTTCACCTCGATCTGGCATAGGTGTTCTACACATAACTAGACATAAAGAACACTTTTTATTTTTTACAATAATGTAAAAAATAAAAAGTTATCTTAAAATCTTTTCACGATATAAACCGTGAACAGATTTTAGGAACATTTTTTAAAAAGATCTTGATTTTTAAAAAGAAGAGTCAAGAAGATAAATTGTTTGGTTTGATTTATTCCATATTTCATCCTTCGAAGAAACAAAAAAAAACACGTTTTTATACTTCTATCTATTCCCTGACTATCTTCCCAGACGCCAGTTAGCGGCTTAAATAAATGTGAGGCAAATAAATTACTAAGATAAAAAAGGTGACTGTCTACTTATAATGGAACCAATAATATTTTTAAAGTAGACGTTTTAAGTCTCCATAAGAATATTGATAATAGTTAGTGATAGTGAATCTGACTACAATGGAGGCTCGGGTTTGATCCCGAGACGAGCAAGTTGTTTTGGAACTTTGTATCTAGAAATTCTCAGCTGCTTTAGAGTCTGGAACAGAACCTGGTTGATGACATTAGGCTATTACGTGGAACGTTAACTATTTTCGACCAAATATAGATTATATACACCTCTGCATACCTCTTCAGCAATATGTATGTATGTTACATTAACTATAGATGTTGCCTGTCTGCTTTATCGGTCTTATTGGTTTAAGGCTTCGCTAATATAACAAGCAGAAGTCTCAAGATCCATCTCCAGATCCACATATGTCTGAAAATGCTTAAAAGATGGCAACAGATTCTCTTTTTAATACGTACAATATAATGTAGAGCCTCCGAAATAAGGGTATTCGGCTTTAAACCAGACCAGGGACAGACAAAGAAAGGCATTCGCAGATCAAATAAAAAAAGGCGAAGGTCGTATATTATAAGAAGGTCAAACATGGCGTGTACTCAACCAACAACCGCAAAGCTCTTAAGTATAGAGAAGTTTAATCCTATCACTACACACAAACAGCGGACAGGTACAGATGGTATGTGTAACATTTCATACTAATTCTAACAATACAAAAAATCCGCCACCGGTACCGCTTCGCCGCCGGTACCGCTCCGCCACCGCTTTCTCTGTAAGGTGGGCTTTACTCTTTGAAGGGTAAAACGATTGAGAATACCCACATATACAAATATACAGATTTTATATTAATAATAGATTCTCGATAACCGTGCAGTTAACATTTTATATAAAAGCAAAAAAAATTGATCCGTTTACTGAGCCGTGGTTTGTTAGTACACCCACTTAATATAAACAGATTATAGCGGTACCATTAAATACATATGTTTACGATATTTTATTTGATGCCCGAATCGGATTTTTTGTTGGACGAATTGATTGTATTCCGTTCAGACAAAAATTGTATAAGATTTTTTTTTTTTATTTTTTTATTTATTTATTTATAGTTAATTAAAATGACAAAGTCAGTTACATTAATTAACATAGAATATCTAAATACAATCTAAAAACTTAATGTTATATTATGTACACACATGCGGGTTAATAATAATAATTATACCTATTAATTTAAATACAGAGACTTAAACAATCTTGTCAAAAGATTTTCCTAGATAGTAATATATTGATTCATTTAAGTCACAAAGTAACACTCATGAACGTCAAAGTATACTTAATAAAGTCTACTATGAATTTACTCTTACATTTGCTTATTGCAATGCAGCAAAGGAAGGTTATAGAACCAAGTAGGCTGTTTATTTTTGGATAATAAATTGTAATACATGCAAACATAGTTTTATGCCTATACTTTGGAAAGAGATTGCAGAGCAGTATTATACCCACATTTCATCGGCAATTTTTTATGTTCTTCGTTATAAAAGGCGAGCCGTCTTTCAGGCATGGTTTCAAACTCTGTGCAGCTATTGAGAATTTCTTGAAAAGTGTAAATTTAAACAGTTTAATAGCATAAATAGTACTAGTTAAAATTATCTAAAGGTAGTGCTTTTAGAGTTCGAAAAAACTCTTATACAACAGCTTTGTCCGTCTGTCTGTTATACAACTTTCAACTCAAGATCCGTAAGAGCTAGAGACTCGCGGTCAACGCCATTCGACTCAACATAGTCAATATACTCCCGAAATTACTATGACCTTAGACCTCTGACCTCAAGGCCACGTGGTATCACGTGACCTTTGCATATTACTTGAATCGTTTTTTCGAACTCTAAGATTTACGGTAATTCATTGACGTTTCTCACTTGTTTAAATAAACAGTCATAAAACCGTAAAAAGTTCAATCTACCAATTTTAATACCTACTTTGTGAATTTATCTTCTTAAACAAGACGAATCCAGCAAATTACATTAAAAGACTCAATAATAAAAAATAAAGTTAAAGATTTTCAAGATCTAAGCTGACGCAAATCTCGTCTAGATTCTTTTAAAGCTCGAATAAATCTAATTTGGCAGATTAAGTCTACATTAATTCCTTTAAGTGTAGACAAGAAAAATCATATCCGTAGGCGTCTATTAACGCAATCTTAGTCAACATTGATTCGTATTATACTTAGAAGAAAAGCGTTTGAATTTTTTATCAGGTTGTTCATTTATCATATGACATGTTTTAGCAAAAGAAAAGTTGTATTTAGAAAAACTATATCATAACTTGTCTCTTAGGTTCATAATATTAATGAATGTATAGTATAAATAGTAATTTATACTATACATTCATTAATATTATGTATAGTAATACATAATAAGTATAGTGTCATGTCTATATGTGTACCCGAAGAAGTAAACAGGGGTGTAATATACCCTAATTTCATCAGCTAAGGTTTAAGGTCCTTTGTAATAGAGGGCACAAATTCCACCTCTGTGCTACTTCTGAGAACTTCTTTACAGGAAAACCCATAAGAATATTCCCGTCCGGGAATACAAACGATAGGCCTTGTGGTCAGGTGTCGAATTTAGTCCCACTGCGCTCTGCCACCGAGGTAGTCAATAGAAGCATAAATCAAATAATACTTTAATTTGATCTTCAAATTAAATTTTAAACGAAGTTCCATACCTTTTTTAATTTAAACCAGTTGGTGTTCAAGTTTATAAACGCCTCCTAAAGTCTTCAGAACAAATTACAATTAATAAAAAGTTCAATTGAAGTTTGATCAATTTCACACTTTGCAGCTAATACACATCGGTGACATGCGCAATAAATTTCTTTATGGCGCAAAAATTGGAGGCCGTTTGCAATTTCCACGAATTTGTTTTTATGAGGAAGAAAACGCTGTATCTTTTTATGACTGAGAAATCTAGAGTTAAAATAAGTATGCAAGTGCCAGGCACTTATCTGTACCGCTCGTGTCTACTGTTATTTTATTATTATGTTTTTTGTATCTTCGACTTCCTATCAGCTCGATTTTTATCAAATTTAATAGTTCGTATTGCTGCAGCAAGTTCTCTCTCTCTCACTACTGGTTAGACATAGAGTACTTGCTGGCTATGTAGACACCCTCTCATATTATATTTATCTCGTTTATTCCTCTGAAATATAATACATAGTATAAAAAACTTAAAATGGTAATAAAACTCTCTACGGTAGGCGGTAGAAGATAAGTATACCTAATACTGTGTTTTTCTCAGAAGACATAGCTTCATTGAAATGACAGAACCGACCTCGTCTAAGAAATTGTGTAGGCGTAATTTGGAAATAGCGTTATCCAGATATTAAATATTAATGTATTATAGTGTTAAATGGACTATGAAAGATAGTAAAGACTCCGTCAAGATGAAGTTTTGTTGGATGATCTGGATTTATAAAAGCTATTGGCCAACATTGAAACCGAAATGTCGAAGTATCGGGCCTACTGTCCGTTCCTTAAAATACATTTATTCCAAAATTCTTCCTAAATTTCGCTCCATAAACTCTTGATTATCCTAAACCTTTTCATAAAGCAGTCCGAACAACGGAGTAATGTCATTTTGAAAGAAAGAATTCCAAAGAAACTTCGTTACAAGATTTTTTATTTCGATCCGAAGTTTAGAAAACAAATGCTCATGGTAGAGCTGGTTTTGGTTCAGAAAGAAACCTTTTTTACTTAGTAACCGAGAAAGTACTTACTTGATCCACTAGGTACCCACTTGATGCCTATCCACCAAAAACTAAACATAGTGGAGTGATGGTAAACATGAAGGAAGGTAAGCTGTTCATCTTTCTTCCTAAGAATGAAAAAGAATGTGTCACAGAATTCCAGAAGCTTCGAAAAGTAATACCACCAGACCGCATCCGCTATCTGAAAAAGAAAATAAATAGTAGTAGAGATCAAAATTAAAATATGGCACTGATGATGCTGAAGAAATTTCAAAGTTTCTTTTGATATAGAATAAAGATTTTTATGACCAACAGACGTATCAATATTAATCAGCCTATCACAGTCCATTGCTGGACATAAGGTGTGTGAACCACATTTAATATTCTTGTTAATACGTTGTTTTAAGGATCAAAAATAATATTCGAGTCAATTGTCTGATATATTTGAGTGTAGTTAATAAGTAGTATCATATAAATGAAAAGAAAATAGTTTGGACTAATTAATACCCAGGTTTAAGAAATATCTAGATATAATAGAAAAATAAATTTGGTCTAGGTCGATAACAAGAGAAAAAGAGTAAAGGCGCTGAGAAAATATACACTTATAAATTCAGATAAAAATAAAATCACTATACAAATAAAGATTTCGATGACAGAAAATCGAAAAAAGGTAACACACTACGATCAGATACCTCAAGCATGTATATACAACCAATTATAAGAAGAATGTTTCTTGTGACAAAGGGATCATCCAAATAGCTAGATATTATTTATCTTTAAAGAGCTCTAAGGATATCAAAAATATATTTACGAAATGATTAATGAAGACACTTTTGTCTTTTAAAGGAAATTAAAATTTAAAACAAATCAAAGCTTCAAACTTGAGATGCTTCAATTACTTTTGTTTTAAATTATTGCTTTCAGAGCCAATGCAACAAATTAATACTAAGTTAGACATTTAAATGGAGTAATTAATGATAGCGAAAGTTAAAAGTACTAGCTTTTGCTCACGGTTCTGGCATGGGCTTAGGAACAGTATTTTTGTCTGGATGAAAGGTACCCTATGTCCGAATTATTATTACCTACATTCTGATACAAGAAGCTTTCCTATGAGATAGGAATTATTTTACTTTATATGAATACTAAATTTTGCCCGTGGCTTTGCTCACATAAAAGTAGGTTAGGTTACGTTAGTAACAGTACTTTTTAAATAATAAAAAATGTAACCTTTCTTGTACTCCGGACAAACGTGTCTTATGAAATTTCATGATGATCGGTTGTATAGTCAAGGCATTTATAATATTATGTAGTTAAGATGTCATGTTTGTGCTTAAGCCTGAAATAAACTAGACATTGTCAAAATAGTGAGTACGTGTCTTAAAATAAAAATATTTTTCCTTTAAAAAATATTCGTCTTATTTTTCACAACGTCTAAGAATCCTAATGTATCCAGTAGCTAAACGTCAGGTATTTGAGATTATTCCGAGGTTGAGCAGTGTTAGACTGCCAGTGATTTTAGTAGAATTTTCTGTGTAGACTTTCGAGTCTGACCTTATATGTGTAGCAATATTATAAAAAGAGAGAGCGAGTTTTTGTGTTCAGAGTTTGTGTGTCTGGGAGGGCAATCTCCGTAAACATACTACCTATTAGTAAAATTATCACTATTTGAAAGCTACATTATTGCAGATGGACATGGGCTATATATTTTTACTAGCTCGACTGAAAGGGCAGGCTGGTAGTATCTTATTAGAAGACGTGGTGAGCCTCACTGAGTTTTGGTTTCGTGGGTAGTCTAGCAACGTTTTATTTATGAAAGGTAGATGTCAATTATTTAGTGATGGTATGAATGGCGACACACAACCGTTGTAAGTGCTGCTACGTTTCGCCTGGTAAGTAAGAGTTGCCGAGTCCTGTTAGTTCATATCCTAACTATTTTTATAAACGCGAATGTGATTTTGTTTATTCGTTATGTTTTCACGCCTTAACTCCTCGACCGACCATCATGAAATTTTGTATACATGTTTTTTTTTGTATGTTATAGGAGGCAAACGAGCAGACGGATCGCCTGATGGTAAGCGGTTACCGCCGCCCATGAACACCCGCAACACTAAACGAGTCACAAGTGCGTTGCCAGCCTTTTAAAATTGCCTCTCCCCCAGGAGGGGTTGCGCCACCGGTATCCTCACTCAATCGACGACTATTTCACGCCGGTTTTCAGGAGAAGAAAAAAAACATAGGATACCTTGCACCCAGAAAAAAGTCCTGTTACTAATCACATACAGTTACGCGAGCGTAGACAGGGAAAAAAGTTGTATATAAATACATACTATATATTGCACACTTGCTCTTAAATTTACACAATTGCGTTTGACGTTAGCTCTTACACGCTTACACTGACAGACTTGAGCGTTTAGCACTATCATGCTTACGTTAGCGTTACTACTAACACCGACTTTCTTATTTATTACCATAATAGCTAACGAGCTAGCGGCCCATCTCATGGTAAATGCAAAATTCTGCAATGTCATGAGTAGCAACTGCTTGGTTGTTGTCTATCGTGCTTCTCATCCCGTGTCAAATTCAAACCTACAACACTTTGAGTGGCGATAGCGATGACGTGACCATTTGTCCGCTCCATCATCAGTGCAGTCATTTGTTATATCATTAATTAGCAAGATAGAATGAAAATAAATACTTTATTACTTTTAAATATTTAAAAGAAGAAGACTATCAAATTTGAAAACGAAAGTGTCTGACATTAATAAATTGTAATCAGCTGTCGACGTTTTTTCATAGCATTCTTCTTAGGATTATTTTAAGTATTTCAGTTTTTATGTTCTAAAACTTATTACTTTATTGCAGGGCATTCAATGAGTTAATGCAATGAGAATATAAATCCTAACTAATATTATAAATGCGAATGTAAGTTTGTTTGTTTGTTTCTGTTCTTTCACGCCTTAACTACTCGACGAAACATCATTAAATTTTGCATATACGTTGGCAGAGGTACATATAAGGACATTTCATCCAGAAAAAAACACTGTACTGTGTACCTTAACATAATATTGATGCGAGTAAACAATAATAATAATAATAATATTCTACCACATACACACAACACCATCTAGCCCAAACTAAGCAGAGCTTGTACTATGAGTACTAGACAATGGATAAACATACATACATACTTTTTTTTTGTAAATACATACATATTATACATAGAAACACCCAGACCAAGACAAACATCCATGTTCATGCACACAAATGTTTGGCTTGTGCGGGAATCGAACCCGCGACCTCAGGCGTGGCAGTCGGTTACACTAACTAATAAGGTGGTAAATATTGATATAATTAATACAACGAATGGTATATCCCTATAAATTATGTATTTCATTGAGAACATGATAATACTATACTAACCAACCATCTGTAAATATGACGTTGGTGTGCAACCAATAAATAAAAAAATAATATTGTATACTCACTTGCAATTCATCTGGATCATATTTCTGCCGACACGGCTCACATATATAACTATATCTCAGTCTAAACGATGCTGTCAGCAACCTTACAGCTATATACGCATTCAGCGCAGCCATAGCCAGGTTATATGGTACGAGAAGCCAGTTCAGCTTGAACGGTCTCCGATCTTTCATCATCTTGGGACCTATCCACACTATGAAGAGATACATTAGAGTATAAATGACGGTAGGTACTGGTGAGTCGACTAGCGGCCAGCCTTTCGTTCTGTTGTCTGTAACAAAGAATACATTTTTTTATATCTCCAATAGAAAAGGTTCCTCCTACGGTCTCGAATAAGAAATACACAATACATTTAAGTAATGTACAGCTTTATAAAATTAGGCCGTGTGTTTCCTTTATAAAAGGAGGCCACAGCATGCAACCAGCCCAACAAATTAATCGAAATCATGATACACCAAATATAATATATAAATAAATACATATTAAAAAAGAAAAGTTAATACTAGACAACCAACAGGTAACATGAGTATCAATTTTACGGAATAATTGATTACATATAATACTGACTATGAGGTATCGGGTTCAATTCACGGATCAAGAAAATTCTAGCTACATCCTCGAAAAATAGGTAGATGTATATTACACTAACATTTCGTTGGCTAGTTTTAAGATCCACGTAACAGACGGCCAGTTCATCGGCTTCTTAGACTGCTAAAGAGGATTTTCTGACAGAAACCCAATAACATTCCCCTACTCAGGAACTAAATGAGCAGCTTCGCGATAGAATCCAAGCGTAAGCGTAAAATTTAGACCATATCTATTTCAATGCTTTATACACTAATAAATAATACTATTACTACATTTAATAGAGTGGACTATTAATGGTTAAAAGACAGCGTTGAGATTTATAATTAGATAAACATTATAAATGTCGACCCTTGTTACCTAAACATCTGCTGCCAACGATAAAGGACAAACTATCAAAGCTTCCATCAAAAGATCATATCAACTATATTTTTGAGTAGTAGAGCCTTGCTGATTTCAGCATGAATAAGCCGGCTCGACCGGGGAAGGACTACCCTCTCACAGAATATCGACGTGAAATACGAGTATTCCTACTGTTGTATTTCGTTCGGTGAGTGAGAGTGCCGGAGGCTCAATCACCCCCTTTCCCCCATTCCCGCATTCTCCTTCCCACTTCCTTTCCTAAAGGGTCGGCAACGCGCAAGTGATGCCTCTGGTGTTGCAGGCGTCCATAGGCTACGGTGACCACTTACTATCAGGTGGGCCGTATGCTTGTTTGCCAACTTAGTTGTATAAAAAAATAATATGTAGCTAAGGCTTTTTGATACTATTAAATCTGATCGTATATCCATCAAAATGTAGGTCCTCCGGACCGAAATTCAGTCGGAGGCTAATCTTAACGATAATTAGCAAACAGAAGATAACATAGTGCGCTAACACAATTCCCTCACTCTAATAAACCAATAAGACAATAACCCGACACGACTGGAGAGGGATCAGATGCAAGACATATTTACGTGTCTTTTTAGGAATAGAGGCGAATGCCGCTAACTCATCTACTCCGGGCTACTATTAAGAATTTCTTGCCAGAAAACTCGATTTTTTAAGGACCCATGTTCTCATGCATAGCAATCGCATTCGCTGCTACTGCACAGTCAAATACTAAGTAGGACAACCATTATAGTAAAAAAAATTGTAGTGGCCAAGTAGAATAGCCCATCGTTACCAATTATTGTAAAAATAAAAATATAATATTAG
The DNA here is from genome assembly GCA_930367265.1 of Catocala fraxini. Taxonomy (NCBI): domain Eukaryota; kingdom Metazoa; phylum Arthropoda; class Insecta; order Lepidoptera; family Erebidae; genus Catocala; species Catocala fraxini. The sequence continues at coordinate 26,519,606 of OV884027.1, read as the reverse complement.
GTGACGGTACAAATAAGTCACATCGTCCAACAAAGCACACGTTTTAAAGAAAATTATATAATAGAAGTAACAACACAAAGTGATTGAGTTTCTCCCTAAGAGCATAATTTTGGATAAATCATATTCTTCTTCTTTCTATCTCTTATATTCCTATTAATTTATCTGACCTCAGCATTTCAAAGTTCTTACGATATTTTAGTGTTAGTCCAGTAGGTCATATATAAAAATCTATCGATTATAAAAACCCATAGGTAATCTAACATAATATTGAAAATATACTACGAAGAAGTGTCTTCGGATTTTTGTCTTTCGAACTGACATTACTTCTTTCTTCAGATGGGTTCATGGTAGGGTTAAAGGCGATTAAAAAGTAATGTGCCATAATTTGAAATGAATTTAGTATAAATAACTGGAGCGAATCTTTGCCTTTCAGGTTTATAAATGACTGAATAATTGAAGTTATAACTGATTCCCCATACTAACTGATGTTAGTGATAGCCAAGAGCAACGGCCTAACGCTCGTCGAATCTCGAACATGACTTTCCATTTCTCTTATATTCACGGAAACAGCGAGCAAAACTTCTGATGAAAATATAGATATAGGAAATTAAACTGATGAAACATTTAAAACATTCTTAATAACAGAATACTCAATAGTTAAGACAATTTAAATTATCAGTAGGTACTAACAGCATTCCTTACATTTTTATTTATTTGATGAATAATTAATGAAACCTCTCTGTGAGGTCGTAAAAGAAAGAATTTCCTTATTGCGAGTTATCTAAATATTAAATATTATTGAAATTTTAATGGACCAAAAAAATTTGGGGAAGCGGTTTCAGTCCAATGGAAATTAACTTTTTAAACGGGCACCAGAAAGCAATATAGTTGAAAGTATTCTTACTCGATATTTGATATAACTCTACTAATATTGTGAATTTGAAGATTATGCACCGTTGTATATAGAAACGCGTTTGTATCACCAACTAAATTAAAGTAAAAATGTTATGCATTTCACATAAGAGAAGATTTTAAATATTGAAATATTGCACTCAAACGTGTAATTGCAATAAGCGCATGATTCAAACTAAGTGAGTTAGAGAGCATGCACTTAAATGCGTATTAGAAACAAAGTATATCTCATTTTTCTTCCTTTTTTAATTTAGTAAGCAAATATAGCGTTTAAGACAATGCATGCTATATCTATATACTAAGGAATTTTTTTCACACTTTTTTCGAGCATTAATTAATAAAACCTGAAATGAGTAATTGAATGATTTTTATAATGAGTTTGTTATTTATCAATAAATCTCCCGTAAATAAAATATTGACACCTTATAATATGTCACCTTTAATTCGTAATACATAATAACTCAATGATAACAATACAAATTGTTTCTTTTTCCATGTCCTATATTTTATATTATATCAGTAGGTATATCTAACAATTTATTACAATATAATGATGCAGTCAGTTTATCCGAACAGGTACCCACATTATTTATGGTGTAATCAGATGATTGAGCGCGGTATTATTCAGGGTTCGTATCCATACCCATGTAATATTTATGCGTCTGACCACCTTCCACGTGTATTCTTAAGTAACGGCGGTGTAGGATGTGGTGATATTTATTACATCATGAGCGTCGTTTTATTTATGTTACACGTTCGTTTCATAACGAATATATAGGTATATATTTTACTTTATACCTTTTACTCATAATAGTCAGGGCACCTCATGAAATTAAGTACAAATTAATGATAGAACGTATACAAAACAAATTTCTAAGATACATGTATTTTAAACAGTATGGTGTATACCCTGGATATCCATTACTGTATCCTAACCTGTTTCTATTAGGTACTATTGGCTATTTTAAACTTTAGGTGAGAAGGGAGGTAGCTCTCGTCTCTTATTTATATCAAGTTATGCGTGGTAAGATACACAATGCAATCGTCCTAGGGACAGTCAGGTTGTGTGTCCCGGATGAGTACGTGTCGCGGCGGAGGCGACCGCCGCTGCTGCGTGTGCCGGTGGCGCGCACCAACTTGCTGCAGCAGGCGCCCCTTACGCGCGCGTTGAGGGCGCTCAATGCGATATCGCAACAGGTCGACTTATTTAGCTGCAGACTGAGTGAATTTAAACGAACCGCTTATTGTATAATATCTCATAATTAATAATAGTGTCTGTATGACAGGTATTAGTATAAGAATATAGCATTTATGTTAGATATAACTAGATACAAATACTATAACTACGCTATTGTATTAGGTTAAGACCTGTGATAATAGTTGTATGTTTGTGAGAATAAATAAATAAATAAATATTTTTTCTATGTATTCTTTTAAAATAGTATTTATTATGTTACATTTTCTTTAATGGCTATCTATTTATTTAATGCTTATGTATTATTTATATCTTTATTTTGAATGCACTATTGGCGGAACAAACGTCAATTGTGGTGTTCGCTGAAAATCAGCGCTGTGTAGTGCTTGCAGCAATGCAAGTGTCACAGCATTATGCTGAGCGCATCACCTTTATTTTTGTGCCATCAGATAGGACGTGCATCTGCACATAAACAACATTTTGATAATTGTTTTTAAAGTTTTCTTGTATTTTTATATGAGTATTTTTGTTGTACCTACATTTTAATAATAATTAATGGTGCATGTCATGATGGTTCGAAAATAAAAATCTTTTTCTTTCTTCCTTTCATTCTTTATATTGTTTTTTCACGGAAATTTGTAATGTATGGTTTATTTTACATTGGTGGTTTATTAATCTATCTTCTTCTTCTTTTCGTGTGGTTAAAGGATCCTTAGGTTAGGTTTATAAGTTCCTTTCACGCAAAAACGACTGAACAGATGTTGATGAAACTTTACAGTATTATTGTTTATACATCAGAATAACATATAGACTACTAAAAAATATATCTATGTATCTTATGTGGGGGCCAGTCAGTGCAGACTGGCAACACTTCGACCCAGTGGGATCTTTTGTGTCGACACTCTCCCAATAACGACTGCCATAGATGTTCATGGCAGCCGGGACCGACGGCTTAACGTGCTCTCCAAGGCACGGAGCAGGCGATAATTGTCAATCAATACGCACATAGTTTCGAAAAGTCATATAACTTCCGAAAGTCAGAGGTGCGCGACGTGGGTTCGAACCCGAGACCCTCTGCATTGCAGTCTGTTGATCTCCCCACCGAGCTATCACTGTACTGCAGCGCCAGTTATGATTATATTTTAATACACGATACAAGTATACCATTTAACCTTTACATGTGACAAAAAATATGACAGTATCTTACCTGAGAGTGACAACGTCCAAAGATAATAGTCGTATGTGTCTTTGAGGACGCTTTGCGTCGAATTCATTATTATTTCAGCCATTTTGAAGATATCTGTAACAATATAATAAAGTACGTTATTAAACAGGTTTTGTATATATATCGTGTGACAATAAAGTGTGGTCATATTTTATATTAAGAAGAAAGAAGAAGAAGTAAAACTCTCAAAATTATATGAAAAATTGTTTCAATACATTTTTGAATACAGAAAGATATTTGACGACTTAGAATGTGGACTTAAATATTGATATAGTCAATTCCCATCAGATGCTGATATAAAAAAATGTGATTGCTGTAAGAAAATTAGAAATTGAATTACTATAATAAACCGTGTTTACAATTGTAAACATATATATCTACATAATTATGTAGGTACATTATTTCTTTATTTGTTTTGATCTTTATTCACGGTGTAATCGGATAGTATAGCATTGATATTCGAATTTACGTTGCCCTACCTAATCACGCAATTTAACATTTTTACGCATTCGAAAATTTGACAAAAATTCGAATAATTGGTATACTAAATCGATTATTACCCATCGCTAGCACAAGTTAATGTCTGATTTAGTCCGATCAGCAATCCGATCCACATGCAATTCGATTCAAAAAAATTATTAGAACTTTATAATGTAAAATATTTTTACGTCTAGTATTTTACATATGCGATTTCATCGTAATTTTTTGCTTCAAAATATTTCATAAATCCAACCTTTCTGATGTATAAATGCGTATTCACAGTGAGATGAAAATAGTTCGTGCACCTGAAAGAAGTTTCTTTTATTTGGTATTTTTGCCGAATGTCTCACATCATTAGGTTTTTTATTAAAAGCGAATCTTTATGTTACAATATAATTTTTGACATTTCTTTGTCTATGTTAATTATACTAAATTATTATAAATTGAAAGAACTATTTTCATCTTAATTTATAATATAATAAAAAAAAGCACTTGGCTGACTATTTATTACAAGTGTGGGCTCTGCTAGTATACAGATTATTTGATTGTGAAGAGCCTTTTATAGTATACGGAAATAAATCTTCTCGCCGTTTAAAGTTAAAAAGTTAGCAGATACCAACGGCATAAGGGTTTCTTGTGCTGAATCTGCACGCACAGGATAAATATATGTACATTATCAAGATTTCGATTTTTTCTGTCATACACAAAATATCATTTCCAATGTATGGCGGCAGTTTAATTTCTGGTTTATTAAAAAAAGAGAATATAGTAAATATTCTCTTTTTTAATAAACCAGGAATTAAAACTACAATAATAGAATAAATTGCAATACTGAAATTTATAGAAATATTGTTTTATCCCCAAAACAATTACTCATTATTATTTACACAGCTAAGCGTATACTTTTAATAATATAACTAAATAATACAAAATATATTATAATAAAAATAAATAGGTATTTAATATTAAAAGAGGGGGTAATAATGAAAGTGAAAATTACTCTAGAAGTTTGCCCAAGGCTTAGCCGCGTAAGTTGCTGGTCATATTTAGTTTGAGCGTAGCGAAAATATTCTAAGTCTATGTATTTAGTCATAATTGGCTCAGCATTGGTTTTAATCAAGCTCGGCTTCAAAAACTTTTTGTCAGAACGAGGTCGTCGAGTGTCGAATCCAAAATATCTATATTTTACAATTCTCTGCCAAGGCACGCTTTTCCTTCTTCCTCTAATCCTAGGTCCTTTAAGCGGAGCATGAAAAAGCACCTTCTCAGGCCGTCAAAGTAGAGACCTCAACATCGCCTCGGCTACGGACGGTGTGGAGGCCACTGCTCTTAGACCACACGACTGCTTATCATCAGGCGAAGTGCGGTCCTTTGACAAGCAAAATAAAAAAAACCTTCTCAACGCATTTATATCATCGACGGTAACGAAACCATAGCGCGATTCAGTATATCGGGTCCACGCCATCTATTCGCCACGCCATATATCGAGACGGGTGATAGAATTTTGCAGTTTGGAGACCGAGAGCTTAATGAAAGGCAAGCGTGTAAGTTTATATTGAACATTAAATATCTGACTTTAAATATATAATATTTTTTTCTTATCTACTTGGTAAACAAGCAATTCATAAAAAAATCATTCAGTTACAACTTTGCTTTTCTTTATAGTTCCAGCGTAAATTTTGTAGAGACCTCAAATTTACTGTGATAAACATGGTAAGTTTTATGTACCTATTATAAAATATTGCTTGGGAACAATATTTTTTTTTGGATGAATCTTTATGTAAAGGACATAAAGATTCACCTGTACCAGAACAATGTATATGCCAAATTTCATGATAATCAGTCGAGTAGAAAGCGTGAAAGCGTTACACAGAAACAAATACACATTCGTATTTCTAATATTAAATTAGGATAGTTAAGTTAGTATAAACATTCATTCGTCTGGCATATATTTGTTCCAAATTCCACTGAACGTATTATGTCGATACCTTATAGTGACCTTGTCTCTTCATGATAATAATATTCGAAGGTATAAAACATATTATGTACACCAGTTTAAAATGTATACTACTGGACACATTTTCATGCAGTAGTAAATTTTACTACCCACTTAAACTAACGTTGTTTTTTGAGTTTGCAGTTTTAGGTAAAATCATAACATAAATGGATATTATTCAGTCGAACATAAACGGAATACTAAATTTGAAACCATAAATATTGTCTCTACGCTGCTGACCTCATAATGTTACCTAAATAAACAGACCGATTTTATGAAGGATTGCACTTTATTTCATAATATTTTATAACCTGTTTAGTCGTAGTGGCACACGGGTGGCCAGATGCATTATATTTTTAATTATGTCTCGTATTCGTAGACTTGACAGATTAAACTTAAGAAAGAAGAATATATATAGCATTATGTTATGTTTACGCAGAATCTGATTGCATGTATAGCGCAGTGGTTTAAGAGGCCACCTCGTCATTGCCAGTGCATGAAAGGTCGCCAGTTCGATAAACACACGAGCCAATAATTTATGTGACTCGTTTTGCGTCAACCCATGGATAATCCTAAAAGCAGATGAGATAAAAAATTATAACGCTCATATTTCATCTGTTATGATTTAGATCCCTCGTTATAGATGTTGAGTCTATTGCCATCTGGTACATTTGGCCATCGAGCAGCTCAAAGTCTGGACCAAAGTTGGGTATCTACGAGGCACAGGTCTAGACTCTGTGCTGGTCTTAAGACTTCCGTGGTCGAAAAACTCAATAACACTTTTTCCCAAGTAGAAATCAAATCTAAGATATACTACGCTACAAGTAAACCTACTGTACCTCACTACGCAATGCGTGTTAATCTATATACAGGATGTCCCAGAATATGTGAATCAAATTGTAACGGGAGATTCCTTAGGTATGGACCATTCAAATGTGCTAAAAAAATTATGACATTTGTGCAAAAATAAAAAAAAGGTTTTTTTTAAAAAGTACGACTTTTTCAGACTTTCAACTACAGGTACTTCGTTTATGGCTAATTTTCATTTTTTTCTCACTATTATTATTTGTGAAGAATTGATGCGTCAAACTAAAAAGGTTTTTTTTGTAAACTGACTTAGTTTTGAAATCGCTGCATTATTTTGGTGTATTGTTTTTGGACCAAATCCTTTTTATTTTTACACAAATGCCATAATTTTTATATCTTGCACATCTGAAAGGTCCTTACCTAAGGAATCTTGCGTTACAATTTGATCACATATTCTAGGACACCCTGTATATAAAAATCTCGTGTCACGGTGTTTGTAGTCGCAATCTTTCGAAACGACTCGACCCATTTTAATGATTTTTTTATGTCTATTTAGTAGGTATGAGAATAGGCTGTAAAGTATATTTCGTACTGCCAGATTATTAAAGTGTCCTTATCTATTATATGGCAGAACAACGTATACTAAATACCCTATAAGTTGTACGTGTTGCAGTATAATCCAGACATCAACTGGCGAGACTTCAAGAATCAATTGAATTTCGGAGTTCTAACCGTGTCATACTCCGTTAGTCGTTCCTGAATGGCATTTCATCAATAAATTTAAGCTATATGTTTTACACAATAGAGTTTCTAAGCCAATGTGTCAATGCGCGCGTGCTTTAGCATAACGAAGGTCGTATTCTTTACGGATTAATGCAGCCGCATTTCCTACGCTGCACTATTGGATGACAGATTTATGGTAAAAATAAGTGGGTCAGGTATTGAGGTGAGCCGGAATTGTTAATGTTTTGGAGATCTTCGTGTGAGGTACGAAACTTTTGAACTGATGTTTATTTATGTAGGTTTTTCTTTATGTCAAATATTAAATGTTGTTAGTTTTTTTTTTGTGTAAGAAAGGTTGAAATCAAACGGCCTGTTTTATGCTAAAAATGATCGCGGTATTTGGACTGCTCGGATGGCGTAATGGTTTAATTAGTCGTCCCGCTGCCACTGCGCCAAGTTTTGACGGTCCTATCCCCGCACGGGACGAAAATTTGTCTGATCCACAAATACTTGTTCCGAGTCTAGGTATTTTTTGTGTTCGCTGTTTAACTGTTTGCAAAGTTCCAGCAAATGAGGATTTATTTCTGTTTTGAATAAAATAAAAGAGTTTCGCACTCTAAGTAGCTTATATTTTCTCGTTGACGATGAGTTGCATAAAAATGCAACGGTAAACGCAAACAAACTAAGCAAAATGTTTTAAAAAGTCGATTTCGACATGCCATCAATAGATATTTTCGCAGTCTTCCAAAATAATTCCTTTTAGATTGATGGAAGTTTCGACAGAGGCAATCTTTAAGTTTTAAGCTCTTTTAATACTTGATATCTTCTTTTATTGTTTCCTAATTCATTTCTTTCCAGATGTATACAATCGAGCGGTCCCTGGTTTGAACGAGCAAAGAGTTTCTGGGTTTTCTGTCAGAAAATTCCCATCACGGGCTCTGGAATTTATGGTACATGGTACCTAAAAACACAATTAAGGAATTATGGATGAAATTCACCTCTGCCTACTTTTTCGAGGATATAGAGACCTAAATTTATCTTATGTAAGTAATAACCATTATAAAATCTAAATATTGTGTCAATTGTTTACATTTTGCAAAATTGCCCGCAAATTGAATATATTACAGTTTTTATATTCCTGTCCATAAAAGCAATAACGTACAAAAGTAACGAATGACAATTCATACAAAGGCCTTGGCTTCTCACTAAGGCTTTAAAACGAACAATTAATTGCCGACTAGTGCGGGCGACAATGAGAAAACTGGTAATTAAATTGCGCAGCATTCGTCGTGAATTTCCCAGAATATAGCGAATCATTTTTTTATAATTGTTTTGACCTAACAATCTTCTATTAAACTATCCCTTTTTGTTCTCTTAAAGTGGTAAACAAACCACCTGATTGAGTTTATAACCCTATTATTTTAGAATGACACTCGCTCACATAGAGTATTACTACCCTTATGCCTTGTTTAATATTTACCTATATTATCATATAACGTAATAAGCCCGAGCCAGCATAGTGGACGCAACACGCTGGCTCAGTATGGGTTGGCACACCTCACATGTCTTCGAGAACATTATGGAGAACTCTCACAAATTCAGGTTTCCTCACGATGCTTTACTTCACCGTTTAACCAAATGATAATTAACTAATTAATACGCACATAACTTCGAAAAGTCAGAGGTAATATAGGGCATATATTATGCCTTGGGATCTAGGTCTATCGCTAGGATATCGCTACTTATAGGTATTGACTTAAAGTAGCATAATTTTAAAATACTGCGCCAGCCAGACAGCAGGCCAGCTAGTCTATAGTGGATTTTCGGATGCATTTCCATTGAATTTCATTCATACATACCTCTTTGTGGATTCAAGTATTAAACCGAAACCTAACAAATAACATTTACGCAATATTTCAAACAGTCCAATAAACCCACGCGGCTTTCAATATGTTTAAAACCCGGTTTAACAAACTTGTCCCTTTGTTCTTTCTGTTGTCGCTAAGAGGAACTTTATATTTAAACCAAATTAATAAACAATAAGTTAAATACCTAGTAAGAATCCCATCCTGGCATAAGAGTTTAAATCTTCTGCGTAATTGTTCCATGTCTGCAATATTTTACGCACACTTGTATGTATTTTAGTAGCATAAGCACGTAATTTTAAATTTGCTATAATAGTTGTCTTTTCAGTGGGGAGACCAACAGACTGCAATGGAGATGGTCTCGGGTTCGAACCCACGTTGCGCACCTCTGACTTTCGGAAGTTATATGACTTTTCGAAATTATGTGCGTATTGATTGGCAATTATCGCCTGCTCCGTGCCTCAGAGAGCACGTTAAGCCGTCGGTCCCGGCTGCCATGAACATCTATGGCAGTCTTTATTGGGAGAGTGTCGACACAAAAGATCCCACTGGGTCGAAATGTCGCCGGTCTGCGCTGACTGGCCCCCGCATAAGATAAATACATAACAAACATTTAAACAACGGACACATAGAACATCCAGACTCAGAACAACTATTTGACGACATACATATTATTGTCATCAAAATTTAAACCACTACGCCACTTGAGTAGTCAAACTGGCTTGCATACACTAGTTTATGGTTGTAATTAGAGTTGAAACTTTACAGATAAAGATTCTCTACTTAATGTATAAACACAATAACACATACATTCGTAACACCATAAGAAAGTAAAAGTAAATTAACAACATAATTACATTATTATGTGAACCAGCGAATGAATTGGTGAAATCTTATTTTAGGCTGGCTACACCTATTATAGGTGGCGTTGCCACATGGTTGCTATTAAATATGCATCGTATCATGCTAACCAGTTTTGTTTGTAGGCCGCCGAAGATATAGTGCATTTTTATAAGGAAAATTTTTACGATGAAAGTTGTATCGATCGTATCGTTTTGCAGTTTAAAATATTACTTTAATATGCAATCAGTTTCTTATAATATAGAATGCTTAGAGATTTTTACATGAAAGGGTTCTCTTTGATGTAAAAGCTTTTTATTTGGAGCATTAATCTTAACTTATATTATAAATGCCAGTGTGAGTTTGATTGTTTGATACGTTTTCACGCCTTACCTGCTCATTCAATTATCATGAAATTTCGCATACACGTTGTCAGGGTTACAGAAAAGGAAATAGGGTACCTTTTATGCAGAAAAAAACTGTTATTAATCTAACTTAAGTGTAGACTTACGAGAGTGAAAGTTACGGGCAAAATCTTATCATCATTTATAAGTAGATTATTTCTCAGGTAGATATGTATAAGTATTGTAATTTTTCTTACTCTAGTTTTGGCCTATAGAACTTATTAATTGGCAAAAATTCTATTATATCGACATTTCACCAAGTTTTATTTTAGGTCCCACTTTACCCATTACGTATAAAGCCCCTAGAGCGACAGTATTATCGTTCATCGGATAATTTTCCTGATTCCGTGTCGTTACTAAGATTGAGATTTTATGACAGGAAAATTTAAAAACTCTTTGCCCGAACTGAACTCGAGACCTTTTTTACAGCAGTCGCTTTCACTACTGCTTCGGTACCGAGGCTATCTGATATACATACATCCGTAAAATATTACGCTCCTGACGCAGTCAGGTAAAAGTTCTTTAAACACCAGAACAAATACATGTTCGTGACTTTCCTCAATTTTTAGGTACATATTTGGTCGCAGTCAATATGTGCTGAGCAAAACTTACAAAGGATAAGCGAGAGCCTCTTACCATGTCATGTGTCACGTATCGTTTACAATGATTTCTCATTTGGAGCTATTGTTTAAGATTCTTTGCGTTGCAGACGAGATAGCGGCCCACCTGATGGCAAGAGTGTTACCGAAATTCATGGCTTTGTATTCTTGACATCACAACAAGTAGTAGCAAAGAAGCACACGGTCTGTCTGATGGTAAGCAGTAGGTACCATAGCCAATGTTAAGGGGATAGAATATAAGGAAGGTAGCATATAGTATGATAACCTCAACACTCACCGAGCGAAATGAAATCATGTTTCAATATTTTTTACACCTTATACATTCTAGACTAGACTCATACCACTTTCCTGGAAGCAAAATTCACCAATTTCAACTTGTTACTATCCTGGCATATATTACGTATCTTGCTTTACTGACTTCTTATTTCTTTGTATCGTTAACCTAAACTTTCTCTGCAATATCACTGTTCTGGCGAACGTTCGCCTGTGTCTGCTGTAAATGGAATATTCGGATGAGAAGGACTGAGCCTTGGAACTACCTATTAACAGATTAAATGCTTATGCAGCGTTATATTTTGATATAAATGTCAATATAATTCACAATCGGAACTTATGTTACACAGTTCGCTATGTAATACCATATTGGCGTTGTTTGAAAACTTGTAATAACTGACAAAGTATTTTCATCTTGACGTTACTGCGCAGGGACTGCGTTATTAGTTTTAAAAGCATGTAGGTTTGACATACGGATATACCTAATTACTTATGGATATTGTTCATAGTGAAAGTTACATGCGCAAGTTAAATCACTACTAAACTAAATAGCTTGCGCATGTCACGCGTGTAATTTGCACTATATACTTGCTCCGTATATAAGCATCATTAAGCAGTCATGGGAGTATTTACGTATGTGCTATAATCTTAGAAATAAGGGAATGCGCTTGATGTCGATGAAATATTCGGTTTGACTCCTGGGACGCAAAGCAATAATACGCTTTTCTGTCATGAAATTCTTATTGAATGCAACTGCTGTAGGTAAAATCTTCGGTCTTACTTCCAGTTAGGGCAAAGATATAAAAGGTTTTTCTGACATGAAATTATTTTGGAATTTGAGACTGCGGTACATAGTGATAGGCTCGCCTAAGACCATACTTGCTTAAATTTAGATAAAACTCCTATGCCAATCTTTCTGAAATATAGAGGTGAGCGTATGTACATATTTTTATAAAGATCTCGAGGCGCTGCAAACAAAACAAAAATTAATAGTGTGTAAAACAACATGTTTTAGAGAAACGTTTGAAATAACTATTGAGCAATAAGTAAAACTAACAAGGGTACTAGTAATGTAGTTTTCATAGTACTAATAGGTACTCTAAACATAATGTCCTCCAGACTGGATGTCGGTTTTAGCAGAGACTGGCCATTTGCGCAGGAGATATTATTGTTCCCTAACCCTCATGATCTGATGGGACGGATAATCCGACACGACCGGAGAGAGATCAGGCGTAGGACCAACGGCTTTAAGTGCTTTCCGAGGCACGGGGGTGTCTAACACCGCCAACTTCCTAACTCCGGGCTCGAATTGAGATTTCTTAACAGAAAAACCCAATAACTTTTTGTTGGACCGACCAGGGATTCGAACCCGAGACCTCATGCACAGCAGTCACATTCACTACCGCTGCGCCACGGAGGCAGTATACTCTAAACATACATACATAGTCTCACGCCTACACCTCTGAAGGGGTAAGATATATTACACGCACATTTAGCGAACTATGATCTTAGACTTCATTCACACGTACCACAACCACACCAAATTGACGCGACAAAAGGTGATCAAGCAGTGGTTACGTGTGAATAGTGTCACTGCAACATTTTGCAGTTGCGTTGTAGTTCCTACAAAATGTGGATGTGGTTGAGTTGTCGTCAGTAGTTGCGATGTGGTTGCGACGACGCGATGACGCTCATGAGTACAAATAGTTCGACAACGGTTTTCGTTGAGGAAACAGTTGTTGGTGCGTCGACGCAGCGTTGTGTCTGCGATATGGTCGGATGCTAGTTTGCGGTATCGCTGGTGGTTGCGTTGTGGTTGCGATGTGGTCGGTATCATCCACGTTGTCGATAATGACGGCAAAATGTGGTCCGTGTAAATTCTACTATTCATTTTCAATACAAAATTGCGCCCGCCCACGTGGTGTCGTTGTGGTGTGGTTGTGGTTGTAGGGTGGTTGTGGTACGTCAGAATAATGCCTTAGGTCCCACGCAATACTTAATACTTAATGCTGAAAACTTCAAATTTATTTTAACTCGCGTGATCGTCAAATTGATACAGTTTCAAAATAAACACATTCAAAAACAAGTTCGATATTAAGACTACGTAATATATATATATGTATATAACGGCACTTTTACTTTCTCGTGTTCCGTGAAACAAGGTAATACATAATATCTTTAGTGTACACGGTTCCGCGTCGCGTTGTCTCAAATAAATGGGGTTACCGTGTTTTGTGAGTGATGCGTAGGATGAGCAATAAAATAATTGCCGGCGGCAACGTCGGCGTCGCACAGTGGTCCTGATTATGAAATTAGTGGACTTAGGAATCAAAGTTGACATATCGCGTTGAATTTTTTTTGCTTACTCGTTTTGATAATAGAAATAACTTTAGTTCCAGCATTTTTGCTATAAAGTACTTTATCATACTAAAAAAAATATTGTATTTTTTTGTATGGAGAAAAAGTAATAATTTTGAAAATCTCTAAAACCGTAATAATGTTAAGCGGGGCGGTTAGTAGGCTAATTTTTTCAGAGACTATGAGAAGACTCCACAATCACGAAGATAGATCAAAATCTTAACAAGCATTTCGCAGTTATCTTGCAAGTCATATCCTCTGGAAATGTCATTAACATAGAGAGATTCCGAACATTCTGTAGGGAAACAGCTGAGGTTTTTGTACACCATTACCTATGGTATAATATGCCAGCCAGTGTACACAAGCTTCTCATTCATGGTGCTGACATTTGTAAAAATGTTTCTTGTTTTCCCATAGGTATTTTGTCAGCTGAAGCAAGAATCAAGGATTTTAGATATGCAACTAATTCGAATTCGAAATTCGGACCACTGTGCGTCGTGAGACATTCAAAATGCTTGTTTATGTTTCTTGTTACAAAATGTTCATATATATTACTTGCTTTTACCCGTGGCTTTGCTCATATTAATATAGATTTAATCAATAAATTTCTACTCTCGGGAAGACTTCTTTTGTCTGAAAGAAAGCTACGGTAAAATTTAGTTCATGATGATCGGTCATGTAGTTACGCTGTCATTTGTACCGTCACCGAATATACATATTATATTATGGTACTGTTTTTAAAACTTAAGGTATATTTGAAATATTTTGTGCAGCTTATTACAGAAAATATTTCAAATATATACATATATAATATATTTCCATCTTCTGTCAAGGAAATACAAGTAAAATCCTGCATCATAACTTCCTAACACTTATGGCCAGTCCCACAACTAACAAGTAAAAGTTATCCGAATAATAATTCGCATGCCGTCTCACTCTTGTTAGGTTAAAGAAGAGAGATGGCGAGAGTTTTATCTTATAGATAAATGCTATTTGGAGGTGGTGGGACAAGCCCTTAATAATATTATAAATGCGAATATGAGTTTTATTGGATTTGTTTGATTGTTTGTTACACATTCACGCCTTAACTACTTGACTGATTATCATGAAATTTCCCATACACGTTGTCGAGGGTACGAAAAAGACAATGGGTAGATTTTATCCAGAAAAAGTACTGTTTCGGAGGGATAAAAATTTATTGATAAAATCTCAATTACCGCAAGCGTATTTGTGTGCAAAAATTAATAAATTTTATATAACAAAAAGGAAATCGAATGCGTAATATTAACAATACATAGATCTAAACTATTTAGTCGTAATTCAGACCAAAGTTTAACTTTCGACAAAACTTCCTACACTAGGCAAAGTGTTGGAAATTTTTCACATTCTATAGTGGGTGTGAATAGGCTTTCATAATTATCATTTACATCTAACTTCAGAATAGTTACAAAATTTCCACTTAATAAGGAGAAACTTTGACAATTTTGGCTTTTATATTATCGACTGCTTCGATGGCTAATTAGCATAAATTTACTTCTAATTATGAGGTCCCGGGAACGGCCCAAATACGGCAAAGTATTTGTGTACATTTTCTTTTAGGAAAATCTTAGGTTTCGCTAGACAATCATGATTTGCGAACTTGAAACTTGAAACAAAGTTAGCGAAGTGGAAATCTTTCTCCATTTGCCTAGTCTCTGTGAATACATACTTATGAAATATATGGCAATAATATAACTTTAAATTTGTATAAACTACTTTTCAGCTCATGCAATTTTCTTTTTAATAGAACTTTTATTTATTCAGCTTAAATACTAACCCTAACTAATATTATAAATGCAAATGTTATTTTGTTTATTTGTCCTTAACTACTCGATCAATCATCTTGAAATTTAACATACAGATATTCAGGGGTACAGAAAAGGTCATAGGGTCATCTAGAAAATTCTGTTACCCGAGGTATAGAAATGTATTCTTATTGTAAATCTATATTAACGTGAGCAAAGGCGCGGACAAAATGTAATAAAACTAACAAAATATACAGCGTATAGAAAATCAATCAAACGCTTCGTTATTTTCTATATAAAATAACAGTCTCTTGTTGTCGAAATCTTGTTTACAGAAAACTGTTACTACTACATTTTGTAAGTAAAAAAGGCACGAAAGTTACAACTCATTGTTATTACACAGTTACATAATAAACCTTTTATTTTCTAAACTAACTTATTAGTACAAAAAACTGTAGTGTAATGGCGTCGCATAGCGGTCATCCATTGTAACTTCCTATGTCGATGGTCATTGTAGAGAAAGTGAAATCTTAGAGGGGGACAGCCTATGCATCTGTACAGGAGTGAGCGAGACGACGCGAGCTTCTGAATCACGTACCGTTTTAAGATGTAAGTGTACCGCGTTAAGCAACCACTCACTTAGAGACTTGTGGAGTTAAGGTGATTTTCACACTTGTGATTTTTATATTATTAGTTGGGGAATTGTGACGTCTATTAGATAAGTCTCTATGTGCTATTAAATATTATTTTCTAGCTATGTTCTGTTTGTAGATGTGTGAATTCAGTATGTCTAATTCTTTAGCAACCTTGATAGATTCTTCTGTTTACGCGAATATTATTCATTTAAATTAATCTACTTTATACGGCTTTATCGCGTTGTTTATTTAACACTTTATTACATAATTTTGAAAACTGTTACACTACAATTAAACTATACTAATTTTTAACAAATGAGGTTGAATTTTTCAATAGTTTCATTAGCTGGAATCTAGACACAATGAAAAACGCATTGAGCCTGGGGTCCTGAGTAAGAGCGCTGGCCAAGAGATTAATAGACGGAGCCACACAGTATATCTTTAAGTAAAATGTTTACCGAAGCTATGGTCAATATTAGGTCTTGTTTTGTTTAATTTCATTCAGCTACTGACTATTTTGTCATAAAGAAGTCATTTATAATTTGTCCAACGCCACGGTTAAGACTGTGACCTTACGTTCGGTCTCTAATAAGTGTTATTTTTGTCACAAAAGCAATAAGATATTTACTGGTCATAATAAATCTCAGTAAACAGCATATAAATAACATCATACTTTAGAGTCTTTTTGATGATAAATAGTATCTATCGTGACCTACAAAAATACAATTGATGTTTGACGGAACCCGATTGTAGGAAACCTTCCAGAAAAATACTTTCAATGTGTAGACATATACCTACACGAGAAAACTTGCTAAGGGTTTTACGAATTAGGTACGTAAGTTTATAGAAATCCCGAGAAAACACATAAAGTTAGGCACCACTTTACGATGTAAATCAGTTTTTAAATAACGTGTGTGGAAGAGAACCAAAATTTTTACAACCGTAATGTCACGCATATGGTCCTCATAATATCAACCGGTAACTGCAATCTGCTAAACCAGCACCAGCTTTCAAACCCTAAACCCAAGTGATCCTTGTGCTGTCAGTATTAGGTAAAAAGGCTTATTTCCCATTTCTGATGCCATAGCGAGAATACAGTTGTTTGCCTGGAATCCTACTAACAGTATAAATGTAAAAGCTTGTAAAGATTTTGGATGACATTTAGTACATCGATAGACTATGACCTGGATTAACTCTTATGATACTATTTATATCGCATGCGTTCCTGTGCGATTCCCACGTAGGAAAATGCTTTCAGAAACAAGCATTTTTTAAGCGATTATATCCGTCAGACTGCTCCAACTTAGACAGGAATCCAAAATTTATATTTAAACTCTAAATCTTACCGATTTTAATTTACAAATGGAAATAGATTAATGTTTCTTTGAAGTCAATTTAAGGAATGCGTCTACTGGCAATACATCTCCTGTAATTTAAATTAGCAACATCCATTTATTCTCAATCAACCACGGAGTTAGAATTATATAACTAATTTGGAGATGTTATGGATTAAGCGGCTCGTTTATAGCTATGATTTTACAAACGTAGTAAATTTAGTAACAGTGTTACTGCGTTTTGCGCGGTAAATAAGAATTCTAGTGGCTTACATATCTATTTCTGCTATACTTTTCATACTATCTTTAATTCCTTACCCTAAGTGCGGTGGCGCGAGAGATACGGCTGGTATTGCAAGACTGTATATCTTGCTGCTGGAGTATTCTAATTTTTGCTATAGTAATGCACGCCTTGAAGTTTATCACATATTTTATTAAGCTTCTCAAGTATGAAATAATTTTACAGCAAAACAAAAAGTAAAAAAGAATATTATGCATTTGAATTCATGATATAAAATTGTAGATCTATATAATAAATATGATTTTAATAAGTAGTGTCATTCTACAACGTCGTACAATATCAATAATATATTAATAACGACTAATTAAGATACAAACTATTTTATGGGTAATGTTTTATTTATACTTCAGTACGTCTTTTATACTACTATGATGGTAGACAAGTATAAGTTTCATACATATCCATATATATGTATAAGTATATACATCTATCAGTAAGTGACTATTTACCATCAGATGGATCACGGTGCTGACAGCTCAACGAACAAATCTTACTGATCCTCTGTCGACAGGATCCTGTTTACCAAACTCACTGTAGAAACACAACACAAGGTTGTTAATTTTGTTAATAGAGTTTTATTTATTTGCTAGAAACGTATCTCTACCTAAAGGATAGGACTGAAGTCCTATCTCTAGTCTTCTATCTTTAGCTGCTGCTTTTGTTTTGAAGTATTACGAGGCTTACGTGGGAATCCCGGTATGCCATACTTCTTCTGCAATATAACCAACATATACGAACATCGCTATATTTTAGGCACGACCAACTAGAGATACTTTTAGATCGAAGGTCGTTGACGTGGAAAGATATTTCATTTGCCATGAAAAAGTGGTAGCGTGGTATTTATTGCAACCCTCGTTCGTTTGGACAGCGGAGATTGAAACAAATTAAACCACAGTTTCCCATAATAGGTGCCTTTCAAGTCAATGACATTTTTCCTTTACATTGTTTATATGAGGGTTATCGTTGGTGTACGTTATGTGAGGGCAATTAAAATTATTTAAAAATTGTAGATTGATAAATTGAAATTATTTAAAAATTGTACGACACTTCTTTTTAAAGTTATTTTGTATATTAATAATAATAATGTCCTCTAGACCGAATTTCAGTCACGGTGGCTAATCTTAACGGCGTCTGGCCGAGTGACACAAGTGCGTGCGAAAACACAAGTGCACACTATGTTCCTTAACTTTCATTATACAATGACCTGAATCCGACTTGACCAGAGGGGGGTCAGACGTAGGACCAAAAGCTTAACATGCTTTGCGAGTACGCTGGTGTCTAATACCACCAACTCCGTAATGCCGAGCGGCTATGGAAGTTTTTTATCCGTAAAACCCGATAACTTTTTTGCTGACCGGACTCAGGATTCGAACCCGAGATCTCATGCACATATCGTCGCATTCACTACCGCTGCGCCATGGAGGCAGTTATTTTTTGTATAGTAAGTTGGTGAAGAAGCATATCGTCTACTTGATTGTACGAGATTTAAACAATCTTCAGAATTAAATTATTAAAGGAACATTTCTATTTAATTTTACCTACTACAATAGAAATAACTTTCAAACTAATGAAAATGGAAGGGAAATTCGAAAGTAAGTGGATATAAATTAGAATTCAGTGATCACAGTTTTACGACGCCCGGACGAACCGTCCAATGTTGAAGGAAAGATTCCTTTTAAAGCGAATTTAACTTCATTTTCTGTATCGAGTAATTATTGTCTAAAGAAAAGGTGGATTACTTATGATATAAAGCGAGAATAACATTTTAATTATTTAATTACATTTCATACCTTAAAAAAATACTTTTTCTCACGGAAAAAATAGGTTTATATGAAAATATGGTGTGTCTTATTATTCGGTTAAAGAATAACTCTATGAAGAAAAGAGACATAACAAGCTTGATAAGCGTAAGTAGTAAGTACGTCTTGTTATGACGTAAAAAATATGACACACGTCTTTTTGTTTTGCGTAATATCAGCTCAATACATCATACAAACATACATTGAATAAAACTTGTATTACATCCTTAAACAACATTTATTTTTGGAAGAGTTGACGAAAATGAAATTAATGATAATATTGGACCTACCGCATGGTGCACAATTCTTTACGACACCAAATAACATTACGCAAGAACCGTAGGGCATTATTAAAATTATCTTTCGACTTTCGCGACGCAAACAACTTTGCGTGGGTTTTACTTTTTCTTGACCAGCCGCTCGGAACTTCTCAATGAGTAGTTTGTTTATTTATCTTTTAACGAGTTTATAATATATCCTGGTCAATTATATTATATTAAAATGACGATCTTATAAGTTTTAGTGTTGAAGTTGAGTCAAGAGTTGTTATGAGTTTGATCACACAGAAATATTTCTGATTAACATAAAACAAAAAAATTATCAATTATCTGATTTTGTTTTATTGCGAACGCCAGCGCAGAGGTCAAGTTTGATTGTATTTTAAGAATTAAATTTTGCTGTTTTTATAAATAAAAGTTATTTTAAATTATTATAAGAAACTTGTACCCACTTTATAGTTAAAGTTTATTCTTTACGTGCCTATTGATATCTATATTTATCTCTAGTTTTTTTTTGTATATGTTAACCCATATATAAATGAAAATATACTATTTAGAGGAACGTTAAGCTGACATTTTAATTTCCAATGGGAAATGAAAAAGGATATTGACAACACGAATGATACAATGACTTTGGCTCATAGCAGACACACTTTTAGTATCAAAAATCCTTAATATCAATGTTTTCAAAAACTGGTACCAAGTTCGCCTCTAACCTCTCTCAGTTACTAACCATGGCTTATAGATTTTCTATGTGATTCGCCGATTTAACAAGCAACGACAATCTGTCAACCTGTGCAGAACTACATTTTAAGCACTTCTAATGATCATATTAACATGCAAATTGTACGTAATTCAGTTGGCAATTTATTTGATGTCCCATGGGGCTGACATGATTACAGAGAAATAAGGCTATTTACCTTAAATGTAGGTTACATTTAAGGTAAATAACCTTATTTAAACTAAGAGGTTATTCATTTCTTTATTCTATTTTTTTATTTTCTCATACACACACACTCACTTACATACATACACATTCGCCTACCTACCTACAATGTACCATATATCCCGATTACCTATATTATATTATTATTCCCCTTCCCTATTTGTACATGTTGTTAGTTGCTGTTGTTTTGTAATACTATTGTACCTATCATTTCTCACTAGTTTTTGTTTTAATATATACTCTTTTCAAAAATCTTTGTTCGACAAAGAAACAATGTTCTAATTTGTATCCATCCATCCAGGAAGACGCTGGCGACTGTGACACAGTTTACACTAGTACGGTCGTCAACGCATTTCTCTAAGATTAGAAACATCATTGTTATGTGTATACAGGGTGTCCCAAAAATCAACGTCAAGCCGAAAACGGATGACGGGCCAAGGGATGGTGGTTCTCAAAAAAATAAGAAAAAAAAATTTTTTGCTGCACTCTAAAAATTATAACCATTTAAAAAAAAATGAGAAAATTAACACCTTGTTATGATTTTTCAAGTACTATGACTACAAAATGTTTACTTAGCTTAATTATTTTAGTGAGGATTTGTTACTGAATAATGCTAGTATACATTACAATTCAAAATTTGAACACAACTATCTTCATTTCAGAGGAAATATCCCTAATATGCCCAAACATGTACTCAAAATTATTACATTATTCAACTTTAAATGGCCGTGCTGAAAAAAAAATGTACTACGCCATTTCAGCACGTGGCATCAAAAGATGGCGCATTTAATGGGCTTTCTAAAATGCTATAACACTAACTACATTTTATCCTAATTATGGATTTTTTTTCTAAAACAACTTGGATTTATGCTTCTAATGCGATGCATATTTTATTTAAAGCTTACTTAAATTAAAGTAAGACAGTACAAGTTTGGGTGAAACAGATTAGGACGCCACTTCAACGTGTGAGAGTGAAAGAGATAGCAAGCCTGAGCATCATCAACAGCACGAGTTAGAGTGAAACGGAGAGAGACGCCACTTCAACGTGTTAGTGAGAGTGTGAGTGAAAGAGATAGCAAGCCTTAGCATCATCTACGGCATGAGTTAGAATGAGACGGATAGAGACGCCACGAGTGAAAAAGATAGCAAGACCGGATCATCTGCGCACGAACTGCAATACTTCAGTACGTTACGTTATTTCGTTTACTGCGCATCGTTCTGTATTCCTTCGTGTCGTTTTCGTACTTACTAACTTTGGCTTTGCTTATTGGACTTGATTACGTGCTACTTGGATTTGATTTGTGATTTGACCGTTTGTGACTAACTTGGCTTTCTTTTGGACTATCGTCATCGCTGACCGTGTAATTGTGTGTATTCTATGATCGCCACCATGCCGCTTCGATACACAGCACAGGAGTATGCAAACATGCATCTCATTTATGGAGAGTGCAGGTGCAACGCTAATGCTGCAGCTCGACTCTATCGTGAGAGATACCCCAATTCTGAGCGTCATCCGGATCATAGAGTATTTATTAATCTGCACCGATCACTCTCAGAAGGCCGATTTCCTAATCAAATGTTCAGTACAGGAAGATCCAGCATTCCATACGAGGAAGAAGTTTTAGCAGCAGTCGCAGAAGACACGAGTGTCTCAGTACGTGGACTTGAGACAAGCATAGGAGTGCCGAAGAGTACAGCACACCGGATTTTGCAGCAAAACCAGCTCCACCCGTACCATGCGCAACGAGTTCAATCTTTATCACCTCAAGATTATCCTGCAAGGGTTGCGTTTTGTGAAACGATGTTACAAAGACACCGAGAAGACCCCCACTTCCTGGATAAAGTACTCTGGACGGATGAGTCAACTTTTAAGAAAGATGGCTACTTAAATCTACATAATGTGCATGAGTGGCACGTGGAAAACCCACATTTAATGCGAGAAGATCGGTCACAATATCGCTTCAAAGTAAACATGTGGACCGGTATTCTGAACGGTAGAATTATTGGACCTTTCGAACTCCCAGACACCTTAACCAGTGAGGCTTACTTAGACTTTTTACAAAATCATCTACCAGATTTATTGGAAGACGTGCCACTCAACATTTACGTAGGTATGTGGCTCCAACAAGATGGCTGCCCTGCGCACTATGCTCGCTCAGTAAGGGAATTTCTTAACCAAGTATATCCGGATAGGTGGATCGGTCGGTCTGGTACGATCTCGTGGCCGGCCCGATCACCAGACTTAAACCCCATTGATTTCTTTTACTGGGGAGCAGTGAAGGATCAAGTTTACTCTAAGCCTATCGCAAACGTAGAGGAACTGCGCCAAAGAATTGCGGGGGCCGCTGAATACATCAATTCAAGAAGTTTTGCTCGTAAAATAAAGCGTTCGTTTTTAAAGAGATGTAGGGCATGCATTGAAGCTGAAGGCAAACAATTTGAATATTTATTGTAACAAAATAAAATGAACTGTTGATTTGAATGGTTGAATTTTTATTTCAAATTGAACACATAATGATTCACAATGACCAAAGGAATCTAATATGGTTTATCAATAAATTAGGTATTTGCCCTATTCACAGTAGCTTCGCAAAACAGTGTCACTAGTAGTTTTTATATCCGTCTCATTCTAACTCATGCCGTAGATGATGCTAAGGCTTGCTATCTCTTTCACTCACACTCTCACTAACACGTTGAAGTGGCGTCTCTCTCCGTTTCACTCTAACTCGTGCTGTTGATGATGCTCAGGCTTGCTATCTCTTTCACTCTCACACGTTGAAGTGGCGTCCTAATCTGTTTCACCCAAACTTGTACTGTCTTACTTTAATTTAAGTAAGCTTTAAATAAAATATGCATCGCATTAGAAGCATAAATCCAAGTTGTTTTAGAAAAAAAATCCATAATTAGGATAAAATGTAGTTAGTGTTATAGCATTTTAGAAAGCCCATTAAATGCGCCATCTTCTGATGCCACGTGCTGAAATGGCGTAGTACATTTTTTTTTCAGCACGGCCATTTAAAGTTGAATAATGTAATAATTTTGAGTACATGTTTGGGCATATTAGGGATATTTCCTCTGAAATGAAGATAGTTGTGTTCAAATTTTGAATTGTAATGTATACTAGCATTATTCAGTAACAAATCCTCACTAAAATAATTAAGCTAAGTAAACATTTTGTAGTCATAGTACTTGAAAAATCATAACAAGGTGTTAATTTTCTCATTTTTTTTTAAATGGTTATAATTTTTAGAGTGCAGCAAAAAATTTTTTTTTCTTATTTTTTTGAGAACCACCATCCCTTGGCCCGTCATCCGTTTTCGGCTTGACGTTGATTTTTGGGACACCCTGTACATGTAAATGTAGATTAAGAGAAAAATCGTAACTATTGATTTGATAAAATAAACTATTCTATTCTATTCTATTCTATTTTTAATGAAGTACTTATAAAAACGCGTATTCGAGTTCCGTAAACTTTATTTGTTGTATCTGAGACCCGCATTAGGCGAACTGTGGTCAGCTTTTTCTGTCAGAGAAATCTCAGTAGCAACACATTTTGCAACTTTGCCGATGGATGGTAATAAGCTCGCCCTCTGTTAAATGATCCCTAAAAATAGAAATGGTGAAACGTGGTTTGATCCACGCCATTCCTCTGAGGACTTAGGCATGAAACTGTTAATGTATATAATTATAGTCAGATCCTTAAAATTCATGGATAATATTAATAAATTCGGATGCTTAACCTATTGAGATGCAGCGGCACAGCGACGCCCAGGTGCAATAGGTTTTGAATTATGTTTGGCATTAACCTAATGAAAAAAATAAGGTAAATTATTGTAAACATGCAATCCACAATACCATTTCAGGCAACAAAATTTAGTAAGTAAGGCACTGGTGCCTCAAAGATGTAGTAAAGGAAAACGTAGAAAATAGAACTGAAGCCTTAACGTTATGTCGTAAAACTCTATTGAGCGAAAGGGGCACTTTGAAAGTCGATGATGAGATCATCACTGCACAGTGAGACAGATATCGGTAATATTTCAACTAATATTTTAGGTTACAGTACCTTTAGAAATAAAGGTTGTTCCCTTATACGTCAAAATATTAGCTAGGAGTTTTCTTATGGCTATGTTGTGACAAATATATTTTTTTAGGTTGTGATTCTTTTTGGCAGTGCGGAAAGAAGTATTCGGCAACTCAACATTACGTGCTATCTGATTAGACTTGGAACCTCAGAGAACATTTGTAATTTTTTCAAAGCTAGATCTTAGGATAACAGCTAAATTTTATAATTTATGGTAAAATGAACTTGTGTCTTAAGGTCTTACATATATTTACTTGCACAGTCACTTGTGTTCAGTACTTCTTAAGCGTAAGGTCTGAAAGACATTTAAAATGTTATACGTGTTTAAGAATCTACGTAAAATAACGTCAAGTTTTGCTACACGCTTAAACAACTGCACCCATTGACGTGAAATTTTTGTTGACTTAATCGCAGTCAACAAAAATTTATAATGAATTTTATACCTAAAAATAAATCCGAAAATATAACCTCAATCCCGCCAGTTCTCATAGCTTCAAGCTACTAGAACGACAAAGCAATTAATTTAAGAAATGTATCTGTAGATGTATATGTATATATCCAATCAGATTACAAGCCAATTTCCTGTAATTAATTAGGCATTATCAAGATGATAAATGCGACACCGATTGAAGATAACGTATGTATGTATTTATGTGATCTTGATTATTAATGTACATGTAAGTGGATGCTCCTATTTACCATACTGCTGCTTTAGAGGCTACCATCAAATTTTATTAAATGCTTGAGTATGTTGAGTAATATTTCATGGAGAAATGGTTGGAGCACCTTACAGCTCTTATGATTTGTAAACAAAAACTTGGTGATTAAAAAGAGTGACCATAAGTTTCTTGCCCGTTCTTCTCATGAGCCCTACACCCTTGCTTTGCTGAACGTGGCAGTAAATGTAAATTCGCAGGAAAAATAGTGTAACTTTGACATTCATTAGTGTTACCTTGTAACCTAATCTGAATAAATTTATTTTGAATTTGAATTTGAATTTATTGACGTTCAATCATAACTAATTAATTATTACTTAAAGGAATCTAACCAATATGGTATAATAATCTGTTTTTCATGTAAGTATAATCTTTATACAATGAAAGTAGCAAACAAGTATACGTGCAAAGAAGCCGCATGTTAGTAATTATCTGTGCACACTATGTGAAACAACATAGTATGACAAAGTCAAAGTCAAAAATCTTTATTTGCATAAAAATGTGCAAACAATTCTTGGACACGTCAGTACACTATAATTTTACTAATAACAAAAAAAAAACAGAAGTAAATAAAAATTTTGCATTGAAGAAAGCATGTTCGTCGAGTAGAGCTTTCATGAGAAGAAGCAGGCAAGAAACTCATGGCCACTATTTTCAATCGCCAAATGTTTACATCAATACCATTTAAAATTATATTATGTTACTTATATGAGCTACTGTGTGTAGTTGTTACAGTTATTTATTTCAATAAGATGTGAAATGTAAAAATTTGTTAAATCTAAGATACATATTAATACGACATGAAGTAATAGCCACAGCAGCTCATATTACAGTTAACTTAATAATACGATTAGAAATAACCTGTGAGTGGAAGCAAGTCAATTCCAAGCATTTTATCTTCTAGTGACTGAGTATATATATATAGAATAACCTTTTGAATATAATTTTCGTTTTACAACTGTTTTAGTTGTTCCTAGTTTTGGTGTTCTTTGTGGTGGTTTGAATGTAATTCACGCACTATACAAGAATTACTGATTACTCTCGAATACACATAATTATAGACGTTAGTCCTGCGCCTGATCTCTTCCTGATACAGGCAGGTTGCCGTCCCATCGGCTTATGACAGTTAGGGAATAGCAAGAGCACTTGTGTTTGGGCACACACTTGTGCATTATTTCAAATAAGTCTATTTTTACATCTCTTAAAAAAAACAAGTAACCTATCCATTCAATCAGTTGAAATAGTAGGTATTAATAAAGTAAACCAGCAACAATTCATATATTCTTCATAATTAGTGGATTTTGACATTTCCTTCTCTAAATCAATTCATGACTATACATTCCTCATATTGAAGATTGCGGCATAAGAAGTACTATGCTATATGCCGCTGTAAATATAGATGCTCAATCTACATACGGACGTGTTGTAGAGCCTGAGCTAAGATTGTTCCTATCCCTTCTTGATCGAATTAAAAAAATGGAAATTTTCATGTTAACATTGTTTTTGTAGAGCCAACAATTCGTGAGCATATATATCTGGTATAGCAAACGCTCTTAGACCACGGTAGCTCATCATGAGCTGTCTCTTTCCCATGCATAGCGCACAATAGATCACGTCTTATTTAGCGAATGACTTGCTTATTATTATTGACGAGGGTCTTATGCGTTGAAAGGCACGATATATTCTCGACAATATCTCGAATTAAAGTCATACAACGTTCTGACATGAATTATGGTTCGGTTGATAACTATATAATAGACAGCGTGGTTCGAGCAGGTTTTATAATCAATTTCTTTCTTATATAGCTTGTAATTAGAAAAGTATGAAAAATAAATTGGCGGCTTGATAATTACCAGAATCTACGTCCAGGTCTTCGGTGGCTGGTCATTTTTCAGATTATGTTTTTTTCTTGGTCTAGAGGTCTGGAGAGAGTAACCACCGTGCCTGAAGTTTCAGATTCCATTCTCGGGTCAAGCAGTGTATTAGGTATATTAAGCTATTATAGCATAGAACCAGTTCCAATATTGGATGCAGGTCCAATTGTGTGTACCTTGAGAACGGCATTCTCGTACATGGTTACACTTCTGGTTCTTGTACGACATGGGTAATATGCGCAAGTTGACGCACTTAAGCAAGTGATATGCATCGTATTAAACCAGCCTCGCGTGCCATCCGTGCATGTAACAATGCAGTGATAGCTCGCGCAGAGCAGCTTGCGCCTGTAACGCGCAAAGTATCTTGCGCCTGTAACTAGCGCCATCTACTTGCATCGTGCACAATCATCTTTAAGTTTTTGTTATAATATGACAGTTTAAGCTGATGGTCCAAGTCAAGATAGCTTTGGATTTGTAATGTTGAATCCTATCGCCGGCGGAACGTTAGAACTTTTATATTAAAGAAGTTATGAGTTAAGTGCCGCTGCAGAGCTTAGGCGCCGGCAAGTTTTCAAGACCTTATAAAGTTATCCTTATAAAGTGAGAAAATGCACCGTTTTCCTAACGCTTTTACAATTTGTAAACTTCTAAAAGGAATAATGGACGCAGACGGATTCCTTTTGAAAAATTCTTTGTACACAGATTTACGCCTTTATATATTTTAAGGAGTAAACATAAGTGTGTTATATTACGTTAAGAGAGCGAGCCTAGTACCATGGCCACATTTTCCAAACTGTATGCTTGTAGGATGCTCTACAATCCCGTAAAAGCGAACAATAATAATTAACTATTAAATTCACACATAACTTCGGCAAGTAGAGGTGCGTGTCATGAGACATGAGATCAATCATGAGACCTCTGTGTTTCCGTGCAATTTTTATTTATTTATTAGAATAGACAACACCCACTCTGTTAGTAATTCCTGTGTCGCGGGGAACTTTACAAACATTTAGACAACGGATACAAAGAACACTCAGAACAGAGAAGAGACTCGGAACAACCATTTGTGGATCCAAAAAAATTTTGTCCCGTGTTGGGTTTGAACCCACAACACTCGGCGCAGTGGCAGTGGAGAGGCGACCACTTAAACCACTACGCCATCGGTACAATCAAATCAATAAGAAAAAAAAAACAAATTTCTCCCAATATTTAAATATATCACAATTATTCATACAAAGTAAAATGTCTTTTCTTATATTTAATTATATGCATGCCTTATTACTATGAGGGCGAGGCAGACAGTGCTGCAGATACCATGTCATAAATACACCTTGCTGCCGGAGATAAAGGTTCTGACAAAATCTTTATAAAAACCCCAACGTCATATTTATTTATGTTAAATCTCTGCATCACTGACTCCCTCTCCCTTTGGTTCTTCTCACATTCCATCAGTAGGTGTTGGACATCGTCTATCTTGCCACATACTTCACAATTAGGTGAACTGACTTTTTTCATAAGATATCCAGACTTTCGTGATGGAATATGACCAGAACGTATTCGATGCGCCAGTACAACATAAGTTCTACTTATTTTATTTTCAGAAAACCAAGGGATCCGAGGAGGCTCACATTGCATAGTTTTATACCAGATGCCTTTTTCTTTACTCGTTTGATTGAAATATTCCTTAAACCTATTAGTACAAATTTTCTTAAATGTCCAAAGTATTTCTGTGTAATAAGGAGCTATATCAATTTCTATACCCTCTAATATAGGTGCCTTTGCTATAATTAAATATAAGAAAAAGGTAATTTAGGGTACGATGAGGCTGGCATACCTTTATAAGGTAAAAGCATCTAAATAAAACAGATTAAAAAAAAAAAAATGTCTTTTCAAATCCTTTTATGTAAGAAAAGCATCAGCCGAAGCTATCACAATCCAATCGTAGCGATTTGAAGTCCTATTACGCGGGATCTGAAACTATAACCAGTCAAACGTGAGTATAATACCCATCTGTCTTTCCCTTCGGGATTATAGGAATCAAATAATATTTGAATGTAAACTACATTACAACGTAAACCTCACATAGTGCCACAAAAATCATATCATATAGTGAAGAGGGTTAGCTTGTAGTTAGAAAATGCGGCAGCCATATATAAGTTATTCTATGACAATCGTTGTAAAAGCATTTACGTAAAAAGGTCTTGAGAGAAACAAAATAGTTTCGTCATAAATAAATAACTTTGTTCGGATTGTCGGTTCCTTGACAACCTGAGTAAACTTATAGCCGCTAGTTAAGAAAAATAATTAAGTATTGAATTCGATATGCAAATACATATACATCGATAATAGAGTGGAATTTATACTAATATTATAAAAAGGTG
Source organism: Catocala fraxini (assembly GCA_930367265.1). Lineage (NCBI taxonomy): Eukaryota > Metazoa > Arthropoda > Insecta > Lepidoptera > Erebidae > Catocala > Catocala fraxini. The sequence goes on along the minus strand of OV884027.1, from coordinate 26,489,779 downwards.
AAGTTTGTAATAATTCGTCTGATTACAAAAAATATTTAACCTTTATTTAGAATGGATCATCTTAGAAAATGTTACTGAAACCGCAAGGTCAAGCCAGTATTTTGCGCGTTTATAAGCTGTCTTACTTGGACATAGAGCGCGGATTTCATCCCACTATGGAAAAGGCCAAAGTCCACTATTCTGACAGCTTATGAGTCAGCAAATTTAACACATTTTCAAGAATATTATGTAGAACACGCAAATATGCATACCACACGATACTTTCCTTCGCTGTTAAAGGAGGTGTTAATTAACTTACACATAGAACAGAAAATTCTATGCTCTTTGAACAAACACATCAATTCAAAAAGTGCAAAATGCATGCGAAATATAAAACTCAATACAATAATAAAACTAGCATTTTCGTCGCTTTTTTTACGAACAGATGTCTTACTAAAGTGGTTCATGTGTTGCTGGAGCCTTATAAAAATTCGAACAAAGAACATTGAGACTTGGAAAATCTATTTGCGGACCATTCGAATGTTTGTCTCGTGTGGATCGAACCCAAAACACCCGGAGAAATAGCAGTGGCGAAATGACCACTTAAAGTACATATACATATTACGCCATCCGTGCAGCATTGCCCTTGAAATCGAGATCACAGACGCAATGTTGAACTTGCAATTAGTCAATAATGTTTATCAACATTAAACTTTCTTCATTACTTAATCAAACACTCCCACAAATAAAAAAAAAGCTTCGAAATCATAATTCTTAGTAGCCATCAACTTTATAGCATTTACAAGTTAATTAATTCATATCAATACACATTATTACTTTGAAACACCATCAGAATTAATTACTCAAATGTATCAACACTTAGGTAGTTAGTTTTAATTGTTTTGAGTAGATAAAATATTAAGTTTGAAATATTATATTTATCTAAACATTTAGTCAACTATAAGTTTTTGCTGAGATTAAGTATTGTAATACTCAACAAAAACTTTTATTAATTTGCCAGCCGCAAATTAATTAATAATATTACAATTAATTACATAGCATAGCATAGCATAGCAGCGATAGCCTAGTGGGAAACCATTGGACTGCCACGCAGAGGTCTCGGGTTCGAACCCAAGGCGCGCATCTCTGACTTTTCGAAGTTATATGCGTATTTAATAATTAGTTATCGCTTGCTTTAACGGTGAAGGAAAACATCGTGAGGAAACCTGCATGTCTGAGAGTTCTCCATAATGTTCTCGAAGATATGTGAAGTCTGCCAACGCGCACTAGGCCAGCGTGGTGGACTACGGCCTAACCCTTCTCACAATGAGAAGAGGCCCATGCCCAGCAGTGGGACAGTTTAATACAGGGCTGATATTATAATTACATTTAATTAAAAACTTGTACGAAGAGGCGTTCAGGCATAATCATTGTTTAATTTAAGGTTATCGTTTTTATTCATACATTTCAACAAAAGGCCTATAATGATTTCTACATTCCTTCAGTTATAGATTTTTAATCAACGATAACTCAACTACAGGGAATTATTCCTGTATACTTTACAAACATTTGTAACAAATTAACTATTGCTTTTTTAGTGTGGCTGATGTACTTTTAACGCAAGGGATATATACTTCAGCCTGCTGAAATCACGGTAATGTTTTCAAGCTCGTTAAAAAGGCATTATATAGTAGCTTGGAAACATAAAAAGAAATTTGCTATTTATGAATTTTAAGACATTTTATTTTAGAGACACTAGTTTTAGATAATTTTATTACTATTTAAACACACACTTTGCTTAACCGGTCGTATACCGCCGGCTCGCATACCAGCCGGCAGATTTGTACCCGTCGTAGGCCGGTGGCTCGCATGCGAGCCACCAAATTGGCGCCTAAACGCCGCGCGCCGCCTTCGCTTTAGCTTAAGCTAACGTAAAACCAATTTGGTGGCTCGCATGCGAGCCACCGGCCTACGACGGGTACAAATCTGCCGGCTGGTATGCGAGCCGGCGGTATACAACCGGTTAATCTTTCAGTTACTTTGCAGCATCCATGGTCACGGGCAGCAATAGTAAGTATTTTAATTTAAATGTATAGCGTTCGCGTAAATGTAAGTCAACATTAAGCTTGGCAACTTTACCAAATAGTAAGTAGGAGGTGAAGGAACTTTCCACGCTTGACCAATTTCAATTCACAAATATACCTAATTATAAAATTACTAACCAAAGCCTAGTAAATTGTTTTTGTTTTAAACATGTTCGTTTTAATTTGACCCTTCCATGTCGGGGCCGAGGAAGGATCAGTGGTTTTGACTTTACTACATAATTCTTCCACGAATAAATTGTACCTTCATATCCCAAGGGCATAATAAATGCCTACCAAAGTAATGTACTGAGTAAAGCTCATAAGTATACTGCGGGTAAAAGTAAGGTGTGGTCATGTTTTAAGGTCGGAATGTGGACGATGTAGCTTATGTGAAACTTTCAAAGTTAATTATAAGTTTTATTTCTGGTAAAATTGTGACTAACGTAAAACAGCCGTTGTTTGAGAAAATAAATTTTATAAACCATTTGGAAATTGGAATATGGATTTCAAATAAAGTGAATTTTTCATTCTTCTCGGCACAATTTCGAATACCGTACTGAATCTTTAGAAGGTATTATCACCTACTAGGCAGATTTTCGATACCGAACTGCTATTGAGTATATGCTAAAAAGAGCAGCGATAGCTCAGTGGGGAGACCAACAGACTGCAATGCAGAGGGTCTCGGGTTCGAACCCACGTCGCGCACCTCTGACTTTCGGAAGTTATATGACTTTTCGAAATTATGTGCGTATTGATTGACAATTATCGCCTGCTCCTTGCCTCGGAGAGCACGTTAAGCCGTCGGTCCCGGCTGGCATGAACATCTATGGCGGTCGTTATTGGGAGAGTGTCGATACAAAAGATCCCACTGAGTCGAAGTGTCGCCGGTCTACACTGACTGGCCGCCACATAAGACACATAAGATACATATGCTAAAAAAATTAATCGGTTCAAAAGAATAACGATTTGCCTAATCATGGGCGGAGAATCTAATCCTAGACCTCGCGATCGCACTTAAATGTAACTGTTAACTGTAAACTTTTGCTGCCAAGAATTATGACGTAGTCAGTAGCTACCAAGAATATGTATTAATTTTAGGATTTGATTTGGTTCAGTTTTAATAACATCGTTAATGGAGTGACAACTACAGTATTGACGTTATAAATTATTATGAGTCTAGGTTTGATGCTCAGATCGAGTAAAACGTTACTGCGTTTATCTTTTAAGAAATTTTCGGTAGCAATCGGAGATCTACCTATCGGTAAAAGGTTTCATTGCCTAACAAAACCATACCTAAAAAAATGAATATGCTTACCCATCTAAAAACTCGCCCGTAACATTGTTTTTTTTAAATTTGTTCAGAGGCTTTTATTACAGAATAATATGTTAGCCCCATCGTAGCTTGACTCGACAACATTGCGTAACTTCATGAATAGATACATGCGTATTTGCCACTGAGTTAAAAGCTCAGTTTGTCATTAATGCAAAAGAAACGGTTACCGGTTTATATACAAATACATTGAGATATAGCTTGCCTGTCGGCAAATAATGCGTAAGTGTTTCCGACGGAGAAAGTGATTAAGGGTTGGGCCTCACTTACTCATACACATATACATCCGCGTCAGAGAAGTGCATGAGAATGTTCGCTCTGTAATATGATATAACCATGTTGCAATATTTAAACATTAAGTAAACCACCAAAGACAAAGGTATATTCAATCCACATTTTGCCAGTTATGGGTTCAGGTCTCACGTTATATTTGGTTATCCTATTACAGTATACCTTTTACAGTATATGCAGCGATAGCCTAGTGGGCAACCGTTGGACTGCCACGCAGATGTCTCGAGTTCGAACCCAAGGCGCGCATCTCTGACTTTTCGAAGTTATGTGCGTATTAAATAAATAATTATCGCTTGCTTTAACGGTGAAGGAAAACATCGTAAGGAAACCTGCATATCTAAGAGTTCTTAATAAAGTTCTCAAAGATATGTGAAGTCTGCCAACTCGCACTGATCTCACTCGCACTCGCACGAAAAATTATTGACCAACCTGGAAATATAATTTAATGCACATCAGTCGTATTCACTACCGTTGTATCAAGGCTGTCCGCAGAATATATTATCAAGTTTTAATAATAATTATTATCAATATAATTTTAAAATCCGAACAGGTGAGACGAACATTCTTGTTACGTAATATAAAAATCCAGTTTTGAAAGTCAGTCCAAAATACCATGTGTACCATCTTCCTTAATTATTTATTAATAAAAAGTGGAACACCAAAGCTCCTGTATAGTCGGCCAAGAAAGTGGTCTACCAGTTTTTATAAAAGTTTTTTTGAAATCTAAGTATCGCTAAGGTTGACTTTTCTAACCAAGCGCTAGAGATGCACGATTGTGACTTATCGTCATGAGTTAATTACGTTATTTTGACCTTTATTATCAATGCAATAGGCTATTATTTTGCAATAATATAATCTTTCCTTCAATTAAAACTTTTCAAGTGTCAAGTATATTTGTATTAATGCAAAGGGAAATCGAAATTGTTGTTTCATGACGTTCAAATGAACTTCAATATTTTTCGCCGACTGTACCAATATGCAACGACCACTTACAAAATACAGAAATTCTCCAAGAATGACTTGTGGGGTCCAACCTTTAAAAGTCCATACTCAGTAACAGACAATTGGGCTATTAATCACTCTTAAAATTTATTGACTGGCTGTTAAGATATCGTATTGATGTCTCATTAAAAAGGTGAGAGTGGAATTGTTAACAAATTAAACGAAAGATAATACATAGAGAAAATCACGCCGTGTGAGTCGCCCACCTCCCGATGGACAGATGATTGAGTGACGGTTAAGATATCGTATTATCATTATAAAGGTTAATAGCAGAGACTTTAGGTAATAATACATACGTAAGAATAATACGCAGCGAGAAAAACACGGTGTTACGATATTGTATTGAGGTACCTTAGGAGATAAGAGTACATTTTTAATCAATTTAACGTAGATTGATATGCGGCCACAATTTTTGCAACCATAGGTAGGCAGCTACCTATTTACGAATAATTCCTGTGCTGAAGGGGAAGGAGGGGGGGTGGAGACGTTACAAACATTGAAACAACGGACACAAAGAACACTCAGTCTTGGTATTATAGCTATTATATTTTTTGGGCGATCGATCCCACAATACTTTGCTCAATGGTAGGGGCGAGGCGACCACTTAAACCACCACGCCATCCGTGCAGCATAATATGTAATAAGTTCATAATGTAGCAGCGGACGTCTCGTCCCTAAAAAGACGAATAATTACGAGATTGTATTAAAATATCACTAAATAATTAAGAACAGAATATTAACTTATTATACGTAAGATAATACAGGGACAAAATAATATAGCGTGGGATGCGCCGCCCCTATATATATATATAGACGATGTAATATCGTATTAATAGATAAGTAAAATGTTAAGAACAGAATATTCAACAAAATAATACACAGAAAGTATAACGAAGCATGAAATTTTCGTTCGTAATAAAGATAGTATGATCCGGTGAATATGGTGAAAATCGATGAGTGCAGTAAAAGAACATCGTTAAAGAGCTTCATGAAATTATTTGGGGAAGCCTACTGTTCAGTAGTGCTAAAACGATTGACATGATGGTAAAGACTATGAAACGTGTAGCAGAAAATGGTACTCTTATTTTAGGAGCGATTTGACTTATTGTACATATATACAATCAGTTAATGAGTTAGGGTAACAAGTCACACTTCCAGACACATATTCATGTGTAACACCGATGAATACGTTACTTTTGTATCTGTATCCTATTAGCAGTAGAATATTGATCTAAAGTGAAATGTATGTAAAGTTTTGGATCCAGCCTATTACCCTAACTTATTATCGCCAATACAAGATACAGTAAATCACAATCTAAAATCACAATCTATATTAGCGTTTTCATAAGGAAAAAACATTTTATTGAGATTATTGACGTGTAAGTACCTATATCGAATCACGCAATATCGCAAAAGAAAGGGAAGCTGGCATGAATTATTCAAAGGAGAGAAGTTTCGAGAATTTTTTTAGAATGTCCAAAGTGTTCGATAACTGTCTGACCAAGCAAGTTATTGAAAGACTTTGCTTTTTTTTGCTGCGCAGTAGTTTGCGCGATGTTTACGTTGGTAATCCTGGGTTAGGTTCCCAGTTCGGAGAAAGTTATATTGGATTTTTGTTTTACACAATTCTCGGTAGCAATAAAATGCTCACAATGTGCTGAATAAATATCTTGCTCCCTGCTATTACGTGGCATCGGAAATATAGTTCGTGAAATTTCGTTGTAATATACATATTTCTGCCTGAGGATAATAAAATTATCGTTTCATATAAAATAACACTTTTGTGTACATGCATAAAAGCAAGAATATGTGTATGAAATATAAATAAAAATGTAATAATGCCATATTATAATAATGTCAGCCCTATGTATAAACTGTTCCACTATTGGGCATGGGCCTCGTCTCAGTGTGAGAAGGGTTAGGCCATAGTCTAACACGCTGGCCCATTACGGGTTGGCAGACTTTATATATCTTCCTAAACATAATGGAGAACTGTAAAACACAGTTTTCTATACGGTGTTACCTTAACCGTTAAAGCGAACGAGATTTAACTATGTAACGCATATAACTTTGAAAAGTCAGAGGTGCGTTTTTCGAATTCGTACTCGAGACCTGGCGAAGGCAGCTCAACGTCAAGTCTCCCACTAGTATATCCCTGCGCAGCAACTTTATTTCAAATTATAAATATGAATAGTGACCAATCATATTTGTCATAATGATAAAGCTTATTTTAAGATTTCCCTTAGTGATTAAAGTTTTATTTAGCAGACGAAGCACACTTACTACTATCCACGATTTTGTTACCTGCCATATTTTTATTAACGAAAAGAGTAATAAAATTTTCCTTTCCGTTCAGGTATACGGACATCATACCAACAGTCTGTTGTTGTCAGTTTTTAAGGCGCGCTCTGGCATAATTTAGTTCGTAAAGCGATATGGCTTAAGACTGCGCCGAGCGTAAGGCAGATAATGACAGAGTTCGTGCGGCGCATATTCAAATCGGCGCGCGGCCGCCATAATCAAATTGTATGGAGGATTTATAGTGCTTTTTTGATAAATATGTATCTGTATTGTCAACCAATAACTTAAATATTTGGTACGGACAAATTGTAACATAACTATTTATGTTTCGTTTAAGCTGTAAAATAGGATAGATTTCAAATTTACGTAATTTTGTAGACGAAAATATTAATTATTTTAAGTTTTTTACACGGAGTAATTGTAAACACATTCATTGTTATGGTAAATGTATATTTTATATTTGTATTAAACAAAAAGTGTTGATTTTATTCACTTAACTGTGACCGCCTGTTTTGGCACATTTCGCTCGGCGCAGTCTTAAGTACCGCTTCGTTGTTTGACAACCATCCTGTCAAATAAATTTTGTTTTGTCTTCGCACCTGTTAATTATTTTTCTCAGACATTTACGCACAATGATTTTTCTGTTTTAACAAAATCTTCGTAGGTTATAAGCTATGTCTATATCATTACATACATAGCATAGTATTTAGTATAACAACTCGATAATAATAATAATAATATTCTACCACATACACACAACACCATCTAGCCCAAACCAAGCAGAGCTTGTACTATGGGTACTAGACAATGGATAAACATACATATATACTTTTTTTTTTGTAAATACATACATACTATACATAGAAACACCCAGACCAAGACAAACATCCATGTTCATGCACAGAATGTTTGACTTGTGCGGGAATCGAACCCGCGGCCTCATGCGTGGCAGTCGGTTACACCAACCACTACGCTATCGATCCCCGAAGGGTAGATATAGATTGCACTAAACCTCACGAATAGCGTAGTGGTTTAAGCGGTCGCCTCGCCACTGCCATTGCGCCCAGTCTTGTGGAATCGGATCCCACACGGGATAAAAATTTGTGTGATCCACAAATGGATGTTCCGTGTCTGGATCTTCTTTGTGTTCGTCGTTTGAATGTTTGTAAAGTTCCTCGCGATACATGAACGAATCCTAGAGCAGAAGTTGCCTTTTTAAAAATAAAAAAAGAATATGTCTTTACTTGTTTACAGCTATGACTTTTAGTCATTAATCAGAATAACAGTGAAATCACAAGACGTGATCTTCGTTTTCGGCTCTTCACTTCATTCTTGTAAAATATGGGACAGCTCTTACTACGGGCCACACCTTACCGCCGAGCTTCGTATGGTGTATTAGCAAAAGGCCGACTAGCGGTCCAATCAATGGGCTTAATAAGTTTAAGCCCATTGATTTTTATTTAAATTTAAGACGGATTTATATTTAAATTTTAAACACATTTTATTTAATTTTAGTTGTGCCTTGTTCTTCCAACGTTATAGAATTACTCTAACATTGCAAATTGTGACTTTCCAGTTTTAACCGAATCGCGCATTGATTTGTTACGTTTGTAGATTGCCTGTACAATCGACACATGTGCCTCATGGATGACAATAAGCTCATCCTATGAATCTTGGATGTTCCATATCTTAATAAAAACGGGTATTGTGACCAAGCTTTACCACCTCCGTCGGTGTATGTATTGTCAGTCCCATATATCCCACTTTATTTTTGTAATCTATATCTGTATGGGTGCACTTACTGTCGATTAATGCATTTTAATGCTTTTTTGTCACTACCCAACGACACATGACTAAATTTCTAGTACGCGAGGAATCATAGTTTTTAATATTAACTTACATATTAATTCGTTCAACAGAATACGAACGCCGGCGTCTAGACACAATGCTTTTGTAATTATATCTCAATATGGTTAAGTTAACAGGTTAAAAGAATGTGAACTTAAAACAACGATTTAATTATCATTCTTACTTACAAGTTAAAATTAACTGTCCAAAAGTCAATCCAGTTGAACTTACAAGACACTTCGACATTAAAAAAGATTAAATTCCAAATGAAATTGCATGGAACGAGATCAAAATCACTTTCGTTTCCGGAATTATGAAATCACGGGTCAGCGTGAGGCTTTTAACCGCACACGTGTTTATAAATGTGGCCGTAAAGTAATCGAGCAATAAAATATTGATGTATGACACTTAGAACTGTGTTTCGATGCTATAGGGCAGATTATTTATTTATTGTTAACCGGTATTAAATGTGACTGCTCTGCATGAGATCTCGAATCAATCGCAAGGCAACGCACCTCTGACTCTCGAAGATAGTATCTCGTAGTAAATAGTTCTGCAGCGATAGCCTAGTGGGAAACCGTTGGACTGCTACGCAGAGGTCTCGGGTTCGGACCCAAGGCGCGCATCTCTGACTTTTCGAAGTTATATACGTATTAAATAATTAATTATCGCTTGCTTTAATAGTAAAGGAAAACATCGTTAGGAAACCTGCATGTCTGAGAGTTCTCCATAATGTTCTCGAAGATAATATATGAGAAGTCTGCCAATCTGCCAGCGTGGTGGACTATGGCCTAACCCTTCTCACACTGAGAAGAAGCCCAGCAGTGGGACAGTTTAATACAGGGCTGAAATGATTATATATATGTATATTATATTAAATAATTAATTATTGCTGGGTTTAATAAGTTAAGGAAACCATTTTAAGAAAAATGAATGTCTGAGAATTAGTATTCTCCATATTGTTCTCAAAGATACGTGAAGTTAACCAACCCGCACTGGGCCAGCGTGGTGGACTATGACTTAACCCTTCATAAATTAATATGGACATTTGCTCCTACTCACACAAGACTGCCCTTTATGACAAAAGCATTGTAGGTATGGCACCCAAAATATATAATAAAATACCCAGGTGCATCAGAGAAAAAAATGAGTTAAATGAATTTAAAAAATCGCTCCTGAAATTCCTGACACAGAAGGCATATTACTCAGTACAAGAATACCTAACCGATGATAATTTAAATAAATATTCAAATAAATTGTAGATAAATATGTGCTTTAATAATATTAGTAATATTTTAACATTTTTTCAATTTAATAATAATGTAATTATGTGCATGTAAATCATTTAATATTGTGATACTTATTTTTTTAATTTAGTTGTATGGACATTATATATAATTAATATTTGTATGCCGCTATCGGCTAGACATGGCGAACTTATATTTTATTATGTACACCTTGTATATTACCTATGCTCTACAAATAAACATTTGATTTGATTTGATTTGATTTGATAAACTAAGAAGAGGCCCGTGCCCAGCAGTGGGACAGTTTATATACAGAGCTGATATTATTATTATTGTATGTTAATAGTGGGTTACAAACACACACATCTACATCTAGACTGTTTCGCTGCCATCAGACTTATTATCATAGGTCACAAATATCTATATTTAACAGTCGTATTGAAACTTTCTACTTCCCTATAATCTATCTGTCTCAGAGCATAGTCGTTAGCTTTAAGATTCTAAGCACTATGATATGCACATGTAACAATATCGGTAGTATCGGTCCTTGTAGTTGCATTTTAATAAGAAAAAACAAAATTGCCATCTAAATATATAATGCTAGTAGTTTTCCCGCGGTTTCACCCTCGTAAGTCCCGTTTTCGTGTGAATATCGGATTTCACCCCCTTCAGGGTGGAATTTCTAAGAATCCTCCCTTAGTGCTCCTCTACACTCTCCACGAACATACATGCCAAATTTCAGCTTCTTGCGTTCTGTAGTTTCGGCTGTGCGTTGTCTGTCAGTCACTCAGTAACGGAAGAGTTTTATATATATAGATTTATTGTAGCTTTTAAAATACGGGTGGCATCATTACATAGGTATTATAATACAAAGTCACCCGCCGTCTGTTTGGTCGCGATAAACTCAAAAACTACTGAACGGATTTCCATCTGGTTTTCACCAATAGACAGAGTGGTTCACGAGGAAGGTTTAGTTGTGTAATTTGTTAAGGTTTTGTACTATCCGTGCAGAGCCGGGACGGGTTGCTACTATAATATAACTTAATATCGTTAACATAACGGTGAAGAGTTAAAATAAGTATGAATGTCTCCGTCCTCATTACTTGCTAAGACATTAAAGCACAAACATAACATTTAACAAAGCCATTATATCTCAATGATAAACTATACAATAAACTATTCAATCGTCATATAGCTTACTTCAGGATACATACTACACTTACATATATATTCCTGTACATCATACAACTGTCAAAATGTAAAATTTTACCGTCAACAAAATTAAGATCAAATCGATATTAAAAAAAATATAAAAACGGCTAGGCGATAAAATAAGAAGTACGTTAATATAGATTGTGGTTTGCTTCGCTTTTTAGTTTCAGCTAGACTTCATGATACTCTGAGCTCATTCTGCGTAAATAGAAACACCAATGATTAAATTATGTTCGGGTACTTTGAAATAACGACACTGGAACATTGAGACAACTACCATCTTAGTCTCCCCGTCACCATGGCTGCTGAAAAGCAACCAAAACGGCGGGGAAAGTTTAAACTTAAATATAAACAGTTTTAAACGTTTTAATAATTTAATCGTTTAAAAATTAGTAAAGTTTAATAGTATCTAGTAGTAGTGTTTCAAACAGTTTCAAAATAATGTAATAAAGTGTGAAATAAACAACGCAATAAAATCCGTATATAGTAGTTTAATTTCAATGAATAACATTCGCGTAAACAGAAGACAATATTATATTTTGAACATTCAAATCAGATTTTATAACAGTCAGCCAATCGCCAAATTTTCTTATGGAATCCATTTAACACATTTCCTATACGAAAGCTGTCACAGATCTCTTTATTTCATCTCTTATTAACAAATCGAGCCTAATGACATGTTTCAAAATTATCATGCAAAATTCAATCTTTATGCTGTTAGCAGCGATAATGATATTTCTTCAAAGAAACCTTGCGTTTATGTGTCCTGTCCTCGTGTCCATATGACCTTCCTTATTACGTTAACATCATAACAGCCTAATTTAAACAGAACGAAATAACAGTTAGGCCTTTCTTTTGCCCACAACGGTAAGAGCTACACCAGATAAGTGAAAGTTAGCACAAAACTCGTTACACTGTAATAATATTGATACTCGAAATATACCGACGCACACACTTCATACATTATGTAAATAAAATAGTATTCTTAACAATTAGAAACAATGACGGTATAAACATGAAATCATATTTATACCAAATCTCGTAAGATTTCTTATCCTTGTTGAAATCGTAATCGGAATCTGTGTGCATAATTTCAACTTTCTAGATCCAAGGGTTGGGGCGGGGCTAATAAATAATTTAGGAAGGGAGTCAGAACCGTCTATAAAACAAAAAAAAATTCAATATTCAAAATAAATTTATTCAAGTTAGGTTACAAGGTAACACTTATGAATGTCAAAGTTACAATTTTTTTTCTGTGTATTTACTTTTACTGCCACGTCCAGCAAAGCAAGGGTATAGGGCTCATGAGAAGAACGGGCAAGAAACTCATGGCCACTCTTTTTAATCGCCAAGTTTTTCGTTTACAAATTATAACAGCTGTAAGGTGCTGCAACCATTTCTCCGTGAACTAATACCGAACATACTCAAGCATTTAATAAAATTTGATGGTAGCCTCTAAAGCAGCAGTATAGTAAATAGGAGCATCCACTTACATGTACATAAATAATCAAGACAAGGCATGATTGTAGTCCGTAGTTCAATCTAACTGTATTTACTGTACAATATAATTATACTGATTGATATTAACTAACATCGGTAAAAGGTGCAAGCGATGGTGCATTGTATATTTGACGAACTACTGTTATTTACCAGGCACATTTCTAGAATCCATGCAACTAATAAAAAATTCCTAATAGTACAAGTTAATGGAACTGACCTGGAACTTTACGATCAGCGCCCAACATAGTAATTTATATAGTCGGGATATATTCTCAGTAGCGGCATAGAGTCTGGAAATGTATCTATATTACAAAAGACTTTCTGCTTATTCTTTTCTAAAAATGCCTCTTATTTTCTAACGAAATATAGAAATAATGCAACCCTATAGAGGTATAGTAAAAGGCTTTTATCTCATGTGTCATCTCTCTCTCTCTCTCTCATGTGTCATCTCATCGAAATCTTATATGTATCTAATTGAAGGAAAAGTTTTTACGTTCTTCATTATTAATTAAAATTTAGTCAATAGATTTAGTGCTAATTGAAAATGCTTAATATAAAAGTGGTAATGTTTCTTCGACACTTACTTACTTTTATTAGGAAACGTTAGTGTGCCTATGTGTAATTGTTGTTAATATTAAGTAGGTAAGTACTGGTTTCAATTTCCGAGTTGCTAGCTGGAAATTTTATTTTGCCCGTAAACAGTAATTACATTGATTCATCTCTACATGGGGCCTCAACATGTTTAAAAAACTGTGAATGTGATTTTGAATTGGCCTGTCCTACCAAGAGCCATTTTTCTAGAAACGTTTTATTTAAAATATATTAAAGGATTTTTATTCCAATCTTGTATTGCTATATCAAACAATAAACAATACGATTTTCTTGAGTTCAAATATCCAATACCTTAAAATATCTTCTACAAAAGAATCTGAGGTGCACTCTGATCTAGTTTTCACTACTTTTTAAATTGTATTAATTTGTTGGGACGTCTATCTCGTAATCGATTTATTATTTACATGCCAAATTATCTATTTATTTAATTATTCAAATGCCAAACGATTTATACATATCTTCTAAGAGACAATAGCAGGAATCTCTTCTTCGTGTCTATTGTACCAACTTTGGATAGGTATATAATAATATATAGCTGTTTTGTATCGTCGTAATAGGTCATTAATTACAAAGTTTGTTTGCAAAGAGATAAATCACTTACGAAACAATTAATTAACAGACCAAAACTCATTAATTAAGGGTATTATTATAATTAATTTTACGGAAATAATGAAAATTATATAACATATAATTTAATAAGTATAACACAGCATTTAAGTTGTTTGACATAGTTCTCACGATGAATCAAATTCCAAATTAAAATCAATTGTATGAGGATTTTATGCAATAAATGTTATCAATAGTTCAAGTTCGCAGGATCCGAATAATTTTGCATAATATTCGCATAAATTATTACGTGGAGTGTTTTACGCACGCAACTCGTGGCATTAGTATAACGTAATAGTATAAATATGAACAAAGCAATATTATTATAATTATTGCTCATTATGTGTTTTATTATTTGTATTTTTATTATTATGTTGTATTAAAAATAATAAAAATTTGCTATGAAGTTTCTAATATAAATATTTGTAATAACTAAACGTTATTTAATTTTAATTATTACTAAAAATATTAGTATTAGAAAAACTCACCTTAAAAATCCTAAAAAAAAAACAAAACTATAATTCCTTAAATATACAAGACACTGTCACAACCGACTCCGGCGCAGCCGATGCGCCGCGCACACGAAATACGACTGCGCACGATTGTTCACAAACGATTCAACCTTAGTTCCTTACGTTCACGAACAGGGGTGGATCGTGCGTTTTTCACAATAATTATACTTACGTTATGTAACGTAATAACAGCACAGAGAGTGGTATGATGATGTTTTTGCTTCTTTTCGGTATTTTATCTCGGCATGATTCAAAAATTTGGGAAAGTACTATAAAATATGGATGAGTTACCACATTCTTAACATTTTTTTTGTGTTTTAATGAACGCAAATAGTCGGTTTCCCTGAAGGATAAGCAGAGGTTATGAATTTTCACTTAACTTGTGATGAGAAATGACCCGAAAAGATATACCAGGGGTATATGTTTTTAGGTCATTCATTTTTATCACAGTTTTCATGCATAGTCGTGATTGCTTAGGATACTCTTAATCTGGCCATTCCCTAGAATGTGAAAATTTTGTTAGAGGTTGTGTTGTAACATACATAGGTATTTCCAAAATTTGGGTTAAAACACATTTGATCAACAAGTAGAAGAGTGTTGTACTTGTGCGTGAAGTTTGTTTATAATGGTGTAATTCGATCAATGTTTTTAATTTTAAAATCATTAAGTCTGATCTACGATTCTAGCGAATAAACTTACATTACATTTCTGTTGAGGACAGTAACAACTCAAATATTTTAAAACTCTAGCTTAGACTTTTTGAGCTCTCATAGTGGTGGACTCATGCCTAGAGATATAATGCAAGCAGAGGCTCTCTTTAATATATAAATAAAATGTCTTTGCTTTGTAAATATTCCAAATTGAATTATGACTATGAATATTTCTTATAAAAATAATAGCAAATGCCAATTAATTTTATTCTCATTTTCTCTTTTAAAAATGCAAGAATTTTATATGACAATATGTATATTGCATATAAAGCCTGAATTTCCATACATGGTGGAAATTCCTAAAATTATTTTAATGGAAGATTGCAGTAACGTCTCACTATTAGCAGCCATCATAAGCACTACCTTTGCCACGGGAAAATAAGCAGAAACGAGACCACATTTTAATAAACATTTTATAAAGTCTCTGTATCAGAATAATCCTGGAATGACCCAGTCCGCTTTTTAAATAGAAAATGTAAATTGCCAGTTAGTTCTGCGAAATAGTGAAATTAAAAAACCCTATTTGAAGTTTCTCAAAACTACACCGTCGGTCAGTTTATTCGCTAGCCGACCTTTTAATATTCAAATTTACTCGTAAAATTGCTGTTGTTACTTTCCGCGCGCTTTGAAAAGCACGATATTAGCACCGTTGAAAGGATTTTTTATAATGTTACAGTTGCCTTAATTATTAGGTTTAAAAGTATTTAGTTGCCGTGGATATAAAACTACATGGACAACTTGACGTCGTTTATAAAATGCCATTAAGAATGTTTGTATTTCTGACGTTTCTTGTTTGCTCTAATTAAATATATTTCTGCTTTTAAGTCTTACATAATGCAGTTAAGGAGTTATAACTGTAACTGCGGCTAACTATATTAGTAATAGCCAATCAAATCACTTGACACAACTTTGATTTTGGTAGGTACGTAGTGGATTAGCCTTTGAGTAACCGAGTGTCACTCAATATTATAAATAATGAATGGTAAAATAACTGTACCTTTTTAACTTTCGGGCCTTCTTACATACTTACTATTCTCATCCTTTTCAATCCATGTTTAATGAAATTTGTTTTTTTAGGATCAACAATGCGCGGGTTACATTGCTGGTATCAAGTAAGGTCTACCAGACCGCTCACGGTGGTCTATCGTAATGGAAAATGGCTATCAGTGAAGAAGATATTGTTGTGCTTAACAAGTGCATCGTCAGTTCCCTCATAATCCGAACGGAGGGCAATCCGACACGGCCGGAGAGAGATCAGGCGTAGTACCAACGCCTCTATGTGGTTTCCGATCATGAGGTTAGTAACACTATCAGCTTTCTAACTCCAGGTTGCTACTAAGATTTTTTCTTAGAACACCCCAATAACTGCTTACTGACACGAAATACAAACAGTTATAACTGGGCTAGTTACTAGGCCTAACCACCAAGTGAGATTTTTATTCAACAAAGCATACATATGCTTGTTTGTAATCTTTGTTGAATAGACAGCAGAAGGTAAAACATACGTACATACATACATAGACCCACGCCTGTTTCCCAGAGGGGAAGGCAGAGACTACGGATTTCCATTTGCTACGATCCTGACACACTTTTCTGGCTTCATTTACTTTCATCACATTCCTTATACACGCTGTCAGTTTTAGATGCTCTTAACCTGGCCTTTATCCAGAACGCCTCTGATCTGATCGAGAAAAGCTTACCTAGGTCTTCCTCTTGCGACTGTTCTATTAACACTAGCCTTATAAACTTTCGTAGTCAGTCTTTTCTCGTCTATTCTTTCTACATGCCCAAACCAGCTTAACATACCCTTTTCTATTCTTGTCACTATATCCACTTTCATGCCGCGTCTCTCTCTAATCACACTATTCCTTATTCTATCTTTCAGAGTCACACTGCATATGCTTCTCAGCGCTCTCATTTCTACAGTATTTATTCTGCTCTCATGCTTCTTTTGCCATACCCAACTTTCACTGCCATATATAAGTATGGGCACTAATAGTCCTCTATGAACAGCCAAACGTGCCTTTTTGGATACATTTCGACTGTTCATAAAAGCGCATAGAGGTCCATTCCCTTTATTGCATGCAATCGTTCTCCTTTCAATATCTCCCTCATGTTTTCCATCCCTTGTAAACAAAGTACCCAAATATACAAACTCTTTCACTTGCTCCACTTTTTCTCCATCAATCATAATATTACATAATGTTATACCTAAAATACTGTTTTAGAATTAGTCGTTATATTGTAATTTGTGTTAAGTGCAATGGTTTATTTTCAATGTATAACATTTGCGTAATCGTAATATAATAATATTCAAAGCAATGGCAAATTTAATAATTGAATACGTTTCGATAACGTGCTTTTAAATAATTATACTAATTGACTAATTCCTCTTATTAACCAATTATTCAGTACATTTAATTGAATATAAATGTATGCCACTAAAACATAAAGTTACCTCTGAAATTTATCTCAGTAATAAAATATAACCTTAAAAAACTAAACTGATAATAATGAAGCTTTTAACAGATAAAGGACCAGTCCAGACACCTGCTGCAGAATTTTCATAGCTTATAAACTCTAAATTTTACAAATCTTAAGTAGCGATCTAATAAAATGACAGCTGAAAACAATAATATAGTCAATATGGTTACGCATCAAAAACATCTGTACAAACAATAGCCTGTAATAAAGGCTCTGCAATTTACCTAAGCAGAATGTCAGTCTCAATTTATAAAAAGCCTAAGTATATTAAACCTTAGAAGCATATCATAAATAGTGCCTTATCACTTTGCCCAGCTTTCAGCCACCGATATGATACATACATGTATGTCACTGCACTTTTATAAGTATAGTTTTGAAGGTTGAATCATTATTAATTATATTATAAAACAAGAAGCTTACCTGTGAGGGTAGAATTTTTTTACTTTATTTAATACTAGATTTTTTCGAGACTTTCCTCACCTAAATGTAGATAAGGTTACCTAACCTTTCCTACATTTACGCGTTGTCAGAAGTACAGGAACGGATGAATACTGTTACTAAGGTTAGTACAGACAACGAATATGCGCGGGCACGCCACGATCGTGGCGGTAAGTCCCGTGTTTGAGGAGTGGCTGGAGAGGCGGCATGGCGCCCTCACCTTCTGGCTGACACAGGTAATGACGGGCCACGGTTGTTTTAGCCAGTTTCTGTGTCGTATACGCCGGCAAGAGACGCCCGGTTGTCACCACTGCGGCGACTGCCGCGACGTTGTTGTGGACACGGCGCTGCACACTTTGGCGGATTGCCCCGCCTGGGCATCGCAGCGCCGTGAGTTGATCGCGGCAGTCGGATTGGTTGCCCTCTCGCTCCCGGCCGTAATTCAGTCTATGGTCCGGAGTGAGAGGTCGTGGAACGCCGTCGCCTCCTTTTGTGAGGAAGTCATTTCCATCAAGGAGGCGGCGGAGCGGGAGAGGGAGCGTTTAAACCCTCTCCCCAACCGCAGAACCGGGCGCCGGAAGGCGCGAGATGACCTCCAGCCACCCTGAGGATTGACCTGGGGGTGGCGGGCTTTGTGGGCCTGCCCGCCATCCGTTCAGCACCAGGTCCAAGAGGCGGCGTGCGTGTTCCCACGCGCGCCTCTGTGTCGAGTCCGTCTCCCCTCTAGGGGGGACAGTAGGGATAATTTGTGAGAAGTGCCTTTGGGTAGGTTTGTTCGTGTAGTGGCCTGCCGTTTCATACGGCGGGCCGAAACCTCGGCGGGGTCGCGACCGCATGTGCAAGTGATTCGCGCGGCCCCGTCGATAGTGGTTTTGTCGAGGAACACCGTGGTAGGTTTAGTCGGTATTCCGGGAGGTACATTATCTTCTTAACATCTTTCTGTTACCCCGGCGAGTCCGACATAACCCTTCCGCCCACCCACGCGGAGGGACATGCTTCAAGCATTCCCCCAAGTAAAAAAAAAAAAAAAGGCAACGTATATGCGAAATTTCATGATAATCGGTGGAGCAGTTAAGGCGTAAAAGCGTCACAAACAAACTCGCATCCATTCGCTTTTATAATAGTTAGGATTAGTCTTCTAATCTTAGCCCAAAGAATATTTCTAGAGTAAAAGAGGTCTGGACTGAGTAACATAGAGAAAGAGACTAACCCGTGTTTTTTTGAAACGTAATATTGTACTATTGATACTCCCAACATTTCAACACGAAAGCATCTACTATTATTACGCAAGCACCGGGCTTATCATCCTAGGGCTAAACTCATCGTACGGAACAAAAACAACGCTATATCTACATAAGAAACGTTCATGTACTTAACGTTCGCGCGAGCTGCCACATCTGAAAGCCGTTGGCACTACAGTACTGCTAGTTGTACTACTACATACATGAGTGTCGCTTCCTTACACAGTACTAAGAATTCCCCTTTTCTTCTGGTGTTGGTAGAAGGAGAGAATTAGGTAATTATACAGAATCGGCTTTACTGCCTTACAGTTGGATACGAAATCAGCTTGGCGACTGAAATACATAGATAGGCACTAATCCGTTTGGCTTCTGCAAGCGTAAATTCCAAGTGGTTCAGGAGTATAATGTATGCCATTATTTTCATGCGCACCAGACCAAATACGCTATAAATTAGGTAGGACAGAATGGGTATGGACTAAGACACAAATATTTCCTTCGGTACGGTTGGGATAAAATATATTGCTTCGATAGCTTCAGAAACTGCAAGTAGGCAGCATCAATTAGGAATAACCTTCTGACCTGGTATACCATGTCTCTGATTTTATAAAGTTGAATTACTTATTTAAAACAAATTTATACTAAAGGTTTTTCATAAGCTTAATGCGAGTAACATGAATTTTAAACATTTGTTCTGCTTTCGTCTCACTTGTTTCGTCCCAAACGTAGAAATACGCATTCATCCCAAAAAATTATCCCTATATGCCCCTTAAATTAAATAAATATTAATATTTAATTTATTTAAGTAATTCCCATTTCTGCCCAAATTATGTTCTTTTTCTGTCCCTATATTTTTGTCAACTGACAAATATTTTATTGCTGTCGTTGATCTCTCAGCAAACATTGGGCTTATGATTGCATGGCATCACGAGCCCGACAGCGAAAAGATTTAAAATAAATTTTGAATGTTTTGTTTTGTTTACTATATGCGCACAAATGTATGACAAAAAAGGAATAACTTTAAAAGAGGGGCCAATGAGGCATATTTTGAAATGTAGGGGCAAATTAAAAAAATTAACAACAGTAACAGACAATTTTGAATTATATTTTATTTACTTACCTTATTCTTCTTGACGTATCGGATGACTTTCAGCCTCCACGGTGACAAGAAGACTGAGATATTAAAGTATCCAAGAATTAAAGAGAAGCAAATACAAAAAATCACATTTACGAAAACTAAATTAAACAAAACTATTAACATATTACTAAAATTAAGTATTTTGACGAGTTTGCGCTTCAAAATATCATACACGTTGACATTTTGAACTAAAGTATCATTAACTAAACATGACAAAAATATAGCTTTTGTTACGCTTATAATGAGGAAGTTTTACTACTAGAATATGTTATTGTTTATACAGAAAGTAGAATAAACCAAGGTTAAGTAATTTTTGGCTATTAATGATTATTCTTTATACCATTTTTTAATACACTTATTAACAATGTATTTGATTGATTTGACAATAACGCATACACTTATATGAGAAAAGATTAAACTACTATATACGGATTTTATCGCGTTGTTTATTTGACACTTTATTACATAATTTTGAAAACTGTTACACTACTACTACTATTAAACATTACTAATTTTTAAGCTAATAAAATTATTAAAACTATTTAGATTTAATTTAATTTTACACTTTCTCCGACGTTTCGGTTGCTTTTCAGCAGCCATGGTCACGGGGAGACTAAGATGGTAGTTGTCTCAATGTTCCAGTGTAGTTATTTCAAAGTACCCGCACATAATTTAATCATTGGTGTTTCTATTTACGCAGAATTAGCTCAAAGTATCATGAAGTCTAGCTGTGGTTTGCTTCTTCTTGGGTTTGACTATTTGTATTACTGGATCCCAAGCTGGTGGTACATTCCAACCATCTTCTCTATTAAAATTAGGATGTTTTTTGATTTCAATAGCGTCGCGAAGCATCCTTGGTAGGAATCGGTGTTCTTTAGCGAGAATCTGTGGTTTGTCAAATCTCAGGTAGTGGTTGGTCCCCTGTAGCACATGTTCACACACAGCATCTAAATAGTTTTAATAATAATTTTATTAGCTTAAAAATTTGTAAAGTTTAATAGTAGTAGTAGTGTAACAATTTTCAAAATTATGTAATAAAGTGTCAAATAAACAACGCGATAAAATCCGTATATAGTACTTTAATTTCATTGAATAATATTCGCGTAAACAGAAGACAATATTATGAGAAAAGTAGTTAGTATTTTGGTTTAAATCATTTCACTTTAAAATAATACTTACAAACAAAAGTCTACTAGCCCATTGCCAATCCCGGTAAAAAGAAATAAAACACGAAATGAAAGACAACATAATTGTAGGCATAATAAAGTCTTCGGAACTCTTAGTTGCTTGGCCAAAACAAAACAACTTAAACAGTGTTACTACTAATTCCACTGAATGTTTTCAGACTTACGCGATTTGTATCAACATTGAATACATTATTAGGCATTGGAACTTAGTCTCGATTGTGAATATAAATAAACTTTAAAAACTTCGTCCGATGCAAGTCAGTTAATTCATCGGAAAATACATAAACAGATGGCGTTGTATATAGGTGGTCGCCTCGCTGATGCCACTGCGTCGAGAGTTGTGGGCTTCCCACACGGGACAAAAAGTTGTGTAACCCACAAAAAGTTGTTTCGAGTCTGGGTGTTCTTAGTGTCCGTTGCTTAAATGTTCGTTAAGTACCCCATGACACAGGCAATATACCTAGTGTAGCTACCTGAGCAGCTTAGCATTATCGAAAAAGCACTTCAGATCCTCCATACAATTTTACTATGGCGGCCGCGCGCCGATTTGAATATGCGCCGCACGAGCTCTGTCATTGTTTGTCATACGCTCGGCACAGTCTTAAATAGGATAATTATTTATGAGCTGCAAAAACGATTGTTCCAAGTGTGCCTTGATCCCTATTTCGGGAGTAATCTTCTTTTTATAACTATACAGTAATATTATCAAAATGGAACGTTTAGAGGCTACCTACCTCTGATATTGTATCAGCAATTGCACGGCACTTAGAGTCCCTCTCAGAAAGGTAGCGGAAGCCCAAACAGCCTTCTCTACGGTCAGTCGCTTTCTTAATCCAATCTATTAAATCTTCTTGAAACTATCTGCCTACTTACCTAACACTTAGAGCAGCGATAGCTCAGTGGGGAGACCAACAGACTGCAATTCAGATGGTCTCAAGTTCGAACCCACATCGCGCACCTCTGACTTTCGAAAGTTATATGTCTTTCCGAAATTATGTGCGTATTAATTGACAATTATCGTCTGCTCCGTGCCACGGAGAGCACGTTAAACCGTCGGTCCCGGCTGCCATGAACATCTATGGCAATCGTTATTGGGAGAGTGTCGACACAAAAGATCCTACTGGGTCGAAGTGTCGCCGGTCTGCACTGACTGGCCCCCACATAAGATACAGACATATGTACATACCTTGCTCTTACCAAGTCACGGTCTCCAAAACGATATGCTGCATACTGGCGCGGGCGTCTAATTTAACTGTGTTAATTTTAACCTACATAAAAATAACAGAAAGCTTCTAAAACAGGTTTTTATCAGCGCAAATTGATTTAACAAGTCCAATAGTAAGAGAATTGTTAACACGTACTTTTACTTACGTAATGTACGTATTTGAATAAAACTGGTTGTACAGTAATCGATTTATAATTTCTACGCATGTACATATGTATGTACATGCGTAGAAATTATAAATCGATGTATGTACATGCGTAGAAATTATAAATCGATTACTGTGCACATATACATAAATAATTATATTCACCAGGAAGGAGTTAGTAATAAATCTATTATTTTTACATATGTGACAACAGATGTGACGAATGTTCCAAGTGCGCATAAAAATGATTTATTCCGAAAATCACTTTCGTTAGCTGTAAATAATGTTTTACATATTTGAGGCCTAGGATTTAAGTTTTCAAGTTAAAGTATTTAGCGCGTTCAACCTAAAAACAAACATATTCTTATTCATAAAATATGTCTTACTAAAGGCTTAATAAGACGAGTAGATAAAATACTTAGTATGTTTAATAAGTTATTGAGCTATTTCCCCTACAAAAAGGGGTCTCGCTGATTTCAGCATAAATGGGCCGGCTCGATAGGGGAAGGACTACCCTCTCACAGAATATCAACGTGAAATAGCAGTATTCCTACTGTTGTTTCGTTCAGTGGATGAGAGTGCCGGAGGCCCAATTACCCTCTTTCCCCCTTCTCGCTCCTTCTCCTTCTCACTTCCTTTTTCTCTTCTTCCTTTCCTAAAGGGTCGGCAACGCGCAAGTGATGCCTCTGGTGTTGCAGGTGTCTATAGTGTCTATAGGCTACGGTGACCACTTACTATCAGATGGGCCGTATGCTTGTTTGCCACCTTAGTTGTATAAAAAAGGGGTTAGTAAGCGCATTCAAAAACTATTTTCTCTGCCTTCTGGTAATACGGGTATAATGTCACTTGCACAAAATCAATTGATAGAATGTGCAAAGGTTATAATGAACATGCCAAAAGCCTTGACATTTTTTATAACACTTCCTGCGAATTCGATTATCTGAAATGATTGAATTCTTTTTTATGTTTAGATATTTTTTTGTTTTAATTATCTGATTTTAAAATTGTGCAGTATGCTTTGTGTTCAGTGTGTATGTAGTGTAGAGGGTGTTCTATGCATTTGACGACGAATTAAACGCAGATAGCGAAGTCATGATTTTATTTAGAGACCATTGACTTGTAAAGAATGCTTAACATTTATTATACTGCATTACAAACTAATTAAATATTATTATAAGATAGTAGGTTACACGAGTGTACATTTCTTTTATGGAAAGTATGTTAGTACAATGGTCGATTTAAGTTCTAATTTCTAAAAAGGAAATGAGTGACTCTTACGATGATGTAATGTCTGTGTAATAATGGTAGACACAAAATAATTGAATTTAATTGATTTATTATTTCTTTTGCATTAACCAATAAATTTAATTGTAAATATTTAATTATGAACTTTAATGTATTATTGTATTCTTTTTTTTTGACATTTACCTTATACAATATTTTCTTTTCTTATCCTAGCTACCCTTAAATTGTAAATTATTTTCTTCAAATGCCGTGCTTAACCATAATCGTATTTCAAATTAACATGTAAATTATTTATATCAATCTTTCTTTCTTTCTTTTCGTATGGTTAGTGGCCAACCTGTTGTCAAGAGTTGTTCAAGCCGCCCGTAGGCCTCTGACATGGCTTAACGCCTGCTGTCAATTTGGCAACAACCGGGACCGACTTTTTACGTGCCCTCCGAAGCACGGAGACATTATTATGATATTGATATTATTATGCGAATAATAATATCAATATTATTATTCGTATTTATAATTAAAATAAATAAATGCAGTGTGAAAGATCTTTCTTTCTGTAGGCTTTGATAACTATAATATCGGTATTAGGCAAGCTTGCTTTCTTATGCATTGTTATAAACACTATGTACTTACTATTGCTACATTAATATATACAATACTTTTAGATTTTTTACTTATAACGACGTTTTAACCCTCTTGTATGCTTTATATACGTTTGTCGGCCTCGATAGCGTAGTGGTTGGTATAACTGACTGCCACGCCTGAGGTCGCGGGTTCGATTCCCGCACAAGTCAAACATTTGTGTGCATGATCATGGGTGTTTGTCTTGCATTATTTACAAAAAAAAGTATATTTGTATGTTTATCCATTGTCTAGTACCCATAGTACAAGCTCTGCTTTGTTTGGGCTGGATGGTGTTGTGTGTGTGTGTGATAGAATAATATTATTATTATTATTATAAACATATCTGATAAGCTTTATTATATTAGTATAAATATTAATTCAAACTATTTACAAATAAAACCACAGTTAGACTAGCGTTTAAATTAAAATTAGTTTATTTTGCAAAAATACAACAACTTTTTGTGGCT
The DNA here is from genome assembly GCA_930367265.1 of Catocala fraxini. Taxonomy (NCBI): domain Eukaryota; kingdom Metazoa; phylum Arthropoda; class Insecta; order Lepidoptera; family Erebidae; genus Catocala; species Catocala fraxini. Next base: position 26,464,357 of record OV884027.1, on the reverse strand, counting down.
AGCCGCGCTTTTAATACAAAAGTACGTTTGCATACGAAATTATTCATATGCAGAGAAGTAATTAAAATCTATAATTTAGAAGAGACTTTGAGAACTTTATACGAAGGAGTTTAATTATAAGTTAATAGTTTCTACTCGTGGCTTCGCTCACCGAATCTCATGGGAGTAAATTATGAGATAAAAAGTCCGCTATAATATGGTGATCCAGGACATATTCTAGTAAATAATAAAATTTATTCGACTATAAGGAGTACAATGGTGGACTTAAATCAACTTTAAATTAAATCTTAATATCTAACAATAACTTAATGCCTTAAGAAATTAGTTTACAACCAAAATAATAGTCATAGTTATGGCAAGAAAGGGAACTTCAACACCCTTACATTATTATAAGCTACTTGCCTGAACTAGGTCAGATCTGTGTTTCAGGCGATCACTTGACTATCTATTTTAAAAGTGGAAATTTATTTAAGAAATCTGTCAGAATATTAATATGACTAAATATAAACTTAAGCTAAAACTGCCTGTACACGTACAAGCAACTGTGTCATACAATAAAATGCTTAGGCATCTAAAGTATAATTACACTAGCTGTCCCGACAGACGTAGTCCTGTACACAAGAAAGAAAAAAAAAGAAAATCCCAAATCTTAACTATCCTCGAATCCACATAAACACACACAAAAAGTTTTATCAAAATCGATCCAGCCGTTTAGGAGGAGTTCAGTGACATACACACGTACAGTAGAAATATTTGTAACAAATTCTCTGTGTCTGCATAATTGAGTTTACCTAAATATTCCATTCCACAATTTTATTACTGACGCTGTATATACTTAGCAATTTATTTAACTTATTGTACAAAAATGGACCTAAGATTATATAAAATCTGTTAACAAATGCATGCCTAGTTTGAGACTTGTTACAAACCAAGTATTTCTTTCTCCTATCTGAAGATATAGGACAATACTGAAACCGCACACTGAACTTCATTGTGATGTTTCAGTATTGTGTGCAGAATAAATAATTGTCGAACAGTTAGAACCTTGCATATCGTGTAAAGCTGATGTGATGTAAATATGAAAGGACGAAATATGGCTACCTTTAAAATTACTCTTTGAGCACGTTCTAGAGGGAGTAAAATTGACTTTGCAGCCCATTCTATTGAAGTGCTAAGTTTCATTGAAATTTGCTCTGTGGTTTTGGTGTCATTGGGTAACTTACAGGTAAACATCATCACAAAGTTCTTATATTCATAATGTTAGTTGAATTGGGATGCCTAAAATCGACTCCGTTAAATAACATGTACCCACTAGTGGGTATTGCACCACCGGCCGCGCGGTAAGCGCATAGTGCCTTGGAAAAACATCTCCAGGAATCTGATGTCCGAAACCCTTTGCATGGATACAAGTTACTGCCAGAGAGGCTTAAGAGTCGTAATAGCTTTACGACTCTTAAGCCTCCCTGAGATTTACAAAGCCCAGTCAAGATCCGCTAGAGACAACTAGGCTCAAAATTAGGGAGGAAATAGTTCTTCCACCAATCGACTATTTAAAATTTAGGGGAAACTTACCACCTGGGTCGAAATTACCATGGCCAATATGGAAATCCCTAAATCGACTTCGTACCTCAAGTTAGCCGCTGTGGTTGAAACCTGGTAAAATGGGGAATCGGGGAGCCTGACAAAGCACAGTGTGAATGTGATGATTCCAATCAAACCATGTCCCATCTGTTAAAATGCTCAAATTGTCCCTGTAGGTGCACCATGGAGGACTTGATGGATGCAACTGCTGATGCGATTGCCGAAGCTACACATCGGGCAGGGCATATTTAAAATAATTGTACCATCGAATCGAGAAGAAGATTTAATTGTTATTTGTTTACTTCTTTATACGGGATATACCCTACTCGTACCGGGCATATTTCGAGGATAAGTAGTCTATGTAAGTGAAAGAGACTTTTATCCAAAAATAATCTTATAATATGACCCTCATTTTTGGAATTACTTGTGATGTAGAGTTATCAAATTATTGATTGGATTGAATACCGGTAGGTAAACCCGATACATGTGAATAAGATTTATCATGGATAAATCTTATTCACATGTAACAAATGGGGTCATGACGTAAAATGTCTCTCATTTATTCAGTCACGGTATTCACGAGAAAATAAAATTCTGGCTATTTACTTCAACAAACTTCCTCCAAACTGGCTTTTCCATTGGAAATCGTTGTATCGCAAACATGCGGGCTAACTACCAAGGTCTTTCGGATGTGTATGTTTGGCACACGGAGCAATACTTTTGTGTTTGTTCCGCTCCTGGTTGAATGTTGTAAAGTAATACGGAACAGAGTTCAGAATATTTGAAATGTGAAATATTAAAAACGAACAAACGTTAAAACTTTAAATAGAACACAAGGATAAAAATGGGTAAAGTATTTTTTTAATTTATTATATTTATATATTTTGTCTCCAGTTTCGCAAGCGTTAATGTACATTTTGTCAATAAATTTCTATATAACCCTATACAAAATTTATCTGAATGAAAGGTACACTATGTTTCTAATTCTAATTTCATGATGATAGGCCGAGTAGTTAAGGTGTCAATGTGTAACAAACAAACAAATCACATTCGTATTTATAATAATATTAGTTAGGGTAACAGATTAAAGAGACACACCATAAAGCAAGACTTGAACCTGCAACCTTGACAAATCATATCGTCACTCTGCCAATTGAGCTATTCATGGTCCTGCAAGTCAAGGATTAAAATTTGCTTCTGTGTTTTGCATCTAACTATAAATCTATAAAATAAGAAGTTAAAGTATTTTTATTTATTACGTAAACTCATTAAAATTTAGTTTTACGAAAAGAAAATGAAAGTGTCGCACGGTAGAGTGATTTCAGACGTTTAGACACATCTACGCATATATTTCAATTAATTTAGTTTTGACTGCGTTAATTATGTTCACTTTCTATGTTTTTATCTGTAGTGCATAAAGCATAGTGTTAGCCCTGATACTGTACAGCGCGTTACTGTAGGTGTGGTGATATTTTGAAGTCATAAAGTTTTGGTGATATGATGCCACCAGGGAGGCTTAAGAGTCGGAATAGCTTTTGAGATCTACAAAGACCAGCCAAGAACCGCCAGAGACAACTAGGCTCAAAATATGGCAGGGAAAAGTTCCTCTCCCAATCAACTATTAAAAAGTTAGGAAAAACCTACCACCTGGGTCAAAATTACCATGGCCAATATGGAAACCCCTAAATCGACTTCGTAATCAAGTCGGCCGCTGTGGTTGCAACCTGGTAAAATGGGGAATCAGGGAACCTCACAAAGCACAGTGTGAATGTGGTGATCCCAATCAAATCATGTCACATCTGTTGACATGCCCAAATTGCCCCTGTAGATGCACCATAGAGGACTTGATGGACGCAACTGCTGATGCGATTGTCGTGGCTACACATTGGGCAGGACATATTTAAAATAATTGTACCATCGACTCGAGAAGAAAGTAATATGATTAATTATTAAATTTTTTTTTTTCAATATTGCTTTTCGTTTCTTTTTATACTTCTCTATATTTATAAATTCAGTTAATTATACTTGAGTGACAATTATAGAGGGCCAACTCGCTGTAATAATACATGGAGGGTATAATACTCCTACAAATGTAAATTTAAATTGCAGTTCAGATTACATTAAACGTTTATTAAACTAGATCAGAACTCTATTGTAAACATATTTTGGCGGCTTAAATTCGTGTTTATGGTTACGAACAATCGGAAGGTTTGGTATTCAATTCTCGGGCTAACAGCCATACTCATGACACGCTGTCACCGCTTACCATCATAATTATAGGCCGATGGCTATTCTGTCATCAGCAGCAACAAAAAAAGGCAGTAGGCTAACCGCCTATAACGTTAGCGTAAAACAGCTTGCGTAACGTGCTTATAATACATGTCTGCCTACACTTACGGCGATATATAGTGAATCTATAGGCATAATATGAGCAGCGATAGCTTAGTGGGGAGACCAACAGACTGCAATGCAGAGGGTCTCGGGTTCGAACCCTCGTCGCGCACCTCTGACTTTCGGAAGTAATATGACTTTTCAAAATTATGTGCGTATTGATTGACAATTATGGCCTGCTCCGTGCCTCGGAGAGCACGTTAAGCCGTCGGTCCCGGCTGCCATGAACATCTATGGCAGTCGTTATTGGGAGAGTGTCGACACAAAAGATCCCACTGGGTCGAAGTGTCGCCGGTCTGCACTGACTGGCCCCCACATATGATACATACATAAGCATAATAAATTTATATATAATTACATTAATTGCCTCTTACAACACTCACTGAAAGTGAAACGAAAAGCAAAAGAACAGATGTTTATTTTGCACAGCGAATTTTTTTTTTTATAATTTTATTTAGAAGTGTATGATTAGGAGACGCCATTTCGGGGAAAGTAAAGTGTTTCTAGAACTATCTACGCTATTCAGCTGCCTGCTGCCCCTGCGCCGAGTTTTGTAGGTTTGAATCCCACACGGGACAAAACTTTATGTGGTCCACAAATGGTTGTTCCTAGTCTGGGTGTTCTTTGTATCCGTTGTTTGAATGTTTGTAAAGTCCCTCGTGTCACAAGATTTATTCCAAGTGCTGTCTTTCAAAGAAGAGAAGAGAAATCACGTTTCTTCTTTTCACCTTTTCAAGGTGATAAAAGGATAAACGTACACACACTTTCCTTTGTATGAAAGCCATAAAGTTATTCAATGAATATGACACTCTCTCCATAGATTAAACTATCGTGTCCAAAATGTATGAAGTGCTAAGTGGTGAAATAGCTTAAGGCACAACGCCGTGAGGTATGTGCTATGTTGTAATTAATTAATATTAATAAATTTGAAAGTGCTGCTTGCTTGTTATGTTTTATGACAAAACTGAAAATCCGCAAAGAAGAAAGGTTACTGGTCCTTCGATTATAGCCCAGCACCTTCAAAGACGTGCATCAAAAAGAAAAATTGTTTATAGGGGACCGGCATTGTACTCCTCAACACAGGCTATTCAGTAGCCTATCTAGGAGAGCAGTACTCTACCCATAACTTATTGTAGATTACGCATATTGTCAACTACGAGTATAAATGAATACCTGTAACACATAATAGCCTAAGTCAATATTAACCTACAATCTCATTTCTATAAAAAAATAAATAATAATTATTATTATTATTATTATTCATGTGTAGAGCTTTATCGCACTTTATCGTAATTTCTCTAGCGAGCATACATATATGTATATATATATTTATTGTTAATGCATGCCGTGGCAGCCTGTAAGTAAGGCAGCACTACGTAATGTATCCGTATTTATGTGTTATCATTATCACAATGTTTTTAATTTCTGTATGCTTTGTTGGTTCTCCATAAATAAATAAATAAACAGAACTTTAATAAAAAAAAAAAAAAAAAAAACAGCCTTCTAACCCAATTATTGCAGGAACAAACAAGGCTGCTTGGTTTTTCGATCTTCTGCAAAATGGAAGGACTACAAACTTCTGTAGGGTGGAAGTAATGCCCTATATATAATAATTACCAATTATTACCGCCAATACTTTTACGTAAATATTTCCCTAGCAGAGCTGCTCCGGCTGCCGAGTAGAGTGAAATTTTAAATGGCGTAGTGCTTTAAATTATAATCTCACCACTGCCAGTGCGCCGAATAAGGTAGCGCCAATCCACAAATAATTATACTGAGTCTAAGTGTTATATTTTGTGTCCATAGTTAGAAAGTTTGTAAAAACCCCGCAATACAGGAGATATTCCTAGAGCCGGGGTAAAATAAAGATGTTGAAAAGATGAAGTACCTCCCGGAGTATACCGACTAAACCTACCACGGTGTTCCTCGACAAAACCACTATCGACGGGGCCGCGCGAATCACTTTCGCATGCGGTCGCGACCCAGAGCCAGGGTAGCCGTTTGTGAAAAACCTAAGAAAATATTGCTGTAACCTAAATCCTATATTATTTATTATATATATTTAACTCAAATATATTATTATATATTTAAGTTCGGGGAACTTTACCTCGTTACCGTTATGATAAATTAATGTATTTAGCTTGAAAAAGATATTTACCTGTATCTATAATTTTTTTATTATTTTTTTTAGGATTAAAGTTTTTTTTATTATAAATCATTTTTAGTACAAATTAATAGAATTATTTATTCTTTCTTAAGTTTTCAAAACAAATGCTTGATTACAAGCTCATTAATTAGTTAATTAAAAATTAAATTATCTCAGTATTTACTTATTAAGGGGTTAATGATAAAATAAGAAAAATAAAAAATAGTTAATAATTGTCCTGTAATAATATAAGGATCATCATCATCATCTTTTATGAAATATATGCATATATTTCTTACTTATAAATATTATCCTAAAATCGTAACGAGATTATACCTAGTCTTGCCATAAATATTGTTACAAGAGATGGAGAGTTTTGAAAATTGAATTTGGCTACATAACTATTTTGTGTAATGCTATTACAGCAATTCAGTTCTCTTTATGACCCCACTCTATTCTAATATCACAAAAATATTTAACACCGATTACCGTGAAAATGAGAAAACACAATGAATATTTTTATAAGAATAACAGATTTCAAATTCAAATGTCTGTAATATGTTTCTTTCTTAATTGTAACAGTAATTATGGCCAGGGTAAGTATATTAATGCGATCTTTTGCCTACCTGACTTTTACTGGCGTCACGAAAATATCACAGAATGGAGCTTTACTTTTTCAAGTAATTCTATTAAGTAGAATTAGAGATAAGTCACATACTGCGTCTTATACAAATGACGTTGCAAGTGAAATGTACTCACGTACACAAAGTCACAAGCCATATTTACTGTTAAGTAAAATAGTTGGTTCGTGACTGTGCGTATGATGCGTGTAATTTTATTACTATCAACACTCAAAGATAGTTAGCATTTTATACGTGTAGTGAAAAGTTTACTATAACAATATATGTAAGCTAGTGTGTCGATTCCTTTTAAATGTTATTGCCATAAGCAAGGATTTTCAAATACATACTTCAACCTAATTTAGTGCGAAAATGGGTACAGCCTTTGTAGTAAGTGACTGTACCTATTTTCGCAATAAATGCGCGCACGGAGAAACCACTGAATTATTATTTTGTATAATAAAACATAATAATAATTCAGTGGATCCTTCATTATCTGCCACAAGGCATGCATTAGTTAAAAATAATATCGATCTTAATAATCTTAATTTCATGTTTATCTTTTATTTTTTGGATGTACTCGAGAAATTCTTTACTGTTAGAATTACAAAAATATTCTCTTAAAAATAAATTTGTGAGGCATGTGTAAGAAAATCTCAGTGATATCGAGAAATTACACTTCACAGAAACTAGCAGCGTAATTCACTTGGGATCGTCTGCAAAAACGTAAACGTTATGTCATGGAATTAACGAGACAACGGTGGTTGACGAACAGAACAGGTGAATTCCGGATGCTCACAGATACAAACCCACTTCTAACCCCCTTTTTTTTTTTTTTTTTTTTTTTTTTACGTGGGGGAATGCATGACGCCTACCCCTCCGCGGGGGCGGGCGGAGGGGTTATGTCGGACTCGCCGGGGTAAATGAAAGATGGTAAAGATGTTAAAGTACCTCCCGGAATACCGACTAAACCTACCACGGTGTTCCTCAACAAAACCACTATCGACGGGGCCGCGCGAATCACTTTCGCATGCGGTCGCGACCCCGCCGAGGTTACGGCCCGCCGTATGAAACGGCAGGCCACTACACGAAAGACCTACCCTATAGGCACATCTAAAAACTCCCTACTGTCCCCCCTAGAGGGGAGACGGACTCGACACAGAGGCGCGCGTGGGAACACGCACGCCGCCTCTCGGACCTGGTGCTGAACGGATGGTGGGCCGGCCCACAAAGCCCGCCACCCCCAGGTCAATCCTCAGGGTGGCTGGAGGTCGTCTCGCGCCCTCCGGCGCCCGGCTCTGCGGTTGGGGAGAGGGTTCAAACGCTCCCTCTCCCGCTCCGCCGCCTCCTTGATGGAAATGACTTTCTCACAAAAGGAGGCGACGGCGTTCCACGACCTCTCACTCCGGACCATAGACTGAACTACGGCCGGGAGCGAGAGGGCAACCAATCCGACTGCCGCGATCAACTCACGGCGCTGCGATGCCCAGGCGGGGCAAACCGCCAAAGTGTGCAGCGCCGTGTCCTCAACAACGTCGCGGCAGTCGCCGCAGTGGTGACAACCGGGCGTCTCTTGCCGGCGTATACGACACAGGAACTGGCCAAAACAACCGTGGCCAGTCATTACCTGTGTCAGCCGGAAGGTGAGGGCGCCATGGCGCCTCTCCAGCCACTCCTCAAACACGGGACTTACCGCCACGATCGTGGCGTGCCCGGCACTGGGGTGCACAAGTCGTTCCTTCCAATTCGCCACTAGGACCTGGCGGAGCTCGGACCTCGCCGCCTCGAGAGCGGGAAGAGCCGGTCCTTCGCCCCGAGCTAGCGCCTCCCGGCGCCAACGATAGAGAGACGCCAGGAGCGCCGCTTCCAGGTCCCATGGCATCGATCCGGCGAGGAGGCTCGCAGCCTCGAACGAGATCGTGCGGTAACCTCGTATCAACCTGACGGCCATGGCGCGCTGTGGCGCACGAAGCGCGGAAAAGTTACGGGCCGTCAGGTTGTCCGCCCAAACTGGGGCCCCATACAGGGCCATGGACCGCACGACCCCCTCGTAGAGCCTCCGGCAGGAGGTGTTTGGCCCCCCGAGGTTGGGCAGCAGGCGCGAGAGCGCTCCCGCAGCGCCCCGAAGAATGGGAGCCAAACGACGAAAGTGGGCTGTAAAGTCCCACCGGCTGTCGAGCAAAAGACCCAAATATTTCAGGGTCGACTCGACGCCGATGCGGACCCCTCCTACCATTATATGGGCCCCTGGAGGTGGCCGGTTCCGAGGACCGTGAAAACAAACGGCCTCGGATTTAGAAAGGGCCACCTCGAGGCCCAACCGCCGGATACGACCAACGACTTGTGCGACCCCAGCGGTCGCCAGTATGGCCGCCGCCCGGTGCGACTTACCCCTCGCCGTGACAAGTGTGTCGTCGGCGTAACAAATGACGCCGACGCCACGGAGGAGCGCACCTCGCAGCACCCAGTCGTAACCGATGTTCCACAGGAGCGGACCATCTTTGATCTCTTTTCCCTAAGATCAACTATTCGAGATTGACAACCCGTTGCATCGCAAGCTATCATCAGCTACGATTATTATGCTTTGTTTTATCACGGTTGGTCAATTTTTATAATTAGAAATGTTAAGAGATTTTTATGAAATATTATAAGTATATCGCTATTTATTACGTCAAATTTATTTGCTGTAGTATCATGCCAATAGGCGCCGATTAAGTAATAAGGTTGATTGGTACGAAACCCTTACAAGGCATGCAACGATGTTCAAAATATTTCACAACACCTTAACAAGTTAATGAAAAATTAAAATCCGGTATTTAGTGACAGCATCACCATAAAGTTTTATACTTAATTAAGTACTTCAGAATGAGACTTTTTGTAATTACATACATACATAGATTCACGCCTGTTTCCCAGAGGGGTAGGCAGAGACTACGGATTTCCATTTGCTACGATCCTGACACACTTCTCTGACATCATTCACTTTCATCACATTCCTCATACACGCCGGTCGGTTCAAGGTGCTTTTAACCTGGCCTTTGTCCAGAACGCCTCCGATCGGATCGAGAAACATTCGCCTAGGACTTCCTCTTGCGATTGTTCCATTCACACTAGCCTTATAAACTTTCTTAGTCAGTCTTTCCTCGTCCATTCTTTCTACATGCCCAAACTAGCTTAACATACCCTTTTCTATTCTTGTCACTATATCCACTTTTTTGTAATTATATTATTTAAATTATTTCGTGATGGCGTAGCGGTAGTGAATGCAACTGCTAACATGAACTCTCGGGTTTGATTCTTAGGTTGGCAAAGTGTTATTACGACCTCTGTGTGTTAGGAATTGTTATTACCTGTCAAGATAATCTCAGTACAGTCGGCCAAAAATCTGGTGCTACCACCCTACCTTGTGGTTCATTTGAACGTCATGAAACAACAGGATCGATTTTCCCTTGCAATAATATTATTACAGTGACAATTGCTCTCTTTATCATGTACTACATTTACGTCATGCCATGTCTCAAGTTTGAATTACCACAGCTAACAACAACTCACCTCTTGTTTAAGATCGCTTGCACTTCGTTAGAAAAGTCAACCTTAGGGATAATTAGATCTCATAGAAATCTTTATTAAAATTGGTAGACTACTGTAAAACCAGCGCTGGGCATATAACTGCGCCCGGTATGAAGCTGAACTGGATACCTAGGTTGTAGCCTGTATCCCAGAAAACAGTGCCTTCCCCACGACTTAACTCTTATGCCTTTGTGTTCAAATGAAGTATGAATTCATTCATGTTTCTTCTGTCTTTCATTCATTTAATCATTTAATAGTCGGTGGGCTGAACATACGCTACTTTTAAATGTTTGATAAAGGTAAATCACTTTTCTTCTGAAAAGTACACATGCTGTTATATTATGTGATTCAATGGAAATAGCAAATGGGACCTATCTTTAATACCTAAAATGGGATCTAAAACTAGGATCCAACGAAAATCAATGGGTCGTCGAGGCAGAAATCGCACTATCATATATATTACTATATATTATAAAATAATATATGTGATAGTGTGTGTGTCTGTGTCATACATGTAGTCTATGTTTCTCAAAGTTTGTATCGCTTTATAAATAATTAAAATATTACTATAAGTATTTAAAAGTTTATACATAAAATATCATACTATAAAATCTTGACCCACTCAACATCAAATAGCATCAGTTTCGGTCACAAAGGCATCATGCAATAAACCAGTGAAAGGCAACGGAATTCCACTTGCTTTCGACTCTCGTGTTGCAACACCGGAACTATTTAGTAGGGCTGTCGAATTAAACTACAGTACGTTAGGGTCATTGGCAGTAGGTTTTTATAAAACCAAAAAACCAAGTATTTCTTACTATTAAATAAAAAATAACTTATACCAACTTCAAAACTATACCTACAAGTACAGCAAAAGACACACAGTTGTGTTATCTTATTAATAATTATCAAAATCAATTCTTAATAATTGGCGAAGTGATCGCGTTACAATCATACAAAAAACGTACAGTCGAATTGATAACTTCCTCCTTTTTTTGAAGTTGGTTAATAACTATTTACGTTGTCTATTGTAATGTAATGTTGTCAATATGATACTAGCGACAAGCATTCCATACAAAATAATACGTTTTAATTAGTACTTGTGCTCGCCCAGTGGTCATAATGCCACTGTAATCTTGGTTGAAAATTTGAGAGACATATGTATACATAAAAATTACTTATCCTAATAAAAAACTCCTCTATAGACAGACACTGATGAAAAATGTAGGAAATTATATAACAATTTTTTATTTTTTTTATTTTTAGCCTGTTCCGTCTCACTGCAGGGCAAAGGCCTGCCTTTGGTCTTTCCACTCATTTCTGTTCAGCGTCAATTGTCTCCAATCCCGGTTGAACGCATCCAATTCATCCCGCCATCTCATTCTGGACCTGCCGCGGGCCCGTTTGTTATTTGGTGCCCAGCCTGTGGTGATTTTTGCCCACTTCTCTTCAGACATGCAACAGATATGGCCAGCCCAGATCCTTTTGAGTTCGAAAAAAATAACTTATCTTAATAAAAAACTCCTCTATAGATACTGATGAAAAATATAGGAAATTGTATGACAAATAGCGAAGAAAATCGTACTGAACTATTTTATCTTTGCCTATTTATATATAGATTAATTAGAAGAATAATCATATCAGCCCTGGATATAAACTTTCCCACTTCTAGGCTCGAGCTGATTTTACTTAACGAAGGGTTTGATCATGGTCCACCAGGCTGGCCTAATGCGGGTTGGCAAATTTAGCAAATCTTCAAGAATGTTATGCATATTCTTAGACATGCAGGTTTCCTCATTATCTTTTCATGCACCGTTAAAGCGAGTGGTTTAATGCGCAAATAACTTGGAAAAGTCGGATTTAATTAAATGCATTGATTATGAGTTCTTATATGTGTGATAATATCATATAATAAAATGAAATGCAACTATAAATATGATATAAATATATTTTATCGGTAATTCAATCTTTTGTACTGTTATGTGCCTGAACGTATGTTAAAATGTTATAAGTTCCTTCGTTATTATGTAAGTGCATTACTCTATATTCGATGTAATAGATACTTAATAAACTATTCATATATATTTCTTTTTATAAATGCTTACATTTACAATAAATATATTCAAAATTAAATTTCAGTTATCAGATTCAGAACACGTGCCATTTCGGTTGCATTCCAATTTAATTTTTATTCTTTCATGCTTGCAGGCAACCTAATCCTTCCTTCGACTTCAGACATCAATAAACGTTCCTGCACACCGATTTAAGAGGAAGTATCAAATTGATAATCAAATTTTATTGTTGCAATCACTAATTATTTTTGACAAAGGGCGAATATATTGGATGTATTGAAGTACATAGATATTGAATAAAATATACATTAATGTAGATACTTCGGCGATTGTAACAGGTAGTTTATAATTAACTACGTCGCTGAACAGTTATGTCTTATTTTATGAGTAAAGTATTAAAATGACTTGTCACTTTCAATTCTAGCACTAACATGCCATAAAACATACACCGGGATTGCCTTATTATGAAACACAAAGTTGGTTGGCGTTGCCAGTGCACAAGTCACGTAATTATTTTATACATAGACTCCTTTCTCACTCTAAAGAAGTAAGCACCTACATCCTGTATTAACCCCGTATGAATACCTCGTATTAAGCCTAAATGTCACAAGTAATTTGTTTATGACTGACGCATTACAAACCGAGCTTATTATCATCTATCAGCTCGTTTAATAACTCCGTCCGCAGCTACTGAGAATTTCTGAACAGAAAACCAACTAGACCATTGAACCCGAAATCCCTCGATTGCATTTGCATTGCAAACATAAGCCCTAGCTTATACTGAAAGATCAACGAGTTTTATATAATTTAATTCCATACTTTGTTTCAAAAAATCTTATTTCAATTCCAAATAATACCATATAAATAGGTATATTCAAGTCGCGCTGACAAAACTTGCCTTTCAACATCTGAGTCTGCAAACATCCTGTGTAAATGTCGGAAACACAAAATGCGTCAGCATATTTTGTACCTTTGGAAATATAGGTTTGTGAACAAAGGCTGAATACTAGCGATATGCGTTAAAAATATCGGATTATTCCTGTTATTCATAATTATTCGAATATTCGTTGTTGATGTTGATTGATTATTCGATTTTGTATCAGTCATAATACGGTTGCATATTAAGATTGAAAGATAATGTCATCACCGTCGTCCTTTGCCTATGAGAACATCCAACCAATAAAAACATCAATCGTATATTGATTGACGAACATGAGTATGTCAATCGGTTACTCGATTTCTTTTTTCATAGTAATTACACATGGCTACTGACTACCCAGTGGATTATCTGTGTATTTTCATACTTATGTAATTTGGCACCAATAATGAAACCTGCAATACGACCGCGGTGGCTTTGTCGTCATTTACATGAAGGCAGAAACACCTCACGTGACGTCACTCTTTATTTGTAGGCGTATTGAACTTGTGTGTGTGTATGTAGTGATGTAAAAATCGTTGTTAGTGTGCGTAAAGTTTTTGGTGTAGGTTATCCCCACCATGTATCAAAACGAAAATGTTTAAGCCGTTGCGTGTCAAGTGCGAAGAAATTGTGGACAAGGCTTGGTTATTTGATTGATCATGTTGAATTATGATAAAAACGAAAGTGCGACTTGGTAGGGAGTCCGATTTAAGAGTGGGTCGGCGGTACAATGTGCGTGTCTGTTGCTAAGGGATCGTGTAGTTTGGGATTTATACAAGTTTAAAATATTGCTCGCTCATACACAAAAAAAAAAATATTTGTGATTTGACCTACCAAAAATTTTGGTTTTAAAAGGTATCTGGCGTTACATATTATGAGATGTAATGTTAATACCAAAACTAGTCGATTATGATATTAACATGCTGTGTCATACACCTCTGCCTTCCTCTTCGGGGATACAGGCGTGATACTATGTATGTATGTATGTATGATATTAGTGTTCCCCTTAAGCTTATCAAATTGATTGCATCAGGCACTCCTGATGCAATCCTTTCAGTTGTTCTTTCTTTCAGTGTTCCTTTTAATAAGCTAAAAGGGTTAACAAGAATATTAACCCCTTCAGCTCAGCTATGATAGGAATGAGTTCTCATTAGTTGGAGTATAATCTGACGGGCACTCGATCAAATACGACATCTGGCAAGTGTCACTTCTATTTTTTGGCATCTTTCAATAACCTGTCGAAAAAGAGTATGAAGAATCCGATATCAGACAGTTAGTTTTACGTATTAACTTCTTCGAATATTGTAAAATGATTTATTAGATTATCAACAATTTGAAAAATTTGAAAATTGCAATTAACATGCGCAAGTTGAGATACAAGCGCACATAATTTATATAAAAACGAAACTGGTATTAAGCCAAAGTCAGAAATCATTTATTCATTCGGATCACTAAGTAAAAATTATTTGCGTTAAAGTTTATAAGCTAATCAATTTAGTGAATTCACATGAATTGCTGGGTTTGTTGAAGCCCTAAGAAGAAATACCGGCAAGGAAATCAAGACAATTTTTTAAAATCGTCGTTTGAATATAACATACAACTCATATGTAAAAGGTGACGCAGTCATTATAAAAAAAATTACCAAATAAAGTATTTGATTTAGAAATTATAAATCTTAACGAGATGAAGCATTTCAGATTTGTAGTAACATGTCATCGTAATAATTTATAATAGACAGTAGCAAGGCTGACGTATACCTATAATTATCCTTAGTGACAAATGAATTTCATTTACAAGATGTTGTAACCATTACGCCATATTATAATTATATTCCTGACTATCATAATCTAAATCCGCACATGAAGCTCGCGTAAACAGCTTGCGCATGAACCCCATATAAGTTACTTCAATCGTATATCACATATGTATATCATCTTTAGTGACGTGACAACCAATGATAAATAAACAAAGAAACAAAAATCCAGTCAAGAACTCCAAAATGAAACACTGTCATGCTCATTTCTTACGTACGGAAATAAATGCTGCCAAAGATTAGAAAAATGTTTCAAATGTTATCAATGTGAAACATTTCACATAAATTCTATTTGGTCTATATAAAAAAACGACTGTTCTCAATCGACTTGACTATCAAGAAATTTGTTTATGAAACTTCATGGTCGTCTTAATTTCCGTCTTGGTTCGTTTCAAATGTCGTTGCAAATTTTATAGTGCAATACACAAGCAGCGTAAATTTTTCTGGTACCTATAGGAAATGGTTAGTTCTGAGAGCGATAAAATTTGATTGACATTTCCTAAGTTTTAAATTACTCTCTCGTATCGAAATGCTTAATCTATACTAATATTATAAAGCTCAAGAGTTTGTTTGTTTGTTTGTTTGCTTGAACGCGCTAATCTCAGAAACTACTGGTCCGAATTGAAAAATCTTTTTAGTGTTGGATAGCCCATTTATCGAGGAAGGCTATAGGCTATATAAAATCACGCTACGACCAATAGGAGCGGAGCAGCAATGAAAAGTGTTGCGAAAACGGGTAAATTCTCTTATGTGAAGCAGACAAAGTTGCGCGGGTCAGCTAGTGCTCTATATTTCGTTAGTGTTTTTCAAGAGTTTACACAAACTGTTTCAATAGTAGAACGGAACGGAGCGGAATCTAGAATTGTGTTAAGTGGACAGCAAAAGCTTGCCCCTATGACGTAGATTCTTAAGCCTTAGGTGGCAAAATGTGTACAGACACATTTTTAGACTCCTGTCTAATTAGAATAAAATATACTGCCGTCATAATAAAAAGACGTATCTGCCAGAATGTTTATATTTAATATAAAAATACGGGCATGACATAAAACAAAATGTCAAAAAAAAAACTGGTTGTTTTTTCTCCTAATGACAGCAGTATAGGCGTCAAACTATATTGCAAGTATGTATTGGTTATAGGGTATCTAATTCAATCACAGTTTGTAACTACACAGTAATAATTACAAAGTTTTAATTCAATTAGTAGTGTTAGAAATTTGTTCAGCAACTTATGTTGTTAACTGAACTTATTTGTGACCGCCTCTTGAAAGTTTGCGCTTAATATGTTTTCAGAGGACCGCAACATTCCGGGTTCAATTACGTAGTTTCAAAGAGTCTTATTGAATTTACCTATTAGGATATTATAAATAGCAGCACATAGTGCAGGAATTGTTAAAGGATTTTTAACATAGGCAGAAAGCTTATTCTACTCTACCAGACATTAACTGAATCTGTGTTGCTTCTTTAAATATACTGAAACGAAGTCCCAATAACCTTAACCCGACCCAAAAATCGAACTAAAAGACATTAGTATGAAACGGAATAAAACAGGCGGTGAGAGTGCCAGAGACCCTATCACCCTCTTTCACCTTTCCCGCACCTTCTCCTTCCCACTTCCTTTTTCTCTTCTTCCTTTCCTAAAGGGTCTGCAACGCACAAGTGATGCTTCTGGTGTTGCCGGCGTCCATAGGCTACGGCGACCACTTACTATCAGGTGGGTCGTACGCTTTTTTGCCACCTTAGTTGTATAAAAAAGACTCTTAAACCGAAATATACAATGTTAACTTTTTTATATCTTTATTGCTACACTTATTACGATGTCACGACATGCTAACCAGACAGATTAAATTGGTTCAATCGTAGCTTAACTTCAAAATGAACAATACATTTTGTAGAGCGTTGCTGACAGTTAGCGTCGACAGCCGAAAAGTAAAATTTGAAACGCCATTCTGGGTAAAAGAAAACTAATATTACAAATGTGAAGGTTTGTTAAGATGTTTGAATGTTTTTTGTACTCTCTATGGTCGGTTCCTCATGTCTGAGGATCGTGATCATCGTTGGATAGTCCACACTTGGATCGAACGATTTGCTTCCATCGGTTCCTGTTCATGGCACTTCTGACCACCGAGCTGAGTTTGGTTCAAGATGAGTGCTTTACTCAATCGGTCCATCTGGTTGGGGATCGTCCTCGAGCTCTTTCGCCCTCCGTGTTCCCAACTACGATCAGCTTTTCAAGGTTCTCATTTCCTCTCCGTACTATGTGGCCGAAGTATGTCAAAATATATATATATATATTTGAAATTGCCTTTTATGCCCTATATCGATTATAACATACCTACATACTACATAACATGTACATACAATTAATCTTTGATACAATTTGTATTCAAATTTATATCGCTTAGAGTCTGCCTGTATTCGTTGTTTCAATCCTCCATAAATACATGCTGGTTGATGTTTAATTTAAGAAAAACGGTTGTGGCCTAATTACAAGCACACCATAAATGAAATTAAAAACATAGAATTCGAATTGGACATTCAAAAAATAATTGATGTTATAGTTATATATGAAAACCACAACGTTACCGATTTTCTTCATACAAAGAGGCAATTTCATATCTACACCCCAATTATTATAAACCATTTGCTTAAGTATCTTGTGTATTTTGTCCGGGTTTCATGTCAATCGGAGATATTTTGACGCTTTACCAACTCTTTATTACGGTGCTTCAATACCTACACCTAAACTCCTGTAATTGTGGCACCGTCATTGTCCCAAACGAAGTCGGACGAAGTGACGTTACCCTCCAATTAACGGTACAACGTGTGCTAACAAGGATTTTGGTTGATTGGACACCTAAAGCTTTTAGACCGGCACACTTAAAGTTTGAAGCGCCAATAATGTTTCACATAACGCCTCTCTTTAGTTGTAAAATAGATTACATAAGATAGTTTCGGATTACTTTCTATGTACCTACATACTGCCGCTATGCCTAGTGTTACGGGTTTGAATCCCACATGGGACAAAAATTGTGTGACCCTCAAATGGTTGTTTGGAGTCTGTATATTATTTGTCTGTTGTTTGTAAAGATCCCCTGCGATACAGAAATTATACTACAGTACGAGAGACGATATAAAAATAAACATATATAGTCTAACGCCTATCCTAATCCAATCCTCATATTGTAAATGCGAATCTGAGTTTGTTTGTTTGTTTGTTACGCTTTTACGCCTTAACTACTCAAGCGATCATTTCACTGCACGGACGGCGTAGTGGTTTAAGTTGTCGCCTCTGCACTGCCACCGCGCCGAGGGTTCGATCCTCACACGGGACAAAATTTTGTGTGATTCACAAATAGTTGTACCGAGTCTCGGTGTCCTTTGTGTCCGTTGTTTGAATGTTTGTAAAGTCACCCGTGATAAAGGAATTATTCCTAGTGGCAGAGTTGTCTATCTGAAATAAAAAAAACATGCTATTTCGCATACACGTAGTCAGAACAGAAAATTCAAAGGGTACCTTTCCTCCAGTAAAAAGAATTGTCACTAATCTAACCTGCATTTACGCGAGTGAAGCCATAGGCAGTCTAGTACTCCATAAAGCATAAGCCGATTTTTTATATATTGCCTCGATAGCGGTAGTGAATGCAGCTGCCGTGCCTAAAATTTCGCCTTCAATTCCTGGTTAAGAGCGTTTCTATAGTACAGTAGGCCTAAAAGGTGGACTAGTAGTCTAGTTTTGACGAAAGTTTCTAATAATCGCTAAGGTTGAGTTTCGACTGGACACATGCCATGTCGTTAATATGCATGATAAAGAGAACAATGGTCACTGTCATAATATTATTGCAAGGGAAAATCGACCTTGTTGTTTCATGACGTTCAAATGAACCTCAACCGTGGGACGGTAGACCACATTTTTGGGAAACTGCACCACAGAGACTGCGACTGTGTCCGGTAGTCGACAATTGGCTCGTAATTGTGGGTGTAATTCACAACTAGGATAGTGTTAAGGTTCTCTAAAGATTTATATAAGGTGGTTGCACGAGGATATAGGCGTAATATTATGTATGCAAGTTTAATAGAAATGAATATGTGGCGACTCCGCACTGACGAAGAAGTAAGTTCCGCCTACATTTAACAGATGGCGCTAAATACGCTCAAATGACGTCACAATCCTTCATCGCGCAAGCGGAGTTTACATAGCGACTATATATACAAGCTCCCGACATCAACCGTCGGGCTGCGGTCCGCCAGGCACGATCATCCAGCCTGGGCGGAGGATCCTCCCTTTGTGTTGGAGGGACATCACACCCTGTTCTTCCACAAATATACATTTTGGTTGAAATATAGTATACTCTTAATATTAGGATTAATTAGTGGTTGTGAAACCAATATGAATTGTATGCATGTCGAGTTACGGCAGCAATATTTGAAAATTTCGCCGCGAATTCAACAAACGTTTAGTTAAAATTAACTTGTCATAAATATAATTTATTATTTTTTGTGTTATACCTATGTAACTTACTATTATATAAAACAAAATATTATTTTTGATGCATCATGATAAATATTTTCAATCAGCCAATTATATTATTTTATCTTTTCTATTTAACTATACAAATAAATAAAATTGAGGTTTATATTTGTAATCTTAAAATAACAGCTTTTTTACTAAATGCATATGAAAATATATAAGGTACTTATATAAAGATACAATTTTAAAATTTTTGTTCGTCTGTATGTTTGTGCCGGCTAAGCTCTGAAACGGCCTGACCAATTTTGCCAGGACTGGCACTTCACTGGCAGATAGCTGATGTTATGAGGAGTAACATAGACTACTTTTATTTTAGTTTTTTTTGTTTTATTCCATGCGGACGATGTCGTGGATAAAAGCTACTGGTTAAATAATCTTATAGAAGAATTTCTTAAACGCAACAAACGCAGCGTGTTCAGAAAAGCCAACAAGCCTGTTAAATAACTCAATACGTCTACAAATAATACTTCGTACTTAAACTTTCTTTACACAATAAAATCGCGAAAAGCTGGTAAACATAACTTTAATTGATACTTTTATCACTTTATTATTTAATATTGTCTTCTGTTTACGCGAATATTATTCATTGAAATTAAACTACTATATACGGATTTTATCGCGTTGTTTATTTGACACTTTATTATATAATTTTGAAAATTGTTACACTACTACTACTAATAAACTTTACTAATTTTTAAGCTAATTGAATTATTATTAAAGCTATTTAGATTTAAATTAATTTTACACTTTCCCCGACGTTTCGGTTGCTTTTCAGCAGCCATGGTCACGGGGATAATAGTTTTTCAAAATTATGTAATAAAGTGTCAAGTAAACAACGCGATAAAAGCCGTATATAGTAGTTTAATTTCACTTTATTATTATTGCTTATCACTGCCTATGCGTGGAGTATGTGTTATCCAGTGTGTTATCCATACGTGCCGAATATGAATGTCTTCTGTGTCTGTTGTTTCAATGCTTATAAAATCTGACAGAGAGGGTTATGATATTGCAGAGGAATATAAATGAAAGCATAAGCAAGTTAACAATGCAAATTAAACTATTAATTAAAAATGTTATGTTATAAATAAGAAATAAGTAACATAAAACGGATATTTAATGTGTGATTAATCTACTTTTCTTTTCGTGTGGTTAGTGGCCAACCTGTAGTCAAGAGTTGTTCAAGCCGCCCGTAGGCCTCTGACATGGCTTAACGACTGCTATCAATTTGACAACAACCGGGACCGACTTCTTACGTGCCCTCCAAAGCACGGAGACGCTCAGATAAAATACCACTAAGCGGTCACCCATCTATAGACTGACCGCACCCAACGTTGCTTAACCACTCTAATCGTTTACCGATCAGTGAGTGCAACTGGCTATGAGCGCCTCTGTGTGTGATTAATGAAAGTAGAATAATTGTATTTTTATTGGTAATGGTATATGATTTATGAGAGAAAAGAAACAGTTTTAATACACGTTTTGCTATATCAATAACTCCATAATCATTTGGGAGAAAGTAAGTAAGTGAAATTATGCATACTTGTTTCATCTCATCATTTAAACACCTAAGAGTGCTTATTAACGATGGCTTAGAGAATTTGGTATCTATACTAATATTATAAAGAAGAAATATTTGATTTTTTTGTTTCACAGCCCTGAACTAAACTGTCCCACTGCACTTAATAATAAATAATTATATCGCCGATTTATTAGTTTACCCTTAAAATCTTTAACATGTTCAGTTTTCACTCTTGCGTTTATTTAAATCCATATAATAATAATAATAATATCAGCCCTGTATTAAACTGTCCCACTGCTGGGCATGGGCCTCTTCTCAGTGTGAGAAGGTTTATGCTATAGTCCACCACGCTGGCCCAGTGTTGGTTGGCAGACTTTACATATCTTAGAGAACATTATCTAGAACTCTCAGACATGCAGGTTTTCTCACGACGTTTTCCTGCACCGTTAAAGCGAGCGATAATTAATTATTGAATACGCACATAACTTCGAAAAGTCAGAGATGCGCGTCTAGGAATCGAAGTCGAGGCCACTGCGTGGCAATCCAACAGTCTTCCACTAGGCTTTTGTTTGTTTGTTGCTAATTATTTAACTTTAAAACTACACAACCGACTTTAACATTTTTTTCACTTCTTCTCCCTTAGCCTCTATTATTCCCTAGTCACTTGGGGTCGGCTTTTCTAGTCTAACCGGATTTGATTGGATATCAGTTTTTACACGGAGCGGCTGCCACCTGACCTCCGCAACCCGAAGGCTAACGATACCCTAAGGCTAGACCAGTGTCAGGATATTAGAGGGTACTGACTTTCCCAATAACGACTGCCATAGATGTTCATGGCAGCCAGGACTGACGGCTTAACATGCTCTCTGAGGCACGGAGCAGGCGATAATTGTCAATCAAACTATTAAAAACTATTAGATAGTTATGTTAACCGAGTAACTTAACTTATACTTTATTTAAAAAAATACTATATTACTAACATAACCTAAACTACTTTTATGCGAGCAAAGCCGCCGGCGAAGGCTAGTCATAGAATAAACAGCGCCTCAGCCCTTTGACATTTTAGCGTTTGTTGAAATGTTAAAGGATTTATATAACAATTTAAGTCAATATTCTGAGGATCATTGATGATCTTTATCTTTAATAGACTTTAGAAATTTGTCTATACCACTTGCCAGATCAGTTTGGTTGTTGACAATTGGAACGTTTCAGTTGTCAGCAACAAATTCCAAATGCAAATAGATTTCGGTTTACGCCTTATAATATATACATTACATACAGATTGTTAGCTTGTAGTATTGGACATATACGCGTTTTAAAAGTTAGAGGATAACTCTTTTAGAAAACGTATTTTTCTTCTGTATGTCAAATTGTTGTCAGATTGGTTTATATTTAAACAAAGCGGTTTATGTAGGTGACAATCTATTATATTTCACAACATCATTTATTACTTGCGGCATACAAATGATTAATGTAATAATTACAATAAAAAAATACACTAAAAGAGTCACAATAAAAACTGAATTACTAGTATAATCATGTTTTTGCTGATGGAGTTTAATTATCTTATTAGTTATGAAATACTGGAAGTAACATCAAAATGGTTTAATGGTTTCGGCTAAGAAAAATTTATAAGATTTAGTTTTCTCGATGGTTCAAAATACGTGGTCACCGAATAAATGAAAGAATAAATAAGAACTTTACTTGAAAATGTTGCTACGACCATACCCATCAAGTGCTTGTATTCAAAACAACGCAAAAGTCAAATCATAATGACCGCAGATAATAGTTACATTTATATCCTAAATGCAAAAAAAAATAACATACTTACAACATTCTAAACTCAAGCTCATCTGTATGTTGATCTAAGAAAATTGTCGTGTTTCCGTCTATTATATAATAATGTAGCTATAAGACCGAAATGTTTGACGGTGTACATTTGTAACTAATGACAGCATTTGACGTCACTGTTGTTATTTAGGACGTGACCACATTGTTAGAGGGAGAAAGCATATCCACCACTGAATTGATAAATTTCGAGGCACGTGTTGAAGTTTGTTAACGGCAACGATGAATACAGTTTCCACGTGAGGCAATTAAGTCACTAAATAGATATGATATGAAGGTGATTGGTGATTTAGTTGCAGACAAAAGTCAAAAATCATTTATATATTTAGGTAACATAGAACATATATGAATGTGGAAATGAATTGCTTAGTGATGTTATTGAGACTACGTTTATGATTCTCTAGGTTTAGACAAAGAGAACTTATCAGATGATAACTGCAATAAACTCAAGGCCAATATTTTAATTCGCCATGAAAAAAATTTCTTTGGCGTTGTCCATTATTTCTCAACTCATATCAACAATGTGTTGCAGCTATCGTATCATACATTACTAACTAAATAAATCTAATAAAATAACACGAAATCTTCATAATATTACAATAGGTTCTGTAATAATAGTTGTTTTTCGGCAGCTGACTATAACAACATAAGTATGTTAAACATGGTCTACCAGATTTTTCGTTATCCAGGGTTTTGGTTCTGTCTTTGGCAGTATTGCCACTCTGCAGAAAGTCACATACAAGAAACTTTATATAGTATTCCTTGTGTGAGTCGATGCTGTTGCAGTATCATCTCACCCCTTGCCTGACAGCACAGCGGGTCTTATTTTTAACGGATAGCATGTAGCACCTATAGGTCTACGGAAACCGTTTACCATAAGCCGTATGCTTGCAAAAATAATGACACTTGCACTGTATATAAGCTATTTTAATATTAGGCACGAACCTCTTGAGACCTTTTTTCAAATTTGAGACCGTTAAAATGCTCATACAACGAAATCGCTATACATCAGTACGCTGTATGTGAAAATGCATCAAAGCCTTGCAACAAAGAAAAACAAAGTGCCAGATTAAATATTATAATCTCAGTCTCGCAGGAGACTTTATAAAATTTTGGAAATTTAGTGTTTTTTTGCATCCGATAAAGACCTCGTTTTGAAAATGCATGTGCTTGTGTATGTGTGTCTATGATCGAACCCTCACTACACACAAAATACATAAACACCTAGCAAGGCGACCTATCATCTATACCAATTCGTCATCCATACAGTAAATTTTATTCGATTGTATTATTCATCCCAGTCTATGGTTCTCTACTTCATGGAGCGTGGTAAGTACTTAAATATATTATTACTTCATAGCATGTTATCTTTACTATATAGAACGGATTTAGTATCGAGTTATCACCAGTTTAAGATTAAGCTTTATAGTGCCGTAACCCTAAATATGTTTATTAGACTATTAGTAGTATCAAAATCGTTGTATCTAATATCGTGTTAATAGGCTAAATAATATATCGGTTTATATATGTAGAACTTAGTTTGAAATTTTGGTAGGTCATGATACTACAAGCGTAAATCTGTGAGTATGTACATATAATATATGTACATACTCACAGATTTACGCTTGTAGACATAGATAGATAGAGATGCCTAAGAGAGGAACAGAGAAGTGTATCATGCCCATATTACCAGCTATTGTTTTAGTCCCCGAGTCTACAAACATTTACCGAGTTGCCAGAAAATCTACGAATCGTAAAAGTCAATAACACTATCCTATCCCAAAATTGAAAGTTAACAATCAGTCACAAATATACATAGACGCATAAGCTATATAGTGATAGTATAATAATACGTAATAATCTTGTATCTGAAAATAGTCATGTTGAAGCATATAAGGAACGTAAGTTCTGCATCCGACATTAAATCAAAAATAGCAAAGAAATCAATTTACAAAAAGGCTACAGCGATACTTAAAAAATAACTTTTTGAAAATCCAATTAACACATGTATTTGTATATATATAAAGCATTTACAATTCATGTATGCTTGTGAAATATAGTGCCAAACCAAAAGAGATCGGGTAGGATGAAAATTTTTAGTGTGTCGTGTATTTGATCCAGTATTTTGGGTATTTTATTTACTTTGCTCAAGCCACATTCTTCGTTTGGTAATGGAGAATTTATCTTGGGCAGACAATGAGATTAAAAAAGATATATTGAGATGAGTAAATAATAAATCCCAAAATACTGGAACAAATACAAATATTGGAGCAATAGGTCACTTACACTTGATATATTTATTACTAATATAAGTGGGAAAATAGAAGCAAACACAGAAAACACTAAAGCCAAGGCAACAGAACATAGATCAACTGAAAGGAAAAATAATGTAGAGACATAATGATGATTGATGGATGCAGAAAGGGATCAAGGAATATGCAAATTACTTCACCGACAATTGCCTTGTATTTAAATTTTGAATGGAGATAGAATCTATTAATATACCAAAAGCACCTACGTTTTGACGATCGAGACAAGACGATATTACTTACCTAATTAGACTTTGTTAATGTGTTTTGCCTACCAATAGATAACAAATATTGTCTAATAGTGATTTTTCTCTCCCCGTGACCATGGCTGCTGAAAAGCAACCGAAACGTCGGGCAAAGTGTAAAATTAAATGAAATCTAAATAGTATTAATAATAATTCAATTAGTTTAAAAATTAGTCAAGTTTAATAGTAGTAGTAGTGTAACAGTTTTCAAAATTATGTAATAAAGTGTCAAATAAACAACGCGATAAAATCCGTATATAGTAGTTTAATTACAATAAATAATATTCGCGTAAACAGAAGACAATATTATTCTTATTATTATATCACATGATTATATTGGTGTTACATTAAATCATGATCGATACACTAAACATTCGTTTACGTTTCATTATCAAACATCAATATACACATTCGAATAATTACTAATTCTCGACTCACTTTTTCATTCGAATGATTCGAATTTTGCTTCGATAATTACACACGACTCTATGCTCATATAACGCTTGAGGAGGTGAAAGGTCTTTAGAGCATTCATTATAAATGATCGTGTATTCTCTCGTAACGATGTACTGTACGCTTGCAGTAATTATTCCTCTACATACAAGTTACAACATCTTCATTAACTGTGTCGTTAGATAAGGTGATACTTTATGCTTCATAGGTAACGCCATTGTGATATTTTATAATAATTAATTGGTGTATCGAACTGTGATTATAATTAAGGATATTTGTATTGATGGCGCCATCTTATCTTAAAGTATTTGTTATTATAATTTTAGTGAAACAACAGTGTTTGGAACTGCTATGCATGAGGTCTTGGGTTCTTGACAAAGTTCCTTCGCCTCTCTCCATCTTCTATTACAAGAATTTCTTGACAGGAAAATACAAGTTATTGAGATTTTACTGTATGCCATATACAATAATATAATATAATAATAATAATATCTTCCAGACTGATTTCGGCCACGGCGGTCAGTCTTAACGGAGACTGGCTAACTACGCAGGAGATATTATAGTGCACAAGTGTGTGCGCAAACACAAGTGCACTCTCTGTTCCCTAACTCTCATGATCCGATAGGACGGTAATCAGACACAACCGGGGAGAGATCAGGCGCAGGACCAACGGCTTTGCGTGCTTTCCGAGTTCCGGCAATACAATACAAGCAAGATATATAATTTATTTGTCTATCTCGGTGGCACATATCTGGAGGTGAATGCCAGGATCGGGCAATGTTGTTGGATTTTTCTGTAAATAAATTCTCAGTAGTGGCACCGAGCCTAAAATTAAAACCGGTAATCGGCAATAAGCGCGCTCCTTATTAATGTCCTCTAGACCAAAAATATATAAAATTGTTTATTGGACACAAGAATCACATACATTATTAAATCGTTAACAAGTTTTTTTAGAATAGGTACTGAAACTGAAAACTCAAACTAGGCAAATTGCCTGTATCTTGGGAAACAATGTTCAGTCGTGGAAGAGTTGACGGTACAGTCTGTACATTGTGTCGCTCTTTTTCGAGTCAATCATTTGTTTCGGTTGTTGGTACTCTAGAGAGTACGAGAGTATGTGTGTATGTGTGGGTGTGTGTAAAACAAATAATAATAATAATGAAATTAATTTATTTCTCTCAAAGGTGCATACATAGTTTTTAACACAAATCGAGTACAGCAATAGTTACAAAATCAACCTTTGTGGGAGCTGGAATCTGTAATAGGTTCGAAACCTGAGTGACAAATCTCCAGTCTCTCTCTGTTGAAATTACATAAGATAAAATTATAGGTATGTATGGTAAAACTGAATGAAATATAATAACAAGACATAAATATAACATATGTGTGTGTGTGCGTGTACGTGTGCGTGTGCGTGTGCGTGTGCATGGTCGTGTGCGTGTGTGCGAGTGCGTGAGTGCGTGTGTGCGTGTGTGTGCATGTGTGTGTATTATGTGTATGCATTGTGTGTATGTATTGTGTGTATATGTCTCTGTGAGCGCATTTTGTGCATGTTGTAACGTTGTTTTTAGCGCGTGGTCGACCGGGGAAGTCAAGGTAGCGGTGATAATGTAAACACTATAATTCGCAATTACACGATTTTTAATACGAGTTTTACACAATTAGCAAAAGTATGCGAATTCAATTTCTACACAATATAAGTAACAGGGCGTGATTCTAAATACAAAGGCTTCGGTGCGAGGTCCAGCTGGAACACAGTCGAACACTTAGGAACGCCGCGTCGGCAGGCGAGAGAAGAGCGATCCAAGCGTAGCCGTGTTTTTGTTTGCGGCTGCGAGGAGGAGAGGCGTTCTCACGCTGCCGCGAGCGCAGCCGCTTAGGCACGCCCGGTCCGTGTGACAGCGTGATGTGTGTGTGTATATGTGCTTGATTTGGGTGCTAATACCAGTTAATACGTTTATTGTAAAGTAATAATGTGACTTTCAGTCTCGTCATATCAAGATTGTGCCACCAGTCAGTTGCAGATATAATAGAGATTAGAAGTAGGAAAACAAAAGGGAAGCTCCCATCCAACTTTTTTTGTTTTGTCTTTATATATTTAGAGGCTTTTATTACAAAGTAATATGTTAGCCCCATCGTGGTTTATTCTAAGATACTAACTTACTACTTAATAATAGGCGACAGAGGAAGTCGTTGTTGTGCATATATCTTAAATAGGTCTAACGCCGAATTTGAATTAGGGTCACTTAGAATATTAATGAATAGTCCTGTATCGTACACGTTAAGATTATATTTGAACATCAACGAGTTCTTTTGGCGCCCATCCAACTTTAAGAAGCCCCCTTTGCGTGCGTTCCAATTTCAACATGTGTACCTTTAATAAATATCGCAAAAGTTCACAAACAGAATAAACGATTAATTTATAAATTTTACTACAGTTTGACAATAGCTAATTGGCCGAATAAGATGATTCGACTTTGGCCAACCCGCGGGCCTACTATGAACAAAAAATGCGTTAATCGTCAACGTCAATAATTTATTTTTAATCATCCATCGGTTTGACAAATGAGGTACCCATTCATTGACCTGTCAAAGAAACTAAATGGTATACAATTTAAAAAAAAAAGATTGATTGATTAGCTTGCTTGTGTTAGGTAAGATTTTAGACAAGATGAACTAAATATTAATCATAATATAAAAATAATTAACTTAATAATAATAATACAAAGTCTAAATCCATACTAATATCTATATATACTAGCTGACCCGCGTAACTTCGTCTGCGTCACATAAGAGAATTTTCCCCGTTTCTCAACATTTTTCATTGATACACCCCTCCTAGTCGTAGCGTAATGTTATATAGCTTATAGCCTTCCTCGATAAATGGGCTAACCAACAATAAAATAATTTTCAATTCGAACAACTAATTATTATTAAACACTCTCCAGCTTCAAATTATTCAATTTAATATTAGTATCTATATATATATAAAAATCAATTGCTGTTCGTTTGTCTCGCTAAAAGTCGAGAACGGCTGGGCCGATGATTTTGGTTTTGAAATGTTTGTCGTAGTCCAGGGAAGGTTTAAACGGTGAGAAAATATAGAAAAATTCGTTAGGATATGTGATACGAAGTACACCGGGGCATCTAGTAGATAATAAAAATGTAACTAGTCAATGTCTGTACATAGCAGATATTTAAAAAAATCTTCATATGAGGAATCTTTATAAAACTTATAGAAGCCGAAATAATTATGTCTTTCTATCTGTCTGTATGTTTGTCCGCGCATCATGCAATAACTACGGCACGCAATTAAATGCGGTTTTTCCAGCTGTATTACTTGAGTCCAAAAGAAAAATATAGATTGGTACCCATTTTCAAATGTCATGCTTACGAAGTCGCGGGCAAAAGCTAGTATATTATAAACCATAATTTAACCAAACTACTTTTAGACAAAATCGCCTATAACGGCATTCGTGGTAACTTGCTTCGTTGGCTTATGGCATATGTTTTTGAACGGACTCAAAATGTGGTCGTTAATGGCTTCGAATCTAACCCTATTACCGTCACTTCTGGCATTCCTCAGGGTTCCATTCTCGGGCCCCTTTTGTTCATTTTATTTGTGAATGACATCAAACAATGTTTCAAGAATGCCCGATTTCTTATGTATGCCGATGACATAAAAATCTACAAGGCAAACACATCTTTGCAGGACTGCTTGCTCCTACAGGACGATCTCAATAGACTTTCTCAATACTGCTCCTTTAATAAACTCCAACTAAGCCTACCCAAATGTAATGTTATCACATTTACAAAAAATAAACATAAAATTACATATAATTATACTTTGCAGGATACAACCTTGAGTAGAATAGATTACGTGCGTGACCTTGGTATTACCTTAGATACTAAACTGCATCTTGATATGCATATTAATAATATTGTAAGTAAGGCTTACCAGATGTATGGTTTTGTCATGAGGTCCTCCCGCGACTTTAAGCAGTCTTCTACTTTTATTTTTCTCTTTAAATCTCTTATAAGATCTCAGTTAGAATACGCTGTCCCCATATGGAGTCCTTATTACGAAAAGTATACAAACATAATAGAAAGGGTACAAAAAAAGTATTTATGTTCCGTACACTTTAGATTTTATCATTCAAAGTTGCCGTATCCACAATTATTACATAATTATAACTTATTAAGCTTGGAGTCCAGGCGAATATTACTAATGTCCATGATGCTGCATGGAATATGCAACAACAAATTCGATTGTAATGACATAACCAATCAAATATGTTATGTAGTACCTAGAACTGTTATGCGGCGAGAGGTGCGCGTACCTCGCTTATTTCACACTGCCAAGTGTCGAACTAACGCGGGTGTGCGGGCTCCTCTGCGCCGCCTTATTGAAACATACAACACACACCTCTTTACCATCGACATTTTTGCTTATTCGCAATCTAAATTTAAGAAAGCAGCCGTTGAATCCTTAAATAAGAACCTTATTTCATAATTATAATTATAATCAAGTTGTCTCCCACGCGTCTATATGTAACCCGAATATATAATGTCGCGGACATTGGTGTGGGTTATACGTTAACCTTATTCATGTGCATGTAACTTTATAATACTTTATTGTAAACGTGTAACTGTTAAATGTCCCAAACAAATAAAATAAAATAAAATAAAAACCAGATTGTTGCTGTGAATTTGTCTGCATGGACTGCTGTACAATTTACCCGCGATAGTATTTATGCAGATAACACTACACAAAAAATCTTCAGATTTTATTTAGTTGATAGCCTTAAATTTTAACACTCGACTTCAAACTACCAAACATTGAAACCTCTTCAAAATTCGTTAAATATTATTTAGCGTGAAGTTTGAACAAACAAACAGACATGTTATAATCTTATCTTATCTTCTAATCTTATGTGGGGGCCAGTCAGTGCAGACCGGTGACACTTCGACCCAGTGGGATCTTTTGTGTCGACACTCTCCCAATAACGACTGACATAGATGTTCATGGCAGCCGGGTCCGACGGCTTAATGTGCTCTCCGAGGCACGGAGCAGGCGATAATTGTCAATCAATACGCACATAATTTCGAAGTCTTTCGAAAATCAGAGGTGCACTACGTGGGTTCGAACCCGAGACCTTCTGCATTGCAGTCTGTTGGTCTCCCCACTGAGCTATCGCTGCTTGACATGTTATAAACATGGCTTTGGTTTTAGAAATCCCTACGTACTTACATACAAACTGTTACACCAAATAATAGTATAGTTTAATGCGAAAATAATTGTGGAATTCCATTAAATTTAAATGTTAAACTATGATTTATTAGTAAAGGTCATTAGTTCCCAAAGTGGTCGAGCTGGATCCCTAGGGGTCGACGGGAGAATTGACGGGGTCTACATTGGCGTGACAAAAAAATAGGGATCCACAATTCGTAAGTGAGTCCACGAAAATTTATTTGCTTTGGATAATGAAGAAATAAAATGTTGGCTTGACTTCACCTATCGCTGTAGCCAGATAATATTTTAAGAAGCTCAGCGGCTGTTACTTGTAAAAACTTGCATATTCCATATTCAGTACCAGTGGTGTCGAACCTACCGATTCTTCGGTAGAGAATTACAAAATAAAAAAGGTCAGCCCGCCTAGAGCCGCCAGTGCTAGGTTCAGTGCCAAGAATTAAAAAAAAAGAAAAGTTCTTCACTAATATAAATACGAATGCCAAGGAATATGGTAAAAATGTAGCAGCAGGTGGACCACCGGAACCTGCTAAATTTTGAAAGGGGTCTATGAGAAAAATAGTCTGGGAACCTCTGGTATAGGCTATTATTATTGCTGCTGGCGTTCGCCCTTACTATTAAAGTAAATTAAAGAGGCACCTTTTAAATCTAATAATGTTAAAGTTCATGATAGCCTTCTTTTTGTGCCATTGTTACTCTTGTTCTTGGCGTAGCTCAACGCTTAAGAAACCACTTACTGTTAGCCAGAACTTGTCATGTTTAGAAGTCTAACACCCGCGTTATTAAATAATGCATTCAGTGTTATTTTAGTCATTAAACTAAAAAAGCAGCAATTGTGTTTTGAAAACAATGAAGCCTAATCAGGCTTTAATATATTCAAACCATAACTGCTGCCTTTTATGCTGGTTTCTTCTGTAAGGCATATTATAAATATGCATCGGGGATATCCTCGATACATTAATATAAAAGATTCATGGGCTCTCGCCTATGTTTATTTCCGAAAGGTTAGACAAATGTGTTTTACATATTTACATTTCGCCAGTTATGTTATGAACGTGTCGTAATAGTGAGCGGGTATGCTACCCACTAAAACTGTCTTCGTACTGC
Organism: Catocala fraxini; assembly: GCA_930367265.1. Lineage (NCBI taxonomy): Eukaryota > Metazoa > Arthropoda > Insecta > Lepidoptera > Erebidae > Catocala > Catocala fraxini. The sequence goes on along the minus strand of OV884027.1, from coordinate 26,431,985 downwards.
ATAAGAGGGCTATTCGAGCAATTTACAACATGAAAACAAGGGATACATAAAGAATTTTTTTTTTTTTTTTTTTTTTTTAATCTTTATTTATTTATAGGCTTTTATTACAGAGTAATATGTTAGCCCCATCGTGGCTTATTCTAAGATACTAACTTACTATTTTATAATAGGCAACAGAGGAAGTCGTTGTTGTACATATATCTCAAATAGGTCTGACGCCGCATTTGAAGTAGGGTCACTTAGGATATTACTGAAAAGTCCTACATCGTACACGTTAAGGTTATATTTGAACATCAACGAGTTCCTTTGGCGCTGATATTTGACACAATTCATCAGTAAGTGTTGGACATCATCAAGGACTCCGCAAGTATCACAATCAGGCGTATCGACTTTTTTCATGAGATGTCCAAACTTTCTAGATGGATAGTGACCTGAGCGCAGCCTATGCGCTATAACAATAATATTCCTATTTAAGTTACTATTAATAAACCAGGGTATCCTAGCAGGCTGATGTTGAATGGTTTTATACCAAATGCCCTTTTCTTTACTCCTCTCGTCAAAATATTCTTTATAATGTCTATTACATAGCTTTTTTATGTTACCAAAGTATTCAGAGTAAGACTTTTTAACAGCGTAATTAATTCCATCTGTACATGCTAACTTAGCCAACGTATCAGCCTGCTCGTTACCCTGGAGTCCAATATGAGAAGGAACCCATTGCAATCTCAAAGACTTACCAGATAAATTCAATTCGTGAATTTGCTTTAGCACTACATAAGCTATCGGTGCACCTCTGAAACCAGAGGCGCACCGAGCTACATGCTGTAAAGCACTTTTACTATCCGTTAAGATAACTATCTTGTCACTATTTAGCGAAATGGCTTCGTTTATAGCCTTTGAGATTGCAATAAGTTCCAATGTCATAATGGATACACAACAGTCAATTTTAAACATAGCTGATGTTCTATGGCATGCATCAAAATAGGCAGCCCCGTGTCCAGTATCATTTTTTGAACCATCAGTAAATAAGAAATGCCATTCATTATATTTTTCTTGTAATTCTCTAATTACTTCATATTTCAAAACTGTCATATTTAGGTATCTTTTAGCATTTTTGATTGAATCTAATTCTAATTTGACAATATTACTTAAATCTATATATGTAATCCACAAATTTAAAGAAAACATTTCTAAAGGACTGGATGAATGTATATCATACGATTCGCACACGTTAAATACGGAAACCAACAAAGGAATGTTTTTATGTCGCCAATATGAATTATTACATAATGATCTGAGCTCTTTTACAAGCTTTATTGTGTCATTATCAGTCCAGGACATACTCTTGATACAATACTTATAGGCGAGGTACATTCTTCTAATAAACAGAGGTGGTATGCAAAGTTCGGACTCCATCACGTGTATAGGTGTACTTTTAATAAATCCACCAACTATTCTCAACGCCTGGTTCTGGATTTTGTCTAATTTAAACAAGTGCGTCTTAGCACTATTATTATACAAAAAGCTACCATAGTCAATTCTGCTTCTTATTAAAGAAATGAAAAGTGTGTGAAGGTGTTTAGGGTGAACGCCCCAAGATGGATCTGTGAGTATTTTAAGTAAATTCAAATGTTTTATAATTTTCGAAGAAATTTCATTTATATGTTTTCCCCACAACAAGGCTCTATCTAGCCAAAATCCCAAATATTTAAAACTATCAACACATGAAATAACATTATTATTGATGGTTACATTTATGTCCAGTTTCTTACGACCTTTACTAAAAATACAAATTTTAGATTTAGTAGTAGCTACCTCAAGACCAATTATATTTAAGTTATCAACTAACATATTTAAAAAAGCCTGTAAATTTGCTTGGCATATATTTAAAGTACTGTGTCTTTGATAAAAAACAAAGTCATCTGCATATTGAGAAACCATAAACCCTCTATCACCAGCAAGTTGACATATATTATGGGTAGCTAAATTAAACAACAATGGTGAAAGAGGATCACCCTGTGCTAGGCCAGTACCAGTCCATCTAGCATCTATCACCCGATTGTCACAGCGATTCTTTATAGTAAGACACCTTGAAGATAAAAATGACCAAAGATATTTACAAATATAAGTTCCTAACCCTAAATTGTCTAAAATGCGTATCATATTATCAACTAAAACATTGTTATAAGCATTACCTACATCAATAAAGCATGCCACTGTAGGCAATTTGTTGGAAAAACCAATCTGTATATTTGTAACAATTCTGGATAAATTATCTATTGTTGACATTCCTTTACGGAATCCCGTTGTGTGAGTCGATAATATTCTTTTATTTTCTACATGCCATTCGATTCTTTTACACAATAAATTATGGAAAATTTTACAAAGACATGATATTAACGAGATTGGCCTTAGTTTGACTTGCGGGTTTTCTATATTCCCAGCTTTTGGTATTGGAATTATTAAAATAGTACGCCACTGTTTAGGAATAATACTACTCTTGAATATTTTTGTGTATATACTAAGTAGAAACCTTTTTACGATATTGGGGGCATGATATATCATAGAATAAGTTATACCATCGCTACCCGGAGCAGTATCTTTCTTTTTAATGCATATATTTAATTCCTGTAAAGTAAAGGGGGATTCTAATAACTGGTTTTTTGATTTAATTATAGGAGGGCAATTTAAAACTATATCTGGTGTAAGTGTATATAAGAGATCCTTTTGTGCATTTTCAGAAATATAAAACTGTGGCTTTCGATGGTTTTTTAACCATCGCATCTTATACCACATCTCTGAGGCTGACGTCTTTCCATTAATGGTTGCACAGAAATTATTCCAACTTTCTAGTTTTGCTTTATAAATTAATGAATGGGTTTCCTTAATTTTATCTTGAAGTTTTTTATAGTTGTTTTTATAGGGAGGTGTGGGATTTTTTCTAAATTCTTTAAGAGCTAGACGTCGAATAGCTACTGCTCTGGATAGCGTTGGATTCCAATATTCTTTGGGTTTGAAATTTGCAATTTGATTTGAACATATTTTAATTTTAGGGATATTGTTATTAGCACTTGAATATAAAAGATTTTCAAAATGGTCGTATAACTGTTGAACATTACTATTATCTAAAGAAAAGTCATTAAAATAATCCTTAAGATCAGACTTGTATTTATACCAGTTAGCTTTTTTAAAATTAAACTTCTCAATATTATTTATATAATTTTGACAATTGGAATTGATTAACGTCTTAATAATTAAATGGTCGCTACCAAGATTTTCGTTAATAACTTGCCAATCGACACTAGCAACTATATCTGATGATGCGAATGTGACATCAGGTGAACTATTCTGCAACTGTCCGTTAACTAATTTAATTCTAGTTGAGTTTCCCGTATTTAGCGACATGAATCCATACTCAAGTGCCGAGTCCCACAACTGTACACCCCTTTGATCTGTCTTATAAGACCAATTGGTATGGTGACCGTTAAAGTCACCTCCAATTAATGTCTTTTTACTCACTATAGAGAAAAGTTGGTCCCAATCTGCCTGTCTAGTATGAACAGTGGATGGACAGTATATTGATATAACATTATGTAATTCATTACAATTAAGTATTTTAATGTACAAGGCCTCAATACCCCGATTATTTAAATTCATAGAACATTTTTTTGATTGCAATGACTTATGCACACATATAGCTACACCGCCATAATTGTCGTATCTATCCTTTTTTTTTTTTTTTTTTTTTACTTGGGGGAATGCATGACGCATACCCCTCCGCGGGGGCGGGCGGAGGGGTTATGTCGGACTCGCCGGGGTAAAAGAAAGATGGTAAAGATGTTAAAGTACCTCCCGGAATACCGACTAAACCTACCACGGTGTTCCTCAACAAAACCACTATCGACGGGGCCGCGCGAATCACTTTCGCATGCGGTCGCGACCCCGCCGAGAAAGTCGAAAATCGTATCTATCCTGCCTATAAATGCTATAACCCGGTATATGTACATCACGCTCCATGTTAAACCATGTTTCACTGATTACAGCTATATGTATTTTTTCTTGACTTAATAAAGAGCTAAAACTTAATAACTTAGGCGATAAACTTTGAGCGTTCCATTGAAATATTTTAATCGTATTTTTATTTTTACTGTTTTTCATTATTATGTAAACTGAACAAAAACTTAAAAAAATCGTTCTCACAAAATAAACTTAAAATAAATGACTTACATTCTTCAAATAATAACTTCAACAGTTCTATAAATATCTCCCCACATGTCTTATTATGTTGTGATATAATCTCCCTAGCTTTTAATAGCAAGTTCTGTATAATCGTACTTCTTTCCTTTCTTCCACTGGTGTTGAAATTAAACTGCTATATACGGATTTTATCGCGTTGTTTATTTGACACTTTATTACAACATTTTGAAATTTGTTACACTTCTACTACTATTAAACTTTACTAATTTTTAAGCTAATTAAATTATTATTAAACTATTTAGATTTAATTTATTTTTACACTTTCCACGACGTTTCGGTTGCTTTTCAGCAGCCATGGTCACGGGGAGACTAAGATGGCAGTTGTCTCAATGTTCCAGTGTAGTTATTTCAAAGTACCCGAACATAATTTAATCATTGGTGTTTCTATTTACGCAGAATGAGCTCAAAGTATCATGAAGTCTAGCTGTGGTTTGCTTCTTCTTGGGTTTGACTATTTTTATTACTGGATCCCAAGCTGGTGGTACATTCCAACCATCTTCTCTATTAAAATTAGGATGTTTTTTGATTTCAATAGCCTCGCGAAGCATCCTTGGTAGGAATCGGTGTTCTTTAGCGAGAATCTGTGGTTTGTCAAAACACTGGTGTTTTCCTTCTGTATACATGAATCATCACTTGACTCTGCGTTTGACAATACCCCGTGCTCCTGTATGTCACATTCAACTAGAACAGGCAGACTTGTTGTTTTCTTCTTAGATTTTTTCTTACTTTTCTTTACCACTTCGCTATACTTACGAGTGGGTGGCAAAACATCATTCTCTTGACATGCAATGTTACACACACTGATATCTTCAGAGTTAAACAAAGGTGGCTTTTCTACGACCTCTATATTATTACTTTCTTGATAGATTTTTGTCTGTTCTTTTTCCATACTCAGAAGACGTTCTAATGCTAATTTATATGGTACATTTTCTTCACTCATAATAAGCCGTATCTTTTTTTCTTTTCTGTACAACGGACACAATTTGTTTAGGGCCATATGAGGCCCTTTACAGTTAGGACATTTAAAACTTTGAGTTTCACAATTTTCATGGTGTTGCCCACATTTTGGGCAAATTATATCTTTACTTGGACAAAATTTCTTTATATGACCAAATTGCCAACAGTTGGAGCATTGACTAACGGGAAATATAAATCGTTCTATAGGTAGACGATATCCGAAAGCGGATACATATTCAGGGCAAGTAGAACTTTTGAAACATATTCTTACTGTTTCACTGTCCACCCACGCACTGTTAAGGTCTCTGCGCTTTAACCTTTTGGCAGAAATAATTACATATGTACTTTTCAAGCAGTCTATTATTTCTTTTTCGGACATGTCTAAGTCAATTCCTTTAATTATACCATAAGAATACCTTAGTTCAGTAGTAAACTGCACTCGAATATTAAGTTCCTCAATTTTTTGACATTCCATGAGTTTTTCAGCCTGTTTCCTTTCATTGAACTGTATGAATAATTTATAGGGTGATTTATATTTAATCTTCATTATACCTTGTATATTTTCTTTCTGTAGTAATTTCGCAAAAGCCATCTGTTTAGGTAAAATTGACAAAGATGTTAAACATACTTCATGTTTTTCATAAGTACCCTCAGTCTCCATTTGTTGGGTAGAACTTTCTGTATTATTTTCTATAATAGAATTACTCCTTATCAACCTTTTTGGCTTTCTACGATTTCGCGTTATTGTAATAAAACCTTCTTCACCACTGTCATCACTTTTAGATCTTAATCTTTTTTTTTCACTATTCCTTGTATTATACAGGTTATTATCACACTTATTTGAACAAATTTCTTCCATTTCACGTTCACACTCTTTTAGTACCTCGGAATCATCCAAATCCGCGTCATCTTCGGTAGTTTCCATGTTTGTAAACAATAACAATAAACGTCACTACGATACGGAGCAATAATATGCGTGCGCATGTAACCGCGTCGGCGACGGAATTACTAATGAGAAATAAATTTAAGGAAATAAATATATTAACAGTAGCAAGCCAATATTGACGACTCGATGGCGTAGTGGTTAGTATAACCGACTGCCACGCCTGAGGTCGCGGGTTCGATTCCCGCACAAGTCAAACATTTGTGTGCATGAACATGGATGTTTATCTTGGTCTGGGTGTTTCTATGTATAATATGTATGTATTTACAAAAAAAAAAAAAAAAAATATATATATATATATATATATGTATGTTTATCCATTGTCTAGTACCCATAGTACAAGCTATGCTTAGTTTGGGCTAGATGGTGTTGTGTGTATGTGATAAACTATTATTAATACATATTATATTGTATGAAAATAGAATTTATGTAGGTATATAAGCACATTGATATATACTTTAAGAAAAGCGACATACATAATATAAACACAAGAAATAAAAACAGATTACAAGGGCCGGCCTCACGGCTTCAAAAAATTAATAATTCGTTTAAAGGTCAATGTGTGCGCTTTTACAATAAACTCCGAAGTGACATTCAAAATCTAAGTTTTAATAAATTTAAACAGTTGTAAAACGAAAATTATATTCAAAAGGTTATTACTTAGTCACTGAATATATAGAAGCTAAAAATGCTTGGGATTGAGTTGCTTCCACTCACAGGTTATTTCTAATCATATTATTAAGTTAACTGTAAATATGAGTTGCTGTGACTATTATTTCATTTGTTATTAAAGTTATTAATATGTCTTAGACTAAACAAAAAAATATTTTAAAACTTTTTGAAATAAACTAATGTAACAACTACACACAGCAGCTCATGTAAGTAAAAGAATATAACATTGAATTGTATTGTTATAAACATTTGGCGATTGAAAAGAGTTGCCATGATTTTCTTTCCTCATGAAAGCTCTACTCCTCGAACAGGCTTTTGTTTCAATGCAAATTTTTTATTTCCTTCTGTTTACTTTTATTATTATTTTTTATTAATATAATAGTTAATTGACGTGTCCAAGAATTGTTTGCACATTTTTATGGAAATAAAGATCTTTGACTTGACTTTGACTGCGAGCTACCAGTAGCTCTATTCTCTATGGTAGAATGGAGTCTAGCGATGAGTCCACACTCATCGCTAGACTCCGTTCTGCCATAGAGCACTTATTTAATAGCAACCAGCTCGACCCTTAAAGCTTCACAAGGATCTTATGCAAAACCAGGGTCATGTTTTACCTTAGCTATTTACATGATAGCCCAGTCTCACTTTAAAACCAGGGCCATAAAAGTTGAAAATTAAATCACGAAAATCATTTTATTTTGACAAGGTATTACGCCTGTTGTACTTTATTATAATGTCTGTAAACTTGTGATGTAAATTTGCATACTGTTTTCTGAAAAGTCTACAGGCCTAGACAGGTTTTAGTTGTTGTTGAAGGAGATTTACGCCCACTCTGTTATTCTAATTTAGTTCGTATCTACTTATCAGCCTCGTTTATATGGCGGCCCACTGCTGGATACAGGCTCTCTTCAGTTTGAGATGTGTTAGTGCAAGATAACAGACTTGACATAAAATGTTTAAGAATATATCTAGAACTCTTACACAAACTGATTTCCTGACGATATTTTTGACTTCATCGTTAAAGCTATATTATCGCTCGCTTTAACTATAAAGTGAAAAATATATCGTCAGGAATCCTACATACTATTAACATCATAAATTTGACTATTGTACCTTGGGATAGAACTCGACAGCCCACGTAGTAATCCAACGGTCTCCTACTAGGCTATCAAATAGATTGTACTCCACACATAAAATATGAAGAGACATGCCATTATATGGCATTAATTTTATTATCATTACATAACCAAGACAGTGGCACGTAATGTAATAGCAAAACCAATTAAATTTTATACCTCTAGGTATTCGATATAATGTTAAATATAATTTGCATCTTGGATATAACTTGTTAGTACGTAGTTTCGCAAAATAGAAGGGACTGCCAGTATGCAAGTATAGTGTAAGCGCAATCCTTAAGAAATATCAGATACCGCGGAACGCGACACTGGATATTTCTTAAAGGTGGCTCAACAGTTCTAGGCACAATACGTAGACTGTGACTACTAATACGATGATTGGCTGATTGCAAAAGATTTCACTACTATAAGCTTGGTCTAGAGCAGTATTAGCGTAGTGAGAGATCATTGGACTACCACGTAGAGATCTCGAGTTCAAAGCTCAAGGCACGCACCTCTGACTTTTCTAATATGCGTAGTGAATAATTAAAAGCTTGCTTTAACGGCGAAGGCAAACATCGCGAGGCAACCCGCATGTCAGAGAGTAGTCTATAATTTTCTTGAAGATATGTGAAGTCTGCCAGCCTGCACAGGGCTATCGTGATAGACTATAGCCTAAACCTAAACAGCCTAAACCCTTCTCACAGACAGGCGAAAAAGGAAAGGAAGAATCATGCGCAGTGGTGCGACAGTTTATATGAGCTGAATATAACTATATTTTTAAACAGTTTGAGTTACTAAGCACAGCTATGCTATACTCATAAATACAATTTCGTCGCTATACGGTAGGTTGAGTTCATCGTCGAGACCGATACAGCCTTACGATTGAGAGCGCAGCGCTAAATCAAACGGTATTCACTAACGTGATTATGCTCATCGACGATTTCAAGGCGTTCCTCACTGTTTGTAAGTCGAATTTGGGCTTGAACAGTTTTTGTCTTTCAAGTTATCTTGCCCGAAGGTTTTAAGATTTAAAATATTTAACACAAGTTTTGCTAGCTAATTTGTCCACGACTTCACTGGGAACAGTCTTTTTTTCTGGATGTAAGATATCCTATATCTAATATTGTCTTATGTTTACGCGAATGTTATACATTGAAATTAAACATTATATACGGGTTTTGTCGCGTTGTTAATTTTACTTTAAAATACTTTTATTACATAACTAGCTGTGCCCGCGACTTCGTCCGCGTGAATATTTGTATAAAATGTTATATGACGGCAGTCAATCATGCCTCGCGTTCGGTAAACGTCTCCGACTCACGGTACATCGTGTGCCGCTCACGATCGGCAGTCAACCGTGCCTCACGTTCGGGAAACCTCTCCAACTCACGTAAAAATGCATGCCGCTCGCAATCTGCAGATATTTGCACTGCACGTTCGTCTACGTACGTGCACGCTGTGCTAGAAGTCGATTTTCACGTTCAGTAGAGCTTGCCGACTCCCGATTAAAAAAGCCTGACGTTCTCGGGCACTAATGATCCTTGCCTCATGACTTTCGGCAGATTCCTGAGACCCAATTTTCTACATTCGTTTAGCATGTCGACTGTATTGTGATAGGTTCGACAGTCTTCTAGCAGGCATTTCGAATAACTATTATTCTTAAAAAAACATCAAAAACTAAAATAATGCTGATACAAAGATCAAAACAATTTGTTCGATATAATTAAGGAAACTAATTATAAGAATTAATATGTTTACAACTCGAAATTTAAAATTAGAACAAAGACAAATTTGTTAACTCGAAATTTAAAATTAGAACAAAGACAAATTTGTTAACTCGAAATTTAAAATTAGAACAAAGACAAATTTGTTAACTCGAAATTTAAAATTACAGCAAATATTACAATAAAAGAATTATAATTTAAAACCATGAATCTACAATCAAAAGCCAGGATATGAGGATCGTCGATACAAAATGTACAAACGAACGAATATACGAAATTAGTAAATTACCGATTAAATAGTAACGAATTATTAATTAATGCAATAAAAGAATTATAATTTATAACCCTGAACCATGAAATTTTCAATGAACAATGAATTGCCGGGCAGTTCAAACAAACAAACAAACGATAATTCGAAACAAATAATTCTAACTGAAAAATATTCAACTACAAAAACTTTAAGCTTCCATTAATTGAAAAAAATTGTGTTCCGTAGTCATACTGCGCCGGAGAATCTTAAAACCGCGATTCAGAAAATGACGTCATATGCACAACGCCATCTATCGACGTTTCGTCGTAACACTAAGATATGGCGTTGTCAGTTACAGTAAACATTGTCTCAGTATCATGGAACAATAAATAATATATTATTTATCCATGGTAGTAATGAATACTTTAATCATGTAGTACATGATTTTTATGTATCATCAATCGTTTTACCAGCGCACGCCAAATAGCGAACTTTATAGGTAAAATGTTGGTACTTTGAGTTATATTATTGCAATTTTCTTAAGCCTATACGTATAATTATTTATTATTATAACAAAAGTTAAGAAATTTACATTCTATCCGTATTACTGGCTTTCTATACACGATCCTGATCTGTAATCACAATCTATGAACTTAAATTTAAGCAAATCTCAACCTTATATGTAAACCATTACGGCGGATCTCGTACAGTACGATCACATCGCCTACATTAAACTTTAATTTGACTTCAAATGCTTATAACTTTTGTTAGAGAAGACCGATTTTAATGAAATAAAGACTAAATGTTACTTGGCACTTGTTAAGAAGCAGCGATAGCTCAGTGGGGACACCAACAGACTGCAATGCAGAGGGTCTCGGGTTCGGACCCACGTCGCGCACCTCTGACTTTCGGAAGTTATATGACTTTTCGAAATTATGTGCGTATTGATTGACAATTATCGCTGCTCCGTGCCTCGGAGAGCACGTTAAGCTGACGGTCCCGGCTGCCATGAACATCTATAGCAGTCGTTATTGGGAGAGTGTCGACACAAAAGATCCCACTGGGTCGAGGTGTCGCCGGTCTGCACTGACTGGCCCCCACATAAGATACATAAATGTTACTTGAGGATATTCTTTATGAGTCTATCGTATTAACTTTGTACTTCAGGCGTGATGCGAGAACAAACAAACAGACAGACAGACAGACTTTTTTTTAAATGATTGAAATGTGTTTAGTTAATTATTCTGAGCGCCCCTATATCATTTATTTCGCAAAATTCTAAAATGTACAGACACGTGATATTTACAGTTTTATTATATGTATAGATTTTAAATACTCTAACGGTACTATTATTGAACTTTACAACTATTTAAGTTTACACTTTGCCCCAACGTTTCGGTTGCTTTACAGCAGCCATGTTCACGGGGATGGTAGTTGTATATATCGCAGTCTTAATAAAACAGCGACTTAACTCGAAATTTGAAAGTAAGGCAATTTGAACTCTAATTGTATATGTTAAATTCTAATATTATATTTGTGTTAAATCTTTGCAATAGAGTTCAAACTTGTTTAATCCAAAATACTGAGATAAGTCTCTGTTTTATCAAGGGTGCGATATATATTATGTATGTGTTGAGTTGAGACAACTACCATCTTAGTCTCCCGTGAACATGGCTGCTGTAAACCAGTGTTTCAAAGTAAAATAAACAATGCAAAAAAATCTATATAGTGTTTAATTTCAATACCCTGTATCTTTTCTGTAGCCCTGACGACGTGTATGTGAAATTTAATGATATCGATTGAGTTGTTAAGGCATGAAGTGTAACAAAGAAACAAACATTCAAATCTGGCTAATAAAAAAAATTTAAAAACCTACCAATTTTTTAAAAGTATGTTTTATATATATGCATAACATATATATGATACAAAGTTATTGAAGTAATTACCATATACTAAGAATTGAAAACAAAAAAGTAACAAACGAATTCTGCTAATTTCCAAGATATTAAATTTTACTTTTCGGGATAACAATATTCCCGGAATAATTATTTAATACGTTTCAACTCTTGTGCCAGCTGCTTATTAACCCGTCCTTAACAAAAGAATTTGCGTGATAATCACATGGATTGGCCCTTACTGTAAATTTCGTTCAAAGAGCATTGCCGTCTAAATACAATTTTCAAGTGTTTCAAGTAAAGTTTCTGTTTTAATTTTACGTTTAACCTTTAATATTAGATTTAAACTACAATTTTATTATCTTGTAGTAGTACCTAGTGATACCTCGTTGTTATACCAAATTTATCAAAAGTAATTAAGTCAGAAATAACCTTTTGGGATGATTGTATTTAGTACTCTCATTTACCTATTTGAGTTAGAGATAAGTTAATATGAAACAGATTTCAATAAGCAATATGAGAGCTAGTTCGGTCATATTAATTGTAAATGATAAACAAACAACAATCAACTAAAACTAAAATATAAAAAAACTTAAAACCAGTACTCCACATATACTGACAAAATTATTGTCTGCCATTTATCCGCAAACATTCTCAATTAGGTTTGGCTTGGCGTTCTTTCATTATTTATCTCCCAAAAGGCATTTAAAATCTTTTTATTGGTTTAAAACAGGAACTAAACTTAAATTATATTTAAAAGAATATTACTTAGTCGGATATAGAAAATAAAAGAAACAAGTTATATACAATTGGTGATTAATAATAATAATAATATTCTATCACATACACACAACACCATCTAGCCCAAACTAAGCAGAGCTTGTACTATGGGTACTAGACAATGGATAAACATACATATATACTTTTTTTTTTTTTGTAAATACTTACATATTATACATAGAAACACCCAGACCAAGACAAACATCCATGTTCATGCACACAAATGTTTGACTTGTGCGGGAATCGAACCCGCGACCTCAGGCGTGGCAGTCGGTTACACTAACCACTACGCCATCGAGTCGTCGAATTGAAAAGTTGCGTAAGTAAGTTAAGTTACTAGTCACCTACTTAAATATTTTTTTTTATAATAAACCTTTAATGAACAAGTGCGAGAATTGGTAATACATGTTTATTTAATTTTCAATTCAATTTAAAACCTTTATTTCAGACTTTTCGGTCCGTAGACTGTTGGTAGTATATCGAGATAACTTAAAAATATGAAAATGAAAGCTTTTGACTTTGACTTTCGTGTATAGCTAATACTGGCATTCATAGTCTTCCCTCGTTTTACAAAGTTTCATAATAACGATTTCTTCCTGTATATCTTATATCTTACGACAGCACTTAGCGCTAAGTCATCAAACCAACGACGTCAGTAAGCGTACAATCGTCAGTATTGAAACTATTTGCGCTAACGTTTAAGGCTCTCGAAACAATGTTTAACAAAGCTGTCACTTTCTCTTCACCTTTAATAGTCTTTAAGGCTTAAAGTACACTGATATCGGCAAATTAAAGTATCAGAATTATTGGTTTAGATTAAGCAAAACGAATCTAAGCTAATTTTGATATTCTTCATCAACAACATTAAAACTAAGGAGTCGCTTCCACTATTAGTAAATGAAATCCAGTAAATTTTGAGTCATATTGCTGTACCGCACTACACAATACACCTACTCGCCAGCCCGATACACAATTAACCGTGTTTTCTCTAATTGTTTTGACTGTAGAATTTAAACTATAATCACAAAAACATCAAACACCAAAAGAATACAAACCGATAGAAAAAAAACTGAAATCATCGATAGCAAACTGTGTTCCATAAATGTTCATGTTCATTCTTGTAAATTTTTCGAATCAAGATACTCGTAAAGGATCAAAAGGACAAATCTTGATCTTTTACAAGTCGTTTAGGCAGACCGAAACTTTTAGGGTACAAAACTTAATTTTCATATTCCCTGTATTAATTGATATTTTTCACTTAAAACTAACCAAACGAGCAAGTATCTAAATATTATTCCTGTTTTCGTTTTATTTTACAGAGGGCACCGTCTGTTTACTTGTTATTACCTCTGCAATTGTGAAATAATACGGCTATGTCCACAGATCTGGTGAGCAACCGCCAGGTTTGACAATAAAATAATAACAAAATTTTCCGTTAGTATGAAAAAAATAAATATATTGTGCTATTTGGTAACGCGTTGTTATCTATATTATAATTGGAAAGAAATCATATAAGTTAATATTTTAGATTTTACTATATGTATAGCTGTGCTACCAGCCTAAGATTATATCGATAACAAATCAAAGCTATTGTTTTTTCAAACATAGCTTTATCTTGCATTCAATTAAGTAAAATTGTTTTTTTTAAGATTCAGTTTGAGATTATTAATTGATCGCTTTTTTAATTAAATGAATATTTTTTAATGCAGTTTTTTTATAGTAGATTTTATGTATATACAAGAAAGTAAATAACATATTACGATGTTTTAGAATACCAAAGGATATTTATTTACAAAAAAAAAGTATATAATATTTATGTTTATCCATTGTCTAGTACCCATACTACAAGCTCTATTTAGTTTGGGCTAGATGGTATTGTGTGTATGTGGTACAATATTATTATTATACTCTTTATTTCTATCTTTGCAATACATTTTTCATTTTTAAATATACATTTATAAAAAATACATTTAAAATATAAAATGTATGGTACCCCACCGGCATCGGGAACAGGGTCTAAGCTGCCGGTGGTTAGGATTCCAGGAACAGGAACCTCCTCACAATGCGTGCCGTATCTAATAGCACTGCCTTCTGCATCATTATTATTATTTGGGAAGAACATTTCTGTTTCTTAGCTTACAAAAGCTAGTTTTGACTACATTTACGGGCCTACGCCAAGTAAATGTAGCATGTGTTGTGTATTTATGTAGGTGGGGTGTTATGGGGTGCTATTTCATTTTCATCTAATTGCATGAACTTTCTTACTATTCGACATGTATTTAAGATAGCGGCTTTTTGGAGTAGAATATAAGTTGAGTCTTTCAAGTCTATTAATTTGAGGCTATGGTGGAGATGGTTGGGTATGACACCCGTGGTGGAAACGACTATGGGTACTATATAAACTTTATCTGGTCTCCAAATTCTAGTTACTTCTTCTTTAAGTTCTGCATATTTGCTTATCTTTTCGCCTATTGTTTTTTGTAAATTGTGTGTGTTGGGTACTGCTATATCAATAAGGTAAGTGATTTTATTAACTTTGTCCTGAAGTGTTATGTCTGGTCTATTATAGTGAACAGTCCTGTCGGTAAGTATAGCACGGTCGTAGTAAAGTTTGTGTGTAGGATTTTCTAAAACAGTTTGTGGTGTGTATTTGTAGTAGGGTGTGTTTGTGTCTTGTATGAGTTTATGTTTGAGTGCTAACTTTTGATGAATGATGTTTGCTACCTGGTTGTGTCTGTGAGTGTAGTCTGTCTGTGTGAGAGTTGTGCATGCACCTGTTATGTGTTGATATTATTATTATTATTATTAGCTTTATTACTTTTTTTTCTAATAATTACATTTTTAAATATAAATATAAAATCTATACATATTTAAAAATATAAAAGCTGAAATGACCCACCGACATCGGGAACAGGGTCCAAGCTGCCGGTGGTTAGGGCCCCAGAGAGAGGAATCTCCTCACAATACGCGCCGTGTCGAGTAGTACTGCCTTTTGCATCAAGGACTTGATCCAGCCGTCTAACGCGATTATTATTATTATTATTATCATGTCATGATGCTTTTCCGTGCGGACATGTATCTTGATAGGTTACCGTTTAAAGCATGTGAGCCGCGAGAGAATGCATATACGTCACCCAAGCAGTAACTACCTTTTTTATCAAGTCTTCTCAATAAACTGCATTTAAGTAATAGAAAATATGTCTTAATATTTAATTAATTCATTTATCTATGTATAAATGGGCAAATATCTTTTTCACCTCTGTTTGTCAAACAATACTTTAGTTTTTGTTCATTAGCTTATAACAAAACAAAAATAAAAATAAACGGTTCTTCTGAAATTTATCAGTAATAATTTTGTTTTAATTTCTACCACTTGGCGAAGGCTTCAAAGCAGGAGATATAAATACATGAAGACAGACTTTTAAGCATATTGCGCGTATGTAGAAGTATGCAATTTAGTGTAGTTATTGGTTCATATGGAGACAGAGTGCAGATAACTCAAAATTATAACATAAAATAGGATTGACGATCAAATAGAGATAGGTATAGAAATTAGTATTGGTCTAAATACTGCATTTCTATATCATCGACCGACTGCCACGCCTGAGGTCGTGGGTTCGATTCCCGCACAAGTCAAACATTTGTGTGCATGAACATGGATGTTTGTCTTGGTCTGGGTGTTTCTATGTATAATATGTATATATTTACAAAAAAAAAAAAGTATATATGTATGTTTATCCATTGTCTAGTACCCATAGTACAAGCTATGCTTAGTTTGGGCTAGATGGTGTTGTGTGTATGTGATAGAATATTATTATTATTATTATTATTATTATCGTGTGCAGTGGCATGTACGTTTTAAGCCTACTTAGTTTCGGAGGCAGTTAGTTAAAATACCAGTCGTTCGTAAGTCAGGCACCTTCTGAAACTTTCACTACACGTGACTATATTTAGCATTCGTTTTACCTACTGATCTCACGATGAACTGTTGTGTAACAGTTTTATTGATAGTTTTTTTTTTGATTGGAATCAAACGCGCGTTTCTTTTTTACTTTTAAACCGGTGTCGCTAACCAGTTGTGATTTCGTTATGTAATATTCAATTGAATTATGTTTAGAAGTTTAGATTGTGCTCTGCGTTGTTGGTCACGTAGCATAGGTTTGTAGATTTTGAGATCTTAGATTCAATTCTATATTATAAATCTATTCGGTTCTTCTGTTACAGGATTTTCAGTAGCAACAACTTAACTAAATGCCAACTCTATAGACGGCAATAGGTTCACCCACTGTTACCTTAAAACATAGTTAGTGAAATATTAGATGCTGTTCCTTATGAAAATATATAAATCATAATAATATCAGCTCTGTATTAAACTATCCCACTGCTGGGCATGGGCCTCTTCTCAGAGGGAGACGAGTTAGACCATAGTCCACCACGTGGGCCTAGTGCAGATTGGCAGATTTCACATATATTCGAGTACAAATTAAGAAAATAAATTATAAGTAAAGGCAGATAATTAGTTTACCTGTTAAGTCAGTGTATGCTGGATTAACGTCAATGACCCTAAAGCACGTTAGCTTTATCAGTTAAAATAATTAAACATTCATGTAATAGACCTTTAGTTACTATACAAAAGTAAGCTAGTTAGAGCAGCGATAGCTCAGTGGGGAGACCAACAGACTGCAATGCAGAGGGTCTCGGGTTCGAACCCACGTCGCGCACCTCTGACTTTCGGAAGTTATATGACTTTTCGAAATTATGTGCGTATTGATTGACAATTATCGCGTGCTCCGTGCCTCGGAGAGTACGTTAAGCCGTCGGTCCCGGCTGCCATGAACATCTATGACAGTCGTTATTGGGAGAGTGTCGACACAAAAGATCCCACTGGGTCGAAGTGTCGCCGGTCTGCACTGACTGGCCTCCACATATGATACATATACTATACAGCAGCTGTAATCAAAAGTCATGGAACTTTACAGTGATATAGTCAATCAAACAACGGATACAAACAACCCCCAAACTCGTCACAACTATTTGTAGATCACACATATTTTCATTACGCAATCCGTGCAGTCAATTTGAATAATTATTATATAACAATGATATGAGGCGCTCATAGCTAGTGCTAGTTGCACTTACTGATCGGTAAACGATTAGCGAGGTTAAGCAACGCTGGGTGCGGACAGTCTATAGATGGGTGACCGCTTAGTGGTATTTTATCTGAGCGTCTCCGTGCTTCGGAGGGCACGTAAAAAGTCGGTCCCAGATGTTATCAAATTGACAGCAGTCGTTAAGCCATGTCAGAGGCCTACGGGCGGTTTGAACAACTCTTGACAACAGGTTGGCCACTAACCACACGAAAAGAAGAAGAAGAAGAATGTTATTTATAACTTCCTTCTGATATTTTGCGTTTCTAACAACTATAAATAGCTGTAACCATTACATCATTTCCTACATTTTCATTTCATTGCCATACCGATATGTATGTTAGTGTATCGTAATAAATATTAAAATGCAATATCAAAGCTACCGGCCCTAAGTCATTTTAGCAAAGTTTAGATTTCTACAGTAAACGTGTGATATGTATGCATATTCATTAGTTTGGCAGCGAGTCCGTTTTCCTTTATACAGGCTCTTGGGACTAACCTGCATGACTTAAAATTTAGTTTAGTCCAACTATTTATAATCGGACCCATCTATCTGCACAAAGATATTAAAATAAAAAAAGGTTTTGCTAACAAATTGGCGAGTAAACATACCTACTTTATTATTCCACATCATTTGTCTTACATACTTACAATAGAAATCTTAGTTTTCTTAACCATAATATTAATTCTATCCCATTAGAAAAGTTGAAGTCTTGTATAATTTAAGAGAGGTAGGTAGGTATACATTTATATCCCGAAGCAGCCTGATTGGGCCACTACACATTAAATAATAATTCACAGTTTATTTTGTAACCTTTAGGGTTTACTTTAAGAGAACTATAGAATAATTAGGAAGTACAATGAGAGAAGGTATAACAAATACACTTTTAATGAATTAAGATACAAATAAAAGAGACAATTCTTTACTTATAGAACTATAGTCAGGGCGTGGTTCGCTAAAGACTTGCTTCGTGGTCCTTGTATAATCAGGACACATAGCTGGGAGTGTGAAGCCGGGCCGCAAGGAGTCACGACTGACACCGTCCATTCCTTATATAGTCTGGCCCCACCGGTCGCGAGAGGTGGCTAGTGACGTGCGCCCGCGTTCGCCGGGCGTCTAGGCGATTATCGTCACAATTTCTATAAAATCTGAGTCCGGGCGTTAGGGTCCCATTCCGGTACGCCCCCGTCTGGCAAGCACTCACAGTGAAAAATTTGTTATTCCGCTACGTAAATATTTAAATTTACTGCATTACTGCATGCCGGCCGGGGTCGTACCGGAATGGGACCCTAACGGCTGGACCGTAAAATCTCACAATTTTTGTCACGTCGACATTAAACTGTTTTCCAAATTCCTTGAAATAGGAATTAGGTTATCAGACAAGAGGAATAGAATATTGGCACCATTAAGATCACGGCACCACTTTCTTTTTCGGAATGGCAATACGTAAGGAATACTAAGGTCTCGAAATTATAAACTCCAATTATAAGTTTAGCTTTTACACGATGCAAAACCTACCCCGCTATACGCGCAAACCATTCGCGGGAGTTACATGCGCGAGTTAGACATATTAAGAGCAAACCCTTGAAAGACCTTATTATCTCTTCCATGGTTTAACTGCACCGGTAACTGGATTGTTTCCACGGAACATACAACTCGCACAAGGACACCTTGAGCATGTTACTCGCGTCGTGTTCAAATACCATAAAGACTGATTTGTGAAGTAAAGAGATAGAGAATATACACACGAGCAAATGTCGTTTGTGTAATAAAAACACTTAGATAAACATCAACGGAATATACAATGCGGTTTCTATTTAACACACCACTGAATTACAAGTGACAGAATTCCCGCACACAAACAATTATTACTCAATTAAAATTAGTCGAATCACATCACTCGATTGCGTATATTATATTAATTTATTGAACATGTCGCACCCTTAATAAAACAGAGACTTATCTTAGTATTTTGGATTAAACAAATTTGAACTCTATTGCAAAGATTTAATACAAATATAATATTAGAATTTAACATATACAATTAGAGTTCAAATTGCATTACTTTCAAATTTCGAGTTAAGTCGCTGTTTTATTAAGAGTGCGATGTAGTTCTTTGAATTCGGATCATTTATATGTTTGCAAAAACATACCATGAAGCTATTCAAATAATTAAAAAGGATTTCATTAATTTCGATGAATGTTGACACATGAGAATTAATTAGGTACCGATAGTTTTTATCATATTATACACTAGATGTGCCCGCGTTTATGATTACTGCGCCGCCCCCGTGGGTCGTAGCTTAATTTTATATAGCATATAGCCTTCCTCGATAAATGGGCTATCCAACACTAAAAGAATATTCAATTCGGACCAGAAGTTCCTGAGATTAGCGCGTTCAAACAAACAAACAAATATACAAACTCTTCAGTTTTAAAATTTTAGTATATCTATACTCACTCAAGCTTATATATTCCCCAAATGGAAAGGTAGAGATGGATTATATTGACGTTTTGTCAGCTATGGATTAACAGGCTC
This sequence comes from Catocala fraxini, assembly GCA_930367265.1. NCBI lineage: Eukaryota > Metazoa > Arthropoda > Insecta > Lepidoptera > Erebidae > Catocala > Catocala fraxini. Next base: position 26,411,702 of record OV884027.1, on the reverse strand, counting down.
TTTCTACGATGTATCACATATGAACATAACAATAGATTTTCTACTGTGAATACCATAATAATAAATAACCTACTGCCGCATGCTGCTACTAAAAGATCTTCAGAAAAATCCGTGAATGTCATCAATATAAAGTTTAATATTTTGTCTACGGAAACATGTTAGTACTAGCCGTCAAGCGGATTTGGTATAATAGTATCATGGGGGGTATAGCTGATCATATTTACCCTTCCCTTACCTTAGGTGATTTGGTTGTTTTCGGCAAGCCTTTAGTGTATATTTTGCTATAAGATAAGATCGTTTCCACATTAGTATTGTCTCTATGTCATGAAAGTAAAGTTATAACGCTGTTTAAAGTTCCTGGTGATACACGAATAATTTCCAGTGCAGGCGATATATATTAAATATTAAAAAAAGGTTACTTGTAGTGTTATTCCAGGCCTTTTGCTACAAAAGGTCTTCCTGTTAGAATGGGAGCAATTAGGCCATAGTTTACCAGTCTCAGTGACTCACACACCCAGCGGTTAGGCGAGAACATTATGAACCACTCCTAGAAGCTCTAGGTTTCACAGAATGTATTTAAAGCAAACTAAGGTATGTATGTATCTTATGTGGGGGCCAGTCAGTGCAGACCGGCGACACTTCGACCCAGTGGGATCTTTTGTGTCGGCACTCTCCCAATAACGACTGCCATAGATGTTCATGGCAGCCGGGACCGACGGCTTAACGTGCTCTCCGAGGCACGGAGCAGGCGATAATTATTGTCAATCAATACGCACATATCATCATATAACTTCCAAAAGTCAGAGGTGCGCGACGTGGGTTCGAACCCGAGACCCTCTGCATTTCAGTCTGTTGGTCTCCCCACTGAGCTATCGCTGCTCAGAACAAACTAAGGTAACCATGTATTTATTTCATCAAATTTATTTACTCAAGCAAACTTCTGCTTGAGCCTTAAAATTGTTCGCCAAACCTTTTACAATTGCGAATATTCGAAAACCAATACACTTAATGTAATATTTACCACCCGTAGAGGAAGGCCAAACCCTTTTGCGTGATTATGTATTCAGGAAATCTATACTTAATTTTACGGCAGCGGTATGTACGGTCAGGTGCAAAAGTCGAGTAGCAATTTTAAAAAGCGATAGAATCACAACAAGTTGTACTTACGGCCTTTTTCAATAAAATCATTGCACACATACACATTATCCCGCCTCATATAAATTGTCGCCTGTTCTAATTATGATTATGAGTATTAATTTCAAGTACACATCTAAATGATGTAGCTACGTTGGTAATAGTGCGGCTTAAAATGTAGCGCTTGTTGGTTCGATCCCCAGGAAGTGGATAATCTTTTTGTATTTTTTTCTTAAAATAGAAACATCAATGACTTGTTACTTTACTTTAAAACTTATTTAAACCACAGTTATTCAAAATATGAGGGTGGATTTAAAAATATAATAATTTCTCACTTGAATATAATTATGTGATGTTGTTGGTTGGTGATCTTTGTTACGAGCGTTTGTGTCCTTATTATTGCAATAATTTTTTTGATATTTTGATTGAAAGTTTTCATTTAAAATTCAAACTAATATAAATATTGAATCCAGGGCAAATACATATATGGCATAATTATGAACTTTAAATTGCCGATGAAACTGCACTTAACTCTAAGAGTAAGTTATATTTTAAATATTATGTTATGGTATTGTGATTTACGATTTCGCTGTTATGGAATCGCTATCTACGATTATGTCATAAGATTTTTGATTGTATTTCAGAGAAATACTGTAAGTCGTTGGGTGAAACGACTTGAAGAAGAAGAGAGCTTAAAAAGTCGGTTGAGAAGTGGAAGACCGCACTTATTAACTAAACTCAGCGAAGATGAATGGTGAATGCTTATGAATCAAAGGGTATCATACCGACGAGACCGTTGCGAACTATGAGTGCTAATATTGTGACCTTCATGCATAGACGTCTCTTGAGCTGTATTAAGACAAATGAAAGTTACACTAAATATTAAACAATGTTGTTTTAAATAGGGGACGTGCTGGTTGACGATCTTAGAATTGAGGTTAAGTTTCAATCCTCTTTTCCTTGTGAGAAATAATAATTAAGCTATAACCTCAATTGTCATTATAATTGTAGAATATTATTTGTAAGTAAAATTAATCTAAATAGTACAGACTAAAGATTTTTTTTTTATTATAAATATTGAAACATTTACGGAAAATTTAATAAAAGTTCTATTTCTGTAAGCATATTTTGACATTGTTTTTTATAAAGAAATATAATGTATAAATTGAATAAAATTTTGTTTTCCTTAATTATAATATGCATTATTTATTTATTTATTAAAAATAAAAACTAAATATGATTTTTTAGTAATTAAACTAATTCTGATAAATAATAATTATTATAATAATAAAATAATTAAGTAAATATTAGTTTAATTTTTGTCACTGTAGCGTAATAAGTAGACAAAAATAACGTTTAACTTTATTATTTGAATATTTAAATAATAAAAAAACAAAATGTGAAAGTAGAGGACCCCAGGATATGAACCACCGTCATTATATTTTAGTGATAAAGTGAGAAGACTCGTTGACCGGTCCGCTATCGCACCCTGCGATACAATAAGTAAATTTAAGCAATAATTGTAAATGCGCTAACAGACACACGGTTGTTGAATATAAGGGATAGTAGTTATTATATTTATTATATATATATATATATATATATAAAGATATATATATATATATATATATTTATATATACAATATATATATATACTCGTTTTTGTCTCGCCTTGCACACATGCGCATGCCTAACTTCACCTACTATCATTACATAGAATAATGTTTCATTGTTTGCGTTAAAACATCACACACACAAAGATATTCGCTCGGCTCAGTATGCGAATGTGTACATTACGATGCTACTCGACTTTTGTCTTTGACCGTACATAATTGGAGAAAATCGCCTTAAAACACTTAAACATTTTCAGAAGTAATTATTCTGAGATTGGGTCTTTGAAAATAATTTTTCCTTTTTTAAATATTTTACCGCAACTTAATACTTTCCCGTTGGGTATATAACCGTGGTATTCCCGTAATAGCAGCGGTTTCTATAATCCATCTGCATTAAAAACAGAATGAGTAGAAGCTCACAAGTTAGTACACACATAACCCCGTTAGAAAGTACACGTTTTGGGTACCACGGCCAGCGTGGTCACATGCTGATTCAGTCAGTTTGTGACATCGGTTATAACAGTTTAATAGGCACATCAAAATGAGTTTGCCATTTAAAGAACGGAATGTAAATGAGGGATACAACGGCATTGTCTTCGAGATATAATATTACAGTTTTGTACAATTTTCACTATCTATATATATACTAATATTATGAAGCTGGAGAATTTGTTCGTTTATTTGTTTGTTTGGTTGAACGCGCTAATCTCGGGAACTACTGGTTCGAATTGAAAATTCTCTTAGTGTTGGATGGCCTATTTATCGAGGAAGGCTGGCTATATAACATCACGCTACAAATAATAGGAGCGGAGCATCAATGAAAAATGTTGCAAAAACTGGGAAAATTCTTTTATGTGAAGCAAATGAAGTTGCGCGTGTCAGCTAGTATATTATAAAACAATTTGATTGACGTATGAATCATCAATATCAACCAATGCATTTAGTCTAAAGAGCGCCGTAAACTAAACAAACATTCATACATTGGCTGATAAACACATCAACCTCCTGTGCGTCGCACTGTCTGGTAAAAATACGTAAACATTTTATACATGAACATGATATAATATCAGCCCTGTATTAAACTGTCTCATTCTGGGCATAGGCCTCTTGTCAGGGTGAGAAGAATTAGGCCATAGTCCAGTGCAGTGGGTTGGTAGACTTCACATTTCTTCAAGAAAATTATAAAGAACTTCCAGATATGCAGATTTTCTCACGATGTTTTCTTTCGCCGTAATTCAAAAACATCAGTTGAAACGTCGGGCATGATTGCCCGTCGTAGCATGTAAAAGGAAATATTATATAAAAGGACATGATATATATTATATCAATATGTATTTATTTCCTTTATAGCATCCTTTATTCTTTATTAGCAGCGATAGCTCAGTGAGGAGACCAACAGACTGCAATGCAGAGGGTCTCAAGTTCGAACCCACGTCGCGCAACTCTAACTTTCGGAAGTTATATGACTTTTCGAAATTGTGTGCGTATTGATTGACAATTATCGCCTGCTCCGTGCCTCGGAGAGCACGTTAAGCCGTCGGTCCCAGCTGCCATGAACATCTATGGCAGTCGTTATTGGGAAAGTCAGTACCCTCTAATTTCCTGACACTGGTCTAGCCTTAGGGTATCGTTAGCCTTCGGGTTGCGGAGGTCAGGTGGCAGCCGCTCCGTGTAAAAACTAATATCCAGTCAAATCCGGTTAGACCAGAAAAGCCGACCCCAAAGTCCCAAGTGACTTGGGAATAATAAAGGCTAAGAGAGAAGATGTATTTATTTCCTTTTAAATACTTTATCGTGTGTAAGACTTAATATAATGCCAGGTAACGACCTGGCATTATATTAAGTATGCGTACAAATCGCAAAGTCTAGCAATGGTAAAAGTAAGCGATAATTATTGATTAAATAGTTAGAGATACGTGACTTGGGATCAAATTTGAGTCCTCTGCGTAGCAGTCCAAAGCCCTAACTGGCCTAACGCTGCAAATATGATACAAGCAAGTCAAAAATAAAATTTAGATATTACATAATCGCTTTAATCTTCCAACTACTTTGTTAAGAGCAAGATGAGCGAGACGAACAAATATATTCCATCGCAAGTGCGACAAGGGCATCGAGTACACCGGTACACGTGTTACAATATTGGCTTAGATTAAACAAAAACGGAATGCTTCATAGATAGCTATCACTTAAGCCTTGCAAGTGTGGCACGTGGAGTTTAGAGTAGCGAGACCGACTTTTAAAGGGCCATCCTAACTTCCTAACGAATATTATGATGTGAATGTGAGTTTGTTTGTTACGCTTTCACGCTTTAACTATGCGACCGATCATTATGACATTTTGTATACACGTTGTTAGGAGTACAGAAAAGGACATAGGGTACCTTTCAACTAAAAAGAGTACTGTTACTAATATATTTTTTTTTTGTTTTGTACGTGGGGATATGCATTCACGCATACCTCTCCGCGGGGCGAAAGAGAAGTAATGTCTGACTTACCGGGGGATAAGATATCCCGGTAATATCGACTAAGCCTACCACGGTGTTCCTCGACATAAGCAGAGTCAGCGGGGCCGTGCGATTCACTTTCACACGCAGTCGCAACCCCGCTGAGGTTATGGCTCGCCACCGCGCCGTATCAAACGGCAGGCCACTACACAAATAGACCTAACTTTTTTGGCACTTCTAATTTTATCCCTCCTGTCCCTCTGACAGAGACACGAAACAAAGACGCGCGTGGGAACACGCACGCCGCCTCTCGGACCTGGTGCTGATTGCGTGGCGGGCAGGCCCACGAAGCCCACCACCCCCAGGTTAAACCTCATGGTGGCTGGAGGACGTCCCGCGCTCTCCGGCGCCCAGTTCTAGGATTAGGGAGAGTTTTAAGGGTAAACTTTTTATGCAATCTAAGTCTGTTGACAGCACATATAAATGTGCTGTCAGCGGACTTAGATTGTATAAAAAGTTTTACATGATAAAAACGGTAGTGTACAATTTTCAATATAAGCGTGATAATGATATACCTCGTATATTTCTTAATACTTCAACTACCATATTTTGTACATTATTAAGCTAATAGTAATAAAATAAATCTTTTTATGCAACAATTTTGAAATTATTTGCAATATAAAAGAGTCATCAATATTTAAAATTTTAGAAAAGTGACAGCCTTTTGGGTATATCTGCTGTATTTTAAAGGCGGTTACATATTTTTTCTGTCATTTGATAGTTTCCCCTACTCCCGGATTTGTGCCATATTTATTCTATTAAAATACAAAGTATTTTTAACCCTAGTTAATGTTTCGAAAATTCTTTGTATTCTAGAGTATGGATAATACAAATATTTCAATTAAAAAAAATGTGCGTCATCTACTCTATGAAGATGTTATGTTTGCATTGTGTGTCGGATAACAACTAAATGGCCAGAAAGGTGGTCGTAGCAGGTCGCCGTCTATTAATTTAAATCTTTAATAATATTATACATATTCGGAATCCTGCAAAATATCTTTTGTGACGTCATAGGTATACTGTATACTGTGGCAATGATTTCGTTTTCTCGCGGTACAGAAATATCTACCTTCATCCATAATTACATTTTTCATGTAACGTGTTCCAGGAATTGTAATATTGAACGTTCCATCTGTCGGATATTCGTTCGAACACAACATTGTAGTGTGCCTTTTTCGTAATATAACTTTATAAGAAAAATATCTACGCAATTTTCTTTATAAAGTGTATGAGATATTTCTTTTATTATTGGTCATTTATACACGAAAATGAATTGTTACTGACTGATTTATTTATAATCAAGTTTCATAAAAGGCTCGGTGTTGCGATGACATAAATTTGGGATTATGCTTGCAGTTTTTTAAATGATCGGCATTTTTATCAAGTCAAATGATATAATCGTTCAGGGATGTTTTCTGTGATAGGATATTTTATCACGCACAAACTAATTGCATACAGGCAATTGTAGTTGTCTTTATGCAACACGATGAACAATAAAGAATGCCGATCTCAGTCGCAGAGTCAGTGTATGTGATATCGAATAATAAACAAGGCTTTATCTTACTACTTCTTTGAGCTGTGATTCGAATTCGAGAGGGATGACTTGGCAAAATGCAAGAACATCATCTCCTTAACACGCGTACAAGTCGTTTTGAGTTAAGTTAACAAATAAATATTTTAGCTGACCAAGACCCGGAAAAAATTTTGTGCGTCACACCAGTTTTTGTTCCGTTTGGGAATCGTTACGATCGATTTCCTATTGCGGGGCGGCCAAATAACCGAAATGCTATCCATGCGTTTCAGTAGCAATATGGAGTGTGGAAATGTAACGTTGCCCTATGGACTGCATTAGGCTCGACCCTTAAAAGTTAAAGCAAGTATACGTTTTCGTTTTATTACCGACTTAAATTTATTAAAACTTAGGTTTTAAAAGCTTGGAAATTTATTGTAGAAGTGCAGAGATTTAAGTGTATCATAAATTTGTTGAAGCCAGGAAAATTTAAGTGCGGGCCCACTTAAATTTTTCTTATTTCTTATATTGATATTATCAATATCGCTGCATGTTAAACATTATATCATAGTATAATATTGTCTTCTGTTTACGCGAATATTATTCATTGAAATTAAACTACTATATACGGATTTTATCGCGTTCTTTATTTGACACTTTATTACATAATTTTAAAAATCTGTTACACTACTACTACTATTAAACTTTACAAATTTTTAAGCTAATTGAATTATTATAAACTATTAAAACAATTTAGATTTAATTTAATTTTACACTTTCCCGACGTTTCGGTTGCTTTTCATCATCAGTGACCATGTCACGGGGAGTCTCCCCGTAATAGTAGTAGTAAGTAGTTTAATTTCAATATATGATAGTACTTAGACTTCAATTCTTGCTGGCGGCGAAATTAGTAAGGATGTAATATACCTAATCAAAGCTACTTTTGCTTATTTCTATGTCAAGACTAATATATGTGCATGTGCATTTTATTATCCGTGTGTTTTGTTCGGTTATTTATAGTTCATATGTGCGCAGTTAAATATAAAATATTGCAAGATAAATATGGAAATGTAGGTGCGAAATAATTAATTTCCTACTTAATTACTACGTCTTCTTGTTTTCGTGTGGTTAGTGGCCAACCTGTTGTCAAGAGTTGTTCAAGCCGCCCGTAGGCCTCTGACATGGCTTAACGACTGCTGTCAATTTGACAACAACCGGAACCGATTTTTTACGTGACCTCCAGCCACCCTGAGGTTTGACCTGGGGGTGGTGGGCAACGTGGGCCTGCTCACCATCCGATCAGCACCAGGTCCGAGAGGCGGCGTGTGTGTTCCCACGTGCGCCTCTGCGTCGTGTCTTTATCTAGGGGGGGAGGAAGTATTTTTATGTAGTGGCCTGCCGTTTTACACGGCGGGCCGGAACCAAGGCGGGGTCGCGATAGCAAGTGAAAGCGATTCGCGCGGCCTCGCCGTCTATGGTTACGTCAAGGAACACCGTGGTAGATTTAGTCGGTATTACCGGGGTATCTTTTCCCTCGTGAGCCCGACATAATCTCTCCGTCACCCCGCAGAGAGATATGCGTCAAAGCATTCCACACGTAAAAAATAAAAAACAGTTGATTTTTCTCGTCAAAATGATAGTCATTTGGTCTAAGAGCAGTGGCCTCCATCCTTATAGCAACTGCGGCGATGTTGAGGTCCCTACTTTGACGGCCTAAGGAGGTGCTTTTTCACGCCCCGCTTAAAGGACCCAGGATTGAAGGAAGAAGGAAACACGTGCCTTGGCAGAGAATTCCAGGCCTTGATCGTTCGGCAGAGGTATGAGGAGCCAAACTTGTTGGTGCGCGCTCTAACCGACTCTACCGTGTAAGGAAGGCATCTGAGCCCAGCAAGTGTTGTTCTGGATAGGAAAGGGGAGAGCGAATTTTATACATTACTGGACATCGAGATTCTATTAAGAGTATACTAATAGAAAACCTAATAACACGTTTCCCATCTCGAGAGTCGACCCCAGGACTCTTCACGAATATGGCACAAGGCAATCCAAAGTGTTTTTACAACATTTAGAATTCCTTTAGTCATAACATATTTGTCATAATATACATAGAGACAGTCTGAGAAGATGTGGACCGCTTCCTACCCTTTATGGAGAGACTTACACGTACTTAGACTTTATGTACACGTTTCACTTAATGTGAAACTATAACAGGCATATTGTGGGTGTAATATATCGCTGTATATTAAACCCACAATACGCAGTTATAGTTTTAGATCCACTTATTAGAGGTTAGCCTTTTGCAGTCTTCAGCAAAGTTTCACACTCAGAACCCAAAAGCACTATATTTTACCCAGAAATTGAATCCAAGACTGACCAAACAGTCGCTTTCACTACCGTTGTGCATTAAGGCAATAAAATATAATGACATAAAGCCTGCACGGATGATGTAGTAGTTTCAGTGGGCGCATCGCCACTGCTGTTACGCCAATCGTTGTGGGTTCGATCCCCACACCAGTCAAAATATACCTACAAATTGTTATTTTGAGTCAGAGTCTTCTTTGTGTCGGTTGTTTAAATGTTTGTAAAATTCTCCAAGACACAGGAAGGACTCCTAATGGGCAATCTCTTTTTTAAAAAAGAAAAAGTGATAGATTTTTCTGCTACGTATTACGTGTATACATATACCTATCTTTTCAAGTTGTATTACGCAAATAATAATAATATAATAATAATAATAATATATTTATTTACCAAAAACATGTGTTTCAAATATCACAAATTATTTTACAAGGCATTTTTTATTATTTCTGCATTATCGATGAAGAACGGCCAAAATGATTCTAAACCGCTCCTCAGCGAAGATGCAGATTTGCCAAAATGTTAACCCTGACTTCTAAACTAGGCTATAAGCCTGTATCTTAGGAGTCAGTGTCTCTCCGTAAATATTACAGTACAGGTCTTATAAGTTATATTATGATATAATGATATAATTAAAATTTGAATCAAAACTAGGATTACAGAGGTTACAGATACAACGGAACAATAATAAACGAACAAAATACAAGTTTTTATACAGGTAAGTTTTCATCTATCTGGAGTGAGTGAAGTTCTTGTTGTGCATGATGCGTGTAGTTCGTGTTTTATGTGTGTGTGTGTGTGTGTGAGTGTGTGTGTGAGTGTGTGTGTGTGTGTGTGTGTGTGTGTGTGTGTGTGTGTGTGTGTGTATGTGAGTGCGTGTGTGTGTGTTTATTTATATGTGGTGTGTCTGTGCTATTTATGTGTCAAACGTATGAAGATTTTCTTTGGTTATAAGTAATTGTCTAGATTTAATTTTAACTTATTTAAATTTTCTATTTAGTGATTAATCATTCGTATATTTCCTAAAACTAGATCCTCTGTGTTTTGGTGGGCTAATTGAAGAAGAAATTCACGCAGCTGAGTTTTGCATTGGTATCGAGTTTTTGAAAATAAATTTAGTATGTTATTTAGGTTGTTATACAGTTTAGAGCTTGAGATGATGTAATGACGTTTAGCGAACGATGTTTTATGGGGTTTTGAAGGAAAGACTTTATATTTATGTCTCCCAACAGGTTCCGAGGAAGGGCGGAAATGTTTAACCAGTACGTAATAATCCTTTCTATAATGATATAAATTGAAAGTAAAAGTTTATCGTAGGCCGAAATAATAAAACCCACAAAGTGCGTGTAAATTATTACCTACGTTTGACAATGATTAGGCAAATGTTAATTACTTAGTTGCCATTTTAATTTATAATCTATTGCTTCATCACAAAGTTCAAATTGGCTTGCTAATTATGAATTATAGGTAATTTTTTTAATTTAAATTTTGTATTGTGGATTTAAATTTGATTTTCGAGTGTGGAGTTTCGTATTGGTCTACCTCGCTCAGTCTGTTTTCTTTTACTAAATATCTAATTATGAATATGATATTTTGAACGACTTTTGACTTAACATCGCATAATACAGTACTGTGTAGACTGCTTAGATTGTTATGTGTGTTAAGGATACATAGATGACGGGTTTTTGAAAATTAAATGCCGTTTGATGGTAAAGAACGTTGGATTTATCTTTGGCTCAACGTTAATGAGTTGGGTATTATAACTTTGTTTAAACGAATATAATTTATATATATATACATACATATATAGATTCACGCCTGTTTCCCAGAGGGGTAGGCAGAGACTACGGATTTTCATTTGCTACGATCCTGACACACTTCTTTGGCTTCATTCACTTTTATCACATTCCTCATACACGCTCGTCGGTTTAAGGTGCTCTTAACCTGGCCTTTGTCCAGAACGCCTCCGATCTGATCAAGAAACGTTCGCCTAGGTCTGCTTCTTGCGACTGTTCCATTCACACCAGCCTTATAAACTTTCTTATTCAGTCTTTCCTCGTCCATTCTTTCTTCATGCCCAAACAATCTTAACATACCCTTTTCTATTCTTGTCACTATATCCACTTTCATGCCGCATCTATCTATCTATCTATATAAATTTTTAGAGGTATTTTTCGCACAAAAAAATGCTTGTGTTACGAGGTACTTCATAATCACTTAAAGGACACAAAAAACACTCGAATACGTAAAAACTATTTATGAATCACACAAACCTACTACAGTCAGAAACGAAATTAATATGTAATTAACTAACTGCTTGTTCTAGCAGCGCAGGGAATCCAATAAATAGTCGGTTTAGCTTCGCCTCACAATAGTTCCGATATGGTAATGAATTACAAACGCACTGACAATCTACTTTTATATAGAATCTAGACTAGTCAAAACAAGTACTCTTATTAGTTAAATAAGTTATCAAGCAAACATTAATTAATAACGTAATTTAATGGTTGGATGCCTAGTAAATAATAATTAATAATATCTTATGATAATTGAATTATAGTAGCGGATTAGAATATGTTCCGGTTGTGTCTCCGTTAGTGCGTGGTATATCCCGGGTGTGACGTAGCGGTATCGGTGATGGATGATAACATGCTCTTCGTTAGGTAGTACCAACTTTCTCAGTAAAAATTAACATAAATAACTTGTTTTTAACCAATTGGCTACTTTATACTTCTTCTTCTTCTTTTCTTTTCGTGTGGTTAGTGGCCAACCTGTTGTCAAGAGTTGTTCAAGCCCTCTAGGCCTCTGACATGGCTTAACCACTGCTGTCAATTTGACAACAACCGGTACCGACTTTTTAAGTGCCCTCCGAAGCACGGAGACGCTTAGATGAAATACCACTAAGCGGTCACCCATCTATAGACTGACCGCACCCAACGTTGCTTAACCTCGCTAATCGTTTACCGATCAGGGAGTGCAACTGGCTATGAGCGTATACTGTATTTGATTTACAAGCATCACTTAACTAATAGATACATTTTTACTATGAAAATAGTTTTATTGCTTCCAGGTTATCTTCTAACAACGATTTAATTTTTTTTTTTTTTTATAATTTTTGTGAGTGATTGCTTTGTGCTATGCATTAAGTCTAGGGTTCGATACAAACAACCAGAGATGTGCATAACTGGATCTCATATTTCTTTCTTTAATATTTTAAATAAAAGTGGATTTTATTAAATTTGTCTAATAGAAAATTATTCACCGAAACAAAAAAAATATCTAAACATATAACAAAAACTAAGATATATATTTGTTAGATTTTTTACCTGGCTACTTTGATTGACTAGGGACACTTTTTAGAAGGGTTGGCAACGTGCGAGTTATTATCGTGGTATAGCAAGCGACCATGGGTCATTTGTTTGTTTGCTGCCTCAGTCGACTGAAAAACACTCTATGTGATTATTTAATTATTCTATGAATACCAACCTGATGATTAAACAAGTATTCATTAAATCATTTTTTTTTATTGAATTTGATAATTGAATGTGCTTTATGTTAATTTTATAATATTTTTTTTATTTTTTGGATTGTATACTACTAATTAATTAATATCAATGTATATTCAATAATTTGAATTTACTTATTTAAAATTGTATTCATTTAATTATGTGGCAGAATATGAAGTACAAATTTAAAAAATTACCACCTGTAAACCATATTCTAGCAAATAAAGATTATTATTATTATAAAAATATAATAACATTATAAAGGTGTGTACTTACCTAAAATATAATTACATAATTTCAATATTCAATATTTTCATTGCCTGCATCAGCGTCGAGTGACGGTTTAACAAGATCGTGTGTTTAAGAAACGGACTCCAAAATTGTTCACCAACAATCAACAGGTCATCAGAAAAACCTGTCCTTCTTTCTTTTATAAATAACTGACTTGATGGTTTTGAATATGACTACTGTAACCAAAGTCTCGGAGAGTCAGATTCTAATGTATTATTGGATTTATCTGTCAAGTAGTCTCTTCAACTTATGTCGTAATAAAATTGACTGTCCTGACCTCGTCAATAGTTTAAGCTATCTGGTTCCACGTACGGTACATGGTCGTGAAGTACGTACAAGACATCTGTTTGCAACCAGTTTCTGCCGTAGCAATTCTGGCGTCCGTTCTCCTCTTCGCCGTTTAGTGGATTCTTATAACAAACATTTTGGCTCTGTTGACATTATGTTTCTTACGAAAGCCATGTTCAGGAATGGAATTATTAATATATTGGATAATTGTCCTTGTCCATAGATCTCTGATAAACACAACTGTCGACATTCCTTTTTCTCCGTTATTATTATTATTTTGTTCGCTGTCTAAGCTATTTACCCGGTATTAGGGTATTATCTATGTAAGCTGTCTTTATTAGTAGACAACATTTCTCAAAGGTAATCTGTGGATAATGCCGTGGGTGGCGTATTTTGTACATTTAGTTATTAAGTACTGTTAACGCCCGACAGTTGTAGCCTAGCGTTATTGCTACATCTGTTTATGTAGGCGTTTCCGCTATGGCGGTACTTAGAAATAATTAATTATGTACTAATGAAAAATTTCTACCTACTTTTTTATATAACTTACTTGCTATCCTACATTTCAATACGAACACAATCATTGTTAACATTATTACCATTATATCAAGAAATAGTACGTATTAAATTCATCTTTTGTCAATAAACATCGTTTTATTGAGCGTCAAAGCTCCAGTGTCTCGAGAATTAGACATATTGGCGACCGTGACAGGACGAAAATCTGAAGGGAGTTTGCAGCACCAAGGTCTATCTGGAGCCGGTCAGCACCGCACCGCATCTACATAGATCCTTGGAACAAGCAGCCTACACGGGTATCGGAAACACCAGCATCGCCGGACATAGACGTTAAATGCAACGTCACACCGCAGCGCAGCAATATCATTGCAGCTAAGTGGCTTCCTTTGCTCCTAAACTTCCTGTTATCCCAACTAACCTATTGCCTACCTATTAATTTGGTTTCATAACTGTGCAAACTGCGTGTAAATCTATTAAATTACGGCATTAACGTGTCAAGGTTACAATATTACATCATACATAATTTTATCGTTATATTCTTACAAGCACGCTATTATATATTGTTTCTTTACAATTCATACGAATATTTCTATTGCATATTTCAAAATATAAACGCAGTTATTACATTTTCAAACGGATTTTACAAAATTTCACCTCTCGTTTACCCATAACGGTTTTTTATTATTATACCTTCTTCGTTATTTCATTCTTCTCATAGCAAAACTTTGCAAGAGGCTGCCGCGCCTTATAATTTGCATTATAGTGATTATTTCCGCCGAACATTCCAGCTAGGCAGCGCATTACCCGTACGTCACTGAGCGTCGTCAGTACCCGCGCAGCACGCGCCGCTCCGCGCTGAGCATAGCTGCTAGTTCGGCCTCCCGTGCGGCAGGCATCACCAACGAGGGGCGTGAGCGTATTTTTATTTATTTTCAATTTTAACATAAGTCCGTTACTTCTTCTTAAACTTTTACATAAATTTAATTTCTTGCTCGTGAGAATTCTCTGTGAGATTAACCTACTAAGTTACTAAGCCGTATAATAAACAAATAATAATGGCTTCAGGCAACGATGCTAAGAACTTGGCGGAATTGTTTGTTAGACGTAGCTCCGTCAAAGGCCAAGTAACGAAGTTTAGAAATTATTTAGAAAAATTATCGCATCTCGATTGTTTTACTGCCACACATCGGGCAGAACTTACACTTAAATTGAGCAAGTTTGAAACTTTATCATCAAGGTTTGATGACTTACAAAGTCAAATTGAAATTTATAATTCTAGTTTGTTAGACAATGAGCTCGAAGAACGAGAAAACATAGAAAAGGAGTTCATTAGTAATATTGTAACTGCACAAAATTTATTACAATTACATAGTAAGAATGAGGACGTCCACGACTCAAGTAGTCATCATAATACTACTCATTGTGTTCATGAAAATAATGAAATGGGTTTCAAGCTACCTTTGATTCAAATAGCCAAATTTGATGGATCATACTTTCGTTGGATGGAATTTCGTGACACGTTTCGATCTTTAGTTCATGAAAATAGTAGAATTAGTTTAGTTAATAAATTTCACTATTTAATTTCATATCTAGAAGGCGAAGCAGCACGAATCATCTCAAACCTAGAGGTATCTTCTGATAATTATCAAGAAGCTTGGAACCTATTACTAGAACGTTACGATAATAAGCGTTTGTTAATAAGTTATCACCTCAGTGCGTTATTTATTATAAATTCAATCAACAAAGAGTCCGAACGATCATTGCGCTTCTTAGTTGATCACGTGACTAAAAATCTGCGTGCTCTTTCTAATTTAGGACAAGCCACTCAGCATTGGGACGTCATAATAATCCACTTAGTTGCTTCTAAGCTAGACAATCAAACATTAACTAGATGGGAAGAACACCGTAACGCACTGTCAACTGATACACCTACACTTAAAGATTTTCACAAATTTCTTAACGATCGTGCAGCTGTCCTCGAGGCCTTGCACCGTGGTAAATCAGATAACGTACCAAAACCCACTCACAACAAACGTTCAGATAATCACTCAATAAATAAGGAGCGTACGCACCCTAAGCCGCATGCATACACTAGCGGTAGTAACCAGTTACAAACACAATCATCTTCATTATCATACCTCTGTCCCTGCTGCAATGCTGATCATAGAATATACGACTGCCCATCATTTAAGGCCAAAGACATACGCGAACGTATAGCAGAGGCAAGTAAATTAAGATTGTGTCTCAATTGTTTAAGATCTGGTCATCCTACTTTTAAATGTCGCTTAGGTCGTTGCCCCGAATGTAACAAGAGACACAACAGCATGTTGCACATTCCTACTGGTACAGCTGATAACACAAACAGTGTCAACACTTTAGCTGAGACATTGACCAACTGTAACAACCAATGCACCAAACAAGCTCTTCTTTCAACTGCTTTAATTGAGGTAGTCAATCCCAAGACTAAAAAATCTGAAACAGTACGCGCCCTACTCGACTGTGGCAGTCAGTCCTCTTTCATAAGCCAAAATCTAAAACAAAGGTTATCATTAGAGGACTGTCCTATAGATGCTACTAAGATTATCGGTTTTGGCAACAATGATTCAGGTATTATAACTGAATATTGCATTGCTCAATTAAAATCGAAAAATTCACCATTTACTGTTATTTCTAACTTTTATGCAATGGAACAATTAACAGGTTCCATACCCAGTGCATTTATTGATATTAGATCATTTAATATTCCCAGTAATATCGTTCTAGCAGATCCCAATTTCTATCAACCTGCTTTAATAGATATGCTCATAGGCTCAGACTTATTTTGGGATATAATAGGTTGTGAGCAGCGGTCACTAGGCTTAAATTGTCCTAAGTTACACAGCTCAAAGTTGGGCTGGTTGATTGGAGGCCCCTTGCAACATAAACAACCCAAAATCAATATTAAATGCAATCATGTAATTACTAATATTTATCATAATAAAAATATTGAACAAAGTCTAAATAGATTATGGGAGTTAGAGGAAATTCCCTCCAAATCATACCTAAGCGAAAGCGAGCAGGCATGTGAAACTCATTTTTTACAACACACCTCTCGCTTAGAAAATGGAAGATTTTCTGTTAAGCTACCTCTTATAGATTCCCCTGATTGTCTCGGTGACTCCTTCAATATGGCTAAGAAAAGGTTTCATAATTTAGAAAAACGCTTTAGGAGACAACCCGAAATTAAATCGCAATATATTCAATTCGTAAGAGAGTATTCAAAATTAGGTCATTTATCTGAGATTTCATTACATGACTTACAATCTAAAATTTGTTATTTCTTACCTCATCATCCTGTGTTCAAGCAAAACAGTGAGTCGACAAAAATAAGAGTGGTGTTCGATGCATCGGCACGCACATCCTCCGGCCTCTCTGTCAACGATATCCAAATGATTGGGCCTCAAATTCAAGACTCTCTTTTTGCCATATTAATTAGAGCTCGTTTCCACAAGTATATATTAACAGGTGATGTAGAAAAAATGTTTCGTCAAATATTAGTCGATGAATCAGATCGACATCTTCAACTTATCATATGGAGGGAAGACGAGCATAAGCCCCTAAAAATATTACGTTTAAATACTGTGACTTACGGCTTTTCCAGTGCAAGCTATTTAAGCACAAGGTGCCTTTGGCAGTTAGGCGAGGAGTGCGAAGATTCACTCATAAAAACTATAATACACCATGACATGTACGTTGATGACGTCATTACTGGTTGTAATAGTCAAAGCGACTTAAAACGTATTAAAAATTCATTATCGGACGCCTTAAAGAAAGGCTGTTTTAACTTAAGAAAGTTCAAATCCAACTCGCCGAACGTTCTCGAATCTTGCTCGGAAGGCTCTGACGATACTCTCATCATCAGTGAGTCATCAAATACTCTTGGCTTAGGGTGGAATTCCAAAATAGACTGTTTACATTATTCTTTCGAAATTCCACCTGTCACAAAAAATATTACTAAGCGCTATATATTATCTACCTCATTTAAAATTTTTGATCCCCTCGGTTTTGTTAGTCCCTGTATTATTATACCTAAATTAATAATGCAGCAGCTTTGGCTTGACAAGGTCGGTTGGGACGACCCAGTTTCAAAGGATGTCAAAAGGGCTTGGCAAAGGTTTTCTAACGGTCTATCTCAACTAACCTTTATCACACTACCGAGGCAGGTTCTATGTGACTCACCTGTTGTGACCGAGCTGCATACGTTCAGTGACGCCTCCCAAAAGGCTTATGGCGCTTGCATCTATATAAGGTCCATTGATAACACAGGCACTGTACATGTTAAGCTTTTATGTTCTAAGTCAAAGGTGGCGCCAATAAAGGCATGCACTATACCGCGTTTGGAGCTCTCTGCTGCATTACTAGCCGCGCAGCTCTGCAGTGCTGTGGTTGATTCGTTGAGGTTCCCAATTGCACGTAAGGTGTATTGGTGTGACTCTAGTGTCGTCCTTGCATGGCTGCATACCTGCTCTAGAAAGCTAAAAACTTTCGTGGCGAACAGGGTAGCAGAAATACTTGAATTGACGGATATTTCTTGCTGGCGTTATGTACCTACCCTGGACAATCCCGCTGATTTCATCTCGCGTGGCGTTTATCCTGAAGAGCTTAAAGGTTACGATTTATGGTGGTCAGGACCCCAATTTTTAGTCCAAGACGATTCTTCTTGGCCTACTCTACCTAATGAAACCCCGCAGGAGTCTGAAATTCCCGAAATAAAATCTAACGTTGCTGCTAAAATCGATAATCAGTCAATAATTCCATTTGAAAAATATAGTAAACTGCACCATATTAAACGTGTTTATGCATATGTTCTAAGATATTTACACAATTTGTGTAAACCTACAACGCTTAGACATTTTGGCGCGCTTAGTTTAGAAGAATTAAAAGATTCATTGCAGCTTTTATGTCGCATAGCGCAACAGGAATCTTTCCCTGTTGAATACGCTTTGTTGTCCAAAGGCAAACCTCTTAGTTCTAGATCTAACATTTTATCACTAACACCTTTCATGAACACAGACAGATTAATTCGAGTAGGAGGCCGTTTGGATGCATCATCCATCGCATTTGATAGCAAACATCCTATCTTACTAGATTCCTCCCATCATCTCACCAAACTTATCTTTGAACGGGAACATTTACATAAATTACATGCTGGCCCGCAGCTTCTCCTGGCCAGCGTCAGGCAATACATTTGGCCTATCAATGGTCGACACCTGGCTAGGAGGACTGTACACAATTGCGTCAAATGCAGAAAGGTACAAGGCAAGTCTTTATCACCCATTATGGGGAACTTGCCCTCTCAGCGCGTTACGGTAGATTTCCCATTTAGAAGTGTTGGCATAGATTTTGCTGGACCGTTCTTTGTATCAAATAAAAAAGGTCGTGGATCCAGGATTACAAAATGTTATTTGTGCATTTTCGTTTGTATGAGATATAAATGTATTCATTTAGAAGCAGTAGGTGATCTCTCGAAAGACGCTTTCATCCTTACTTTACGCAGATTCATTGCCCGTCGTGGTAAACCTGCCGAGATTTTTTGCGATAACGGCCGCAACTTTGTGGCCGCTGCTAAAGAAATTGGTGACTTTTTAAAATGTAATCACAAGGCCATAACAGAGTTCTCAAACGAAGAAGAAGTTAAATTTTCATTTTCTCCCGCTTACGCTCCAAACTTTGGTGGGATCTGGGAGGCAGGGGTGAAATCCGCTAAGTTTCACATTAGACGAGTAATGGGTAACACGCATTTAACGTTTGAGGAAATATCTACACTGTTTGCACAAGTAGAAGCCTTGTTAAATAGCCGTCCACTTTACCCTATGTCCTCGTCTCCCAATGATCTCCTTTTCCTCACTCCAGGACACTTCCTAATCGGGCGGCCACTAACTGCGCTACCTTCGGTGAACCTAGAAGACAGCAAGTCCACTCAGTTGAAGCGGTATGAACGGCTGGAGCAAATCCGACAACACTTCTGGAGAAGATGGCAGAAGGAATACTTGGCTGAACTCCAACAAAGAATGAAATGGCGCACCAGTGATACTCCATTGCAAGTTGGTGACCTAGTTTTGCTGCAGGAGGAGAACCTGCCACCATTATGCTGGCGCACGGGTCGAATAACGAAACTCTTTTCTGGTCCTGACGGAGTGTGCCGCGTTGCAGACGTTCAAACCACCCATGGAACCTACCGAAGGCCTTTCACACGACTCTGCCCTCTACCAGCGACGGAGCATCTCATACAAGGTTAAAAGATGGATACTTTTAACCGGGGGGATGATGTTAACGCCCGACAGTTGTAGCCTAGCGTTATTGCTACATCTGTTTATGTAGGCGTTTCCGCTATGGCGGTACTTAGAAATAATTAATTATGTACTAATGAAAAATTTCTACCTACTTTTTTATATAACTTACTTGCTATCCTACATTTCAATACGAACACAATCATTGTTAACATTATTACCATTATATCAAGAAATAGTACGTATTAAATTCATCTTTTGTCAGTAAACATCGTTTTATTGAGCGTCAAAGCTCCAGTGTCTCGAGAATTAGACAAGTACTATCATAGTAATGTTTAATACGCTGCTGTTTGTTATCCCTAAATAAATAAATAAAGACATTCTCGGCAGTAGCACGGTATCTGGAACTGTATCTGGTAGATAGCAGGTACAGTTCAGGTGGTGAACCAGGTTAGTCTATTGCTATCTAGCAATAAGTTAACCTGGTTTACCTCCTATTACATGGGTTCTTAAACCATAGTAAATGAATTATGTAATGACACCACACCACTACAATATCTGCCTACCCCATCGAGAATATACGGGCGTCTACTAAAGCGAATGATTACTTAAGGTAAGAGAGTAAGTTAGTATAATGTGAGGTAGGGCAAGGCACAGCTGCGAAAGTGCTTCTATTCTATAGTTGATTGCAATTCAAAAGCCTTGCCAAGAGTTTCTGCTATGAATAACATTTCTATAGCTTCGAGTTATTAAACTGGCGCTGCTATCAGCTCGGAGTGGGCTTGTTATAGTTGAAGACAAACTTTGAAACTTATGTTACCGAAATAGCCCGCAGAATAATAAGGCTTAGGTAGCAATTGACTGCCTATATTTATTTAATAACTGATTCAATGAGCGTTGGAAAAGCGCATTGGTATATGGCAACATAAGACAGACCTTGACCAAGTGTCCTGAAATTGATGGCTATGTTGGACTGGATGCGGCAGGCCGAAGGCCAGGCGTTGTATAGCGTATAGCATGAAAGGTTTATACCCAGCTTTGGGCCACAATAGGTTAACTGATTAAATTATGTTTGACAAGAAGGTAGAAATACGAAACTGGAATTGATGTATATACAATAAAATCTCCTTTTAGATAGTATGGCTACTTTGGAGGTAAGGCATGCGAGAAACTTATTAATACTTTTGGACTCTGAAAGGAGGCCAGATAAACCACTGCAGCTGTACGGTTTGAAATCTGGATCGTACCCGCTAGAGATCAGCCTATATAAGATTTCTTCTGTGATGATCGATGAGTTCTTGTAATGAGTAGAAGCAAGACTGAGTCGTAGTGTTACAGGATAACCAGTGTATGTGTTTTTAACACAACTCGTAGTATATTATTACAAGCATCCTAGAACACAGATCTATGCTAAAAATGAAGCTTGTTTGTTGAGATTTAAATTATATTCTGTTAAATAAAAATAAACATTTATTTCGCACCTTACATGTACATATTAGGTTGTAACAGAAGTTTAAGAATTAATAATAATGATAATAATAATAATGGTCAGAGCGCCGTGCAATTATTTTCGATATCACCATCCCTCATGATGGCAACCTCGTGAAAGCTGAGAAGGAAAAACAATTAAAATACTTGAACTTAGCACACGAGGTTGTCGATATGTGGGATGTGGACTCGGCAATCAATGTGCCGATAGTCGTTACGGTGAACGGTCTAATAGCCAAGAGCCTCGACCAACATCTTAAGAGGCTCGCCTTAGGTGCTTGGGTCAAGGGTCAGATGCAGAAGGCGGTCCTCCTAGATACGGCACGCATAGTGAGGAGGTTCCTCTCTCTGGACCCCTAACCACCGACAGCTTGGACCTTGTCTCGGTGCCGGTGGATCTCCATCATTTTTATATTTTTAAATGTTTTTTTATATAAATATATTTAAAAATGTATTTTTTATTGAGTGATGATAAATAAAGGTGAATAATAATAATAATACCAGGACTGTAGTAAACTGTACCACACAAAATTATAAAAGCATAATTGGACGTTAAATCGTAGCTGACAAACTGTAGGCGTAACAAACAGCTGCTTAATCTTGTAGGGATAATAATGTAGGCGTAAATCTATGAACGAAAAACAAAGAGGCATTCAAATCTAGGCAAAACTGCTTTACGCAAGAATATTTATATATTGCCCGTTCAATTTAAATAGCTTATATAATGATTTTAACAAGCAATTAGCGCGGATCCATTGCAGCGATGGAACCTTCGTTTAGCTGAACTACGGCTCTTCATTATGAAGTGGTATTTAACCGTGAGGTTCTTTTATTCTATGCAGCAAGAGCAACATAGAATGAAATATACGTAATATAATGCGATAGCATAATTATTATCCTTAGTTATATTTAAAATGCGTATGTGAGTTTGTTACTTTGTTTGTTATGCTTTCACGCCTTAACCACTCAGCCGATTATCATGAAATTTCGTTTACACGTTGTCGGAAGAACAAAAAAGTATATAGGGTAGCTTTTATCTAAAAACAAGTATTGATACTAATCTAACCTAGCCTACATTTACGCGAGCAAATCCATGGCCAAAAAATAGTACTTGATATTTTATTTTATTTAAAAAGACAACTCTGCATCCGAAATATTTTCTGTGTCGCAGCAGACTTCGAATAATCAAATATTCATACAACTGACAAAAAGAACACCGTGACTCGGAACAATCATTTGTGGAAAATTTTTGTCCCGTGTGGGGCATAGATAATACAATATAGTGTGGGGATCGAACCCACAACATTCGACGAGGTGCCGGTGGCAAGCGATCACTTAAACCACTACGCCATCAGAATACATTCCATTAAGACATGAAAAGATATAAACATTTGCATACATACACTCACGCCTGTAAACTGTTGAAGGAAATGTTAGTCTACCAAACATTTTTCTAGCTAAAAGGCCCATGTAAAGGACGTCTATTCCCAAAGGGGTAAACAAAGATGTATCACAACCATACATTTGCAGCTATAATTAAGTCTCAAGTAATTATTGTCGGCCTCGATGACGTAGTGGTTAGTGTAACCGACTGCCACGCCTGAGGTCGCGGGTTCGATTCCCGCACAAGTCAAACATTTGTGTGCATGAACATGGACGTTTGTCTTAGTCTGGGTGTTTCTATAATATTTATGTATTTACAAAAAAAAAAGTATAATATGTATGTTTATCCATTGTCTAGAACCCATAGTACAAGCTCTGCATAGTTTGGGCTAGATGGACTAGGGCTAGATGGATATTATATTCTATCACATACACACAACATCAGGTGTTGTGTGTACCTATGTGATAGAATATAATATTATTATTTATTTATGGACAACCAACAAAGCATACACCAATTTAAAAACATTAACAATAAATAATACATATTGTCCTCAAAACCGAATTTCGGTCACGGTGGCCATTTTTACGGTGACTGGCCAACTGCGCAGAAGATATTATAGTGCACAAGTGTGAGCGCAAACACAAGTGCCCTCTCTGTTCCCTTACCCTCATGATCCGATGGGACGGATAATCATCATTTCTCCTACGTACGAGCAAGCTCTGAAATGAACTGCCTGCTTCAGTGTTTCCTGAGCGATATGATATGTCCTTCTTCAATCGAGGTTTAAAAAGAGTTCTTCTTTCAAGGTTGGCAGCGGCTTTGCTGTATCCTGAAATGGATGAGAAATAGAAAAAAAAAATCCGCGCAACCAGAGAGAGATCAGATGCAGGACCAACGGCTTTACGTGCTTTTCGAGGTACGGGGGTTTCTAACACCACCAACTTTCTAACTCCGGGCTCGTATTGAGATTTCTTAACAGAAAATCCCAATAACTTTTTTTAACCCGTCACGGAATTCAAACCTGAGACCTCATACACAGCAAGCGCATTCACTACCGCTGCGCCACGGAGGCATAGTGTCTTACGTAAAGGGGTTGTGGACCACCGGGAATTTAATACACTTACTCCAGGCGTGGTACTAAATCAATCGATTGAACCCGTCCCTACGTAGTTTAACAGTAAACATATTGTATTTAAAACGCCTTATTGTTTTATCAGAGCAAAACTCTCATAACCACACAAAACTATTTGCTAACATAAAATGTTCAGGCGTTCAAATCAAATCAAATATTCTTTATTGTGCAACATAGGTATATAAGATGTTTACAGTAATGGTGATGATCAACTATGTTCTGCCAATTAGGCTTACAATGATTTAATATCAATTATGCAGAAAACTAAAAACATGCAATAATAATACTTTTGAATCACTTCTATTAAAACAATACAACATATTAAATTCACTTTAACATAAAATAAAAAAAAAATGAATGCATGCAGAATTAATAGCTGCCAATTACTAATTATAAATACAGTAAATACAAATAAATTTAAGAATTAAATATGTCAATGCAGCTAATTAAAAAATAAAATTTAATTACTAAGGATGTCAAAGCAGCATTTACAATGTGAAATAAAATTTACAAAAACCACTCAAAATATGTATGTGTGTTATAAATATATTAATTCATCTCAGTATATTATTCGACCGGATCATTAAACCGTGCTAGCATCTGCTAAATACAGTGTTAAACATTTTACATATTATAATAATAATAATAATAATATTCTACCACATACACACAACACTATCTAGCTCAAACTAAGCAGAGCTTGTACTATGGGTTCTAGACAATGGATAAACATACATACATATATACTTTTTTTTATTGCTGCACGAACGTGATATTGCTGTTGTTTTAAATGATTTAATGCGTACATAATTGTTTCAGCCATTAACGGGACTGCAATTTTCGCTATTCATTCCTTTCATTCGGTACGAATAGGTATTGTATTTTTATAACGTTCCAAAACCCTTCCAGATTTTAAATCCGACACTTTAGGCTGAATTGCTTGTGCTAATATAATTGATCGAGCATGTATGGACAATTGAATGTACTTCAGGTATAAAGAAGCAATGCAAAGGCCGAAGTAATTTTTCCTTCGCGAAAAATACCTTGAAAATAAATGCCAGCCTCATTTTTACCAGTGAACGCGTTACCATTCTCATTTCCACTCTGTAACAATTAGTGAGTTCTTTATGCTTTACGGAAAACCAATATCCTATAGTTCCGAACAGAATACACGGCAGCACTGAACCGTATATCTAAGATCATTGTCTATTTGCCAAGGGCTGATTAAAAGCATGGCACCCTTCAAGACATCTTGCACCAATCATCTTGTTGACCCACTTTCATTGCTTTTGTTTGATTAGGTTGTACTGCTAAATACTTTGTTCGAGAAGACACGTCCGTAAAAGGAAAAGGTAAGTGACCTCTTGATTAGTTCCATTTTATATTGGATGCTATTTTATAAAATGAGTATTGATCAATTTCTAATTGGGTGCCTCGTTTGCCTAATACATACATACATACATAGTTTCACGCCTGTTTCCCAGAGGGGTAGGCAGAGACTACGGATTTTCATTTGCTACGATCCTGACACACTTCTCTGGCTTCATTCACTTTCATCACATTCCTCATACACGCCCATCGGTTCAAGGTGCTCTTAACCTGGCCTTTGTCCAGAACGCCTCCAATCTGATCAAGAAACGTTCGCCTAGGTCTTCCTCTTGCGACTGTTCCATTCACACTAGCCTTATAAACTTTCTTAGTCAGTCTTTCCTCGTCCATTCTTTCTACATGCCCAAACCAGCTTAACATACCCTTTTCTATTCTTGTCACTATATCCACTTTCATGCCTTTTTTGCCTAATAGTTACTGTATAAATTCTGAATTGAAGTCCTGATTTGGAAAGAAATGTTATTGGGCTCAGCAGTTAGAAGCTAGGCAATTGGCAATGTTTTATGCCTGTGCCTCGACAAGTACGATATGCCGTCGCTCCTGCCATTGATATTTCTCCGGTGGTGTTGGAGCAATCCAACTGACCGAGTGTCAATAGGTAGGCAACTACCTATTGACTTTTGAGATTGAGGGAATAGAGAGATCGTCTTAACTCTAGACCTCTGCACAGTCATGTAGTCTCCCACTAAGCTATCAATGATCATGAGGATTGTCTATATTTATTTTTTAAATACACCTACTTTTGTTGAAACCATAACATTTGGCATAAAAATAGAGGTGAAGTGACTACAATATAACATCAGTTTTTGCTATTAGGTTGTTGCAATAAAATGAAATGAATGAATCCGGCAACACCGCTTATCTTTACTACTCAGTCACTTCCTAAAGTCCCTTGATTACAAAGTATGTAAAGTGTGAACGGTTTTATAAAGTGTTATAAATTACCTTATGGCCTCGGCGGTGGCGCAGTGATTAGTGTAACCGACTGCCACTCCTGAGGTCAAGTCAAACATTTGTGTGCATGAACATGGATGTTTATCTTGGTCTGGATATTTCTATGTATAATATGAATGTATTTACAAAAAAAAGTATAGGTATATATGTTTATCCATTGTCTAGTACCCACAGTACAGGCTCTGCTTAGTTTGGGCTAGCTGGTGTTGTGTGTATGTGGTAGAATATCATTATTATTATTATTATCTGACAAAGAAGTGCCTGTGCCTTTTATTATTTATTTCTCATACTCTTGCTATTGATAAGTAAGAAGGCGTCCCAACTTACGATAAAAATTAAAGTCATTGTAAAACACATACCAAGTAAAATAAGATTGAATTAAGTATTACTCCATTGTATACTACTCTCTCTACTCTCGTATAATTCGTTGATAGTTTATGCGGTAAAAATTAGGGCGGTGTCATCAGCATAGGATCATCATAGCATAGCATCTTTCCATGTTCTAAGGTAAGATTACATAGGTCGTTAATATATACCAGGAAGAGTGTAGGTGCTAGGATACTTCCCTGGGGAACACCATATCCTGGTAGTTTTTCATCATGGCTTACGAAACTTCCTATTTTAACACATTGGTGCCGATTGCTTAAATAATCTGCAAAAATTCTCAGTTGCGTATCCGTTATACCAAGAGCCTCGAATTTGTTTAGCAGTGTATAAATTGAGATGGTGTCAAATGCCTTGGCAAGGTCAAGGAAGATCCCTAGGGTCTGATTACCTTTGCCAAGTTCATCAGTGATAAAATTAGTTAAATTATGCACCGCGTCAGCTATTGATAATTTATTTCTAAAACCATATTGCGCAGGTGAAAGAAATTTATTATGTTCTAGGTAATGAACTAATCTAATATTTATAGATTTTCTAATATTTTTGATATTGAAGGGAGAATCGATATAGGACTGACTTGACTAGGTCTTTGCTTCCAGATTTAAAAACAGGAATAACTACTGCCCCTTTTCAGGCATGTCGGAAAGAACCCTTCAGAAAGGCAGAGGCGAAAAAAATACGATAGAGGAGGAACCGCTGCTTAAAACGCATAAGAATGTGTCTCTCATATGTTATCCTAGCCGATAGCGCAATTGTCACGCATACCTAAGATCCATCCATTGTAGTAAAATAATTGCGAAAAGAAGAACCCATCACGCACCCTTGGATGGCCAACCCCATCTATTACAATAGAAACAGGTTTACAATACCGAACTCCTCATAGGGTGACCATCCGCAGAATAATTTACCATTACTCAAATTTAAAAGCGCCGTTAAAATACAACTTATTCGGAAGAGTTATTATTCAGTCGACGACTACTTAGATGACAAAAACTCATAGACTAAATGGACTTATAAATAAGTCCATTTAGTAATGAAGAGGTACCTCATGATTATTTGTGATGTTATTTAGTATCTTGCATGCCATTTCGATTGTTATAGAAAATAAAATTAAAAATATGAATGCACAACCGCATATAGCCATGGACTGCCTTTGAATTGTCACAAAGTGTATGTAAGTGTATGCTCTCTCATGCCATCTACCGCATGGTTGTGTTTTCTGTTACCTTATATTATGAGCGTGGAACAAATAAATTATTTTCTTTCTTTCTTTCTTTACCGAACCTAATTATTTTATTTCATTAATACTATTAAGTAATTATTGTTATTATTTTTAGATTTTTTATAGTCAGTAATATATGGTATAACGGCTGTCGATATGAGTTGTAAAATACTGAAATTATATTTAACTGGCTATTTAAAAGAGTGGCCGTGAGTTTCTTGCAGTTTTCTTCTCATAGGCTCTACCTTTTGCCTGAACGAGCAACTAACCTAAATGTAGCTTCAGTAACTTAGTAAACGCACTAAACTATGTATATATTTTGACGTTCATAAGTGTTACTTTGTGACCTAAATGAATAAATGATTTATGACTTTGAGTTTGAAGGTTTGTGACGGATTCCTCTCTACGCAATGATTTTTTAATAAAACTATGGTGAACGGTTTTTATTGTGGCAATCCACTTGATTGGTCACTTTGGCACTGATAATGAGCATGTTGTGAGTTATATCGAAATAAAAACATAATATGTGATCCCAGGTCAGGTTGATCTTTGTGTCTGTCGCGATAATATAAAATAAAAAAAGTATATATGTATATTTATCCATTGTCTAGTACCCATAATACAAGCTCTGCTTAGTTTGGGCTAGATGGTGTTGTGTGTATATGATAGAATATTATATTATATAATTATATATCTGTAAAAGAAAGACCTTACGTTATTTTAATTTCTCTAGTTCTGAAGATATCTTAAAGATAAAAGATGAGCCTATGGCCCACATGATGTCGTAGATCAACACATTAGTATGATCGATGCCATCGATCGATGATCCTGATAATCGAATCCGAGACCACATGATTGAACACAAACAATTCTCAACTCAACCTTATGTCATTCAACGAGACATCTCATAAATAATAAAACAAAATACATTTCCACTAGGGTCATTCATTAAAAAGAAACCGTTAGCTAATTTAAAATTAAATCCATTGCCTACTGACAAACAATTCAGGCTTAATTGATTGCTCCAATAATTGGAACAACGTGAAATCCCAAAACAAAGATACGGAAAATTTGTTAACTAATAGGCCAATTTAGGCTGAACCCTTTGTGTATTTAAATTGGCTGTACACAAGGGTATTTTAATCTCTAAATGCTCTGTCTGTTGACCGAATGACCAGTTTTGAACAATTGAATTAAGGTTGTTAGGTGTAATTAAAGTTATTTGAGCGCAGACGGGAAGGTCAGATAATCATCAGGTACTTTACTGATTAAGTAATTACTTATGTAATTACATATTTACGAAAGTCTAGAGGTACAGTACATCCCGATTTTGAGAGCTGTGTTGAGACTACCTCGGTAGCGTAGCAGTAATAAATGCAAGAGATGTGCGTGAGATCTCCGTTTCGATCGCCATGTTGGGCAGGTTTATTGGAATTTTACATCAAGAAATTATCTTTAGCAATATTGAGACTAGATTTGTGCTCGGTAAACATTTATTATTTATGATTTAAATCTATAACTGACGAAATGTAAAGTTACCTTTGAAGTTATGTATGTAAATGTATAATAATAATAATAATATATTTATTTAATTCCTTTAATGTTTTATAAATGTTCACCTTTTTTCTATTAAGGAGGCTATTCCAGCGGTTGTGCCAGTTATCAATGGCATTCTGAGTTGTCGGAATGCCATTGAAAACAGGCACAATTTTATTAATTGTTTTCCAGAATTATTCGGTACATGCGTCTCGGAGTTGTTGACCGAAATGATGATACAATTATGTACTGATGCTTGCGTATAGATTATTTTTAAATAAAAGCGAACAATGGTACGTAATTTCATTAGAAATCATTCTAAAATATGCACTCAATAAACTAACAATTTATCTGAAGCCTGAGTTAATAATAATTATAGCCTAATTGTTAGCAGAGAATAGGATGTGGTATGCCTTTGCATTTACTGGACTTTCGTACTAACGTGCATCGCGCTGGTATACATTCCACAATGTGTGAATCGATGTGGAACACTTTCCCACTAACGTTAATTGTGGTGAAAAACATTTGAAATTATGTGTATCGATGTGACGCACTTTCGCATTAACGTGAGTCACGTTTCTGTACTTTAGGGCTACAGTTAATAGTTATTTTCTAGTTCGAAATTCAGTATTACAGTCATCAGCAATGTATTAAACTGTTCTACTGCTGGGCATGGGCCTCTTCTCACCGTGAGAAGGCCATGTATAATATTTAAGTAAATACCTCTTTTTTTTTTTTTTTTTTTTACGTGGGGTATGCATGACCCATACCCCTCCGCGGGGGCGGGCGGAGGGGTTATGTCGGACTCGCCGGGGTAAAATAAGATGTTAAGATGATAAAGTACCTCCCGGAATACCGACTAAACCTACCACGGTGTTCCTCGATATAACCACTATCGACGGGGCCGCGCGAATCACTTTCGCATGCGGTCGCGACCCCGCCGAGGTTTCGGCCCGCCGTATGAAACGGCAGGCCACTACACGAAAGACCTACCCTAAAGGCACTTCTACCACTCCCTACTGTCCCCCCTAGAGGGGAGACGGACTCAACACAGAGGCGCGCGTGGGAACACGCACGCCGCCTCTCGGACCTGGTGCTGAACGGATGGCGGGCAGGCCCACAAAGCCCGCCACCCCCAGGTCAAACCTCAGGGTGGCTGGAGGTCGTCCCGCGCCCTCCGGCGCCCGGCTCTGCAGTTGGGGAGAGGGTTCAAACGCTCCCTCTCCCGCTCCGCCGCCTCCTTGATGGAAATGACTTCCTCACAAAAGGAGGCGACGGCGTTCCACGACCTCTCACTCCGGACCATAGACTGAACTACGGCCGGGAGCGAGAGGGCAACCAATCCGACTGCCGCGATCAATTCACGGCGCTGCGATGCCCAGGCGGGGCAAACCGCCAAAGTGTGCAGCGCCGTGTCCTCAACTACGTCGCGGCAGTCGCCGCAGTGGTGACAACCGGGCGTCTCTTGCCGGCGTATACGACACAGGAACTGGCCAAAACAACCGTGGCCAGTCATTACCTGTGTCAGCCGGAAGGTGAGGGCGCCATGGCGCCTCTCCAGCCACTCCTCAAACACGGGACTTACCGCCACGATCGTGGCGTGCCCAAGTAAATACCTCTATTTCAACCATCTATGTCAGCTAAGCTTACGAGATATCTTTTATTTAATCTACTACCTACTACGATGACAAGACCTCTGATTATTCGAAGTTATGTGTGTATTAAATAATTAATTATCGCTCGCTTCAACGGTAAAAGGAATCATCGCGAAAAACCTGCATGTCTGAGAGTTTATCATAAAGTTCTCGAGGATATGTGAAGTCTGCCAACCCGCATTGTTCCAGCGCGGAGGTCCTTGTCCAGCAGTAGGACAGATTATATACAGGGCTGATATTATCACTATTACTACATATTATATAACATACTTTCCCGCCATGTCTGTCTGCCTATGCGCGATAAACTCAAAAACTACTGAACGGATTTACACGCAGTTTTCACTAATAGACAGAATAATTCTTAAGAAAGGTTTAGATGTATAATTTGTTAAGGTTCTGTAGTACTCATGCAAAGCCGGCGGGCCGCGAGTATTATAATATTATTTTCGCGTAAACTTAAAACATACATGGAATAAATAGGCTAAATAACGTCAATATATATTTTTCTATCATTCGTAATTAAGGTAATATCATTTACTAAACAATACTCTGTTTGGTATAATAATATTGACATGAGCAATCAAAATTAAATACCTCCATATTATATTTTTGCTTCAGAATTATGCTAATATACCACTGATAGAGTAGGTCGTGTGTCTAATTACTCATTCTTTCAACAACTATTTACACAGAGAAAATCTCATATAATAAAACCGTTAGTATAATTCCTGTCTGTCTGTGTGTTTGTACAATTTTATATTGTTTTCACAATTGTATTGCTGGCAATCTAACTTAAAATCTGGTATATGTTTCATCTTGATAAACCGCCTATAAGTCAAGCATTATGTATATGGATCAGCTACTTTTAAATGCATTGTAATAAAATTTAGATTATTGCGGCATTCGAAACTATTTACTTCCTAATCCCACGCGTACAACGCCGCGGGCAAAATATAGTTTATTATAATTCTAGTTTAGGCTAAATAAATACTCTGAACTAATCCAGTTTCAGTGATGCCAAGGTGAGGTATTTAGGCGAAGGTTTGTAACAGATTGAGACCGATGTTATACTTTTAAGTGGTGATTATCATTATCTATATTGCCATAAAACATATAGTTAGTTTTTTCTTATCTCATTTATAAGCAAATAATTTATATAATATGGGTACTTCTTTCAGAATACATTGTTCGTTCTAATAAATAGAGATGTCGTAAAAAAAGACAATACGCAAAGAATCAGATGGGTTTCTATGTATTGTCTTTGTCTACAACCAGAGACAATACAAGACTTATTTTCATTAAATAATACTAGTAAGAAAAATTATAATTAATATTATAAATACGTATTTATTGGGAAAAGGCTATTATAGTGTTGGCAAGTTTATTAATGACAAACAGTAGACATAATAAAATTGCGCTCTCGCTCCCGGCCGTAGTTCAGTCTATGGTCCGGAGTGAGAGGTCGTGGAACGCCGTCGTTTCCTTCTCTGAGGAAGTGATTTCCATCAAGGAGGCGGAGCGGGAGAGGGAGTGCTTAAACCCTCTCCCCAACTGCAGAGCCGGGCGCCAGAGGGCGCGAGACCTCCAGCCACGCCGAGGTTTGACCTGGGGGGGGTGGGCTTTGTGGGCCTGCCCGCCATCTGATCAGCACCAGGTCCGAGAGGCGGCGTGCGTGTTCCCACGCGCGCCTCTGTGTCGAGTCAGTCTCCCCTCTAGAGAAGGGACAGTGGGGTTTATAAGTGAGTGAGACCCTTTGGGTAGGTCTCTTCGTGTAGTGGCCTGCCGTTTCATACGGCGCGGCGGGCCGAAACTTCGGCGGGGTCGCGACCGCATGTGCAAATGATTCGCGAAGCACCGTCGATAGTGGTTTTGTCCAGGAACACCGTGGTAGATTTAGGCGGTATTCCGGGAGATCCATTATCTTTTCAACATCTTTCATTTACCCCAGTGAGTCCAACATAACCCCTCCGCTCGCCCCCGCGGAGGGGTATGCGTAAATGCATTATTAAAAGTACAAAAAGAAAAAAAGAGTTTATAGCATATTATTTAATAACCTGTTGACATCCTTTCATTAAATTAATTAATAATTTTAGAATGTATATTAGGTACTAATTGTTATTGAAATTTAAATTATTACTTATAATTATTGTAATTGAGGTTTATTATTGAATTTTGTGTAGTTTATAATAATTTTTTTTTTTTTGTGACAAATATTTTCAATTCAATCTATATTGTTAAGAAATAAATAACTTGTGACTTCCTTAATGTGAATGTGAGTTTGTTTGCTACGCTGTCACGCTTTAACAAATCCCCCGATCGTCATAAAATTTTGCACACACGTTGTCAGGGGTACAGAATAGGACGTAGGCTAATTAGTACCATTCAACCAAAACAAGGAACTGTTTCAATGTGAGCGGAGCCGTGGGAAAACACGACTTATTATATTAATGCGACTGTGGGTTTGTCTGTTCGTTTGTTACGCTTTCACGCTTTAACAACTCGGCCAATCATTATAAGATATTTCATGCACATTATCAGGGAAATAGGGCACAGAAAAAAGTAATGGAAAAAAGATAGGATAAGTGCCTTTGATCCAGAAATGAATACTGTTCCCGAGCAAGCGGAGCCACAGGTAAAAGCTAGTGGACTATACATCGCAAAATACTTCGATATTGAATAAAGTATAAGTTAACGTACGCATGTGGAAGATTGTAACAGGCTGTTAATATATAATAATCTATGTTACTGAGCAGCTGTCACCCGGAATGAACATATATATAATATAATAATAATATTCTATCACATATACACAACACCATCTAGCCCAAACTAAGCAGAGCCTGTACTATGGGTACTAGACAATGGATAAACATACATATCCTTAATATTGTCTTCTATTTACGCGAATATTATTCATTGAAATTAAACTGCTATATACGGAATGATGAAGTCTGCTGTGTGTGAACATGTGCAACAGGGGACCAACCACTACCTGAGATTTGACAAACCACAGATTCTCGCTAAAGAACACCGATTCCTACCAAGGATGCTTCGCGAGGCTATTGAAATCAAAAAACATCCTAATTTTAATAGAGAAGATGGTTGGAATGTACCACCAGCTTGGGATCCAGTAATAAAAATAGTCAAACCCAAGAAGAAGCAAACCACAGCTAGACTTCATGATACTTTGAGCTCATTCTGCGTAAATAGAAACACCAATGATTAAATTATGTTCGGGTACTTTGAAATAACTACACTGGAACATTGAGACAACTGCCATCTTAGTCTCCCCGTGACCATGGCTGCTGAAAAGCAACCGAAACGTCGGGGAAAGTGTAAAAATAAATTAAATCTAAATAGTTTAATAATAATTTAATTAGCTTAAAAATTAGTAAAGTTTAATAGTAGTAGAAGTGTAACAAATTTCAAAATTTTGTAATAAAGTGTCAAATAAACAACGCGATAAAATCCGTATATAGCAGTTTAATTTCAATGAATAATATTCGCGTAAATAGAAGACAATATTATGTAAATCAGTACGGACTGGAAACAGCAACAAAAATACGCCGGTTAGAAGATCTACAAACTAAGCGCGCAAGATATGTAACATCTTTAAATTTCTTGAAGAGATGTCGTGATCACAGTCTCATTCCTACGTGTGTCAAGATATCAGCCAAGAAAGACATACGAGGAAGCGCTAAGATCTTAAAACAGGCAAGTCAAAAGTTATTAATACAAGTTATCAGAGAACATCGCGCTGACTTACGCAGCATAAATAGGAACGTTGAGATTTTGTCTAATGAAATACAGAGATTAATAACTCCATTTGATTTTAAACAATGCATCAATGCTTTAAATCACAGAGAAAGATCAAAATATAATGCGTGTAAAACGAACAAAATTCAAAAATATGAAAAATTATCATCTAAATCAAATGCCAACAGCAAGAAACGAAACGTCAATGCACGGACCAATGACACGCCGCCGTCAAGTCAAAGACAAGCAGTTATTAATCTGTCAAAACAAACTTTAGACAAAACAACCGAAAAAGTATTGAGTAGAGGTTTAAATTATGCAATAACACCGGCTAGGATACCGTATGAGGCCATTATTTGCAACGTCGAGGACTGCCTAGTCAAGAATAATATAAAAAAGGAAGATTTGGAGGCTATACGTCAGGACATTTCATCGGTCTTGCGTCGAAGTAAAGTGCCCAGACCGAATCTTCCCAAAGATGAATTCGTCGCACTGAAGAACTTGCGGGCTAGGCCAGATATTACAGTACTCCGTGCAGATAAAGGAAACGCTACGGTCATAATGGATACGTCAGATTATAAACATAAAATTGAAAATTTACTTTCGGATGAAACAACATATAAACAGGTTAAAACAGACCCTACAAACAAAATATTGAATACAACCAAAGACATCATTCATAAATACTCCGAAAAACTAGATCTAGACGTTAAACAATTAATACCAGCTTGCGTAAAACCTCCAAAGCTGTATGGGTTACCAAAAATACACAAGGAAAACGCTCCCCTACGTCCTATTGTGAGTCAGATCGACACACCAACTTACAGACTGGCTCAGCACGTAGCGAAGATACTCTCACCACTCAGAGGCAACTCGAGAGCACATGTAAAGGATTCATACCATTTTGTGAGTGAAATTAAACACCTACGTCTCACTAACAATGAAACAATGGTTAGTTTTGATGTACAGTCATTATTTACATGCTTACCTGCACATGACTGTATTGAAATAACTAAAAGGAAGCTAATACAGTACAATATGCCTGAGGAATATGCAGAACTACTTAAGCATTGCTTAACAACTGGCTATCTGTTGTGGGACAATAAATTCTACATACAAGTTGATGGTGTCGCAATGGGCTCCCCAGTATCGCCTGTCGTTGCTGACATATATATGGAGGACTTCGAGGCTCGAGCTTTACATACTGCCCCCATCACACCCAGGATTTATAAGAGGTTTGTAGATGATACTTTTACAATATTACCAACAGATAGTGCAAGTGTATTCCTAGAACATCTTAATTCCATTAATAATAACATCCAATTTACTATGGAATTAGAGGCAAATAATTCATTAGCTTTCTTAGATGTACTTGTCATCAGGAATCCTGATCATACTTTGAGCCACACTGTATATAGGAAAAAGACCCATACAAATAGGTACTTAAACGGTGAATCTCACCACCATCCTAAACAGTTAGCTACCGTGGGAATGTCTTTGTTTCAGAGAGCCCATGGGATCTGTGACAAGAAACACCTGGACGCCGAGCTTCAACATGTCAAGCAAGTACTGCAAGACAACAAGCTCCAACAACCGCGCCGCTGTCACAGATCCCGAGAAAAGCCAGCCACAGTCGAGCGCCAGCCTGCTATACTGCCTTATGTAAGGGGTGTCACTGACAAGATTGGCTACATCTTGAAGCGAGCTTCAATCAACACATACTTCAAGCTGCCAACGAAGATAAGTCAATTTTTACCATCTGTCAAGTGCCAACTACCTTTACAAGATGCAGGGGTCTATAAAATAGATTGTGACTGCGGACTCTCATACATTGGTCAAACCAAGCGAAACATAGGCACCCGCATAAAAGAACACATAGCTGATGTATAACACAAACGCTCGTTGAAGTCTGCTGTGTGTGAACATGTGCAACAGGGGACCAACCACTACCTGAGATTTGACAAACCACAGATTCTCGCTAAAGAACACCGATTCCTACCAAGGATGCTTCGCGAGGCTATTGAAATCAAAAAACATCCTAATTTTAATAGAGAAGATGGTTGGAATGTACCACCAGCTTGGGATCCAGTAATAAAAATAGTCAAACCCAAGAAGAAGCAAACCACAGCTAGACTTCATGATACTTTGAGCTCATTCTGCGTAAATAGAAACACCAATGATTAAATTATGTTCGGGTACTTTGAAATAACTACACTGGAACATTGAGACAACTGCCATCTTAGTCTCCCCGTGACCATGGCTGCTGAAAAGCAACCGAAACGTCGGGGAAAGTGTAAAAATAAATTAAATCTAAATAGTTTAATAATAATTTAATTAGCTTAAAAATTAGTAAAGTTTAATAGTAGTAGAAGTGTAACAAATTTCAAAATTTTGTAATAAAGTGTCAAATAAACAACGCGATAAAATCCGTATATAGCAGTTTAATTTCAATACATATCCTTTTTATCTCGATATTGCCACGGAAATGGAACTTATGCGGGTAAAACCGCGGGGAAATACTAGTACATTATAATTTTAAGTTCTTTTATATCTTTTAATTTTCATCTTCTTTTTTAATTTTTATTCGATGTTCTCTTTTTTATCTTAAAGTATTTTTTATTTATTTGATAATAATTTAGTGATACATATTGTTGCGTAGTTAACATGATGCGGAAGAGCGAAGTCTCCTAATACAGGCATCTCTTGCTTAAAAGTAGACTCCTATCACAAACTTATGTAAAACTGTAACATTGTAAAGACAATAAATTATTATTATACATTCCACGCGTTTTGAAACATAACATGTGCTTGGCAAAGCGCGGCATACTCGGCCTTTCCCAAATGCGTGGGCCTTAAATACTAAGTGATCCTGCTGACGTGTAACCTTCTCCCTTTCAGAATCCATGAAAGCATAACTGACAACTTAAGGCACAGTACAGTCAGCAATACAAGCAATTAAACATTAAACAGATTTGTAACAGTGTATTATGAATAATAATTTACTTATCATAATTCTTAAGTAATGAATTGCGTTTTTTTAAGACCCTTACTCGCTTGGAATAATGTCGCAGGGAAATTTACAAACATTCAAACAACGGAAAAAGTACACCCAGACTCGGAACAACCATTTGTGGATTACACCAATTTTTGTTCCGTGTGGGGAACGAACCCACAACACTTGGCGCGGCGACAATGGCAAGGGACCTCTTAAACCACAACGCCATCCGTGAAAATTACTATAATTTAAATGTAACTGTTCAAAAGATGAAGTTATAGGTTCTCTCCGAAACTTCGGACCGAACGATAGTCGGATAACTTGCAATAAAGTATCGTCGGCTTGCTTTATGTCAAAATGACATTACTCTGTTGTTCGGTCTACTTCATGAAAGGGTTTAGGAGAATCAAGACACGTTAGGACACATTTCGGCACACACGTATTTCACGGTAAAGGCAATCGACCCGAAACTAAAGCATTTACGGTTTATGGTATACCTACTGATTTCATACGACATCGTACTATAATATACACGCATCTACACGTGTGTTTATTTCACTGCGTCATACTGAAACACCATCTCGCGTCACTTTAAACCTTATTTTACTAACCCTAACGCTTAAAACTGATTGCTTATCGGCTACGAATGGATTGTTTTTCTAAAGGACATATCACAAGGTATTACAAAAATATAAATACGGTAAGTTAATGTAAGTCAAGTAGCGATAGCTCAGTGGGGAGACCAAGAGACTGCAATGCAGAGGGTCTCGGGTTCGAACCCACGTCGCGCACCTCTGAATTTCGGAAGCTATATGACTTTTTAAAATTATGTGCGTATTGATTGACAATTATCGCCTGCTCCGTGCCTCGGAGAGCACGTTAAGCCGTCGGTCGCGGCTGCCATGAACATCTTTGGCATCGTTATTGGGAGAGTGTCGACACAAAAGATCCCACTGGGTCGAAGTGTCGCCGGTCTGCACTGACTGGCCCCCACATAAGATAAGTGCATAAGATAAAATAAGCCTAATTAAAAAAATAATTTGTTTATTTAGGTCCTAAAGTAACACTTATTTCACGTCAAAGAGGTTAGTGAGTTTATGATATTTATGTTGGTTGCAAGGTTCAGTGCAAAAGGCTGAACCTATGAGAAGATACCTGCAAAAGATTAAAGTCTCTTTTTATATCGCTATCAATTTAAAATTTCAGTATTTTACAATTCGTTTATGTACCAGGTATTGCAGTCTTTATGCCATATATTACTGTCCATATATAACTAAATTCTAAAATAAAGGAAAATTTCATAATATTTTAACTCAATATTAAAAAATTCTATAATACAACAAACAATGTTATGATTAATAAACTCAGAGTTTCTTCACTGCATACAAGAGTTGTGTTAATTAATTATTAACAGCAAAACGCTTTCAACTGTTAGATTGTTTTACGAATACATTAAAAGCATTTTGTTAAACTCTTGAGACGAGTTTAAGCAAAATTATGAACAATTTTAATATATAAATCTTTTAACATGGCTTTATATTGCTATGTTTGAAATTGTTAGAAGTATTACATCAATATTGTACCAGTTCAGTATGTTGTATGGAAGGTTTTAGTACCCTTTTTTTTACCTGGTTAAATGCGCCTGTTTCATACGCTCTCGCCACAAGGGGAGGTGGGAGGGTTATGTCCGGCTCTCCCGTACTTCGGGCCTACGTACCAAAACCCCACGGTGTGCCTACTCGCTGTCTTGTATAGTGGATGGACCGCTGGAAAAGAGACTACCTCAGCGACCCACCCAGCAGACTACAACTCCTGGGCGACGCCTCGGCACTACAATAATTACATTGTTTTATTGCCAGACATAATTAAAAAGCTATTTTGTCTGGTCGCCGGTGTCCCGCTGCTACTCAATAGGTTAAGTGCGCCACTGATTTATTACTAAAACTTATGTCCTATCTTTGCAAATAACTGATTGCCAGACCTGGAAAGAAAAACTGGGACATCACGATCGGACCAAATACGATCGTAAACTTATGCTTTGACATCAACAAGGCAGTCTTAACTCAATATTATAAATGCGAATGTGAGTTTGTTTATGTTTTATGCAACTAGTCGACCGATCATCATGCAATTTTGCGTCCACCTTGTCAGGGGTACATAAAAAGGACATAGGGTACCTTTCATCCAGGAAAAAAGCACTGTTCTTGAGACGTTGCTAGTTTAACCATGAATATCTGATTAGTAAATATGAGATAACAAAAAAGATTTGATAAACATCTTTTGCTAGTTACTCAGACACTTGTAGAGCAGCGATAGCTCAGTGGGGAGACCAACAGACTGCAATGCAGAGGGTCTCGGGTTCAACCCACGTCGCGCACCTCTGACTTTCGGAAGTTATATGACTTTTCGAAATTATGTGCGTATTGATTGTCAATTATCGCCTGCTCCGTGCCTCGGAGAGCACGTTAAGCCGTCGCATCAATACGCACATAATTTGCGCGACGCGGGTTTGAACCCGAGACCCTCTGAATTGCAGTCTGCTGGTATCGCTGCTTATCTTATCGATGCTTTCCATAGCTTATATTATCTCAATATAATTATATAATGCTCGCCAAAAATTCTAACTAGAGACTGCCTTTCATCCAGAAGAAATAGATACTCTTTCCGACCGAGGCCGCGGGCAAAAGCTTATTGAAAAGTACCAATCGTGATGACCTCTAATTGGCTTATCTGGTGAACCACTCTTCATATACATATGCCTCATTGTATTAAATATGTTGGTCTTCCAAAATAAAGAAAATTAAAATATATATTTATACAGGCTGTCCGGTAATTAATGGATAACCTTGAAATGTCTTATAGTAAAACTGATGGCCGTTCAGAAAAAGAAAATGAAAAAATAAAAGGATAGAAAAGTGCAGCTAGTCATACTTTTGACTGTTTATCTATTAGCATAGTTAGTGTTTAATAATAAAACAACAAAAAACCGATGGAATTCATTCATTTATGGTCATAGTGTACAAGAAAGGTAAATACGGTAATTAAAAAAAGACATATCTCAGGTAGTAGTTAGGATAGATTTTTTCCATATTTTTTCTGAACGGCCATCAGTTCTTCTATAAGATATTTCAAGGTTATACATTAATTACCGGACATTCTGTATATTGCCAGTTATATTTTTAGGCCCTGCGTAATCAAGAATGAGCCGAACCCGCATTCACTATCGCACCACGACCAAGATTGGTGATAATATTAAACAAATGATGTATTCTTCTATTGTGTGATCACTCAAGTAATTTGAACACAAACGCTAAAATGCGTTACTAAAAATCACACCAAAAATTATGTTTGTTAAGTCGTATGAGCGTAAACTTGCTGTTGTCTTTAATTTATGTCATACGAAGCTAACTTATTGTCAAAGTAAACAATTTGTAT
Source organism: Catocala fraxini (assembly GCA_930367265.1). NCBI lineage: Eukaryota > Metazoa > Arthropoda > Insecta > Lepidoptera > Erebidae > Catocala > Catocala fraxini. Next base: position 26,370,384 of record OV884027.1, on the reverse strand, counting down.
ATTAATATATTGTAGCCAAAGGTAAAAAGTGGTCACCGCTACATTGCCACTGCGGCTTCGCAGTGTTGTAGCTTTCACATGGGGCAAAAATCCACAAATAGTTGTTCAGACACATAACACACACACACACACACACACACACACACACACACACACATACTCGCACACACACTAACACACACACACACACACACACGCGCGCGCGCACTCTTTTCCCACCACTCCACTTACAACTTTTGAATACATGTATTCTAATATAATAAACAGTGCATTAAATTATTAATTAACGGACGGTTGGATGACCCCTGTAACACAGGATGCTCCTAGCATAGGGGTCATTGATCACATAGCGTGTACAATTATGTTTTTAATAATTAAAACAACGAATTTGTTAAAGTTGCACTCTTTGTACATTTATGTTTTTATGAATAAATGTATTATTATTATTCTATGTATGGGTGACTTTTGTGTCGCATACTTCAATGTTTGTAAAGTCTCTTGCAACAAATAATTATTTTTAGGTGATGTCTTTTTAAAAATAACGAAGATAGCGACTTTCGAATTGCGATTAAACACAGTGGCGCGTGTCATTGCATCATCAATGCAGCCAGAAAGTCACCCACCATTGATCCTAAAGTCCCACAAGGTTCGATATTGCCTGGAGAGTAATCGTTAAATTTAACATCAGACGGTATTAATATGAAAACCCGTGTTAAGCTTATATGCCACAGTTTAGCAACACCAGTTTAGCTTCCCTAAGGCATACTAAACAAACTGAAGTACTTGTCAGGACTCATCTTAAGCCCAACTTTTAGTTAAGCTTATGTTACTTCTGGGAAATAGATACAAAGCAGCCATATAAAAGTAGTGCATTTTGCACTCTCTCTATTGTGCTGAAGAAATATATTGCGTTAAAGTCTTTGAAGCTAGCGTTGCATTATTATAATTTGAACATTCGAGGATTTAAGTTTGCTGAATGCATTTTGAAATGTGTAGCTGCAATATACTGGCTGGCAATAATAGTGTAATTATAGAAAACTTATGTGAGTCCTGTATATAAACTTTCCCACTGTTGGGCACGGGCCTCTTGTCAGTATGAAAAAGGTAAGGTCATAGTCTACCACACCGACCCAGTGCAGGTTGATAGACTTCACATACATATTATCTTCGTGAACATTATTGAGAACTCTCATACATGTAGGTTTCCTTACGATTTTATCCTTCACCGTCAAAGCGAGCGATAATTATTTAATACGCAGATGTCATATGTGTGCGCTCTTGGATCCAACTCGAGGCTCGGACATTAGGTTATCGCTGCTCTTTTATATAATACTCGTTACTATTTTGCTTAATAAATATTATGGTTTATGTTTATGTCCCGAATTATGTCAATGTTATCGAGCTGACCAGGCTAAGGCTCTAGATGAAAACATTACAGCCATATATTGCAGAATAAACTTGCCCGTTTACAAGCCTATATATTTAAGAGTGTTCGAGTTCCACCTGAACAAGTGACTGAACTTAGCTAGTTCACTCTATCGACGATTTTCGTTTAAGCCTTATTAAGGATATCAGAAATGTCAAATGAAAATAATAAAGAAAAACACGATGCATGAAATTACTTCCTCATATCGTTGCACCATGGTGCAGTAATGATATGTATATTATACAAATCTTTTAATAATAAATCTTGTTATCTATGTATATTTACATATACTTAAATGATGAAGAGGAAATTCTTTTTTTTATGTTTGTTTGTAATGAATAAATTAAACACAATTGGACTTATTACAAAAACTTATGATGTGAAATGTTATCCAGAAATAACATAGGCTATAAATATCACACTACAAGCCACGGCAGCGAAGCAGTAATTATAAACGTGGATGAAAACGCGGATGAAAGTGCTTTCTTTTTTGTTCAGCTTATTTAAACTTTCCATTAAACAGCAGCGATAGCTCAGTGGGGAGACCAACAGACTGCAATGCAGAGGGTCTCGGGTTCGAACCCACGTCGCGCACCTCCGACTTTCGGAAGTTATATGACTTTTCGAAATGATGTGCGTATTGATTGACAATTATCGCCCGCTCCGTGCCTCGGAGAGCACGTTAAGCCGTTGGTCCCGGCTGCCATGAACATCTATGGCAGTCGTTATTGGGAAAGTCAGTACCCTCTAATATCCTGACACTGGTCTAGCCTTAGGGTATCGTTAGCCTTCGGGTCGCGGAGATCAGGTGGCAGTCGCTCCGTGTAAAAACTGATATCCAATCAAATCCGGTTAGACCAGAAAAGCCGACCCCAAGTGACTTGGGAATAATAAAGGCTAAGAGAGAAGAAGATTTAAACTTTCCACTAATATTTTATAATCCTTTTTCATGTTACGAAATGGTATTTTCCTAAACATCAAAATAAACAGAAGCCTGTGAGAGCAACCTTGATTCAAGTGTTTTTATTTTGTCACTGATAAATTTTGTCACCGGCCGGTATCTCGAGCTACGTTCGTTGACATATACCTACGTGTGGCAACAAGATAAACAAACATACGATCGGACAATGTTTATCTGTTGACTATATCTATTTAGTAAGAATGAAACTGTCGCAATACATATTCATACTAATATTATAAAGAGGAACATTTTGATTTTTGTTGGTTTGTAAAGATTTAACGCGAAAACTAAAAACCGATTTATAAATATATTCCTCCATTAGAAAGCTATATTATAAGCGAGTAACATAGGCTATACAAAAAGAAAATATTGTTACTAACATAACCTACTTTTACGCGAATGAAGCCGCGAGCAAAGCCTAGTCTACAATAATATTATAAAGCTGAAGAGTTTGTTTGTTTGTTTTGGTTGAACGCGCTAATCTCAAGAACATAGGAGGTCCGAATTGAAAAATTCTTTTAGTGTTGGATAGCCCAATTATCGAGGAATGTTATAGGCTATATAACATTACGCTACGACTAATAGGAGCAGAACAACAAAGAAAAATGTTGCAAGAACGGGAAAATTCTCTTACGTGAAGCAAACGAAGTTGCGCGGGTTAGCAATAACGCATATAGCCTTAGTTCAACGCTTCTATTTACCGAAGGAGTAAGTGGAGGTACAGACATATTTCACCAGATAGGTCTCAGACTCGCCTAGAATATTAAGAAACATTTTACTGCATACATGATGCAGCCTGCAGGCGAGAATCTCGCGATGTGAGTTTGAATCCTATACAGAAAATAAAATTTAACTGTTACATACATGGTTGTTCCGAGTCTCGGTGTTCTTGGTATCCGTAGTATGAAAATTTGTAAAATCATTCCTGATACAGGTATACCTGGCTAGTGCCGGGCTAGTCCTTTTTTTAAATGACGTCTCACATCCACTAGGATAAACTAACTAAAAAAAAAAAACTAAAAGTATGCTAACAGCATATTTCGCCAGATATATTTCAAGTTTTCAGATTTGCCGTGTATATTTAAATGATTTAATATTTAAGAAATAAAATATTACCCTAGTATGTTTCTACAAAGATTTATTATAATAATAATATCAGCCCTGTACTAAAGTGTCCCACTGCTGGGCACGGACCTCTTCACAGTTTGTCTACTACGCTGGCGCAGTGCAGGTGTGCAGACTTCACAGATCTTCGAAAACTTTATGGAGAACTCTTGTACATGCATGTTTCGTCACGATGTTTTCCTTAACAGTTAAAACGAGTGAAAATTAACTACTTAATTAGCTGATAACTTCGAAAAATCAGTGATGCGCGCTTTATGGTCTAACTCGAGACCTAGACTGAGGAGACTTATCGGCGATGACCAACTGGTCAACTCACGACTCCAAAACTTGAAGCATTGTTGTAAGATTGCCAGTCTTTCGATTTTCTATCAGATATATTTTGGAGAGTGTGCAGAGAAACTGTATAAATTGATTCCTTCTTCCTCATTCTACCATTCGACGACCAGACAAACAGACCAGCGGCACAGGTACCTACATGGTGAATGTACCTTATTTACGCACGAAGCGCTTTGCTTCTTCTTTTATAATGCGTACCGCAAAGAAGTGGAACTCGCTACTCTAAGTCTGTGTTTTCCGATGAGTACAATCTGGGTTCTTCAAGTCGCGAGTGAATAGGTATCTTCTAGACAAACGTGCTCCATCGAGAGCATGTTCGACTGCATCCTCACTTAACATCAGGTGAGATCGAGGTCATTTCAAGTGTACATCCATACATAGTCTTATACCTATAACCTCAAAGGGCTAAGGTAGAGGTGTACAATATTACACCCATATTTTGCCAGCTCCATTTAAGCATGAACATAATTATAGAATTAGAATAGGGAACGAAGGGATTGCCGTTACACCGGACACAGTGGAGTCTATCCACATCGCTACTGAGTATTTCTTGACCTTTGAAGGAGCATGGTCTTCTATGGTCTACCCACCTTACTTAGCGTAACCTTACTTAGTAGCGGCATGCTGGGCTTCCCTACTACATGGGAAACATAATACTTGGCGTATAGTGGGTGTGATACTTTTGCCTACCCTTTCGGAGATGAATGCGTGAGACTATGTGTGTCAAGAATCTGTAGTCCTCGACCAAATCGAATATTATCCTTATCTTTGCTACGAGTGATGCTAGGTTCCATTTTATCGCTACGCTAGTCAATAGTCTGATATTATCGGATATTGGTAAGAGTAGCCAATTGGGCTCCAAGGTCGCTTTAGGCAACATTTAAAATATTTTGAGATGTAGATATAAAAAATCTTTAAAGAGGATTTGAGAAATATCAGGTATCTTATCAGCACTCATCTCGAATTTGGACACATATGACGTCATTAACATATTTTGCATTCGCATCGGTCTGCCCTGTTATTCATATTTTGCACATTACGTGAAGAATATAAGTATCCAGCTGGTTTCATTGGTCTACTGGTGTATGCTTCATTGGTCTACTGATGTATGCGAATGCAAATCATGAGATTCAAATACCAGAAATAAAAAATCATCTGATTCTCAACTACCCTGAACTATTTTGGCCAGTAGGAACATTGTAGTTATTATTTACCAAAGTTCGCCCGCGGCCTCGCTCGTGTATATCCAGATTTTGTCAATACTCTTCTATCATTCGGGTACAGTAATGTTTTCGGGATAAAAGATACCCTAAGTCCTTTTCTGTTCTCCTGTCAACGTGTTTGCGAAATTCCATGAGTCGAGTCGAGTTTTCGAGATCGCGTAGTTAAAGCGTGAAAGCGTAACAAACAAACAAACAAACTCACATTCAAATTTATAGGATTAGTTACGATTTAGCTTACTTGATACGCAGATAGACTATGGCTTGGATTAACACATAGGAAAATTATCATCCCAGTTATTACTCCCGATAAACATTCTCTTGATTTCGCGCGGCTGAAACCACAGTCAGAAATTAGTATTAATATGGATAGCATTTACCTTCGCAAAAATAATTTTCTTTGTATCTATATTAAAATACCAACATCTGTTGCTTAGCGGTTAAATATAGCATAAAAAAATCTCATTTGCCTGAAGGTTTTCATTTCCATAATATCAACGTCCAACCAACCTATGTCCATTACTTTTTACCGTGGGCGAGATAACCGCACGTGACCTATATAACAGCATTTGGAATTATTCGGTGGGTATCAGTGTAATCGAATTGTAACGAGGTACAGGAAATTTTATGCAAATGAATATTATATGAGTTCAATATTTTTTGCCGAATTGTATTTTTTTTGTTTTAGCGGCCAATATGTACTTTATTTGAAGACCGCGATTTTGGCTGATTAACTTTTGGCTCAAGGCTGTATTTCCGTAGGTTGACAGTGGTTAATTACAACTATGTTTTACCAATCATGATTTTTAGTCCAACGTAATGGAGCAGCAACGATAGCCCCGCTGATTTCAGCATGAATGGGCCGGCTCGACCGGGGAAGGACTACCCTCTCACAGAATACCGACGTGAAATAGCAGTATTCCTACTGTTGTGCTTCGTACGGTAAGTGAGAGTGCCGGAGGACCAATTGCTCGCTTTCCACCTTCCCACTTCCTTTCCTAAAGGGTCGGCAACGCGCAAGTGATGCCTCTGGTGTTACAGGCGTCCATAGGCTACGATTACCACTTACCATCAGGTGGGCCGTATGCTTGTTTGCCACCTTATTCAGGCCGTCAAAGTAGAGACCTCAACATCGCCTCGGCTGCTATGAGGACGGTGTGGAGGCCACTGCTCTTAGACCACACGACTGCTTACCATAAGGCAGAGGGTGGATATTTTGACGAGCAAAAAAAAAGGGTCGCCTTTCGTCGTCTACAGGGCACACTTAGAGATTCCGTAGCAGTATTTCTTGAAAGAAAATTAAATAAAATCTTGCCTGAAACGGAATTTGAATCCGGGAGCACATGTATTACACCTACGTTTAAGTTGCTATGATGATAAGCGTGGTTTTATGTCCCACGTGATTGGAGCTAAATGGCATAGTACCACACTTTTTGCTACTACTTAGAATTTTTTTACAGAAATCGCTACTGGCAATATGTTTGTCGAGGGAATCAAATTAGAGAAATGCACAGCAGCGGCTGCGTTATCTAGTTAACAGTTTAACTATTTATTTACACCTCCTGAAAAAGAGTATACCTGCACGAACCATAGACACTGCCCCGGAGACAATAGATATAACTTATTCACTACCTAGGCATGAGGTAATGTGATATTTAATTAAATAACGACGCAAGAAAAATGCAGGCTTTTTATAAATAACTAGCTTTTACGCTCGGCTCCGTCGGCGTGGTACCTTCATCAATAAAAAGCCTAAAGTAGCCTTTGTTCTTCTCTAGATTTTAAACTATCTCTGTACCAGGTTGAGTGGTTTAGCCGTGAAGAAGTAACAGACAGACAGAGTTATTATCGAATATAAATTAATATTATACCAGACATACTAGGTTTTGTCCGCGGCTTGGCTCGCGTAAATGTAGTTTAGGAGAGTTTAGGTTATGTTAGTAACAGTACTTGTTTCTGGATGACAAGTACCCTGTCTTTTTCTGTTCCCCTGATACGTTATCAGGTTATTTCGCAGACACGTGTATGTGAAATTTCATGATGATCGGTTGAGTAGTTAAGGTGTGAAAGCGTGACAAACAAACTTACATTGTCAATTATAATATTTGTTAGGATTATATAAATGCAAATAATAAATATATAAGCTATTGTCTTTGCAATTATAACTCATTAATTTATAAAGGGGGTCATGAAATATCATTATAGTGGATTATAATAATGACTCCATTTCTGAATGGAATTCTTAGTAAAGAAACTAATCATTTATTCATTATTCATTATAGTAGAACATTACATTATTTATTAATTGAGATTCACAGATTAAATAATTGCATTATTAGCAATGATCGGGCTCTTTAGTCATTTTACTATGCACGGATGGTGGTAATGTCTTAAGTGGAATGAGTTCTCCAGATCGATTCTCGCATCGTACAAAGCTTTACACGGTTTTTTTATCGTAATGGAATTTTCAGTAGCGGCACGGAGTCTGGAACTGTGCCCTGTGAACGGTAATAAGTGGCCATTGCCACTGGCGAGGCGACCACTTAGACCACTACACCATCTGTTCAGTCATAGTTTTTACACATATGGAATTGCGAGCAAATCTAGTTATGGATATCATTAGGTAACCAGTATAAGCAAAAAGCAGATTAGACTAAAACTGAATCTTTGAAACCCAAAATTATATTTATGAGAGAAATAACAACTCATTACTCGATTTTATGTTTGTCACTACGTTCTTGAGGCGCTCATAGCTAGTAGCACTCACTGATCGGTAAATGATTAGCGAGGTTAAGCAACCTGGGGTGCGGTCAGTCTATAGATGGGTGACCCCTTAGTGGTATTTCATCTGAGCGTCTCCGTGCTTCGGAGGGCACGTAAAAAGTTGGTCCCGGTTGTTGTCAAATTGACAGCAGTCGCTAAGCCATGTCAGAGGCCTACGGGCGGCTTGAACAACTCTTGACAACAGGTTGGCCACTAACCACATGAAAAGAAAAAGAATAAGAAGAGAAGAAAGAAGAAGACTACGTTCTGCAGAAAATCGTACATTTAGGCGATTTAAATCGAGGACATAATAATCGGCTCTAGGTTAAATTGAACTCTGCATAATCGATCTTTGATTCAAATTTATTCATGAGGACCGATACGCTGACTACTAAAAATACAATTCAAGCTAAATAAAAACTAAAATCGATACTAGACTAAATTTGAACCCCGATACCAATAAATAAAAAATTATTTTATAGAAAGTATACATAAAGAAAATTGTGCAACAATATTAGTACAAACATCAAACACACTATGGAATGATATTGCGAAACAATAATTTTGGGTATGCTGTATATACATTTAATCTTCGTATAATAAAATTAAACCAATTTTAAAGACTTTTATCATGTTGGTTATTTTAAAACACTATTATTGCATAATCTTGAAACTGTTAAACTACTACTGTTAAACTTAACTACTATTTACGCTATTAAATTATCTAAATTTATATTTACATTTTCCACGACATTTAAGTTGCTGTACAGCAGCCATGGTCACGGTGAGACCCTACATATGTATCTTCATATATTACTAAGGAGGTAAGTATCATTCATATACCTAGTTGTACCCCAGAGATAGCTTAAATTGATCCGATTTTGATGCTTTTGTCATATCGATTCACTAAATCGATTCAGTATTTCATTTAAATCTAAATATTGATTCTAAACAATCGATATTTGATTAAACTTCAGATAGCATGCCAAGGTTTTGTCTCTCTCTACACATCATACATCTTATAGCGGTACAATTATATTGGTAAGGCTGATTTATTGCCACGTGTCTGCATTTATCCAATAGCAATGAATTTATATATATATATATATATATATATATAGAAAACTCTTCCGTTACTGAGTGACTGACAGACAACGCACAGCCGAAACTACTGAACGCAAGAAGCTGAAATTTGGCATGTATGTTCCTTGGAGAGTGTAGGGGAGCACTAAGAGAGGATTTTTGGAAATTCCACCCTGAACGGGGTGAAAAGGGTGAAACCCGATATTCACACGGGAACGAGACTTAGGCGGGTGAATATATTTATAAATAATTATATAATATAATTTATAAATAAATTAAAAAAAACGTGTTGATAATAGAAGTTCGAAGAGCAAAATTCTTGGGCACATTAAAATGTTAAAGAATTCCATCATAATATTATAATTGTCTTACGTTTACGCGATTGATATTCATCAAAACTACTTTATACGGACTTTATCGAGGATTATTAACAACCGTGATTTAAAAGCACAGCATTATAATAATTTTAATAACTGTATGGCTTAGTGCTTACACGACTACTTACCATCAGGTGGAGTGCAGTCATTTTAACAGACTACCTACAGTAAAAATAGTTATTGAGCTCGACCACTTGAAAATAATTGGCAACATTACGCTCCACTTTGTTGCCAATTGACAACAATGCCAAGATATGTTATGACGCCTTATAAATTACATTTTTCGGTAAGTTAACTTTCTTGTTTTTCTTTCTTGCAATTCGTTTGTATGTATAATGTTATTTAATAGCTTAATATAATTATGTTATCGTCTATAAGAAATAAGACACATAATTAAAAAGAAAAATGTCGTTCCTGCTTTTGTTTCTCGAGGTACCCCAACTACTCATTTTAATAATAAATATGTATAAAATTCAGCCTTACGTATATAAGAGCGCATCCTTTCCGAAACGAGCAAGAGAGTTAGTCTCTTGCTGGTTTCGGAAAGGATGCGCCGATTGGCGAAGTACTACTCTCTCATCGGCATAAAATAGCATTATTCGTGCTCGTGCATTACGCTCGGCGAATGTCATAGGCCTTTTTTTTTTTTTTTTTTTTTGTTTTCGCAGGGGAATGCCTTTGCGCACACCCACTCCTGTCGACACGGCTGGAAAACCGCGCCGGCAACAGTGGGTAGTGTCGGACTCGCCGGATGCCACGGAATACCGACTAAACCTAACTGCGGCGCTCTTCCCATCTATCATGGAGCGCCGGAGGATCTCCGTTCCGAACTCTCTCCGGCACTCAGACGTTAGCCTGGCAGGGCTACGACCTTGAACACAACCATCTAAGGCGGGGGGAGGAGATGAGCGTAACGGCGTCGCCTCCTCCCTGGCCTTGCTCGGCGGAGCGGGTCTGCACTGGCGTCGGCCTCCCGTTCCCGCTCCGCAGCCTCCTTCAGGAGCATTACGGCCTCGCTGAATTCGGCAACAGCTTGCCAGCACCTGTCGCTGGCCAGCATGGTGCTCACTGTTCGTCCCAGCGACAGGTCCCTGCCGATGACGGCGGTTAGGTCGCTCCGTTGTGTCTGCCAGGCAGCGCAACTCTCCACTGTATGGCGCGCCGTATCAACGGGCGCGCCGCACGACTTACAGGAGGGTGAGGTCTCCCTCCTGGCGATCTGGTGCAGGTACTTACCGAAGCAGCCATGTCCGGTAAGCACCTGCGTCAGTCTAAACGACAGCACTCCGTGCCGACGATTCAGCCACTCCTCCAGTTGCGGCCGGATAGCCTCCACTATTTCAACTCCGGCGGTGGGGGTCCTCAGTTCACTCCTCCACCGCCGGATGAGGGCACTTTGAGCCTCAGCCCGCATCTCTCCCACGACCGGTTCCTCGCCCCGAGACCGCGCCACCGAGCGGTGACGGTAGACTTCTGCAAGAACTTCCGCCTCCAGTTCCCAAGGCGGGTCGCTCGCTAGAACCGTAGCAGCCGTCCACGACACTGTACGATACCCCCTGATGGCTCTCACCGCGATGACCCGCTGTGCTCTCCTCAGCAGGGCCTTATTACGCGCGGTGAGGGCGTCGGCCCAGATTGGGGCGCCGTACAGCGCCATAGACCTCACGATCCCGCTGTACAGCCTCCGGCAAGACGACCCTGGTCCTCCAGTGTTGGGCAGAAGTCTACCCAGCGCTGCAGCTACATTTACAAGCTTCGGGGCGAGTTGGGCGAAATGAGGCCCAAAGCACCATTTACCATCTAGGTGCAGGCCCAAGTATTTCATTTGGGCCCGCACTGGCACGTCCCCACCAAAAATCTTTACTTTCGCCCCTCGGGGGGCACCACGACGCGGGCCGTGAAATAGGAGGGCCTCCGTTTTGCTTACAGAGACCCTCAGGCCCAGCATTTGAATCCGCTCTATGACGAGCGCCACTCCGACCTCGGCCAATCGGGCCGCCGCCTCAAAGCTGCTCCCCCTCGCCGTGACGAGGGTGTCGTCGGCGTAACAAATCACCCCCATCCCGGGGAGGAGCTCGCCGCGCAATAGCCAGTCGAAGCCGATGTTCCACAGGGTCGGACCCAGAACCGATCCCTGTGGAACACCGCGCTCCATACGACGCCGAAGTAGACGTCCGTCGGTGCCCTCCCAAACGATGTACCTCTCATCGAGGTACGCCTCCAGCAGCCTCCGAAGGTACTGGGGCACTCCATGGTATCGGAGCGCCTCCTTTAACGTCTCAAACGGCAGGCTGCCGAAGGCGTTTTCAATGTCGAGCGAGACTGCCAGAACCACATCTCCCTGGTCTACGGCCTCCGTGGAGAGGGTCTTTAGGGCAGCCAGCGCATCCGTGGTCGATCGGCCCCCTCTGAAGCCGTACTGTGCCTCTGACAGTCCCGGTCCCACTTCCTCGAGGTGTTGAACGAGACGGCCCGCGAGGACCCTCTCGGCAATTTTCGCCGTCTCGTTCAGCAGCACCAGCGGTCTGTATGCGGAAGGCGAGTCTAACGGACGTCCCTCCTTCCGCAACAGACAAAGACGGCCGGTTTTCACTCCTTCGGGAACTGCCCGGACCTCAAACACATATCGAGCAGTTCCCGATACGACTCGCGCAGCGCCCTCAGTGCGATGCTCAAGACTCGGCCCGGAACGCCATCCGGGCCTGGCGCCTTTCTGTTTGTCGACAACCGGGCCAAGGCCCGGTCCAATTCCCCCTCGGTGACAAGGGGGATATCCACGATATCCTCCGTGCCAACTCGAGGAGCCATAGTTGGGGGAGCGTGCCCCCCTGACTGAGGGAGCAGGCTCTCCACGACTCTCAACAGGACATCCTCTCGGAGAGTCTCGATGATGGGGGCACTGCGAGCGCGGAGTCTATTCCGCGCCGCGAGGTAGGGGCGCCCCCATGGATCCCTGTTGAGACCTTCCAACATCTCTTCTCGGGCCTCGGCCTTCGCCCGGCTGATGGCAATCTGCAGGCTCTTCTTGGCCGCTCGGTAATCATCCCGCAGCTGGCCTTCGACGAACTCGGCGCCATAGCGACGCCGCCCCCTCATAAGGGCCCGCCGCGCTGTCATGCAGGCCGCCCGAAGTTCCGCAATTCCGGGCGACCACCAGTATACTTGGCGACCCGGCAGGCCCCTCCGGGCCCTCGGCATCGCTGCATCGCACACTTCCTTGAGGGCACTGCATAACCGGCCTGCGGCCGCGTCCACGTCCTCCTCGGTGCGGTTCGGCCCACCCGCTGATCTCCAGCGCTGGACTATAGCCGCCTCCAGGGCCATTTCTCGGTCGAGCTGGCCGAGAGCCCATCGTGGAAAGTGACTACAGCCCCGAAAGCGCTCCGCGGGTGTTGACGGGGTGGAGACGCTGAAGCGGATGTATCGGTGATCCGACAGCGTCTCAACCTCCGTTACTACTCTCCAGTCGTTCACTCGGCGCGCGACAGCTGGGGTCGCGAACGAGAGATCCACAATGGAACCGCCATGATGCCGCACGCACGTCCAGGTGCTGCCCGTGTTTAGGAGCGAAAGACCAGAGAGGAGCGACCATATTTGTGTGGTCCTCCCCTTGACATTCGTGGCGGGGTTGCCCCACGCCCTGGACTTCGCGTTGAAGTCACCAAGGACGAAGGTTGGTCTCGGCGACTGCCGTTGGACCGCAGCTCCAACGGCGTCCAAAAAGACTTCAAACTCCGCCAGGCTGCGGTTGGGGGAGAAATACACCCCCACGACGGCGAAGTCCCTGAACCCCGCCACGACAAAACCACTACCTCTTTCTACGATGGAAAGGGGAGGACCAGAACCTCCTCTCGACAGAACCGCAACGGAGTCATCCCTGTCACCAACCCAGTTGTGTTGGCTGGGGACAAAATACGGCTCGCAGGCCACCGCAATGTCTACGTCCCACTCCGCCATGGACTGCATTAACAGGTCCTGAGCACCGGCGCAGTGGTTGACGTTCGTCTGGAGGAATCTACAAGGCCGACTGGTCATGTCTCCATTGCTGATCCCTCGCCTGCCCTGACGGCGTTCGCCCTTGGTATGGCCTGCGGGCCTTGACCAGCGCCTCCTTTGATCTTCGGGGGCTTACACACCCGCGTCCCCATGATGTGGTCCGAGGGCCTTCCGGCCGCGGCACACACAACACACCTGGGTGCGCCTGGCACCCGAAACAGCGCAGGGGCTTCTGTTCTAGGGGCCACACCCTAGCTGAGCTCCACCCAACTAGGAGCCGACCCGACTCAATCAAAATTTTGGCGGTATCGACCGGGCACTTCAACTTGAGCATGCCCATGCCCATTGGGCCCGGCCGGATGTCCGCGGGCTTGACTGTGGATTCGGAACATTTAGTTGCCCGAACCACTGCCGCCACTACTTTTTCGGGCGTGACGGAATCGTCAAGCCCAGTGAGCCGTATATCGGCACTCTCGGTGGGGACCGCGACTTTTGCCACTCCGTCGAGGGCGACGCGAATCCTCTCAGCCAGGCGGCTCGCCAACTCTGGGGTCTGCGTCTTCGGCAGCTGCAGAACCCTTGAGCCAGTGGCCCCCTTTCGGACGCGGAGTCCATCGCCGATGCCAAACTCCGATAGGTTTATGGCATTTTCGGCCCGCGTCAATATGTCGGCGTAAGTGATGCCTCTGCTCTCCGCTGCTGGATCCAGTGACAGAATTACCGCCGCCGTCTTCTGCGCCTTAGGTACTTTTAGGACCGACGACTTCTTTTTGGCCGCAGGGACCGTTGCGGGAGCAGCGGTGGCCTGGCCGTTCTTCTTTTTAGGCTTCTTCCGGACGACTGTGGCCCACGTTTCTTCCTGAATAGTGGGTCCAGCAACGTCTGTCAGGCGTGATGGCCCGGCCTCCGGCTGCCTATTAGCCACTGGCACCGGCCCTTGAGCAGCTTTTTTCTTCTGGCCCGTTGCTGGCTGGGTCTTTTGCACCGCCTTTTTCTTATCAGCAGCCAGAGGCGGGCGGGTGGTCTCCTCGGGCAGGAGACGGTGTTCAATGCCCTCGAAGAGGGCATTCACCATCGTCCCTACCGAACGCATCACGGAGGCCTCAAATCTCCCGAAGTGCTTCTCCAGGTCTGTCTCGGGGACCGGAATCGGCGGCACTTTTGCCGCGGCAGCCCTCTCCTGGAACTGCCTTTTGAGGGATTTATTTTCCCTCTGGAGGGACTCCACGAGGCGCAGAAGCCTCGTGTTGTCGACCCGGAGACGTCTTGTCGTCTCCGACTCCGGCCGCACTGCCAGGTCCTCCACAATGTTGAGGAGGCCCTTTGCGTCTTCCTTTAATTTTTTAACTATAGTGCCCTTCAGGTGGCTGGATTTGGTGGCCACCTCAATGATGTCCTCAGCGTAGAGACCCGCTTTGGACCTTAAATGCTCCAAGTCCCTGCTGCTGAGATCTGCGATCTCCTCAGCCGTGACCGCATCGTCAGAGTCGTCAAAGACTGTGATTTTTGACGGGGAGTCATCCACTCCCATTGACGACTGGCGACTGAGCGACCTCTCGAACTCCTGCTCTCGAGACTCACTTTCTCTCCGCCTAAGCTCCTGCCGGGCCTTGCTCAACCCAGCTCGGTGAGCCACTGATACGGCTCGACCACGCCGTGCGGTGTTAATCTTTATTTCGGGCTCCGTATCAGTCTCCGACTCGGTAGCCGCGCCCGCCTTCTTGCCTTTTTTAAGCACTCTTTTCCGGGTCGAGGGAACCTTGAAGCTTCCCTCGCTCCCTGACCTCGCCTCCACGTCTTGAGGCATCGAACTCCCTTCCTGAACGTCATTTTTGTTGTTTGTTTTGTTAAATTCCATATGAAACCCACGAGTATGGGATAAATACTCGTCCGCCCGGGCAGAGATCCCTGTACCCGGGTAAGCGTAAGTTTTTAACCCAACACAGGGGGTCCGCAGGTACCCTGGCTGGGAGCGTGCTCACGGCTGAACTACCCATCAACCATGCATCCCCTCGCCGCACGCCAGAACTTAGGATTCGGGGTAATTTTTGAAGAGGTTTCCTTCCTCGCGGTCCGGGCGATTAAGCCAAGACCCTCGTTCCTGATTTGGGCCGCGAGACGTGACCACAGATGCCCAGTGCAAGTCAGGATTACGATTTGCGGTTGGTACGAAACCCGTCCAGCCCTCAAATTAATGAGTGACTAGAACCAACCTAACCCCCCCACTTGTGATTTTTTAAAGAGGTTTTCTTCCTCTATCCACCGCGGGTTGAGCCGGATGGGGGTCCATGTTGGACTAATCCACCCGCCCTAAAACCGCCCGACTAGGCAGGAAACCTATGTTTCCCACCCCGGCCTAACGGCCTCCACTGGTAATTTTTAGAGAGGTTTTCTTCCTCTATCCCCCCCGGGTTGGGCCGGAAGGGGGTCCATGTTGGACTAATCCATCCGCCCCAAAACCGCCCGACTGGGCAGGACGCCTATGCCACCTGCCCCGGCCTTACGGCCCCCACTGGTGATTTTTTAAAGAGGTTTTCTTCCTCTATCCCTCCCGTCTCATCCACGTGTCCTCTGCTAGTCAGAGGAACACGTGGAGAGACCCCCAAACGCGGCCCTCGCGGGCCGATATCCCCGAGACAGATTGCCTCGGGTTCCCTACGCGCGTGCCAGAGTATTAGCCACGAGTAATAATGCCCCCGAAAGGACATTATTACCCGAGTTGCCCGGGGTGTACCGGCCCAACGTATGCTGTTCCATCCCACGAGAAGTGTAGAACGGACCAGCAGCCGTCAGGCACACTGGGAGGTTCTCTGGCCACACACCCCGAATGTCATAGGCCTGGCCCAATCACTCCCTCGGTCCCTTCCTTTCATTTCTTCTCCTGCCTGGTCCCACCCATCTCCTTCGTATAAGCTACGGAAACTGTTTAACATCAGGCAGAAAGTGCGCTTGTTCGTTACGTTTACAGAAGGCAGCCGCTCGTAGTCAAGTAAACCCTATGCTTATTAAACTATAAATTGAGATTAAGCTAACTTATAAATATGTTTGTTTCTTTATGAATTATATGATATTATCATAATTTTGAATTTAGTATCACACCTGGTTTTAGGTTATGAGCAAATACCACTTTTATTTGTAATTTATTAACAATATATAAAATAATATCAGCCCTGTATTATACTGTTCCACTGCTGGGCACAGGCCTCTTCTCAGTGGGAGAAGGGTTAGGCCATAATCCACTACGCTGGCCCAGTGCGGTTTGGCAGAGTTCACATATCGTCGAGAACATTATGGAGAACTCTCAAAGATGCAGGTTTCTGCACGATATTTTCCTTTACCGTTAAAGCAAGCGATAGTTAACTATTTAATACGCATATGACTTCGAAAATTCAGAGATGCGCGCCTAGGGTTCGAACTCGAGAACCTCTGCGTGGCAGTCCAACGGTTTCCCACTAGGCTATCACTGCTTTATTTGGTTGCTAATAAATATATTGTTATTATTATTATAATTGCAGCCACATCAGATTCCTTAGGAATTTCCTACTGTGAATAGGCTGATGACAAGTTGACGCAATGTTGTTAGATTTGTCAAGCAGTTGTCAGGCGGTCAGTATATCTCAGTCTAATGTATCTTTAGATAAGTTTTTAAACGTGTGTGGCGTCAACATTTCATTGAATACTGATTACTTAATGTGATATGGTAGTATTAGATTATAAATGCCGAAATGTATTACATAAGTTTTAGGAATTCAACGATCATAATCATCATAAATGCATTGTCATTTACGAGTTGTTTATTTTTTAATTTGGCGAATGGTGATGATGAAGTGATGTAATAAAAGAATAGCTACAAATAAATACTTGCAAACAATTTATTTGTCAATATTGACCAGGCTGGTTAATGAAAGCCTTGTCAATCTTGTAACATAAGTCTACATCTGTTCTTAAGTTATCTCGTGTTTGATTTTGTTTTATAAAATTGTTTGTATTACATAAAATGTTTGTTATTTAGATAGAATATTCTCATCAAAAGCACGCCCTAGGGAATATAAGCGATAAACGGCAAAAAGGTAGCTCCCTACTACGTACAAGTCTGAATTATATATCACCTCATCTCTTTAAAAAGTCAGAACAGCGTTTATAATTATTACAAATCAAATCTAACCATCCCTTTTAATGTAGGTCACAGTGTAACACCTATATACGTCAAAATTACACTAAATACTAATAGTCTTTATAAAAACTTCTCCATTGTCACGTACAATTAAGTTTCCTGGCAGCAAAATCTATTCAAAATATTAAAAGATAATCACGGTCAATCTTTTTAAATCAAGAAGGCTTATAAATCTAATCTTCTAGGAGCTGCAGCCGTTTCAGCATTGCTATGAAGACTGTTAAAACTCTAATAAATCTATGGAAGTGGAAAGCAGAATAATCGAATAACTACAAAGGAAGCAGCGAGTGTTATAAACTGATTCTTCCACTTAAATGAAGTTTAATCGACGGGAACGTTAGCTACTTTCTGAAAATTTTACGGTATTTGATTCTTTTCATTTCAATTACTTAAATTTCATACCTTTTACCTATTTAAGGGAAAATTTCATGAAATAATCTTGTCAGTATTTTTCCGACCGCCTCAGTGATGCAGCGATAGTAAACGCCTCGTTTGTGACGGATTAATTCCCGGTTGGGCAAAGTGTTATTGTTTTGTTTTATCCAGAATTTCTCAGTAGTAGGAAGGATTCAGAGATTGTATCTGGTAGACAGCAATAGCCCTGTTTTTGTCACGGGATACCTAAAATGTAAGCTGGCGAAATGTAAGAGTACTTCTCTCACTCTTTTGGTTATACACCGAAAAGTAATCTAAATAGTTTCACGACAGTACGCCCCGACCACTTCACAGTTTAATTAAAATCGTTGTCACAGATATATCAACTGAACTTGAGATAAACCACTTGAAATTACGAAAACCTGTCAACGTCAAAATCGATATACCTCAATTGTTACTACTAAAAACCATAGAGGTATAGATTTCATATCTTTATTGATTGATATCTAACTTATCTTGATTGCATAGGCCTAGATTTTCATCTATTTTTAGGCATCTGTGCCACTGCCAGCGTTTAAGCAACGTTGGTAGACTGACTGTCGCGGGAGGGGCAGCGGTAGTAAAGTTACGTACATTTCTGTATAGTAATTCATAGTAGCTGTACGGAGTCTGGACCTTACAAGATGGCAATAGATCGAATTGTGGTCACGACGGCCAATCTTAAAGGAGACTGGTCATCTGCGCTGGAGATATTATACTTCATAAGTGTCTGCTCAAACACAAGTGCACTCTCTGTTCCCAAGCTCTCATGATCCGATGGTATATATATATACGGTAATCCCACACGACTGGAGGGAGATCAGGCGCAGGACCCATTGCGTGCTTTCCAAGACCTTATCTTCTAGGTGTTTCTATGTATAATATGTATGTATTTACAAAAAAAAAGTATAAATGTATGTTTATCCATTGTCTAGTACCCATAGTCTGCTTAGTTTGGGCTAGATGGTGTTGTGTGTATGTGATAGAATATTATTATTGTTATTATCTTGACAGAAAAACCCAATACCTTTTTGCTGGCCCGACCCGGGGTGCAGTCGTTTTACTATGCAGCAGTAGTCCGCTGCGCCATGAAGGCAGTTAAACGTAGATATACTATAGAATACCATAAATAGTTTCAGAGGTATACCTCTGAAACTATTTATGTATGTTAATAAAAAAGAGCCATAATTTTTCGTTGTTACAAACAAGTACAAATATTAATTTGACTATACGGATGCCGCGGTTGCTTATATGATCGCCTCGCTGCTATCAGAGTATCGAGTATTGTAAATTCGAACCTCATTCGGAATAAAAATTTATGTGATCCACAAATAGTTGTTGCCAATTTGAGTCCGTTGTTTCAATGTTTGTTAATTTTCCCGCATAACAGGCATAACGACTAAAGCGAAAGTTGCAACAATGTTTTTTTTTGTATTTGCCTGCGGCTTGGCTCTCTGGGAACAGTTCTTTTTTCTGGATAAAAGTTACCCAATGTCCTTTGCAACTACGTCGTGTCGTAATCGACGTATATGCAAAATTACATGGTGATCGATCGAGTAGTTAAGACGAGCAAATAAAACAAACTGAGATTCACATTTATAATATTCAGTTAGGATTACGAGTTTAATAAATAATAAATAAAAATCTCTTTATTGACATAAGTTTGTTTTACAATTATTTGAATCCCTGACCCCTGAGCTAGTTAAATACTGTATTACAGGAGTCAGTTTATTCCCCATATCACAGTGTACAATAATGTCAATATTGTATTAATGGACCATGGTAAAAACTTATAAATTAAAAGGTAAAGCCAAAAACTAAAATATAAAAATTTGTATGTGTGTGTGGGTCTCTGCGTGTAAGTGTGTGTGCGTGTGTGTAGATGTTAGTACGTATGTGTGCGTGCGTGTGTGTGTGTGTGTGTGTTCTATTGTCATCGTGGTATGCTTAAAAGATATTCAGTAGCCTCATAATCTAGGGATTTCAGGTATGTTACAAGAACTTTCTTTATTTCATTGTTATTGAGCTTTTTAATTTTTATTATTTTATTAACATTGTTGTAGTTGATTGCTGACTGTTTTTACAACAGGCAATAATTTCTCAGGGGAAAAAAACGTAGCGTTTCTAGCTCAATTACCTTATTACCGAAACCTGGTTTCGTATAATAAATGGAAAATCAAATATTTACGTAAATTCTCAAACTAAAGAAGGATCTTGTTTTAGGAAGCTGAGCCAGATTTTTCAAAATCATAAGATCTGATATTAAAAATACAGGTTCGTTTAGGACGAGCGAAGACGTGAACGACGAATGGCTAATTATAAATTTGATTTATAAACAAAGACTAAAATTACAGTTTTACATTTGTTAGCCAACCAGCGCATTAGTCTTTGTATAATATTCGTATCAGCCAATCAGCGCTCGGTATTTGGGACCTACTTAACATAGATCGGATTTTTGCAATATACCTGAAAATAACTCGTATGATTGCGTAACTCTTATAATATCAGCCCTGTATTAAACTGTCATATTGCTGGGCTTAGACCTCTTCATAATGTAAGAAGGGTGAGGCTATAGTCCACCTTGCTGGCCCCGTGTGGTTTGCCAGACTTAACAAGTCTTTAAGAACATCATAGAGAACTCTCATTTCCTTCACCGTTAGAGCAAGTGATAATTATATTATGTATATATATAAAATAATATAATATAATATTCTACCACATACACACAACACAATCTAGCCCAAACTAAGCAGAGCTTGTGCTATGGGTTCTAGACAATGGATAAACATACATACTTATATACTTTATTTTTTGTAAATACATACATATTATACATAGAAACACCCAGTCCAAGACAAACATCCATGTTTATGCACACAAATGTTTGACTTGTGCGAGAATCGAACCCGCGACCTCAAGCGTGGCAGTCGGTTACACTAACCACTACAGCATCGAGGCCGAATTAACTATTTAATATGCATACAACTTCGAAAAGTCAGAGATGCGCGCCTTGGAATCGAACTCGAGACCTCTGCGTGGCAGTCCAACGGTTTCCCACTAGGCTGTCACTGCTATGCGAAAATCTTAGAACCCTAATTTTTTTCGAATCCGATTTAATTATGTATGAATGTAATGGCAAAAGCTAAGGATCAATTTTAAAAATTATTAAATTTTCAGAAAGCTACTTTATCGGGAAGTAACATAGACTATATACATCACGCTATGAGCCACGGGAGCGGAGCAATAATCATATACGTTGGTCCTACCGCGAAGGACAGCTAGATTATGTCGCTCATCCAATAGAACAATGACATAAATACGGCTTGGCTATTCAGGAGAACTTTTTAAAAGTTTGAAACTGAAAAAGTTATTTATAATATATTTTATATATTATAAATATAATATAATATAATATATTTCCAATCATTTTGATGAAATCTGTTAATATTTATGTATGTTACTTTACTATCAATAATTATTGAAATAAACAACGCGATAAAATCCGTATATAGCAGTTTAATTTCAATGAATAATATTCGCGTAAATAGAAGACAATAGAAGACAATATTATGTAAATCAATAATTATTTATAATAACTTCATGAGATAACTCAAGAAAACTTTTAAAAATACCGTAAGAATAATTCTGTCGTTTTTATCATAGATAGAACTTTTGAAACGTGAACTTATGACTTATAAAAGTCATTTTCGACTATTTTGCGATTACGTCGTTCTATTGGATGAGCGATGTATATAATGTTACCATCTTTATTGGTTTTCCTAAGTCACTATGACAGGTTCCAAGAAGACCAGTGCCTGGTTTTTGGGACCAGGCAAATGGGACGCATGTGTCTCAAGATGTTTATTGGTTATATTCGGTTAATCTGCTATATTTTAAAATTTTTCTTATACGGAAATTTTTATTGCTATATAGCTAACAGCTATATAGCAATAAAAATTTCTTTCTTATAAAACATTTTAGAAACGGATCAGTAGTCCCAGATATGACTTTCTATATACACATACAAATGCGTTTTACTTTATATTAATATTATTGGTCTTCATAGATCAATCGAGTTTATTTAAGGAAAAGTTGATTTTCTATCCGACTGCGTCGTTATTAGATTGTTTATTATCGCGGATATCCGAAAATGGATCAGTAGATCCAATTTCAACAGTTAATTATCTTTTTTGTTATATTTATTTATTTATAAAACAAATCACATATATAATTACAGGAAAACCTAATGCGACATAGTGGACATACATTATAATAGTAACTATTAATTTTGTGACAGATATTGTAACGTCACCCTCTCAAATTCCGCCAAAGTACAGCAGAATATATCTAGATGTTGTGCAACTACATTCAGCATCCTAGCAGCACGCACCACCACGCACCGGTGCGTATTTCAAGACATCTGTGCGAATAACTCGCAGATCTAACAGCCTTCCCCGTGGCTCTTGTCGTATCTTGGACTTAGGTACAAGAAACTGGAGCGAAGATGATCTCTCGCATCAGGAATAATTCTAACAACGACGAAAATACAACAGCAACGGACACAAATAACACTCACGCTCGACACAAATATTTCAGGATCATAGAAAAAAAATTACAGCCTAGTGTGAAACCGTTGCACTGCCACGCAGAGGTCTTAAATTCGATCCTATGGCGCGCATCTCTGACTTTTCGTTATGTGCGTATTAAATAGTTAATAATTATCACTCGCTTTGACTCCAGTTCTCCATAATGTTTTCGAAGATATGTGAAGTCTGCGCACTCGCACTAGGCCTGAATAAACCCTTCTCATACTGAGTAAATGCTCGTAGCTAGCAGTGGGACAGTTTAATACAGGGTCGATGTTTTATTAATATTTATGTATGATAGACGGGAACGGAAGTACTGAAGACTGTACAAACCTTTAAATATCTGGGCCATGTAATATCGGAAGATCTTTAGGATGACCCAGATATAGAGAGGGAACGCAGGGCGTTGGGAGTGAGGAGTAATATACTGGCCCGCAGATTTGCTCGATGTATTAATGAAGTAAAATTAACTCTTTTTAGGGTATATTGTTTATACTTATCTTTTTACTCGAGTGGCCTGTGGGTTCGGTATACGCAACGAGCCTACAACGTCCTGCGTATACAATACAATAACCCTTTCAGAATGTTGTTGGGGCTACCGCGTCATTGCAGTGCGTCGCAGATGTTTGCAGTTGCGCGCGTTGACGGCTTTCACGCTATAATGCGGAACAAAGCGGCTTCACTTTTTCAGAGATTGCGTACTAACACCAACAGCATTCTGCAAATGATTGCCTCCCGTAATGATTATCCCACACAGACACACTGGGTGGGCATCGTTACGGGAAAACTGTAATGTATACTTAATTTATTTCTTTTTACTAATATAATTTGTAAGAAAATTGTTACTAACTCATATGGATTATGTCCGAAATAAATGTTTTTATTATATTATTATTATTATTATTATACTATAAACGCTTTTTATAAATTAAATCTAAATACAAACACTACAAAACTACATTTCATCTAACATCTGTTAGTTTTCTAGGTGGGTTTGAGTTTCAAATTTTATTATTTACTAGATTTTACCCACTGTTCGCTCGCGTAAATGTAGGTTCTTACATTTTCCTAGATGATATTATTTTCTGTTCCCCTGTCAACGTGTATGCGAAATTTCATGAGACGTAGTTGAGTCGTGAAGTGATGCGTAGCAGACAAACATTTCTTAGGATGTGAATTGTTATATTGCAGTATTCGTTAATAAATTTAAGGTTAAGCGAATCAAATGATATTAATAATTATTCGAATCACTGGTAATTTTGGCACCAACGACTTCCTGTGCAGATTGAGTTTGGCAAACAATTTGATCTGCAGAGCCTGTGGTGAACAGGACGAGTCCATATAACACCTACTGTGTGAATGTGACGCGTTGGCTGGACTAAGGATGGGTCTGATGGGATTGGCACATCCGAACCCTGAAGACTTCAGGCTTCTCCCTCTGAAGTGTACGCTGCGACTGATACAGTATATTCATAGGGAGATAGCTCAGGGATAGATCTCGGGGCCGACACAAAAGATCCCACTGGGTCGAAGTGTCGCCGGTCTACACTGATTGGCTCCCGAAACAAGATAAGATAAGATTATTCGAATGAATTAATTAGTAATTGATTCTACTGATATATACAACTAAATCAACTAATGCATAGTCCAAATCAAAAAAATTACTTTTCTCGTCGCGCACGTGTAGAAGCAATACAACACATCAAGAAGATAAATGATCCACTAAACGGAAAATCATTAATATGTCATCAAATAGTGGTTTATTCCATCAAATACGTTGCGCACACGACGGGTTTATACAAGAAATATAAACCTAAGCGACCTATGCACTAAAGTACGTTCAGATAACATATTTCTACGTATTGGTATATAGAGCAGCGATAGCTCAGTGGGGAGACCAACAGACTGCAATGCAGAGGGTCTCGGGTTCGAACCCACGTCGCGCACCTCTGACTTTCGAAAGTTATATGACTTTTCGAAATTATGTGCGTATTGATTGACAATTATAGCCTGCTCCGTGCCTCGGAGAGCACGTTAAGCCGTCGGTCCCGGCTGCCATGAACATCTATGTAATGGCAGTCGTTATTGGGAGAGTGTCGACACAAAAGATGTCGCCGGTCTGCACTGACTGGCCCCCCACATAAGATAAGTGATATTGGTATATAATTACAAATTGCAAAAGATAATATTTTATTTATTTTGCAACAAACGTGAAGTTTAAAAGACTTGACGAGCTGTGTGTGTCACCTTTTTCAAGCATTATTGGAACAATTCATCAGTGACATCGCGTAAGACGCCATTTGTTTCAATCTTCGAATATACCGTAGAAATATCGAATAACTCGAAAATTTTCGATATTTTTATGACAATTGCGCTTTGCCAGTTATTTGGCTGTGATCTTCTGTCCGATGCAGTTACTTCTGCAATCAGACTGCTTTATTAAACTATAATACGGTCCACATTTTTTAAAAAATTTATCAAAAAGTAAAGTTTCCTTTTTTATCAATGTTCCTTCACCAGAGTCCCGATTCTGGCTATTGACTTATTATATCAAGATAAGAAACGAGAACATGCCTCGCACGATGACCAACGCTTACTATAGCCAACGGACGCTTGCAATATCAGATGTATCGCTTTCGCATGGCCAATCCTTAAACAAAAGAACTACGCTCCAGCTCCAGTCTTGCAAACCTCTATATAGTAGAGATACAACGAAATATTGATAGCCTGCGATGTTCCGTAAGGCCACTTTACTGGTACTCCGTCAGTCATTACAAATTAAGCAACATTCCTGAATTAACCTCATGCTTAACAGTATCTTAGATACAATAAAAAAGCGTTGTACTTGTGCCTCGCGTAGATAGAACCATTCTTATTAAAACTGTCAATTGTTTGAATGCCAGACATAATTAAAAGCCTATTGTCCGCCTGTGTGCCGCTGTGACGCAATAGGTTAAAAATAAATATCACATATTTGTTTGAATAAGGTATACACAGTCCATAGTTCGATTCCCGCACAAGTCAAACATTTGTGTGCATGAACATGTATGTTTGTCTTGGTCTGGATGTTTCTATGTATAATAAGTATGTATTTACAAAACAAAACTATATATGTATGTTTTTCCATTGTCTAGTACCCATAGTACAAGCTCTGCTTAGTTTGGGCTAGATGGTCTTGTGTGTATGTGATAGAATATTATTATTATTATTATTATTCTCTTTATTACTAATTTTCTTCTAATTATTACATTTTTAAATATAAATATAAAAACATACATATTTAAAAATATAAAAACTGAAATGACCCACCGACATCGGGAACAGGGTCCAAGCTGCCGGTGGTTAGGGCCCCAGAGAGAGGAATCTCCTCACAATACGCGCCGTGTCGAGTAGTACTGCCTTTTGCATCAAGGACTTGATCCAGCCATCTAACGCGAGCCTCTGCAGGTGGTGGTCGAGGCTCTTAGGTATTAAACCATTGACTGTAATGACTATCGGCACAATGATCGCCGAGTCCACACGCCACATGTCGACAATCTCGTGAGCTAGGTCTAAATATTTCAACTCTTTTTCTTTTTCAGCTTTCACAAGATTCTCGTCATGCGGAATGGTAACATCGATGATCATTATTATTATTATTATTATTATTATTATTATTATAGTAAAAGTAATGAATTCTTATTCTGCGTGAAATGGTTTCGCATACGAAGGCTTCAGAGAGGTGCCCTCGTTGCACTACTTCTCAAAAATGTGTACTTAATGTATGTACTTACGTATTCTTAACTTTTTTAGAGCTCATTATATTAGTTCTGAAAACCTGATTACAATTAACATGTGTGAATTTTATGGCTGAAGGTTGGTTCTGCTCGGGTCAAATGACTAATCTTCATTAAGAGTTCTTTGGTAAATTCAACATTTTATCTATATCTTAATAAAAGATACAATGTTGTTTATGATAATTATTATTATAAACATTTTTACTTTGTGCTAAACGATACACACTTAGATGTTTCGAAAATATACATAAACTCTTTTTAGAAAGAACTCCTACACTAAAAATAATTTCTGTGTCACAGGGGACTTTTCAAACATTCAAACAACGGACATAAATAACACCCAGACTCGGAACAACCATTTGTGCATTACACAAAGTTTTGTGTGTGGGATTCAAACCCACAACACTCGGTGCAGTGGCAGTGGCGAGGCGACCACTTAAACCACTACACCATCCAGGCAGTCAAAAATATATCGTACACACGGCTACACATCAAGTTAGATACCCTATATACGCATAACTACGCTACATACAAATTAGAGAATTGTCGGAAAGGGACAGTGCATAGGTCCTACCATACTACTACTACCCATAACGGTGCACTAGCGCGTGCGGCTACGCCCGCGCCCCGTTCAGCGTAAATGAGACAAAATAACAAAAATATAACGCACTTTCTCGCACGATTTGCAACGTTCAACTTCTAATAGTTCAAAGTCCAAGTCTAGGTTGATGTGTCGCTGTGTGTACTATGTTTGAAGCTAGAACTTGCCCACGTCTTCCTCAGTGTAAATAAAAAAGCTTAAAAGCATCTTGGTAACGAACAAACAATCCTTATCTACAAACCAAGGGAAGTAATGATTAAAAATAGTTAATCATTTTGTCACAGATTAGATCAATGGAAACTTACAAGCTTTCCTTTCATTAAATGGAATGACAGAGGATTATTTTTATTTTTGCTTATTCTTAACATAGAAGCTTGGGTACTTGGTACTGCAAATGATCATATACTATATGGTAAAGGAATGAGGTGCGCAGTAAGCTTGTTTACCGTAGCATTACTCACTCGGGAACAGTACTTATTTTTGGATAAAACGTTCCCTATGCCCTTTTCTGTACACCTGACAACGTGTATGCGAAATAACATGATGATCAGACGAATAGTTAGGAGTGACAGCATCAAAAAAACTCACGTTCGCATTTATAATATTAGTGTATAGGTATATAACTCTTCTGTACGTGTGTATGTCACTGAACTCTTAAACGGCTGGATCGAATTTGATCAAATGTTTTGATCAAACATTCGTTGCTATCGGGTTGTAAGTGTCGTTTGTGCAGGACAACGTCTGTCGGGTTTTACAGTAGTAGTATCATAAACTGACGTACTTACACAAGAGGCAGCGGACATATAGCGATTTCATAATATTATATCCAGAAAATACAGTGAATAATATTATTTGCCTACCAGAACCTGCTCTACATTGACCTGCCCGAAATTGCAGCACGCAAATTGTATACACCTGGGCATCTGTACCTATTAATCTAATTTGTGATATTATAGTTTTGCAAAACGTGACTGAAGTTCAACGTGTTATTTAAACCTTTTAGTGTTATTTTATTACTCTAAACTTAAACATTGGAGAGAAACATTGTATTAAATGTAACTCACATGATGTTGTCACGTTGTGAGTTAACGTAGCTAGCTTATGCCTGTGGCTCTGTCTGCCGATCAATTATTCATACATTCTAGTCTACTAAGTACATTATTTGACACTGACTTATGAGAATTTTCGAACCCAAAATCTCAATTAAATCGCCAACCAGTTTGAACAACTAACTAGAAACTATATAAATAGATATATTCTATTTATATAGATATATATATAAATAGAAATAATAATAATAATAAATAATATTCTACCACATACACACAACACCATCTAGCCCAAACTAAGCAGAGCTTGTACTATGGGTTCTAGACAATGGATATACATAGATATATACGTTTTTTATTTGTAAATACATACATATTATACATAGAAACACCCAGACCAAGACAAACATCCATGTTCATGCACACAAATGTTTGACTTGTGCGGGAATCGAACCCGCGACCTCGGGCATGGCAGTCGGTTACACTAACCAGTACGCCATCGAGGCCGACATATACATATATACATAGACAATATATATAATTACTATTAAAAAAAACAACTCACGCAGTAGGCATAATTCGAGTTGTTCCCAGAGGTCCACGACCCTATTGCTTTTCTTCTACCACCGGGTCCACGAAACATTATAATAATGTTTTAAATGTTATGGGGATCTTCACAAATATTCAAACAACGGACACAAATTTTGGCTCACGTGTGCTATGAACCCACAACACTTAGCGCACAGCACTTAAATAATTGAACTTAGAACCACACGATCGGTCGCATTTATGTGCCATAAGATCAACGTGTTATATCAATATTGACTTAATATCACTATTAAAACAAGTTATTTTATAATAGTTTTATCAGAGGCTTTATTTCTAACTGTAACACGAATCCATTAACAAATTAGTAATGCGAGGTAATTATGAAATATGTAATTTTACACAAGTATATTTTATACATCTGGTATATTATATGGTGCTCCTTTGTAAACTATTTTCTGTCCGTAGTTACTGCGAAACCTATGAAATCACATTAACTGGACAAAATGTATCCTATTTGATAAATCCTATTAATTAATCGAAAAATATTTATATCGATGAAACCAGGC